>JASDDO010000010.1:18380318-19630318 GCA_030015575.1 Agapanthus africanus | reverse complement strand
TCACCTCCACATGCGCTTGCGCTCAATAATTGGCGCAAAGCGCTTGACAGGCCACATGGCCACTGTCAGTTTGATTAATGCACTGCATTATTTACAGAAGGGCCAAGCCCAATTAAAAAAAAGGCCTAACAGGCCGAATAAAATGCAATGCATTACTTTAAAAAGGGCAGAGCCCAAACAAAAACAGATGCTGTGCATCATTTAAAAAGGATAAAGCCCAAATCAAAAGGCTTAGCAGGCCAAAAGAAAATGCAGTGCATTATTAAACAGGGGCAAAGCCCTAGCACAGGCCTAATAGGCCAAAGATAAAAACGTTGAATATTCTCAACTGGACTTAGCCCAAACATGGCCGTAAGTCCTCAAATTAAATTGGCTGAGCACGGCTGCCCCTTTAAATCGATTTACATCCGGTTCAAGGGTACATCTCCGAACTCCTCTGACACCTATCGTTGTAATCCTTCAACGACATCAGAGAGGTGACGGGTCCCGACAACCACACATTAATACGGACTGTGGGGTCCTTAAACCCATGGACTTATGCGTCCTTAAACTAATGGACTAATGCGTCCTTAAACACATCCATACGGACTGTGGGGTCCTTAAACCCATGGACTTATGCGTCCTTAAACTAATGGACTAATGCGTCCTTAAACACATCTATATGGACTATAGGGTCCTTCAACTCATGGACTTATGCGTCCTTAAACTAATATCCATCCCCAAAACTGGAAATGGACCCCTATGTCCCTAAACTGGAAATGGACCACCATGTCCCTAAACTGGCAATGGACCGCAATATCCTTAAACTACCTACGGACCACTACGTCCCTAAACGGGAACAATAGAGCCCCCAAATGCTCTTTCCGTTAAGTTGATCTTAGTCTCAAATAGGACTAACGTATCCTTAACGAATGTTTAAGTTGATCTTAGCCTCAAATACGGCTAACGTGTGCTTAAACTAAAACCCCAAACCCAAATCTAAGTAAATACGGATTTGGACTAATCCACGTCCTACGGGCGACGACATCACTTAGTCTCCGTATACAATCCACGGGCAACCACAAATAAAACAAACACCCACGACACGAAGTGAAATTTTGGAGAAGGAGAAAGTTGTTACCGCGATGCGGTAGCGAAATTAACTGCAGGGGCTTGCGCCTGCAGGGAAAAGCGTCCCCACAATCAAAACACCCTCAAGCGAGGGGGAATCTGACGAAGTCTGCTACATCGGCCGCATTCGTCTAAACCTCCGATACACTGTGCCATAAATCAACTTGGCATCTTCGGAGAGATGGACGGATAAAACCAAATAGCATCTGCCCCGAATCTCAGGCAAGACGCCCATGTCTTGGCCGCTATTCGGAGGGGAACATACTTATCCAAATGGGAAGAAGCAATACCGTTAAGGGAAGTGAAGACGGAGAATATCCTCCATTTCTTCAAGACGCATGTCATTTATCGGTTTGGAACTCCGCGACGGATCATCTCCGATAACGGGCCAGCCTACAGAAGCCACAAGATCAGTCGCTTCGCACAACAGCATAATATAGACTGGAGGTATTCCTCAGTTTATAATCCGCGAGCTAACGGTCTAGCTGAGGCTTTCAACAAGACCTTGACGAAGATCATAAAGAAGACGGTGTCCCGAAATAAGAAGGACTGGCACGAGAGAATGCAAGAAACTCTCTGGGCGTATCGAACTACGTTCAAGACGGCCTCGAACACAACGCCGTACGCGTTGGTATTCGGTACAGAAGCAGTACTCCCCCTCGAGATAGAGTTACCCTCTTTACGAGTGGCAGTCCACTACGAGCTGACGGACGAAGAAAATGCTCACCTTCGGCTTGAGGAGCTTGATGCCCTTAATGAACCTGGCTCATAGCGCAACAAAATCTGGAGGCTTATAAAGCAAAGATGACGCGCTCATATGAAAGATTGACCCGGCCGAGGACATTCCGCCAAGGCGAACTCGTGCTAGTGGTCAAAAGACCTATGATCCCCAGTCGCGCTAAGCGGGGAAAATTCGAGCCGAACTATGAAGGCCCGTACATCATAGACAAGGTCTACCAGGGTGGAGCCTATCTACTCATGGATATGCACTGTGAAAGGCCTTTCAGGCCAATAAACGGTCGCTTCCTGAAGAAATACTACGCTTAATGAGCCGCAGCCTAGATCAATGATAGACGACGACGACTATGTTCTCTCGCTATCTTCCTAAGCTCAAACTCTATAAGTAGTAATCGGCCTTCTTCAGCAACGGACCGAAACGTCCTTAAACTAATGACGAACCCAAACGTCCTTAAACTAATAACGGACCACTATGTTCTAAAACTAGTTGTTGACCGAGATGTCGATAAACTACGGTGGATTGAAACATCACAAATCCAATAAAAAAATAAATAAATAAAAATAAAATAATAATAATAAAAATAATAAAAATAAACGGTATGTCCATAAGCAAAATGGGCACGGATGAAAACCCGAAAGAGCTCCGTGAGTAAAAACAGCAGGGCTACCGGCGAGTGTTTGTGAAAACCTGAAAGGGCGCAATCTCGTTAGGAAAAAGAGAATAAAAAAATATAAAAAAAAACGGTATGTCCATAAGCAAAAAAGGGCACGGATGAAAACCCGAAAGGGCTCCGAGAGTAAAAACAGCAGGGCTACCGGCGAGTGTTTGTGAAAACCCGGAAGGGTGCAATCTCGTTAAAAAACACTTACAGGGTCCTCTCGACCTTGTAAGGAGAAACCACCCACGTGAGATCCTTACGACTCACAAGGGAGCAACACGCTTAGGGATCCCCATGATTCCTAAGGAGAAAATACACTTGCGAGATCCTCACAACTCGTAAGGAGAACTCTCTTATGGGACCCTCACGGCTCATAAGATTTGAAAGTCTTAAGTTACAGAGACCTAAACCTGTGCTTAAGCAACCCCCACAACTTTCGATATTGCCCTACAAGTGGTTCAATACTGACCCTTGTATACAATCCACGGGCACGAATAAACATTTCCCTAACCAAGTCCCATCCGTGACTGGGGATATGTTCGCATGGTGAATGGCCCTTGTAAGTCCTCTAGACTTATAAGGAGAAAACTCTCTTGTAGGATCCTTACGACTTACAGAGGAACATACACTTAGGAATCCTAACGATTCCTAAGGAGAAAACACACCTACGAGATCCTCACGACTTGTAGGGAGAAATACCTTTGTAAGACCCTTACGGCTCATGAAGTCAAAAGCCTTAGTTGACAGGAGCCTAACCCTGTTCGCTAAGCCACCTTTGTTCAACATCGGCAAAGGCAAATGATGATTCGCTCCTGGCAACATCCCAGTTGTAGCGGTGCTGATGCCGAAATCGGTGTTTAATTCCAGGCTTACGGCGAAAAGCAAGCAAGCCGCACATGCATACAAAATAGCCGAAATGATAGGGCAACTTGTAATAAAAAGCAGCAAGTAAAAATGTATGCATACAAAACAGCCGAAATGATTGGGCAACTCGCAATAAATAACAGCGAGTAAAAATAAAATAAATAGCCGAAATGATTGGGCACGCGGAAAATAGCCGAAATGATTGGGCAATCACGACCTTCGCGATATAAAAGCTGAAATGATAGAGCATCGCGGAAATAAAGCAATAATATAAAAAAATGATGAAACTTTTGCCCTACAGGTGAGATCGCATCGATCCCTGTATACAATCCAAAGGCACAAACAAAGAGGGAACCATACCTTCCCAACAGGCTCCGCCAGGAAGCGAAGCCAAATCTCGGCTTTTCACCAACAACCTAGAGACAACTGCGACATTCGTCTTGATACAGCAGACGCGGTGCCAGCAAACGAAGCAAAGATCAAATTTCTAACTTCACGGTTTTGACGGTAACTTATATAAAACCTGAAGGACCACCGGAGATCATTTCAACCCCCAGGGAAATCAGTGTCCTTGGCAACCTCCTCAATTCAGGGAAACTAGCGTCCTTAATGAGAGCTTCTTGATTCGCGTCGGCCCGCAGAGAAACCAGTATCTTTGCAGGAATACTCCGATTCGTTTCAACCTCGAGGAAACCAGTGTCCTCGGCAAAATACTTCGACTCAGGGAAACCAGCGTCCTTGACGAGAACATCTTGATTCGCGTCGACCCGCAGAGAAACTAGCGTCTTTGCAGGAATACCTCGACTCGTTTCAACCCCAGGACCAGTGTCCTTGGCAAATACCTCAATTCAGGGAAACTAGCGTCCTTAATGAGAGCTTCCTGATTCGCGTCGGCCCGCAGAGAAACCAGTGTCTTTGCAGGAATACTCCGATTCGTTTTAACCTCGAGGAAACCAGTGTCCTCGGCAAAATACTTCGACTCAGGAAAACCAACGTCCTTGACGAGAACATCTTGATTAGCGTCGACCCGCAGAGAAACTAGCGTCTTTGCAGGAACACCTCGACTCGTTTCAACCCCAGGGAAATCAGTGTCCTTGGCAACCTCCTCAATTCAGGGAAACTAGCGTCCTTGATGAGAGCTTCCTGATTCGCGTTGGCCCGCAGAGAAACCAGTGTCTTTGCAGGAATACTCCGATTCGTTTCAACCTCGAGGAAACCAGTGTCCTCGGCAAAATACTTCGACTCAGGGAAACCAGTGTCCTTGATGATAACATCTTGATTCGCGTCGACCCGCAGAGAAACTAGCGTCTTTGCAGGAACACCTCGACTCGTTTCAACCCCGGGGAAACCAGTGTTCTTGGTGTTTCGCCCAATCAGAGCAAAGCTCTGTTTGAATTCAAAATTCAAATTTTGAAGCAAAGCTTTAAGTCTCGGGCGCAACGCGCCGAGCGCAGCGCCCAAGAAAGCGCACCCAATCAGAGCAAAGCTCTGATTGAAGTAAGCAACGCTTCAGCTGCGCTGCGCGACACGTGTCAGCGCAGATGCGCCAGTGCAGTTGCGCTAGCGCAGGTGCGCTGCGCTCTGCGCTAGCGCAGGTGCGCTGCGCTCTGCGCTAGCGCAGGTGCGCTGCGCTCTGCGCTAGCGCAGGTGCGCTGCGCTCTGCGCTGCGCGACACGTGTCAGCGCAGATGCGCTAGCGCACTTGCGCTGCGCTCTGCGCTGCGAGACACGTGTCAGCGCAGATGCGCTAGCGCACTTGCGCTGCGCTCTGCGCTGCGCGACACGTGTCATGCGCTGGGGCATCTGCGCCAAACTAAATTAAGATTTTATGAAATCTTTTCTGTTCTTTCCAAAACCAGAAGATTTTCTTCTGCCTTTGGATCAAAAATCCAGCGGTGGGAAAATTCCCAAAATCATTCAGAAAAGATCCTGTTAACAAATTCAACAAATTTATGGGCACTATAAAAAGGACCCTAAGCCTCAATTCAAAGGCATCAACATTTTTCTTGAGAATTCAAGAACTTTAAACAGAGAGAGCTCTGAAGATTTCAGGAAAAAGGTAAAGAACCTTCAAGAAGTAGAAGAAATTCTTCTAATAGATCATCGATCTGAAAACAAGATCAATGATCTTTACATAAAAAAACAGTGCTTTGCACTTCTTGTGAACCCCCGGTTCTTTAAAAACAATAAAAATAAAAAAAATAATAATAATAATAGTGCTTTGCACTCTTTATGAACCTCTGGTTCTTCAAATCAAGAAAATTTATTTTTCTTTGATCTAATTTGGATCAAGGAATTAAACAGTGCTTTGCACTTCCCTTCTTGAATCTAAAAGATTCTTAGTGCTTTGCACTTCCAAACTGCGCCGTTGCGCTCTTAAGAGAGCGCCACGTATCGGCTATAGAACCACTTGCGCTCAGCGCCCTTAAGATAGAGCTTTGCTCTCTGGAATTGGCGCAACTCGCAGAGAGCGCGCCACGTGTCGGCAGCGCAATAGCGCAGCGCAACAGCGCATTACACTGCGCTAGTGCGCTTGCGCTCGCCAGAGCATGACACGTGTCATCACCACAAGCGCCTGCGCTCAGTGATTGGCGCAAAGCGCTTGACAAATGCAATGCATTTCCTGAAGGGCCAGGTCCAATTAAAAGGCTTAACAGGCCTAATAAATAAAATGCTATGCATTATTTAAAAGGGGCAGAGCCCAATTGAAAGGTCCAGTGGACCAAAACAAATGATCTGCATCATAATAAAAAGGACAGAGCCCAGTCAAAATGGGCATAAATGGCCTGAAGTAATGCAATGCATTATTTAAGTGTGGGCAAAGCCCTAGCACAGGTCTAATAGACCAAAAATAAATAAGGGTGTTGAACATTTTCAACTGGACTTAGCCCAATTTTGGCCGTAAGTCCTCAAATTAAATTGACTGAGCACGGTTGCTCCCGAAAATCAATTTATATCCGGTTCGAGGGTACATCTCCGAGCTCCTCTGACACCTATCGTTGTAATCCTTCAACGACATCAGAGAGGTGACGGGTCCCGACGACCACATACATGAATACGGACTGCGGGGTCCTTAAACTCGTGGACCGAAACGTCCTTAAACTAATATCGGACCGAAACGTCCTTAAACTAATATCGGACCGAAACGTCCTTAAACTAATATTGGACCGGAACGTCCTTAAACTAATATCGGACCGAGACGTCCCTAAACTAATATTGGACCGAGACGTCCTTAAACTAATATCGGACCGAAACGTCCTTAAACTAATATCCGACCGAAACGTCCCTAAACTAATATCGGACCGAAACGTCCCTAAACTAATATCGGACCACCACGTCCCTAAACTAATAATGGACCACCACGTCCCTAAACTGGCGACGGACCGAAACGTCCCTAAACTAATATCGGACTGAAACGTCCCTAAACTAATAATGGACCACCACGTCCCTAAACTGACGACGGACCGAAAAGTCCCTAAACTAATATCGGACCGGAACGTCCCTAAACTAATAATGGACCACCACGTTCCTAAACTGGCGATGGACCACCACGTCCCTAAACTGGCACAATAGGGCCCAAGCGCTCTTTTGTTGGATCTAAACGATTCCGTCTAAGTTGATCTTAACCCCAAATACGGTTAACGTGTCCTTAGATATTTAAATAAACACTCCAAACTAACTTTGGTTCGAGGGTACATCTCTGAACTCCTCTGGCGCCTGTCGTTGTAATCCCTCAACGACGTCAGAGAGGTGACGAGTCCCGGCGGCTAGACATTAAATCAATCACTACGTCAAGTCGATCTTAGTCCAAAACAGGACTAACGTATCCTTGACAAACGTTTAAGTTGATCTTAGTCGCAACGCAACTAATGTATCCTCAAACTAAGAACACCAAACCCAAATCTAAGCAAATACGGATTTGGATTAATCCACGCCCTACGGGCGACGGCATTACTCAGTCTCCGTATACAATCCACGGGCAACCACAAACAAAACAAACACACACGACACGAAGTGAAATTCTGGAGAAGGAGAAAGTTGTTACCGCAACACGGTAGCGTAATTAACTGCAGGGGCTTGCGCCTGCAGGGAAGAGCGTCCCCACAATCAAAAACCCCTCACCCTGAGGGGGAATCTGACGAAGTCTGCTACATCGGCCGCATCCGTCTAAACCTCCGATACAAGGTGCCATAAATCAACTCGGCATCTTCGGAGAGGTGGACGGATAAAACCAAATAGCATCTGCCCCGAATCCCAGCGCCAGGACGCCCGAGCAGTCCTGTGCCGCCGCCTTTCGGAGGGGAACAGATTCTGGCACGCCCGGTAGGACCTTTTCCTCTTTCCACTCCACACTTCGTGTGTCGTCCTCGCGAACCAATCGCTGTTTGTTAAATGGTTGCCTTCGGATTTCAAGTTACTAAGATTTGGTCTTTTGTCTGGCGCAGAACTCAAGATTCAATGGCCTCCAACTGCACCAACTGCTCGAAATGCCACTGCAACAGACGCTCCGCTTCACCAGGAGGTGTGACATACGGACCCCAAGCGGCTTCCTTCCTGACTCTGCCGGTAGATCAGGTGACCCAAGCCACCACCGGCTTGTTCTTCGGGACTATGATCCCACCTGCAAGCTTTTCTGCACCGATCTCCGCACCGGAAGCAAACAAGAAGTCGGTGTTCGACCGGCTCACTGCTACCACGACCCCTGTCAACGGGTCGCCCGCGACTGAACTGACAGCCTCCGTTTTCACCAGGCTAGGTCAGAATTATAAAATGGTTGTCCCAAAGAGGGCAACGGCCGCTGCTTTGGAAGTCATTGAAGCGGCTTCTCCCATCAGATAGTCGGTCTTTACAAGATTGACGGTTCCCACTCCTCCCCCAGCTGGTCAAAAAGCATCAGTCTTCGATAGGCTGACATCAGCAGTTACCCCACACCCAAACAGGGGGCAACAAGAAGCTATCTCGACTTCCGAGCCAGTCCCAACGGCTCGTCGTGCGCGACGTCGCCATTGGTAACGAGTAAGGAAAGCAGGGGGCAACTCCCCCTCAGGGCTAACCCCACCTGCTCCAGTGGTGGAGGTCAACGCTGCTGTTCCAACTGGGAACAACTTTGAATTGCTGAGGAAGGTGAGAAAGAACTCCCCAATTGCTACGTTGAAAAGATCTCCTCCGCCTGTGGAGAAAGCTCCGGAGGCAAAGCAGGAACAGCCCCCTCAACGGCTGTCGTCAAAAATTTATAAAGTTTGGCGGAGGGTTCAAGACTCCGTGATTGACCCAGACCCCTTTCATCGCCAGAAAAGGGCAAAGGTGGAAAAAGACAAGAACCGCCCCATTAAACAGCAGGGGGCAACAAATGCTAGGATGCCCGCTTCAACGGCTCCTTCAACCTCAATGGTCCACAAAAGGAAGAGGCCAGAGAAAGCTCCCGTGACACTGACAAAGTTTAAAAGCGGTGAACCTAGACGCCCCAAGTCAGTGGGCATAACAGTTCATACGGTCTATATGGCTTCGGGAAAGGAAGAAAGTCGTACTTCTACGGGTCACCGACCGCTTACCCGGTCAGTGACCAAGGCTCAGGAGCAACAACAAAAGCTCCAGGAGATGATGACTACAATGGCTGCACTCACGGGGCCAAAAGAGAATCCTGGGACGTCCCTAGATGAACGTCAAGAGGAAGAGACCGACGCCGAGTTCCTCCGCCGAGTACTGGAAAAGAGAGACAAAGAGGCTGCTGATCAAGCAGCCAATATACAGCGTATGGGCCTCCTCTTCCAGGACATGATAGGGATGATGATACAACAAGATCCCCCGACTGAAGAACCCTCGATTGTCCTTGGGGATGATAGGGGAGAGACATCAAACCCTCAGCCCGTCCTATCAGCGGCTAAAGAGGATACAATCTCTAAAACTGATCTGGACTAATATATAGCCCAGCAAATAAAGGTTCATCACGCGGCCGAAGTAGCCAGCCACGTCGTAAAGACGGGGCGACCATATCCGGGCTGGTATGACCAAATCAAGTACCCGCCGGGTTATACAATTCCCAAGTTTCGTGTCTACAAAGGGACCGGCAATCCCCATCAACATGTTGCCCAGTTCAGGGCGCTTTGTGGTAACACCGGCGGCGACGACAAGCTTCTGCTTCGCCAGTTTGTTGGAAGCCTATCAGATACGGCGTTCGAATGGTATTCTGAGCTCCCTAATGACTCTATTAAAACCTTTGCGGAGATGGAGCTGCTCTTCACCCAACGTTTTGCGAGTGCCAGTGAGCGTATTCCGATGACGGCATTGATTAACGCCAGGGTAAAACCCGGCTAGACGTGGGTTCAGTACGCTATACGGTGGCGTAATCTATGGTCTAAGTGTGAACAGCGCATAGAAGAAGCCCCTGCGGTGGGAATGTTTGTTGGAACCCTTGATCCACAAGCAACCATTTCACAGTTTATGATGTTCTTCAAGCCGACTTCCTTTCAGGCTCTGATCGACAAATTGGCGCAGATGGACCAGATGGGCCATAAACCCCCTCTCCCGAAGCCGGACTCCCGAAACGATAAAGGAAAGGGAAAAGCGATCATTGTCGCTAATGCCCAACAACAACCAAGCGACTCGAAGCCGGTTGCTCGTCCAAACAATACGCGCCCATACGTACCCCTTGAGGACAGGATGGGACGTGCTTACTCCTTTCCCCGTGATAAAACGAGGAGGCTATTCGAGCTGGCATTGCGCAACAGACTCATAAATCTGCCAGATCCAAAACGCCCGTCGCAACCAAGTGACGTCAACGAGCCTAATTACTGCCCTTATCATCGAGTGCTAGGACATCCGATCGAAGACTGCTATGTTTTCAAAAATTGGCTCGAAAACCAGTACCGCCAGGGCAAATTTGCACTGTCCGACAAATGGAAGGTGAATCCCCCGCAGCCCCACACCTCTAAGGGGACGAATACGCCGGGGGCAACATGCTCCGTCATTGAAGAAGCTCCCTGGGAGGTTGTATTATCAGCCAAAACGAAGAGAATGTTAAATGATCTTCAGACCTGTCCAGTGGTCAAGTGGAAGAACCCCTTGGAACCACAGGTTATTGAGGGGATGTTGAAGCCACGTCCGACTCCGAAGACCGAGGGTGGTAGTTTAAGCGTCCATAATCAGCCGTCAAAATCTTCGAAAAAGAAGAAAAAGAAATCTAAGAAGCCCGTGAAGCCTGGCGGCAAACGCACGGACTTACAAAAGCAAATTGACGCTCTGGATGAATACAACCAAAAGACACGGACTCCCATTACGCTCCAAGAGTTCCTCAATCACGTTTTTCAACAGGAAGCTGAGGGAGAAAGTTCGTCAGATGAATCTGAAGAATGCGTGGCGAGCTGTCATGTAATTTCCCATTCGTTCATGAATGATGAAGAAACTCCTTGTACTGGAGCGCTGGGGGCAGATCCTGAATCAAAAATTTTGGGGCCATCAGATGAGGTAATTGACGCATTCCGTAATGAAGCTCGGTTGAAAAGTAAAGCTGATCGAGAGCGCGAGGCGGCTATATTTGAAAGGGCCAAGCGCCAGCGACTTGATGAAGGAGCTGAGACGATCCCGTTGGAGCTAAACACCTCTGCTACCGATAAAAGCCAATTCAAGATGAGGAAAAAGTTTGCTAAGGCCATATCAATGGGCATGAAGCTACCATCCTTTGAAGGAAACATCACTGGTGAAATGGAAACGCACCTCTCCTATTGTTTATATCATCAGAAGGTTTCGCACCCCACTCAAGAGTGCAAAGCTTTCGATAAATGGTGGCAAGGATATGTTGCTCATCGACAATGCTTTAAGCAGGAGAAGCATAAAACTCGTCGAGAGCAAAGAAATACGACCGAAGGGCTTAAAAGAACTGCTGGCGATTGTTGCATGGTTAGCACCGGTAGATCACAAGTGCCTACATTCGGGAGTGATTCTGATGAAGAGCTAGAACTTGCCCCTCTCTTTAAAGAGTCCGCTTCGAGAAAAGAAGAAGAACCGAAGGTTTGCGAAAATATCCGGCTACGTAATCGCACGCTGCCCGAAAAGAACCTCGGACCCTCGAACAAAAAAGATAAAGGGAAAGAAAAGGCCACTGAAGATATCGTCTTAGATGACCAAGTGGTGGAAGAGCTAGCTGCCAAAGACCCACCAAAGAAGAATAAGGTGGATTACAACGTCTTAGCACATCTGAGGAAGCTGCCCTCACAGCTCAGCATTCTTGACGCCCTTTTGCTATCAAAAGAGGCGAGAGATTCGTTAATTAAGGCGCTCCAAGACCCGGAACAATTCCAAGCATGCTTGGCCGAGGAAAAGATGAAGGATGAATTGGAGGAAGTGCACACGGCCGATGTTACTTCTGGCGATGAAGACCTTCTACTTGGGACGTGCGAACACAATCGCCCTCTCTATGTCTCGGGATACTGCCATAATATAAAGATAGGCAAAATCCTGATTGATAACGGGTCGTCCGTTAACCTACTCAACGCGCGGGTGTTAAAGGAAATCTGCATGAGCGTCCAACACCTTGCTCGGGACAAGATCACCATCTCCGGGTTCGACTCCCAATCGTCAAAGACTTTTGGATCTGTGATACTGACGCTACGCTTCGGGCTACTCGTCACGGACATTAAGTTCCACGTCATAGACGTCAAGACATGCTACAATGCTTTGCTCGGCCGACCATGGTTACACGAGTACAACATCATCCCTTCTACACGACATCAGTGTATGAAGTATTTTAAGGATGGTTTCGAGTATACCGTGACGGGAGAACTGAACCCGTTCTCTGTGAATGAGGTCCGCAAATACGAAGACGCCAAATACTTCTTACCGGATTTCGAAGACACAGAGAAGTGTCACAAGCCGGAGAATAAAGCTAATGCCACCATCCCTGTCTTCGGCAGTGATACCGAGGAAGAAGAGGAGATAGTGTATTCGGGTCCACCCCAACACAACAAGCCAGGACCATCCACTCCTACGTTGGTCTTTGGTAGTGATTCGGAGGATGAGGTCCATGTCGTATTCTCTGCTCGACCTTCAATACAAGCTTCCGCTGACGAAGAGCAAAGTCTGCAAGTCGCCATGGTACCGCTTAAACACCATAAAGAACTGGATGCACTTAATATTTACAACGTAGAAGAGCTACAAACATTCTACATCCCTCCCAGGCGAGAGAATGAGAAAGCAATTCTGTTTTACCGCTCTGAAGAAACCAAGGTAGAAAAAGAAATCTGGCATGGCGCGGATCCCACACTCGACGGGCTTCAGCCTATCCGTCTCCCCAGATATTATACCGAAGGTTTGAAGAAACTGCTGAAACGCCAGGGGATGTCCTTCACACAGACCGTTAGAAAAGCCAAATTCTATGACAAGGTCTGGAACGTTCCCGGGACTCGATGCAAACTGCCTAACGGGAGAACGGAAACAAAAGGGCTCGGGTACATCCGGCCAAAGAAACGGGAGCTAATAAACAGCTGTTATGCCATGTATGACTTTGATGAAGAGGCGGACGCTCAATGGGAGGACGCTGATCTTGAATCAGCAAAAGTGCCTGATACAAAACCACCCAGTCCATCGTCTGAAGACCAGATGAGCAAACTTATAAAGGATGCGGGTCAAAAAGCCCGAGATGATCACGATCGTGAAATGGCAATCTATGAGAAAGCCAAGACACAGCGTCTCCTTCAACAGGCAGTAAAGAACGAAGATGCTGCCCCACGTCAGCCTGCTACAAAAAGGGTTCGACGCGAAAGCAAAAACAAGTCGAAGGGCCGAAAAGGTGCTCGACAACCACAAAGCAGAGCTAAGAAGCCACGCATCCGAGAGTCGAGCGTTATTGACCTAGCCCTCATGAAGAAAATGGGTCGAGCATACTCATTCCCTCGGAACAAAACAAGGAAGATATTCGATCTCGCTCTAAAACATCAAATGCTTACGTTGCCAGAGTCCAAACACCCCGAGCACGCAGGCGAGGTGTTCAACCCAAATTATTGCTTTTACCATCGAGTAGTAGGGCATCCGCTTGAAGATTGCTTCACCTTCAAGAATTGGGTCGAGGACCAATATCAGCTTGGCAAATTCGCGTTGTCTGACAGTTGGAGGGTAGTGCCGCCGCAAAAGCACGAACCCGAAAACACAAGGATAGAACCAACTCCGCATTGGGATTGGCGGAAAATTCGCACTTGCCACATGGTAACAATACTAAAAGAAGGGTCCGAGGACATGAACAACTTTCCTTGGTGCTTTGAAAACGGCAGCGATGAGGTAATCTCAGAATTTCCCCCAGCTCCGAAAGAACTGGAGGATGGAATACATACTACCGCAGATAATCTCAGGAAAATCGAGTTGGGGACGGTAAATGATCCGCGACCGACATTTGTCAGCGAGCTACTGTCTGAAGGAAGGATGGCTGCATTAAAAGACGTCCTTGTGCAGCATAAAGATTGCTTCGCATGGAACTTTTCCGAGATGCCGGGACTAGATCCAGAAGTTGCTGTACATAGACTAGCAATATCCCCGAATATCAGGCCAGTCAAACAGGCGCCGAGAAGAATGCGACTCGAGCTTGAGATGAGCATAAATACCGAAGTCAAAAAGTTAATCGACTCTGGCTTCATCCAAGAAGTTCAGTACCCTGAATGGATCGCCAACATCGTCCCAGTGATGAAGAAAAATGGGACAGTGCGCATATGCGTAGATTTTCGGGATCTTAATAAAGCCTGCCCAAAAGATGATTTTCCAGTGCCAGTTACCGAACTGATGATAGACAACACATCCACTCATGAGGTTTTCTCCTTCATGGACGGCTCGTCGGGGTATAATCAAATAAAAATGCATCCTGAAGATCAGAAGCATACAGCCTTCAGAACTCCTCTTGGTATATTTTGTTATAAAGTGGTGCCCTTCGGTTTGAAGAACGCCGGTGCTACTTATCAAAGGGCCATGACAAAGATCTTCGACGACCTTATACACGAAATCGTTGAATGCTATATCGACGATCTCGTGGTTAAAAGCAAATCATACGAGGAACATCTCGAGCATCTGAAGACTGTATTTCAACGCCTTCGGCAATACAACTTGAAGATGAATCCTCTTAAATGTGCGTTCGGGGTCTCCTCGGGCAAATTCCTGGGATTCGTTGTCCGACACCGAGGTATTGAAATAGATCCGTCAAAGATTAAAGCGATCATGGAAATGCCTCCGCCGAGGACTCTCAAACAGCTGCGGTCTCTCCAAGGGAAACTCGCATACATACGGCGATTTATAGCCAACCTTTCAGGAAAGTGCCGTCCTTATAGTCACCTGATGAAGAAGGGAACCCCGTTCGTTTGGGATCAAAAATGCCAAGGCGCACTGGACGAGATCAAGCAATACCTGCAGAACCCACCAGTGCTGGCTGCTCCGGTTAAGGGGAAGCCTCTCATTCTTTATACAACCGCCCTCGAAGGTTCTTTAGGAGCATTATGGGCACAAGAGAACGATCAAGGGAAAGAAAGAGCACTCTACTACTTAAGTCGAGTTCTGCTGGGGGCAGAAAGCAACTACTCTCCCATTGAAAAACACTGCCTGGCATTGATCTTCGCAATAACAAAGCTTAGGCACTATGCGTTGGCGCATGAGGTCCGTCTTATTTCAAAAGTCGACCCTCTCAAATATCTAATGTCAAAAGCCATATTGACAGGACGACTCGCTAAATGGGCCTTGCTCTTGATGGAATTTTCGATAACATATCAACCTCTCAGGGCAGTAAAAGGCCAGGCCATCGCCGACTTCCTTGCTGAGCATCCCATACCTGCCGATTCTCCTTTAAATTGCGATTTGCCAGACAGACATGCGTTTGACGCAATCGACAGTGGTGATACCCGTTGGGAGCTTTATTTCGATGGAGCATCTTCCATGAAAAAGCACAAACAAAGTACGCCAATGATCAAATCGGGGGTAGGACTTATCTTTGTGACTCCACAAGGAGGAATAATGCGCTTCGCCTTCTCCTTAACAGAGCCGAGAACGAATAATGAAGCTGAATATGAAGCTTTGATAGCAGGCCTCGAGATCGCCATTGATATGGGAATTGAAAGCCTCCTCATATATGAGGATTCCCAACTGGTCGTCAGTCAAGTGAACGGCGATTACCAAACATGCAAACCGGAATTGGTAAAATATGGTGAAAAAGTGCAGCAACTGCTAACCCAAATTCCCTCCTCCACGTTGGAAAGCATACCGCGCGCGGAAAACAGCAAAGCGGACGCACTGGCCAAACTTGCTAAAGAATTGGCTGACAAGAACCTCGATGACGTTAGAATCATGATACAAAGCCGTCGAGTGCTCGCCCCGGCAGAAATGCCTCCAGAATCATATAAAGAAAAGGGAGCGACTGAGCAGACGACCCTACAAATAAAAGACCATGAGAAGACCGAAGACTGGAAAGAAGTCTTCATAGATTACTTCAAGTTCCACCGAATGCCTGAAGAAGCGTCCATAAGACATCAGCTCGTGAAACGAGCTCTGTCTTTCGCCTTCGTCAACGATACTCTGTACAAGAGGACATTCGATTCTCTGTGGCTGAGATGCTTAGGACCTGACGAAGCGAGAAGGGTCGTCCAAGAAGTTCACGACGGACTCTGCGGTTCCCACCAAGCAGGCCCTAAGATGAAGTTGAAGATAAAACAGATGGGCTACTACTGGCCCACGATGATGCAGGATTGCCTGGAATACGCGAGGCAACGTCATTCATGCCAAATTCATGGGGACTTCATCCATCAGCATCCCAATCCACTGTATCCAACAGTGGCTAGTTGGCCATTCGAGATGTGGGGAACCGACATAGTCGGCCCCATCGAACTAGCATCGTCAAAGGGACATCATTTCATATTGGCGACGACTGATTACTTCTCCAAATGGGCAGAGGTGGTACCGTTGAGGGAAGTGAAGACAGAGAACATCCTCCATTTCTTCAAAACGCATGTCATATACCGGTTTGGAACCCCAAGAAGGATCATCTCTGATAATGGGCCAGCCTACCGAAGTCATAAAATTAGCCGCTTCGCACAGCAGCACAATATAGACTGGAGATATTCCTCAGTTTATAATCCACGAGCTAACGGTCTAGCTGAGGCCTTCAACAAGACCTTGATGAAGATCATGAAGAAAACAGTGTCACGAAATAAGAGAGATTGGCACGAAAGATTGCAAGAGGCTCTTTGGGCGTATCGAACTACATTTAAAACGGCCACAAACACAACGCCGTACGCGTTGGTATTTGGGACGGAAGCAGTACTCCCTCTCGAGATAGAATTACCCTCTCTACGAGTGGCAGTCCACTACGAGCTGACAGACGAAGAAAATGCTCACCTTCGATTTGAAGAGCTTGACGCCCTTGATGAAACCCGACTTCTAGAACAACAAAATCTGGAAGCTTATAAAGCAAAGATGACGCGCTCATACGAAAGATTGACCCGGCCGAGGACATTCCGTCAAGGCGAACTCGTGCTAGTGGTCAAAAGACCTATGATCCCCAATCGCGCCAAGCGGGGAAAATTCGAGCCAAACTATGAAGGCCCGTACATCATAGATAAAGTCTACCAAGGTGGAGCCTATCTCCTCATCGACATGCACGGTGAAAGGCCTTTCAGGCCAATAAACGGTCGCTTCCTAAAGAAATACTATGCTTAATGAGCCACAGCCTAGGTCAATGGTAGATGACGACGACTATGTCCGCTCGCTATCTTCCTAAGCTCAATCTTTATAAGCAGTAGCCGACCTTCTCCATGGCGGACCGAAATGTCCTTAAACTAATAGCAGACTGAAACGTCTTTAAACTACTACTGCAGCATCTTTTAGGCTGACGAGATAAAAAAAAACATATAAAAAAAAACGGTATGTCCATAAGCAAAATGGGCACGGATGAAAACCCGAAAGGGCTCCGTGAGTAAAAACAGCAGGACTACCGGCGAGTGTTTGTGAAAACCCGAAAGGGCGCAACCTCGTTAAAGGACACTTATAGGGTCCTCTCGACCTTATAAAGAGAAACCACCAACGTGAGATCCTTACGACTCACAAGGGAGCAACACACTTAGGAATCCCCACGATTCCTAAGGAGAAAATACACTTGCGAGATCCTCACGACTCGTAAGGAGAACTCTCTTATGGGACCCTCACGGCTCATAGGATTTGAAAGTCTTAAGTCACAGAGACCTAAACCTGTGCTTAAGCAAACCCCCACAAAACTCCTAATATGGCCCTACAAGTAGCTCAATACTGACTCTTGTATACAATCCGCGGGCGCGAATAAGCATTTCCCTAACCAAGTCTCATCCGTGACTGGGAATACGTTCGCATGGTAAACAACCCTTATAAATTCTCTCGATTTATGAGGAGAAAACCCTCCCGTAGGATCCTTACGACTTACAGAGAAGAAAAACACTTAGGAACCCTCACGATTCCTAAGGAGAAAATACACCTACAAGATCCTCACGACTTGTAGAGAGAAACACCTTTGTGAGACCCTTACGGCTCATGAAGTCAAAAGCCTTAGTCGACGGAACCCTAACCCCGGTCGCTAAGCCTCCTTTGTTCGACAACGACAGAGGCAAATGATGATTCGCTCCTGGCAATATACCAGTTGTAGCGGTGCTGATGCCGAAATCGGTGTCTAATTTCAGGTTTACGGCGAAAAGCCAGTAGGCCGCACATGCATGCAAAATAGCCGAAATAATGGGGCAACTTGCAATAAAAAGCAGCAAGTAAAATGTATGCATGCAAAATAGCCGAAATAATTGGGCAACCCGTAATAAAAAGCAACGGGTAAAAATAAAACAAATAGCCGAAATGATTGGGCACCGCGAAAAATAGCCGAAATGATTGGGCAATCGCTGTTGGAGATAGTGCCCTCATAGTCAATTATTGGATCGCAGGTACGTGATTGCAATGATTGCGGAGGACCTATCCCGGTAGGACAGTCTTACTCGAAATGATAGTATGCTATCTGGTTTGCCTTTATCAGTCGTGTACATGTTCAGGTGACTGATTGCATGTTACACTTTGATAGAGCCCTTAGGATCTTGCTTTACTACCAACAGTATGATGGCGATCATATACGTGAGAGTTGGGTAGTTTATATGCATATCCTTAATTGTGGTCCCTAGTCGTGGGAGTTTCGAGATTGGGCATCGATACTCCGGAGTAGACTAGTGTATACAGTCGAGACCCTGACGAGGGGCGGTGGCCGGTCTCGCAAGCCACTGGTGTCAGTTGGATCACCTAAGATGTATACAGGTGCTCATTGGGTTATGAGTACACAGGACAGGACTCGCCGGGAATCTGCTAGTTAGTATTATATCTACCGTCAGATAGCAGTTCCCTGGTGACATGTGTACAGGTTAGTTCATCGACCTGAGGTCGTCATTTGTCTCGTGTGAGTTCCCACTGTGCTTTGATTTCTACCCTACCACGGCTCAAAGGAGTCGTGCAAACAGGTAGCTTTTGGGTACAGTCCCGAGCCATATGGAGGCACGTGAGCGGATCGGCAGGGGATTCGTCTCTCCCGGTATTGGGGGCGAGGTCGTGCTGTGTCTAGGAGAGCCATTACACAAAGTCCATGGCCATGGCAGGAGATTTACTGCTAGGTACTCCAGTAGTATCTCAGGGTGTTATTGGGCTACACTCCGACACGACTTATACTGCTATTGGGGGTCTGACGTTACTAGCCCCTAGGCGGATATGCGATACTCATTGACGAACGGACCGGACTGTATATACATTGTCACTGTTAGGCTCAGTAGGGTTTCTGGATGAGTTCGTTCATCGGCCACCCTTGAGTGCACTCATCAGCCTCCCTTGAGGTCAGTCCGTGGGCAGCCGTTACGCATTGCTAGTGCCGCTGACGGTTTGTGGTTAAACCCACTGCCATGGTGCTGACGAGTCATTAGAGTCCCCCACAGACAGTTTCCCAAGTTCGGGCGAAACGTTGTAGAGGCCGTATGGTTTTATGGCAGGGTTCGGAAAATGCACGTGCGTTTACGCACGTGTCAGTTTTCGGGCAGATAATACTGGTCGGCTTTGGTTTAAGCCGGATCCGAGTATTATATTGAGTAGGTATAATATCTTTGTCTCAGTTGCATTTGTATTCGGTCGTAATACAAATGCGGGTATATTTATACAGTTTCGGGGTTATCCTGAAAGTTGTTTCAGGATCACTTTTGGAAGTTGCCAGTTTCCAGTTTTCTATCAGCCGTCTTTTAACATTCGGTTGAAGACGGATTTATCTTTTCTTCAGATATGAGTGAGTCATCATTCTAGAAGCTTCTAGAAGTGATGAAGTGGCTAATGAGTCATCTTGACTTTAATGGTGCATTTATTAAATGGTGACTATGCTTAATGACTCATGCTTTGTTATTAAAGCCTTTTGTTTTCCTTAAGATTTTTTCTTCTTGATCTTTTAAGTGAGAAGCTTTCTTGTGGTCACCCCCCTCTCCTACGGTCACCTCCCTCTTTGCTATAAGAGGCCGGCCCCCTCTCTCTCCTCATACACTCTCTCACTTGATAGTTTTTCATGGTTAGAAAAGATTATGATAGTATTCGGGGTGTATGGAATTTTACAGTTCATTTCATTCCATCACCCGATTTCCACGGCAACTTCATTAACCGATCGTCCACGGATTTGGACGAAGTGAGACAAAGTCATCTACTCATTCTCTACATCATGCTTGGTCGTCTCTTTTAGCAAACTTGACGATCGAGTTGCCTCGAGTCAGAGGCGGGAGCCCGTTTAAAGAACCGATCATGTGGTGCCACCTCGACGAGAAGATCGGAGATCGACGAGATCGGAGCAGCCGCAACGGAGCGTGGGATGATGGTTAAAGAACGAAGGACTCGGATCGTTCGGTACAATCTTTCTACACTCTTTACAGTTTGTTAGTTTAGCAATAATGGCAGATCCGGGTTAAAGTATACGATAGCGCCAAGTTAAAAGTTTTTATTCCGCATTTGGCGTCTGTAGACTGCCGGGGCGCTACCGTAGACTTACAATCGCGACCTTCGCGATATAAAAGCTGAAATGATAGAGCATCGCGGAAATAAAATAAAATGAAATAAAGAAATGATAAAATTTTGGCCCTACAGTTAAGATCACATCGATCCCTGTATACAATCCAAGGGCGTAAACAAAGAATGAATCATACTTCTCCGGCGGATTCCGTCAAACGACGAACCCCAAACCTCACCGGTTCATTTTTACTGAAGAAGCCAGTGACTTTAGCAAAATCCTCGACTCACGGATACAAACACTCCTTAACGAGAGCCTTCTGATCCGCGTAGACTCGCAGAGCCACCAGCGCCTCCGTGGGAACCATCGACTCGTTTCAAACCCCAAGGACACAAATAATCCTTGGCGCTTGGGAAACAAATAATCCCAGCAAACTCCTCGACTCACGGATACAAACACTCCTTGACGAGAGCCTTCTGATCCGCGTCGACCCGCAGAGCCACCAGCGCCTCCGTGGGAACCATCGACTCGTTTCAAACCCCAAGGACACAAATAATCCTTGGTGCTCGGGAAACAAATAATCCCTAGCAAGATCCTCGACTCACGGATACAAACACTCCTTGACGAGAGCCTTCTGATCCGCGTCGACCCGCAGAGCCCCCAGTTCCTCCGTAGGAACCCTCGACTCGTTTCAAACCCCAAGGACACAAACAATCCTTGGCGCTTGGGAAACAAATAATCCCAGCAAACTTCTCAACTCACGGATACAAACACTCCGTGACGAGAGCTTCTTTGACTCACATCTCGGGCAGTAAGGATTCAAAAACTTGCTTCCTGAGCAGTGAGACCCTGCAAGTCAATCCTAAATGGTCTCTTGCATACTATTCACGGGTTTCACTCTCTGAAGTCGATTCTCGACAAAGAGGGAAACAACCGCTTACGAGCCCTCTCGACTCGTAAGAGGGCAATGGGACCCTGCAAGTCAATCCTAAATGGTCTCTTGCATACTATTCACGGGTTTCACTCTCTGAAGTCGATTCTCGACAAAGAGGGAAACAACCGCTTACGAGCCCTCTCGACTCGTAAGAGGGCAATGGGACCCTGCAAGTCAATCCTAAATGGTCTCTTGCATACTATTCACGGGTCTCACTCTCTGAAGTCGATTCTCGACAAAGAGGGAAACAATCGCTTACGAGCCCTCTCGACTCGTAAGAGGGAGAAATTCTCTTATAGGATCCTTACGACTTATAAGAGAAAACCCTACTTAGAAATCCTCACGATTCCTAAGGAGAAAACCCACCTACGAGATCCTCTCGATCCGTAGGGAGAAAAGTCTCCATGAGACCCTCAAGGCCCATGGAGTTGAAAAGTCTTAAGCAGCAGATCTGAACCTGCGGCCTAAGCCATCGCTGATTCTTAGGAAAGTCAAAATGCGTGCCCTACTATCCGTCAACCATGTTCGCTAAGGTGATATGCTGATAATAAAAGAAGGAAAAGACCAAGAAATGACACATTACAAAAAAGGTGTATCTTTTATTCATAAACTTGATCGGATACAGGATACATTATGTCAAAGGATAAAAAATATATACATATACATTCTTTTATCTATAAGTACGAACGATACAAAAATGGATAGCTACTGAGGAGGAAGTGTCTTCAGTAAGTTCACAAGCTGCTCTCGCACTTCCTTCAGCACTTCCTCTCGAGTGACAGCCGCGGCCACCTCCGCCTCCACCTGAGCCCGCTGTTGCAAGAAAGATGAAAGTTGCTCCTCTACCGCCTCCTGGACTGCTTCCTGGCTGGCTGCAGCTCGCTCGACAACGTTAAGTTTATGCCTCAATGATAATCCTTCGAAGAGGCATTGCAGGAGGTCCTCAAAGATAACCTTCAGCCGTGCGGCATTGGCCTCCACCCGAGCATGCAGTTGAGCAGACCTGCTCGAAGCATCATCACGCTCCTTGCGCCTTGAAATAACTTCTTGTTCGAGATGGCGGAAGTAAGAAGCGCTCTGCTCAATCCACGCAGTCCTCTGATTATTGGCAGCCACAGTCTCGGGAGTGGGACGCAGCGACTCTAATTGAAATAGGCAACCCTCGATCTCCTTACAATGGTTAACCCAGGATGCAATGATGCTCTCATTATGAAAGTTCACGAGTATTGCTAGCATCGGGTTAACCACCATAGCGAAGTCTGCGGCAGATGTAGGAGCTTCAACGTCGAGTTCCTCGACATAGTCACTCAACATGCGCAGACTATTCGCAGCGCCTTTTGAAGACAGACTCCTCAGATAAGGACCCGCCGGCATTGTGACGCGAGGTTCGAAGGGCGCCGAAGCCAGAACGACAGCTGAAAGAAACAGGTTAGAGACAATTCCATCAATAAAAAAGAGAGAGGAAGGATGTTAATAGAAATTATGCTCACCAACGCCACCAGAGGAAGAAGCAAGCTTAGATGGGAAGGAGAAGTATAGGAGCAACATCTGATATACATGATCAAAAAGCGCTCCTGAGAACACAACAGTGTGACTTTAGTACACGAATTAGATGTCTGGAAAACAAGATTAATAAACCGTAAACCTATACCTTCCAACATCTTCGAGGGTATGAGGGAAGGTTCAGAGGTGACCACCGCCAAAGCGGTCATCGAAGGCGCTCCCTCGAGCGGTGGGGCATCGGCACTAGCTGCACCTGCATTACGAAGAGGTGAACTTGTCAGAAATGGTTGTAAAGTAAAGAAAAGCAGCCACTTAGGGTTTACCTGAGGAGCTCCCGGCTGAAACGGAGGCGGCTCCCTCCTCTATCGACATAAGACCACCGCCTGTAGCCTCATCGCCCGACTCGATGGGGACCGTTGTCGTGCTCGCGAGACCTGGAGATGGCGGAGGACCGTAGATGGGAAGGGCAATGACTGGAGTATTACCAGATTCCAGAGAAGGAGCGGTTGGTTCATCTTCGGGAATCATGGCCACCTCACCCACTACTCTCTCAAGTTCAGTAGTGGCGGTCGTATCGTCCACCATCGCCAGGGGATCGCCGGCCTCGAGCGCTTCATTCGCCACCACCCTGGACTCAGCTATAATGATCATATCATCTGCCACCGCTTCAAGTTCGGCATCAATGACCTTCTCGGCGGCAGGTCCCTCGGACTCCACTTCAAGCTCCATGGCCTCAACAATACTGCCCACTGTCGGCTCGAGTTCGGCAGGCACCGCCTCCTCCGCTCCCCTAGGATCGACGGCCTCCGCCTCTCCCTCGATCGGACTTGGCCCTGCAAAGATAAGAGATATAAGGACTAATGATATTAAAATCCTTATAACAAAAAATCCTGAGAGAAATGTTACCTGAAGCGGATTTACCATTTGCGCTCCGAACTGCTCGGGCCACCTCCCTGCGGGCAGTGGATAGGGCGACAGGGGCCTCTTCTAAAGGAGTATCAGCTCGAGGGGCGGTACTGGGTCCCGCTCCCATAGCCAAGGCAGCCCTGCGCGCCTTCGCTTCACGCCTCAACCGCTTCCTTTCCTCCCGAGCGGTTATGAGAGACCTCTGTGACGCCTCCTTCAAGGCATCATCATCTTCATTCAGCGATGCCTCCAGAGCCTTTAAGGCATCTCTCACCGGCTTTTCAAGATGAGCCTCCTGCTGTGGCCCAGAGGAAGCAGGAACGTCTGCCGCTGGTAAAACATCTGCGTCGCTAGAAGGTAATGGCATTGAGGTTCCTGTAATTAAAAGGGAAAGGTTAGATCGACCATAACACGAGGAAAGTAAAAAAAAACTGGATGAGTTGAAACTTACTAAGACCCATAGATGCTCTGAGACGTTCCTCCTCCTGAAAAGTTTTCAGAGAAGCGGCAATGGCTTCTTCATCAGTGACGCCTGTTGAAAGAAAGGAAAGAAAAGCGTTAGTCAAAAATAATGAAGAAGGATAGGCTACAATAGAGAAAAGGCGACTAGTAGTTACCTGATTGCGCAAGCTTAGCCAGCCACGCGTCACGCTTCACCAACCATGCCGAAGCTCTGAGAGCAGCCGCTAAGTCTGTATCGTCCGGCGGTGGCATCACTAATCCTGCTTTAGTCCCATATTTGAGCAGACCCTCGGAGTAGGGAGCATGGGGTTCCTGGCCGAACACAACGTCCGTGGCGAGGAGCGACTTCTTTTTCTTTTGCCCTCCGACCCTGGGCCCGCGAGGGAGTGACTTCCGCTTAGCAGCCACTTTGGGACGACGAGTCCCGATGTCCGCACCCACGCCAGATTCCGGCGAGAGTACAACCATTGTTTCTACCTGAGCGCGGGGTGCGGGAGGTGCATCCGCGATATCAGGGAGCGGCAATTCATGTGGAGGACTTTGCGCACGTGATGGTCTGCCCCCGACATCTTTTAAGGGAGCGACTACTGGAGTCCTAGGCACCAGAGGAGCGTTGCGATCGCTACCTGGGGGTGCAACCTTACGATCAATCAGCAGCCGCCTTTCCTCCTTTATCACCGCTCCCGTCGAATGACTATACCATTCGGTGTATACCCTAAGAAGACGGGGAGCACAAGCCGGCTCACTGATAAAGAAGTGAGAGCCCGTGTTTAGACGCATGAAGTGATGCAGCGCTCTCTCCATCCCTTCTTCGGTCGCGGCAGGTTCCGATAAAAAGGCCTCCAGCGGTACCCCTTGGTTATAGCTCAGCTGTTGGGCGAAACGATGCGGGTTATATCTCATGAAGATCGCTTCCCCGTCCTGCCTGAACACCAAAAAGCCCGGCCTGATAGAGTATAGGTGAAGGGTCTCCCGGGCCGTTAAAATCGAAGCGCCATCCCTGAAAGTGTCTTGCAATGGCCGTACTGCAGTGGTAGACGTTTTTCCAATGGTCAATACCTTGTCAATGAAAGACACACCGGTTCCAACAGTGTGAGAGCGAAGGAGTAAACTCCTGGCATCTCGCGGCGATGGATTTACAATTGATGCGCCGATCAACTGTAGAAGGCGAGGAAAAATGCACCTTTCATAGAATGAGGGCCTTTTATGCATGCCGAAAACACCCGCTGTATGTAGTTCGAGCCACGACATGAAGTAGTGCATTGGGAAAACCACGTGCAACACCCAGGCTCATTAGCATCCGCTGCTCGGCTAAGGCCATGATATAAATGCGCCAAACCAGCGATCCCAACGGCCACCTTTACCCCGATAGTCATTCGGTGGGCCGGGTAAAAAACAGAGGGCCGCATGCGGTGGGAGTGCATTGGAAGTGCAAACCAACTCAGCCAAAGCCCAAGAAATCCCAAAAAGAAGGCCTCCTCGTCCATCTCGGGGGCTGCGACTTCTGCAAAAGACATGGTTGAGGAGTTGGGAAGAAAAAAGTTCTTTTGATCTACGTCTTTCGCTGGCAGGTTATCCAAACCTAAGCCGAAAGGATCCTCAAGGTTGGCAAACTTGGCAGTCTTCGCCGAGAGGACGTTTGGATGAAGGAACCGAGCAATAAAATCCTCAAAATTAACTCCACGACTCCCATGCTCAACGAAAAGAGCCTCATAGATGTTCAACACCTTGATCAGACTTGGAAACTGATGTTGAACAGCGTTCTCCGGCGTGAGCTCCCTTATCATCGGCTTGGCACCAAAGATGTACTCATCCGGTGGGAGCAACTCTTCATAATGTTCCCCCATAGCCGGTAGGCCAGACACCTCCGTAAACTCTTCCAGCGAGATGGACACTTCCCGATCCATGGCAAGGAAAGTATGAGTCGGAATGTTCCACTGCTCCAGGAAGGCCTTGAACCACCAAGTGAGAAGCGTAGGATACTGGAAGAGAGAGACGTAGACTGCGGTGTACCTAGTCTTATCAACTGCGACTTCCTCATCGACAGGATATACCGGGCTCACGGCAGATAGCCAACCGGGTGGCGGGGGATCAGACCAATGTTATATGATTGCCCCCAAGGTCTCGCCTCGCCCTGACAGATACGGCGTCCTAGGATATCTAAAACCATAGGATGCTGGACCGGGATGGCATCTATGGCCGGATGAAGAAAACCCTTCGATGTCCAATCCGTCATCTCCGCGGCATACTGCACCGGGGGCGGGCTGGCGTAATGAATCGCCGTTATGGGCTCCGACGGCACCGCACATGTAAAGCTGCGTCGACCCATAATAATCTGATTGTACCATGACCCCCAAAGGTGGAGACTCTTATACTCCGGGTCGTATGCCTTAATCATGGCCAAGACCTCGCGATCCAAAGGCGCCTCTGGAAATCCCTCCTCCGAGCGGGCAAACGGGAATGAAGTGTCTTCAGACATGATCGCTGCAAAAAGAGCAATGTAGCTGTCAGTGTTGTAATCCCGACGTTTGACATTGAAAAAAGAAAATGCATTAATTAAATTAAAATCAAAATTAATTAATTACACCGCACCACAGTGCAGTGAGTAGGAGACCAAAGAGGGACCCATGAAATCTAAATGACAATACGTCAATTAAGAAGACAAACTCATCATTGGATGAGATTGTCAGCTGGTCCCTAGGGAGGAACATTCCCATAATAAAAAAAAGGGGGAAAGAATCACTAGAGACAAGGAGAAGATCTCCTCTTTCAGAGCAAAGCTCAGTCACAGAATGACACTTGTCAAGTTCTGGTCTCAAAAGAATAAAATTCCTTAAAAAAGAGCTTAGCTCTACAATATTCCATAAAAGAATTTTTTTTTGAAAATAATTTTAAAATTAAAATTTATGGAATCTTGAAAGATCCATGGAAACTTGCAGAAAAAGTTCTCTGTTTTTCAGATCTAAAAGATCTACAGTTGATCCAAGAGCAAAGCTCTGTTCATGGGTTAGAACCCATGAAAGATCTCTGTGGATCTACAAGCTTTTTTTAGAGCAAAGCTCTGTTTATGAAACCCCAATGGGGACCTCTTTAGATCGAAAGATCTGTAAGAGCCAAGCTCTATGAGTTAATTAAAATATTTAATCCAAGATTAAGTTTACCTAAAATTTTCTAATTTGGAAAATGAGAGCAAAGCTCTAGAGTTCTGAAAGCAAGAGCAAAGCTCTGAAATTCTTAAGCAAGAGCAAAGCTCTGTAAATCTAAACGTAGAAAATGGTGGAGATCTTTTTAAGGGCCATAGGCCCTATTTATAAGGCGCCTGCGCCTCTTGAGATTCCCCCCCTTGATCCAACGGTCAGGGGGGTTGCCACCGCTGCACTCACGTGGGCGCCACGTGAGCGCAACGGTGGGGGGGCATTTGTTTCGCCCAATCAGAGCAAAGCTCTGTTTGAAAAAAAAATTCAAATTTTGAAGCAAAGCTTTAAGTCTCGGGCGCAACGCGCCGAGCGCAGCGCCCAAGAAAGCGCACCCAATCAGAGCAAAGCTCTGATTGAAGGAAGCAACGCTTCAGCTGCGCAGCGCTCTGCGCTGCGAGACACGTGTCAGCGCAGATGCGCCAGTGCAGTTGCGCTAGCGCAGGTGTGCTGCGCTCTGCGCTGCGCGACACGTGTCAGCGCAGATGCGCTAGCGCACTTGCGCTGCGCTCTGCGCTGCGCGACACGTGTCAGCGCAGATGCGCTAGCGCACTTGCGATGCGCTCTGCGCTGCGCGACACGTGTCATGCGCTGGGGCATCTGTGCCAAACTAAATTAAGATTTTATGAAATCTTTTCTGTTCTTTCCAAAACCAGAAGATTTTCTTCTGCCTTTGGATCAAAAATCCAGCGGTGGGAAAATTCCCAAAATCATTCAGAAAAGATCCTGTTAACAAATTCAACAAATTTATGGGCACTATAAAAAGGACCCTAAGCCTCAATTCAAAGGCATCAACATTTTTCTTGAGAACTCAAGAACTTTAAACAGAGAGAGCTCTGAAGATTTCAGGAAAAAGGTAAAGAACCTTCAAGAAGTAGAAGAAATTCTTCTAATAGATCATCGATCTGAAAACAAGATCAATGATCTTTACATAAAAAAAACAGTGCTTTGCACTTCTTGTGAACCCCCGGTTCTTTAAAAACAATAAAAATAAAAAAAAAATAATAATAATAATAGTGCTTTGCACTCTTTATGAACCTCTGGTTCTTCAAATCAAGAAAAATTTATTTTTCTTTGATCTAATTTGGATCAAGGAATTAAACAGTGCTTTGCACTTCCCTTCTTGAATCTAAAAGATTCTTAGTGCTTTGCACTTCCAAACTGCGCCGTTGCGCTCTTAAGAGAGCGCCACGTGTCGGCTATAGAACCACTTGCGCTCAGCGCCCTTAAGATAGAGCTTTGCTCTCTGGAATTGGCGCAACTCGCAGAGAGCACGCCACGTGTCGGCAGCGCAACAGCGCAGCGCAACAGCGCATTACACTGCGCTAGTGCGCTTGCGCTCGCCAGAGCATGACACGTGTCATCACCACAAGCGCCTGCGCTCAGTGATTGGCGCAAAGCGCTTGACAAATGCAATGCATTTCCTGAAGGGCCAGGCCCAATTAAAAGGCTTAACAGGCCTAATAAATAAAATGCTATGCATTATTTAAAAGGGGCAGAGCCCAATTGAAAGGTCCAGTGGACCAAAACAAATGATCTGCATCATAATAAAAAGGGCAGAGCCCAGTCAAAATGGGCATAAATGGCCTGAAGTAATGCAATGCATTATTTAAGTGTGGGCAAAGCCCTAGCACAGGTCTAATAGACCAAAAATAAATAAGGGTGTTGAACATTTTCAACTGGACTTAGCCCAATTTTGGCCGTAAGTCCTCAAATTAAATTGACTGAGCACGGTTGCTCCCGAAAATCAATTTATATCCGGTTCGAGGGTACATCTCCGAGCTCCTCTGACACCTATCGTTGTAATCCTTCAACGACGTCAGAGAGGTGACGGGTCCCGACGACCACATACATGAATACGGACTGCGGGGTCCTTAAACTCGTGGACCGAAACGTCCTTAAACTAATATCGGACCGAAACGTCCTTAAACTAATATCGGACCGAAACGTCCTTAAACTAATATTGGACCGGAACGTCCTTAAACTAATATCGGACCGAGACGTCCTTAAACTAATATCGGACCGGAACGTCCCTAAACTAATATCGGACCGGAACGTCCCTAAACTAATAATGGACCACTACGTCCCTAAACTGGCGACGGACCGAAACGTCCCTAAACTAATATCGGACTGAAACGTCCCTAAACTAATAATGGACCACCACGTCCCTAAACTGGCGACGGACCGAAAAGTCCCTAAACTAATATCGGACCGGAACGTCCCTAAACTAATAATGGACCACCACGTCCCTAAACTAGCGATGGACCACCACGTCCCTAAACTGGCACAATAGGGCCCAAGCGTTCTTTTGTTGGATCTAAACGATTCCGTCTAAGTTGATCTTAACGATTCCGTCTAAGTTGATCTTAACCCCAAATACGGTTAACGTGTCCTTAGATATTTAAATAAACACTCCAAACTAACTTTGGTTCAAGGGTACATCTCTGAACTCCTCTGGCGCCTGTCGTTGTAATCCCTCAACGACGTCAGAGAGGTGACGAGTCCCGGCGGCTAGACATTAAATCAATCACTACGTCAAGTCGATCTTAGTCCAAAACAGGACTAACGTATCCTTGACAAACGTTTAAGTTGATCTTAGTCGCAACGCGACTAATGTATCCTCAAACTAAGAACACCAAACCCAAATCTAAGCAAATACGGATTTGGATTAATCCACGCCCTACGGGCGACGGCATTACTCAGTCTCCGTATACAATCCACGGGCAACCACAAACAAAACAAGCACACACGACACGAAGTGAAATTCTGGAGAAGGAGAAAGTTGTTACCGCAACACGGTAGCGTAATTAGCTGCAGGGCCTTGCGCCTACAGGGAAGAGCGTCCCCACAATCAAAAACCCCTCACCCTGAGGGGGAATCTGACGAAGTCTGCTATATCGGCCGCATCCATCTAAACCTCCGATACAAGGTGCCATAAATCAACTCGGCATCTTCGGAGAGGTGGACGGATAAAACCAAATAGCATCTGCCCCGAATCCCAGCGCCAGGACGCCCGAGCAGTCCTGTGCGGCCGCCTTTCGGAGGGGAACACTTGGCAAATACCTCAATTCAGGGAAACTAGCGTCCTTAATGAGAGCTTCCTGATTAGCGTCGGCCCGCAAAGAAACCAGTGTCTTTGCAGGAATACTCCGATTCGTTTCAACCTCGAGGAAACCAGTGTCCTCGGTAAAATACTTCGACTCAGGGAAACCAGTGTCCTTGACGAGAACATCTTGATTCGCGTCGACCCGCAGAGAAACTAGCGTCTTTACAAGAACACCTCGACTCGTTTCAACCCCAGGGAAACCAGTGTCCTTGGCAAATACCTCAATTCAGGGAAACTAGCGTCCTTGATGAGAGCTTCCTGATTCGCGTCGGCCCGCAGAGAAACCAGTGTCTTTGCAGGAATACTTCGATTCGTTTCAACCTCGAGGAAACCAGCGTCCTCGGCAAAATACTTCAACTCAGGGAAATTAGTGTCCTTGACGAGAGCTTCTCGATTCGTCTCGACTCATGAGGAAATTAGTGTCTTCTCGAGGACTTCCAGATTCGTCTCAACTTGCAAGATAAAGCCTTAGGCAGCAGGGATTAAAAAACTTGTTTCCTAAGCACTGGGATCCTGCAAGTTGGTCTAAAACGGTCTCTTGCATACTATTCACGGGTCTCACTCTCCAAAGTCGGATCTCGACAAAGAGGGAAACAACCGCTTTCGAGTTCTCTCAACTTGTAATAAGGAAAAATTCTCTTATAAGATCCTTACGACTTATAAGAGAAAACGCACTTAAGAATCCTCACGATTCCTAAGGAGAAAATCCACCAACGAGATCCTCTCGATCCGTAGGGAGAAAAGTCTCTATGAGACCCTCACGGCTCATAGAGTTGAAAAGTCTTAGGCAGCAGATCTGAACCTGCGGCCTAAGCCATCGCTATCTCTTAAAGAAACCAAGATGCTTACTCTATTATCTGTCAACCATGTTTATTAAGACAACATGCTGATAATAAGAGAAGAGAGAAAGCAAAGAAATGATACAAGACATTGCAAACAAAAAATGTGTATCTTTGTTCATTAATTCAATCAAGTACAAGGTGAATCATATAAAAGAATAAAGAATGGATACATCTTATTCGGAAAAAAAAAATTTACAAGTATATCAATACAAGGGCAGCTACTGGGAAGGAAGCGTCTTGAATAGCCCTAACAATTGTCCGCGCACTTCCTTCCATGCTTTCTCCTGATCAACCACCACCGCCAGTTCTGCTTCCACTTGAGCCCGCTGCTGCAAGAAGGATGCAAGCTGCTCCCCAACGACCTGCTGAGCTGCTTCTCGGCCTTGGGCATCACGCTCGGCGGTATCGAGTTTCTATTTCAGGTTCAGCCCATTTGAGATACGTTTCAGAAGGCCCTCGAAGATAGCCTTCACCTGGGCAGCGTTCGCCCCAACCTCATCACGCAGACGAGCCGTCTCGCTTGAGGTCTCTTGGTATTCCCTCAGCCTTAAAGCCGCTTCTTGTTCCAAGTGGCGGAAGTAAGAAGCGCTTTGCTCGATCCATGCTGCTCGTTGATTTCTTGCGGCTAAGGTCTCGGGAGCAGGGCGCATAAACTCCGATTGATGCAGGCGGACTTCGATTTCCCTGCAGTGATTAACCCAAAACTCGACGACGCCTTCATCATTAAAATTTACAAGCGCCGCCAACATCGGGTTAACCTCCGCAGCAAAATCCGCAGCAGATGGGGGAGCGTCCGCGTCAAGCTCTTCGACGTATCCGCTCAGCATTCCCCAACTCATTACGGCACCCTTTGAAGACGGACGTCTCAGGAAGGGGCCTGCCGGCATTATGACGCGAGACTCAAAGGGCGTCGGAATCGGAACGACATCTGAAAAAACAAAATACGATCAGATAACGGTTCAAGAAATATGAAAAAGTCATCAATGGGATAGTTTACTATACCAGCTGCAACAGGCGGCAAAGTCGGGAGGGCCGGTGGCGCGACCGATCTTTCATTCCCTCCTTCGATTTGTAGCACTGCAATCAGGACGAGGAAGAGTCAGAAATAATTCCATTACTGAAAAAAGAAAGGCATCAAAAGGAAACTATACTCACCAGCGCCACTGGAGGAAGAAGCGAGTTCAGACGGGAAGGAGAAGTGCGGGTGCAACACCTGGTAGAGGTGATCAAAAAGCATTCCTGCAAAGACGCAGTAGTATAACATCGGTACATAGATCATGCGGCCGAAAGATGAAATTGATGGGTCACGAATCCATACCTTCCAGCATCTGCGATGGTACGAGAGAAGGCTGAGAGGTGGCTACCGCCAAGGCAATAGCTGACGGCGCCCTCTCGAGCAATGGAGCGTCAGCACTGGCCGCACCTGCGTTAAAAACAAAGATACACCTGTCAAGAAGGATTGCAAGATAAAGGAAAAAAGGACAGTAACTCGAAATTTACCTGATGAGCCTCCAGCCGAAACGGAGGCGTCTCCCTCCTCCATCGACATGAGTCTACCTCCCGTGGCCTCATCACCCGACTCTATGGGGGCTGTCGTCGTGCTCGCGCGGTCAGGAGATGGCGGAGGACCATAGATGGGGAGAGCGATGATCGGAGCATTGCCAAACTCTTGAGAAAGAGCGGCTGGCTTGTCCTCGGGAGTCATGTCCGTCTCACCCGCTACTTCTTCGGGCTCGGCGGTCGCTGCTGTCTCATCCGCCGTCGCCATGAGGTTGCCGGTCTCAGGCGCTCCGTCCGCTGCTGCCCCAGACTCAGTTATAACAACCATCTCATTTGCCGCTACCTCGGGCTCGGCATCGACGGCCTTCTATGGCACAGTTTCCTCAGCCCTTAGCTCGGGTCCAGCAACCCCGGCGACATCGCCCACCGTCGTCTCGGGTTCAGCCGGAGCCTCTTCCTCTGTTCCCTTAGGCTCGACGGTTTCCGCCTCCCCTTCGGTTGGGCTTGGCCCTGCAGGAAAAGATGTATGAGAACCGATAGTTGTACAATTCTTACAACAAATTCTCGAGAGACACATTACCCGAGGAGGATCGATCGTTGGTCTCCCGAACTGCACGTGCGGCCTGTCTGTGAGCTGTAGACAAGGCGACTGGGGGCTCTTCCGAGGGAGTATCAGCACGAGGAACGATACTTGGGCCTGTTCCCACGGCCAAACCAGCTTTGCGTGCCTTCGCCTCGCGCCTCAACCGCTTTCTCTCCTCCCGAGCCGTCAAGACGGACCTCTTCGAAGCTTCCTTCATCGAGGCGCCATCGTCCGTGAAAAGAGATGCCTCCAAATTCTTCAAGGCATCCCTCACCGACTTTTCGAGTTGAGGCTCTCGCGGCAGCCCCGAAGAGACCGGGACTTCAGTAGCTGGCCCGGGATGAGTCCCCGCATCAGCTGGCGCAGCACCTGCAAAGAGACAAAGGAAGAAGGTTAGGTTGGCCATCAGAAAAGAGGACAAAAACCTAATGATGTAGGGTTCCTAGGCACACTCAAGAGGTTCCACAAGGCATCAACCATGCTAAATTCAAATTTTCCGGTACCGAGAAACCCTAAACTAGATCGATTACTAGAGGTAAGGCGAAAGAACATGCAAGTTAACAACTTAACTATAAGTGAAAGTGACTACAACCATTGTAGATCCGGTCCTCCACTTCTTTAGCTCCGTGATGACGTCCCTCCGCTGCGATCAACTGGATCCTGGACTCTAGCGTTGGTTTCGTCGGAGAAATGAGCGGGCTAGGTCATTGACTTCGATGCCGAAGATGATCTACGTCGAGGCAACTCTGACTCAAGCTCCATCTTCACTTGATCATGAAACTTATGAAGATAACACACTCTACTACATGGCAAGTGGTAAAGGTTGAAGAAATAGGAAGTGGGTTCACTTTGGATTTGGATTTCTCACTTGATTTCAACACTTGGAATTTTCTAGCAACGTTTTCTTTTCTTCATGAAGAAGAAGAAGAAAAGAATGGAAAAAGAATTATATGAAAAGAATAATCAAGTGAAGTTATCATCTTGCAACCATGGGTGAGATTAACCTTCATAGAGACTAAACTCAAGTTTAAGTTAAAGGTTAGGTTAAGGAAAATCTTATGTAAAACAAAATGGTGGACTTTGTCAAAGATGCTTGAAAGCTTCATGAAGCTTCAAGCAAAGACAAAGTAAGCCACCATTTTATTTTACATAAATCAAATAAATTAAATAAAAAACTAAACCTTTAACCTAAACATGGTATAATCCATACACACACCCAAGTTTGCATGTATCATCAAACATGATACAAACTAGTGCACAAAAATATATCACATATACAACTTGTGCACATCAAGTGAGAAAATCAACCTTAAGTGAACAAATACTAGTTAATGTAAAGTAATATATCAAATATATAATTATACATTAAATCATTAAATCAACACTTGATTTAATGATCCGGTCATACTGTATATAACCGACTAATATCAAGTGTATCAATATATCGAATCAACACTTGATTCGGTAACCCGGCTATATCACATATAACCGGCTGATGATACAAATCGCGAGAATAGAATACAGTATCACATACTGGTATTATTCTCGGTCCCGCACATATCTCATATGCGCTCCTATTTCGTTTCGCTTGAGCCAGGAAACCTCTGTGTAGGACTCTAAAGACTCGTCAATACGCCGGCAGTAGGCGATGATCATATCAAACACCCACAAGCCGCAAGCGGTCTGCTAAACGTAATGGCCACCCGGGTATTGAGCGATCAGAAGATCAACGAGCAAGCCCGCTCACACTCCTGTGAATCCAACCAGTAACACTTACCGTACAGTCCGGTCTGTTCGTCTGATATGTCGCATATCTCGCCTAGGGGTGGTAAACGTCAGACCCCAATAACTCGATAATTCGTGTCGATATGAGGCTCATAACGGGTCGAGAAACTATTGGTAACACTTACCAGTAAATCCCTAAAGCAGCCTTGGCCAAGAACTTCCTGTTATAGCCAATCGACAACAGCGCAACATCAACTCCCTATACCGGGAGAGACGAAACCCCTCCTATCGCTCATTGCCTCCATGTGATTCGGGACTGTACCCAAAAGCCACCTTTTTGCACGCCCTCATGGACGTGGTATGATGGAAATCAAAGAACAGTGGGAATCACACAAGACTCTATGACGATCTCGGGTCTACAGACTAACCTGTACCAGTGTTACCAGAGAACTGCCATCTGACGTAAGGTATAATACCATCTAGGAGTTCTCGGCGAGTCCGTCCAGTGTACCCAGTCTCCACTGAGCACCCATATATCATCTCTGATGTCAAACACCAATGGATATGGGATCATCCATCGCCCATCTGTATGGGTCAAGAAGCTACACGCTAGTCTACTCTGGTATATCGATGCCCCGTCTCAATACACCTATGACTAGGGACCTTGAAGGATGTACTTATGGACTACCATGTCCCCACTAGTATGATCTGCATCATAGTCCAGATAGTCAAATACACATCCTAAGGGCTTTACCAACATGTAACAGAGAGACAATCAGTGTGCACGTTAAGGTAAAGAGTAACCAGATAGCATACTATCATATCGAGCAAGAAAGTCATCCCTATATATGTCCAAGCATCCACTACAATATACATCCTATGTATAGTAATGGCCTCTAGGGCATACATATAACTAACAATCTCCCACTTGCACTAGGGCCATCTGATAGCAGTGGTTGTAGTATCTTATACTCAACCATCCCATAAAAGTCTCTATCTGGGAAAAGGCCTTTGTGAGTGGATCCACCGTGTTTTCCTCTGAGTCTTCTCTCTGAACCTCGATCCCCCTGGAGATCAACTATCTCCATAATCAGGTGATACTGCCTCAGAATATGTCCGAATCACTGATGGGACAGGCGTTCCTAGGCATAAGCCACAACTCCATTGTCTCACAATGGTAGGAACGAAGTTCATCTCATGAACTAATATACACCCAGACTTCTTCTTTGGTAGTATCTTTGGTAATGATGTATCTTGCCTTTAATCGTCTAGTATGTCACGGTATCTAGATTGGAACTCTTCCAACATACCGTCCCTTTACTGAGGGTAAAGACAATGCCTGTGACTGACATTCAGTCATCCTTATTACCCTGGAACCTTTCCAGTGATTCTCCCCAGGATCAATTGATACCATTTCACTACAACTAGTGAGTATCCTAAAATCCAATTAGATCTATCTCATAGATCCAAAATCCAGGATTCAGGAGGTATCATTATGATCCTATATGAAGAATCCTTGTGATAAGCGGAGATTGACCGAGCGTAGCATAGGAAACTACTTCCCTATCATGAGTATGTCATCCACGTACTATACGTGGATCACCACCATACTCCATACTACCTTTTTGTATATACAAGGTTCATCTACCATTTTGATGATGTCAAACTCTTTGACTAACTCATCAAAACAGATGTTCGAACTCCGCGATGCCTGCTTTATCACATAAAACATCTCGCACACGTTTCCGCTGCTCCCACTGTCTACGAAGCCCTCTGACTGTGTACTTATAGACTCTGTCTTCTAAATCATTATTTAGAAAAGCAGTCATGACACCCAATCGCCAGATATCGTAGTCATGGTATGTAGCCGTGGTAAGTAGGATCTGGATGGACTTAAGCATAGTTACTTAGAAAAGGTTTCATTATAATCCATACCTGGTCAATGATGCAAACCTTTAACAAGTCTAGCTTTGAAAGTCTTAACTTTTCCATGTACACCAAGTAATCTTCTCAAGATATACTTGCTCCTGATGGGGATTTAACCCTTCAGATAAAGCAACCAAAGTCCATACTTTGTTGGTGTATAAGGATTCCATCTCAGATCGCTAAGCATCCAGCCATTCTTATAGAGTCCCACTCCTGATGGCCAGCTCGAAATTAGTTGGGTCATCATCTCATGATGCAATCCTCGCTCCCACTGTCATAGAGAAACCAAAGTATCTCTCAGTGTTGGAGATAGTGCCCTCAGAGTCAATTATTGGATCACAGGCACGTGATTGCAATGATTGAGGGAGGACCTGTCCCAGTAGGACAGTCTTACTCAAGATGATAGTATGCTATCTGGTTTATCTTTATCATCGTGTACTGCTTTAGGTGACCTTACGAGTCGCTATTATATGTTGATAGAGCCCCTAGGATTCTTGCTTGACTACCAGCAGTATGAGGGCGATCATATACGTGGGAGCTGGGGTCTATAAGCACATTCTTAAAAGGTCCCTAGTCGTGGGAGTTTCGAGACAGGGCATCGATACTCCAGAGTAGACTAGTGTATACAGTCGAGACCCCGACGAGGGGCGGTGGCCGGTCTCACAAGCCACTGGTGTCAGTTGGATCACCTAAGATGTATACAGGTGCTCATTGGGTTATGAGTACACCGGACAGGACTCGCCGGGAACCTGCTAGTTGGTATTATACCTGACGTCAGATAGCAGTTCCCTGGTGACATATGTACAGGTTAGTTCATCGACCTGAGATCGTCATTTGTCTCGTGTGAGTTCCCACTGTGCTTTGATTACTACCCTACCATGCTCAAAGGAGACGTGCAAACAGGTTTTAGTTGGGTACAGTCCCGAGCCACATGGAGGCAGTGAGCGAATCTGCAGGGGCTCGTCTCTTCCGGTATTGGGGGTGAGGTCGTGCTGTGTCTAGGAGAGCCAGTACATGAAAATTCCTTGGCCAAGGCCGGAGATATACTGGTAGGTATTCCAGTTGTATCTCAGGGTGTTCTGGGCTACACTCCGACACGACTTGTACCGCTTTTGGGGGTCTGACTTTTACCAACCCCTAGGCCCGCCATGCGATGTGTTAGTGCATATTGCCTAGAGGCCATTACTGTATCATACTAGTTTGTATATTACTTGATGGAAGCTTGGGATATTCACAGTTGTATATACAATCTTGCTCGAAATGGTAGTATGCTACTTGGTTTGTCTCTGCTTTAATATGTGCATGTGTTTCTTTTAGCATATCGCTGATATACATATTAGTAGAGCCCTTAGGATCTTTGCTTGATTACCAGCATTGTGATGGCTCTCACACTCGTGGGAGCTGGGTGATCCATAAGCATATCCTTATACAGGTCCCTGGTCGTTGGACTATCGAGACAGGACATCGATACTCCGGAGTAGACTAGCATATGCGCTTCTCATCCCAGCGTGGGAAACGGTCTGTCCCACAGCCGTCAGTACGTCGTACTTGAGATAGTATGCGGGTGCTCGTTAGGTTACGAGTACACTGGACAGGACTCGTCGGAAACTGTTGGTTGGTATTATACCTATCGTCAGTTATCAGTTCCCAGGTGACATGAGTACAGCTTAGTCCGCTGACTTGACACTGTCACTTCGCCTCGAGTGTGTTCACAATTCACTTTGATTACTACCCTACCACGGCTCAAAGGAGTCGTGCAAACAGGTAGTTTTTGGATGCAGTCCCGAAGCACTTGGAAGCAGTGACGGTTAGACAGGATTCGTCTCTCCCGGTATTAGGGGTTGACATCGCGCTATGTCCAAGAGAGCCATTACACGAGTAGTCCCTGGCCGGGGCAAGAGAGATATACTGGTAGGTTTCCAGTGTTATCTCAGGGTGTTCTGGGCTACACTCCGACACGACTTGTACCGCTATTAGGGGACTGGCGTTCACCGCCCCCCTAGGCCCGCCATGCGATGTATCAGACGAACAGACCGGACTGTACGGAGACTGTCACATACAGACTCAGTAGGAGTTCAGATGAGGTTCACCTCGTCAGTCTTCTTATCGGCATCTATCTGGGGACCGTTACGTACAGCTAGTGCCGCTTGCGGTCTGTGGTTAAACCCACTGCCAGCGTAGTGTCGAGTCTTTAGAGTCCCACACAGAGAGCTATTCGCCTTTAGGCAAAATGAGTAGAGGTCGCATGGTTTTGCGACAGGGTTCGTTCACATCCGCGCACTTGTGCACGTTTGTTGTCCGAACAGCTTATACTAGCGGGCTTTGGTTTAAGCCAGATCCTAGTATATGATTTGGGATTGGTTTTATCTCTTTGTATTCGTGTTCCTCGAATCACGAATACGGGTGCGTATGCACAGTTGCTTGAGACAGAGGGAGAGGACTTTGATTAAGGTTAATGTCCATTGTCATTTTATTAACCCTAATACTTATGTGTGTATTATGGTTAATTGATATTAGTTTATTATAATTGTGCATGGTTATGGTTGTTGACCATTTGACATTCTTGACTTGTTGACCTTGGTTGACACTTTGACCATCATCATTTCATTTGGAAGATGCTCTTTGATCCTTGCAATTTGCATTAAAAATGAAATGATAATGGTCATGTCTTGATTAAGCCATGACAATTATCTCACTAATTATCTAATTACAATAATTCACACATATATGAGAGAATGCTTCATATTTTCTCTCATTCTATTATTTACTTTCTCTCTCTTGTTCTTCCTCTCCCTCAAGCTCTCCCCTCTCAAGTGTTGAGAAACACTTGAGCTTGAGAAAAACCACTTCTTGATAATCTCTACTCTCATCTAGGGTTCTAGGATTAGCACTTCTAGCACCCTGGTTACTTCTAACTTGGAGTTGAAGCCAAAGGTCGAGGCTTTCGGGTGGATCCTTCTTCGACGTGAGAAGACGACAAAGGTGATCACTTTCTACTACTCCAAGGAGCAAGGAGAGAAGGACATAAAGCCCTAGGTATAACCATTCTACCTTTAGCTAGTTTCTAGTTAGCTTTAGCAAAGATCCTTCTTTGTCTAGTCCATGTTGCCTAAAGTGATAAAAATCCGTTTTTTATTCCGTTTTCCGCCTCCCCGCAAGCACCGGGGTGGGCAACGTGGACTTACAGTGGTATCAGATCCTAACTAAACATAAACTAGCTAGGTAGTAAAGTGTATGGAAGTTCGAATCGGAAAAATCGCAAAACCGAGTTTTCAAAACCCTAACTTTCTGTTCAAAATAAAATAAATCATACTCCAAAAATCATCTCAGGGTTTTGTGAAGAAAGCCACCAAAAACGATCCAGTGATTCCCTCAAAGCGCCGCGGTTCCGCGGCAATAGCAAGCTATTGCCGCGCAACCGCGGCCGTTTTGGCTCGGGTCTGGGTCGAGTTTGGTGCAGTGTTTTTCTGGCTTGGTTTTAGGATTTTTAAGATGGTTTATATGTGCCCAGGTTTTCCAGAATAGAAATTTGTTTTTGGGGGCCTATAATTCCGTATTTTTTATCGAACTTCACTACACTTTGACTAAAGGGTTATATCTGTGATGTTTATATGTATTGAACGTCGGCTAATCGCTATATGTCGATTAGTCGGGGTTATACATATCTGTGATCTGTGTTTGATGATGGTATGTGTATATGAATGTATTGGATTGTCGCGGGTAAATAGCCGGGGTGGATGTGAGATGAGTGTTTCTTTTTCTTTCATTCATTGTAATATGTAAATTGATATAATAATATTTGTATGGCCGCACAACCGGGTCGGGGTTGTAGCCGTCATTGTATAATTCTTTTTACTGTTTTTTCTCCTAGGATAGACCCATGGAGGGGGTGCACAAACTACCGGGTATCTCGAAGTGCCGAGTGGCCTACTCACGGTGTTGAGGGAGGTTGCTTCGCTTCGGGTACTTGGCGGGTAGTTTGCCGCACCCGTAGGGGTCTTGGGTGGGGTATTTGGCTATTCACCGCGACCGTGTAATCCTCTTTTCGTTGCAGGCTCGAAAGGATTGCGGATTCCTAGTATATCCAATGCATTCATCTGTGATCTGTAATGTCTATCATTGCTATATATTTATATATGATAACTATTTAGGTGTTGCTTATGTTTTGCATCCGCGCTAGTCCTGCCTCCGCTCTGTCGTTAGTTAAGTAACCTAACGGGTGATGACGGGACCCCGTGGCGAATGCGGATGGCATAAGCGTACACCATATTTTGGTTGTTTTCTGCAATGGTAGGATTAAATGATGGGACGCATTAAAAGAACTAATGCAAGAAAATAAACCAAGTAAAAGTCGATTGGAACACTTTGAAAACCATTCGGTTCTTTTCAAAACTAAACTTTTAAACGCGGAGCTTGAACCACTCCTTTTAAAAGCTATCTCGTTCCATCGATTATATCAAGTTCACTACATTCACGGTTTCGCCAAAACCATTCGTAGCCCTCCGTCATTCTACATGAATGGTCAAAGGTATTCAAGCTATGTATTTTGGCCAAAGTCAAGGCATAGTGATTGGTAGCTATTGGGTATTCATGTGCAGCATAGATAGATGCGTTGGTTTGGGACAGTCGTACTGCCATTTTGGCCAAAGTCAAGGGTAGGTACGGGTGGGTCCAAATTAACCAGGAGAATGACGGGTAGAACTTGACAAGTGACTTATGATATTTTGGCCAAAGTCAAGGTCATAAGAGCATGGGGCAAAAATCCACATCGGGAGTTTCATAAGTACTGAAACTTGCTAGCGCTGCATACCATTTGGAGTGTGATGATTCTGGTAGGATTCCTTCGGTTTTATCACGCGATGATATTTGGATCCCGATCCTACTGTGAGTATATGCTACTCCTCGGGAAAACTCTCACTTAACGATCAATGCTATAAACTTAGTAGGTGTCTAGAAAGGTGTTGGCGGGGCTACGCCCCCAGGGAAAAGAGGTTCTTAAATTAAGGAACTTCGCGAAAGCGTTGGAAAACCTCCCTCGAAGTACCGACACTGGCCTGGCTGAACGGTTAAGCAAGTATTGTACGGTGAGATTGATCCTGACTAATCCTTTCTTTACAGTTTGATAAGGGATTCGAGAGACAGTGGGAGCCATCCAGTTTAGACAAACTAAAAACCACTCTAAACTTGCAAGAGCATCATGCTAAAGTGTTTCTTTTCTCTCTCCTAATTGCAGCGACCATTCAACATGACCGGACTTAAGTTATTACTAGATAAAAACATATTGACAGGGCCAAACTACAAAGATTGGCTCAGGAATGTCAAGATGGCAATCACTTACGACAAGTTGGGTATGTCCTTACCACCAAAGCTCCCCCTGTCCCAGGTCCCAAAACCAGTGTCGTAGATAGGGAAATCTACAAGACCTGGGAAATAGATTGCGCGAAGGCCAAATGCCTCGTACTAACCACGATGGACAACGAACATCAGAGGAGGCACGAGAATATGGACCTAGAGTCCATATTTCTTCATACAAAAGAACTGTATGGAGAACAGTCTCGTATCGCCAGATACGAAGTGTCGAAGAAGTTGTTTTCGGCAAGGTTGGCCGTCGGATCATCGGTAGCGGAACACGTGCTTAAGATGATTGGCTACATAGAGGAGCTCGCGGACCTTGGGACCACGTTGGAGAATGAACTCTATACTGATTTGATTCTCCAGTCCCTTCCTTCCACTTACGCCCAGTTTATCCTTAACTTCAACATGCAAGGAAAGGAGGTTGAACTTTCCGAACTTCTGAACATGTTGAAGAGTGCTGAGGGCACCCTACAGAAAGGTAGGGAGACATCCACTTTGTTTGTTGGAGGATCTTCCTCTTCTAGATCCAGGGCGAAAGCCAAGGGTAAGAAGAAGAAAGCCCCCGCCACACCAAGAGGCGGTGTCAGTAAAGTGGATACGAAGGGAAAAGGAAAAGCAACAAAGGTAGCGGGAAAGCTGGTGAGGAAGGAAGAATGCTTCTATTGTCACAAAAGTGGTCACTGGAAACAGGATTGCAAGGCTTGGAAGGCCAGAACACAGGATTTGAAGCGAGTTGCGGCTTCAGCTTCAGGTGTGTATGTTATTGAAAACTGTCTATCAATAAACTCTACATCCTGGGTATTGGATACCGGATCAGGATCTCATATCTGTAATTCTTTGCAGGCGTTGAGAAAGCGTAGAGTTTTGAAGGCAGGTGACATAACCCTCAGAGTTGCAAACGGTGCTAGCATGGATGCTGAGGCCGTGGGGGACTATCACCTGGGATTGTCGGATGGACACTTTTTAGTTTTGCATAGTTGTTATTATGTACCAAATGCAACCTGTAATATCATTTTTGTATCTTTATTATCTAAAGAAGGTTATGAATTTGCATTTGTAAGTAATGTAGTGAACATTCACCTTAATCAAGTTTTGATTGGGTCAGGTACATTGAACAACGGTATATACGTTTTAAACTAACCACAGATTTTCAATATCCAGAATACACACAAAAGAAAGTCTCCAGAAATCAATAAAACTTTCTTATGGCATTGTAGAGTGGGTCACATCAATGAGAGAAGGTTGACTAAGTTACACACAGAAGGATATTTGGATCCGTTCGAATATTAATCGTATGCAACTTGTCAATCATGTCTCAAAGGAAAGATGACAAAGACTCCGTTCACTGGACACGGAGTAAGAGCGAGCGAGCTCTTGGGACTTGTACACAGCGACGTGTGCGGTCCAATGTCTACACATGCGCGAAGTGGTTATTCTTACTTCATTACTTTTACGGATGACTTTTCAAGGTACGGTTATGTCTTCTTAATGAAACATAAATCCGAGGCTTTTGAAAAATTCCAGGAATACAAGAATGAAGTAGAAAAACAAACAGGCAAAAGTATCAAGACACTAAGATCTGATCGAGGTGGTGAATACTTGAGTGCCGAGTTCCTGGGTTACTTAAAAGAGAATGGAATTCTCTCTAAGCTTACTCCTCCATACACTCCGCAACATAACGGTGTATCGGAGAGACGGAACTGAACCCTATTGGATATGGTACGGTCCATGATGAGTAACGCTGAGTTGCCGCGATCGTTCTGGGGATATGCGCTAGAATCAGCTGCATACCTTTTGAACCGAGTTCCAACTAAGACTGTGCCTACTACACCATATCAGATGTGGTGTGGGAAGAGACCCCATCTTAATCACATTAAGACATGGGGATGTCTAGCTTTTGTAAAAAAGCAGCATGCGGACAAGCTCGAGGCACGCTCAGTACAGTGCAAGTTTGTGGGATATCCAAAGAACTCCAAGGGATATTTCTTTTATTGCGAAGAGGAACAAAAGGTATTTGTTTCTCGCTATGCCCACTTTCTAGAACACCAGTTCTTAGAAAAAGAATTAAGTGGGAGCGCAATAGAACTGGAAGAAATTCCAGAACCAAGAGCTATTACTGAAAGCTTAGTAGAACCATAGGGTTCGAAAGATCAGGACATTCCCACGCCACTCCGCAGGAGTAGTAGGCAGTCTCATCCGCCCGAGAGATACTACGGTTTTCTCATTGACGGGGATAGAGAGGATTGCATCATAGACTGTGATGAGCCTACTAGCTTCCAGCAAGCCATTCAGAGTGTCGACTCGGTAAAATGGCTGGATGCAATGCGGACCGAAATGGAGTCCATGTACACCAACAAAGTATGGACGTTGGACATTGCTCCAGATGGGGTAAAACCCGTAGGATGCAAGTGGATCTTCAAAAGGAAGATTGGTGTAGATGGACAGGTTGAGACCTATAAAGCTAGACTGGTAGCAAAGGGTTTTCGTTAGCGACCTGGTTTGGACTATGACGAAACCTTTTCTCCAGTAGCTATGCTGAAATCCATTCGGATCCTTCTTGCCATTGCTGCTTTCCACGATTATGAGATTTGGCAGATGGACGTAAAGACAGCTTTTCTAAATGGACATTTAGAGGAGTGTGTCTATATGGACCAGCCAGAGGGTTTCATTCAGAGTGGGAGCAGCGGAAAGGTGTGCAAGTTGCTTAAGTCCATTTATGGACTAAAGCAGGCATCGCGGACTTGGAACATCTGTTTTGATGAGACGGTCAAAGAATTTGGCTTTATCAAAAATCCAGATGAACCATGCATCTATTGTAGATTTGTAGCGAGAACTGTAGTATTCCTCGTTTTATACGTGGATGACATTCTCTTAATAGGAAATGATATTCCTATGCTACAATCTGTCAAGGGGTTCTTGTCACACAGGTTCTCCATGAAAGACTTGGGTGATGCCTCATACATTCTGGGTATCCGGATCTACCGTGACAGATCTAAGAGGATATTAGAACTTTCACAATCCAGGTACATCGACACCATACTGAAGAGATTCAGTATGGAAGATTCCAAGCGCGGTAATCTACCGGCTTGTCACGGGATCACCCTCTCCAAAGAGATGTCTCCCAAGACTGATTTGGAGAGGGATCGCATGTCTATTATACCCTACGCTTCTGCGGTAGGCTCTATAATGTATGCGATGTTGTGTACCAGACCGGATGTGGCTTATGCACTGAGTGTGGTAAGCAGGTATCAGTCAAACCCTGGGAAGAAACATTGGATAGCAGTAAAGAACATTCTCAAGTACCTGAGAAGGACTAAGGAGATGTTCTTGGTGTATGGCGGAAAAGACCTCCAGATTGAGGCCTTTGCTGACTCCAGCTTCCAGAGTGACAAGGATGATTCCAAGTCCATATCGGGTTTTGTCTTTACCCTCAATGGAGGGGCGGTGTGTTGGAAGAGCTCCAAACAGGAAACCGTTGCTGACTCGACTATGGAAGCGGAATACATCGCTGCATCTGATGCCGCAAAAGAAGCTGTCTGGATGAGGAAGTTCTTAAAAGAACTTCAGGTGGTTCCGTCCATTGTTGACCCAATACTTCTGTATTGCGACAACAACGGGGCTATAGCTTTAGCGAAGGAACCCGGGTCCCATCAGAAATCCAGACACATCTTGAGGCGGTATCACCTGATCAGGAAGATCGTGGATCGCCAGGAGATCGAGATTCGGAGGGTTGCTTTAGAAGATAACACAGCAGATCCATTCACCAAGGCCTTGCCCCAGACTCAGTTCGAGCGGCTGATCGAGATGATAGGTCTTCGATACGCCAGTACATGGCCTTAGTGCAAGTGGGAGATTGTTAGTGCATATGCCCTAGAGGCCATTACTGTATCATACTAGTTTGTATATTACTTGATGGAAGCTTGGGATATTCATAGTTGTATATACAATCTTGCTCGAAATGGTAGTATGCTACTTGGTTTGTCTCTGCTTTAATATGTGCATGTGTTTCTTTTAGCATATCGCTGATATACATATTAGTAGAGCCCTTAGGATCTTTGCTTGATTACCCGCATTGTGATGGCGCTCACACTCGTGGGAGTTGGGTGATCCATAAGCATATCCTTATACAGGTCCCTGGTCATTGGACTATCGAGACAGGGCATCGATACTCCGGAGTAGACTAGCGTATGCGCTTCTCATCCCAGCGTGGGAGACGGTCTGTCCCACAGCCGTCAGTATGTCGTACTTGAGATAGTATGCGGGTGCTCGTTAGGTTACGAGTACACTGGACAGGACTCGTCGGGAACTGTTGGTTGGTATTATACCTATCGTCGGTTATCAGTTCCCAGGTGACATGAGTACAGCTTAGTCCGCTGACTTGACACTGTCACTTCGCCTCGAGTGTGTTCCCACTGCACTTTGATTACTACCCTACCACGGCTCAAAGGAGTCGTGCAAACAGGTAGTTTTTGGGTGCAGTCCCGAAGCACTTGGAGGCAGTGACGGTTAGACAGGATTCATCTCTCCCGGTATTGGGGGTTGACATCGCGCTGTGTCCAGGAGAGCCATTACACGAGTAGTCCCTGGCCAGGGCAAGCGAGATATACTGGTAGGTTTCCAGTGTTATCTCAGGGTGTTCTGGGCTACACTCCGACACGACTTGTACCGTTATTAGGGGACTGACATTCACCGCCCCCTAGGCCCGCCATGCGATGTATCAGACGAACAGACCGGACTGTACGGAGACTGTCACATACAGACTCAGTAGGAGTTCAGATGGGGTTCACCTCGTCAGTCTTCTTATCGGCATCTACCTGGGGACCGTTACGTACAGCTAGTGCCGCTTGCGGTCTGTGGTTAAACCCACTGCCAGCGTAGTGTCGAGTCTTTAGAGTCCCACACAGAGAGCTATTCGCCTTTAGGCAAAATGAGTAGAGGTCGCATGGTTTTGTGACAGGGTTCGTTCACATCCGCGCACTTGTGCACGTTTGTTGTCCGAACAGCTTATACTAGCAGGCTTTGGTTTAAGCCAGATCCTAGTATATGATTTGGGATTGTTTTATCTCTTTGTATTCGTGTTCCTCGGATCACGAATACGGGTGCGTATGCACAGTTGCTTGAGACAGAGGGAGAGGACTTTGATTAAGGTTAATGACCATTGTCATTTTATTAACCCTAATACTTATGTGTGTATTATGGTTAATTGATATTAGTTTATTATAATTGTGCATGGTTATGGTTGTTGACCATTTGACTTTCTTGACTTGTTGACCTTGGTTGACACTTTGACCATCATCATTTCATTTGGAAGATACTCTTTGATCCTTACAATTTGCATTAAAAATAAAATGATAATGGTCATGTCTTGATTAAGCCATGACAATTATCTCACTAATTATCTAACTACAATAATTCACACATATATGAGAGAATGCTTCATATTTTCTCTCATTCTATTATTTACTTTCTCTCTCTTGTTCTTCCTCTCCCTCAAGCTCTCCCCTCTCATGTGTTGAGAAACACTTGAGGTTGAGAAAAACCACTTCTTGATAATCTCTACTCTCATCTAGGGTTCTAGGATTAGCACTTCTAGCACCCTAGTTACTTCTAGCTTGGAGTTGAAGCCAAAGGTCGAGGCTTTCGGGTGGATCCTTCTTCGACGTGAGAAGACGACAAAGGTGATCCATTTCTACTACTCCAAGGAGCAAGGAGAGAAGGACATAAAGCCCTAGGTATAACCATTCTACCTTTAGCTAGTTTCTAGTTAGCTTTAGCTTGTTTTTGTTTAGCAAAGATCCTTCTTTGTCTAGTCCATGTTGCCTAAAGTGATAAAAATCCGTTTTTTATTCCGTTTTCCGCCTCCCCGCAAGCACCGGGGTGGGCAACGTGGACTTACACGATGCTCATAGACGAACGGACCAGACTGTACGGATATTGTCACTGACAGGCTCAGTAGGGTGTCAGGATGAGTTCGCTCATCGACGTCCCTTTTGGTCAATAGCTGGTGGCCCGTCACGTATGGCTAATACCTCTGACGTGCTAGTGGTTAAATCCACAGCCATAGTATTGACGAGTCTTTAGAGTCCACCACACACAGTTACTCAAGTTTCGGGCGAAACGCTGTAGTGGCCGTATGGAGATATGGCAGGATTCGATCAGATACGTGCGGTATTGCACGGATCGTGATCGGACGGTTTTTACTAGCCGGCTTTGGCTTAAGCCGGATCCTAGTATTAGATTGTGTAGATTTTGTCTCTTTGCATTTGTGTTCAGTGGGAATACAAATGCGGGCATGTATATGCAGTCGCGGGGTTTTCCTGTAATTTATTACGGGATCAGTTTTCTGAAGTTGCCAGTTTGCATTCCGTTCCGGCCAGTTTTCCTTTGTTCCTTCCCGGCCGGACTTTCAGATGGAGGGGGTTATTTGCAAGTTTGCAAATAACATTTGTGGAAGGGTTTTTCTTGCATATGTGGGATTATGATTTGATTAGCATCTTTGCTTTTACATGATGTGTAACACCCGAGCCCAATGCTACTAATTTCAGTTACCGTTCGAACATAGTGTGGCACTTATTTCATTTATCTTGCTTGATGGTTAATTATTGCAAATTCTACCCGGAAATTAATTTCTGCATATAACAATTTTTGGCATCTAAAATAAAATTAAAAATATTCATCTTGGCCTGCTTGACACCCATAACCCTGTTGTAGCGTCCGTGTATCGTGTTCTCGTCCCGTTCAATGAAACGGGCGAGTTTGGACGGCTACGTGCACGTACGTGTGTCCTTTTTGGAGGTATGCTTTTTGATCATAAAACACTTCATTTTAAATTTTGGATCCCGCCTAAAATTCTATTATTTCAAATTCAAATTTTTGGACCCGACCCGGGCGCGATTTGGAAATGTTTTACTTTGCGCCAAAATCCCAGATTTTAATATATTTAAATCATCATATATAATTTAGTTAACCATATAATATTTTTACAATCTTTTATATCCTTCTCAATTTATTCTCTCAGCCAATCGCAACCTCCCCTTTAACCCCGTGGGCCCCACTTCTCTCTCTCTCGCTCTCTCTCTATCTCTCCACTTTCTCTCTCTCCCTCTTCTCTCTCTCTCTCGCTCTCTCTCTCTCTCTCCACTTTTTCTCTCTCTTTCTCATATATTCTCTCGTACTTCTCTTTATCATTCTTTCTCTTCTTGCTTCATGTCTCGTTTCTCATTTTTTTAACTGTTCTTTTGTTGTCGGAATTCCGTCGTGCCGGTGACGCTTCACGACGTTCCAGCGAGGTACCACGACCCGTGTGGTTCCTTTGTTCGTCGTTTGGGTTCATTCCGTGAACCGTGCGCCCGTCACGAGTTTTCCCCGCCGACGGTTAACGTTCCGTTTTCCCGATTCGCGACCCATCGAGGCAAGTTAATCTTGCTACATGCTATATAATTCATTTTATACCTATTTAAATAAATACCATACCTATAGTTTAAATCTAGTGCCCCATGTTTAATTTTATAACGTTTCGATATTCCGTTTGCATCCGTTTATATCATATTAAATCTAGATCATGAAAACTTATCTTATGACATACTAGATTACATTATACTGCATCCATATCAATTAAAATATAAATCGTCGTAATATTTCTTATTATTATCTTTAATTAGTTTATAATCTGCATTTTATAATATTATATATTTGAAAATATTATAGTTTACACATGAAACGTCGTTGAAAAAGCGGATACGACAAATCTGAAATTTACTGTACACCTTACCTTATAAAATTCATTATAAATCATAGAAAAATCATTAGTATACGTTCTTTAGTTCGTTACGAAGCTAACTCAGAATACTATAACTATATGAAATATTTACTTGCAAAACAAATTGTTTAAATAACGTAAAATGCAAATGAAAATGTCTCCAAACCGCTGTACAGGAAAATTCCAGCAGCAAACTTTCAACTTCGAATGTTCATAACTTTTTGTAGGGACAACCTGAGATGCTTATACTTATAAAACTGAAAATCTTATTGAATTATCTTTGTTTTGGTATAAGAAACGTCCCTTTTGGAGAACGTTTGTTATTTTTAAGTTATTTTACAAATTAGGGTGACGCTGAATTTCTGAACGGAACTTTCTTGTGCATGGTTAATCAATACCACTTTTATAGTTATTAATCGCTTTGAATATGCTATCCATATTAATATTATTATATCAATATTTATATCACATATTGCTTAGTTGTACATCCAACATTACCATTTTATAGTTTTATAACTTTTCGGATACCCGTTTGCATCCATCGCATTTAAGATACATATAATTGCATCCATAAATCACATTACTACATAATAATATGATATTAACACTCCATGTTTAATAAATTGCATCCTAATTAATATTGGAACTATAAATGAACCCTAATCGATAACTGTGCATCCATATCCTTGAAATTATATCTATTTGCATATCATATTACATGTTCCAGTTTATTGTTCTGATAGTACTCATGCTTGTTTATTTATACACATGCTTGTGTTAGTTTGATTATGAGCACCCACATGACATCTTGTGCCTCCTGACATGACCTGTTACACTTCCTACTTGACATGACATTGTACCGTACACTCTTGACATGACATGACACCTTTATACATTACCTGGCTTGACCTGATGTACCATGGCTTTACCTGTTACCTGATCTTGTGTCTAATGCCAACAAACATAACATGTAGTCCTCATGGACCGTTCCTGTTGTCTATCCAGACAAACCTGTTTACCCGATCCTATGTTGGCATTAGTTTCTTGATTACTGGATACCTGACTTGACATACACATATAACTTGGGGGTATGGGGAAATCAAGGTGAAATCTGACTTGTAACTCGACAGTTCACTACCTGTATTGAGTGTACACATTCTTGTTTTGTGCCTAGCGGCATGTCTTGGTTTCAGCCGAGAATATTGTGGCCGTGGTCCCGGGTATGTACGGGATACTATCGAGTGTACACATTCCTGTTTTGTGCCTAGCGGCATGTCTCGGCTGCCGCCGAGAATATTGTAGCTGTGGTCCCGGGTATGTACGGGATACTATTAAGTTACATCGATGATTCATCAATTTGGTTTCAAAGACTTTAGAACAGAGAACCTGATAGAACAATCCAGTTTACCCACTGCACACTACCCTGTACTGCTCTGATTTATATTATTGTTACCCTTGCTTTATTCATGTTTATATTCGCATTGCCTGTTTACTATGTTATTACTTGATGACTTGACGCGCTGACATCTGGGTTTTGCATGGCCCAGATTCTTCTACCTTGCTGCAGACTGATTAGGAGTTTTGCCGCTGTTAGACGAGCGGTGAGGTTCCTGTCGGTACGTAGTTTCACTCCAGGTGTTTCATTTAGTGTATCTTTTGGCTTCCGCATATTGTTATCTCTTGATTCTTTTACTCTGGCTTATGGACATATACTGGGTAGTTAGTTTACTTTCCTGTTCTTGATATCTCCACAGCCGTAATGTGACTGTAGAAGGATTTTTCCTATCCACAGGTAGCATGGTTGGCTATGTCATGTGCCCACTTTAGCGTACTTTAGGAAGCGGGGCGTGACATGATGGCTTGCAATTGATTGAGATTAGAATGGATTAGAAGTTGATTTGATAATGTTATCATTGCCTTTTGGATGTGGTCACCTATTCTACTTTTCCTACACTCACCTCCATTCATGCTTGAGTTTTCTCTTCCTCATTTTTTCACATAGAGGGGGCCGGCCACATATTTTAGGAGGAGAGAATGAGAGAGTTATTTTTTTCTTATGGTGGGATTTATTCATCTCATTCTTCATGCTTGCAAAATGATAGCACCATTTTCCCTCCAAAGTTCATTCCTTTTTCACCTCCATCAATAGCAACTTCAACCCCCATGAGATATACCTCTCTACACTTGCCTACAGCATTTCTTGGACGCGTCGGCTCGCCAACTTCGCGCCCGAGTTGCCTCGGTCCAGATGTGGGAGCCCGTAAAAGAAATCGGCTACGTGGTGCCCTTTCCGACGAGGAGGTGACGGACGGAGATTCCGCGGGAGATCGGAGTGGAGATGAAGACCGAAGGATACGGATCGCTCGGTATATCTCTCTACCCATCTTTTAGTTTGCTAGTAGCTAGGTTAATGGCCCGATCCGGGTTAAAAGTGCGCGGTGGTGCCGGTTTGCTAGTTTGCAAAGTTTTTCGTTTCCACGTTTCCGGCGTCGGATCGACAGCCAGGGCGCCGCCATGCACTTACATTGGTATCAGAGCCACGCCATTAACCTAGTCTAGCTTGCTCTAGTATGTTTAGAATTCGATCGAACAAAAAAATTCCAAAAACCGTATTTTTCCTAGCATCAGTTTCTGTCGAATTTTTTTTGGCTCCAAAAATTTTTCAGTGCGTTGCAGAAACATGTGCAGGGAATTTTAAGCTATCTGGAAAAATTTGGTTGGGCAATACTTCAGGTTAACCGCGGAAACGCGGCCAAACCCCCGGTTTGGCCACGGTTCCGCGGTGGAAACAACTCCTTGATGTGCCAAATTTTTCCAGAGGGCTTTAGACATGAGAATAGGGGTTTTGGGATATTCTGTTTGGGCCCAGATTTTCTGTGAGTGCTACAGTAGTGCTTGGGGCCCACTTCGGTTAATTTGATCGATCGAAAAGTTTAAACATATTAGTTCACAGTATTTATATTATATCTGCGACCGTGAATGTCATTTGATCGGTAAATCCTGTCTATCTGCTATAGCCCTTTTAGACGGATTTGCGAACGTGACATTCACATTGATGTTCTGTGTTGTGCTGTGATGTTGTGGATTGGTCGTGGGGGATAGCCTGGATGCAATGGTAGTACAGTTTTGTTTTATATGTACATTTGATATTGCGGGGCGAGCGTCCGACATGTGGACTGCCATCACTGCCTGTTTGTATATTATTCTTTTAGGGCACGACCGGGTCGAGGTCGATGTACCCGTTGTATGTATATTTTACTTTCTGTACTAGGATTACCCCAAGGAGGGGTGCACGGATAGCCGGGTTCTAGAGGGCAACGGGCCCGCATCTCATGGCTTTGAGACGGAGGGGGCTTCACTCTAGAATTGGCGGGCAATTCGCCACACTCGTAGGGGGTACAGGTTGATCCAGGAGGGGTGCCCAAGTTACCAGATTCCGTGAAGTGCTGGGTGGTCCATTCACGTTGCTGAAGGGGGCTGCCTCGCTTCAGGTTTTGGCGGGTAACTTGCCGCGCCCGTAGGGGTCGAGGATCTCATTGCACAGGCTATCCACACGACCAGGGGAACGTCGGGTTTCAGTAGCGGCTCTATGAAACCCGGGGATCCCAGATATCTGTATTGTTCTGTGATGCTGTACATTTCTGTGATGTTGCATTTTATCACGCCTTGAGCGAAATATTATATATTGATATATATATACTAGTAGATGTATATGTTTTGCATCCGTGCTAGTCCAGTCCCCGCTCTGTCGTTAGTTAAGTAACCTAACGGGTGATGACGGGACCCAGTGGCGAATGCGGATGGCATATACGTACATCATTATTTTCATTCTTTTGTGGTGTAATCAATTGATGGGACTGCGTTGATTCGGATCAATGCAAGCTAAACAAACCTATTCTGATGTTGTTGGAACATTTTTCAAAAAGCTATTATTGCAAAGACGTTCACTTTTGTTTTGCACAGTGGTATTCAGTTGGAATATCCTGCCCCTCAGTCGACGAGGCAAGGGCCGAGATCCCTTCACCGGGAGTGACCCCTTGGACAAAAGTTTGCGTCAGGGCAATAACTTCACTATAGCCGATTACTTTTGCTTTACATCATGGTATTCAGTTGGAATATCCTGCACCTCATTCTACGGGGAAAGAGCCGAGATCCCTTCACCGGGAGTAACCTCTTTAGCAAAGGTTTTCGTCACTATATTTTTAAAAAGCTATACGGTTCCTTCAACGATATCAAGTTCATTACGTTAAAGGTTTTCGCCAGAAACCATTCGTAGCCCTCCGTCGTTTCATACGAATAGTCAATAAGTATTCAAGCTGTGTATGTTGGCCAAAGTCAAGGCACAGTGATTGGTAGCTATTGGGTATTCATATGCAGCATAGATAGATGCGTTGGTTTGGGACAGTCGTACTACTATTTTGGCCAAAGTCAAGGGTATGTACGGGTGGGTTCAAATTAACCTGGAGAATGACGGGTAGAACTTGACATGTGACTTATGATATGTTGGCCAAAGTCAAGGTCATAAGAGCATGGGGCAAAAATCATATCGGGAGTTTCAAAAGAAACTGAAACTTGCCAGATATGCGCATACCTTCTGGAGTGTGATAACGTGAGCGGATTCCGTCACGTTATCATGCGATGATAGTTGGATCCCGATTCCCACTGATGAGTTGGTTTACTCCTCGGGTGATCCCGACTAATTCTTCTTTCAGGTTTGGGGAAGAATTTGACGTTACAGTGGGAGGTTTCCAGATTAGATAAAGTGATAACCATTCTGATTTAGGTTAGAGTGCACGCTGAGTGTTTCTTTTCTCTCTCTCTCTCTGGCAGCGACCATTGACCCGACCCTAGACTATGACTCAGTGAACAAAATTAACCGAACCTTCTTTAACACTGGCTTTTGGATTGTCAGAGTTGCAGACCTCATTGCCACTCCTACTTTTACCCTTTTCTCCAGGACACCCCGTATTACTACGTACGTCCACTTCCATTGGACAAAACCATCGTATGGTTATATACGAACTCGAAGGAATTCGAGGATGGTTTCCGGTTCTGGAGAAAACGAATATGACTATTCAGTTGTCTTTTCCTTTTACCTTCTCTCAGGTTGCGAGTACTCCTTAGTTTAGGAGATAGTACACCTATTACGCAAATTGGATAGTCTTCTTCCAAACCTTAGGCTGGTGTCGAACGGTGGGGAATGAAGAAAACCAATTAGCATAACGATGGTGTACAGAAGGTATTAAGTTAAGACAAAGCAAGGGATTTGTAAGAGGGCAAAGTAAACTGCGACTGATATTCACGACCAAACCAAGTATTTCGTTACCACTCCCACTTCACCTTTGTATTTCTTCAGGACACTCCGTATCACTACGAAGATCCACAGTTTATTGGATAATCCATCGTATGGTTATATACGAACTCGAAAGGAACTTGTTCCAGTTCGGGGATGGATTCTGGTTCAGGAGAAATAGGAATAAGGTTCATTCGGTTGTCTTTTATCTTCACCTTCTCTCGCATTGCGAGTGCTCCTAGGATTAGGGCAGTACACCCATTATGCTTATTGGATAGTCTTCTTCCAAACCATAGGCTGGTGCCGAACGGTAGGGAAGGAAGAAAACCATTTGGCCTAAAAGGGTGTACTAATGACTAAAGACATATAAAAGGATTTGGAGAAGTGGCAAAGAATTATACGGTTACAGTTGTGAATCTGGATAATGGAAGAGGCATTACTAGGAATACCCAGATACCCCATTGAAACATTTCAATGTTTCAGTTTCCCTGTGTACTGTTAAAAGAAAACTGATTTCCCAATTAGACACTTACTCCAGGGTATGTATTTACCAGGTTTGATTCTCACATCTGTAAGGTTTTACAGATGATGAGTGGAAGTAAGTTCTTGGGAATTAGGTGATCATCCTCATTATATCAGGATTCGTTGTAATTGGTGATATTTGAGGAAGTCACCTGGGCTGTTTGCCGGTCGGCAAATATTTGGTTTTGAATATCCGTTGTTATGCACCAATTTCAAATTGATATATCTGTACGTCTATTTTTATAGAGTGAGATATACCTTTTTGAAATTATGTCTATGACATTTACCTATATCAGTGGATGGTTAGGTAAGGAACATTGAACAGCGGTGTAATTCTTCTTAACCATAAGTACAGTTTTCAACCTACGACACACAGTGAATGAGTCATTTGACTCAAGGTACTTATACAGAGTATTGTATGTTGTCCAGTGTCCATTAGGACAGAGGGGTAGGTACTCGTACTATATTCTGTTTACTTGTGACTTCTCTAGTTCTTAGACAGGTGTTTCGTAGAAACGCAGGGTCCAAGTTTTGAGAAGTTATAAGTATAAGATTAAAGTAGAGAACCAGGTATTGCAAGTATCAGGATTCTTCAAGATGATCGAAGATGTAGATACTTGTGTATGGTATTCAGTTGATAGTAATGATTAAGAGAACTTGCTTCTCTTTCAGGTTACTCATAATTGGAAGCATTCCTAAGTTGAGTAACGCTGATCGGCCTCTCTTCCATTTAGTTGACATGCACTGGAGACAGCTGCATGATTTGAATCTGGTTCAATTAAATCAGTGCCTCTGTTTCTATATTGTATATAGAACAGTTCATATCTTGACATTGTTAAGATACGGGGAGTTGTCCGGCTTATGCTTAAAACCAGACTCCGGATAACTCAAGGCACGTTTCTGTAATGGCTGTTTGTGGGTTGACCCGGGCTATGACGAGGGTTGATTTTCTACCATCTGGAAAATCAATAGTGATATTGTTCTCGACTCGCCACGGTTTTAATAAAAATGGATTTTTTCAGAAAACAGTAGTGGGAGTATGGTAGAACTGGAAGTGATTCCAGAACGGCAAACGATTACTGAAGATTTGATAAGAACCTAAAGATTCAATCTGGTTTGACATTCCATTGGCCACTCCGCAGATAAAGTGGGTAACCTCAGGCACCCGAGAGGTACTTCGGTATGCTCAAGGACGGTGGCAAGGAGGTTCTTGTTTACCCAGACTTGCCATTGCTGTTGTTCCAGACTGTGAGACCCGGCAGGAGGATGAGTATAGCGTCGTTCTAAACTTTAGAAGTGTACGTCTATATGACTCTGCCAGAGGGTTGTCGTGGTCAGTGAGAGCAGCGGAAGCATGGTGGACAAGTGGCTTATGTCTATTTATAGACTAAAGCAGATACAGCGGAGATAAATCTGCTATTTCTGATGTGACAGTCATAGGTTTGACTTCATCAGAATAGGGGATGGATTTGTTAAGAAGGTAGTAGGGTGTGATGTCCTGGTATTTGATGATATACACGGAGTAGGAAGTGATATTCCTATACTACGATCGGTTATACTTTGGTTGTCACACAGTGGCTTCTCCACATGGGACTTGGATATTATATCGTACATTCTGGTTACTAGATCTATGGTTTTAGATCTAGATTTGGGTAGTTTCCCAATCTGGGTACTTTGACAACATTCTATGAGTATTTAGAATGGACGACTCCTGGCATGGTAGTATACCTGCTGGTGATGGAGTCACCCTCTCTAAAGGTGTCTTACAGACTAAAGGGGAGTGGGATGCGCATGATTGGCAGATCACTTGTTTAGGCAATTGAGTCAATCATGAGATGTCAAGTACCACACCAGATATTGTTTTTGCAGTAGGTGCAATAAGTTAATATTGATCCAATCCTAGAGAAACAGTCGGAAGCAGTTTTAGAACGTAAGTTGATGTTCTAGGGATATGATAACAGCATTCTCCTTCGGGAGACAGTTATCATTCCAGGCTTCTAAGATGACCTGGATGGCAGAGTGGCTGTCAGAGTTATAGTTTTCCCTCTGACGAGGGGCAGTATTTTGGACAGGTGGTCCAGGTGGATACTGAGGGATGGCATGGCACAGGATACTGATTAAGTTCAGTTGACGATACAGTCTAAGAAGTTTGGATTTGGAGTTCATTTATGAGATATTTCTCATTTCGGGAAATGGGTTTTCTCCACGAACTTGAGATAAAGAGAGACATAGAAAGAAACATCAGAGTGGATCCACTCACTGAGGCTATTCCTCGAACGCAATAGTTTCGCAAACGAGCTTTGTGAGACTGACTAGGAGAGGAGTTGGGTGTTCGGTATCACAAGGGCTGTGAGTATGCGACATCGCAATAATTAGCCTTGAGTGCAAGTGGGAGATTGTTGGAGATAGTGCCCTCAGAGTCAATTATTGGATCATAGGCACGTGATTGCAATGATTGAGGGAGGACCTGTCCCAGTAGGACAGTCTTACTCAAGATGATAGTATGCTATCTGGTTTATCTTTATCATCGTGTACTGCTTTAGGTGACCTTACGAGTCGCTATTACACGTTGATAGAGCCCCTAGGATTCTTGCTTGACTACCAGCAGTATGAGGGCGATCATATACGTGGGAGCTGGGGTCTATAAGCACATCCTTAAAAGGTCCCTAGTCGTAGGAGTTTCAAGACAGGGCATCGATACTCCAGAGTAGACTAGTGTATACAGTCGAGACCCCGACGAGGGGCGGTGGCCGGTCTCATAAGCCACTGGTGTCAGTTGGATCACCTAAGATGTATACAGGTGCTCATTGGGTTATGAGTACACCGGACAGGACTCGCCGGGAACCTGCTAGTTGGTATTATACCTGACGTCAGATAGCAGTTCCCTGGTGACATGTGTACAGGTTAGTTCATCGACCTGAGATCGTCATTTGTCTCGTGTGAGTTCCCACTGTGCTTTGATTACTACCCTACCACGCTCAGAGGAGACGTGCAAATAGGTTTTAGTTGGGTACAGTCCCGAGCCACATGGAGGCAGTGAGCGGATCTGCAGGGGTTCGTCTCTCCCGGTATTGGGGGTGAGGTCGCGCTGTGTCTAGGAGAACCAGTACATGAAAAGTCCTTGGCCAAGGCAGGAGATTTACTGGTAGGTATTCCAGTAGTATCTCAGGGTGTTCTGGGCTACACTCCGACACGACTTATACCGCTTTTGGGGGTCTCACTTTTACCAACCCCCTAAGCCCGCCATGCGATGCTCATAGACGAACGGACCGGACTGTACGGATTTTGTCACTGACAAGCTCAGTAGGGTGTCAGGATGAGTTCGCTCATCGACGTCCCTTTTGGTTAATAGCTGGTGGCCCGTCACGTATGGCTAATACCTCTGACGTGCTAGTGGTTAAATCCACAACCATAGTATTGACGAGTCTTTAGAGTCCACCACACACAGTTACTCAAGTTTCGGGCAAAACGCTGTAGAGGCCGTATGGAGATATGGCAGGGTTCGATCAGATACGTGCGGTATACCGCACGGATCGTGATCGGACGGTTTTTACTAGCCGGCTTTGGCTTAAGCTGGATCCTAGTATTAGATTGTGTAGATTTTGTCTCTTTGCATTTGTGTTCAGTGGGAATACAAATGCGGGCATGTATATGCAGTCGCGGGGTTTTCCTGTAATTTATTACGGGATCAGTTTTCTGAAGTTGCCAGTTTGCATTCCGTTCCGGCCAGTTTTCCTTTGTTCCTTCCCGGCCGGACTTTCAGATGGAGGGGGTTATTTGCAAGTTTGCAAATAACATTTGTGGAGGGGTTTTTCTTGCATATGTGGGATTATGATTTGATTAGCATCTTTGCTTTTTCATGATGGCTTGCAATTGATTGAGATTACAATGGATTAGAAGTTGATTTGATAATGTTATCATTGCCTTTTGGATATGGTCACCCATTCTACTTTTCCTACACTCACCTCCCTTCATGAGTTTTCTCTTCCTCATTTTTTCACATAGAGGGGGCCGGCCACATATTTTAGGAGGAGAGAATGAGAGAGTTGTTTTTTTCTTGTGGTGGGATTTATTCATCTCATTCTTCATGCTTGCAAAATGATAGCACCATTTTCCCTCCAAAGTTCATTCCTTCTTCACCTCCATCAATGGCAACTTCAACCCCCATGAGACATACCTCTCTACACTTGCCTACAGCATTTCTTGGATGCGTCGGCTCTCCAACTTCGCACCCGAGTTTCCTCGGTCCAGAGGTGGGAGCCCGTAAAAGAAATCGGCTATGGGTGCCTGTTTCCTGATTTAAAATCAGAAAAGCTTATGGGAAAAGCTTCAGAAAGGGGGGCCACGTGCTTACACGTGACCAGCAGTCACGTGTTGACACGTGACATATAAAAGCAGCGGCAAAGGCACATTGACTCCCTGATCAAATCAGGGAAAAAGCTTCAAAAGAGGTCACGTGCTCCCACGTGACCAGGAGTCACGTGTTGGCGCGTGACGCTCAAAGCAGCAGATTTGTTCTCCAGCTAAACCAAGAAAAAGAGTCCAAACAAGGGTCACGTGGTGGCACGTGACGGTTAAGCAGCAACCAGAAGGCAGAGCGTAAAAAGAAGGAGGGAGGCCCATTCCAAGGGGGGTCACGTGCCCACACGTGACCACGGGTCACGTGGTCCCACGTGACCGGCTTTCAAAGCCCATTTCGTTAACAGAATTAAATTCTGAAGGAAATTCAAATCTTTCCAAAGGAAAGCGATTATCTGGAACCAATCGAATTAAAGATTCAGAGGCGATGAAATATCATCTATCTATGGGAAAATCTCGAGTTTGGAAAGATTTCCCCTTTAAATCTAACCGAAATAACAAAGGAGAATCCCTGGATTTGAAATCCAACGGTGAATAAAATTCACCTAATAATCCAAAGGTCCAGAACGAATGATGGATGCAAATCAAATCTCTCAATGAAAGATTTACCAAAACTAATTGACTCGGTTGCTTCTCCTATAAATAGGAGCCAAGAGATACAAAAAAGACATATACGCAGAGGGAGGAAAAAGGAGAGAGCCTTGATACTTTGAGGAATTTGGAGCTTCTGCAAAGGAAAACCCTAGATAAGAAAGGGAAGGTTTTTTTTTTGAAGGAGGGAGAATTGAATTCTCAACAGAGTTTAACTCTGATTACATAAAACAGAAGAAAATATTTCTTCTATCTTTGATAGAGGATCTGCAAAGTGCACATCTCCCCTTTAGGTTGAGAATTTAATTCTCAATGGGTCGAGATCCTGCCATGCAGATCCAAAACATAGAGAGGGAATGGAAACATGAGAATTTAATTCTCACAGAACTATAGGAATTTAATTCCTTTAAGATAAAAGTAGGGCTTGACCCTGTGTTATGGGAATTTAATTCCTTCAGAACAAAAAGAAACAGGGTTGAACCCTAATTAAGAACATAGTTCTGTTGAAACAGCGGGAATTTAATTCCCTTAATCATAATTCTTTAAAATAGGAGTTCAATTCCTTAAAAGCTTTTATTAAGGTTTAACCCTATTCAGTCCTTCACATATATGAGGAATTTAATTCCTACAGAAAATTCAGAGTCCAACTCTATTCAGAATATAAATCTTCAAAAGGAAGTAGGAATTTAATTCCTTTGAAGTTATTGTCTGGGTTCAACCCTACGAGGAATCTAATTCCTGAAAAAAGATTACCAGATCCTCTAAACAACATACATAAAGGCAGGGTCACGTGCCACCACGTGACCCCCCCCCCCCCGCCAAGAGATCTACAGAAAGCCCCTTTGAGGCACGTGACCCACGTGACCCTCGGCAGAAGCTTTAGCATACAAGCATTTAAATGCCCGTCACGTGAGGGCACGTGATGCTCAGAAAGATGCGATAATCTCAGCAGAATAAATGAAGGGAGGGCGCTCTCACATGTTGCCACGTGACCCCTCTTGCCTTAGTGTTTAACACTAAATTGGAACTCTCGAATACAGTATTGAAACACTATCTTGCCTTAGTATTCAACACTAATCAAAGAATTTTATTCGCAGTGTTCAATACTGATTACCTTAATATTTAACACTAATCTGAGATCTTCATTGCCAGTGTTCAACACTGATCTTTTTTAGTATTTATGATCATTTGAAAACCTTGTTGCGGGTATTTAACACCAATTATCTTTTAGTGTTAAACACTGACTTATCAATCTCTTTCCCAGTGTTCAACACTGATTGGCCTTTAGTGTTTAACACTAGGCATTGGCCCAATTGGCTAAATGGATAGAGGCAAAGCCTCTCCTTCAAGGGACCAACAGGAAGCCAATATTCCAGACATGATAGGACTTAGCTCGAGCTAGGCCATGAGTCTTCAATTCGTAATTAACTGGGCTAATGGGCTCATAACATAATTAATCGGTCTTGACCCCAAATTGGGCCAAGGATTACTTAAGCCGTTCTGGTTCTAGGGTACATCTCTTCACTCCTTTGATACTTGGCATTGTAATCCCTCAATGTCTTCAAAGAGGTGACGGGTCCCGACGACCACCCATGATATGGACTGTGGGGTCCTTAAACCCATGTCTAATGCAAAATTCCTGGTTACGTGGAACGCGGATAACGTCACTCTCTGACCCCGCGGAAAACGCCCAGAGCGGAGCCTAGTCCTCGCCGAGCACGGCAGTGAACCCGTGTGAAGCATCTAGTGCAAAATTCCTGGTTACGTGGAACGCGGATAACGTCACTCTTTGACCCCGTGGAAAACGTCCAGAGCGGAGCCTGGTCCTCGCCTAGCACGGCAGTGAACCCGTGTGAAGCATCCAGAGCACATACTGGACCGCAATGTCCTTAAACTACCCATGGACCGCAATGTCCTTAAACTACCCATGGACCGCAATGTCCTTAAACTAGAACAATAGAGCCCCATGTGCTCTTTTGTCGGATCTAAACTGTCCCGTTTAAGTCGATCTTAGCCTTAAAGATGGCTAACGTATCCTTAAACCTTCAAACAGACTGGACTATGAATCCCCCCAATTAACTCTGGCTCGAGGGTACATCTCTGAACTCCTCTGACATCCGTCGTTGTAATCCTTCAACGTCGTCAGAGAGGTGACGGGTCCCGACGGCCACACATACGATGGACCACTATGTCCCTAAACTCTTTTGTCGGATCTAAACGATCCCGTTAAGTTGATCTTAGTCTCAACGTTAGACTAACGTATCCTTAACAAACGTTTGAGTTGATCTTAGCCTCAAATATGGCTGACGTATCCTCAAACCAAACCCCCAAACCCAAATCTAAGATAAACACGGATTTGGACTAGTCCACGCCCTACGGGCGACGACATAACTCGGTCTCCGTAAACAATCCACGGGCAATAAAAACAAAACAAACACCCACGACACGAAGTGACCATCTGGAGAAGGAGAAAGTTGTTACCGCGATGCGGTAGCGTAATTAACTGCAGGGGCTTGCGCCTGCAGGGAAGAGCGTCCCCACAATCAAAAACCCCTCAAACGAGGGGGAATCTGACGAAGTCTGCTACATCGGCCGCATCCGTCTAAACCTTCGATACACGGTGCCATGGATCGACTTGGCATCTTCGGAGAGGTGGACGGATAGCACCAATTAGCATCTGCCCCGAACCTCAGGCACGGACGCCCGAGCCCAGGCCACCGTTCGGAGGGGAAAAGATTCTGGCACGCCCGGTGGGACCTTTTCCTCTTTCCACTCCACACTTCGTGTGTCGTGATTCGCGAACCAATCGCGGTTCGCTAATAGTTGCCCTTGGGTTTCAAGATACTAAGAATTGGCATCTTGCTTATTGCAGAAACCAAAGGATAGATGGCTTCTACTTCTGCGAAATTCTCTAACTGCTCAAACTGCAATTGCGACCAACGCTTTACCTCGCCAGGAGGTATAGCCTATGGACCCCAAGCTGCTTCGTTGTTCACAATGCCGGTGGACCAGGTGACTCAAGCCACTACCGGGTTGTTCTTTGGGACTATACTCCCACCATCAAGCTTCGCGGCGCCGGTGCTGACAAAGGAAGCTCTCAAGAAGTCGGTCTTTGATCGTCTTACCCCTGCCGCGGCTCCTCTCAACGAGTCGCCCAATGTCAACGCCTCGGTCTTCTCTAGATTGGGCCAGAAATCCTGCGAACTTATCATGGGGCCTACAATCTCAGAGAAAGCTGCTTCTAAGAAAGAGGCCGCTCTTGCCCCCGAAATCGCCAAGGCGGCTTCTCCGGCCAAAAAGTCGGTCTTTACAAGATTGACGGCTCCAGCTCCCGCTCCTACTGCCCAAAGGACATCGGTCTTTAATAGGCTAACACCAACAGCGACCCCCCACCCACACAGGGGGCAAGACGAAACCATTCTTACCGCTGACCTAACGCCGCCCGCTCGACACGCTCGACGTCGCCATTGGCGCCGAATAAGGAAGGCTGGGGGCAACTCCCCCTCTGGGTTGACTCCATCAGCCCCGATGGCGGAAGTTAATGCTGCTGTTCCAACTGGGAACAGCTTCGAAATGCTAAATAAGGTGCGAAGGAATTCTCCCACTGCAGTGCTAAAGAGGTCTCCTCCCCCATTAAAAAGGGTTGTGGAAATAAAACCAGAACAGCCCCGATCTCCTCAACGGCTGTCTTCCAAAATCTATAAGGTTTGGCGGCAGGCCCGAGACTCGGTCATCGATCCAAACTTCTCCCGCCAACACAAGAAGCTGAAAATCCAACCGGAGGCTGGTCACCAGGCTAAACCCCGAAAGGCTGTCTGGACGCCCACCTCAACGGCCCCCTCAACCTCTATGGCTCATAAAAGGAGGAGGCCAGAAAAGATCCCCCAGCATGCAACGACGGCTAAAAGCACCGAGCCCAGACGCCCTAAGTCTGGGGGCATGGTGGTGCACACTGTTTACATGGCTTCTGGAAAGGAGGAAAGCCGCACTTCTACAGGCCACCGACCGCTAACCCGATCCGTGACGAAAGCCCAGGAGCAGCAACAAAAGCTTCAGGAAATGATGAATGCTATGGCCGCACTCACCGGGCCAAAAGAAAGCCCAGAAACATCCTCAGACGCACGCCAGGAGGAAGAAACCGACGCTGAATTTCTTCACCGGATACTGGAGAAGAAAGACAAAGAGGCTGCTGAACAAGCGGCCAACATACAACGTATGGGCCTTCTCTTCCAAGATATGATAGGAATGATGATCCAGCAGGACTTACCCGCCGAGGATCCCCCAATCGTTCTTGAAGACGACCGAGGAGAAACGTCAAATCCACCACCAGCCCTCTCAACGGCCAAGGAGGAGGCAATCTCTAAGACTGACTTGGCTGACTACATAGCCCAGCAAATCCGAGTCCATCATGCGACTGAGGCAGCTGGTCAAGTCGTGAAAATGGGGCGGCCGTATCCAAGCTGGTACGATCAAATCAGATACCCGCAAGGCTATACGATACCAAAATTCCACGTGTATAAGGGGACCGGCAACCCCCATCAACATGTCGCCCAGTTCCGGGCCCTCTGCGGTAACACCGGCGGCGATGATAAACTGTTGCTCCGCCAGTTCGTGGGCAGCTTATCAGAAACGGCGTTCGAATGGTACTCGGAACTCCCGAACGTTTCTATCAAAACGTTCGCTGAAATGGAGCTGTTGTTCACTCAGCGATTCGCAAGTGCCAGCGAACGCACTCCAATAACTGCATTGATTAACGCCCGGGTAAAACCAGGCGAAACCTGGGTCCAATATGCTATACGCTGGCGGAATTTGTGGTCGAGATGTGAGCAACGCATTGAGGAAGCACCCGCAGTGGGCATGTTCGTGGGAACCCTAGACCCCCACGCAACTATCTCCCAGTTTATGATGTTCTTTAAGCCAACCACATTCCAGGCTTTAATCGACAAGTTGGCTCAGATGGACCAGATGGGTCATAGACCACCTCCCCCAAAGTCGGAACCTCGGAATGACAAGGGTAAAGGAAGGGCAACCTTCGTCGCAAATGCCCAACAGCAACCTAACGCCCCGAAATCGGCAGATCAACTGGAAGAAAGACGCCGGTATTATAATGAGAAGATGAAACGTCCCTACTCGTTCCCACGGGACAAGACGAAACGGTTATTTGAGCTGGCAGTACGCAACAGACTTATAAACTTGCCAAATCCAAGGTGACCGCCACAACCCATTGAGGTGAATAACCCCAACTATTGCCCTTACCATCAAACGGTAAGCCATCCGATTGAGGATTGCTTCATTTTCAAAGGATGGATTGAAGATCAATACCTCCAGGGGAAATTTGTACTATCCGAAAAGTGGAAGGTAAACCCACCACAGCCGCATACTCCTAAGAAAGCAGATACACCGGGGGCAACCTGCTCCTTTATTGAAGAAGCTCCATGGGAGGTCGTGCTATCAACTAAAACCAAAAGAATGCTGAGAGACCTTCATGCGTGCCCCGCGATCAGATGGGAGGACCCTCTTGAACCTCAAGTTATCGAAGGGATGTTGAAGCCCCGCCCAACTACGAAGACTCGCGATAATGGCCCAAATACTCACGCCCAACCGTCAAAATCTTCGAAGAAAAAGAAGAAGAAATCCAAGAAGCCCGGAGATGAGCATACGAACTTGCAGAAGCAAATTGACGCGCTGGAAGAATACAATCAAAAGGCGCGAACTCCTGTCACACTGCGAGAGTTCCTCAACCACATCTTTCAAGAGGGAGATGATGAAGAGAGCTCATCGGATGAATCCGAAGAGTATGTGGCAAATTGTAACGTAATCTCCCACTTGTCTACCGACGATGAGAAAACTCCTGACACTAAGAAGCTGGAGACGGGGCCCGAACCAGAGCGTGCGTGGCTAACAAATGAAATGATCAATGCCTTTCTAGACGAGATTCGTCTAAAGAGTAAAGCGGATCAGAAGCGTGAGATGGCAACGTCAGAAGGAACCAAAGGCAGGCGACTGAACAAAAGAGTTGAACTACCCCTGCCAGAGCAAAAGGCATCCGAAGTAGACAAGAAGATATTCAAGACAAGGAAAAGGTTTGCCAAAGCCATGTCAATAGGAATGAAGCTACCACCCTCGGAAGGAAACACGCACGATGGGGCGGAGAGGCACCCTGATTATTGCGCTTATCATCGGAAAATCTCACACCCCACGGAGAAGTGCGACGCCTTTAAGATATGGTGGCAAGGATATGTTGCTCGTCGGCAACATGTCAAGCGCATGAAGCGCAAGATCCGTCGGGAGCAAAGAAGCATTGTCGAAGGGCACAACAGAACTACTGGCAACTGTTATATGGCTCACGCCGAGGGGTCACAAGTTCTCACCTTTGGGAGCGACTCTGATGAAGAAATGGCTCTGGGCCCTCTCTTTAGAGAATCCGTTTTAGGGAAAGAGGAGAAATCGGAAGCCTGCGAAAACATTCAGCTGCGCAATCGCACACTCCCAGAAAAGAATCTCGGGCCCGCGAATAGAAAAGATAAGGGAAAGGAAAAGGTCACTGAAGATATCACTTTAGATGACCAAGTCATGAAAGAACTAACTACCAAAGACCCTCCTAAGAAGGGTAAGGTGGACTATAACATCCTCGCGCACCTAAGGAAGCTACCCTCTCAGCTTAGCATTCTCGATGCCCTCCTATTATCAAAAGAAGCGCGAGACTCACTAATTAAGGCGTTACAAGAACCTGAGCAATTCCAAGCCTTCCTCGCCACTAAAAAGATGAAGGATGAACTGGAGGAAGTGCATACGGCCGATATCACTTTCGGTGATGAAGACCTCCTTCTCGGGACGTGCGACCACAACCGTCCCCTATATGTCTCCGGATACTGCCATGATATCAAGATAGGCAAGATCCTGGTGGATAATGGATCCTCCGTCAATCTCCTTAATGTTCGGGTGTTGAAGGAAATCTGCATGAGTGTACAACACCTCGCTCGTGACAAAATTACTATCTCCGGTTTCGATTCACAATCGTCACGGACTCTCGGATCTGTGATACTAACATTACGCTTTGGACTTCTCGTCACAGACATCAAATTCCATGTCATTGACGCCAAGACCTGCTATAACGCCTTGCTTGGTCGTCCTTGGCTACACGAATACAACATCATCCCTTCTACACAACATCAGTGTATGAAGTATTTTAAAGATGGTTTCGAGTATACTGTAACAGGTGAGTTGAACCCATTTTCCGTGAACGAAGTCCGCAAATACGAAGATGCGAAATACTTTTTGCCAGATTTCGAGGATACAGAAAAGTGTCGCGACCCGGAGAACAAAACCGCCGCCACCATCCCTGTTTTCGGGAGCGATACCGAAGAAGAGGAAGAGATAGTCTATGCAGGGCCATCTCAACGCAACAACCTGGGGACGCCTGCCCCCATGCTGGTCTTCGGAAGTGATTCAGAGGATGAAGTTAATGCTGTGTTCTCCAATCGGCTGTCAATACAAGCACCCCCTGACGATGACCATAGTTTGCAAATCACCATGGTACCGCGAGAACACTACAAAGATCTCGACACGCTGAAAGCTCATAATGTGCAGGACCTGCAAACATTTTACGTCCCTCCCAGGCAAAGGGGTGAGAAAGTGATCCTATTCTACCGATCTTCAGAGTCGAAAGTAGAGAAAGAGATCTGGCATGGCGCGGATGCTACACCTGACAGGCTCCAACCCATCCGTCTTGAATGTATCCGAGCCATAGGACATCCTATCGAAGACTGCTTCACCTTCAAGAACTGGGTCGAGGACCAATACCAACGGGGCAAATTCGCTTTATCCAACGGCTGGAGGGTAACGCCGCCACAAAAGCACGAACCCAAGGCCGCAAGAGCAGAGCCGGATCCGCCTCGGTCCTGGGAGCGGATTCGCACCTGTTATATGATTACGATATTAAAAGAAGAGCGCGAGAACATGGATGACCTTCCCCAGTGCTTTGAGAACGGCGATGATGAGGTGATCTCAGAATTTCCGCTAGCTCCGAAAGAACTGGAAGACGGTATACATACTACGGCAGATAACCTCAGGAAGATTGAGTTGGGATCGGCGGATGACCCGCGACCGACATTTGTCAGCGAGCTACTCTCTGAAGAAAGGGTGGCCGCGTTAAAGAACGTGCTTCTGCGGCATAAAGACTGCTTCGCGTGGAACTACTCCGAGATGCCAGGTTTAGATCCGGAGGTTGCTGTGCATAAATTAGCAATATCCCCAGATATCAAGCCAGTCAAGCAGGCGCCAAGAAGGATGCGACTCGAGCTTGAGATGAGCATCAACGCCGAAGTCAAGAAGCTGATCGATTCTGGATTTATCCAGGAAGTCCAATATCCCGATTGGATTGCCAATATCGTCCCGGTAATGAAGAAGAATGGGACGGTACGCATATGCGTGGATTTCAGGGATCTCAATAAAGCCTGTCCAAAGGATGATTTCCCAGTACCGGTAACTGAGCTAATGATAGATAACACGTCCACTCACGAGGTTTTCTCCTTTATGGACGGTTCGTCAGGATACAATCAGATAAAGATGCATCTCGAAGACCAGAAGCACACCGCTTTCCGAACCCCTTTGGGTATATTCTGCTACAGGGTTATGCCCTTTGGTCTAAAGAACGCTGGCGCTACCTATCAAAGGGCCATGACAAAGATCTTCGACGACCTCATACATGACATTGTCGAGTGCTATATCGATGACCTCGTAGTAAAGAGCATGTCATACGAAGAGCATTTAAACCACCTGGAGACTGTATTTCAACGCCTTCGGCAATATAATTTGAAAATGAATCCCCTCAAATGCGCGTTTGGAGTCTCCTCGGGCAAATTCCTGGGATTCATTGTTCGACACCGAGGTATTGAAATAGACCCGTCAAAGATTAAAGCGATCATGGAGATGCCTCCGCCGAGAACCCTTAAACAGTTGCGGTCTCTCCAAGGGAAGCTCGCATACATCCGGGGATTTATCGCCAATCTTTCAGGCAAATGCCGTCCTTACGGCCACCTGATGAAAAAGGGAACTCCATTCGTTTGGGATCACAAATGCCAGGGTGCACTAGACGAGATCAAGCAGTACCTGCAGAACCCTCCGGTGTTAGCCGCGCCGGTCAAGGGAAAGCCCCTCATTCTTTATACGACCGCCCTCGAAGGTTCCTTAGGCGCATTATGGGCACAAGAGAGCGATCAGGGGAAAGAGAGAGCACTCTACTACTTAAGTCGAGTTCTACTGGGGGCAGAAAGCAACTACTCTCCCATTGAAAAACATTGCTTGGCCTTAATCTTCACGGTAACAAAGCTCAGGCACTATGCGTTGGCGCATGAAGTCCGTCTCATTTCAAAGGTGGATCCCCTTAAATACTTGATGTCAAAAGCCATATTGACGGGACGACTCGCTAAATGGGCCCTGCTCTTGATGGAGTTCTCGATAACGTATCAACCTCTCAAGGCAGTAAAAGGCCAAGCCATTGCCGATTTCCTCGCTGGGCACCCGATACCGGCCGATTCTCCTCTGAACTGTGATTTGCAGGACGAGCATGCATTTGATGCGATCGGAGGCGGTAGCACCCGATGGGAACTCTATTTTGATGGAGTGTCCTCCGTAAAGAAACAGAAACAAGGGTTCCCAATGATCAAATCGGGGATAGGCCTCATCTTTGCAACTCCACAAGGAGGGATAATGCGCTTCGCCTTCTCCTTAACAGAGCCGAGGACAAACAATGAAGCTGAATACGAAGCTCTGATAGCAGGCCTCGAAATTGCCATCGACCTAGGAATTGAAGACCTCCTTATATACGGGGATTCTCAACTGGTTGTTAGTCAAGTAAATGGTGATTACCAAACGTGCAAACCGGAGTTGGTGAAGTACGGAGAAAAGGTGCAACAACTATTGACCCAAATTCCCTCCTATACTTTGGAAAACAAACCACGCGCGGAAAACAGCAAAGCAGACGCGTTAGCCAAACTTGCTAAAGAACTGACAGACGAAAACCTCGATGATGTAAGAATCGTGGTACAAAGCCGTCGAGTGCTTGCCCCGGCAAAAATACCTCCGGAATTATCTAAAGAAAAGGGAGCGACTGAGCAGACGACCCTACAAATAAAAGATCGTGAGAAGGCTGGGGACTGGAGGGAAGTCTTCGTAGACTACTTTAAGTCCCGCCGAATGCCCAAAGATACATCCTCAAGGCATCAGCTCATGAAACGAGCTCTATCTTTCGCTTTCGTCAACGATACTCTATACAAGAGATCGTTTGATTCTCTATGGCTGAGATGCTTAGGACCTGACGAAGCGAAAAGAGTCATTCAGGAAGTCCACGACGGACTTTGCGGTTCTCACCAAGCAGGCCCAAAGATGAAGTTAAAAATTAAACGGATGGGTTACTACTGGCCCACGATGATCCAGGACTGCCTCGAGTATGCGAAGCGATGCCACTCGTGCCAGATCCACGGAGACTTTATCCACCAACATCCGAATCCACTACATCCAACGGTGGCTAGTTGGCCATTCGAAATGTGGGGGACTGACATAGTCGGCCCCATCGAGCCAGCATCATCCCGGGGACATCGTTTTATCCTGGCGACGACTGATTACTTCTCTAAATGGGCAGAAGCAGTACCGCTGAGGGAAGTGAAGACGGAGAATATCCTCCATTTCTTCAAAACGCACGTCATCTATCGGTTCGGAACCCCACGGCGGATTATCTCCGACAACGGGCCAACCTACAGAAGCCATAAGATCAGCCGCTTCGCGCAGCAGCACAATATAGACTGGAGATATTCTTCAGTTTACAACCCACGAGCTAACGGTCTGGCCGAGGCCTTCAATAAGACCTTGACAAAGATCATAAAAAAGACCGTTTCCCGGAATAAGAGAGACTGGCATGAGAGGTTGAAAGAAGCCCTTTGGGCTTATCGAACTACATTCAAGACGGCCACGAACACAACGCCGTACGCGTTGGTATTTGGGACGGAAGCAGTACTCCCCCTCGAGATAGAGTTACCCTCTCTGCGAGTGGCGGTCCACCACGAGCTGACGGACGAAGAAAACGCTCACCTTCGGCTTGAGGAGCTTGATGCCCTCGACGAAACCCGGCTCATAGCGCAACAACATCTAGAAGTTTACAAAGCGAAGATGACGCGCTCGTATGAAAGGTTGACCAGGCCGAGGACATTCCGCCAAGACGAACTCGTGCTAGTGGTCAAAAGACCTATGATCCCCAATCGTGCCAAGCGGGGGAAATTTGAGCCGAACTACGAAGGCCCTTACATCATAGACAAGGTCTACCAAGGTGGAGCCTATCTACTCGTGGACATGCACGGTGAAAGGCCTTTCAGGCCAATAAACGGCCGCTTCTTAAAGAAATACTATGCTTGATAAGCCATAGCCTGGGTCAATGATAGATGACGACGACTATGTCCGCTCGCTATCTTCCTAGGCTCAGACTTTACAAGCAGCAGCCGGCCTTCCCCTAGCGATGGACCGAAACGTCCTTAAACTAACGATGGACCGAAACGTCCTTAAACTATCAATGGACCGAAATGTCCTTAAACTAACGATGGACCGAAACGTCCCTAAAACTACTACCGCAGCATCCTTAGGCTGATGAGAAAAAAAAAAGGGGGGAGAGAAAGAAAAATATATAAATAAAGAAAAGAATAAAAAAAAACGGTATGTCCACAAGCAAAATGGGCACGGATGAAAACCCGAAAGGGCTCCGTGAGTAAAAACAGCAGGACTACCGGCGAGTGTTTGTGAAAACCCGAAAGGGTACAACCTCGTTAAAAAGACACTTATAGGGTCCTCTCGACCTTGTAAGGAGAAACCACCTGCGTGAGATCCTTACGACTCACAAAGGAGCAGCACACTTAGGGATCCTCACGATTCCTAAGGAGAAAATACACTTACGAGATCCTCACGACTTGTAAGGAGAACTCTCTTATAGGACCCTCACGGCTCATGAGACTTGAAAGTCTTAAGTTACAGAAACCTAAACCTGTTCTTAAGCAAACCCTCCACAACCCTCGATATTGCCCTACAAGCGGCTCATACTGACCCTTGTATACAATCCACGGGCGCGAATAAACACTTCCCCAGCAAAGTCCAACCCTTGTAGGTCCTCTCGACCCATAAGGAGAGAGCCCTCTTGTAGGATCCTTACGACTTACAGAGGAGCACACACTTAGGAATCCACACGATCCCTAAGGAGAAAACACACCTGCAAGATCCACACGACTTGTAGGGAGAAATACCTTTGTGAGACCCTTACGGCTCATGAAGTCAGAAGCCTTGGTCGACAGGACCCTTAACCCTGTTTGCTGAGCCACCTTTGTTCATCATCGACAAAGGCAAATGATGATTCGCTCCTGGCAACATTCCAGTTGTAGCGGTGCTAATGCCGAAATCGATGCCTAAAATCCAGGCTGGCAGCGAAAAAGCTAGCAAGCCACACATGCCTACAAAATAGCCGAAATGATGGGGCAACTTGCAATAAAAAGCAGCAAGTAAAAATGAAGGCATAAAAAATAGCCGAAATGATGGGGCAACTCGCAATAAAAAGCAGCGAGCAGAAAATAAATAAATAGCCGAAATGATTGGGCACCGCGAAAAATAGCCGAAATGATGGGGCAATCGCGACCTTCGCGATATAAAAGCTGAAATGATAGAGCATCGCGGAAAAAGAAATAAAATAAAAGTGAAATCCTCGCCCTACAGGTGATGGTACATCTACCCCTGTATACAATCCAGGGGCGCAAACAAAGAAGGGATCATACTTCTTCCCCAGGTTTCATCATAAGGAGAAGCCAAATCTCGACGGTTCACAGATAGCCTAGAGATCATCTCGTCGTTCGTCTCATGGCAGCGAACACAACATCAAGCGAAACGGAACAGCGGCAACTCCCAGTTCCATGACTCGATGATGTATTCCCACAGAAAGTCAAACCCCAATCCCGTGAAATGCGGATACAATCAGCAAAATTCCTGGTCACGTGGAACGCGGATAACGTCACTCTTTGACCCCGTGGAAAACGTCCAGAGCGGATCCTGGTCCTCGCAGAACACGGCAGTGAACCCGTGTGAAGCATCCAGAGCGGAGCCTAGTCCTCGCCTAACGCGGCAATGAACCCGTGTGAAGCATCTAGTGCAAAATTCCTGGTCACGTGGAACGCGGATAACGTCACTCTTTGACCCCGTGGAAAACGTCCAGAGCGGATCCTGGTCCTCGCAGAACACGGCAGTGAACCCGTGCGAAGCATCCAGAGCGGAGCCTAGTCCTCGCCGAGCACGGCAGTGAACCCGTGTGAAGCATCTAGTGCAAAATTCCTGGTTACGTGGAACGCGGATAACGTCACTCTTTGACCCCGTAGAAAACGTCCAGAGCGGATCCTGGTCCTCGCAGAGCACGGCAGTGAACCCGTGTGAAGCATCCAGAGCGGAGCCTAGTCCTCGCCTAACGCGGCAGTGAACCCGTGTGAAGCATCTAGTGCAAAATTCCTGGTCACGTGGAACGCGGATAACGTCACTCTTTGACCCCATGGAAAACGTCCAGAGCGGATCCTGGTCCTCGCAGAACACGGCAGTGAACCCGTGCGAAGCATCCAGAGCGGAGCCTAGTCCTCGCCGAGCACGGCAGTGAACCCGTGTGAAGCATCTAGTGCAAAATTCATGGTTACGTGGAACGCGGATAACGTCACTCTTTGACCCCGTGGAAAACGTCCAGAGCGGATCCTGGTCCTCGCAGAGCACGGCAGTGAACCCGTGTGAAGCATCCAGAGCGGAGCCTAGTCCTCGCCGAGCACGGCAGTGAACCCGTGTGAAGCATCTAGTGCAAAATTCCTGGTTACGTGGAACGCGGATAACGTCACTCTTTGACCCCGTGGAAAACGTCCAGAGCGGATCCTGGTCCTCGCAGAGCACGGCAGTGAACCCGTGTGAAGCATCCAGAGTGGAGCCTAGTCCTCGCCTAACGCGGCAGTGAACCCGTGTGAAGCATCTAGTGCAAAATTCCTGGTCACGTGGAACGCGGATAACGTCACTCTTTGACCCCGTGGAAAACGCCCAGAGCGGATCCTGGTCCTCGCAGAGCACGGCAATGAACCCGTGTGAAGCATCCAGAGCGGAGCCTAGTCCTCGCCTAACGCGGCAGTGAACCCGTGTGAAGCATCTAGTGCAAAATTCCTGGTTACGTGGAACGCGGATAACGTCACTCTTTGACCCCGCGGAAAACGCCCAGAGCGGAGCCTGGTCCTCGCCAAGCATGGCAGTGAACCCGTGTGAAGCATCCAGAGCAAATACCGGACTGTGGAGTCCTTAAAATCCACGGACTATGACGTCCTTAACCTCGACCGTGATGTCTTAAAACTAACGATCAACCACCCCGATTCCCTACGGATTTTGCCTTGGTTTAAGGGTACATCTCTTCACTCCTTTGATACCGGGCGTTGTAATTCTTCAACGTCTTCAAAGAGGTGACGGGTCCCTGCAACCAAACATCGGACTGTGGAGTCCCTAAATCCACGGACTATGAGGTCCTTAACCTTGACCGTGATGTCTTAAAACTAACATCGGACTGTGGAGTCCCTAAATCCACGGACTATGAGGTCCTTAACCTTGACCGTGATGTCTTAAAACTAACATCGGACCGTGGAGTCCCTAAATCCACGGACTATGAGGTCCTTAACCTTGACCGCGACGTCTTTAAACTACAATACCTGGAGTAGCCCCTGACCCCGCGAAACACGGACAAGGGTGACCACATCCAGCCCTTACAAGTCCTCACGACCGGTAAGGAAGAAAAATCTCTCTTGTGAGATCCTTACGACTCTCAAGGGAAAACCCGCTTAAGAATCCTCACGAATCTTAAGGAGAACTGACACCTATGGGATCCTCTCGACCTGTGGGGAGAAAAACTCTTTATGAGACCCTCGTGGCTCGTAAAATGCAGAAGTCTTAGGAAGCAGATCTTAACCCTGAATCCTGAGCCATCGTTGTCCTGCAAGGAGATCAAGATAGAATATCCGCAGAATGCATTCAATAAAAAGGGGACACACCATTGAGAAGAAAAATGTATCTTTTATTCATAAACCAAAATGGATACAAAGTACAATTCATGAAAGAAACAAAAAGAAAGATACTCTCATCCATGAGTATGTACAAAAAGAAAAAAAAAGATACAAATGTTTCAAGCCGGTGGGCGATTCAGCAACTTAGACAACTCATCCTGCTTTTGTTAGACCACGGCTTCATGATGCAAGATCTCCAGAAGACGAGCCTCCGCCTGAGCCTGCTGAGCCTGATATGAAGCAAGCTGAGCTTTGAGCTCTTTCTCAGTGGCCTTATGAGCCTCGACCCTTTTACGAGTGAACGTGGCAGCTTTATCGAGAGACACCACCTCTTTGATGAACTCCTGAAGCAACCGCCAGAGTTCATACGCTTGGTTGGCCTTGGTGATAAGGGTAGCGCGAAGCTCGCTCAGCGCCTTGGAAGCTAGCTCCCTCTCCGAAAATTTACGGCCGAGCCTTTTTCTCGCATAACGATATGTTCGCTACGTGGCCACGAAAGCTCGCGTTCGTGACCACGGCCTCGGAAACAAGACATTTACAAAACCGTATAAATGGGCTTCCAGCCGACGGGAATAATCGATCTAAAACGCGCTCACATCACCTGACATGAAAGGCAACAAGAAAGATCTCAAACATATTTCGAGCATGCATTCGCAATCATATGAGCATTCAAAAAAATAATAATGGCATTTGCAGTCGCATGAACATTCATAACGCCCAAAAAGGTCTGATGCGCAGGAAAATGATGATAGCACTTGCAATTAAAGAAAGTTCTCATAAGAGGAACACAAAATTTATTCATGCAAGCGGAAACATACATACGAGTACCAAGCCTATATGGAAGTTCAACATAAAGCATACAAAAAGGAGGGACTAATTTAAAAATGCTACGCTAATGGAAAAAGGTCACCAAACACGGGATCAACGGCACAAGGGTTAACAAAACAAAGGACAAGGTTCTCCATCTCTCTCTCCGCTCTCTCCAGCACGTCAAAGCGACGGTTCTCACGAGGAGTCGCTCCCCATCGATTGGCACCGTGGCCATCCGCAAAAGCAGACATAACAGCCCGTCGGGCTCTTATTTCGCTCAAAAGATGAACCGAGCGATCTTTCAAAGCCTGAGTAATCAGGCACGCTTCATGAAAGCCCTCGAGCTTTTCTTCAGCCGCATCGAGCATCGCTAGAGTCATCTCCGCCGGGTGAGGAGGGACGTCGGCAAGTACAGCAGCAAGAATCATCCAGAGCCAGAGAGAGCCCATTGGAAGAGGGGACCCCCTACGAGTTGAGAGCTCGTACGCCGCTGAGTCACATTCGTCGTCGGTCAGGAGAGGGTCCACCAATCGTGCAGCAAAGCGAGGAACCATCTCCTCGATAGGCACTTCCCATAGCTGTCGACGGGCGTGTAAACGATTGCAGGCCATGGCACTTAGTTATTCTCGAATTGAATCGCGTCAAAATGGGAATAAAGGTTCTCTGTGAAGAGAAAAGGAAGGCCATTGCCTCAGATATAAAGAGGTGCATTAAGTGCTATGCGCGGAAAATCTTGCATGCGAAAGCTATTTCCAAGGCCCAAAAAAGGAAGGCATCGAAAATCAAGGAGATGGAACTATTTCCAAGGCTCCTTTCCTACATCTGATACTGCGTGCTAAAGATGCGGCATGGAAAATTTTGTGAATAGTCCCATCAAATGACCCCACGTGCGGAACACGTGAGGCCCAAATTTGACGTGCACTAGAAAATAGAATAGCACCATGCATATTAAAAGCACCAGCAACAACAATAGTGAAATGATAAAATCCCACAAAAAAGCATGCAAACATACAAAGACACAATAGAACTTATCATCCAGACTTCAAGAAGGTCATACAAAATAAAAAGAAAAATTTTACAATGGCAAGGCTTCAGACGCGGGGCATGGGTTGAGAAACTCGAAATTAACTTTATTCAAGATCTTCCAAGCATTTCGAACCTCCCGAGTATGCTTTCTCTCACGGTCACAAGCATCAGGGTCCCCGCGGATGTCCTCTACCCTCCGGTAGGCGGCAAGTATGGCTGATTGCTGAAAAATCTGATGCAGGAGATCAATAAGATTATCCCGCCTCCTTTTTGAAATCAAGTGCATCAGATACACCGAGTGTACTTTATCCTCGGCGGCGTCCAATGACCCAAGCGGCACACCAGCACAAAATAAAGGGAGAGCCTCCCTGATCGCCAGCACGATCAGCCTCAGAAGAGAAGAGCGACGGGGGAGTAGCCGATGGTTGTACTCGTCAAAGCGGCTCATGATCTCGGCACACTGAGCATCGGTGAACTCCTGGTTCTGACTGCGGCCCAGCGCACGAATATTCCCGTAGGAAATGATCTCGTCAAGACTATACAGATGGGCATCCATGATACCTGAAATAGAAGTCACGAGAATCATTACAAAGCCCCCATTGTATTAATGGCAGGAAGAACAACCTAGGGCCAAGAGACCCCAGGAAGCCTCCGTGTGAAGAAATCAAGTCCTTCATTGGAATTAAATTCCTTGTTAAGAAAAAGGGAATTAAATTCCCAGAAACATTTTTGATGGAATTAAATTCCATGGGGTTGAAACGCCATCATCATCTCCCCAAAGATCACCTAAACCCTAAGAGATCTGCAGTTCGAAAGTTAGGTGGTTTCCTGTTCTTATGAAAAAACTTGAAGAAAAATGGGTTCTTTGTGAAACCCTTAATGCGGATTTAAAATCCAAAGAGTTCTTTTAAAAACGAAGGCGCTTTGGCCGTTCAACATTATTACCTGAGGAAAAGGGATCCGTCAACAGAGTTAAACTCTGGGAAATGTCTGAGACAGAGAACTAAGCTCTGGAAGCGAGAATTAAATTCTCAAAGAAGAAGTTCTCAGAAAAGAAGATGGGCAAAAGTGAAGGCTCCTATGAAAAGACAGAGGTATTTATAGAAGGCAATGGAAACGTTTCATCTCCCCAAATCCCTAAATGAATCCAACGGTCACAAAGGTGACAGCGTTGCACTCACGTGCAGACACGTGAGAACAACGCTGTGGGGGCATTTGTTTCCTGATTTAAAATCAGAAAAGCTTATGGGAAAAGCTTCAGAAAGGGGGGCCACGTGCTTACACGTGACCAGCAGTCACGTGTTGACACGTGACATATAAAAGCAGCGGCAAAGGCACATTGACTCCCTGATCAAATCAGGGAAAAAGCTTCAAAAGAGGTCACGTGCTCCCACGTGACCAGGGGTCACGTGTTGGCGCGTGACGCTCAAAGCAGCAGATTTGTTCTCCAGCTAAACCAAGAAAAAGAGTCCAAACAAGGGTCACGTGGTGGCACGTGACGGTTAAGCAGCAACCAGAAGGCAGAGCGTAAAAAGAAGGAGGGAGGCCCATTCCAAGGGGGGTCACGTGCCCACACGTGACCACGGGTCACGTGGTCACACGTGACCGGCTTTCAAAGCCCATTTTGTTAACAGAATTAAATTCTGAAGGAAATTCAAATCTTTCCAAAGGAAAGCGATTATCTGGAACCAATCGAATTAAAGATTCAGAGGCGATGAAATATCATCTATCTATGGGAAAATCTCGAGTTTGGAAAGATTTCCCCTTTAAATCTAACCGAAATAACAAAGGAGAATCCCTGGATTTGAAATCCAACGGTGAATAAAATTCACCTAATAATCCAAAGGTCCAGAACGAATGATGGATGCAAATCAAATCTCTCAATGAAAGATTTACCAAAACTAATTGACTCGGTTGCTTCTCCTATAAATAGGAGCCAAGAGATACAAAAAAGACATATACGCAGAGGGAGGAAAAAGGAGAGAGCCTTGATATTTTGAGGAATTTGGAGCTTCTGCAAAGGAAAACCCTAGGTAAGAAAGGGAAGGTTTTTTTTTGAAGGAGGGAGAATTGAATTCTCAACAGAGTTTAACTCTGATTACATAAAACAGAAGAAAATATTTCGTCTCTCTTTGATAGAGGATCTGCAAAGTGCACATCTCCCCTTTAGGTTGAGAATTTAATTCTCAATGGGTCGAGATCCTGCCATGCAGATCCAAAACATAGAGAGGGAATGGAAACATGAGAATTTAATTCTCACAGAACTATAGGAATTTAATTCCTTTAAGATAAAAGTAGGGCTTGACCCTGTGTTATGGGAATTTAATTCCTTCAGAACAAAAAGAAACAGGGTTGAACCCTAATTAAGAACATAGTTCTGTTGAAACAGCGGGAATTTAATTCCCTTAATCATAATTCTTTAAAATAGGAGTTCAATTCCTTAAAAGCTTTTATTAAGGTTTAACCCTATTCAGTCCTTCACATATATGAGGAATTTAATTCCTACAGAAAATTCAGAGTCCAACTCTATTCAGAATATAAATCTTCAAAAGGAAGTAGGAATTTAATTCCTTTGAAGTTATTGTCTGGGTTCAACCCTACGAGGAATCTAATTCCTGAAAAAAGATTACAGATCCTCTAAACAACATACATAGAGGCAGGGTCACGTGCCACCACGTGACCCCCCCCCCCCCAAGAGATCTACAGAAAGCCCCTTTGAGGCAGCACCCCACGTGACCCACGTGACCCTCGGCAGAAGCTTTAGCATACAAGCATTTAAATGCCCGTCACGTGAGGGCACGTGATGCTCAGAAAGATGCGATAATCTCAGCAGAATAAATGAAGGGAGGGCGCTCTCACGTGTTGCCACGTGACCCCTCTTGCCTTAGTGTTTAACACTAAATTGAAACTCTCGAATACAGTATTGAAACACTGTCTTGCCTTAGTGTTCAACACTAATCAAAGAATTTTATTCGCAGTGTTCAATACTGATTACCTTAATATTTAACACTAATCTGAGATCTTCATTGCCAGTGTACAACACTGATCTTTTTTAGTGTTTATGATCATTTGAAAGCCTTGTTGCGGGTATTTAACACCAATTATCTTTTAGTGTTAAACACTGACTTATCAATCTCTTTCCCAGTGTTCAACACTGATTGGCCTTTAGTGTTTAACACTAGGCATTGGCCCAATTGGCTAAATGGATAGAGGCAAAGCCTCTCCTTCAAGGGACCAACAGGAAGCCAATATTCCAGACATGATAGGACTTAGCTCGAGCTAGGCCATGAGTCTTCAATTCGTAATTAACTGGGCTAATGGGCTCATAACATAATTAATCGGTCTTGACCCCAAATTGGGCCAAGGATTACTTAAGCCATTCTGGTTCTAGGGTACATCTCTTCACTCCTTTGATACTTGGCATTGTAATCCCTCAATGTCTTCAAAGAGGTGACGGGTCCCGACGACCACCCATGATATAGACTGTGGGGTCCTTAAACCCATGTCTAATGCAAAATTCCTGGTTACGTGGAACGCGGATAACGTCACTCTCTGACCCCGCGGAAAACGCCCAGAGCGGAGCCTAGTCCTCACCGAGCACGGCAGTGAACCCGTGTGAAGCATCTAGTGCAAAATTCCTGGTTACGTGGAACGCGGATAACGTCACTCTTTGACCCCGTGGAAAACGTCCAGAGCGGAGCCTGGTCCTCGCCTAGCACGGCAGTGAACCCGTGTGAAGCATCCAGAGCACATACTGGACCGCAATGTCCTTAAACTACCCATGGACCGCAATGTCCTTAAACTACCCATGGACCGCAATGTCCTTAAACTAGAACAATAGAGCCCCATGTGCTCTTTTGTCGGATCTAAACTGTCCCGTTTAAGTCGATCTTAGCCTTAAAGATGGCTAACGTATCCTTAAACCTTCAAACAGACTGGACTATGAATCCCCCCAATTAACTCTGGCTCGAGGGTACATCTCTGAACTCCTCTGACATCCGTCGTTGTAATCCTTCAACGTCGTCAGAGAGGTGACGGGTCCCGACGGCCATACATACGATGGACCACTATGTCCCTAAACTCTTTTGTCGGATCTAAACGATCCCGTTAAGTTGATCTTAGTCTCAACGTTAGACTAACGTATCCTTAACAAACGTTTGAGTTGATCTTAGCCTCAAATATGGCTGACGTATCCTCAAACCAAACCCCCTAACCCAAATCTAAGATAAACACGGATTTGGACTAGTCCACGCCCTACGGGCGACGACATAACTCAGTCTCCGTAAACAATCCATGGGCAATAAAAACAAAACAAACACCCACGACACGAAGTGACCATCTGGAGAAGGAGAAAGTTGTTACCGCGATGCGGTAGCGTAATTAACTGCAGGGGCTTGCGCCTGCAGGGAAGAGCGTCCCCACAATCAAAAACCCCTCAAACGAGGGGGAATCTGACGAAGTCTGCTACATCGGCCGCATCCGTCTAAACCTTCGATACACGGTGCCATGGATCGACTTGGCATCTTCGGAGAGGTGGACGGATAGCACCAATTAGCATCTGCCCCGAACCTCAGGCACGGACGCCCAAGCCCAGGCCGCCATTCGGAGGGGAACAGTGCCCTTTCCGACGAGGAGGTGACGGACGGAGATTCCGCGGGAGATCGGAGTGGAGACGAAGACCGAAGGACACGGATCGCTCGGTATATCTCTCTACCCATCTTTTAGTTTGCTAGTAGCTAGGTTAATGGCCCGATCCGGGTTAAAAGTGCGCGGTGGTGCCGGTTTGCTAGTTTGCAAAGTTTTTCGTTTCCGCGTTTCCGGCGTCGGATCGACGGCCGGGGCGCCGCCGTGCACTTACACTCAGTAGTACTCATCATGGAGCACACCATATCACATAAGGTGCTATTGCTCCGCCCCGATACACCGAGGTGCTGAGGTGTATACGGAGGAGTAATGCTGAGAGAGAATCTCATTCTTAGAATAGTCCAGGAATCCCGTGCTCAAGTATTCTCCTCCTTGATCACATCAAAGGACATAATACTTATACCCGTTTTTGGTTCTCTACTTCTAACTTATATTCTGTGAATATCTCAAAAGGTTCGGACTTGTGTTTTAACAGGAACATAGGTCTGAATCTCGAGAGATCATCAGAGAATTTAATGAAGTACAAAGAACCGGTCTTGGCATTTGTAGACAGGGGACCTTCATACATCAATATGTATCATCCCAAGAGTTCATTAACTCTTTCTCTGTTTCCAATAAACAGAGCTATGGTCGTCTTATCTCTGTGACATGACTGGCAAGTTTCACAAGATGTAAATTCAAACTAATTTAAATATGCATCTTAATATAACTTAAGCTAGTTGGGTCGCATTGATATGACCTAGTCTACAATGCCTCAAGAAGAATTCGTTCATTTCTGAACTCTTCCTCTTGTGTGTGTTCTGTATACTAAGAACTGTAGTTTGATTTAAAACGTTAATGCTTTTAGATAATGTGCCTGAACCGATCAACTCTTGATTTAGGAAATGTTCAAAACATTATCCAACAATACAAAATTCTATCATTCTTTATCTAAATAAAGAGACTGATATGATTTTGTATATCAGGTTCGGTATCTAATAACATTTGTTCAGAATCAATGTATTCTGGTAATACAGGGTGACAGTGACCAACAGACTTGGCTGCAACACTTGCACCGTTTTCTGCCTCATGAAACTTATCACCCGTTCTCAGTTCTCTACCTTCCTATAGCCCATGTAATATATTACATATGTGGGATTCTGATCCGGTATCAGATACCCAGGACGCAGAGGATACTGAGAAACAGTTCTGTGTAATGAACACACCCGAAGATGATGCATCAACATGCACTTTCTTCGTTTGGGCGGCACGGGAAATCTGGTATTCCCCAATTTCCTACTCTGTCTTATAACAATTATAAGTTGGAGCGGGACCAATGTTCCCCAGCTCAGTATAACAAGCGGGTTCGGTCAATATATCCATTTTTATTATCTTGATTAAGGCGTGACATGGTCGCTACCTGGAGAGAGAGAGAAGAAAACACTCTGCGTGCGCTCTTGCAAGATCAGATTGGTTATTATTTTATCTAATCAGGATGGCTCCCACTGTTTTTATCAAATCTTCCTTCAACCCCTAAAAGGAAAGACTAGCCGGGATTAATTACACGCTACAAGTTCGCCAATCTTTCAGCCAGGCCAGTGTCGGTACTTTGAGGGAGGTTTCCCGTGCTTTCGCACGGACCTAATTAAAGTAAACCTCGTTTTCCCAGAGGCGTAACCCCGTTGACACCTTTCTAGACACCTACTTGATCGGCTAATTGTAATGTGTAAAACTCTCTCAGGAGTAACAATTACTCGCAGTGGGTATCGGGATCCAACTATCTCATAGAAGGTATGCAATCTCATTGCAAATTTCAACACTTGAAATTCCCGATAATTTTTGCCCCGAATCTATGACCTTGACAAGGTCAACAAACCATAGACCGCAAGTCAAGTTCAACCCGTCATTTCTTGATCGAATCAATCCCACCCGCACGACCCTTGACAAGGTCAACAAGGCCATACGACTACCCTAAAATAATCTGCATCATATGCATAAACAGATAAATACTGGTCAGCTACCGCACACTGCGCCTTGACAAGGTCAACAAACGTAGCACGAATACTAAGCAGGACTTATCTGAAATGACGGAGGGCTACGACAGGTTTTTCTAAAAACCTATTGCATAATGAACTTGATATCGTTGTAAAATCAAATGATTTTGAAATGGAATGTTTTTTAGGCTTTTCTAGTTTTGCTAAAGGGGTCACTCCCGGTGAAGGGATCGTCGGCCCTTTCCTCCTCAAATAAGGTGCTGGATATATCATATATACCGCTGTGCAAAGCAAGAACTATAGGAGCAATCAAAAGACAAACCGAGGGTTATAGAATCTGCCAGTTATTGCTAAAGGGGTCACTCCCGGTGAAGGGATCTCGGCCCTTTCCTTATCGAATAAGGTGCAGGATGTTCTACAAGGAACACCGCGATGCAAAGCAAGAACTGTAGCTACCTGTTTTTGAAAATTCAATTCCACAACATCTTTTAGGTTTCTTTTATTTCATTAATCATATTAATGAAGTCCCATCATTTAAATCACCTAAACATCACAGATAAATACGACGTACACTTATGCCATCCGCATTCGCCTCGATGTCCCCTCGTGCACCGTTAGGTTAGGCAACTAACGGCAGAGCAGGGCAGGGCTAGCGCGGGTGTAAAATATAAGTAACGTCTATATAATATATCGTATATACTATATACAGTATCTATCACAACACATCAAATGATCACATCATAGATATCGTAGCAGAAGAAACATATGAAACATTGGATATACTAGGACGTCCGTGTTTTCAATACGAGCCTGTATAAAACACGGATTCCACGGTCGCGATGAATAGCCAAACCCACACCCCTAGACCCCTACGAGAGCGGCAAGCAACCCTACCAATTCTAGAGTTAGGAGACCCGGACTCGACTCCTCGAGTTGGTCTCCCACTGGACTCTAGAACCCGGTTACTTGTGCTCTCCTCCTTGGGTCTATCCTAGTGCGGAAAAGTAAATAATATACAAATTGTGACATCAACCTCAACCCGGAAGTGCCCCAATAAAAGAATATTACATACAATAAATTTTACATGAATGAAAATAAAAACTCTCATCTCACATAAAACCCCCGGCTATTCAAAATGCGACGATCCAATATAACATATCCAGCAACACATAACATCACATGTCATCAACGTAAGTAAATGTGCGCATCCCAATTGTCGTTGACATATAGCAACGAAACCAGCGATATCACATATTACACTTACGGTCACAGAAAAGAAAGTGTAAAACTACAACAGTTGGAATCCGCAACCCCTTTAGACATCGCATGCCTAACCAAATGAATTCCTTAGACATCGCATGCCTAACAATTATAAACCCCGCATTTTAGTCTCATTATCGAAAACTCTTTTCAATATCAAGTCGGGCAATTCAGCAAGATTCCCGACATCCTGATCGAATACTCGTCGCAAACTTTAGTAGACGGCCGCACCCCCGGTTGCCGTCGACGAAGTGCACCAAGGCGGAACACCGCTGCCGCGAGCACCCGAACAGATGCTTTCGGCGACGGGGTTCTCCAACAGTAACTTGGTCAGGGCTATGGGGCGTGGCTGTCTATTAAGTTTACCCGGCGAGTATCCGCGTACGCAACATGATTGCGACGGACTTTTGATCACATCGAAATTCCGTGGAAACCGGTCAAGTGAGACTAAAGTGCTAGATTTATAACATTCATTCAGTTATCTCATAACTACTTGTGGATTCCAAATATTGTATCACATTCCAGATAAATAGACAATGTTAAACTTTCCGATCGAATAATCAAACACCCAAGTTTTTCCGAAAAGCTCAACACATGAAATAAGTTTAAAAACATCCACTTCATGCCACAGTACCAACGGTCCAGCCGTAGAAGGGTCAAGCCAACGCCTCACATGTGGCATGCCGTACTGCCCCAAACCCTAAGGTTCAAAGGGCAGTTCAAGACGGTCACATAATCGAGTTAAGGTTTGTTGTCTTCTAGAGGGTCCATCGCGTTACTTGCACTACTTAGAACGTTCTTAAACTACGGAAAAATCCAACACTTGGAAATTTCCCGGCAGGGGAAAAAATGGGTATTTATATCCGGTCGAACTTTTTAACAGTTTCTAAAATATCCGGAAAAACATAAACGAAGTTAAATTATCCGACCGAATTAACGAGTCCACAATAAAACCCTAGAAAACTCAACACTTGAGTGGAATTAAAAAATCCCCAGAAATAAATGACAAGAAAGGACCTAAGAATAAATATGTGAAGTTTGAGGGACTAATTCACAATTTGGGCCGCGGAACCGCCGCCAAACCCTTGGTTTGGCCGCGGTTCCGCGGTCAAATTTTTGAGTTAGGGGTCCGTACTTCACAGTAATTCTTATATTTTCCTTCTTAATTTTCTAAGCATTTTTAATTCACAAAAATCCACAGTTTGAAAAAATGTACAGAGAAGGGTTTTAATCGGGGTTTCGGGGTTCGATCGGATCTCTAACTTCGTCTACACTTCGTCTAAAGCTCTAGCTAGGCTCTGATACCACTGTAGGGTTCTTAGGCACACTCAAGAGGTTCCATAAGGCATCAACCATGCCAAATTCAAATTTTCCGGTGCCGAGAAACCCGAAACTAGATCGATTACTAGAGGTAAGGCGAAAGAACATGCAAGTTAACAACTTAACTACAAGTGAAAGTGACTACAACCTTTGTAGATCCGATCCTCCACTTCTTTAGCTCCGTGATGACGTCCCTCCGCTGCGATCAACCGGATCCCGGACTCTAGCGTTGGTTTCGTCGGAGAAATGAGCGGGCTAGGTCGTTGACTTCGATGCCGAAGATGATCTACGTCGAGGCAACTCTAACTCAAGCTCCATCTTCACTTGGTCATGAAACTTATGAAGATAACACACTCTACTACATGGCAAGTGGTAGAGGATGAAGAAATAGGAAGTGGGTTCACTTTGGATTTGGATTTCTCACTTGATTTCAACACTTGGAATTTTCTAGCAAGGTTTTCTTTTCTTCGTGAAGAAGAAGAAGAAAAGAATGGAAAAAGAATTATATGAAAAGAATAATCAAGTGAAGTTATCATTTTGCAACCATGGGTGAGATTAACCTTTGTAGAGACTAAACTCAAGTTTAAGTTAAAGGTTAGGTTAAGGAAAATCTTATGTAAAACAAAATGGTGGACTTTGTCAAAGATGCTTGAAAGCTTCATGAAGCGTCAAGCAAAGACAAAGTAAGCCACCATTTTATTTTACATAAATCAAATAAATTAAATAAAAAACTAAACCTTTAACCTAAACATGGTATAATCCATACACACACCCAAGTTTGCATGTATCATCAAATATGATACAAACTAGTGCACAAAAATATATCACATATACAACTTGTGCACATCAAGTGAGAAAATCAATCTTAAGTGAACAAATACTAGTTAATGTAAAGTAATATATCAAATATATAATTATAAATTAAATCATTAAATCAACACTTGATTTAATGATCCGGTCATACTGCATATAACCGACTAATATCAAGTGTATCAATATATCGAATCAACACTTGATTCGGTAACCCGGCTATATCACATATAACCGACTGATGATACAAATCGCAAGAATAGAATACAGTATCATATACTGGTATTATTCTCGGTCCCACACATATCTCATATGCGCTCCTATTTCGTTTCGCTTGAGCCAGGAAACCTCTGTGTAGGACTCTAAAGACTCGTCAATACGCCGGCAGTAGGTGATGATCATATCAAACACCTACAAGCCGCAAGCGGTCTGCTAAACGTAACGGCCACCCGGGTATTGAGCGATCAGAAGATCAATGAGCAAGCCCGCTCACACTCCTGTGAATCCAACCAGTAACACTTACCGTACAGTCCGGTCTGTTCGTCTGATATGTCGCATATCTCGCCTAGGGGTGGTAAACGTCAGACCCTAATAACTGATAATTCGTGTCGATATGAGGCTCATAACGGGTCGAGAAACTACTGGTAACACTTACCAGTAAATCCCTAAAGCAGCCTTGGCCAAGGACTTCCTGTTATAGCCAATCGACAGCAGCGCAACATCAACTCCCTATACCGGGAAAGACGAAACCCCTCCTATCGCTCATTGCCTCCATGTGATTCGGGACTGTACCCAAAAGCCACCTTTTTGCACGCCCTCTTGGACGTGGTATGATGGAAATCAAAGCACAGTGGGAATCACACAAGACTCTATGACGATCTCGGGTCTACAGACTAACCTGTACCAGTGTCACCAGAGAACAGCCATCTGACGTAAGGTATAATACCATCTGGGAGTTCTCGGCGAGTCCGTCCAGTGTACCCAATCTCCACTGAGCACCCGTATATCATCTCTGATGTCAAACACCAATGGATATGGGATCATCCATCGCCCATCTATATGGGTCGAGAAGCTACACGCTAGTCTACTCTGGTATATCGATGCCCCGTCTCGATACACCCACGACTAGGGACCTTGAAGGATGTACTTATGGACTACCATGTCCCGACTAGTATGATCCGCAACATAGTCCAGGTAGTCAAGTACACATCCTAAGGGCTTTACCAACATGTAACAGAGACACAATCAGTGTGCACATTAAGGTAAAGAGTAACCAGATAGCATACTATCATATCGAGCAAGAAAGTCATCCCTATATATGTCCAAGCATCCACTACAATATACATCCAATGTATAGTAATGGCCTCTAGGGCATACATATAACTAACAATCTCCCACTTGCACTAGGGCCATCTGATAGCAGTGGTTGTAGTATCTTATACTCAACCATCCCATAAAAGTCTCTCTCTGGGAAAAGGCCTTTGTGAGTGGATCCGCCGTGTTTTCCTCTGAGTCTTCTCTCTGAACCTCGATCCCCCTGGAGATCAACTATCTCCATGATCAGGTGATGCTGCCTCAGAATATGTCTGAATCACTGATGGGACAGGCGTTCCTAGGCATAAGCCACAACTCCATTGTCTCACAATGGTAGAAACGAAGTTCATCTCATGAACTAATATACACCCAGACTTCCTCTTTGGTAGCATCTTTGGTAACGATGTATCTTGCCTTTAATCGTCTAGTATGTCACGGTATCTAGCTTGGAACTCTTCCAACATACCGTCCCTTTACTGAGGGTAAAGATAATGCCTGTGACTGACATTCAGTCATCCTTATCACCCTGGAACCTTTCCAGTGATTCTCCCCAGGATCAATTGATACCATCTCACTACAACTAGTGAGTATCCTAAAATCCAATTAGATCTATCTCATAGATCCAAAATCCAGGATTCAGAAGGTATCATTATGATCATATATGAAGAATCCTTGTGATAAGCGGAGATTGACCGAGCGTAGCATAGGAAACTACTTCCCTATCATGAGTATGTCATCTACGTACTATACGAGAATCACCACCATACTCCCTACTACCTTTTTGTATATACAAGGTTCATCTACCATTTTGATAATGTCAAACTCTTTGACTAACTGATCAAAACAGATGTTCGAACTCCGCGATGCCTGCTTTATCACATAAAACATCTCGCACACGTTTCCGCTGCTCCCACTGTCTACGAAGCCCTCTGACTGTGTACTTATAGACTCTGTCTTCTAAATCATTATTTAGAAAAGCAGTCATAACACCCAACCGCCAGATATCGTAGTCATGGTATGTAGCCGTGGTAAGTAGGATCTGGATGGACTTAAGCATAGTTACTTAGAAAAGGTTTCATTATAATCCATACCTGGTCAATGATGCAAACCTTTAACAAGTCTAGCTTTGAAAGTCTTAACTTTTCCATGTACACCAAGTAATATTCTCAAGATATACTTGCTCCTGATGGGGATTTAACCCTTTAGATAAAGCAACCAAAGTCCATACTTTGTTGGTGTATAAGGATTCCATCTCAGATCGCTAAGCATCCAGCCATTCTTATAGAGTCCCACTCCTGATGGCCAGCTCGAAACTAGTTGGGTCATCATCTCATGATGCAATCCTCACTCCCACTGTCATAGAGAAACCAAAGTATCTTTCAGTGTTGGAGATAGTGCCCTCAGAGTCAATTATTGGATCACAGGCACTTGATTGCAATGATTGAGGGAGGACCTGTCCCAGTAGGACAGTCTTACTCAAGATGATAGTATGCTATCTGGTTTATCTTTATCATCGTGTACTGCTTTAGGTGACCTTACGAGTCGCTATTACACGTTGATAGAGCCCCTAGGATTCTTGCTTGACTACCAGCAGTATGAGGGCGATCATATACGTGGGAGCTGGGGTCTATAAGCACATCCTTAAAAGGTCCCTAGTCGTGGGAGTTTCGAGACATGGCATCGATACTCCAGAGTAGACTAGTGTATACAGTCGAGACCCCGACGAGGGGCGGTGGCCGGTCTCACAAGCCACTGGTGTCAGTTGGATCACCTAAGATATATACAGGTGCTCATTGGGTTATGAGTACACCGGACAGGACTCGCCGGGAACCTGCTAGTTGGTATTATACCTGACGTCAGATAGCAGTTCCCTGGTGACATGTGTACAGGTCAGTTCATCGACCTGAGATCGTCATTTGTCTCGTGTGAGTTCCCACTGTGCTTTGATTACTACCCTACCACGCTCCAAGGAGACGTGCAAACAGGTTTTAGTTGGGTACAGTCCCGAGCCACATGGAGACAGTGAGCGGATGTGTAGGGGTTCGTCTCTCCCGGTATTGGGGGTGAGGTCGCGCTGTGTCTAGGAGAGCCAGTACATGAAAAGTCCTTGGCCAAGGCAGGAGATTTACTGGTAGGTATTCCAGTAGTATCTCAGGGTGTTCTGGGCTACACTCCGACACGACTTGTACCGCTTTTGGGGGTCTGACTTTTACCAACCCCCTAGGCCCGCCATGCGATGCTCATAGACGAACGGACCGGACTGTACGGATATTGTCACTGACAGGCTCAGTAGGGTGTCAGGATGAGTTCGCTCATCGACGTCCCTTTTGGTCAATAGCGGGTGGCCCATCACGTATGGCTAATACCTCTGACGTGCTAGTGCATCGGGAAATTAGCAGGTTGCACTCCAGGTTCATTAGCGTCCGCCGCCAAGCTAAGTCCATTGTATAGGTGAGCCAACCCGGCGATTCCTATTGTCAACTGCAGGCAGCCACCATCCGATGTGCTGGGTAGAAAACGGACGGCCGCATGTGGCGCGGGTGCATGAGGAGCGCGAAGCTGCACAGCCACAATCCCAGGAACCCTACAAAAAAGGTCTCCTCATCCATGCCCGGGACGGCGATTTCTGACAAGGGCATGACGGCGGCACCGGGGAGATAAAAATCCTTTTGATCGTCCTCCGATGTTGGTCGACGGTCCGAGCCGAAGCCGAAAGGGTCATCAAGCTTGGCGAACTTCTCGCTCCGCTCCGATAGAAACTCCGGTCGAATGAAGCGGGCGATAAAATCTGCGAAACTGACTCCCCGGACGCCTGATTCTAGATAGAGCCCTTCATATATGTTCAGCACCTTCACCAAGCCCAGAAACTGGTGCTGAATAGTATTCTCCGGCGTCGGATCAAACACCAGCGGCTTGGTGGCGAAGACGTATTCGTCAGGAGGAAGCAACTCCTCGTAATGATCCCCCCTCATCGGCAGACCCGAGATTTCAGCAAGCTCTTCCAGGGAGATGGAGACTTCCCTGTCCGTCATAAGGAAGGTGTGAGTGGGGATATTCCATTGTTCGATGAAAGCCTTAATCCACCACGTAGGAGGAGAGGGGTACTCAATAAGCGAGATGTAGATTGCCGAGTACAAACCAATCTTCATTAGATGAGTCATCTTCGCCGATAATATGTACCTGGCCCACTATAAATATCCGGCGGGTGGTCACGGGGTCAATCCAATGTTGTAAGCCTGTCCCCAAGGGCGTGCCTCACCCTGACATATTCGCATCCCCAAAATGTCTATTGCCGGCGGCGGCTGCACAAGAATGGCACCAATCGCAGGCTAGAGAAGATCATCCGAATTCCAGTCTTTGACCTCCACGGCATACTTCACCAGGGGTTCATCCGCATAGGGGATCGAAAATATGGGCTCAGACGGCGTAGCAGAACCGAAGCTTCGGTGACCCTGGACGATCTCATTATACCACCTACCCCACAGGTGAAGGTTCTTGTGCTCGGGGTCATGATCCTTGATGAGAGCGAGCACCTCTCGGTCGACTGGTGCCTGGGGAAATCCTCCCTCCGAGTGAACAAACGGGAAAGACAAATCCGCAGACATGTTTCCCGCGGAGGGACAAAAATCAGCCGTCAGTGTTGTAATTCCAACGCTTGGCATTTTAAGATTTATAACACACTGCAATGCAGTGGGTAGGGGACCAAAGGGGGACCCACAAAATCTGGATGACAGTGCATCAGTTAATAAGACAGCCCAATCATTGGATTAGACTGTCAATTAATGAAGAGATCCCCAAGAGAATATTCTCATTAATAGGAAATCCCTAGAGACAAGGAGAAAATCTCCTCTTTCAAAGCAAAGCTCTGTCACAGAGTGACATTTGTCAAACTCTGGTCTCAAGGGAATAAAATTCCTTAAAAGAGCCTAGCTCTGTAATAATGATGGAAAGATCCATCAAAAGAAAAATTTAACTCTTGAAAAAATTAAAAAATTTGGGATCTTAAAGATCCATGAAAACCCTAAGGAGTTCTTCATTTTTCAGATCAAAAAGATCTACATTTGATCCATGAGCAAAGCTCTGTTCATGGGTTAAAACCCATGAAACAAGATCTCTGTAGATCTATGGATTCTTGAGAGCAAGGCTCTGTTGGTGAAACCCCAAAGGGGTTTTCTTTAGATCAAAGATCTATAAGAGTAAGGCTCTATTGATTAAAATTAATTTAATTTAATTTAAGTTAAATTTTACCTAAAATGTTCTAAAATTTGAACTCTGAAGTTCTTGAAAAGAAACGAGAGGAAGGCTTATAAGTTCTTAAAAACAAGAGCAGGGCTCTGAAAGCAAAAGTTCTGAAGATGGTAACTATTTACTGAGGACCAAAGGTCCTATTTATAGGCGCTTGCGCCCCTTCAACTCATCAGTTGATCCAATGGCTAGGATCTTGCCACCGCTGCACTTACGTGTGCGCCACGTGAGCGCAACGGTAGGGGGCATTTGTTTCCCCCAATTAGAGCAAAGGTCTGTTTGAATTTCAAAAAATTCAAAAATTGAAGCAACGCTTCAAATTTCTTGCGCTGCGCGCAACGCGCCACGTGTCAAAAGCTGATACGTCAGCGCAGCGCCCAAGGCAGCGCACCCAATCAGAGCAAGGCTCTATTTAAAACAAAATTGAAGGAAGCAACGCTTCAGTTGCTCCACGTGTCAGCGCAGTTGCGCTGCGCTATGCGCTGTGCGACACGTGTCAGCGCAGTTGCGTTGCGCGACACGTGTCAGCGCAGTTGCGCTAGCGCAGTCGCGCTGCGCGACACATGTCAAGCACAGGTACGTTTGCGCCAAACAGAATTAAAATTCCAATAAGATCTTTCTGTTCTTGTTAAAACAAGAAGATTTTCTTCTGTAAAACAGAAGCTCTTGGATCAAAAATCCAACGGTGAGGAAAAATCCCCAAATCACTCAGAGAATGATCTCTTTAACGAATTTAACAAATTAATGGACACTATATAAAGGCCCCTAGACCCCAATTCCAAAATATACAGAGATAGAGAAACAGAGACAAACACAGAAACAGAGAGAGAATTCAGAGAACTCTTAAAAAGAAAAGTTTGAAGAACTCAGAAAGAAAAAGAAGGTAAAACCTTTATAAAAAGAAGAACTTCTTCTGAAAAAATCATTGATCTAAGAACAAGATCAATGATCTTCAATAAAAAAATATAATAAATAACAAAGGCATTGCCTTTTTTTTTATGAACCATTGGTTCTTGAATCTTTAAAGATTCTTTTTCTTGAATCCAAATTGGATATTAAAACAGTGCCTTGCACTTGTAAATCTGCACTGTTGTGCTCTTGGGTTGGCGCAAGCCACCAGAGAGCGCCACGTGTCAGCTCCAAAACAACTTGCGCTATGCGCTTTTAATATCTTTTAAGAACAATAGTTTGGGTGTGAGACTTCGCCTGCTTGTCCGGGGTGTTTAGACTCCGGCAGTGTAAGCATCTGGTATTTTATAGCTCGGTCAAGTATCTTCTGCGTCTTGTCCCGAGAAAAAGAGTATGCTCGACTCATCTTCTTTACAAGGGACAGATCTGGACCGCTCGATTCCCGCTTGCGTGGCTCTTAGTCCCGCTTTGTTGCTGTCGAGCGCCTCTTTCGCTTTTTGACTTGTTTCTGCCTCTGCGTCAAGCCTTTTTATAACAGGTTGACTGGGAGCGGCACTTTAATCTTTCACGGCCTGTTGGAGGAGGCGTTGCGTTTTAGCTTTCTCGTAGATGGCCATTTCGCGGTTGTGGTCGTCTCGGTCTTTTTGGCCAGCTTCCCTTATAAGCTTGCCCATTTGTTCTTCGAACGACAGACTGGGCACTTTTGCATCAGGAACTTTTACTGGTTCAGGATTAGCGTCCTCCCATTGAGCATCCACTTCTTCATTGAAGTCATGCACGAGGTAACAGTCGCGGAGTAACTCTCGTTTCTTGGACCGAATATAACCAAGCCCGATTGTTTCCATTCTCCCATTAGGCAACTTGTGCTGAGTCCCGGGAACGTTCCAGACACTGTCATAGAATTTGGCTTTTCGAGCGGTCTGTTTGAAGGATATCCCTTGGCGCTTCGGCAACCTCTTCAAGCCTTCTGTATAATATCTGGGCAGACGGATGGGCTGAAGCCTGTCAAGCGTAGGATCCGCGCCGTGCCAGATTTCTTTCTCCACTTTGGTTTCTTCAGAGCGGTAGAATAGAATTGCCTTTTCGCCTTCTCGCCTGGGAGGGACATAGAACATCCGCAGTCCTCTACACTGTAGGTATTGAGCGCATCCAGTTCTTTATGATGTTTAAGTGGAACCATGGCGACTTATAGACTTTGCTCTTCGTCAGTGGATGTTTGTATTGAAGGTCGAGCGGAAAATATAGCACGAACTTCATCTTCCGAGTCACTGCCAAAGATCAACGTAGGAGCGGATGGTCCCGGTTTGTTGTATTGAGGCGGACCCGAATAAACCATCTCCTCTTCCTCCTCGGTATCACTCCCGAAGACAGGGATGGTGGCGTTAGCCTTGTTCTCCGGCTTGTGACACCTCTCCGTGTCTTCGAAATTCGGTAAGAAGTATTTGGCATCTTCATATTTGCGGACCTCGTTCACGGAGAACGGGTTCAGTTCTCCCGTCACGGTATACTCGAGACCATCCTTAAAATATTTCATACACTGATGTTGTGTAGAAGGGATGATGTTGTACTCGTGTAACCATGGTCGGCCGAGCAGAGCATTGTAGCATGTCTTGGCGTCTATGACGTAGAACTTAATGTCCGTGATGAGTAGCCCAAAGCGTAGCGTCAGTATCACAGACCCAAGAGTTCTTAATGATTGAGAATCAAACCCGGAGATGGTGATCTTATCCCGAGCAAGGTGCTGGACGCTCATGCAGATTTCATTTAACACCCGCACGTTAAGGAGATTAACGGAAGATCCATTGTCGGCCAGGATTTTGCCTATCTTTATATCATGGCAATATCCTGAGACATAGAGGGGGCGATTGTGTTCGCATGTCCCAAGGGGAAGGTCTTCATCGCCAAAAGTGACATCGGCCGTGTGCACCTCCTCCAATTCATCCTTCATCTTTTCTTCGGCCAGGAAAGCTTGGAATTGCTCCGGCTCCTGTAGTGCCTTGATTAACGAATCTCTTGCCTCTTTTGATAGTAAAAGGGCGTCAAGAATGCTGAGCTGCGAGGGTAGCTTCCTCAGATACGCTAGAACGTTATAATCCACCTTATTTTTCTTCGGCGGGTCCTTGGCGGCTAGCTCTTCCATGACTTGGTCATCTAGGGCGATATCCTCAGAGACCTTTTCTTTCCCTTTATCTTTCTTGTTTGAGGGTCCGAGATTCTTTTCGGGTAGCATCCGATTACGCAGCCGGATATTTTCGTAGACCTTCGGCTCTTCTTCTTTTCCCGAGGTGGACTCTTTAAAGAGGGGGCTAAGAGCCAGCTCCTCGTCAGAATCGCTCCTGAATGTGAGCACTTGCGATCCCCCGGCGTTAACTATGCGACAATTGCCGGTAGTTCTGTTAAGCCCATCGGTCGTATTTTTCCGCTCCCGATGAGCTTTGCGCTTTTCCCGTTTAAAATGTTGTCGGTGAGCAACATATCCCTGCCACCATCTATTGAAATCTTTGCACTTTTCGGTGGGGTGCGAAATCTTCCGATGATACAAGCAGTAGGAGGGGCGCATTTCCGTTTCACCAGTAATGTTTCCTTCAGAGGATGGTAGCTTCATACCCATTGATATGGCTTTAGCAAACCTTTTCCTCATCTTGAATTTGCTTTTATCTGCGGTGGACGTACTTTGCTCCAGCGGGAGTGTCTCAACTCTTTCGTCAAGTCGCTGGCGCTTAGCCCTTTCAAATATGACCACCTCGCGTTCCCGATCAGCTTTACTTTTCAAAAGGGCTTCGTTGAGGAATGCGTCAATTGTTTCATCCGATAGCCCCAGAAGTTCTGGCATAGGATCTGCCCCCAGCTTCTCAGTGTAAGGAGTTTTCTCATCGTCCGTAAACGAGTAAGAGATCACATGGCAGCTCGCCACGTATTCCTCGGATTCATCCGACGAGCTCTCCCCCTCATCTTCCTCTTGAAAGACGTGGTTGAGGAACTCTTGGAGTGTGATGGGAGTCCGTGCTTTCTGGTTATATTCCTCCAGCGCGTCAATTTGTTTTTGTAAGTCTATGCGCTTGTCGCCAGGCTTCACAGGCTTCTTGGATTTCTTCTTCTTCTTCTTCGAAGATTTTGACGGCGGGTTGTGAGTGCTTGGGACACCACCATCAATCTTTGGAGTTGGGCGTGGCTTCAACATCCCTTCAATGATCTGAGGATCCAAAGGGTTCTTCCACCTGATTGCAGGGCATGTTTGAAGATCGTTCAGCATCCTCTTTGTTTTGGCTGATAGCACAACCTCCCATGGAGCTTTTTCAACGAAAGAGCACGTTGCGCCCGGCGTATTCACCCTTTTAGGGGTATGAGGATGCGGCGGGTTCACCTTCCATCTTTCAGATAACGCGAACTTGCCTTGCTGATATTGATCTTCAATCCAGTTTTTGAAGACGTAACAATCTTCAATCGGATGACCCAATACTCGGTGATAGGGACAGTAATTGGAATCATTGGCGTCGTTTGGCTGCGACGGACGTCTTGACTCCGATAGATTAATGAGTCTGTTACGCAATACCAGTTCAAACAGTCTTCTCGTTTTATTTTAAGGAAACGAGTAAGGACGTCCCAGCCTTTCCTCGAGGGATAGGTGTGGACGCATATTGTTTTGACGGACAGCCGGCTTCAAGTTGCTCGGCTGTTGTTGAGCATTTGGGACAACGATCGCTTTTCCCTTCCCCTTCTCGTTTCGAGAGTCCAGCTTTAGAGGGGGCGGTCTATGGCCCATCTGGTCTATTTGAGCTAGCTTGTCGATCAGGGCCTGAAAGGTAGTCGGCTTGAAGAACATCATGAATTGGGATATGGTCAACTGCAGATCGAGGGTTCCCATAAACATGCCTACTGCCGGAGCCTCTTCTATGCGTTGCTCGCATTTTGACCATAAGTTCCGCCATCGTATCGCATACTGAACCCATGTTTCGCCTGGCTTCACCCTGGCATTAATCAATGTCGTTATCGGGGTACGTTCGCTGGCACTTGCGAAGCGCTGGGTAAACAATAGCTCCATCTCTGCAAATGTCTTGATAGAGTCGTTTGGGAGCTCAGAGTACCACTCGAATGATGTATCCGATAAGCTACCGACGAACTGGCGAAGCAATAATTTATCATCACCGCCGGTGTTGCCGCAAAGCGCTCTGAACTGGGCAACATGCTGATAGGGATTGCCCATCCCCTTATAGACATGAAATTTCGGTATTGTATAGCCCGGTGGGTACTTGATCTGATCGTACCAGCTCGGATATGGTCGTCCCGTTTTTACGACCTGACCGGCTGCTTCAGTCGCCTAATGAACCCGTATCTGTTGGGCTATATATTCGTCCAAGTCAGCTTTGGAGATTGTCTCCTCCTTGGCTGTTGACAGAGCCGGTGGAGGATTTGACGTTTCTCCCCTGTCGTCTTCAAGGACGATCGGAGGATCTTCAGCAGGAGGATCTTGTTGGATCATCATTCCCACCATATCTTGGAACAGGAGGGCCATTCGCTTTATATCGGCTGCTTGTTCCACAGCCTCTTTATCCTTCTTTTCCAGTACCCTACGAAGGAATTCAGCGTCAGTTTCTTGCTCCTGGCGTTGATCCGAGGATGCTTCGAGGCTTTCTTTCGGCCCAGTGAGTGCGGCCATCGCATTCATCATTTCCTGGAGCTTCTGCTATTGCTCCTGAGCTTTGGTCACTGACCGTATAAGCGGTCTATGACCTATAGATGCACGGCTGTCCTCCTTCCCTGACGCCATGTATACAGTATGGACTACAATGCCCTCGGACGTAGGGCGTTTGGGCTCGCCGCCTTTGGCATTTGCCGCAGGCGTAGGGACCTTCTCCGGCCTTCTTCTCTTGTGGGCCGTTAAAGTTGAAGGGGCCGTTGCAGTGGGCACCCTGGCGGTTGTCGTCCTTTGCTGTTTGAAGGGACGGTTCTTTTCTTCTTGCACTTTCACCCTATTCTGCTGGCGAGAGTGATCTGGATCAATTACGGAATCTTGAACCCTCCGCCAGACCTTGTAAATTTTGGAGGACAGCCGTTGAGGGGGCTGCTCCAACTTTGTTTCTGTAACCCTCTCCGCAGGTGGAGGAGATCTTTTTAGCGTAGCAGTCAGAGAGTTCTTACGTACCCTCCTTAGTGGTTCAAGGCTGTTCCCAGTTGGAACAACAGTATTAACTTCCACCATCGGAGCCGGTGGAGTTAGCCCTGAGGGGGAGTTACCCCCGGCCTTCCTTACTCGGCGCCAGTGGCGACGTCGAGCGTGTCGAGCTGTTGGGACTGGCTCAGCGATAAGGATAGTTTCGTCTTGCCCCCTGTCCGAATGAGGCGCTGCTGGTAGCAGCCACTTAAAGACTGATGTTGTCTTTTGAGTGGCGATGTTCAGTCTGTCAAAGACAGACCCTCGAGTAGGAGCAGGAGCCGGAATGGTCAGCCTTGAAAAGACCGACTCTTTAACAGGAGAAGCCGTCTTGATGACTTCAGGAGCAGAGGTGGCTGTCTTCCTCGGGACGGCCACTTCAGGGTTCATGGGCTTCTTGGCAGGCCCATCAGAGTTCTGGTTTAGCCTGGTAAAGACAGAGGCTGCCGGCTTGATATTGGACGACCCGTTGAAAGGGGTCGTTGTAGCAGTGAGCCGATCGAAGACCGACTTCTTGTGCGCTTCCGGTGCGGGCACTGGAATAGTGAAGCTTGATGGCAGGAGCATAGTCCCGAAAAACAGACCGGTGGTGGCCTGAGTCACCTGTTCCACCGGCATGGCAAGGATGGAGGCCGCTTGAGGCCCATAGGCTACACCTCCAGGTGAGGCGGAGCGTCGATTGCATTGGCATTTGGAGCAGCTCGAGCAGTTGGAGGCCATTGATGCTTGATTTCTGCACCAGGCAAAATACCAAACCTTAGTAACTTGAAACCCAAAGGCAACCATTAACAAACCGCGATTCGTTCGCGAAGACGACACACGAAGTGAGGAGTGGAAAGAGGAAAAGGTCCCACCGGGCGTGCCGGAATCTGTTCCCCTCCGAATGGCGGCCAAGACATGGACTGTCTTGCCTGAGATTCGGGGCAGATGCTATTTGGTTTTATCCGTCCACCTCTCCGAAGATGCCAAGTTGATTTATGGCAACGTGTATCGGAGGTTTAGACGGATGCGGCCGATGTAGCGGACTTCGTCAGATTCCCCCTCGCTTGAGGGGTTTTTGATTGTGGGGACGCTCTTCCTTGCAGGCGCAAGCCCCTGCAGTTAATTACGCTACCGCATCGCGGTAACAACTTTCTCCTTCTCCAGATGTTCACTTCGTGTCGTGGGTGTTTGTTTTGTTTGTGGTTGCCCGTGGATTGTATACGGAGACTAAATGATGCCGTCGCCCGTAGGACGTAGATTAGTCCAAATCCGTATTTACTTAGATTTGGTTTTGGTGTTTTAGTTTAAGGATACGTTAGCTATATTTAAGGCTAAGATCAACTTAAACTTTTGTTAAGGATGCGTTAGCCTAATCTCCAGACTAAGATCAACTTAACGGGATCGTCTGGATCCGACAAGAGAGCAATTGGCTCTATCGTTTAGTTTAATGACATTGCAGTCGATTTCCAGTTTAGGGACATGGTGGTCCATCATTCCCATTTGGGGATGAATATTAGTTTAAGGATATTTCGGTCCAACATTTCCATTTTGGGACGAATATTAGTTTAAGGACGTTTCGGTCCACGAGTTTAAGGACCCCGCAGTCCGTGGAATGTGTGGTTGTCGGGACCCGCACCTCTCTGAAAATGTTGAAGGATTACAACGACAAATATCAGAGGAGTTCAGAGATGTACCCTTGAACCGGATGTAAATTGATTTAGGAGAGCAATCTTGCTCAGTCAATTTAATTTGAGGACTTACGGCCATGATTGGGCTAAGTCCAGTTGAGAATATTCAACGTTTTTATCTTTGGCCTATTAGGCTTGTGCTAGGGCTTTGCCCCTGTTTAATAATGCACTGCATTTTATTCTGGCCTGCTAGGCCTTTTTGATTTGGGCTCTGTCCCTTTATTTATGATGCAGAGCATCTGTCATTGTTGGGGCTCTGCCCTTTTTAAAATAATGCATAGCATTTTATTAGGCATGTTAGGACTTTTTTAGTTGGGCTTGGCCCTTCTGTAAATAATGCAATGCATTAATTATCTGACAGTGGCTTGTCAGGCGTTTTGCGCCAATTATTGAGCGCAAGCGCTTGTAGTGGTGACACGTGTCACACTCCGGTGAGCGCAAGTGCGACAGCGCAGTGCGCTGCGTCAGTGCGCTACGTTGTTGCGCTGCTGACACGTGGCGTGCTCTGGTGAGTTGCACCAACCTCAGAGAGCAATGCTCTATCTTAAAAGCGCATAGCGCAAGTTGTTCTGGTGCTGATACGTGGCGCTCTCTGGTGGCTTGCGCCAACTCAGAGAGCACAACAGTGCAGATTTGCAAGTGCAAGGCACTGTTTTAATATCTTGATCCAATTTTGGATTCAAGAAAAGAATCATTTAGATTCCAGAACCGATGGTTCATAAATAAAAGGCAATGCCTTTGTTATTATTTATTTTTTATTGAAGATCCTTGATCTTGTTCTTAGATCAATGATCTATTCAGAAGAAATTCTTCTTTTTTATTCAACGGTTTTACCTTCTTCTCTTTTTTTTTTCCTATTCTTGAGTTCTTCTCAAAATTCTTTTGAGTTCTCTCTCTGTTTCTCTCTCTGTTTTTCTCTCTATTCTCTGTGTTCTTGTTCTCTCTCTTTTTGGAGTTGGGGTCTAGGGGCCTTTATATAATGCCCATTAATTTGTTAAATTTGTTAAGGAGATCATTCTCTGAGTGATTTGGGGAATTTTCCCCACCGTTGGATCTTTGATCCAAGGGCTTCTGTTTTACAGAATACAATCTTCTTGTTTTAACAAGAACAGAAAGATCTTACTGGAATTTTAATTCTGTTTGGCGCAAACGCACCAGCGCTTGACACGTGTCGCGCAGCGCAGGGCGCAGCGCACCTGTGCTGACACGTGCCGCGCAACGCATCTGAAGCGTTGCTTCTTTTAATTTTGTTTTTAAATAGAGCCTTGCTCTGATTGGACGCGCTGCCTTAGGCGCAGCGCTAACGTATCAGTTTTTGACACGTGGCGCGTTGCGCTCAGCGCAAGGAATTTGAAGCGTTGCTTCAATTTTTGAATTTTTGAAATTCAAATAGAGCTTTGCTCTAATTGGGGGAAACAACACCGAAAGAGCTGGAGGATGGAATACATACTACCACAGATAATCTCAAGAAAATTGAGTTGGGGATGGCGAATGACCCGCGACCGACATTCGTCAGCGAGCTGCTATCTGAAGAAAGGGTGGCAGCGTTAAAAGACGTGCTTATGCAGCATAGAGATTGCTTCGCATGGAACTATTCCGAAATGCCGGGACTAGATCCAGAAATTGCTGTGCACAAATTGGCGATATCTCCGGACGTTAAACCAATCAAACAAGCCCCGAGAAGAATGCGGCTCGAGCTTGAGATGAGTATCAATGCTGGGGTCAAGAAGCTGATCGACTCTGGCTTCATCCAGGAGGTTCAGTATCCCGAGTGGATTGCCAACATCGTCCCGGTGATGAAGAAAAATGGGACGGTGCGCATATGCGTGGACTTCCGGGATCGCAATAAACCTTGCCCGAAGGACGATTTCTCGGTGCCAGACACCGAGCTGATGATAGATAACACGTCCACTTACGAGGTTTTCTCCTTCATGGACGGCTCATCAGGGTATAATTAGATAAAGATGCATCCCGAAGACCAGAAGCACACCGCCTTCAGGACTCCGCTAGGTTTATTCTGCTACAAGGTGATGCCCTTCGGTCTAAAGAACGCCGGTGCCACCTATCAGAGGGCCATGACGAAGATCTTCGATGACCTCATACATGAAATCGTCGAGTGCTATATCGACGACCTCGTGGTGAAAAGCAGATCATACGAGGAACATCTCGAGCATCTGAAGACCGTATTTCAACGCCTTCGACAATACAACTTGAAGATGAACCCTCTCAAGTGCGCATTCGGAGTTTCCTCAGGCAAATTCTTAGGATTCATCGTCCGACACCGAGGTATCGAAATAGATCCGTCAAAGATCAAGGCGATCATGGAAATGCCTCCGCCAAGGACTCTCAAACAGCTGCGGTCTCTCCAAGGAAAGCTCGCGTATATACGGCGATTTATAGCCAACCTTTCAGGCAAGTGCCGTCCTTACAACCACCTCATGAAGAAGGGAACCCCGTTCGTCTGGGACCAAAAATGCTAAAGCGCACTAGACGAGATCAAGCAATACCTGCAGAACCCGCCAGTGTTGGCTGCTCCGGTCAAGGGAAAGCCCCTCATTCTTTATACAACCGCCCTCGAAGGTTCCTTAGGCGCCTTATGGGCGCAAGAGAACGATCAAGGGAAAGAAAGAGCACTCTACTACTTAAGTCGAGTTCTACTGGGGGCAGAAAGCAACTATTCCCCTATTGAAAAACACTGCCTGGCGTTGATCTTTGCGATAACGAAACTCAGGCACTATGCGTTGGCACATGAAGTCCGTCTCATTTCGAAGGTGGACCCCCTTAAATATTTGATGTCGAAGGCCATATTGACGGGGCGACTCGCTAATGGGCCCTACTCTTGATGGAGTTCTCGATAACCTATCAGCCTCTCAAGGCAGTGAAAGGCCAGGCCATTGCCGACTTCCTCGCTGAACATCCGATACCGGCCGATTCTCCTCTGAATTGCGATCTGCCAGACGAACACGCGTTTGACACGATCGACGGTGGTGATACCCGATGGGAGCTTTATTTCGATGGAGCATCCTCCATGAAGAAGCGCAAACAAAGCACCCCTATAATCAAATCGGGGGTAGGCCTCATCTTCGTAACTCCCTAAGGAGGGATAATGCGCTTTTCCTTCTCCTTAACAGAGCCGAGGACGAACAATGAAGCCGAATATGAAGCTTTGATAGCAGGCCTCGAGATCGCCATTGATATGGGAATTGAAAACCTCCTCATATACGGAGATTCTCAACTGGTCATTAGTCAAGTAAATGGCGACTACCAGACGTGCAAACTAGAGTTGGTGAAGTTCGGCGAAAAGGTGCATCAACTGTTGACCCAAATTCCTTCCTACATTTTGGAAAACATACCGCGTGCAGAAAACAGCAAAGCGGATGTGTTGGCCAAGCTCGCTAAAGAACTGGCTGACGAGAACCTCGATGACGTCAGAATCATGGTACAGAGCCGTCGGGTGCTTGCCCCAGCAAAAATATCTCCGAAATCATCCGAAGAAAAGGGAGCGACTGAGCAGACGACCCTGCAAATAAAAGACCGGGAAAAGGCTAAGGATTGGAGAGAAGTCTTTATAGACTACTTCAAATACCGTCGAATGCCCGAAGATGCGTCCTCAAGACATCAGCTTATGAAACGAGCTCTGTCTTTCGCCTTCGTCAATGATACTCTGTACAAGAGGTCATTTGATTCTATTTGGTTGAGATGTATGGGACCTGAGGAAGAGAAAAGAGTCGTTCAGGAATTTCACGACGGACTCTGCGGTTCTCACCAAGCAGGCCCGAAGATGAAGTTGAAAATTAAACGGATGGGCTACTATTGGCCCATGATGATTCCGGACTGCCTTGAGTATGCGAAGCAATGCCACTCATGCCAAATCCATGGGGACTTCATCCACCAGGATCCAAATCCTCTACATTCAACAGTGGCTAGCTGGCCGTTTGAGATGTGGGGAACTGACATAGTCGGCCCCATCGAACCAACATCGTCCAGGGGACATCGTTTCATCCTGGCGACGACTGACTACTTCTCCAAATGGGAAGAAGCAATACCGTTAAGGGAAGTGAAGACGAAGAATATCCTTCATTTCTTCAAGACGCACGTCATTTATCGGTTTGGAACTCCGCGACGGATCATCTCCGATAACGGGCCAGCCTACAGAAGCCACAAGATCAGTCGCTTCGCGCAACAGCAAAATATAGACTGGAGGTATTCCTCAGTTTATAATCCGCGAGCTAACGGTCTAGCTGAGGCTTTCAACAAGACCTTGACGAAGATCATAAAGAAGACGGTGTCTCGAAATAAGAAGGACTGGCACGAGAGACTGCAAGAAGCTCTCTGGGCGTATCGAACTACGTTCAAGACGGCCACGAACACAACGCCGTACGCGTTGGTATTCGGTACAGAAGCAGTACTCCCCCTCGAGATAGAGTTACCCTCTTTACGAGTAGCAATCCACTACGAGCTGACGGACGAATAAAATGCTCACCTTCGGCTTGAGGAGCTTGATGCCCTTGATGAAACCCGGCTCATAGCGCAACAAAATCTGGAGGCTTATAAAGCAAAGATGACGCGCTCATATGAAAGATTGACCCGGCCGAGGACATTTCGCTAAGGTGAACTCGTGCTAGTGGTCAAAAGACCTATGATCCCCAGTCGCGCTAAGCGGGGAAAATTCGAGCCGAACTATGAAGGCCCGTACATCATAAACAAGGTCTACCAGGGTGGAGCCTATCTACTCATGGATATGCACGGTGAAAGGCCTTTCAGGCCAATAAACGGTCACTTCCTGAAGAAATACTACGCTTAATGAGCCACAGCCTAGGTCAATGATAGATGACGACGACTATCTCCTCTCGCTATCTTCCTAAGCCAAAACTCTATAAGTAGTAATCGGCCTTCTTCAGCAACGGACCGAAACGTCCTTAAACTAATGACGGACCACTATGTCCTAAAACTAGTTGTTGACCGAGATGTCGATAAACTACGGTGGATTGAAACATCACAAAGCCGATAAAAATAAATAAATAAATAATAAAAAATAATATGTCCATAAGCAAAATGGTCACAGATGAAAACCCGAAAGGGCTCCGTGAGTAAAAACAGCAGGGCTACCGGCGAGTGCTTGTGAAAACCTGAAAGGGCGCAACCTCGTTAGGAAAAAGAGAAAAAAATAATAATAATTAAAAAAAACGGTATGTCCATAAGCAAAAAGGGCACGGATGAAAACCCGAAAGGGCTCCGTGAGTAAAAACAGCAGGGCTACCGGCGAGTGTTTGTGAAAACCCGGAAGGGCGCAACCTCGTTAAAAGACACTTAAAGGGTCCTCTTGACCTTGTAAGGAAAAACCACCCACATGAGATCCTTACGACTCACAAGGGAGCAACACACTTAGGGATCCCCACGATTCCTATGGAGAAAATACAGGTACGAGATCCTCACGACTCGTAAGGAGAACTCTCTTATGGGACCCTCACGGCTCATAAGATTTGAAAGTCTTAAGTTACAGAGATCTAAACCTGTGCTTAAGCAACCCCTACAACTTTCGAGATTGCCCTACAAGTGGTTCAATACTGACCCTTGTATACAATCCACGGGCGCGAATAAACATTTCCCTAACCAAGTCCCATCCGTGACTGGGGATATGTTCGCATGGTGAATGACCCTTGTAAGTCCTCTCGACTTACAAGGAGAAAACCCTCTTGTAGAATCCTTACGACTTGCAGAGGAACATGCACTTAGGAATCCTACCGATTCCTAAAGAGAAAACACACCTACGAGATCCTCACGACTTGTAGGGAGAAATACCTTTGTGAGACCCTTACGGCTCATGAAGTCAAAAGCCTTAGTTGACAGGACCCTAACCCTGTTCGCTAAGCCACCTTTGTTCAACATTGGCAAAGGCAAATGATGATTCGCTCCTGGCAACATCCCAGTTGTAGCTGTGCTGATGCCGAAATCGGTGTCTAATTCCAGGCTTACGGTGAAAAGCCAGCAAGCCGCACATGCATACAAAATAGACGAAATGATTGGGCACCGCGAAAAATAGCCGAAATGATGGGGCAATCGCGACCTTCGCGATATAAAAGCTGAAATGATAAAGCATCGTGGAAATAAAATAATAATATAAAAAATGAGTGAAACTTTTGCCCTACAGGCGATATCACAGCAATCCATGTATACAATCCAGGGGCGCAAACACAGAAGGCAACATATCTTCCCTCCCCATGCTCCATCAGAGAACGGAGCCAAGTCTTGACGACAACTCATATAAAGCCTAAAAGACAATCGGAGATCATCTCACCCCAGCGTGGAGTGATCACCACTTCGGCATCCGTCTCTACACAACAGACAAAATGTCACTACAGCGTCCCTCCTCCAACAGGATTCGGACACACCACAGCAGGCAAAGCGAAGGCCAAATTCCTAACTTCAGGGTATTGACGGTAACTCATATAAAACCTGAAAGACCACCAGAGATCATCTCAACCCCAGGGAAATCAGCGTCCTTGGCAAATACTTCGACTCAGGGAAACCAGTGTCCTTGACGAGAACATCTTGATTCGCGTCGACCTGCAGAGAAACCAGTATCTTTGCAGGAATACCTCGACTCGTTTCAACCCCAGGGAAATCAGCGTCCTTGGCAAATACCTCGATTCATGGAAATCAGCGTCCTTGATGAGAGCTTCTTGATTCGCGTTGGCCCGCAGAGAAACTAGCATCTTTGCAGGAACACCTCAATTCGTTTCAACCCCTAGGGAAATCAGTGTCCTTGGCAAATACCTCAACTCAGGGAAACTAGCGTCCTTAATGAGAGCTTCTTGATTCGCATCGGCCCGCAGAGAAACCAATGTCTTTGCAGGAATACTCCGATTCATTTCAACATCGAGGAAACCAGTATCCTCGGCAAAATACTTCGACTCAGGGAAACCAGTGTCTTGATTCGCGTCGACCCGCAGAGAAATCAGTGTCTTTGCAGGAATACTCCGATTCGTTTCAACCTCGAGAAAACCAGTGTCCTCGGCAAAATACTTCGACTTAGGGAAACCAGTGTCCTTGATGAGAACATCTTGATTCGCGTCAACCCGCAGAGAAATCAGTGTCTTTGCAGGAATACTCCGATTCGTTTCAACCTCGAGGAAACCAGTGCACTCGGCAATATACTTCGACTAAGGGAAACCAGTGTCCTTGATGAGAACATCTTGATTCGCGTCGACCCGCAGAGAAATCAGTGTCTTTGCAGGAATACTTCGATTCGTTTCAACTCCAGGGAAATCAGTGTCCTTGGCAACCTCCTCAACTCAGGGAAATCAGCGTCCTTGATGAGAGCTTCTTGATTCGCGTCGGCCCGCAGAGCAACCAGTGTCTTTGCAGGAATAATCCGATTCGTTTCAACCTCGAGGAAACCAGTGTCCTCGGCAAAATACTTCGACTCGGGGAAATTAGTGTCCTTGACAAGAGCTGCTCGATTCGTCTCGACTCATGAAGAAATTAATGTCTCCGCGAGGACTTCCCGATTCTTCTCGACTTACAAGATAAAGCCTTAGGCAGCAGAGATTAAAAAAAACTTGTTTCCTAAGCATTGGGATCCTGCAAGTCGGTCCAAAATGGACTCTTGCATGCTATTCACGGGTCACACTCTCCAAAGTCGAAACTCGACAAGGAGGGAAACAACCGCTTACGGGTCTTCTCGACTCGTAAGGAGGAAAAATTCTCTTATAAGATTCTTACGACTTATAATAGAAAACGCACTTAAGAATCCTCACGATTCCTAAGGAGAAAATACACCTACGAGATCCTCTCGATCCGTAGGGAGAAAAGTCTTTGTGAGACCCTCACGGCTCATAAAATTGAAAAGCCTTATGCAACGGGTATCAAAAAACCTGTTTCCTAAGCACTGGGACCCTGCAAGTCGGTCCAAAGTGGACTCTTGCATACTATTCACGGGTCACACTCTCCGAAGTCGAATCTCGAAAAGGAGGGAAACAACCGCTTACGGGTCCTCTCGACTCGTAAGAGGGAAAATTCTCTTATAGGATCCTTACGACTTATAAGAGAAAACACACTTAGGAATCATCACGATTCCTAAGGAGGAAATACACCTATGAGATCCTCTCGATCCGTAGGAAGAAAATTCTTTGTGAGACCCTCACGGCTCATAAAGTTGAAAAGTCTTAGGTGACAGATCCTAACCCTGTCTCCTAAGCCATCACTGCCCTACAAAGAGGTTAAGATGGACCATCTATGAGCCACACTTGCCAAAGCTACATGCCACTGAAATAGAGAACTTACTCATAAGCGTATAAACTAATTCATGCCAGAGTTAGACATAAAGAAATAGAAGGGTGCGGCTTATGGAGTTGAGAGTTTAGAACTATATCCCTTAAGAGTTGAGATTTGAGTCAATGATAAATAACGACGCTTGTGTCCGCTCGTTATATTCTCAGATCAAGATTCTGAAAATTATATACCAACCCAAAACTGGTCATACGCCATACATAACTCTGCACTACTTCACCCATGTACATACTTACGCGGGCAAAGTAGTGGGGGGCATTTGTTCCCGCCAAAAATTTCTGCACAAAAGAGCCCAAGGCTGGCAGCGATACGCTTAAGAAAATTTGAACCTGTATTTTCCGGGCTGTATTTTAACAAACTCCCGAATGAGAAACAGCTAAATTCTGATGGTATTGAAAGCATCTCAAAAAAAACCTTCGATTTGATATATTATGGGCCTCATAATTCATCCGGGATCAAAAGTTATGAGCAAATGTCTATGCACATGTGATCTAAGGAAGAAGATGCGAACCAGTATTTTCCGAGCTGTATTTTGACAAACTCCAGAATCAGAAATAGCTAAATTCTGATGGTATTGAAATCATCTCGAAAAAATCTTCGATTTGATATATTATGGGCCTCATAATTCATCCGGGATCAAAAGTTATGAGCAAATGTCTATGCACATGTGATCTAAGGAAGAAGATGCGAACCAGTATTTTCCGAGCTGTATTTTGACAAACTCCGGAATGAGAAACAGCTAAATTCTGATGGTATTGAAAGCATCTCGAAAAAACCTTCGATTTGATATATTATAGGCCTCATAATTCATCCGAGATCAAAAATTATGAGCAAATGTGCTATGCACGTGTAATCTAAAATAATGCTCTACTACATGGGGAATGCATTTTTTAGTCCCACATCGGGAAAAGGAGAGATGGCTTCTCTACCGCTCCCATATAAATAAAAGGGGATACCTCTTAGAAAGGTTAGAGTTAAATCCTCAAAGGATTCAATACTCAAAGGAGCCTAGTTCTCCATAGGAGCTTAGTTCTCCATATATAGAAGTCCTGCTTCTACTCATAATACGCATGTGCATTACGTGCAACGCACGTGTGCCCGCCACGCGCCGTGCAACGCACGCGCGCACCACGTGCAACGCATTTGCCCACCACATGAGAATATTTAATAATATTAAAAGGAGCTTGGTTCTCCATATAAAGAAGCTATGTTTCTCCTCATAATGCACACGTGTGCTACGTGCAACGCACGTGTGCCCGACACATGCGCACCACATGAGAATATTTAATAATATTAAAAGGAGCTTAGTTCTCCATATATAAAAGCCCTGTTTCTTCTCATAATGTGCATATGCGCAAGCTCCATGTGCGCTACGTGCAAATATGAGCGCCCAACATGTGCGACGCACGTGTGCGAACGCAAAGAACCCTTTTTTCAGCAGCGAGAAGCTTAAGCTCCAGCCTGTTCTTCCCCCCTAATGAGTGAGACATGGTTCAAAGGGTACATCCCTCCACACCTTAGATATATGACACTGTAATCTCTCAGTGTCGTCGGAGAGATGGTGGGTCCCAACGACCAATGATCCTTCTTTCTAAAATAAAAAGAAAAAGAAAAGGGATAGATTGACACAGAGAGAGAAAAACACAGAAACAAAGAGAGAACTCCTCTAAAGAGCTCTGAAAAGAACTCAAAAAGAGAGAAAGGTAAAACCTTTGAATAAAAAAGAAGAATTTTTTCTAAAAAGATCATTCATCTAAGAACAAGATCAAGGATATTCAATATAAAAATATAATAATAACAAAGGCATTGTCTTTTTTATGAACCATTGGTTCTGGAATCTTAAAGATTCTTTTCTTGAATCCAAAATTGGATCAAGATATTAAAACAGTGCCTTGCACTTGAAAATCTGCACTGTTGCGCTCTTGGTTTGGCGCAAGCCACCAGAGAGCGCCACGTGTCAGCTCCAAAAACCACTTATGATATGCGCTTTTAAGATAGAGCATTGCTCTCTAAAATTGGCGCAACTCACCAGAGCGCGCCACGTGTCAGCAGCGCACTGCACTTGCGCTCGTTAGTGCAACGCCCTGGCGCAGCGCACTGCGCTTGCGCTCACCAGTGCGTGACACGTGTTACCTCCACATGTGCTTGCGCTCAATAATTGGCGCAAAGCGCTTGACAGGACACATGGCCACTGTCTGTTTGATTAATGCACTGCATTATTTACAGAAGGGCCAAGCCCAATTTAAAAAAAGGCCTAACAGGCCGAATAAAATGCAATGCAATACTTTAAAAAGGGCAGAGCCCAAACAAAAACAGATGTTGTGCATCATTTAAAAGGGATAAAGCCCAAATCAAAAGGCTTAGCAGGCCAAAAGAAAATGCAGTGCATTATTAAACAGGGGCAAAGCCTTAGCACAGGCCTAACAGGCCGAAGATAAAAACGTTGAATATTATCAACTGGACTTAGCCCAAACATGGCCGTAAGTCCTCAAATTAAATTGACTAAGCACGGCTGCCCCTTTAAATCAATTTATATCCGGTTCAAGAGTACATCTCCGAACACCTCTGTCACATATCGTTGTAATCCTTCAACGACGTTAGAGAGGTGACGGGTCCCGACAACCACACATTAATACGGACTGTGGGGTCCTTAAACCAATGGACTTATACGTCCTTAAACTAATGGACTAATGCGTCCTTAAACACATCCATACGGACTGTGGGGTCCTTAAACCCATGGACTTATGCGTCCTTAAACTAATGGACTAATGCGTCCTTAAACACATCTATATGGACTATGGGGTCCTTAAACTCATGGACTTGTGCGTCCTTAAACTAATATCCATCCCCAAAACTGGAAATGGACCCCTATGTCCCTAAACTGGAAATGGACCACCATGTCCCTAAACTGGCAATGGACCGCAATGTCCTTAAACTACCTACAGACCACTACGTCCCTAAACGGGAACAATAGAGCCCCCAAATGCTCTTTACGTTAAGTTGATCTTAGTCTCAAATAGGACTAACGTATCCTTAACGAATGTTTAAGTTGATCTTAGCCTCAAATACGGCTAACGTGTCCTTAAACTAAAACCCCAAACCCAAATCTAAGTAAATACGGATTTGGACTAATCCACGTCCTACGGGCGACGACATCACTTAGTCTCCGTATACAATCCACGGGCAACCATAAATAAAACAAACACCCACGACACGAGGTGAAATTCTGGAGAAGGAGAAAGTTGTTACCGCGATGCGGTAGCGTAATTAACTGCAGGGGCTTGCGCCTGCAGGGAAGAGCGTCCCCACGATCAAAAACCCCTCAAGCGAGGGGGAATCTGACGAAGTCTGCTACATCAGCCGCATCCGTCTAAACCTCCGAGACACGGTGCCATAAATCAACTTGGCATCTTCGGAGAGGTGGACGGATAAAACCAAATAGCATCTGCCCCGAATCTCAGGCAAGACGCCCATGTCTTGGCCGCCATTCGGAGGGGAACATACTTCTCCAAATGGGCAGAAGCAGTACCGTCAAGGGAAGTGAAGACGGAGAATATCCTCCATTTCTTCAAGAAGCACGTCATTTATCGGTTTGGAACTCCGCGACGGATCATCTCCGATAACGGGCCAGCCTACAGAAGCCACAAGATCAGTCGCTTCGCGCAACATCATAATATAGACTGGAGGTATTCCTCAGTTTATAATCCGCGAGCTAACGGTCTAGCTGAGGCTTTCAACAAGACCTTGACGAAGATCATAAAGAAGACGGTGTCCCGAAATAAGAAGGATTGGCACGAGAGACTGCAAGAAGCTCTCTGGGCGTATCGAACTACGTTCAAAACGGCCACGAACACAACGCCGTACGCATTGGTATTCGGTACAGAAGCAGTACTCCCCCTCGAGATAGAGTTACCCTCTTTACGAGTGGCAGTCTACTACGAGCTGACGGATGAAGAAAATGCTCACCTTCGGCTTGAGGAGCTTGATGCCCTTGATGAAACCCGGCTCATAGCGCAACAAAATCTGGAGGCTTATAAAGCAAAGATGACGCGCTCATATGAAAGATTGATCCGGCCGAGGACATTCCGCCAAGGCGAACTCGTGCTAGTGGTTAAAAGACCTATGATCCCCAGTCGCGCTAAGCGGGGAAATTCGAGCCGAACTATGAAGGCCCGTACATCATAGACAAGGTCTACTAGGGTGGAGCCTATCTACTTATGGATATGCACGGTAAAAGGCCTTTCAGGCCAATAAATGGTCGCTTCCTGAAGAAATACTACGCTTAATGAGCCACAGCCTAGATCAATGATAGATGATGACGACTATGTCCTCTCCCTATCTTCCTAAGCCCAAACTCTATAAGTAGTAATCGGCCTTCTTCAGAAACGGACCGAAACGTCCTTAAACTAATGACGGACCGAAACGTTCTTAAACTAATGACGGACCACTATGTCCTAAAACTAGTTGTTGACCGAGATGTCGATAAACTACGGTGGATTGAAACATCACAAAGCCGATAAAAAAATAGATAAAAAAATAAATTAAAAAAATAAAAAAAATAATAAAAATAATAATAAAAATAAACGGTATGTCCATAAGCAAAATGGGCACGGATGAAAACCCGAAAGGGCTCCGTGAGTAAAAACGGCAGGGCTACCGGCGAGTATTTGTGAAAACCTGAAAGGGCGCAACCTCGTTAGGAAAAAGAGAATAAAAAAATAATTAAAAAAACAGTATGTCCATAAGCAAAAAAGGGCACGGATGAAAACCCGAAAGGGCTCCGTGAGTAAAAACAGCAGGGCTACCGGCGAGTGTTTGTGAAAACCCGGAAGGGCGCAACCTCGTTAAAAGACACTTACAGGGTCCTCTCGACTTTGTAAGGAGAAACCACCCACGTGAGATCCTTACGACTCACAAGGGAGAAACACGCTTAGGGATCCCCACGATTCCTAAGAAGAAAATACACTTGCGAGATGCTCACAACTCGTAAAGAGAACTCTCTTATGAGACCCTCACGGCTCATAAGATTTGAAAGTCTTAAGTTACAGAGACCTAAACATGTGCTTAAGCAACCCCCACAACTTTCGATATTGCCCTACAAGTGGTTCAATATTGACCCTTGTATACAATCCACGGGCGCGAATAAACATTTCCCTAACCAAGTCCCATCCGTGACTGGGGATATGTTCGCATGGTGAATGACCCTTGTAAGTCCTCTCGACTTACAAGGAGAAAACCCTCTTGTAGGATCCTTACGACTTGCAGAGGAACATGCACTTAGGAATCCTACCGATTCCTAAGGAGAAAACACACCTACGAGATCCTCACGACTTGTAGGGAGAAATACCTTTGTGAGACCCTTACGGCTCATGAAGTCAAAAGCCTTAGTTGACAGGACCCTAACCCTGTTCGCTAAGCCACCTTTGTTCAACATCGGCAAAGGCAAATGATGATTCGCCCCTGGCAACATCCCAGTTGTAGCGGTTCTGATGCCGAAATCGGTGTCTAATTTCAGTCTTACGGCGAAAAGCCAGCAAGCCGCACATGCATACAAAATAGCCGAAATGATGGGGCAACTTGCAATAAAAAGCAGCAAGTAAAAATGTATGCATACAAAACAGCCGAAATGATTGGGCAACTCGCAATAAAAAGCAGCGAGTAAAAATAAAATAAATAGCCGAAATGATTGGGCACCGCGGAAAATAGCCGAAATGATTGGGCAATCACGACCTTCGCGATATAAAAGCTGAAATGATAGAGCATCGTGGAAATAAAGCAATAATATAAAAAAATGATGAAACTTTTGCCCTACAGGTGAGATCACATCGATCCCTGTATACAATCCAAGGGCACAAACAAAGAGAGAACCATACCTTCCCAACAGGCTCCGCCAGGAAACGAAGCCAAATCTCGGCTTTTCACCAACAACCTAGAGACAACCGCGACATTCGTCTCGATACAGCAGACGCAGTGCCAGCAAACGAAGCAAAGATCAAATTTCTGACTTCACGGTTTTGACGGTAACTTATATAAAACCTGAAGGACCGCCGGAGATCATTTCAACCCCCGGGGAAATCAGTGTCCTTGGCAACCTCCTCAATTCAGGGAAACTAGCGTCCTTGATGAGAGCTTCTTGATTCGCGTCGGCCCGCAGAGAAACCAGTGTCTTTGCAGGAATACTCTGATTCGTTTCAACCTCGAGGAAACCAGTGTCCTCGGCAAAATACTTCGACTCAGGGAAACCAGCGTCCTTGACGAGAACATCTTGATTCGCGTTGACCCGCAGAGAAACTAGCGTCTTTGCAAGAACACCTCGACTCGTTTCAACCCCAGGGAAACCAGTGTCCTTAGCAAATACCTCAATTCAGGGAAACTAGCATCCTTGATGAGAGCTTCCTGATTCGCGTCGGCCCGCAGAGAAACCAGTGTCTTTGCAGAAATACTCCGATTCGTTTCAACCTCGAGGAAACCAGTGTTCTCGGCAAAATACTTCGACTCAGGGAAACCAACGTCCTTGACGAGAACATCTTGATTCGCGTCGATCCGCAGAGAAACTAGCGCCTTTGCAGGAACACCTCGACTCGTTTCAACCCCAGGGAAATCAGTGTCCTTGGCAACCTCCTTAATTCAGGGAAACTAGCGTCCTTGATGAGAGCTTCCTGATTCGTGTCGGCCCGCAGAGAAACCAGTGTCTTTGCAGGAATACTCCGGTTCGTTTCAACCTCGAGAAAAACCAATGTCCTCGGCAAAATACTTCGACTCAGGGAAACCAGTGTCCTTGATGAGAACATCTTGATTCGCGTCGACCCGTAGAGAAACTAGCGTCTTTGCAGGAACACCTCGACTCGTTTCAACCCCGGGGAAACTAGTGTCCTTGGAAAATACCTCAATTCAGGGATACTAGCGTCCTTGATGAGAGCTTCCTGATTCGCGTCGGCCCGCAGAGAAACCAGTGTCTTTGCAGGAATACTCCGATTCGCTTCAACCTCGAGGAAACCAATGTCCTCGGTAAAATACTTCGACTCAGGGAAACCAGTGTCCTTGACGAGAACATCTTGATTCGCGTCGACCCGCAGAGAAACTAGCGTCTTTGCAAGAACACCTCGACTCGTTTCAACCCCAGGGAAACCAGTGTCCTTGGCAAATACCTCAATTCAGGGAAACTAGCGTCCTTGATGAGAGCTTCCTGATTCGCGTCGGCCCGCAGAGAAACCAGTGTCTTTGCAGGAATACTTCGATTCGTTTCAACCTCGAGGAAACCAGCGTCCTCGGCAAAATACTTCAACTCAGGGAAATTAGTGTCCTTGACGAGAGCTGCTCGATTCGTCTCGACTCGTGAGGAAATTAGTGTCTTCTCGAGGACTTCCCGATTCGTATCGACTTGCAAGATAAAGCCTTAGGCAGCAGAGATTAAAAAACTTGTTTCCTAAGCACCGGGACCCTGCACGTTGGTCTAAAACAGTCTCTTGCATACTATTCACGGGTCTTACTCTCCAAAGTCGGATCTCGACAAAGAGGGAAACAACCGCTTTCGAGTTCTCTCAACTCGTAAAAAGTAAAAATTCTCTTATAAGATCCTTACGACTTATAAGAGAAAACGCACTTAAGAATCCTCACGATTCCTAAGGAGAAAATCCACCTACGAGATCCTCTCGATCCGTAGGGAGAAAAGTCTCTATGAGACCCTCACGGCTCATAGAGTTGAAAAGTCTTAGGCAGCAGATCTGAACCTGCGGCCTAAGCCATCGCTATCTCTTGAAGAAACCAAGATACTTACTCTATTATCTGTCAACCATGTTTATTAAGACAACATACGGATAATAAAAGAAGGGAGAAAGCAAAGAAATGAAACAAGACATTGCAAAGAAAAAATGTGTATCTTTATTCATTAATTCAATCAAGTACAAGGTGAATCGTATAAAAGAATAAAGAACGCATACATCTTATTCGAGAAAGAAAATTTTTACAAGTATATCAATACAAGGGAAGCTACTGGGAAGGAAGCATCTTGAATAGCCCTAACAATTGTTCGCGCACTTCCTTCCGTGCGTTCTCCTGATCGGCCACCACCGCCAGTTCTGCTTCCACTTGAACCCGCTGCGGCAAGAAGGATGCAAGCTGCTCCCGAACGGCCTGCTGAGCTGCTTCGCGGCCTTAGGCATCACGCTCGGCGGCATCGAGCTTCTGCTTCAGGTTCAGTCCATTTGAGATACGTTCCAGAAGGCCCTCGAAGATAGCCTTCACCTGGGCAGCGTTCGCCTCAACCTCAGCATGCAGACGAGCCAAATCGCTTGAGGTCTCTAGGTATTCCCTAAGCCTTAAAGCCGCTTCTTGTTCCAAGTGGCGGAAGTAAGAAGCGCTTTGCTCGATCCATGCTGCTCGTTGATTGCTTGCGACTAAGGTCTTGGAAGCAGGGCACATAAACTCCGATTGATGCAGGCGGACTTCGATTTCCCTGCAGTGATTAACCCAAGACTCGACGACGCCTTCATCATGAAAATTTACAAGCGCCGCCAACATCGAGTTAACCTCCGCAGCGAAATCCGCAGCAGATGGGGGAGCGTCCGCGTCAAGCTCTTCGACATATCCGCTCAGCATGCCCAAACTCATTATGGCACCCTTTGAAGACGGACGTCTCAGGAAGGGGCCTGCCGGCATTATGACGCGAGACTCAAAGGGCGCCGGAATCGGAACGACAGCTGAAAAAACAAAATACGATCAGATAACGGTTCAAGAAATATGAAAAAGTCATCGATGGGATAGTTTACTATACCAGCTGCAACAGGCGGCAAATCCGGGAGGGCCGGTGGCGCGACCGATCTTTCATCCCCTCCTTCGATTTGCAGCACTGCAATCAGGACGAGGAAGAGTCAGAAATAATTCCATTACTGAAAAAAGAAAGGTATCAAAAGGAAACTATACTCACCAGCGCCACTGGAGGAAGAAGCGAGTTCAGACGGGAAGGAAAAGTGCGGGTGCAACACCTGGTAGAGGTGATCAAAAAGCACTCCTGCAAAGACGCAGTAGTATAACATCAGTACATAGATCACGCGGCCGAAAGATGAAATTGATGGGTCACGAATCCATACCTTCCAGCATCTGCGATGGTACGAGAGAAGGCTGAGAGGTGGCCACCGCCAAGGCAATAGCTGACGGCGCCCCCTCGACCAATGGAGCGTCAGCACTGGCCGCACCTGCATTAAAAACAAAGATACACCTATCAGGAAGGATTGCAAGATAAAGAAAAAAAGGACAGTAACTCGAAATTTACCTGATGAGCCGCCAGCCGAAACGGAGGCGTCTCCCTCCTCCATCGACATGAGTCCACCTCCCGTGGCATCATCACCCGACTCTATGGGGGCTGTCATCGTGCTCGCGCGGCCAGGAGACGGCGGAGGACCGTAGACGGGGAGAGAGATGATTGGAGCATTGCCAGACTCTTGAGAAAGAGCGGATGGCTTGTCCTCGGGAGTCATGTCCGTCTCACCCGCTACTTCTTCGGTCTCGGCGGTTGCTGCTGTCTCGTCCGCCGTCGCCATGAGGTCGCCGGTCTCAGGCGCTCCGTCTGCTGCTGCCCCAGACTCGGTTATAACAACCATCTCATTTGCCGCTACCTCGGGCTCGGCATCGACGGCCTTCTCTAGCACAGTTTCCTCAGCCCTTAGCTCGGGTCCAGCAACCCCGACGACATCGCCCACCGTCGGCTCGGGTTCAGCCGGAGCCTCTTCCTCTGTTCCCTTAGGCTCAACGGTTTCCGCCTCCCCTTCGGTTGGGCTTGGCCCTGTAGGAAAAGATGTATGAGAACCGATAGTTGTACAATTCTTACAACAAGGTCTCGAGAGACACATTACCTGAGAAGGATCGATCGTTGGTTTTCCAAACTGCACGTGTCGCCTGTCTGTGAGCTGTAGACAAGGAGACCGGGGGCTATTCCGAGGGAGTATCAGCACGAGGAACGATGCTTGAGCCCGCTCCCACGGCCAAAGCAGCTTTGCGTGCCTTCGCCTCGCGCCTCAACCGCTTTCTCTCCTCCCGAGTCGTCAAGACGGACCTCTTCGAAGCTTCCTTCATCGAGGCGTCATCGTCCGTGAAAAGAGATGCCCCCAAATTCTTCAAGGCATCCCTCACCGACTTTTCGAGTAGAGGCTCTAGCGGCAGTCCCGAAGAGACCGGGACTTCAGTAGCTGGCCCGGGGAGAGTCCCCGCATCAGCTGGCGCAGCCCCTGCAAAGAGATAAAGGAAGAAGGTTAGGTTGGCCATCAGAAAAGAGGACAAAAACCTAATGAGGCGAGACGTACCAACGCCCAATAAAGCGCGTTTCTTTTCCTCCTCCTGGAAGGTTTGTAGAGAGGCAGCGATGGCTTCTTCAGTAGTGACACCTATTAAAAAAAGGGGGGGAAAGCATTAGTCGAAGATAATGATGAAAATGCGATAAAATGACGGAGAGTGCAGCTAATGATTACCTGCTTGAGCGAGTTTATCCAACCACGCTTCGAGTCTGGCTGATCGCTCAGAAGCCGCAATGGCGGCCGCCAGATCGGTGTCTGCTGGATCTACCGAGAAGCCCTTATTGCTGCCATACTCGCTTATACCTTCGGTAAGAGGGGCCTGAGGCTCTAAACCGAGGGTACAATCGAGAGAGAGGAGCGACTTCTTCTTCCTCTTCTGCCCGCCAGCCCTGGGTGCACACGAGATCGACTTGCGCTTTGCAGGCACCTTAGGGCGGCGGGTCCCGATATCCGCACCGATGCCGGACTCCGGCGAAACCACATTTACCGTCTCCACTGGAGCACGGGGGGCTGGTGGCGCATCCACAGTATCGCAAAGCGGCAATCCACATGGAGGGCTCAACACGCGCGTTGGTCCAACTCCAGAATCTTTCAGCGGAGGAACGACCGGGGTCCTTGGCTTCAGGGGAGCCTTACGGTCGCCGCCGGGAGGCGCACCCTTGCGGTCAACCAGCATGCGCTTCTCCATATGTATAACAGGACCCATTGCGTGCGCGTACCAAGCCACGTACGTGTTGAGGACCTTGGGAACGCAGCTTGGCTCACTGATTAAGAAGTAGGAGCCCGTGTTCAGTCGCATGAAATGGTGCATTGCGCTCCGTATCCCCTCCCTGCTGGCCGCGGGCTCTTCCAAAAACGGCTCCAGCGGGATCCCCTGGTGATAGCTTGATTGTTGGGCGAATCGGTAGGAGTTATACCTCATGAAAAGCGCCGTCTCGTTCTGCCTGAACACCAGGAAGCCCGGCCGAATGGAGTAGAAGTGAAGGATCTCCCGGGCTTTCAGTACGGAGGCCCCGTCCTTGAAGTCGTCATGCAACGCCACCACCGACTTGGAGGTCTCTGAGACTATAGTTATGACTTTATCCAAAAAAGGTGAAGTAGTCCCAGGAAATTAGCAGGCTGCACCCCAGGTTCATTAGCGTCCGCCGCTATGCTAAGTCCATTGTATAGGTGAGCCAACCTGGCGATTCCTATTGTCAACTGCAGCCACCATCCGATGCGCTGGGTAGAAAATGGACGGCCGCGTGTGGCGCGGGTGCATGGGGAGCGTGAAGCTGCACAGCCACAGTCCCAGGAACCCTACAAAAAAGGTTTCCTCATCCATGCCTGGGACGACGATTTCTGACAAGGGCATGACGGTGGCGCCAGGGAGATAAAAATCCTTTTGATCGTCCTCCGTTGTTGGTCGACGGTCCAAGCGGAAGCCGAAAGGGTCATCAAGCTTGGCGAACTTCTCGCTCCGCTCCGATAGAAACTCCGGTCGAATGAAGCGTGCGATAAAATATGCGAAACTAACCCCCCGGACGCCTGATTCCAGATAGAGCCCTTCATATATGTTCAGCACCTTCACCAAGCCCGAAAACTGGTGCGGAATAGCATTCTCCGGCGTCAGATCAAACACCAGCGGCTTGGTGGCGAAGACGTATTCATCAGGAGGAAGCAGCTCCTCGTAATGCTCCCCCCTCATCGGCAGACACGAGATTTCAGCAAACTCTTCCAGGGAGATGGAGACTTCCCTGTCCGTCATAAGGAAGGTGTGAGTGGGGATATTCCATTGTTCGATGAAAGCCTTAATCCACCACGTGGGAGGAGAGGGGTACTCAAAAAGCGAGACGTAGATTGCCGAGTACAAACCAATCTTCATTAGATGAGTCCTCTTCGCCGATAGGATGTACCTGGCCCACTGTAAATATCCGGCGGGTGGTCGCGGGGTCAATCCAATGTTGTAAGCCTGTCCCAAGGGCGTGCCTCACCCTGACATATTCGCTGTTCCCCTCCGAACGGCGGCCTTGACTCGGGCGTCCGGGCCTGAGGTTCGGGGCAGATGCTAATTGGTGCTATCCGTCCACCTCTCCGAAGATGCCAAGTTGATTATGGCACCGTGCATCGAAGGTTTAGACGGATGCGGCCGATATAGCAGACTTCGTCAGATTCCCCATCATTTGAGGGGTTTTTGATTGTGGGGATGCTCTTCCCTGCAGACGCAAGCCCCTGCAGTTAATTACGCTACCGCATCGCGATAACAACTTTCTCCTTCTCCAGATGGTCACTTCGTGTCGTGTGTGTTTATTTTATGTTTTGTTGCCCGTGGATTGTTTACGGAGACGGGGTTATGTCGTCACCCGTAGGGCGTGGACTAGTCTAAATCCGTGTTTATCTTAGATTTGGGTTTGGGGGTTTGGTTTGAGGATACGTCAGCCATTCTCGAGGCTAAGATCAACTCAAACGTTTGTTAAGGATACGTTAGTCCGATTTGAGACTAAGATCAACTTAACGGGATCGTTTAGATCCGACAAAGGAGCGTTTGGACTCCATTGTTCCAGTTTTAGGGACATAGTGGTCCATCGTATGTGTGTGGCCGTCGGGACCCGTCACCTCTCTGACGACGTTGAAGGAGTACAACGACGGGTGTCAGAGGGGTTCAGAGATGTACCCTCGAGCCAGAGTTAATTTGGGGGATTCGTAGTCCAGTCTGCTTGAAGGTTTAAGGATTCGTTAGCCATCTTTGAGGCTAAGATCAACTTAAACGGGACCGTTTAGATCCGACAAAAGAGCATATAGGGGCTCTATTGTTCTAGTTTAGGGACATTGCGGTCCGTGGGTAGTTTAAGGACATTGCGGTCCATGGGTAGTTTAAGGACATTGCGGTCCATGGGTAGTTTAAGGACATTGCGGTCCATGGGTAGTTTTAAGACATCTCGGTCGAGGTTAAGGACGTCATAGTCCATGGGTTTAAGGACTCCACAGTCCGATGTGCGCTCTGGATGCTTCACACGGGTTCATTGCCGTGCTTGGCGAGGACCAGGCTCCGCTCTGGACGTCTTCCGCGGGGTCAAAGAGTGACGTTATCCACGTTCCACGTAACCAGGAATTTTGCACTAGATGCTTCACACGGGTTCACTGCCGTGCTCGGCGGGGACTAGGCTCCGCTCTGGGCGTTTTCCGCGGAGTCAAAGAGTGACGTTATCCGCGTTCCACGTGACTAGGAATTTTGCATTAAACATGGGTTTAAGGACCCCACAGTCCACATCGTGGGTGGTCGTCGGGACCCGTCACCTCTTTGAAGACATTGAGGGATTACAATGCCAAGTATCAAAGGAGTGAAGAGATGTACCCTAGAACCGGAGTGGATTAAATAGTCCTTGGCCCAATTTGGGTCAAGACTGATTAATTATGTTATGAGCCCATTGGCCCAGTTAATCACGAATTGAGGACTTATGGCCAGCTTGGGCTAAGTCCAGTCAGGTCTGGAATATTGATTTCTTGTTGGTCCACTGAGGGAGAGGCTTTGCCTCTATCCCTTTAGCCAATCGGGCCAAAGCCTAGTGTTAAACACTTCAGAGCAATCAGTGTTGAACACTGGGAATTAGGTTAGTGTTTAACACTAAGAGATAATTGGTGTTAAACACCAGCGACAAGGCTTTCAAATTAGTGTTAAACACTAAAACAGATCGGTATCAAGCACTGGCAACTGAGCCCTCAAATTAGTGTTAAACACTAAAGTAGTCAGTGTTAAACACTGCAAGTAAAATTTTTGATTAGTGTTGAACACTAAGGCCCAACAGTTGTTTTAACATTGGATTCGGGAGTTTCGATTTAGTGTTAAACACTAAGGCAAGAGGGGTCACGTGGCAACACGTGAGAGCGCCCTCCCTTCATTAATTCTGCTGAGATTATCGCATTTTTCAGAGTATTACGTGTCATCACGTGACGGGCATTCAAATGCTTATATGTTAACGCTTCTGCCGAGGGTCACGTGGGTCACGTGGGGTGCTGCCTCAAAGGGGCTTTCTGTAGATCTTTTGGGGGGTCACGTGGTGACACGTGACCCTGCCTCTATGTTGTTTAGAAGATCTGTTACTCCTTTTTCAGGAATTAAATTCCTCGATCTTTAAATTTCAGAGGAATTAAATTCCTACTTCCTTTTGAGGACTTGTATTCTGGAGTAGAATTGAACCCTGAATCTTCTGTAGGAATTAAATTCCTCGTTTATGTGAAGAACTAAATAGGGTTAAACCCTAATAAAAGCTTTTTAAGGAATTAAACTTCCAGTCCCTATTAAATTATGATTAAGGGAATCGAATTCACGTTGTTTCAACAGAACTAAGTTCTTAATTAGGGTTAAACCCTGTTTCTCTCTGTTTTGAAGGAATTAAATTCCCATGACACAGGGTCAAGCCTTACTTTTAAAGGAATTAAATTCCTATAGTTCTGTGAGAATTAAATTCTCCTGTTCCCATTCCCTCTCTATGTTTTGGATCTGCATGGCAGGATCTCAACCCATTGAGAATTAAATTCTCAACCTAAAGGGGAGATGTGCACTTTGCAGATCCTCTATCAAAGAGAGAAGAAATATGTTCTTCTGTTTTTACATTATCAGAGTTAAACTCTGTTGAGAATCAAATTCTACTTCTTTCAAGAAGCATTCCCTTTCTTACCTAGGGTTTTCTTTTGCAGAAGCTCCAAATTCCTCCAAGTATCCAGGCTCTCTCCTTTTTTCTCCCTCTGCGTATATATCCTTCTTTTTTTGTATCTCTTGGCTCCTATTTATAGGAGAAGCAGCCGAATAAATTAGTTTTGTGACGAATCTTCATTGAGAGATTTGATTTGCATCCTTCATTCGTTCTGGACCTTTGGATTATTAGGTGAATTTTATTCACCATTGGATTTTAAATCCAGAGATTCTCCTTTGTTATTTTGGTTAGATTTAAGGGGGAAATCTTTCCAAACCCGAGATTTTCCATAGATAGATGATATTTAAATCACTTCTGAATCTTTAATTCGATTGGTCTCAGATAATCACTTTCCTTTGGAAAGATTCAAATCTCCTTCAGAATTTAATTCTGTCGTCAAAATGGGCTTTGAAAGCCGGTCACGTGTGACCACGTGACCCATGGTCACGTGTGGACACGTGACCCTCTTTGGAATGAAGAGTCCTCTTTCTTTCTGCGCTGTCTTCTGGTTGCTGTTTTAGTCATCACGTGTTAACACGTGACCATTGGTCACGTGTGAACACGTGACCCCTGTTAGGAGCCTCCTTCTTTTTGATTCGACTGAAGGACCGGTCTGCTGCTTCGAGCGTCACGTGCCAACACGTGACCTCTTCTGACGCCTTTTTTCTTGACTTGATCAGTGGACCTTTTCCTTGACTTGATCAGGGAACTCATGAGCCTTTTCCGCTGTTTTCATATGTCACGTGTCAACACGTGACTGCTGGTCACGTGTGAGCACGTGGCCCCTCTTTCTGAAGCTTTTCCCATAAGCTTTTCTGATTTTAAATCAGGAAACAAATGCCCCCACAGCGTTGTTCTCACGTGTCTGCACGTGAGTGCAACGCTGTCATCTTTGTGACCGTTGGATTCATTTAGGGATTTGGGAGATGAAACGTTTCCATTGTCTTCTATAAATACCGCTGTCTCTTCATAGGAGCCTTCACTTTGCTCATCTTCTTTTCTGAGAACTTCCTCTTTGAGAATTTTAATTCTCGCTTCCAGAGCTTAGTTCTCTGTCTCAGACATTTCCCAGAGTTTAACTCTGTTGACGGATCCCTTTTTCTCAGGTAATAATGTTGAACGGCCAAAGCGCCTTCGTCTTTAAAAGAACTCTTTGGATTTTAAATCCGCATTAAGGGTTTCACAGAGAACCCATTTTTCTTCAAGTTTTTTTTTTCATAAGAACAGGAAACCACCTAACTTTCGAACTGTAGATCTCTTAGGGTTTAGGTGATCTTTGGGGAGATGATGATGGCGTTTGAACTCCATGGAATTTAATTCCATCAAAAAATATTTCTGGGAATTTAATTCCCTTTTCTTAATAAGGAATTTAATTCCAATGAAGAACTCAGTTTCTTCACGCGGAGGCTTCCTGGGGTCTCTTGGCCCTAGGTTGTTCTTCCTGCCATTAATGCAACGGGGGTTTTGTAATGATTCTCGTGACTTTTATTTCAGGTATCATGGACGCCCATCTGTATAGTCTTGACGAGATTATTTCCTATGGGAATATTCGTGCGCTGGGCCGCAGTCAGAACCAGGAGTTCACCGATTCTCAGTGTGCCGAGATCATGAGCCGCTTCGACGAGTACAACCATAGGCTACTCCCCCGTCGCTCTTCTCTTCTGAGGCTGATCGTGCTGGCGATCCGGGAGGCACTTCCTCTCTTTTGCGCCGGCATACCGCTCGGGGCCTTGGACACTGCCGAGGATAAGGTGCATTCGGTGTACCTTATGGGCTTGATCTCAAAGAGAAGGCGGGATAATCTCATTGATCTCCTTCATCAGATTTTTCAGCAATCAGCCATACTGGGCGCCTACCGGAGGGTAGAGGACATCCGCGGGGACCCCGATGCTTGTGACCGTGAGAGAAAGCATACTCGGGAGGTTCGAAATGCTTGGAAGATCTTGAATAAAGTTAATTTCGAGTTTCTCAACCCATGCCCCGCGTCTGAAGCCTTACCATTGTAAAAGTTTTTCTTTTTATTTTGTATCGCCTTCTTGAAGTCTGGATGATAAGTTTTGTTGTGTCCTTGTATGTTTGCACGCTTTTTCTCTGAGATTTTATTATTTTGTTACTATTGTTGTTTGTGCTTTTTAACATGCAGGGTACCACTCCATATTTTCCTTTTAAATGCACATCAGGTTTAGGCCTCACGTGTCCTACACGTGGGATCCCTTGATGTGGCTGTTCACAAGATTTTCCTCATGCCATATTTTCAGTGCACAATATTAGGTGCAGAAAAAGGGCCTTGGAAATAGTTCCATCTCCTTGATTTTCGGTGCCTTTCCTTTTTTAGGCCTTGGAAATAATTTCACCATGCAAGATTTTCCGCGCACAGCACTTAATGCACTTCATTATATATGAGGCTATAGCCTTCTTTTCCTTTCACAAAGAGATTCACATCATATATATATTTTTTTCTTGAGGGAGAAACGAGTGCCATGGCTTGTAATCGCCCTCATGCTCGTCGACAGCCGTGGGAAGTTCCTCTTGAGGAGATGATCCCCCGCTTTGCTGCTCGGTTGGTGGACCCCCTCCTTTCTGACAACGAATGTGACTCGGCCATGCACGAGCTCTCGATCCGTAGAGGGTCTCCCCTCCCGATGGGTTCCCTTTAGCTCCAGATGATTCTCGCGGCCGTGCTTGCCGACATCCCTCCTCACCCAGCAGAGATGACCCTGGCGATGCTTGATGCGGCGGAAGAGAAGCTCGAGGGCTTTCATGAAGCGTGCCTGATTACTCAGGCTTTAAAGGATTGCTCGATTCATCTGCTGGGCCAGATCAAGGCCCGGCGAGCTATTATGTTTGCTTTCGCGGACGAACACGGCGCCAATCGATGGGGAGCGACTCCTCGTGAGAATCGTCGCTTTGATGTGCTGGAGAAAGCAGAGAGAGATGGAGAATTTTGTCCTTTGCTTCGTTAACCCCTGTGCCGTTGATCCCATGTTTGGTGACCTTTTTCGTTAGCGTAGAACATTTTTTTTTTTTAATTAGTCTCTCCTTTTTTACGCTTTATGCAGAACTTCGATGTAGGCTTGGTACTAGTATGTATGTTTCCGCTTGCATAAATAAACTTTGGATTCTTCTCGTGAGAACTTTCTTTAATTGCAAATGCTATCATCACTTTCCTGCACATCAGACCCCTTTTTTTTGGCATTATGAATGTTCATGCAATTGCAAATGCTATTACTATATTTTTTTTGAATACTCATATGATTGCGAACGCATGCTTGAAATATGTCGGAAATCCTTCTTATTGCCTTTCACGTCAGGTGACATGAGCGCGTTTTAGATCGACTATTCCCGTCGGCTGGAAGCCCATTTATACGGTCTTGTAAATGTCATGTTTGCAAGGCCGCGGTCACGAAAGCGAGCTTACGTGGCCACGTAGCGAACATATCGTTATGCGAGAAAAAGGCTCGGCCATAAATTTTCGGAGAGGGAGCTAGCTTCCAAGGCGCTGAGCGAGCTTCGCGCTACCCTTATCACCAAGGCCAACCAAGTGTATGAACTCTGACGGTTGCTTCAGGAGTTCATCAAAGAGGTGGTGGCTCTCGACAAAGCTGTCACGTTCACTCGTGAGAGGGTCGAGGCTCATAAAGCCACCGAGAAAGAGCTCGAAGCTCGGCTTGCTTCGTATCAGGCTCAGCAAGCTCAGGCGGAGGCTCGTCTTCTGGAGATCTTGTGTCATGAAGCCGTGGCTCAGCAACAGAATGATGAGCTGGTAAAATTATTGCATCGCCCGCCGGCTTGAGGACTTGTATCTTTTCTTTTTTTTTGTACATACTCATGAGAGTATCTTTCTTTTTGTTTCTTTCATGAATCGCGCTTTGTATCCATTTTGGCTTATGAATAAAAGATACAATTTTCCTTTCAATGGTGTGTCCCCTTTTTATTGAATGCATTCTGCGGATATTCTATCTTGATCTCCTTGCAGGACAGCGATGGCTCAGGATTCAGGGTTAAGATCTGCTTCCTAAGACTTCTGCATTTTACGAGCCACGAGGGTCTCATAAAGAGTTTTCCTCCCGGTCGTGAGGACTTGTAAGTGCTGGATGCGGTTACCCTTGTCCGTGTTTTACGGAGTCAGGGGTTTCTCCAGATATTGTAGTTTAAAGACATCGCAGTCAAGGTTAAGGACCTCATAGTCCGTGGATTTAAGGACTCCACAGTCCGCTGTTAGTTTTAAGACATCACGGTCAAGGTTAAGGACCTTATAGTCCATGGATTTAGGGACTCCACAGTCCGATGTTAGTTTTAAGACATCACGGTCAAGGTTAAGGACCTCATAGTCCGTGGATTTAGGGACTCCACAGTCCGATGTTTGGTTGCTGGGACCCGTCACCTCTTTGAAGATGTTGAGGAATTACAACGCCAGGCATCAAAGGAGTGAAGAGATGTACCCTTAAACCGAGGCAAAAATCTGTAAGGAATAGGGGTGGTTGATCGTTAGTTTTAAGACATCGCGGTCGAGGTTAAGGACGTCATAGTCCGTGGATTTTAAGGACTCCACAGTCCGGTATTTGCTCTGGATGCTTCACACGGGTTCACTGCCGTGCTTGGCGAGGACCAGGCTCCGCTCTGGGCGTTTTCCGCGGGGTCAAAGAGTGACGTTATCCACATTCCACGTAACCAGGAATTTTGCACTAGATGCTTCACACGGGTTCACTGCCGTGCTCGGCGAGGACTAGGCTCCGCTCTGGACGTTTTCCACGGGGTCAAAGAGTGACATTATCCACGTTCCACGTAACCAGGAATTTTGCACAAGATGCTTCACACGGGTTCACTGCCGTGCTCGGCGAGGACTAGGCTCCGCTCTGGATGCTTCACACGGGTTCACTGCCGTGCTCTGCGAGGACCAGGATCCGCTCTGGACGTTTTCCACGGGGTCAAAGAGTGACATTATCCGCGTTCCACGTAACCAGGAATTTTGCACTAGATGCTTCACACGGGTTCACTACCATGCTCGGCGAGGACTAGGCTCCGCTCTGGACGTTTTCCACGGGGTCAAAGAGTGACATTATCCGCGTTCCACGTAACCAGGAATTTTGCACTAGATGCTTCACACGGGTTCGCTGCCGTGCTCGGCGAGGACTAGGCTCCGCTCTGGATGCTTCACACGGGTTCACTGCCGTGCTCTGCGAGGACCAGGATCCGCTCTGGACGTTTTCCACGGGGTCAAAGAGTGACATTATCCGCTTTCCACGTAACCAGGAAGTTTGCACTAGATGCTTCACACGGGTTCGCTGCCGTGCTCGGCGAGGACTAGGCTCCGCTCTGGATGCTTCACACGGGTTCACTGCCGTGCTCTGCGAGGACCAGGATCCGCTCTGGACGTTTTCCACAGGGTCAAAGAGTGACATTATCCGCTTTCCACGTAACCAGGAAGTTTGCACTAGATGCTTCACACGGGTTCGCTGCCGTGCTTGGCGAGGACTAGGCTCCGCTCTGGATGCTTCACACGGGTTCACTGCCGTGCTCTGCGAGGACCAGGATCCGCTCTGGACGTTTTCCACGGGGTCAAAGAGTGACATTATCCGCTTTCCACGTAACCAGGAATTTTGCTGATTGTATCCGCATTTCACGGGATGGAGGTTTGAATGTTGGCGATGTGTATACCACCGAGCCATGGAACTGGGAGTTGCCGCTGTTCCGCTTAGCTTGAAGTTGTGTCTGCTGCCATGAGACGAACGACGAGATGATCTCTAGGTTGCTTGTGGCCCATCGAGATTTAGCTTCTTTCTTTGGTGAAACCTGGGGAAGGAGTATGATCCCTTCTTTGTTTGCGCCCCTGGATTGTATACAGAGGTAGATGTAACACCACCTGTGGGGCGAGGATTTCACTTCTATTTTATTCCTTTTTCCGCGATGCTCTATCATTTCAGCTTTTTATATCGCGAAGGTCGCGATTGCCCCATCATTTCGGCTATTCTTCGCGGTGCCCAATCGTTTCGGCTATTTATTTATTTTCTGCTCGCTGCTTTTTATTGCGAGTTGCCCCATCATTTCGGTTATTTTTTATGCCTTCATTTTTACTTGCTGCTTTTTATTGCAAGTTGCCCCATCATTTCGGCTATTTTGTAGGCATGTGTGGCTTGCTAGCTTTTTCGCTGCGAGCCTGGATTTTAGGCACCGATTTCGGCATCAGCACCGCTACAACTGGAATGTTGCCAGAAGCGAATCATCATTTGCCTTTGTCGATGACGAACAAAGGTGGCTCAGCAAACAGGGTTAAGGGTCCTGTCGACCAAGGCTTTTGACTTTATGAGCCGTAAGGGTCTCACAAAGGTATTTCTCCCTACAAGTCGTGAGGATCTTGCAGGTGTATTTTCTCCTTAGGGATCGTGAGGATTCCTAAGCGTGTGTTCCCCTGTAAGTCGTAAGGATCCTACAAGAGGGCTTTCTCCTTATGGGTCGAGAGGGCCTACAAGGGCTGCTCATTATATGGACATATCCCTAGTCACGGGTGGGACTTTGCTGGGGAAATGTTTATTCGCGCCCGTGGATTGTATACAAGGGTCAGTATTGAATCCCTTATAGGGCAATATCGAAGGTTGTGGAGGATTTGCTTAAGAACAGGTTCAGGTTTCTGTAACTTAAGACTTTCAAGTCTTATGAGCCGTGAGGGTCCCACAAGAGAGTTCTCCTTACGAGTCGTGAGGATCTCGTAAGTGTATTTTCTCCTTAGGAATCGTGAGGATCCCTAAGTGTGTTGCTCCTTTGTGAGTCGTAAGGATCTCACACGGGTGATTTCTCCTTACAAGGTCGAGAGGACCCTATAAGTGTCTTTTAACGAGGTTGCGCCCTTTCGGGTTTTCACAAACACTCGCCGGTAGTCCTGCTGTTTTTACTCACGGAGCCCTGTCGGGTTTTCATCCGTGCCCATTTTGCTTATGGACATACCTTTTTTTTTATTCTTTTTCATATATTTTTTATTTTTTCTTTCTCATCTCGTCAGCCTGACGATGCTGCGGTAGTAGTTTTAGGGACGTTTTGGTCCGTCGTTAGTTTAAGGACGTTTCGGTCCGTCGTTAGTTTAAGGACATTTCGGTCCGTCGTTAGTTTAAGGACGTTTCGGTCCGGCGTTAGTTTAAGGACGTTTCGGTCCAGCGTTAGTTTAAGGACGTTTCGGTCCATCGTTACGGGAAGGCCGGCTGCTGCTTGTAAAGTCTGAGCCTAGGAAGATAGCGAGCGGACATAGTCGTCGTCATCTATCATTGACCCAGGCTATGGCTCATTAAGCGTAGTATTTCTTTAAGAAACGGCCGTTTATTGGCCTGAAAGGTCTTTCACCGTGCATGTCCATGAGTAGATAGGCTCCACCCTGGTAGACCTTGTCAATGATGTAAGGGCCTTCGTAGTTTGGCTCAAATTTTTCCCGTTTGGCACGATTGGGGATCATAGGTCTCTTGACCACTAGCACGAGTTCGCCTTGGTGGAATGTCCTCGGCCTGGTCAATCTTTCGTACGAGCGCGTCATCTTTGCTTTGTAGGCTTCTAGATGTTGTTGCGCTATGAGCCGGGTTTCGTCGAGGGCATCAAGCTCCTCAAGCCGAAGGTGAGCATTTTCTTCATCCGTCAGCTCGTGGTGGACTGCCACTCGTAGAGAGGGTAACTCTATCTCAAGGGGGAGTACTGCTTCCGTCCCAAATACCAATGCGTACGGCGTTGTGTTCGTGGCTGTCTTGAATGTAGTTCGATAAGCCCAAAGGGCTTCTTGCAGCCTCTCGTGCCAGTCTCTCTTATTCCGGGAAACGGTCTTTTTTATGATCTTCGTCAAGGTCTTATTGAAGGCCTCGGCCAGACCGTTAGCTCGTGGGTTGTAAACTGAAGAATATCTCCAGTCTATATTGTGCTGCTGCGCGAAGCGGCTAATCTTATGGCTTCGATAGGCTGGCCCATTATCGGAGATAATCCGCCGTGGGGTTCCGAACCGATAGATAACGTGCGTCATGAAGAAATGGAGGATATTCTCCGTCTTTACTTCCCTCAGTGGTATTGCTTCTACCCATTTGGAGAAGTAATCAGTCGTCGCCAGGATAAAACGATGTCCCCGGGATGATGCTGGCTCAATGGGGCCGACTATGTCAGTCCCCCACATTTCGAATGGCCAATTAGCCACCGTTGGGTGTAGTGGATTCGGATGTTGGTGGATAAAGTCTCCGTGGATCTGGCACGAGTGGCATTGCTTCGCATACTCGAGGCAGTCCAGGATCATCGTGGGCCAGTAGTAACCCATCCGTTTAATTTTTAGCTTCATCTTTGGGCCTGCTTGGTGAGAACCGCAAAGTCCGTCGTGAACTTCCTGAACGACTCTTTCTGCGTCGTCGGGTCCTAAGCATCTCAGCCATAGAGAATCAAACGATCTCTTGTATAGGGTATCGTTGACGAAAGCGAAAGATAGAGCTCGTTTCATGAGCTGATGTCTTGAGGATGCTTCTTTGGGCATTCGGTGGGACTTAAAGTAGTCTATGAAGATTTCCCTCCAGTCCTCGGCCTTCTCATGGTCTTTTATTTGTAGGGTTGTCTGCTCAGTCGCTCCCTTCTCTTTATATAATGTCGGAGGTATTTCCGCCGGGGTGAGCACTCGACGGCTTTGTACCACGATTCTTACATCATCGAGGTTTTCGTCCGCCAGTTCTTTAGCAAGTTTGGCTAACGCGTCTGCTTTACTGTTTTCCGCTCGCGGTATATTCTCCAAAGTATAGGAGGGAATTTGGATCAATAGTTGTTGCACCTTTTCGCTGTACTTTACCAACTCCGGCTTGCACGTTTGGTAGTCACCATTTACTTGACTAACAACTAGCTGAGAATCCCCGTATATAAGGAGGTCTTCAATTCCCATGTCGATGGCGATTTCGAGGCCTGCTATAAGAGCTTCATATTCAGCCTCATTGTTTGTCCTCGGCTCTGTTAAGGAGAAGGCGAAGCGCATTATCCCTCCTTGTGGAGTTGCAAAGATGAGGCCTATCCCCGATTTGATCATTGGGATACCTTGTTTCTGTTTCTTTACGGAGGACGCTCCATCAAAATAGAGTTCCCATCGGGTGCTTCTGCCGCTAATCGCATCAAATGCATGCTCGTCCGGCAAATCACATTTCAGAGGAGAAACGGCCGGTATCGGGTGCTCAGCGAGGAAGTCAGCAATGGCCTGGCCTTTCACTGCCTTGAGAGGTTGATAGATTATCGAGAACTCCATCAAGAGCAGGGCCCATTTAGCGAGTCGTCCCGTCAATATGGCTTTTGACATCAGATATTTAAGAGGGTCCACCTTCGAGATGAGACAGACTTCGTGTGCCAACGCATAGTGCCTGAGCTTTGTTATCGCGAAGATTAATGCCAAGCAATGTTTTTCAATGGGAGAGTAATTGCTTTCTGCCCCCAGTAGAACTCGACTTAAGTAGTAGAGTGCTCTCTCTTTCCCCTGATCGTTCTCTTGCGCCCATAATGCGCCCAAGGAACCTTCGAGGGCGGTTGTATAAAGAATGAGGGGTTTTCCCTTAACCGGCGCAGCCAACACTGGAGGGTTCTGCAGGTATTGCTTGATCTTGTCTAGTGCACCTTGGCATTTGTGATCCCAAACGAACGGAGTTCCCTTTTTCATCAGGTGGCTGTAAGGACGGCATTTGCCTGAAAGATTTGCGATAAATCGCCGGATGTATGCGAGCTTCCCTTGGAGAGACCGCAACTGTTTGAGGATTCTTGGCGGAGGCATTTCCATGATCGCTTTAATCTTCGACGGATCTATTTCAATACCTCGGTGTCGAACGATGAATCCCAGGAATTTGCCCGAGGAGACTCCAAACGCGCATTTGAGGGGATTCATTTTCAAATTATATTGCCGAAGGCATTGAAACACAGTCTCCAGATGCTTTAAATGCTCTTCGTATGACATGCTCTTTACTACGAGGTCATCGATATAGCATTCAACGATGTCATATATGAGGTCATCGAAGATCTTTGTCATGGCCCTTTGATAGGTAGCGCCAGCGTTCTTTAGACCAAAGGGCATAACCCTATAGCAGAATATACCCAAAGGGGTCCGGAAAGCGGTGTGCTTCTGGTCTTCGGGATACATCTTTATCTGATTGTATCCTGACGAACCGTCCATAAAGGAGAAAACTTCGTGAGTGGACGTGTTATCTATCATTAGCTCGGTTACCGGTACTGGGAAATCATCCTTTGGACAGGCTTTATTGAGATCCCTGAAATCCACGCATATGCGTACCGTCCCATTCCTCTTCATTACCGGGACGATATTGGCGATCCAGTCGGGATATTGAACTTCTTGAATAAATCCAGAATCGATCAGCTTCTTGACTTCGGCGTTGATGCTCATCTCAAGCTCGAGTCGCATCCTTCTTGGCGCCTGCTTGACTGGCTTGATATCTGGGGAGATTGCTAATTTATGCACAGCAACCTCCGGATCTAATCCTGGCATCTCAGAGTAGTTCCACGCGAAGCAGTCTTTATGCCGTAGAAGCACGTTTTTTAACGCGGCCACCTTTTCTTCAGAGAGTAGCTCGCTGACAAATGTCGGTCGTGTGTCATCTGCCGATCCCAACTCAATTTTTCTGAGGTTATCCGCCGTAGTATGTATACCATCTTCCAGTTCTCTCGGAGCTGGCGGAAATTCTGAGATCACCTCGTCATCGCTGTTCTCAAAGCATTGGGGAAAGTCATCCATGTTCTCACGCTCTTCTTTTAATGTCGTAATCGTATAACAGGTGCGAATCCGCTCCCAGGACTGAAGTGGATCCGGTTTTGCTCTTGCGGCCTTGGGTTCATGCTTTTGTGGCGGCGTTACCCTCCAGCTGTTGGATAAAGCGAATCTGCCCCGTTGGTACTGGTCCTCGACCCAGTTCTTGAAGGTGAAGCAGTCTTCGGTAAGATGTCCTATGGCTTGGTGATAAGAGCAATAGCTCGAACGAGAAGCCTTGTTAGCTTGCTCAGGGTGTCTAGACTCTGGAAGCGCGATCATTTGATGTTTTAAAGCGAGCTTGAGTAACTTCTCCGTCTTGTCTCAGGGGAAGGAGTACGCTCGACTCATCTTCTCCATGAGGGACGAATCCGAGCCGCGCAGTACCCGTAATCCTCTAATCCTGCGTCGTTGTTGTCGGCTCCTCTTCCCGCTTCTTAATTTATTTCCGTCTCCACATCGGGCCTTTCGCACAACGGGTTGACAAAGATGAGCATCTTTGTCTTTTGGAGCCTGTTGAAATAGACGTTGCGTCTTGGCCTTCTCGTAGATGGCCATTTCGCGGTTGTGGTTTTCCTGAGCTTTCGGACCCATTTTCCTGATAGGCTTGTCCGTTCGTTCTTCAAATGACGGACTCGGCGCTTCGATCGTGGGGTGTAATTTTGACGAGGGGTTGGCATCTCCTGACAGGGCGTCCTCTTCTTCATCAAAGGTGTATATGGCGTAGTTACTGTGGACCCGTTCCAATTTTCTCGCTCTCGCGTACCCAAGCCCGAGTGTTTCCATTTTCCCGTTGGGCAATTTGCGCTGAGTCCCAGGGACGTCCCAAATCTTGTTGTAGAACCGAGCCTGCCGAACAGTCTGTTTTAAGGGTACTCCTTGGCGCTTCAATAGCTTTTTTAATCCATTTGTATAGTATCTGGGCAGACGGATGGGTTGGAGTCTGTCGCATGTAGCATCCGCGCCATGCCAGATCTCTTTCTCTATTTTCGACTCTGAGGATCGGTAGAATAGGATCACCTTCTCACCCCTTTGCCTGGGAGGGATGTAAAATGTTTGCAGGTCCTGCACATTGTGAGCTTGAAGCGTGTCGAGATCCTTGTAGTGTTCTCGCGGTACCATGGTGATTTGCAAACTATGGTCATCGCCAAGGGGTGCTTGCATTGACAGCCGATTGGAGAATACGGCATTAACTTCATCTTCTGAATCACTTCCGAAGACCAACACGGGGGCGGGCGTCCCCAGGTTGTTACGCTGAGATGGCCCTGTATAAACTATCTCTTCCTCTTCTTCGGTATCGCTTCCGAAAACAGGGATGGTGGCGGCGGCTTTGTTCTCCGAGTTGCGACACCTTTCTGTATCTTCGAAGTCTGGCAAAAAGTATTTCGCATCTTCGTACTTGCGGACTTCGTTCACGGAGAATGGATTTAACTCTCCTGTTACGGTATACTCGAAACCATCCTTAAAGTACTTCATACACTGATGTTGTGTAGAAGGGACGATGTTGTATTCGTGTAGCCAAGGACGGCCGAGCAAGGCGTTGTAGCAAGTCTTGGCGTCAATGACATGGAATTTGATGTCTGTGACGAGAAGTCCAAAGCGTAATGTTAATATCACAGATCCGAGAGTCCGTGACGACTGTGAATCGAAACCGGAGATAGTAATTTTGTCACGAGCGAGGTGTTGCACACTCATGCAGATTTCCTTCAACACCCGAACATTAAGGAGATTGACGGAGGATCCATTATCCACCAGGATCTTGCCTATCTTGATGTCATGGCAGTATCCGGAGACATATAGGGGACGGTTGTGGTCGCACGTCCCGAGAAGGAGGTCTTCATCACCGAAAGTGACGTCGGCCGTATGCACTTCCTCCAGGTTGTCTTTCATCCTTTCAGTGGCGAGGAAGGCTTGGAATTGTTCAGGTTCTTGCAACGCCTTAATTAGTGAGTCTCGCGATTCTTTTGACAATAGGAGGGCATCAAGGATGCTAAGCTGAGAAGGTAGCTTCCTTAAGTGCGCGAGGATGTTATAGTCCACCTTACCCTTCTTAGGAGGGTCTCTGGTAGTTAGTTCTTTCGTGACTTGGTCATCTAAAGTGATATCTTCAATGACCTTTTCCTTTCCCTTATCTTTTCTGCTCACGGGCCCGAGATTCTTTTCTGGGAGTGTGCGATTGCGCAGCTGAATGTTCTCGCAGGCCTCCGATTCCTCTTCTTTCCCTAACACGGGTTCTTTAAAGAGAGGGCCCAGAGTCATTTCTTCATCAGAGTCGCTCCCAAAGGTGAGAATTTGTGACCCCCCGACGTTAACCATGTCACAGCTGCCAGTAGTTCTGTTGCGCCCGTCGACAGTGCTTCTTCGCTTCCGACGGCTCTTACGTTTCATGCGCTTAAAATGTTGTCGACGAGTAACATATCCTTGCCACCATATTTTAAAGGCGTCGCACTCCTCCGTGGGGTGCGAGACTCTCCGATGATATGCGCAATAATTAGGGTGCCTCTCCGTCCCATCGTGTGTATTCCCTTCCGAGGGTGGTAGCTTCATCCCCATTGACATGGCTTTGGCAAACCTTTTCCTCGTCTTGAATATCTTTTTGTCTACTTCGGACGCCTTTTGATCTGGCGGGGGTAGTTCAACTCTTTCATTCAGTCGCCTGCATTTGGTTCTTTCTGACGTCGCCATCTCATGTTCCTGATCCGCCTTACTTTTTAGACGAATTTCGTCTAGAAAGGCATTGATCGTTTCATTTGTCAGCCACGCACGCTCTGGTTCAGGTTCTGCCTCCAGCTTCTTAGCGTCAGGAGTTTTCTCATCATCGGTAAACGAGTGGGAGATTACGTTACAACTCGCCACATACTCTTCGGATTCATCCGATGAGCTCTCTTCATCATCTCCCTCTTGAAAGATGTGGTTGAGGAACTCTTGCAGTGTGACAGGGGTTCGCGCCTTTTGATTGTATTCTTCCAGCGCGTCGATTTGCTTTTGCAATTTCGTACGCTCGTCTCCAAGCTTCGCGGGCTTCTTGGATTTCTTCTTCTTTTTCTTCGAAGCTTTTGACGGCTGGGCGTGAGTATTTGGGCCCTTATCACGAGTCTTCGTAGTTGTGCGGGGTCTCAACATCCCCTCGATAATTTGAGGTTCAAGAGGGTCTTTCCATTTGATCGCAGGGCACGCGTGAAGGTCTCTCAGCATTCTTTTTGTTTTCGTTGATAGCACGACCTCCCATGGAGCTTCTTCAATAAAGGAGCAGGTTGCCCCCAATGTATCTGTTTTCTTAGGAGTATGCGGTTGTGGTGGGCTCACCTTCCACTTCTCGGACAGTACAAACTTCCCCTGGAGGTATTGATCTTCAATCCATCCTTTGAAGACGAAGCAATCTTCAATCGGATGACTTACCGTTTGATGGTAAGGGCAATAGTTAGGGTTATTCACCTCGGTGGGTTGTGGCAGTCGCCTTGGATTTGGTAGGTTTATAAGTCTGTTGCGTATTGCCAGCTCGAATAACCGTTTCGTCTTGTCTCGTGGGAACGAGTAGGGACGCTTCATCTTTTCATTATAATACCGGCGTCTTTCTTCCAATTGATCTGCCGGTTTCGGGGCGTTAGGTTGCTGTTGGGCATTTGTGACGAAGGTCGCCCTCCCTTTACCCTTGTCATTCCGAGGTTCCGACTTCGGGGGAGGTGGTCTATGACCCATCTGGTCCATCTGAGCCAACTTGTCGATTAAAGCCTGGAATGTGGTTGGCTTAAAGAACATCATAAACTGGGAGATAGTTGCGTGGGGGTCTAGGGTTCCCACGAACATGCCCACTGCGGGTGCCTCCTCAATGCGTTGTTCACATCTCGACCACAAGTTCCGCCAGCGTATAGCATACTGGACCCAGGTTTCGCCTGGTTTTACCCTGGCGTTAATCAATGCAGTTATTGGAGTGCGTTCGCTGACACTTGCGAATCGCTGAGTGAATAGCAGCTCCATTTCAGCGAACGTCTTGATAGAATCGTTCGGGAGTTCTGAATACCATTCGAACGCTGTTTCTGATAAGCTGCCCACGAACTGTCGGAGCAACAGTTTATCATCGCCTCCGGTGTTACCACAGAGGGCCCGGAACTGAGCGACATGTTGATGGGGATTGCCGGTCCCCTTGTACACGTGGAATTTTGGTATCGTGTAGCCTTGCTGGTATTTGATTTGGTCGTACCAGCTCGGATACGGCCGCCCCGTTTTCACGACTTGACCAGCTGCCTCAGTCGCATGATGGACCCGGATTTGCTGGGCTATGTAGTCAGCCAAGTCCGCCTTAGAGATTGCCTCTTCCTTGGCCGTTGAGAGGGCCGGCAGTGGATTCGACGTTTCTCCTCGGTCGTCTTCAAGAACGATTGGGGGATCTTCGGCGGGCAAGTCCTGCTGGATCATCATTCCTATCATATCTTGGAAGAGAAGGCCCATACGTTGTATGTTGGCTGCTTGTTCAGCAGCCTCTTTGTCCTTTTTCTCCAGTATCCGGCGAAGGAATTCAGCGTCGGTTTCTTCTTCTTGGCGCGCGTCTGAGGATGTTTCTGGTCTTTCTTTTGGCCCGGTAAGTGCGGCCATAGCACTCATCATTTCTTGGAGCTTTTGTTGCTGCTCCTGGGCTTTCGTCACGGATCGGGTCAGCGGTCGGTGGCCCGTAGAGATGCGGCTTTCCTCCTTTCCAAAAGCCATATAAACAGTGTGCACCCTCATGCCCCCAGACTTAGGGCATTTGGGCTCAGTGCTTTTAGCTGTTGTTGCACGCTGGGGGGTCTTCTCTGGCTTCCTCTTTTTATGAGCCATGGAGGTTGAGGGGGCCGTTGAGGTGGGCGTCCCGACAGCCTTTCGGGGTTCAGCCTGGTGACCAGCTTCCGGTTGGATTTTCAGCTTCTTGTGCTGGCGGGAGAAGTTTGGATCGACGATCGAGTCTCGGGCCTGCCGCCAAACCTTATAGATTTTGGAAGACAGCCGTTGAGGAGATCGGGGCTGTTCTGATTCTATTTCCACAACCTTTTTTAATGAGGGAGGAGACCTCTTTAGCACTGCAGTAGGGGAATTCCTTCGCACCTTATTTAGGATCTCGAAGCTGTTCCTAGTTGGAACAGCAGCATTAACTTCTGCCGTCGGGGCTGATGGAGTTAGCCCAGAGGGGGAGTTGCCCCCAGCCTTCCTTACTCGGCGCCAATGGCAACGTCGAGCGTGTCGAGCGGACGGCGCTGGTTCAGTGGTGAGAATGGCTTCGTCTTGCCCCCTGTGTAGGTGGGGGGTCGCTGCTGGTGTTAGCCTGTCAAAGACCGATGTCCTTTGTGCAGCAGGAGCGGGAGCTGAAGCCGTCAATCTTGTAAAGACCGACTTTTTGGCCGGAGAAGCCACCTTGCCAATTTCGGGGGTAGGAGCGGCCACTTTCTTAGAAGTAGCCTCCTCTGAGATTGTAGGCCCCATGATGAGTTCGCAAGATTTCTGGCCCAATCTAGAGAAGACCGAGGCGTTGACGTTGGGCGACTCGTTGAGAGGAGCCGCGGCAGGGGTAAGACGATCAAAGACCGACTTCCTGAGAGCTTCCTTTGTCAGCACCGGCGCCACGAAGCTTGATGGGGGGAGTATAGTCCCAAAGAACAATCCGGTAGTGGCTTGAGTCACTTGGTCCACCGGCATTGTGAACAACGAAGCAGCTTGGGGTCCATAGGCTATACCTCCTGGCGAGGTAGAGCGTTGGTCGCAATTGCAGTTTGAGCAGTTGGAGGATTTCGCAGAAGTAGAAGCCATCGATCCTTTGTTTTCTGCAATAGGCAAGACGCCAATTTTTAGTATCTTGAAACCCAAGGGCAACTATTAACGAACCGCGATTGGTTCGCGAATCACGACACACGAAGTGTGGAGTGGAAAGAGGAAAAGGTCCCACCGGGCGTGCCAGAATCTGTTCCCCTCCGAACGGCGGCCTTGACTCGGGCGTCCGTGCTTGAGGTTCGGGGCAGATGCTAATTGGTGCTATCCGTCCACCTCTCCGAAGATGCCAAGTTGTTTATGGCACCGTGCATCGAAGGTTTTGACGGATGCGGCCGATATAGCAGACTTCGTCAGATTCCCCCTCATTTGAGGGGTTTTTGATTGTGGGGACGCTCTTCCCTGCAGGCGCAAGCCCCTGCAGTTAATTACGCTACCGCATCGCGATAACAACTTTCTCCTTCTCCAGATGGTCACTTCGTGTCGTGTGTGTTTATTTTATGTTTTGTTGCCCGTGGATTGTTTACGGAGACTGGGTTATATCGTCGCCCGTAGGGCGTGGACTAGTCCAAATCCGTGTTTATCTTAGATTTGGGTTTGGGGGTTTGGTTTGAGGATACGTCAGCCATTCTCGAGGCTAAGATCAACTCAAACGTTTGTTAAGGATACGTTAGTCCAATTTGAGACTAAGATCAACTTAACGGGATCGTTTAGATCCGACAAAGGAGCGTTTGGACTCCATTGTTCCAGTTTTAGGGACATAGTGGTCCATCGTATGTGTGTGGCCATCGGGACCCGTCACCTCTCTGACGACGTTGAAGGAGTACAACGACGGGTGTCAGAGGGGTTCAGAGATGTACCCTCGAGCCAGAGTTAATTTGGGGGATTCGTAGTCCAGTCTGCTTGAAGGTTTAAGGATTCGTTAGCCATCTTTGAGGCTAAGATCAACTTAAACGGGACCGTTTAGATCCGACAAAAGAGAATATAGGGGCTCTATTGTTCTAGTTTAGGGACATTGCGGTCCGTGGGTAGTTTAAGGACATTGCGGTCCATGGGTAGTTTAAGGACATTGCGGTCCATAGGTAGTTTTAAGACATCTCGGTCGAGGTTAAGGACGTCATAGTCCATGGGTTTAAGGACTCCACAGTCCGGTGTGCGCTCTGGATGCTTCACACGGGTTCATTGCCGTGCTTGGCGAGGACCAGGCTCCGCTCTGGACGTCTTCCGCGGGGTCAAAGAGTGACGTTATCCACGTTCCACGTAACCAGGAATTTTGCACTAGATGCTTCACACGGGTTCACTGCCGTGCTCGGCGGGGACTAGGCTCCGCTCTGGGCGTTTTCCGCGGAGTCAAAGAGTGACGTTATCCGCGTTCCACGTGACTAGGAATTTTGCATTAAACATGGGTTTAAGGACCCCACAGTCCACATCGTGGGTGGTCGTCGGGACCCGTCACCTCTTTGAAGACATTGAGGGATTACAATGCCAAGTATCAAAGGAGTGAAGAGATGTACCCTAGAACCGGAGTGGATTAAATAGTCCTTGGCCCAATTTGGGTCAAGACTGATTAATTATGTTATGAGCCCATTGGCCCAGTTAATCATGAATTGAGGACTTATGGCCAGCTTGGGCTAAGTCCAGTCAGGTCTGGAATATTGATTTCTTGTTGGTCCACTGAGGGAGAGGCTTTGCCTCTATCCCTTTAGCCAATCGGGCCAAAGCCTAGTGTTAAACACTTCAGAGCAATCAGTGTTGAACATTGGGAATTAGGTTAGTGTTTAACACTAAGAAATAATTGGTGTTAAACACCAGCGACAAGGCTTTCAAATTAGTGTTAAACACTAAAACAGATCGGTATCAAGCACTGGCAACTGAGCCCTCAAATTAGTGTTAAACACTAAAGTAGTCAGTGTTGAACACTGCAAGTAAAATTTTTGATTAGTGTTAAACACTAAGGCCCAACAGTTGTTTTAACATTGGATTCGGGAGTTTCGATTTAGTGTTAAACACTAAGGCAAGAGGGGTCACGTGGCAACACGTGAGAGCGCCCTCCCTTCATTAATTCTGCTGAGATTATCGCATTTTTCAGAGTATCACGTGTCATCACGTGACGGGCATTCAAATGCTTATATGTTAACGCTTCTGCCGAGGGTCACGTGGGTCATGTGGGGTGCTGCCTCAAAGGGGCTTTCTGTAGATCTTTTGGGGGGTCACGTGGTGACACGTGACCCTGCCTCTATGTTGTTTAGAAGATCTGTTACTCCTTTTTCAGGAATTAAATTCCTCGAGCTTTAAATTTCAGAGGAATTAAATTCCTACTTCCTTTTGAAGACTTGTATTCTGGAGTAGAATTGAACCCTGAATCTTCTGTAGGAATTAAATTCCTCGTTTATGTGAAGAACTAAATAGGGTTAAACCCTAATAAAAGCTTTTTAAGGAATTAAACTTCCAGTCCCTGTTAAATTATGATTAAGGGAATCGAATTCCCGTTGTTTCAACAGAACTAAGTTCTTAATTAGGGTTAAACCCTGTTTCTCTCTGTTTTGAAGGAATTAAATTCCCATGACACAGGGTCAAGCCTTACTTTTAAAGGAATTAAATTCCTATAGTTCTGTGAGAATTAAATTCTCCTGTTCCCATTCCCTCTCTATGTTTTGGATCTGCATGGCAAGATCTCAACCCATTGAGAATTAAATTCTCAACCTAAAGGGGAGATGTGCACTTTGCAGATCCTCTATCAAAGAGAGAAGAAATATGTTCTTCTGTTTTTACATTATCAGAGTTAAACTCTGTTGAGAATCAAATTCTACTTCTTTCAAGAAGCATTCCCTTTCTTATCTAGGGTTTTCTTTTGCAGAAGCTCCAAATTCCTCCAAGTATCCAGGCTCTCTCCTTTTTTCTCCCTCTGCGTATATATCCTTCTTTTTTTGTATCTCTTGGCTCCTATTTATAGGAGAAGCAGCCGAATAAATTAGTTTTGTGACGAATCTTCATTGAGAGATTTGATTTGCATTCTTCATTCATTCTGGGCCTTTGGATTATTAGGTGAATTTTATTCACCATTGGATTTTAAATCCAGAGATTCTCCTTTGTTATTTTGGTTAGATTTAAGGGGGAAATCTTTCCAAACCCGAGATTTTCCATAGATAGATGATATTTAAATCACTTCTGAATCTTTAATTCGATTGGTCTCAGATAATCACTTTCCTTTGGAAAGATTCAAATCTCCTTCAGAATTTAATTCTGTCGTCAAAATGGGCTTTGAAAGCCGGTCACGTGTGACCACGTGACCCATGGTCACGTGTGGACACGTGACCCTCTTTGGAATGAAGAGTCCTCTTTCTTTCTGCGCTGTCTTCTGGTTGCTGTTTTAGTCATCACGTGTTAACACGTGACCATTGGTCACGTGTGAACACATGACCCCTGTTAGGAGCCTCCTTCTTTTTTATTCGACTGAAGGACCGGTCTACTGCTTCGAGTGTCACGTGCCAACACGTGACCTCTTCTGACGCCTTTTTTCTTAACTTGATCGGTAGACTTTTTCCTTGACTTGATCAGTAGACCTTTTCCTTGACTTGATCAGGGAACTCATGAGCCTTTTCCGCTGTTTTCATATGTCACGTGTCAACACGTGACTGCTGGTCACGTGTGAGCACGTGGCCCCTCTTTCTGAAGCTTTTCCCATAAGCTTTTCTGATTTTAAATCAGGAAACATTCGCCTCCCCAAAATGTTTATTGTCGGCGGCCGCTGCACGGGAATGGCACCAATCGCAGGCTGGAGAAGATCATCCGAATTCCAGTCTTTGACCTCCACGGCATACTTCACCGGGGGTTCATCCGCATAGGGGATCGAAAATATGGGCTCAGACGGCGTAGCAGAACCGAAGCTTCGACGACCCTGGACGATCTCATTATACCACCTACCCCACAGGTGAAGGTTCTTGTGCTCGGGATCATGATCCTTGATGAGAGCGAGCACCTCTCGGTCCACTGGTGACTGGGGAAATCCTCCCTCCGAGCGAACAAACGGGAAAGACAAATCAGCAGACATGTTTCCTGCGGAGGGACAAAAATCAGCCGTCGGTGTTGTAATTCCAACGCTTGGCATTTTAAGATTTATAACACACTGCAATGCAGTGGGTAGGGGACCAAAGGGGGACTCACAAAATCTGGATGACTGTGCATCAGTTAATAAGACAGCCCCATCATTGGATTAGACTGTCAATTAATGAAGAGATTCCCAAGAGAATATTCTAATTAATGGGAAATCCCTAGAGACAAGGAGAAAATCTCCTCTTTCAGAGCAAAGCTCTGTCACAGAGTGACATTTGTCAAACTCTGGTCTCAAGGGAATAAAATTCCTTAAAAGAGCCGAGCTCTGTAATAATGATGGAAAGATCCATCAAAAGAAAATTTTAATTCTTGAAAAAATTAAAAAATTTGGGATCTTAAAGATCCATGAAAACTCTTAGGAGTTCTTCATTTTTCAGATAAAAAAGATCTACATTTGATCCATGAGCAAAGCTCTGTTCATGGGTTAAAACCCATGAAACATGATCTCTGTAGATCTATGGATTCTTGAGAGCAAGACTCTGTTGGTGAAACCTCAAAAGGGTTTTCTTTAGATCAAAGATCTATAAGAGCAAGGATCTGTTGATTAAAATTAATTTAATTTAAGTTAAATTTTACCTAAAATGTTCTAAAATTTGAACTCTGAAGTTCTTGAAAAGAAATGAGAGTAAGGCTCTAAAGTTCTTAAAAACAAGAGCAGGGCTCTGAAAGCAAAAGTTCTGAAGATAGTAACTATTTACTGAGGACCAAGGGTCCTATTTATAGGCGCTTGCGCCCCTTCAACTCATCAGTTGATCCAATAGCTAGGATCTTGCCACCGCTGCACTCACGTGTGCGCCACATGAGCGCAACGGCGGGGGGGAGGCATTTGTTTCCCCCAATAAAAGCAAAGGTCTGTTTGAATTTCAAAAAATTCAAAAATTGAAGCAACGCTTCAAATTTCTTGCGCTGCGTGCAACGCGCCACGTGTCAAAAGCTGATACGTGAGCGCAACGCACAAGGCAGCGCACCCAATCAGAGCAAGGCTCTATTTAAAACAAAATTGAAGGAAGCAACAGTTGCGCTGCACTCTGCGCTGCGCGACACGTGTCAGCGCAGTTGCGCTGCGCGACACGTGTCAGCGCAGTTGCGCTGCGCGACACGTGTCAGCACAGTTGCGCTGCGTGACACGTGTCAAGCGCAGGTGCGTTTGCGCCAAACAGAATTAAAATTCCAGTAAGATCTTTTTGTTCTTGTTTGTCACGACCCAAAGTTTGGCCCGTGACCGGCACTTAACCACGTAACGTCTACAGGCGTAACGCGACTAAGTAAGCCGAAAACCCAGAAATCTAAAACCCTTTTTTAAGAATAAGTAAAGAACTACATGTTTAACAATCAAGGTTTTTAAATAACTAAGCCGAATATGCCATTTAAAAACAGTATAGTCTTTCTAAAAAATTCGGCAGAGTTTCTTTTGTAACAATGGCCCCGAATGGGGTAAAACAAGAACAACAATATATATATGCAATGATAAGGGCATCCCCAAGCGGGAGCTAGCTCTTCGTCAATCGACGGTCACAACCACACATGCAACAATAGTATACAACGCCAAGTGGCGAGGATCAAACCCCAAGGAAAGCTCAAGCACAAGAAACCGCAGTACTACTAAGCGCGACTCTAAGGTCGAATAATACATCACTAAAGTCTAGGTCTGAAACAATATACAAGTTTTGGTTGATGGACAATTTCTAGATACAATGGAATAAAATACAATACAACGGTGGTTCTTGATGCGAAAGAATCCACCTACCAAGAGCAAATCACCCGCAAGAAGGTAGTGTGCCAGATATGCCGCAATAAAACCTGTACGGCAGAACCTGCAAGAACTGTGGCACAACGGGGGTGAGTTGCCAACTCGTGAATAGAAATATCTACAAGTAGAAACCGAATGCAAGACATAACCCTAAGTCAACGATCAGTAATATAATCTACAAGAGTACATCTGAGTGTAATAAGGTGGCAAGGTAACATCTAATCATGTATGCAGTGTCAGGTATTCAGGTAATAACATGTCATCAGTGTAAGGTATGTCTGCATGAAGTAAATATAATGAAGTATCAAGTATATCAATACACATATATTAGCGTCCCATACCACTAATATTGGTGTAAGGGTATATATAACAGCGCCCTCATACCCTGTTATATATACAAATAAAGTATGATCAGTGTAAATCCAGTTTGTATATGAACCATATCTGTATATATGTGGAACCCGTCCACCTGTCACCCACTGACAATAAGCATCATGTATGCAATGCATAAACAATAAATAGGGGATAAGGGAGATATAATGTAACATCTACCATAAAGGCCCCGAGCACATAGGCTCCTCTCCAATCGAGCTCATAGGCTCCCATCACATCGAGCTCATAGGCTCCGAGCACATAGGCTCCTCTCACATCGAGCTCATAGGCTCCATCACATCGAGCTCATAGGCTCCGAGCACATAGGCTCCTCTCACATCGAGCTCATAGGCTCCATCACATCGAGCTCATAGGCTCCGAGCACATAGGCTCCTCTCACATCGAGCTCATAGGCTCCGAGCACATAGGCTCCTCTCACATCGAGCTCATAGGCTCCATCACATCGAGCTCATAGGAATAACATATCTCAATGCGGATGATCAGAACATGACATATGCGACATATAAACAAAGGTAAGCATATCAGAAGTCATGTACATATAGATGAGCTACAATGCAATGATCCAATGTGATATAGGTATCAAGTATGAATATCAAGTCATGTCACATATAGGTAAACTACAATGCAATGATCCAATGTGATATAGGTATCAAGCATAAATATCAAGTCATGTCACATATAGGTAAGCTACAATGCAATGATCCAATGTGATATAGGTATCAGGTATGAATATCATGTCACATATAAGTAAGCTACAATGCAATGATCCAATGTGATATAGGTATCAAGCATGAATATCAAGTCATGTCACATATAAGTAAGCTACAATGCAATGATCCAATGTGATATAGGTATCAGGCATGAATATCAAGTCATGTCACATATAGGTAAGCTACAATGCAATGATCCAATGTGATATAGGTATCAGGCATGAATATCAAGTCATGTCACATATAAGTAAGCTACAATGCAATGATCCAATGTGATATAGGTATCAAGCATGAATATCAAGTCATGTCACATATAAGTAAGCTACAATGCAATGATCCAATGTGATATAGGTATCAGGCATGAATATCAAGTCATGTCACATATAAGTAAGCTACAATGCAATGATCCAATATGATATAGGTATCAGGCATGAATATCAAGTCATGTCACATATAAGTAAGCTACAATGCAATGATCCAATGTGATATAGGTATCAGGCATGAATATCAAGTCATGTCACATATAGGTAAGCTACAATGCAATGATCCAATGTGATATAGGTATCAGGTATGAATATCATGTCACATATAAGTAAGCTACAATGCAATGATCCAATGTGATATAGGTATCAGGCATGAATATCAAGTCATGTCACATATAAGTAAGCTACAATGCAATGATCCAATGTGATATAGGTGTCAGGCATGAATATCAAGTCATGTCACATATAAGTAAGCTACAATGCAATGATCCAATGTGATATAGGTATCAGGCATGAATATCAAGTCATGTCACATATAGGTAAGCTACAATGCAATGATCCAATGTGATATAGGTATCAGGCATGAATATCAAGTCATGTCACATATAAGTAAGCTACAATGCAATGATCCAATGTGATATAGGTATCAGGCATGAATATCAAGTCATGTCACATATAGGTAAGCTACAATGCAATGATCCAATGTGATATAGGTATCAGGCATGAATATCAAGTCATGTCACATATAGGTAAGCTACAATGCAATGATCCAATGTGATATAGGTATCAGGTATGAATATCATGTCACATATAAGTAAGCTACAATGCAATGATCCAATGTGATATAGGTATCAAGCATGAATATCAAGTCATAATCAACTATTTGATGTACAGGTATATGTGTACAATATGCCATGCAAGAATCATATCAGGAATGCAACAGTACTACAGTGTAGTGGCATGGCAATTATCGATGATGAAGTGTGTGAGTCGGCAAATAGTGTACGTGAAACATACGCATCATCGATAATGGTGCTGGTGTCCTAACAGCATGATAATAACATAATAATGAACATATGCCAGCAATGCGAACAGTAGGAAAATACAGGTATCTATTAGTCAACACCACAGTGAAGTATCTACTATGCAAACTACATCTAAGTATCCGGTCAATCAGGAGGGGTAGGTGTGGAAACCACCTAAATCTGAGTCAATGTATATATATATAGTCGGTGATCCCGCCTCAATGTCGTATCGTAAGATATCCTCGAGTTATGAGTGCGGATCTATCATCAATATCGGCTCGTACGGTAAATCATCGTACGGCATTCCCAAAGGCTGGGTACAGGTCAATATCTCACTATCTCGTCACATAACAGGTATCACTATCATCAGATCACATAGCCTGGGGTACTACTCTATGTCTAGCACCAAACGATACCATCAGTGAAGTATGCATGCGGGGTAAACACATATCCCAAGCCCGCAAGAGATCACAAGTCATATCCCACAATGAATCGTATCCAATCACCGATCTCACGTCATCAAGCCCACATCATCGACTCATTACCAACGTCATCCCATATCATCAAACGCTGTGCAAGTACAAGTAATATGCAAGGGTGTGTGTGTGGGTGTAAGTTCTATCCTAGGGTTCGCGACTATGAACTACACTAGTCACTTCTACCCTATACTATCCATAATACTTCTAACACAAAACTACTACACACTAAAACTATCACACATCTACTATATGCATATACTAACTACGGACTGCGGGGGTGCTATACGCCATCCACCCGACTTCCCCCTGTAGATATAATCTACTCACCTCGCATCATCATTTGCGGACGTCACCATGCATTGCTCGTCGTCCCGAAGTCTTCATGAGTACCTACACATCAAAGTGTCGCATATACGCATCAAAACCAAATCCAAGCTAAAACGGCGCATGAAATCCAAAACGATACGATAAGGGGGCCTATAGGTGAGAACCTATGGCACGCCTTCAAAACCACATATAAATCCTCTATATCGTCGTATAAACGCCAACTAGTCGAGGTAAAACGAAACACACCAATGCAGAAATGAAAATACGGAATACGGAAACACGAATCCAAAATAGCAACTTAGGATATATGTCCCAGATTTTACCAGAGATCAATTTATACAAATCTATGAATACCAGGGGCCTAAACTAACAATGTAGGAGCTACAGAACCAAAACGAGCCAAGGAGGTGGGACCCAGGCCGCAATTGGCGGCCAAAAGAGGAAAATTGGCGGCCGGGAAATGGAGTTGGGGGCTAGGGTCTTGGGTGTTGCCTCTATGGTGCCTGCACATCTCAATTTCCACTCAATATTATTTTAGGGTCCTCGGGGTGATAGCAGATTCAAATTAACCTACACAGATTACACAATTTCCCCGATATCGGTTTCTAAAATCCGTATTTCTGGTTCTAGCTTCAGGTTTTGGGTTCCAATTCATGCACTAGGGTGTTTACAAGTCCTCTACTGAGCTCAATTTCACATTACACTTAAGTTCCTCTCAAACCCTAACTAGGTTTTCATCAAGTCTATAATATCACACAATATCGATATAATCTTAACATGGGGTATAGGAAATGCTAAAACTAAGACAATGGTTCAGAAAATTACCTCAATTGGCAACTCAAGAATTTTCTTGAGTTGCCCCTAGTGGCCAAAATCCATGCTTTCTTAGTCTTTCTTGTAGATCTCGAGCTTGTGCACATTTTTAATGAAACGGACATGAGGTTTTGGGGTTGTTTTTGAGATGCTTTTGGGCTTTGAAGAGGGGAGGGAGATGAGGAAGGGGGCAGCAGCAGCAAGAGGAGTGAGAGAGGAAGAGAAATGAGAATGAAGAAGAATGGCTAAGGGTATAAGTCAAAGTTCACCTCACTCTCTCACCTACCCTCATTTTCTTTTCTTTTTCTTTTCCTTTTCTCTTTTAATCCTTAATTCCCTCTTACAAGAATAGTAAACCCAAAATGAGAAACCATGGTAGAAAGTGCACAAGTGTAGGAAAAATAGTGTGTGCATGTTTTGTCTCAAATTTGTTAAAAACCGATTAGCGATTTTTAATTGCGATTAGCACTAAATTAGTGTCAAACTAAACACAAAAACTTAAAAATGTCATAATTCACTAATTTACCCTATTTTATAATTTTCCATAATTTTTCATAATTTTTCTAACGTTTTTCCTATTTATTTGCATTTAATATTAAAAATAATCAATAAAATAATATTAAATAATAAAAATTCCCAAAATTAATATTTTATATTTTTGAAAATGTTACAATGTTAAAACAAGAAAATTGTCTTCTGTAAAATAGAAGCCTTTGGATCAAAGATCCAACGGTGAGGAAAAATCTCCAAATCACTAAGAGAATGATCTCTTTAACGAATTTAACAAATTAATGGGCACTATATAAAGGCCCCTAGACCCCAATTCCAAAATATACAGAGATAGAGAAACAGAGACAGAAACACGGAAACAGAGAGAGAATTCAGAGAACTCTTAAAAAGAAAAGTTTGAAGAACTTAAAAAGAAAAAGAAGGTAAAACCTTTATAAAAAGAACTTCTTCTGAAAAGATCATTGATCTAAGAACAAGATCAAGGATCTTCAATAAAAAATATAATAAATAACAAAGGCATTGCCTTTTTTTTATGAACCATTGGTTCTGGAATCATTAAAGATTCTTTTTCTTGAATCCAAAATTGGATATTAAAACAGTGCCTTGCACTTGTAAATCTGCACCGTTGCGCAATTGGGTTGGCGCAAGCCACCAGAGAGCGCCACGTGTCAGCTCCACAATCACTTGCGCTACGCGCTTTTAAAATAGAGCACTGCTCTCTGAAATTGGCGCACCTCACCAGCGCGCGCCACGTGTCAGCAGCGCAACAGCGCAGCGCTCTGGCGCAGCGCACTGCGCTTGCGCTCGCCAGAGCGTGACACGTGTCACCTCCACAAGCGCTTGCGCTCATTAATTGGCGCAAAGCACCTGACAGACCACATGGCCACTGTCAGATAATTAATGCGCTGTATTATTTAAAGAAAGGCTGAGCTCAATTAAAAAAGGCCTAACAGGCCTAATAAAATGCAATACATTATCTTAAAAAAAAGGGCAGAGCCCAAACAAAGGTCTGTCAAGACCAAAACAGATGCCGTGCATCATTTAAAAAGGAACATAGCCCAAATCAAATAGGCCTTACAGGCCAAAATAAAATGCAGAGCAGGGGCAAAGCCCTAGCACAGGCCTAATAGGCCAAAGATAAATAAAAACGTTGAACATTTTCAACTGGACTTAGCCCAATCATGGCCGTAAGTCCTCAAATTAAATTGACTGAGCACGACTGCTCTCTTAAATCAATTTACATCCGGTTCAAGGGTATATCTCCGAACTCCTCTAACACCTATCGTTATAATCCTTCAACGACGTCAGAGAGGTGACGGGTCCCGACAACCACACATCGATATGGACTGTGGGGTCCTTAAACTCATGGACTTATGCGTCCTTAAACCAATAATACAGACTGTGGGTCCCTAAACTCACGGACTAATGCGTCCTTAAACTAATGGACTAATGCGTCTTTAAACGCATCCATACGGACTGTGGGGTCCTTAAACCCATGGACTTAAGCGTCCTTAAACTCATGGACTAATGCGTCCTTAAACTAATATCCGTCCTCAAAACGGGAAATGGACCATCATGTCCCTAAACTGGAAATGGACCACCATGTCCCTAAACTGGAAATGGACCGCCATGTCCCTAAACTGGCAATGGACCGCAATGTCCTTAAACTACCTACGGACCACTGCGTCCCCAAACGAGAACAATAGAGCCCCCAAATGCTCTTTTGTCGGATCTAAACGATCCCGTTTAAGTTGATGTTAGCCTCAAATATGGTTAACGTATCCTTAAACCTCCAAACAGATTTTAGTCCCAAACTGGACTATAAGACCCTCAATCGACTTTGGTTCAAGGGTACATCTCTGAACTCCTCTGACACCTGTCGTTGTAATCCTTCAACGTCGTCAGAGAGGTGACGGGTCCCGACGGCCATACATGCAATGGACCACTGCGTCCCTAAATTGGAACAATAGAGCCCCTAAATGCTCTTTCCGTTAAGTTGATCTTAGTCTCAAATATGACTAACATATCCTTAACGAACGTTTAGGTTGATCTTAGCCTCAAATACGGCTAACGTATCCTTAAACTAAAACCCCAAACCTAAATCTAAGTAAATACAGATTTGGACTAATCCACGTCCTACGGGCGACGACATAAATTAGTTTCCGTATACAATTCACGGGCAACCACAAATAAAACAAACACCCACGACACGAAGTGAAATTCTGGAGAAGGAGAAAGTTGTTACCGCGATGTGGTAGCATAATTAACTACAGGGGCTTGCGCCTGCAGGGAAGAGCGTTCCCACAATCAAAAACCCCTCAAGCGAGAGAGAATCTGACGAAGTCTGCTACATCGGCCGCATCCGTCTAAACCTCTGATACACTATGCCATAAATCAACTTGGCATTTTCGGAGAGGTGGACGGATAAAACCAAATAGCATCTGCCCCGAATCTCAGGCAAGACGTCCATGTCTTGGCCGCCATTCGGAGGGGAACAGAGGTGAAGTAGTGCATCGGGAAATTAGCAGGCTGCACCCCAGGTTCATTAGCGTCCGCCGCCATGCTAAATCCATTGTATAGGTGAGCCAACCCGGTGACTCCTATTGTCAACTGCAGCCACCATCCGATGCGCTGGGTAGAAAACGGACGGTCGCATGTGGCGCGGGTGCATGGGGAGCGCAAAGCTGCACAGCCACAGTCCCAGGAACCCTACAAAAAAGGTCTCCTCGTCCATGCCCGGGACGGCGATTTCTGACAAGGGCATGATGGCAGCGCCATGGAGATAAAAATCCTTTTGATCGTCCTCCGATGTTGGTCGACGGTCCAAGCCGAAGCCGAAGGGTCATCAAGCTTGGCGAACTTCTCGCTCCGCTCCGATAGAAACTCCGGTCGAATGAAGCGGGCGATAAAATCTGTGAAACTGACCCCCCGGACGCCTGATTCCAGATAGAGCCCTTCATATATGTTCAGCACCTTCACCAAGCCCGAAAACTAGTGTTGAATAGCATTCTCCGGCGTTAGATCAAACACCAGCGGCTTGGTGGCGAAGACGTATTCGTCAGGAGGAAGCAGCTCCTCGTAATGCTCCCCCCTCATCGGCAGACTCGAGATTTCAGTAAACTCTTCCAAGGAGATGGAGACTTCCCGGTCCGTCATAAGGAAGGTGTGAGTGGGGATATTCCATTGTTCGATGAAAGCCTTAATCCACCACGTGGGAGGAGAGGGGTACTCAAAAAGCGAGACGTAGATTGCCGAGTACAAACCAATCTTCATTAGATGAGTCCTCTTCGCCGATAGGATGTACCTGGCCCACTGTAAATATCCGGCGGGTGGTCGCGGGGTCAATCCAATGTTGTAAGCCTGTCCCCAAGGGCATGCCTCACCCTGACATATTCGCCTCTGTCATGCCCCGCTTCCCAGAGTACGTTAAGATGGGCACGTGACATAGCCAACCATGCTACCTGTGGATAGGAAAGATCCTTCCACAGTCACATTACGGCTGTAGAGATATCAAGAACAGGAAAGTAAACTAACTATCTAGTACATGTCCATAAGCCAGAGCAAAAGAGTCAAGAAATACGAGATGCGGAAGCATAAGATACAATAAATGAAACACCTGGAAGAAAGAATACATACCAACAGGAACTTCACCGCTCAATCTAATAGTGGCAATACTTCTGATCAGTCTGCAAAGGTAGAAGAATCTGGGCCATGCAAAACCCAGACGTCAGCGCGTCATGTCATCAAGTAATAAAATATGAACAGAGTAACAGGCAATGCCAATATAAATATGAATGAAAAGCAGATGTAACAGTAATATAAATCAGGCAGTGCAGGGTAGTGTGCAGTGAGTAAACTACTGTTCTATTGGGTTTTTCTACTCTAAAGTCTTTGAAATCAAATTGATGAATTATCGATGTAACTCAATAGTATCCCATGCATGCCCGGGACTACGGTCTACAGACTCTCGGGCTGAAACCGAGACGTGCCGCTAGGCAGTAAAAGGTAGTAGGTACAGGCGAGTGATGTCAGCGTCATCACTCCGGGGCTGGCCTAGCCCGTAAGACTGATCAGAACAGGTATCGAACTGTTGAGTTACAAGTCACGTTTCATCCTTGATTTCCCCATACCCCCAAGTTATGTATGTCAAGTCAGGTATTCAGTAATCAAGAACTAATGCCAACACAGGATCGGGTAAGAGCAGATTTGTCTGGATAGACAACAGGAACGGTCCGTGAGGACTACATGTCAGGTTTGTTGGCATTGGACACAAGATCAGGTAACGGGTCAAGTCATGGTACATCAGGTAAGGTCAAGTAGTGTACGGTACCATGTTGGGTCAGGTAATATGTGTAGCAAGTCATGTCAGGGTGTAAAAGATATCATGTGAGGGCTCATAATCAAGTAGAATAATCATGGTTATAAGTAAAAAAGCATGGGTACCATCAGAACAATAAGCTAGCACATGTAATATGACATGCAAATAAGTATAGGTTAAAGAATTAGATGTACGGTTATCAGTTTGAGTATAAGATATAGTTCAACATTACATGCATACAATATAACCATCATGGGTGTTAAGTTCATGTTAAAGTGTACTAAATAATCTAAAGGTAAAATTGAATATAAATCAGATGATTTGTATACACACGATCGTCCGAAAGGATATAAACTATAAAAGGGTGCTGTAGGTCATGCGAATGATTGTTACAAGTTTTAAATATGAATGCGGGTACTATGTATAACAGAACTAAAAGCAAGCTGGTATGTTTCGAGCCATGATTATAAAATGATACGATGGAACGTCGACATGTTAAAAAGAGAATTCTGGTATTAAAATGGAACTACAGATCTAAAGTGCACTCTAACAGATACATAGTAATTTAAATGGCATAAGTAGTAGTTTATATAGCATGTAGCAAGATTAACTTGCCTGGACGGATCCGGAACGGGAAATGGAACGTTACGCGTCGGCGGGGGAAAAATATCGCGACGTGTGCACGGTTCACGGAATGATCCCAAACGACGAACGGTGCAGTCACACGGGTCAGGGGTCCATGCTGGGTCGTCGGAAAACGTCGTCGGCATGACCGGTTCCCGGCGATCAATGAACAGTGAACACAAAACATTAACAGTAAGGATTGTCAAAGAAAGAAAGAAAGAAAGAAAGAGTGGGCAATGTAAGGAGGAAAGAGCATGAGGCAAGAAGAATCTCTCACAGGGTATTCAGAGGAATGACGGCGTCGACCACGATGGTCGGAGGGACTCCGGCGATACGAGAAGGTGCAGAGCTCGGCTGGAGGGTTTAAGTGTGCAAGGGTGTGAGGTTCATGTTGGCTGGAGTCGCTGGTAGAAGAGGCGAGGACAGGAGAGGATTGTGGTGAAGAGGAGGTCGCCGGCGATGAGACGGCGACGAGTTGGCGCAGGTTAGGGCGTCGGTAAGAGATAGGATGCAGGTGGAGGTGGTTGTAATGCTCGGGAGAAGAGTATTGTGTGGGGTGAGCACGAGGGTGAGGTTGAGGAGGTAAGGATGATGAAAGGACGACGAGTTGATTGGTGGCGAGGCGAGCTCCGGTGAAGGCTATAGGTCATCGTTGTCGGGTTGCTCGAGGAGAAGAAAGGAGAAGAAGGTGATGTGGAAGGGATGAGAAAGGAGGCGACGTCGACGAAGCGAGACGAGGCTGAGGAATGGTCGAGGAAGACGAAGGCGGCTAGGGTTCTCGTGGGCGCTTGGTGTTTCGAAGAAGAGAAGAAGAAGAGATTGAAGGGATGTGACGATAGGGAAGTGGGAGGTGACGCGACTGCGTTCACCGCGAGAGGAGAGAGGGAGAGATCGCGAGAGGAGAGAGGGAGACAGAGGAGAAAGAATTTTGGAGTGTTGTGGAGGAGAGAGGAAGAGAGAAGAGAGAGAGAGAGAGAAAGGAAAGGGAGAACAGCGAGAGAGAGAGAGAGAGAGAAAGGAAAGGGAGAACAGCGAGAGAGAGAGAGAGTGGGGCCCGGTGCACGGAGCGCTGCGATTGGCTGAAGGAGAAAGGTAAAAGATTTATGGGGTTAGTTTTCCTTCTGATTGGCTAAGGAAAAAAGAATAGTTTAGGGATAAGATTTTATTTCGAAAGATTTAAAGAGATTTAATTGTTAAAATATTTTATATAGTTGTGGGGGCAATCTGAGCTGTTAAGGAAAAATGTTTAATGAATTAAGGGATTTAAGGATTAATAAAATTTTGGCGGGATACAAAATAATTCCGAAATACGCCCGGGTCGGGTCCAAAATTTTGGATTTGAAATATAAAAAATATTGGCAGGTTCCAAAAATTGAAATGAAGGATTTTGTAATAAAAGAGCATACCCCCAAGAACGAACGCACGCACGCGCGTGTAGCCATCCAAACATGTCCGTTTCTCTGAATGAGGCAAGGACATGATACAAGGACGCTACCACAGGATTATGGGTATCAAGCAGGCCAAGACAAGTATTTTAATTCATTTTACGTGATTTAAATTGTTATGCAAAAGATGCGATACAAGACAGATACCGGTATAAACTAAATTATGAAATGCACTAGCCCATGCAACAAATCAAGGCCATATAATAAGAGTCAAACAGGTTCAAGCAAGCGGTTCGGATCGAAAGCCCAGTAACATATAAAGTACTATTCGCACCCAAACACGCTAAATCAGGAATAGACCATGGATAAGTAAAATACTGAAACTGGAATTGGTATAGATGAACTCGGGTGTTACATTATACCCAACTACAAAAGAATTTCGTCCTCGAAATTCCAAGAACAAGAAAGGATAATTAATCAAGAAACTCCAAAGATAGATGTGGAAACTTATGCCAGATTTCATCTTCTCGTTCTCAAGTTGATTCTTCATGTAAGCAATTACTCCAAGAAACAAGCACAAGAGGGATAACTTTGTTCTTAAGAACCTTTCTTTTCGATCCATAATTCGACATCGGTCACTCTTCAAAAGTCAAATCTTCCCGTATAGTCAGTTCCGAAAGATCCAATGCATGTACTATACTTCGAGCATACCTACGGAATCGAGGTACGAGGAACACGTCATGAACATTCTCCAAAGATTGCGGTAACCCCAAACGGTACTTCACTTCTCCAATGCGCTCCAAATCCTCAAAGGTCCAACGAGTCGAGGGCTAAAACTTCCCTCGGCTTCTGCAACGGATCACCCCTCCAGTCGGTGACATCTCCAAGAATACTAAATCACCAACAACGAAATCTAGAGGTCTTCTCGATATAACTGCCCAACTCTTTTGTCGGTCTTGCTGCTCTTTCATATGATTCCGGATAGCATAAACCTTCTCAACTGTCTGCACAATCAAATCTGGTCCCAACAATCTTCGTTTACCGACATCGTCCCAACAAACAGATGAACGACACTTTCGCCCATACAAAGCTTCAAATGGAGCCATCGGAATAGTTGCCTGAAAACTGCTGTTGTAAGAAAAACTCCACCAAGTATAGATGATCCTCCCATGAACCCTTGAAGTCCAACATGCAAGCTCTCAACACCTCTTCAAGAGTTTGGATCGTTCTCTCCTACTAATCATCTGTTTGAGGATGATAGGCTGTGATAAACTTCGATCGAGTCCCCAAACTTTCCTGTAAGCTCCTCCAAAGTGTGCTAAGAAACGAGTGTCACGGTCGGACACGATGCTCCCCGGTACTCCGTGCAATCTTACAATCTCTTGCATTATACCGCTCTGCCAAAGCTTCTGTTGATTGACCAACCCGAGAGGGAAAGAAATAAACTGCCTTGGTCAAACGATCGACAATCACCCACACTGCATTGTTGCCTTTTGGACTCCGCGGTAAAACTGTCACGGAATCCATGGTTATATGTTCCCACTTCCATTGAGGAATCGGAAGTTGTTGCAATAAACCAGCAACCCTTCGATGTCCGGCCTTAACTTGCTGACACACCAAGCATTCTGCCACAAACAAGCAATCTCCTGTTTCATGCCTTCCTACCAAAATACTGTCGTAGATCACGGTACATCTTTGTGCCTCCTGGATGTACGGAACATGCTGAACTGTTTGCCTCCTTCATAACTTCTTCGTGAATACCTCCATTGGCACACACAAACAACTATCACAACGAACCATCTTCAGGAACCACTAAACCCGTTCGAAGTCCAACTTCAACCTGTTCTCAAAACTTCTGCAATCATAGGTCCTGTAACTGCGCTGCTCTAATATTCTCGATCAACAACGACTGTACTTGCAGCTGCATCAACTGTCCCGAAGAATGCGGTGGCACGATCTCCAACTCGAATCTCCAAAAGTCTTCAACAAGTTCCTTCTGTGCAGTCAACATCTGAATTGCTGGCAACCGACTAAGCGCATCTGGTACGACAATAACTTTCCCCGGATAGTACTTAAGATCGAGATCGTAGTCAGCCATTAGTTTTCAACCATCATCGCTGTCTCACAATTTGCTCCTTATGAGCTAACACGTACTTTAGGCTTTTGTGATAGGTGAATACTTCGACCCTTTCGCCTAATAAGTAGTGTCTCCAAAACTTCAAAGCGAAAAAATTTCCAGCTGTTAACTCCAAGTCATGAGTTGGGTAAATCTTCTCATGGATCTTCAACTGCCTCTACGCGTAAGCTACAACCTTCCCACGCTGCATCAAAACACATCCCAATACTTTCCTCGATGCGTTGCTGCGAAACACCAATCCTCCGGAACTGTCTGGCACGGTTAAGACAAGAGCAGTTATCAATTTTTGCTTCAACGTCTCAAAAGCTAACGCACACTTATTCGTCTATACAAACGGTACTTCCTTGCGCGTAAACTTGGTCAAGCTCAGCCAAACGAGCAAAATTCCCCACGAACCTTCTGTAGTATCTTGCAAGTCCAAGAAAACTTCTGATTTCTACGACGTTCTTCTGAATCGACTAATCTTGAACTGCTGCAGTCTTTCCTGGATAAACGGCGATTTCATCTCCAGCTATGATATGCCCAAACTTCACTTCTTCAAACCAAAACTCGTACTTGCTCATCTTTGCATATAATCTTTCTTGCCTCAATGTCTGCAGTGCGATCTTCAAGTGTTCTGCTTGCTCTTTAATGCTCCTCGAGTAGACCAGAATATCCTCAGCGAACACCACTATAAACTGGTCCAAGAATGATGGGAAGATTCAGTTCATCAAGTCCATAAATATTGCCGGTGTATTCGTTACTCCGAAGGGCATCACTAATACTCGTAATGTCTATACTGAGTTCGGAACGCAGTCTTGCAAATATCTTCTGATTTAACTCGGACCTGATGATATCCGAACTGCAAACCCAGCTTCGAAAATATCCTCGCGCCATTAAGTTGCTCAACCACTTCGCCAATATGAGGGATCGGGTACTTGTTCATAATAGTCACCCGGTTTAATTCTCGATAATCAACGCACCTCTTCCCTGTGTCATCTTTCTTCTTTACTAGAAGAACTGGAGCTTCCCCAGTTAAGTTGCTGCGGCGAAACCAACCCTTCTCAAGTAATTCAGCAACCTGCTTCCTGACTTCTTCCAACTCCACTGGTGCCATCGGGTAATACGCCTTTGAGATTGGCGCTGCACCAGGAACAAGTTTAATCGCAAACTCCACATCTCGCCTCGGCGGTAAACCTGATATGTCTTCACACTTCCATGAAACTCTCAAATATAGCCGGCGCTTCTTCCTTACCCACTTCCATTGACGAAAGAACATTGTTTGTCGGCCTAGCCCTAAACTCGACTGGCCCGACAGAACTGCTTCCTCCTAGCAAAACAAGCTCCGAATGTCCGGGATACTGGAGAATCACTTTCCTTTCCTTACAATCAATATGAGCATGGAAAATGCCGCGAACATCCATTACCAAGATAACAACAAACAAGGGAACGTACTAGGATTGAATAGTCCTAATGTGGGAAAACCAGAACAAGTAAGATACCGAGGTGACCTCATCCGAAGTCAAGATACTGAAGAGGGTTAAACACGGTAAACATGATTCAAGCTGGCGTTGAAACCATAACTGGTATGCAATGAAACCGAGAGGAACAAGGTAGTACAACGATCATGGAACAAGGAAGTGAATCAAGACCAGGACTCCAAGTTACCTAAATAGAGTACCGCATTGTAATCATGCTGCAGCTCATGGGCACAATTACATAACTCCACCCAAGTCGCCCAAGTCCTAGAGATAACAAGGAATCAGGTTTTCGAGTCGATATGCAAAGGAAGTTTGCATATCGTAAAAGATATAATCAGGAAGAACTTGATTCAAAAACGGTAAGACGGCAAGGTGGCCGGACATGTTTCCTAAACACGGTTATTCCGATTCGTGTATTGGGTACAATACCCAACTACAAAAGGATCAACCCGACTAACCTATGGCTCTGATACCAAAAGAACCATGTCACGCCCCGCTTCCCAGAGTACGCTGAGATGGGCATGTGACATAGCCAACTATGCTACCTGTGGATAGGAAAGATCCTTCCACAGTCACATTACGGCTGTAGAGATATCAAGAACAGGAAAGTAAACTAACTATCTAGTACATGTCCATAAGCCAGAGCAAAAGAGTCAAGAAATACGAGATGCGGAAGCCATAAGATATAATAAATGAAACACCTGGAAGAAAGAATACATACCAACAGGAACTTCACCGCTCAATCTAATAGCGGCTATACTCCTGATCAGTCTGCACAAGGTAGAAGAATCTGGGCCATGCAAAACCCAGACGTCAGCGCGTCATGTCATCAAGTAATAAAATATGAACAGAGTAACAGGCAATGCCAATATAAACATGAATGAAAAGCAGGTGTAACAGTAATATAAATCAGGCAGTGCAGGGTAGTGTACAGTGAGTAAACTACTGTTCTATTGGGGTTTTCTACTCTAAAGTCTTTGAAATCAAATTGATGAATCATCGATGTAACTCAATAGTATCCCGTGCATGCCCGGGAGCACGGTCTACAGACTCTCGGGCTGAAACCGAGACGTGCCGCTAGGCAGTAAAAGGTAGCAGGTACAGGCGAGTGATGTCAGCGTCATCACTCCGGGGCTGGCCTAGCCCGTAAGACTGATCAGAACAGGTATCGAACTGTTGAGTTACAAGTCAGGTTTCATCCTTGATTTCCCCATACCCCCAAGTTATGTATGTCAAGTCAGGTATTCAGTAATCAAGAACTAATGCCAACACAGGATTGGGTAAGAGCAGATTTGTCTGGATAGACAACAAGAACGGTCCGTAAGGACTACATGTCAGCTTTGTTGGCATTGGACACAAGATCAGGTAACGGGTCAAGTCATGGTACTCAGGTCAGGTCAAGTAGTGTACGGTACCATTGTTAGTGTATATGCCCTAGAGGCCATTACTGTATCATACTAGTTTGTATATTACTTAATGGAAGCTTGGGATATTCACAGTTGTATATACAATCTTGCTCGAAATGGTAGTATGCTACTTGGTTTGTCTCTGCTTTAATATGTGCATGTGTTTCTTTTAGCATATTGCAGGTATACATATTAGTAGAGCCCTTAGGATCTGTGCTTGATTACCAGCGTTGCGATGGCGCTCGCACTCGTGGGAGCTGGGTAATCTATAAGCACATCCTTATACAGGTCCCTGGTCGTTGGACTATCGAGACAGGGCATCGATACTCCGGAGTAGACTAGCGTATGCGCTTCTCATCCTAGTGTGGGAGACGGTCTGTCCCACAGCCGTTAGTACGTCGTACTTGGGATAGTATGCGGGTGCTCGTTAGGTTACGAGTACACTGGACAGGACTCGTCGGGAACTGATGGTTGGTAATATACCTATCGTCAGTTATCAGTTCCCAGGTGACATGAGTACAGCTTAGTCCGCTGACTTGACACTGCCACTTCGCCTCGAGTGTGTTCCCACTGCACTTTGATTACTACCCTACCACGGCTCAGAGGAGTCGTGCAAACAGGTAGTTTTTGGGTACAGTCCCGAAGCACTTGGAGGCAGTGACGGTTAGACAGGATTCGTCTCTCCCGGTATTGGGGGTTGACATCGCGCTGTGTCCAGGAGAGCCATTACACGAGTAGTCCCTGGCCAGGGCAAGCGAGATATACTGGTAGGTTTCTAGTGTTATCTCAGGGTGTTCTGGGCTTCACTCCGACACGACTTGTACCGCTATTAGGGGACTGACGTTCACCGCCCCCCTAGGCCCGCCATGCGATGTATCAGACGAACAGACCGGACTGTACGGAGATTGTCACATACAGGCTCAGTAGGAGTGCAGATGGGGTTTACCTCGTCAGTCTTCTTATCGACATCTACCTGGGGACCGTTACGTACAGCTAGTGCCGCTTGCGGTCTGTGGTTAAACCCACTGCCAGCGTAGTGTCGAGTCTTTAGAGTCCCACACAGAGAGCTATTCGCCTTTAGGCAAAACGAGTAGAGGTCGCATGGTTTTGCGACAGGGTTCGTTCGCATCCGCGCACTTATGCACGTTTGCTGTCCGGACAGTTTATACTAGCGGGCTTTGGTTTAAGCCGGATCCTAGTATATGATTAGAGATTGTTTTTCTCATTGTATTCGTGTTCCTCGGATCACGAATGCGGGTGCGTATGCACAGTTGCTTGAGATTGAGGGAGAGGACCTTGTTTAGGGTTAATGACTATTGTCATTTTATTAACCCTATTGTTTTTGTGTGTGTTATTGTTAATTAATAATTAGCTTAATTATTGTGCATGGTTGTTGTTGTTGACACTTTGACTTTGTTGACTTGTTGACCAAGTTGACAATTTGACCATGATCATTTCATTTGGAAGATGCTCTTTGATTCTTGCAATTTGCATTAATAATGAAATGATAATGGTCACCTCATGATTTACCATGACAATTTTCAAGCTAATTATACAATTAAAATAACTCACACATATTAGTGAGAATGGCTCACTAATTATTCATTCTATCATATCTTTTCTCTCTCTTGCTCATCCTCTCCCTCAAGCTCTCTCCCTCTCATGTGTTGAGAAACAAAAAGCTTGAGAAAAACCTTCACTTGATCTTCTCTACTCACTTCTAGGGTTCAAGTCTTAGCATTTCTTGCACTCTAGTTACTCCTAGCTTGGAGTTGAAGCTAAAGGTGGTGACTTTCAAGTGGATCTTTCTTTGACGGAAGAAGACAAGCAAGGTGAGGCCTTTCTACCATTCCGACGAGCAAGGAGAGAAGGACTAAAGACCAAAGGTATAACCTTTCCATCACTTAGCTACTTTGTAGTTAGGGTTAGCTAGTTTTAGTTTAGCAAAGATCCTCACAAGCAAGGTCCATGTTGCCTAAGTCATTAAAAATTCGTTTTTTATTATGTTTTCCGCCTCCCCGTAAGTACCGGGGTGGGCAACACGGACTTACAACCATGTCGGGTCAGGTAATATGTGTAGCAAGTCATGTCAGGGTGTAAAAGATATCATGTGAGGGCTCATAATCAAGTAGAATAATCATGGTTATAAGTAAACAAGCATGGGTACCATCAGAACAATAAGCTGGCACATGTAATATGACATGCAAATAAGTACAGGTTAAAGAATTAGATGTACGGTTATCAGTTTGAGTATAAGATGTAGTTCAACATTACATGCATACAATATAACCATCATGGGTGTTAAGTTCATGTTAAAGTGTACTAAATAATCTAAAGGTAAAATTGAATATAAATCAGATGATTTGTATACACACGATCGTCCGACAGGATATAAACTATAAAAGGGTGCTGTAGGTCATGCGAATGATTGTTACAAGTTTTAAATATGAATGCGGGTATTATGTATAACAGAACTAAAAGCAAGCTGGTATGTTTCGAGCCATGATTATAAAATGATACGATGGGACGTCGACATGTTAAAAAGAGAATTCTGGTATTAAAATGGAACTACAGATCTAAAGTGCACTCTAACAGATACATAGTAATTTAAATGGCATAAGTAGTAGTTTATATAGCATGTAGCAAGATTAACTTGCCTAGACGGATCCGGAACGGGAAACGGAACGTTACGCGTCGGCGGGGGAAAAATATCGCGACGTGTGCATGGTTCACGGAATGATCCCAAACGACGAACGGTGCAGTCACACGGGTCAGGGGTCCATGCTGGGTCGTCGGAAAACGTCGTCGGCATGATCGGTTCCCGATGATCAATGAACAGTGAACACAAAACATTAACAGTAAGGATTGTCAAAGAAAGAAAGAAAGAAAGAGTGGGGAATGTAAGGAGGAAAGAGCATGAGGCAAGAAGAATCTCTTACAGGGTATTCAGAGGAATGACGGCGTCGACGGCGATGGTCGGAGGGACTCCGGCGATACGAGAAGGTGCAGAGCTCGGCTGGAGGATTTAAGTGTGCAAGGGTGTGATGTTCATGTTGGCTGGAGTCGCTGGTAGAAGAGGCGAGGACAGGAGAGGATTGTGGTGAAGAGGAGGTCGCCGGCGATGAGACGGCGATGAGTTGGCGCGGGTTAGGGCGTCGGTGAGAGATAGGATGCAGGTGGAGGTGGTTGTAATGCTCGGGAGAAGAGTATTGTGTGGGGTGAGCACGAGGGTGAGGTTGAAGAGGTAAGGATGAGGAAAGGACGATGAGTTGATTGGTGGCGAGGCGAGCTCCGGTGAAGGCTATGGGTCATCGTTGTCGGGTTGCTCGAGGAGAAGAAAGGAGAAGAAGGTGATGTGGAAGGGGTGAGAAAGGAGGCGACGTCGACGAAGCGAGACGAGGCCGAGGAATGGTCGAGGAAGACGAAGGCGGCTAGGGTTCTCGTGGGCGCTCGGTGTTTCGAAGAAGAAGAGATTGAAGGGAGGTGACGATAGGGAAGCGGGAGGTGACACGACTGCGTTCACCGCGAGAGGAGAGAGGGAGAGATCGCGAGAGGAGAGAGATAGAGAGAGGGGAGAAAGAATTTTGGAGTGTTGTGGAGGAGAGAGGAAGAGAGAAGAGAGAGAGAGAGAGAAAAAGGAAAGGGAGAACAGCGAGTGAGAGAGAGAGAGAGTGGGGCCCGGTGCACGGAGCGCTGCGATTGGCTGAAGGAGAAAGGTAAAAGATTTAAGGGGTTAGTTTTCCTTCTGATTGGCTAAGGAAAAAAGAATAGTTTAGGGATAAGATTTTATTTAGAAAGATTTAAAGAGATTTAATTGTTAAAATATTTCATATAGTTGTGGGGGCAATCTGAGCTGTTAAGGAAAAATGTTTAATGAATTAAGGGATTCAAGGATTAATAAAATTTTGGCGGGATACAAAATAATTCCGAAATACGCCCGGGTCGGGTCCAAAATTTTGGATTTGAAATATAAAAAATATTGGCAGGTTCCAAAAATTGAAATGAAGGATTTTGTAATAAAAGAGCATACCCCCAAGAACGGACGCACGCACGCGCGCGTAGTCGTCCATACACGTCCGTTTCTCTGAACGAGGCAAGGACACGATGCAAGGACGCTACCACAGGATTAGGGGTATCAAGCAGGCCAAGACAAGTATTTTAATTCATTTTACGTGATTTAAATTGTTATGCAAAAGATACGATACAAGACAGGTACTGGTATAAACTAAATTATGAAATGCACTAGCCCATGCAACAAATCAAGGCCATATAATAAGAGTCAAACAGGTTCAAGCAAGCGGTTCGGGTCGAAAGCCCAGTAACATATAAAGTACTATTCGCACCCAAACACGCTAAATCTGGAATAGACCATGGATAAGTAAAATACTGAAACTGGAATTGGTATAGATGAACTCGGGTGTTACAGCCTCCCCAAAATGTCTATTGCCGGCGGCTGCTGCACGGGAATGGCACCAATCGCAGGCTGGAGAAGATCATCCGAATTCCAGTCTTTGACCTCCACGGCATACTTCACCGGGGGTTCATCCGCATAGGGGATCGAAAATATGGGCTCAGACGGCGTAGCAGAACCGAAGCTTCAGCGACCCTGGACGATCTCATTATACCACCTACCCCACAGGTGAAGGTTCTTGTGCTCGGGGTCATGATCCTTGATGAGAGCGAGCACCTCTCGGTCCACTGGTGCCTGGGGAAATCCTCCCTCCGAGCGAACAAACGGGAAAGACAAATCAACAGACAAGTTTCCCGCGGAGGGACAAAAATCAGCCGTCAGTGTTGTAATTCCAACGCTTGGCATTTTAAGATTTATAACACACTGCAATGCAGTGGGTAGGGGACCCACAAAATCTGGATGACAGTGCATCAGTTAATAAGACAGCCCCATCATTGGATTAGACTGTCAATTAATAAAGAGATCCCCAAGAGAATATTCCCATTAATGGGAAATCCCTAGAGACAAGGAGAAAATCTCCTCTTTCAGAGCAAAGCTCTGTCATAGAGTGACATTTGTCAAACTCTGGTCTTAAGGGAATAAAATTCCTTAAAAGAGCCTAGCTCTGTAATAATTATGGAAAGATCCATCAAAAGAAAAATTTAACTCTTGAAAAAATTAAAAAATTTGGGATCTTAAAGATTCATGAAAACTCTTAGGAGTTCTTCATTTTTCAGATAAAAAAGATCTACATTTGATCCATGAGCAAAGCTCTGTTCATGGGTTAAAACCCATGAAACAAGAACTCTGTAGATCTATGGATTCTTGAGAGCAAGGCTCTGTTGGTGAAATCCCAAAGGGGTTTTCTTTATATCAAAGATCTATAAGAGCAAGGCTCTGTTGATTAAAATTAATTTAATTTAAGTTAAGTTAAGTTAAATTTTACCTAAAATGTTCTAAAATTTGAACTCTGAAGTTCTTGAAAAGAAATGAGAGCAAGGCTCTAAAGTTCTTAAAAACAAGAGCAGGGCTCTGAAAGCAAAAGTTCTGAAGATGGTAACTATTTACTGAGGACCAAGGGTCCTATTTATAGGCGTTTGCGCCCCTTCAACTCATCAGTTGATCCAATGGCTAGGATCTTGCCACCGCTGCACTCACGTGTGCGCCACGTGAGCGCAACGGTGGGGGTGGGGGGCATTTGTTACCCCCAATCAGAGCAAAGCTCTGTTTAAATTTCAAAAATTCAAAAATTGAAGCAACGCTTCAAATTTCTCGCGCTGCGTGCAACGCGCCACGTGTCAAAAGCTGATACGTCAGCGCAGCGCCCAAGTCAGCGCACCCAATCAGAGCAAGGATTTATTTAAAACAAAATTAAAGGAAGAAACACTTCAGTTGCGCTGCGCGACACATGTCAGCGCAGTTGTGCTGCTCGACACGTGTCAGCGCAGTTGCGCTGCGCTCTGCGCTGCGCGACACGTGTCAAGCGCAGGTGCGTTTGCGCCAAACAGAATTAAAATTCCAGTAAGATCTTTCTATTCTTGTTAAAACAAGAAGATTGTCTTCTGTAAAACAGAAGCCCTTGGATCAAAGATCCAACGGTGAGGAAAAATCCCCAAATCACTCAGAGAATGATCTTTTTAACGAATTTAACAAATTAATGGGCAATATATAAAGGCCCCTAGACCCCAATTCCAAAACATACAGAGATAGAGAAACAGAAACAGATAGAGAATTCAGAGAACTCTTAAAAAGAAAAGTTTGAAGAACTCAGAAAGAAAAAGAAGGTAAAACCTTTATAAAAAGGAGAACTTCTTCTGAAAAGATCATTGATCTAAGAACAAGATCAAGGATCTTCAATAAAAAATATAATAAATAACAAAGACATTGCCTTTTTTTATGAACCATTGGTTCTGGAATCTTTAAAGATTCTTTTTCTTGAATCCAAAATTGGATATTAAAACAGTGCCTTGCACTTGTAAATCTGCACCGTTGCGCTCTTGGGTTGGCGCAAGCCACCAGAGAGCGCCACGTGTCAGCTTCAAAACCACTTGCGCTATGTGCTTTTAAAATAGAGCATTGCTCTCTGAAATTGGCGCAACTCACCAGAGCGCGCCACGTGTCAGCAGCGCAACGCTCTGGCGCAGCGCACTGCGCTAACTGCGCTTGCGCTCGCCAGAGCGTGACACGTGTCACCTCCATAAGCGCTTGGGCTCATTAATTGGCGCAAAGCGCCTGACAGGCCACATGGCCACTGTCGGATAATTAATGCGCTGCATTATTTAAAGAAGGGCTGGGCCCAATTAAAAAAGGCCTAACAGGCCTAATAAAATGCAATGCATTATCTTAAAAAAAGGGCAGGGCCCAAACAAAGGTCTGTCAAGACCAAAACAGATGCTGTGCATCATTTAAAAAAGGACAGAGCCCAAATCAAATAGGCCTTACAGGCCAAAATAAAATGCAGTGCAGGGGCAAAGCCCTAGCACATGCCTAATAGGCCTAAGATAAATAAAAACGTTGAACATTTTCAACTGGACTTAGCCCAATCATGGCCGTAAATCCTCAAATTAAATTGACTGAGCACGACTGCTCTCTTAAATCAAATTACATCCGGTTCAAGGGTACATCTCCGAACTCCTCTGACACCTATCGTTATAATCCTTCAACGACGTCAGAGAGGTGACGGGTCCCGACAACCACACATCGATACGAACTGTGGGGTCCTTAAACGCATGGACTTATGCGTTCTTAAACCAATAATACGGACTGTGGGGTCCCTAAACTCACGGACTAATGCGTCCTTAAACTAATGGACTAATGCGTCTTTAAACGCATCCATACGGACTGTGGGGTCCTTAAACCCATGGACTTAAGCGTCCTTAAACTCATGGACTAATGCGTCCTTAAACTAATATCCGTCCGCAAAACGGGAACGATGGACCACCATGTCCCTAAACTGGAAATGGACCACCATGCCCCTAAACTGGCAATGGACCGCAATGTCCCTAAACTGGCTACGGACCACTACGTCCCTAAACTGGAACAATAGAGCCCTCAAATGCTCTTTTTTAGGATCTAAATGATCCCGTTTAGGTTGATCTTAGCCTCAAATATGGTTAACGTATCCTTAAACCTCCAAACAGATCTTAGTCCCAAACTGGACTATAAGACCCCCAATCGACTTTGGTTCAAGGGTACATCTCTGAACTCCTCTGACACCTGTCGTTGTAGTCCTTCAACGTCGTCAGAGAGGTGACGGGTCCCGACGGCCATACATGCAATGGACCACTACGTCCCTAAACTGGAACAATAGAACCCCTAAATGCTCTTTTCGTTAAGTTGATCTTACTCTCAAATAGGACTAACGTATCCTTAACGAACGTTTAAGTTAATCTTAGCCTCAAATACGGCTAACGTATCCTTAAACTAAAACCCCAAATCCAAATCTAAGTAAATACGGATTTGGACTAATCCACGTCCTACGGGCGACGACATCACTTAGTCTCCGTATACAATCCACGGGCAACCACAAATAAAACAAACACCCACGACATGAAGTGAAATTCTGGAGAAAGAGAAAGTGGTTACCGCGATGCGGTAGCGTAATTAACTGCAGGGGCTTGCGCCTGCAGGGAAGAGCGTCCCCACAAGCGAGGGGGAATCTGACGAAGTCTGCTACATCGGCCGCATCCGTCTAAATCTCCGATACACGGTGCCATAAATCAACTTGGCATCTTCAGAGAGGTGGACGGATAAAACCAAATAGCATCTGCCCCGAATCTCAGGCAAGACGTCCATGCCTTGGCCGCCATTCGGAGGGGAACAAGTATAAGGTGTGTGTAGTATAATAACAAGAATATAAGAATGTAGTGAAGCCCGGTACGCAAGAAAAACATGTATATAAATAATTAAATGCACTAACACTATGAAACATGTATGTAAGGGATCATGTCATAACCTAACTGGTCACTAAAGGGTAAACTATCATATCGCAAGCTTGAGTGTGTGCGTCAACCTTTGCAGGAGTATTCCTAACCCAAGAGCGGTGCCCCAGAGGCTAGGAAACACGGGCCCAACTGTGGAATGAACAAGAGACCGCTATAGCCCGGTACGAGCTGTAAACATGATACCGCTATAGCCCGGTACGAGCTGCCGGCATGGGACTCCTGAGATCCTGTTGTACGACGCACACTCAAACTACCCCAACACCCACGTATTTATAGCTGCTATGGTAAAGATTAAATCACTAAATTACGAATGCTGAACAGACAGGAGCTTGGGGTATGGTAATTGTATGGAAATAAAACTGGTGAATAGCGGTGTCATGGCATGTAGTTCAGCATTCCAATTAATGATTTCATTTTAATATAAATAACAAGGATCATGAATAGGCATGTCAAATCAAGATGTTCTATACATGTAAATCAACATGAGTCTCGAATGTGTATAAAGCATGTAAAAGGATTCTTGTGCATGGTAATCATGTCATAGCATCACATAAAGAAAAGCAAGCAGCAGTTGGTAATTAGCAAAAGAAATGGTTTTCAGGTATAGCTCGATGGGGAAAAATTTATGTGACCATTAGCCTTAGAAAAAGTTCATAACTTTATACCTATACTCACTCATACTTTAGAGGGAATATTTAACAATATTTTGTACAACTAAATTGCACCTAATTTATAATGAAATTTGTAGTTGCAGGTTTACAGTTAGCAATATATCAGCAATTGTTCCGATAAGGACAGATGATAAAACTGTGAAAGAAACCTCTTTCCTCTAATATCCAAACTTGTACATGTTAAGAACTAATTTAGATAATCGCCGATATTGCATCGACAAAATGAAAAGAGTAAGAGTACTTGCCTGAGGATAACGATTACGGAAAATGATGTACGAAAATGCGGGCACGATCTCAGCTAAGGTGCGGCTTGGGATCTGAGTTATACGATCCGCCTAGATAAATTTCATCGATTAAATTATAAATATCTGCATAAATATTGTCACACAACCAAACACAATTACATCAATTTTAGGGTTTTGATACTAATTTTCCCTTTCAGCTGTTCACTGATCATATCATTGCATTTTATTCATATTTTTTATTTTTTTATTTTTTTGAAAAAACAGGAATCACAGAAAACTTACAGAGGGCGACCGTGACAGTTGCTAGGGTTTGGATGAGTCCTGGGTCGAGCCGAGAAAGCGTCGAGGGTTCAGATCCGGCGATGGAAAGGCTGGGATGATGGTGGAGCAAGGGAGCTGTGGAGATCTGGATGATGGGTGCAGCTGCGAGGCGAAGACGATGTCTACGGCGACGTTGAGGGTTCTGTGCAGGTCGCTGGAGGTTGTGGTGGAGTCGGAGATGGCGGTGCGAAGGGCGAAGGCGACGGCGATGGCGAAGGGGGAAGGAGAGGAAGGCGAGGATCGACGAGTGAGGAGCGGGAGTCGAAGTTTGCGGCGGCGGCGGCGGCGGCGACGACTAGGGTTAGGGTTTTCGTGGGCGAGGGATTTGATGAGCAGCGGGGGAAGGGGGGAGATGCGGGTATGAGAGATAGAGAGAGATTTTGTTTTGTGTATATAAAAACTAATTTTATAAATATATTTATAAAGATACATATCTTCAATTGGTTGCATTTAGAGATTCGGCACCGATTTTTTCTCTCTCTCATATTAACAGTAATCCGATACGCAAAATATTTTTTTGCTGCCACTAAGAAAATATTATTTATATAATATAAAAACTGAATATTTTCCCATATCAAAGTTACAGTAAAAATTCAAAATAAAATATATTAGCAGCCAATTAAAGGTTCAAAAATTATGTAAAAAGAATCTTGATAAAAATCTTGGACTGCTGCATTCAAATAGGGCTGTTACATGTCATGTATCGTTTTAATTTGAAATTAGGTTATATTTTTCTTACCTGCCTTTTAAGAGTGAAGAGTGAAAAGAGAGAGGAAGGGGGATGCTTTATGCTGATCCGGAGTCCTTGCTATTTCAGTTCTCTGTTATCCCCTACTGTCAAAATCAACGGTCCAGATTTTGTCCCTTTCAAAGTCAATGGTCGAGGTTACCTTAAAACAGGGGGCATGGGTATGCGTGTCTTACATGAATGATGTGCGGTTAGGATTGGATAAGAGCATCAATACTATTATTTTGAAATAGCAGAGATTCCTGGTCTGCTTTATATCGAACAAGCTATAGACCTCCCCCTCCCTCCAATTCATTGAAAAAGAAGAAGACAAATCGACCCTGTTGAATTAGGGCGCTGCAACATAGGCTTGTTCGCAAATCATAAATTTCTAATTCCAAAAAGGTTTTGCCTTTTCAAAATGCATTTCCCCCGGTCTTATTCTTATTTTTAAATTTTTATTCAATACACGGTGAAATGAAGACATTAACATCAACGCGCAATATTTTGCATTGGACTCGAGCAATACAAACCGACTAGTCTGTAGCACATACCCGTTCTTTTATGCTTGCTATGGACCCATCGGAGAATAATAAGATTTAGCAAGAATATCAGTAGAAGATCTCGTAAATAACTCTCACAGCGGTTACTCGGCATATTTGATTCGAACGAAACAACAGGTTCTTCCACGCAGGTCTGTCTCCTTCTTTGGCCCCCTCTATAAAATCGACGCTTTGTTGAAATTTCAGAGTCGCTGGTAGAATAGAAAGACGTCCTAAGATATCATGGTGTCGTTGGTGGAACATCCGATGGACGAATAGATTCAAATTTCATAATTTGAATGAGCCATTTTTCTGGGCTAAAGTTTATTGCGGGCCCATGAAACCAAATTTTAAAATCCCAAACCAGCTCAATAATCCTCAAACTATATAATCAGCAGCGAGTCAAGCTTCACATCAAATTCTCTGCCGTCCATCACCACCACCTCCACAAAATCAACGGTCAGATTCGAAAAGCAAGACCTTTACTCATTCACCCACAGGGCCGAAAACCCCCACGCCCTCTCCCTCTCTTGCCAAAATCGCCGATCAAAAATCTCGATTCGAAAATCCTAATTTTGGATCTGAACCCAAAATCTAGGGTTTCGATCTCGTCGCCTCGCCATAGATGGCTAGGGTTTACGAGAACTGGGAGCGCCTCGTTCGGGCGACGCTCCAGCGGGAGCAGCTCCGCAGCGGCGGGCAGGCGGTGGCGGGGAAGGCCGCCTCCGGACTCGCCGCGGCGGTTCCTGCCTCGCTTGGGAAGCAGACGAATATCGACGCCATCCTGCAGGCTGCCGACGACATCGAGGATGAGGATCCTAGCGTCGCTCGTATCTGTGAGTGGTTTGATTCCAGTTTAGCTTCTTGAATTTTTTTTTCTGGCGATGATTTTCGTGTGATATGATTGCGAAGTGAGATGGAACCATGAGCTGGAGCTTGGATGAGTTAGGAGAATGAGACTTGTTCAGTACCATGTTCAGTGTACGCAGTGATCAATAAAAAATTCATAGAGTTTTTAGGATTAGCGCTTGGAGTTCTGTTAGTGTATGGTCAGATCTGTGAATGGAGCTCACAGTACCATGATTTAGACAACTATGTATTCCAATAGAGAGATGACTATGGAAATTTGTTTGCATATTGAAGACCTGTAATTCTGAAGGTTATTAATCACTGGGAGGATAGTGATCGGCAACCACTTAGTGACTTGTGGCTGGTGATACCTTATGTGGCCTAGCAGCAGGGGGAGATGATCGTTTATGGGTTTGGGGTAAAGGGATTTGGGAAGGGTTGGTGGCCATTTGGATTGGCTGAGAGAAGGTTTGTGGCGCGACATGAGATTGTCTCATTCCTTCAGTGTAATGTAGCATCAGGCGACCGTTGATTAAGGTCGGCGGCGGATGAATTTTATTTGAAGTGGAGTCTTAACATGTCAATGTTTTGAACGATCATATCTGTTGCTAGGGATTTGGTATTAGTTTTTTTTTATAATGAAATGCGGAAATAAAATAATTTGACGGAGGTGCTTAAGCTACACACATCACCATAGGGTCATACATGTCCATTAAATCATTTGTTAGTCATCTTCAGTAATTATGTTTTTATAATTCTTCAGTCTCTAGAGAAAACTTTGAAATATTAATGAGGATCTTATCTCTCCGGAAAGTGAACAATGTACTTAACACAATAGCAATATGATGAGCCTCTGCTAGATGACTCAGATAGTTCAAGACTGGACAAGAATGTCTTCCACAAGTAATTCTCGGAACTTTTTAATATGCCACTATTGACATAATTAATAGGGATCAATGGTAAGTTTTTACACACCTATTAGTGGTGTTTTAAAGTCGCTCGCCTTATTATTTAGGATAGAGTCAACCAATTTCCTAATGTTATCCATAGTCTGTAACGCAATATCTATTACATAATTCTTCGATTCATCTTTACTCAGTTGGTCATGGCCATGACAACCCCATTCATGCTCTGTTTTTTCTTGGGGGTAACTCTAAGCCTATCACAATGTAAGACGACTCTAGGCTTATGCATTGCGGGGCGACTATGGGTTCAACTATGACCCTATTCGTTTGGGGAACACCTTAAGAAGTCATTCTCGGGATCAGGAAAATTCTTCTTCCAACATTCCCATCACACATTGCTCTCGTTCAAGTCTTTTAACACGATATATCATGATCTTGGCATTCTAGCTTCCACATCCAAATTTCATTTTACTAACCACCAACGTACAGTATATTATGTTGATAAAAATCCTTATACATGTCAGGCATCCACTCACAAATAGTATGCAGGTTATGCTTATCATTGTTGTCTAGTGTTTGAAGATCAACTACATGAGCAAGTATTCCCTTATCAACGGTTTTCACACGAAAGAGTACGTCTCGTGAAGGGAAATACGTGGGAGTCATTTAAATCATAGTCATGGTTAATATTGTTAATCTCTATAATCACAAAACTGCTTTTCATGCTAGCACTTAATTGTATACCTCGACAAGTCATTCTTTTACTTAAGCTTTGAGATCAACCTGATGCTACACAAAATAGTGTTAGCATTATAACGACATTCGATTTGCAAGGAAACTGAAAAACTTACTCAAATTATCTAAACAACCAAACAGTTGAAGAATACCAAATAGAAAATAACGAAGCAACAACAAAGCTATTTCAGATGGTTTCTTATCATATTGCATTCACAAACAATATAACGTGTGCACAAATAATATGTTGAGTGTGTTGAGTTTTTTCATATCATGCATCACCGTTTTTTTATGCACACATTCTGTAAACACACTGGAATTCGAACTTGTGTCATTTCACAAAAAAATGCAAAAATACCCTTTTCATCTTTTATGATTTTTAACAGAAGAAATAGGGTTTAATTTTTTTTAATTATGTATTTTGGTTAAACTGTTAAGCTGGTATTGTTTACTTTAACGACACATCAAAATCATGGAACCGGAGTATCCAACATCGACACTCGAAACATCATGAAAACCCGTGTCCAGTATCGACACGTAAATTATCATATCTCAGGCGCCGCATTCTCAGATCGGTCCTTATATCCATCTTATATCATAACTCCAAAACGGTATCCTCCGGATATCCGCCGAATTCTATACAATCACCGGTAGGTAGTGTTCTCTCTGCCAGGCTTATCGTCTACACCACAAAAATCATTTCTTGTCCCGGGTACCATACCGGGTCCACCATGTATCCGCAAACGGCATCCGCCAACTCCTCGAATCGGGTTCAAAAACAAGCTCAGCACTGAGAAAACTCATGGTGGACGTCTCGAAATATCATATCAAGAGAAACCGGGGTTTTAAAACAATACACCATTTCCTTTAAACTATACCACGGTTCTCAAATCCATAGATTTCATAAAAACAGCATCTCAATGTATATAACCATAAGTACGATGTATGCAATATAGAATAGTAATATGAGCATATCGGGTATATCATGCAAGTATATAACCATAAGGTACAATGTATGCAACATAGAGTAGTAATATGAGCATATCGAGTATATCATGCAAGCATGTCAAGTGATAATACTGAATAATGAATGTACTTTTACGGTTAAGAGTAATATCATGATAGGGCAGTTCTATTGCGTAAGTAGCATAGCAATTACCGATGATAAATGTGTGTGAGCCGGCAAATCCGTATAAGTGTAACATGCACATCAACGGTAATTGTGCAGGTGTACCAGCTATGATATCATATAACATTAAATACTGGAAATATGATAGGTATCACACGAGATATAATATCCTACACAACATGAACAATAAATGGGTATATCTACCTACACAAGAATCATACGGTCATTTTTTATACGATACACATCGTCATTTTGAAAATAGGTATGGTTCAGGTGGCAATCTTTATATCGGCGATCCTGTCTCATAACATACGATATGACAACAATCCTCGATCATCATCCTCAAATTACTAGTGCGGATCAATTATCCGGTACATCTCATTACGTACGGTAATCTATCGTACGGGTTCATCAAACAGAATAGGGAATCTATCGACCTACACAATAATGAGGGTACGGATCTAAAGTCTCGTACGTTATATTACTCATTATACTCAAAAATATATACATACACACACATATATCTCAAATCACATTTGTATAAACGTCATATCTTATGAATTCCACAACACCTCTATCTCAATCTCGTGTCGTGCATATCGATCTCGATCTCATATCATACCATCATCAACTCATACTTGTTCTCTTTCAATTCGTACCTATCATGATTCACTTCCTATTTCATATTCTCAAGCAAATATATCCATTTACGTTAACTTTATCATAATTATAATTTATAACATAATCTTCCATATCAATGGTTGCGGGATGCTATACGCCATCCACCCGACTACCCCCGTAGATATAAATCTACTCACCTGCTAAACTCCTTGATTAGCCAAAGTCGATATGCTTCGTCGTCTCGGAAGTCCACGCGAAGGTACCTACAATCAATGTACAGTCGTAATGCTATTAAAACCAATATCCGAAAACCGATACGGCACACGGATTGCTTATAGGTTAGAACTTATAGCCTACGTATGCAAAAATAACCAAACAACCCTCGTTGTTGACGTATAAACATCCAACGACGGAATCAAATTCAAATATAAAAACCACGTATTCCAAATATAAAATCCAAGAATTCACATATCGGAAAACATAGCCAAAACACTCGAAAACAACTCCCAGATTTTGGCTCAGGTAAATAGGAACTAAACAAGTAAGTATAAGTGATAGGTTGTTGGGATTAGGAGCTACACCCAACAATCCAACCCCAGAACCCAAAGGAGGCCCGGTGACAACATCAGAAAATCCGGCCTCGCCGGTCGAACTAGGGTAGAATGGGTTCGTACTTCTGTGGTGGTCTTCTAGTGGTCTATCTAGGTCAATGGACTTGTTTGATTTTCTTAGAAATACTCCAGATAGCTCCAAATACCATGTAGGCCTTTAGGTTCACAAAACCGACACAGAACAATTCTAACTTCGTGTATCGAGTTCTAAACTCATTTCCAGGCCATGACTTTAATCTCTAAGGTCTTGTAAACACTCACTACACCTCAATTAACCACTTTACAGCAACCTGTAATTTTCTAAGATCACATATCCTAATTATATCGATTTCTAAACTAAACTAGGATATTTAACATAAACACTAATCTAAAGTGAAGAGATTACCTTATTGGCAACATATGAAGATTCTTGAGTTGCCCAAGTCTTCAAAATCCAAACTTGAATGGTTCTAAGGGTTTAGAATATGGTTGTGCATGTTTTTAATGAAGGGGGCATAGGGTTTTGAGAGGGAATTGGAGGTGATGCATGGAGGTAGTGGAGATTGAAGGAGATGAAGAAATGGCTTGAAGAAAACTATTGGGAAGAAGATGGGGCAACCAAGTCTCTCCCTCTCTCTCTTAACCTCACTCTCCTAACAAATATCTCTTTTGTTTTATTTCATTTTAACCATGGCATCAAATTTGATTCTATTCACACTCAACTCTTTCTCTCTTTTCCTTTTCTTTTCTTTTGCCTTTTTCGTTTCCTTTCTCCTTATTTCACTAACTCTCAAAACTCACAAGTCACAAACAAAATAACAATGAATAACATGCACATGACATGGTGCTCTAGTCGTGGTAAAATGTAAAAATACGGATTTGGCCAAAAATCCGATAAATATCATTATAATAAATAAATCATTTTAATCTCCGATAAATTTCCAAATATTGGTATATACTTATACCATTTTACGAAAAATCCCTATTCGCAAATCGAATAGTTTTCGCGAAATATATTATTTTAATATTAAATTTCCAAAAATAATATTTTATATTTTCTGAAATGTTACAGTTACATGGAATATAACACTTTCCTAAGGGTTTAATATTCATCAAAAGCTCTAATTAATTAAAGATGGATGTAAATACAGAAGGTTAAATGCCACTACTCACCTAAATCTTCAGAGTAATTATTTCTCCCTAACTCACAATAGAAATGCACACTTTGAGCAAGAAAACTTAAGAGGACACACATTACACACCTCTGGCTCAGCAAATTTCTGGGTGATGTCGCATTCATTCCCCTTACCATGTCCTGACTTCTGACTGTAATTTTGGCTACTTATATGTGCTATAATTTTAGCGTTCAATATCCATATTCCATGATTTTGCAATCTTTTGGATCCATTAGTGAGACCTTTCTGGCATCTCACTGTATTTTATTTTTATGACCAGTGTGTGAGCAAGCATATTCTATGGCTCAAAACTTGGATCCAAGCAGCGAGGGCAGAGGTGTACTACAGTTTAAGACAGGTTTAATGTCTGTCATCAAGGTATCATACACTTTGTGAACTTGCTTTCTACTACATCAAAACAAATTAATAGAAGAATCGTGAGTAAAATGATGCCAAACTTCTTTTTGTTATATTCAATATGTCGTTTTTTTGATTTTTTTTCAGTATCGGTTGTTTTTCTGCTTTAAATTTGGTTTGTGTACTGCAGCAAAAGCTTTCTAAGAAAGATGGTGCAATTGATCGTCAACATGACATTGAGCGCTTGTGGAAATTTTATCTCAGCTACAAAAGACGTCATCGAGTTGATGATATCCAAAGGGAGCAGCAAAGGCTTTTGGAATCTGGAACATTCAGCACAACAAACCTCGGAGAGTATGTGGATGCTTCCAAACTTTTGTTCTGAATATCTGTTAAGTTGACGCCCTTTTCATGTCAAGAAATCTGAGTTTTCACATGACTATCATTGAAGTTTCATAAAATAATAGATGTCATTTTATTTTGTCCAACATGAACGTGAACTACACCAATTGACTGTATCATCTTTATTGCCAGCTTTGTATATTCTAGTCAACCTCAATTTCTATTATGCATGCCATATTCATCAAATTTCATTTAGATATTCCTTTTTGATTAGTACACAGTCTTAAAACGTTAAGAGTCTTAGGTGGAGGGTATTGAAAAGACCATCACATTCTTTGTTTCATTCATATCTTGCAGCATAGGTTGCAGATGGTTTTACAAAAGTTCATTTTATGATCTTTATTACTGCTTTGTCTCGTCTCCTTTCTATCTAGGAGAATAGAAGGCCACTTCTTTCTTATATGAGCTTATAGTGTTTGACATCTAACCTACTGTAGTAAAAAGTCCCATAAAGCCCCGGTAGAGCCTTGCTTTAGAAGAAAGCGGCCATCGGGCGCATTGTTTATGCATATAGTGGTAGTATAAAGCCTGCTTCAAAGGCTTGAATCCCACTTTTGTAACCCTGTTTACAACCACTTTTTAGCAGGTCAAAATGAAACAAAGCTTATATTTTATTAAACTACGGAAATAATCGTATAAATGATAGAAATATTGTGTCTCATTGTTGTCTCTAATATGTAACATTGTCTTAACAGACCTTATATTATGAGATTTATTACTGTTGTCTTTAAATGATTGAATATATTTCTCATATTGCATATAAATTTATTGAATAAAAAAAGAAACATCTTTTTTTTATCTTATTACTTTTATTTTTCTATAAGTCCTTTTATTTATCTAATTATTCGATCATTATTATGTTTTATTATATTAAAAGGATTGGTGCTTCTTGCCTCTAAAACCCTGCGAAAGCCCTCTAAGACATAATCCCTAGCCCTACCCTCCTGTTTCGCTACTCCTTGTGCTTTCTACAATATTGATTTAACCATCCGCCAGCTATTGTGAAGGTTTTTTGTTTTATAGAGTTGATCCGTGATACCAAGTCAGTTAGTGTAAATCTTTATGAATTCTTTTGGGGAGCTTTATTGACGTTTGGTCATCATCATGCATATTTGACTCACTTTTTATTCCAAAAAGCTTAGATTTTCTCCAAAGATGATGATGATGATTTAAATAATAAATTAGATGATTGACGAGCTTCAATTGGCTTCCTTGTGTTGCATGTCAGTAAGGCATCCAATTGATTCCTTGGGGCAACCATGAGTACCTTGCATTCTTAATGGCTTCCTTGTGTTGCATGTCAGTAAGGCATCCAATTGATTCCTTGGGGCAACCATGAGTACCTTGCATTCTTAACAGATCTTCTATTTTGGATATTCGTAATTTAAATCTGCTGTATTCTTTTCTATTGTTTTTGAACTCTTGCGTGGTGGCGTCTTGAGTAAAGTAAATGGTGTATACCGTGTATTATAATTTATATGGTGCTGTAAAAATTTGATACAAGGTTTGTATGCTAATATCTTGCTAGATCAGAAAGGGTTAATTGCAAATAACCCCCCTGTACTATGGGAGGTTGAGCACTTATACGCCCTCACCTATTAATATAGGCACTTACACTCCCTCTGCTTGAAATATATTTTTGTTATACCCATTTTACCCTTAGCTTTGAAATCAAAACCAAAACTTAAAAACCCTAGTTGCTCAATCCCTTGCTTCGAAGTCAAAATCGAATCTTCTGCAAGCTCGAAGTCGAAGCCGCCAAATTGAAGTCGAAGTGTCAGACTCGAAGCCAAATCTTTAGGTTGAATTTCCCAAAATTCTTATTTGAAGTCTTGGCCAGAGAGAAAAAGAAGACAACATGAAAAGAATTGGGACTTTGGAGTTATTTTAGATATTATTAAGACACCAAATACAATAGATTATAGATATTTAATACTTTTCCGGTGTTCTAAAAAGCGGTCTAGGCGACCGTCTAGATGGAAGCGGTGTGAAACCGCTCCGCTTCAGCCCTAGACGCTTAAGTGGGCGTCTAGATGGACCCATATGGGTCGGGTTTGTTCTCTTTTCATCATACTTGACCCAAACCCATGCTTAATGAAATAAAAGTTAATCAATTTTGTTTCCTTTTTCTGAATAATTTTTGAATTATATAGCTCAAAATTTATTTTTTGCTGATTTTTACTGTTAAAACATCAATATGTTACGGGTTATCATGTTAAATTATTAATATATTGATATTTATACTGCTGAAATTTCAATATGTATATATATTAAATATTATTTTACTTAAAATTAGAAAAACCGTCTAGACGCTAGGCGATATCCCAAACGCTCAGCCCCTCTAGCGCTTTTTACAACCTTGTACTTTATAAAGGTGTAGCTATCAATAAAGAGGGCATGATAATAATATGCTTCTATAAATCTTTAAATGCACCCCAATCGAATGAAGTGTGGTTATCTGATTATTTGGGTTAGTATATCACCCCCCTTAAGTGGTAAAAAGTGGAGCAGGATAGAGCGCTCCGCCGCTTAAGAGGCCACTTTTTTAAAACATTGATATTTTGTACTATTTTGGTAACAACTTGATATATCTTATTTCCGAAGTTTCTTTCCTTCTTGTTCCTTGGATGGATGAATATTAAACTGTGACCAATATGGTATTTGGTAGGTTGATGTATCTTCCACTTTACTTTTTAGGCTTTATGGCAAGCCCCTCTCTTGCATGAGGCCAGGAACCTGGGATTAATTTATAAAGGGCTCTTGCTCAACACATTTGAGTGTTGCGATCGAATGGTGATGATTATGGTGGTGATATTTTCGGACCAACTATTGTAACATATTCATTTCATACCAGAACCTTGCGACTCCAATGTGGAATTGAATATTTAGGAATCATACCGAAATGAAGGGAACATTTACATTGAAGTAGTGAACGAACTTCGCTAGGAGATTCACCATGTTAGGTGATGGTACACTAGAGCTATAAGATTTATTTTTAAATTGTGATAATGCTATGCAAGTCATAGTTATGGTTTTAATAAACGTCAACCAAATGATTGCATGTTGCTCAACACATTTCAATGTTAGGCTTGAATGATGGTGATGTTTTGACTTACTATTGTAACACATTCATTTCAAACCGCAACCTTGTGACTCCAATGTGGAATCAAATATTTAGGAATTGTTTACTGAAACACGAAGGGAACAGTTTGAAGTAGTGAGCATATTTTGCTAAGAGATTCACAATGTTAGGTGACGGTATGCTAGAACCATAGTACTTATTGCAAAATGGTGATATCCTATGCGAGTCATGGATATAGTTTTATTAATAAACACCAACCAAATGATTGCATATTGCTATTAGCCTAATTTTCATTCTATTGTACAATTCATATATATGCTATAGCAAATCCAAATTTGTTTTGTTCATGTATGTAGGTTGGAACTGAGAGCTGTAGAAATGAAAAAGATTTATGCAACTGTAAGAGTATTGGTAGATGTTTTGGAGTTACTTGTAAGCGGTTCAAGTTCTGATGGAATGAGTAAACTTATTATGGAAGAGGTAATTTTTTTCTTGTATCTCCGTCACGAATTCACGGACCTGATAGCCCATTTTTATGGTTCATTTATATTTGTTACTATCAAATTTGCACGCACTAATGCTAAGAGTCTAAGACAGACATAACGATAAGTGCAAAACCCTTGCATTAGTCTGTAGGTTTGATTGTTTTGTTGATAGAAAATACATTTTTCTCTCACAGTTGTGAAACTATTTTAAGCTTAGATTATGATATTGATGTGGATTGTCTCTGAGCTACTTCCGTTCGTTGCTTGTGCCAGGTGAAGAAAATTAAAAAATCTGATGCAGCACTTGGAGGAGAGTTTACTCCATACAATATTGTACCGCTTGAGGCACCTTCCTTAACAAATGTTATCAGTTTCTTTCCTGAAGTATGTTCTCTCTTTTTACGGATTTGTCTTGATTGAAGTGTACTTGGTCTATTAGCTGTGTGGGTTTAAATAAAATGAGAAAATGACCTAATGAGTTGAACGATATATTACCCAGATAAGCTGTCTTGATGGTTAAACCCAATCAATTATCATGGGGGAAAGGGAGACGTTTACAAATCTTATTTGTAGGAATTTAAATATCTTCTTTGCTATCTTAATTTCATTTTGGCTAGGAATTTGTTGTTTGCTGGCTAATCCTTCATACCAAAAACGAGTTTCATATGTAATCTTCTATACAGGTTAGGGCTGCAATATCTGCAATTGGTTACACTTCAGACTTTCCCTGCCTTCCTGCTGAGTTTGAAGTTCCTCAGTTGAAAACTCTGGATATGTTCGATCTACTAGAGTTTGTTTTTGGCTTTCAGGTTCATCTCTTGTCTTGAAATAGTATTAACTCATTGACTTTATGCACCGATCTTCATTTTTCTTGCGTTTTTTTTTATTATTTAAGGTTTCTTGAAAATTGATGCGACCTTATAAAATTATAGTCTTGTGTTAAATAGTGGGCAATGGTTCCCATACCAGTGAAAGTTCCTTTCCTACCTTTCCTTTGTGGGAAATTGATAAAATGAGAAATGCCAGCCGATGTTTTTCCTACCTTTCCTTTGTGGGGTGGGAAAACCTTCCTCTATGCTGACAGAAGCGGAGAGGCAGGCACTTTCGTCACCCAAGTAGTGAGTTTGAGAGTGAAATCTTCTTGTTCATCTAGAGAACTCTACTTCTTGGTTCTTGTTTGGGCTCATTTACTAGTTGTTAGCCTGGCATTGTGCTTAAGGTACCTATTAATTCTACTAACATAACTTGAGGAGAAATCATGGATTCTCCTATTCGACCATATTTCTCAACTATATCTGTATATCTATGCTTCTTACCTGGCATATGTGTCTGCCTTTCATTTTATTATTTTTAATCGACCTTCAGAAAAACTGTATACTACCAATTAAATATAACTCCTTTTTATACTGCACGTTGTCTGCAGCACTTTTTAGCGACTTTCCAGCAATATTACTGTTTATTTTCTGTGATGACATTTAGCCATGGCAAATAGCTAGCAAAGTGGGCTCTTGCTTGTATCAATTTAAGTTTTAGTACTTGGATTTTCATTTGGTTCCTTGTCTTGTTTTGTGCCTCAAGATGAATGCAGTTCCCTATAACAAATCATGCGGTCACCAATGAGCAATAGCTCAGTTGGTATTGGCACTTCCCCTCTTTGGGAGAGTGCAGGGTTTGAACCCCAGGAACCCTAGGAGGGGAAGTGCCACAAATTAATGATTTTGGGGCAAATTCGTGGGTCCCTTGGGTGCGTGTGTGTTGTGTGCTTGTCTGTGATGTGTGCGTAGGTGTATGCGTGTGTGTTGTAATTGTATGCATCGGTTAGGGCTTACGAGCCGGTGCCAAAAAAAAAATCACGCGGTCTTCTCCCTGTCAAGTTAGGGTTCATGTAGTACGATCTCATACCTTTAAATTTTATTATTGCAGAAGGATAACATTCGTAACCAGCGGGAAAATGTTGTTCTTACTTTAGCAAATGCTCAAGCTCGGCTTGGATTGCCTGTTGAAGCAGAACCTGTGAGTAACGTCTCAGTACTCCTGTGAAGTTAAATCTTATCAAAATTTTTATCCAACCTTTTCTTGCCACACTAATTTTATTATGTATGAATAAATTCTTTACTAGTGCACTAAATATTATGTATGAATATTCTTATTGCCTTTTGGATACCTCTGCTCTTCTGGGGTTGTGATGCTGCTGTATTCTTGGATGCAATATTTAAATGATATGTGCTTCCAAATCACCACTATTTACGAACATACATATAATTTCTATGACTTGCCATTTTTTTGTTATTTTAAATCACCAGTTAGGAAACAAATACATAGAAAGCATGTCTTTTTCAGTATTTGTTTCTTTTACGCACACACACACTAGCATGTACCCAACGCCTGTGCCCACTATATCATTATGTTGTTTAGATCAATCTAGAAAATTATGTACTATTTCTCTCGGGTAACAATTTTATTTATGCATTCTATTTTTTTTATTTGTTGGACAATTTAGTTGTGTGCTATTAATTAAAACTTAAAATGTTCACTGAATGTCGTTTAAAATGTGACAACCAATATTTTCTGATGTCTCATGCCCAATATCGTAAAGTCAAGGGCATCAACTCCGCATCTTTCCTTTTTTGAACTTACGTTTTCTAAGTTGTTATCCATACATTTCCATTTCCCAACTTACCCAGTTATTTAAAGGACAATACTAACTCAGCACTCTTGGCTCTACTAAATTCCAATTGTAAATCTTGGGGTATAGATATAAAATTATTTTCATTCAGAAGTTTCCATGAAACTATTCTATTTTGTTACTCCATATAGCCTTTGATTTGGTTGAAGATGTCTGAACCGAAAGGCACGCATACATATTTTAAATAAGAGGATGTGTGATTTACAACGCCAATGTAGGAATTTCCTACCGTGGCAGGATATATGCCAACACACCATTAATCGATCCATATCACTTTACCTTTTTTCACTCGAATATATAAGATTTTTGTATTTGCAAAACAAATTGCATATGGAACGCTGAATAGTATGATGCTATGTGTCACGCCAACATAGTAATTTCATTTGGTGGCAAACGACAATGTATACTAATTTTTCTCTCACATAATTGGATTTGTTTTGAAAAAAATGTAAGAGTATTAATGTTGGGGTAAAAAATTACACCCCGATTGACCAAGTCAAAGTCAGTCAACACCAAGCTAAGCGGCCCCAAGCCCAAGTCAAAACTAAGAATGGAAGGGGCCGGTCCCATGCCAAGAATGAAGCAATAAATTAGTTCAATGCAATTTTTAAGAAATAAATGTATGAAAAATGGGCAGAAAGCTAAAATTTTGTAAACATAAGGTATGGGGTAGGACAAGTGCCATTTGGCAAAGCCCAAGGGGCTATATGTAAAATGTGTAGCCTATAAAAGCAAACTTGATGAAAAAATCAACAACTTTTTTATTCTCTAAAAATTAGGGTTCCGTGTCTCCTCCTTCCTCAAGGTTCTAAACCCTCTTTCTTTATTTTGAATTAAATCAAGAGTTTAACTCTTTCTTTTCTTGAATTAAATCAGTTTTTCACCATAATACCCTTGAAGGGGAGCTCGGATCTTCCATCAAATCCCCATAAGGGGAGATTTTTAAGTCTCACCCCTTTTTCTTCTAGATCCAGCCAACAGAGAGGAGGAAGGAGACCCATTTCCTAAAAACCCTAGTTCAGGAAGATCCAAGGCTCAAAAGAAGATCCTGGGTTAAAAGGGAGAAGAAAAGGGTCCTATTTGATCCTTCCCTTTTTTGGGAGTTTCCAAAGTCCCTCAGGAGTTTAACTCCAAATCCACATCTAATTTATTATATAGGAGTTTAACTCCAAATCCAAATCCAAATCTTTTAGGAGTTTAACTCTAAATTTATACCTAATTCCTGTTTAGGAGTTCAACTCTGTGAGGCCCCCGATATATACCCAAAACCCCTCAAGACACACATACACACACTGCACATTGAGTTCGCATGACTAGTTGACCCATCAATCGGAGGTTCCTTCGTTTCAAAGGCGAGGGGTAATTAACGACAGCTTATTCCGCGGCTGCCGGAGATTCGGATCTCCATAATTAATAAACCCCCGTCTACCCCAGGCAGAGAGAATCTCAATGGGGTGACGAAAAACATCCTACAATCACATATTTTAGATTCTTACATATCGAAAAAATTAACTATAAATTTTAAACAACACTCGCATTTACATCAACATGTTTTCTTAGTTAAGACTAAGGAACCACTCTTTCGAAACTTTAAGAAATCCAGATTTTCTTCCGATCACTGCTTTGTTAAATGCGAAAAAATTATATATAACATTATAAGGAAAAATTCAAATTTATTTAGCTTTAAGTTTAACCCTACTATTTCTTACACTAAATACAACCGAGCCTTTTATCCTAAGCATATGGGGGTAGGCTACATGATCCAACATGAGAATCATGCCGGGTTCAGCACATGAATCCTCCGCTTCCACTCACTCCTATCGAACAATATATTTTCATTGAGGCATTTGGCAACCATATCTTTTCGTATCACCTCCATCCATATTTTCTTCGGTCTCCCTTTCGTCCTTTTGACATTGCCTATATTAAGAGTATCCATTCTTCGAACCGGTGCTTATATAGGTCTGCATCACCCATGACCAAACCATCCTAGCCGGTTTTCCCGCATCTCCTCCATAGGTGCTACACCAACTTTTCCACGAATATCCTCATTTCACACCTTATCTTTTCTAGTGTTACCATACATCCAACGAAACATGCGCATCTCCGCTACGCGTATCTTTTGTGTATGATGCTTCTTAGGAGTCCAGCATTTTGTTCCATATAATAAGGTATGCCGAATAGCGCTCCGATAAAACTTCTCTTTCAACCTTAACAGAAAGTTACGATCGCACAAAATTCCTGTTGCACTCCATTTTAACCAACCAACTTGGATTCTTTGATTGGTATCACCATCGATCTCCCCGTCTTTTTGGATGGTGGAACCTAAATATCTAAACCGATCGCTCGGTGATCTCCTGCCCATCCAATGTTATACCATTGTGGTCTCGACTTCTCTGTTTGCTAAATTTGCAATGCTTATATCTTGTCATAGACATGCACAATTTGAACCCCGAGATTCCAACGTTTGTCTGGATAACTCCAATTTGGCGTTAACCCCTGCTTTTGTCTCATTTAGTAGAACGATATCATCGGCAAATGGCATACATCAAGGTATCTCATCTTGGATAGTTCTGGTAAGCTCATCAATCATGATGGTAAACATGAATGGACTTAATGTAGATCCCTGATGTTAACCAATTGTAATCGGAAAATCACTCTTTAGGTCGCCGCAAGTTCTAACATTTGCCATTACTTCATTGTACATGTTCTTGATTATATCAATGTACTTGACTGGGACCCCCTTCTTCATCATTGTCCCCCATAATACCTCTCTAGGTACCTTGTCATACGCTATCTAAGTCAATAAATATCATATGCAAATCTCTTCTTCTCTCTCGAAAACGTTCAACAAGTTGACGAAGTAAATGAATAGCTTCTGTCGTCGATCGTCTAAGTATGAACCCAAACTGGTTTGTTGTTATTTTAACCTCCTTCCTTAGCATGTGTTCAATCACTCTTCCAATACTTCATGGTGTGACACGTAAGTTTTATTCCACGGTAGTTTGAGCAACTTTGAATGTTATCCTTGTTCTTGTAGATAGGTTACAAGGGTATTTTTTCTCCACTCATTTGGTATCTTTTTGGTTTGTCAAATCTTATTAAATTGACCCGTCAGTCATTTAACGCCCATCTCTCCTAAGTATCTCCAAACTTCGATAGGAATCCAGTCTGGACCAACCAATTTTCTTGATTTCTTTCTCTTCAAAATCTCTTTTAATCTCAGCTATTCTTATTTTCTTGATTTCTTACACTATATAACATATCTTAATCAACCATTAATGTAAATAGGAGGAAACGATTTTCGAACAAATTTAGGAAGGCCTGTAAAATTTTAAGTTATATATCAATACATTTGTCTTATACTTGTACCAATTCTGAAATCACTGATATATAAAAAATTATAATGTAACCATTTTTAGGCTTTTAGCTTAATGTTTTGAAGGACATTACCAAGAAACAATATGAACTCTCTTAATAATAAAAGATAAATGAAATTTTTTATTCAAAGAAATTTGTTTTGAATAATATCATTGCAATTAAAGCTCATATTTATGTGATAAATAATCGACTCGAGACCTTTAACTGAAAAGATTTTGTTCATTAATTCTTCTCCCTATCATATATGTCAATCATCTATAGCGTTTGACTTAAAAGCTAGAAATAAAATAGCTAGATGAGTAGTTGGTATGACTTTTGAATCGAAGTAATTGATAATGAATTGCATGATGTCAAGGTTTTATATTTTAGGAATAGAGAATAATTTGAACTATATTAAAAAATTTACATTATTTTCTTCTGTTTCCAGTACATATTTATGTTAAGTACTCATATTAGCAGCAACAATTTTTTTTAAAGAAAATCTTTATGAGGTTAAAATTATGTTTACAAAATTTTTAATATGAATCTAGCACCGTTTATGAAATTTTAAATGTTGGAAGGGTGGGGGTATAAAAGCTAAAGATTTTGTGAGGTTATATGCAAAACAATTTGTTGAGGGTTTAAAAGAACAATGTTTTTATTCCTTAGAATAGAATGGAGGTTGATGGATCTAGTAAGGGGCCCATTAAGTATTGGGGGAGGCTGTTGATGCTCTAGGAGAGACTAGGACAACTTTCTTAGATGTGGGGCTCATATAAATGGGTAAGGCAGGCTTCAATTTTATTTTGGTTTGGGGGCCCACATTAAATTAGATAGCGGCTGGCTCATTCTCTTATCTAGGACTGATTCGGGATTAATTTAATAGAAGTGAAAATTTACTTTGTCCCTCAGTGTGTTTTAGTCGATAGTAAATATAATAGAAGTGAAAATTTACTTCTTTGCCCTCCAGTGTGTTTTAGTCGATAGTATACTACTAGCTTTATAAGACAATCTTCAGTAAATTTTTTATAGAATGAAAATTGTATTAGAAGCCGGTGGTGTCTTGCATGATTATACGGATACTTATATAATCCCCTTTTCTTCCTACTCAGATGGCATATTCTTTGAATGAAATACCATAACTATCCCCACCTTATATTTTTATACCCAATATTACCTTTATTTTTGTTCCCAATCTAGCTGAATGCATAACTAAAAGAGGAAAAAATTTGTAAGTTGGAATAATTCAGAAACTACACAAGATTCTCTTCTTGCATCTAACTTTAGTAAGTGTATATGATAGATTTTTTTTCAAGCTTCCAAAACCTATCTTGAATTTTCCTTTTATCTTTAACAAATGAATGAAGAAGTCTTCTTTGAACTGTTGAAACAGTCAGAATGTGTAGTTATAAACTTGATTTACATATGAACAAGAAACAAACATCAACCTGATTTATTCATGAATCAAGATATAAGTTTCAGCACATAAAATATCATGCTAACATTTTATTTTACTAAAGACACATATGGGGCACACATACAATAACCTGTACACATATTCGCCATAGTAGGGACACATGACGAGCCAGTGTCGGACAAACCTTGCTGTTTTACACATATCGATGAACCTTATTGCAAGTGTCTATGCTTCATAGGCGGAGGCACACAGTGAGTTTCATATGACATTTTGGTGAACTTAGTAATCAGGACATGAATCTAATTAATCTGACTACAGTTAATGGATGACAAGTATATGTTCTTTCTTTCTTCGTAAATACACATTCATTACAATATAGGACATTGCATAAGTAGTTCTCTTAATTTTCAAAGAACTAATCCGTCTGCACTTTACTGATTTTTATTCAAATTTAATTGTATAACATTTGCCGCATTATATTGTAATGCGTAATTAATGTCATGGTTGGTAAGAATAGGTTCTTACAGATGCTTCTGTTTTGTTGTCAGAGTGCTTTAAAATTTAAATTTTGATTATCCTGCTAACGTAGAAGATTGGAAATAAATAGTTGAAGATGAACATAAGGCGCTATATTACTAAGAAATTTCTATGCTAATTGTATTCGATTCGATTTGTTCACATATAAACACTGCAAGCACACTATTATTCTTATTATGTAACTTATGTTTTAAATCCATCTTGATGATGGACGATTATCCGCAAGTCAATGTCTGAGAATTTTCGAAGAAACTTTTATTTTTAACTTTTTTAATGCAGAAAATTGATGAGAAGACCGTCACCGAAGTTTTTCTGAAGGTGTTGGCCAATTATATAAAGTGGTGTAAGTACCTGGGTGTCCGAATCGCATGGAACAGGTATATCAAATTATTATTATATATGCTTGTTTGGGATATTACTTTTCATCACTATTAACATTTTCCAAGCCTAATTTGCAGCATAGAAGCAATTAATAAGAATAGGAAGCTCATTTTGATATCTCTGTACTTCCTTATATGGGGAGAAGCTGCCAATGCCCGTTTCCTTCCTGAATGCATCTGCTACATATTTCACCATGTGAGTATCTATTAGCACGTCTTTGCAGATATTAAACCACCCGTCTTTGCAAATATTAAGCCACCCGTCTTTGCAAATGTTAAGCCACTTATGTAGGCTCCAAGTAGAAACCAGTATGCTTGGTGATTCTCCAAGTTTGAACGCAACCTATTTTACAGCTGGTTATGTTTCTGTAACCCGAATCTGATCTATTTACCATTTTCCTATGCCGGGTCAAATCTGGTTAGATTAACGCAATTGGAACAGGTAACCTGTTAGCAATCGATGTTTAGGTAAAAGGCCACCTCGTTATTTGGATCGATATTGGATGGTCATGTTGGGGGATCAGAATCACAACCTTTGCCGTATGAGATCGGAATATTTAATTTTATATCGTTTGAGAAAAATTATTTGTAAGAATCAGGATTTTTTTAAACAAACATTTAAATTAACTATAAACTATTTCTCAATTTTTTCTGTAATTAAAGCCATATTAATGATATCAAACTAACTGTAATAACCCACTAACCTATAATAAACTCATTAGACCATATGAACCTAATCAACCTATTAACCCATTAGTAAACCCACAAACCATTAATAAACTTACTACAAAAACGCCAATATTACTTGGTATCTGAGAGTATCGGTCTCGGATGGTCATTTTTGGGATTGGAATCGGCCATCTCATATGGGATCATCCGGGATTTCAAACCATGGTAAAAGGTGTGTTGAGTTGAGGATCAAATTTACTACGAAGTATTAATCTTTTCAACTGCAGTGTGAATATGTTGAGATCATCTGATTTAAGCTAGTTGAAAAGCCAACCCAGCATTCAACGTACATAATATACAATTCCGTTTATGGTTCAAAAGCATTTATAGGGAAGCCATGCCCTCTGGTATGATGTCAAGTACAGGATGGGTTATAGCATCTATCTAATGTAAATAAAGTTTTTATGCCTTAACAAATTAGTACCTGTAAGTCTTTGTGCCTCCACTCTTTTGTAATCTCTGGAAGTTAATAACTGATAATAGAGCAATATCTATTAGGGTAACCATCTACTTTTATAATATTAATTGTAGGAAGTCACTAATTTGACTCTCATCTTGCAGCATTCCTGTTTTCAAGCCCATGCTCTCTTGTCATATTAGACAGTGTCAACATATAATCACAACATTCTCTTTATGAATCATTAATGTTGTTTGTATATGTGTTCACGCTTTGGACGAAGTGTTGCATAAGGGTATATATGTGATTGCTATATGTGCATTATACATATCTGTCAACCATTAAGACTGTAAATTATATTTTAAAAATATTTATCCTTACATTGCAGATGGCAAAGGAATTGGATGCAATTTTGGATCAACCAGAAGCTGTTCCTGCAAAAAGTTGTACTAATAGTGATGGTGCTGTGTCTTATCTCCAGGAAATTATAACTCCTATTTATGATACCATGGCAGCGGTAGGTCCATCTTTGTCAACATATAATTGAAACCTTGTCTTTTTTGTATGCCATTGATATTGTAGCACTTTCTGTTTTGCTACATTCTTAAGGCTTCTCCAAATCACCATAAATTTTGTTGCCATTGTAATCTTTGCTTTGCTAAGAAAGTTCTAGCTTTGCAGTCCTTTGAATAATTTACCTCAATGTTAGGTTTATTAGTATGATTCCATTTTCCAGTTTCTATGCTTGTTTCATCATCATCATCATCTAAGACTTTTCCCATCCAAATGGGTCGGCTAGGAAGAAAAACTCATAAAGTTTTACGACCAGCTGTCGACATGAGGTCAACCCTCTCCAAATAAGTGCCAAATTCCTGGTTCGAAAAACTATGACAAGAGAAGGGCTTGTCATAGTCCTGGATGACCAGGTGGCATCCTCGAAACTCATGGACTATGCAAAAGACTATAAGAGAGGGAAAAGATGATATATGCTATATGAAATTATGTTCAACTCTAGGCTACAAATATCGCCAAGAGCGAAATGGAACATATCCCATACTTCGCTTGTTTATAAAGAAAATTTTCTTTTATAGCTGCGAATTGTGTTGAGCCACTTTTGAGATCTTCATTTCAACAGTTGCTTTAAGTGTGTGTGATACCTTCTACATGCAGATAGCACCTTTTGTAGTTTTTACCCCATAAATATCATAAAAAGATTTAAAAAAAAACTGACAACATGATGCATGTCCTGATGAACTTTCTCATATTTGAAGTAGCATCCATGCTCTTATTGGCAAATTAAAGGTGAAGAGGATACTTACATCAGCAAGACAGGAAACTACGCATTTTATTTATATTTTGAGTTGTTTATGCATCAAGGTTTATACAGGTTTTTGAATGAGTGGAAATTAGGTCCCCCCCTCCACCCATCCCCCCCCCCCCCAAAAAAAAAAGAAAAGGGAAAAGAAAAAGAAAAAGAAGGAAAACCCAAACCAACAAAAAGAAGTAAGAAAAATTGTAAACATTCCAACGTCGGAGGTTCTATGATAGAGTCTGTTATATCTTTGATTTTCTTTATGCTTCATAAATTCATGTTTGGGCCGTGGCTTAGTGTCTGGTGGATTAGTTTTTATTTTGTTTGAAATTTTGTTGTATGAAGACCCGCTGTATTCATTCTAAGTGTACTTAGGTTGTATTAATTGAAAGTTGACATTCCTGAACATCTGTATAGATACATACTTGCTCCTAATGGACTGAGATTATTTTTGTTGTTTAATCATATACCTTTGAAGAAAAACCGACACTTGTAGTCTTGCAATGGAAATGTGTTGTGTTTCTCTTGATTTTGTGCACTAGAGTTTGGTACAAATTTACTGTAGCAAACATATCACCTTTCCCCTTTTGGATTCTTTCCCTTTTGTCTAGGAGAATTTGGTGTAAAAATAAATAAGAGGGTATATTGTCAAAAAGCCCCCGGCCCGCTTCAAATTTGTGTAAAACCCCCTGGGCTTTTTTCTCTTGTTAAAAAACCCCCTAGGCCCAATCAAAACCCCTGAATACTTGTTTGCTTGTGACATCTAAGCAGTTGCGTGGGATATCTAAGCAATTGCAGTTGCCTGTGATATCTAAACAGTTGCATGTAATATCTAAGCAGTTGGTCAAGGAGAATTTGGCTTAAAAATAAATAAAAGGGTATATTGTCAAAAAGCCCCCGGCCAGCTTCAAACTTGTGTAAAAACCCATGGGATTTTTTCTCTTGTTAAAAAACCCTAGGCCCAATCAAACCCCCTCTATACTAGTTGCCTGTGATATCTAAGCAATTGGAGATGCCTGTAATATCTAAACAGTTGGTTAGAATATCCAAGCAGCTGAGGGAATACAAGGCCTAAATGAAATAAAGCCCAAGATTTTTTTACAAGGATTTTGAACAGTAGGCCCTTCTCAACAATTTAAAAAATTACAGGGGTTTTTAGACAACTCCCAAGCGGGCCAGGGGCTTTTTGACAATTTACCCTAAATAAAATATCAACTTGCAAAATATTATCATAACCACATATATTTATGACAGTTAACAATTGAAAACTAAAAAAAAGTAAACAAAGTATCATCATAAACTGTACTTATGTTACGTACAATATGAGAACTCTACCTAAATTAAAAAGTATCAATTGGCATGTTTACCAAAAGGAAGACTAATGTCAGTAAAGATGCACAAATACATCACAATAAACTAACAAGTTGATAATACAATGAACTAAAATGTTTATTAACAATGTTAAGGTATCTACTATGAAATTATGAATAAAATAAGAAACATCAGCTAGATGTTACATGATGTAGCACACAATTTCATACTTTACTAGATACCACTATACACCCCTTCTTCCATACATATACAGCACATTTACAACATGTATATGGTGCATCCGGACAAATATCCTTATTCTTGTTAAACTCTCGCATTTTGAATTGTTTGGTACTTATGAAACCATGTAGTCTCTTATATGATTACTTATGTTATTTCAATATCATCACTTGCGGCTTATTTTTCACTTGTTTGGGTTATTATGTAACCGATTTGGTTTACTCCTGGACCAATGTTGCATGTTTTGTTTGTTTAATCATTATGTTAAGGGGCCGCTTTATGACGTTATGTTAACATGAATTGATATCTGAATGAAAACCATTCATGTCCTGATTAACTGTGGAATGCATTAGTTTTATCATGAACCATATGTGTTTAGTTGTATCTAAACATGGTGTAAGAAGGGGAAAAAAATACTTTCTAAGCGGTCGGCAAATATTATTGTGAGTTGTCTTACTTCCATTCTATTGTATATTCCTGCTATTACTTTCAGGAAGCTGCTCGAAATAATAATGGAAAAGCTGCACATTCAGCATGGAGGAATTATGATGATTTCAATGAATATTTCTGGTTTGCTTCTTCTTTGTTTTTACCTTTTTTACTGATCTATATAAGTTTTTCTGATGAAGTTTCACTTTATAGGTCACCTTCTTGCTTTAAACTTGGTTGGCCTCCAAAACAAGATTCATCATTTCTACGGAAACCAAGGAAATGGAAGAGGGTAAGCTATTAGAATATAAGATGTTATGCCTCTCTCCTCTGTGCTTGTTATACTTATGCAAAAAAGGGTAGCGACATGTTACTGCTAAGTTAGAACTGGAATATTCCTGCCTTAGATTTTGGTTAATGGCGTATGACTGATGCTAACTATAATTTGCTACGTGATTCGACTTTTGCCCAATAATGTCCATTAGCATTTTATTTATCTCCAGGTATTTATTTTCACATATATTTCGAGTTGAAAACCGACTATTATTTGAGGGAAAGATTGCATGGATATGACGACAGGGACATGACACGATACGACATGGCAAAGTTTGAAAAATAAGATACATGGGCATGGATAAAAGTAGCACAATAAACTGTGAAAAGCATTTGATAGTTTGTTGGAAAAACAACATTAAATTCATGGTGCTCTTAGCTCTACTGAAAGAAAGCCAACTAGCAGTAGAAAAGAGGGATTTTGAATTGGTCAGGAGCCGGTCACCACTGTGGCTGTCTGATGTGTTGGGGAGGTATCTTTGACCGACACATATACGGCGCCCCTTTTGCTATGTCCGTGCAACCTTGTTTGATGGTTATTTTTACACACCTTATTGAAACTAACAGCAGGGAGTATATTTGGCCGTATTGATATCAATATTGTTGACAGTCCAATGGGAAACTTGCTGGCTGAAGATTGAAAACTTCTTTTCCATGTATTACAGAATGATTTCTGTAAGTTGTGGTTGCTATGTAGTTGAAAAGAATTCACTAAATAATGTACATCCTTCATCCTCTTTCACACTGGTTTCAATTGGGGAGATGTCAAACCTTCTATTATATAAGCAATTTCTTGTTCTAAAAAACTACAATAAACTCGTATGTTTGCCCTTATCAATAAAATTCTTTTTCTAAAATCTAAACACTACTAACGCAGGAGCGGCTAACTTCATAAAAAAAGAGAAAAAAACTAAAGAAAAGAAAAAAGAAGCGTGTCATGCTGTCACTTTCATGTGAACTTCAACTTACCCGACTTCTTTTTTTGGTTTAATAAAAAGCAGTAAAGTTTCGATACAAAATGAACTGGAGGGTTTGTTTGTGATTAGACTGCGGTTGTGTTAATATTAGCTTGCAGGTTGACATCATCATTCCTGTTGATGATATTTAAGATCCACTAAAGGGCGACAAGGATGGTATCAAGATCAATTATAGGGTGTAAATTGTAGCCATTAGGAGTTTGGGACGATTTGCTCTAGTTCACAGTTCCAAAGGCAGTTACTAATAGCTTAGATATCAAGTTGCTGTGTTGTTGAACCACATTTCCCTATGAAGAAGGATTGGCATATCCAGGGGCGGATGCATGAATTTCAAAATAAAAATAATGTTATATTAAAAATCATTATAGGAGAACAAACTTTAAGATACATTGGAATTTTTTATATTATAAAGACGCTTTGAAACCCTCACCACAAAAGTAAAGAATTAAATTAAGTTTAGCAAGTAATGGAATTTTTTTATATCATATAGGCACTTTGAAACCCACACCAAAAAATAATGCATAAAATTAAATTTAGTAAGCAATGGGATTTGAACCTAAGATCTTCTCTTTGGAAGTAAACTAACTTACCATCCAGGCTAAACTCCACTACCCTTTTAGCGCATATATATATATATATATATATATATATATATATATATATATATATATATATATGTAACCAATATTAATCTATCTTCAGTTTTTTAACAAAAGTTCAGTGGGGGCAGTTGTTCCTGCTGGACCCTGTATGGATCCGCCTCGGGGCATATCCATCTTTATGTGACACGAGACGAGTATCCATCTAGGTCTAATACATGTTTGGGTATTTAGTATTTACTGTTGTTTCTTCCTTTTATGTTTTTTCGGGTATTTACAAATTCCTCTCAACTCCTCTACTATTAGCCAGAATAACTTATTGCTGTGTTGACCACTTCTACAGCGAATTGACATATCCAATTTTACGTTGCAGTGGCGCAATTATCCATCCACATACAATACATGATTGTTTTTAAAAAAAATTTATTGTTCATACCTTTTATTTACATGCTGGATGCTTACAAATGTTTAGATATTTACAAGTAATTGTTATCTTTTATTGGCGCATCCATCTATATCTGGCCCAGCTCTAATGTGCATCTGTGTATGGATACTCATGATATTGTTAAATTTGTTATGGGGTCTTTGTTAAAGTGATGTTCTGCGTTGTAGTTGCATGATCTTAAAATCCTTTATATATAAATTATGGCAACCTCCTCGCTGTTGCTTAGTTTCTTTGTCGCATGAGTTGTTATAAGCTACAAGAGTTGTCTTTAGGTAGGGCTGGTTGTAATGTATGATCCTTGTTTCCTTGGGACCTTGGGTTTTGTTGACATTAGTTGGAAAGGCTTAGGTGAGACTATGATGAGGAGGAAGATGAATTTGTTTTTTCATTACTTTTCTCTCTATGTATTATCTTGCTGATAATTGAACTTGTAATATATAGATATATTTATTTTTTAATTTGTTACCTGTTTATACACACAACATATAAAGCTGTGCTATATTTTTGGATTCTGAAGAGCTCTTGCTTCCAGCCTGTGTTTTTTATGGGAAACATCGATCATGTGCTTATAAATAATATATAAATCAATATGATGTATGCAAATGGAGTTTTTTTCTTAAAAATAATTGTTTTTCGTATAGGATGGCTTTAATTTTATTTTTTCTCCTTTGTCAGACAGGGAAAACCAGCTTTGTGGAGCACAGAACCTACTTGCATTTATATCGGAGCTTTCATCGTCTATGGATTTTTCTCTTCTTAATGTTCCAGGTTTAGCATCAATACACAAGTTTGCATAAAGTCTTTGCGAATATTCATATAGTCTTTGAGAATATTCACATTTAGTTTGATTATTTTGGATTATGTATTTTTGGCAGGTGTTGACAATCATAGCTTTTAATAGAGGAAATATCACCTTGGATACCTTTAAAGTGGCACTCAGCGTTGGACCAGCCTTTTTTATCTTGAACTTTCTGGAGAGTATGTTTGCAGATTTTTTCCCCTTAATTTCGCAGCGGTTGCTGGTGATACACCAATATGTTTATTCCTCTAAAGTTTTCCTGTACTGCAATTTGTTATTTTAATTATGCTGTTCCATCAAATTTAGGCTGTTTGGATGTCTTGCTGATGTTTGGAGCTTACACCACTGCCAGAGGCTTTGCTATATCAAGATTGATTATTAGGTTTTTTTGGTTTGGAATCAGTTCAGCGTTCATAATGTATCTCTACCTGTAAGTATATACAGATTATGATACCGTGTTGTCAAGTGCTCAATTGATTCACGTTAGGGTTTTATTTTCTTACCTGTACTTCCTAATTATTTCTTTTCAATATTACGTTTTATCGGTATGTTTGGCCCATATTATAACGGACTTTGTTAAACTGTGTTCAGGAAACTCATGGATGAAAGGAGTAGCAGGAACTCGGATTCAACTTATTTCCGTATATATATACTTGTATTGGGAGTATATACAGCTATCCGCATAGCCTTTGCTTTTTTGGCAAAAATTCCAGCTTTGCACACTGTCTCTGAGTTGTCTGATCGATGGTCTTTCTTTCAGTTCTTCAAGTGGATTTACCAGGTATTTGTTTGCTTCTATGATGGGCATCTCTTTAAGGGAAAGCTGATTTCATGGGTTTTACTCTTTCCTTTTCCTGTTATTTATGTTTACTTCAGGAGCGATATTTTGTTGGGCGTGGTCTTTATGAGAAGACAAGTGATTATTCCAGGTTATTTATGTATTTTCAGAACAGTATGTTTTTTTGCAATTTGTTATTTCGAGTCTTCAAATCATCCTGCGTTGTTAGTTTATTACTAAATTGAAACTCTATATTATGCATGTCGTTAAAATTCACAATTATATACCATTGAAATTTTTGGGTTGCACTAATTTTTAACTAATGCAATTCAACATGGATTTGAATTTCCAGTTTTGTTCCTATGTGCGCTTGTGAGTTTCAGTTTTATATGATGCAGTTCAACAAGGGAATGGGACTTCCAAATTTTTTAGAGTCATTTATATCAATACAATACATTTTATCAAGAATGAAGCTCTTGCTTATTTGATTTAACTCCTAGATAATTTTCACATGCTCTATTGCATAATTTTTTATTTTTTAGTATTTGTGACATCTTCTTTCTAGGGCTATTTTTCGGTTAGTGTACTGGAGATTCTTGAGTTTATTTTGTGTTTCTTTGCTTGGGACGTCCATGTTTTTTTTATACTTCATTTGCCATCTTCTTTCATGAATATGCATCAGTAGAGTCACCTTGACATGTAAGTATTCATTTTTCTGTATCAACCGTTTTTTTAAATGAAAAAAGTAGGATGTAATGCAAGCGGGGTCTGACTGAGTTCATTATAGATGTCATGAAGCGTTACACATGTGCTAATGTTGTTCATTTGTGGTCAAACTGTTCCTACTTATAACATGACTTATTTAATCTTGTGGTTTTGATCACTGATACTAACAATTTTTTTCTTATTCCATTAATTTCTCTTCGGCCTTTTTATCTTAATACCTTGTATATATCTTACTATAAAAAAAAACTTTGTTTAACAAGCGATTAATTTTATAATCTAATTTGATCTCAACTTTTAAGATTATATTTTAATTTTTAAAATAAATGCTTAAATACCTTGTATATATATCTTTCTTTCATAGATACCTTTGTACAACAACCGGTTAATTTTGTAATCTAATTTGATCTCAACTTTTCAGATTATATTTTAATTTTTAACGTTTAATTGGTATTTACTTGTAAAGATGCAGAATATACAGTGCCACGATAGGAATATCCTACCGTGGCTGGACATATGACATGACACTATTTCTTGATCCATTTCTTCTTACCTCTTTTCATTCTAATATAAAAGAATCTTGAATTTGCTAATTATACCTACTCATGAATCAATGAATAATGCAATGCCATGTCCCGCCGTCATAGGAAATTACCATGGTCGGTTTTGTCTTTACTAGTAGTTATATATTATTGACAGGAATATGGGACACATCTTATATAGGATCTTAACATATCAAGTAGCAAAAATAATCGTCTTATGGAGTAAAATATAATTTAAAGAAATATCAGTGCTCTGTCCAATGAGATTACCGTTATAGTACATGGATGGTTTGAATCCTTTGGATCATGAAAGCGGTTATAAGAGTATCATTTTGGGTAGTGATTATTCTTGCTCTCTTAGTAGCTCTCTCAATCCGAAGATACATTTTAATAGAACCACACTTCTTTGTAGGCCAAAGAGTACATGGATGGACGAGAGTGTGTGGAAGTTAACAAGATTAAATATACACACCCCTATTTGCTATATACTCTTAAAAATTTTCCTTAAGCATATTTGATCTTTGGAAGTAAATTGCCATCAAGGTTGCACTGACACTTAGACATGGACACGAGAAGATGTGATACGGAAAAATCCCAAACTACAGGATAAGGGTAGGCCTGTCAAAAGGGTCGAGTCGGGTCTAAAACGGGTCGGGTCAAAATTGACCCACCATGATACGGGTTCGGGTTGACCCAACCCGTTTATAAACGGGTCAGAAAACGTAGACCCGTACCCGACCCGACAATAAACGGGTCGACCCGGCTGACCCGTTATGACCCGTTCATTAGTCGGGTCGGGTCAACCCGAACCGTTCCACTCATGATTTTTTTTGAGTGACTTGATATATGAATGAGTTATTAACGTTTTTGTTATAATCTTATGATCTTGTTATGTATAAAAAATAATATATTGAATCGTTTGTATAGTGCTTGAAATATTCATTGCATATCCTTTCTTAATTCTTAGTAAACCTTGTTTTAATAATTGGACATTTCATTATGAATAATATTTCTAGTTAAACTATTAGTTAAATAATTGTAAACAATATACTTGCTCATATTAAAAAATATATGATTAAAACGAGGGGGTATACATTCTTTTAGTATTAAGCAAAAATGAAGATTTATTATTAAAATATAAATATGATACATAAAATCATTATTTATGGACCATAGTATATCACTATATCTACACAACATCACAGCATAAAAGTAATTCAACATAAATGAGAGAATTTCAAATTGAGTTTCTAATTCCTCATATTTAAAGCCCATAAAAATCAGCCTCCTTAACTCCAAAATTTAAAACAGGCCTACAAAGTATAAAAACCAATATGAACTAAATGGGTCAACTTGGGTCAAGCGGGGTAGAGAGGCTACCCGTACCCGACCTGTTTATTTAACTGGTCTGGTCGACCCGTTAAAAAAAATAAACGTGTTCGGGTCGCTGTTTTCGGTTCGGGTAATCGGGTTCAGGTATTTTTGACAGGCCTAGATAAGGGGGACATGGCGATACATTTATTTATATTACACATAATTTTATAAAGAAATATAATATCAAACTACTACAAAACCATTAAACAAGAAAAATTAACAAGTCTAACATTTAAATAAACACATCATATAAATATATAATAACATTCAACCACGTGCTGATTTATCACCAATAGCATCCAAAATATAAAATGATAAGATAAGTGATTAACAAGTCTTTATTAACATCTTATAACTATATTTTGATTATATACTAAAAAGACATGTATAAAACACAACACATATGACAAAAATATAATATTCAAATGACACATATATGGCATGCACGTGTACAACATGTCTGATACATGTCATGCAAGTGTCGATGTCCAATACGTGTCGGACACGGCAACCGGTCAGAAGTGCCCGTGCAAACTATATGCCGTATATAAAGTGCAAATGTCTTAATTACAATATATCCAAACATTTAAAAACCCTCTGCCTCTAATTAAAATGCTTATATAAATGCTATTTTCAAAATAATAAAATTTCCTGGTATCATTTAATTATGCTTTTTCTTTATTGAAATGCCTCATTCCTAACAATTCAGTACCAATTAGTTAGAATATTGAAGGCCGAGATGCTTTGTAGCACTTATGGGGAAACATTGTCCTTTTTATCATCAAAAATTCTGAGTGGTGTAGCTTGTTGAATATTGGAAATGCAAAATATTCTTTAGCATTTAAATTCATTTCCTCAAGCAGCATATCTGTAAGTATAAGGGAGAACTAAATCTGAAAGTGTAATGTAAATTACATTCTAAATTAGTGAAAAGTCGATAATCTAGGTGGAGAGATTCTTAATGTTATTAGTGCTTATGCACCACAGATAGGTCTTGATGACGCTATTAAGCGTCTATTCTGGAAGGATTTAGACGAGATGGTGCAAAGTATACCTAGTAGAGAGAAGTTATTTATTGGTGATGATCTCAATGGACATGTAGGTACTAGTCGTAGTGGGTTTGATACTATCTATGGAGGCTTTGGTTTTGGACAAAGAAATGAGGTAGGTGTCTCGATTCTAGATTTTGCCTTATCTTATGATTTGATCTTAGCAAACACCTGGTTTAGGAAAAGAGAGACCCACCTTATCACTTTTAGGAGCGGATCAAATGCTAATCAAATAGACTTTTTTCTGACGAAAAGAATAGATAGAGGTTGTATCGATGTAAGGTAATGCCAGGTGAGAGTGTAACCACTCAACATAGAATTTTAGTTCTAGATTTTCGATTCAGAAGAGGACATAAGAAGATTAGATGTAAGGTAGAGCCTATAATTAAATGGTGGCGATTGAAAGAAGGTAACCAAAAGGCTTTTATAGATCGTGTAGTCGAAGAAGCGGATTGGCAGTCGGAAGACGATTCAAACAGAATATGGAACAAAATGGCTAGTTGTATCAAGAGGGTAGCTAGAGATCTACTTGGTGAGTCGAGAGGTGGTGCTCCACCATCTAAGTTATACATCATGGTGGAATGAAGAAGTAACGACTGCTGTTAAAATTAAAAGGGATTCTTATAAAGATTTGAAAAAAATTAGAGATGTGGAGAGATTTGAGAAGGTATAAAATGGCTAAAAAGGAAGTTAAGAAAGCTGTTCGGGAAGCTAAATCTAAGGTCTATAAGGAGGTGTACGAGAAATTAGACATTAAAGAGGCTGAAAATGATAAATACCGGATTGCTCGGATGCGGGAAAGGAAGACTAGAGATTTATGTGCGGTGAAGTGTGTCAAAAATGAAAATCAGAAGGTTTTAGTTCGAGATGAGGATATCAAGGAAAGATGAAGAGATTATTTTGAAAAATTGTTCATGAGAGCTTTACTAAGAATTTGGATGGACTTGTCATTCAATCTCAAGATATAAACCGTGATTTCATGCGTAAAATAAGACTACCTGAGGTTAAAGAAGATTTGAACAGAATGAGTTTAAGAAAAGCGGTTGGTCCCGACGGGGTTCCTATCGAGCTTTGGAGATGCTTAGGAGAAATAGGGGCGTTAAATGACTGACAGATCTGTTTAATAAGATTTGGCAGACAAAAAAGATGCCAAATGAATGGAGGAAAAGTATCCTTGTACCTATCTACAACAATAAGGGTGACATTCAAAGTTGTTCAAACTACCGTGGAATAAAACTTATGTGTCACACCATGAAATTTTGGGAGAGAGATTGAACACAGGTTAAGAAATGATATTAAGATAACAGAGAACCAGTTTGGGTTCATGCCTGGACGATCGACGACAGAGGTCATTCATTTGCTTCGTCAACTTGTCGAGCGTTTTCGAGAGAGGAGAAGAGATTTGCACATGATATTTATTGATTTAGAAAAAGCGTACGACAAGATACCTAGAGAGGTATTATGGGGGACAATGATGAAGAAGGGGGTCTCCGTCAAGTATATTGATATAATCAAGAATATGTACGATGGAGTAGTGGCAAATGTTAGAACTTGCGGCGGCCTAACGAGTGATTTTCCGATTTCAATTGGTTTACATCAAGGATCTGCATTAAGTCCATTCCTGTTTACTATCGTGATGGATGAGCTTACTAGAACTATCCAAGATGAGGTACCTTGGTGTATGCTATTCGTTGATGATATTGTTCTAGTAAATGAGACGAAAGCAGGGGTTAATGCCAAATTGGAATTATGGAGGCAAACATTGGAATCTGGGAGTGCAGATTGAGCAGGTCCAAGACAGCATATATGCATTGCAAATTTAGTAAACAGAGAAGTCAAAACCATATTGATATAACATTGGAAGGGTAAGAGATATCACCGAGCGACCAGTTTAGATATCTAGGTTCCATCATCCAAAAGAATGGGGAGATCGATAGTGATGTTAATCAAAGGATCCAAACTGGTTGGTTGAAATGGAGGAGTGCAACAGGGATTTTGTGTGATCGTAACTTTCCGTTGAAATTGAAAGGGAAGTTTTATCGGAGCGCTATTTGGCCTGTCTTATTATATGGTACAGAATGCTGGGCTCCTAAGAAGCATCATACACAGAAGATGCACGTAGCGGAGATGCACATACTTCGTTGGATGTGCGGTAACACTAGAAAAGATAAGGTGCGAAATGAGGATATTTGTGCAAAAGTTGGTGTAGCACCTGTGGAGGAGAAGATGCGGGAAAACCGGCTAAGATGGTTTGGTCATGTGCGACGCATACCTATGGAAGCACCGGTTCGACGAATAGATACTCTCAATATGAGCAATGGCAAAAGGGCAAAAGGGAGATCGAAGAAAACATGGATGGAGGTGATACGAAACGATATGGTTGCCAAAGACCTCAATGAAAGTATATTGTTCGATAGGAGTGAGTGGAGGCGGAGGATTCATGTGCTGGACCCGGCGTGATTCTCATGTTGGTTCATGTAGCCTACCCCATATGCTTGGGATAAAAGGCTCAGTTGTAAAGTCAATAATCTGTGATGTTCTTCCATCTGATGCTGGAATATTCTAAGGATTGTTTGCACAAGTTATTGGAGGCGTGGTATCTCTGAAAATCTCACATTTTGCTGTTTTCAATGCAGATACATGCTTTTCTGGCTGGTGATATTTGCCTGTAAATTTACTTTTGCATATTATCTCCAGGCAAGCACCTTTGAATTTTTTTTATACTTTTTCTACTTGTGTTTCTTTTTTAACTAGAATAGTTGACATTGGATGCCTCAATTTTTGGATATAACTTTTCCATGTTTCTTTCAGATCAGACCGCTTGTACAACCAACCAATATAATCATAAAGTTACATGATTTGCAGTACTCTTGGCATGATCTTGTTTCAAAGGGTAGGCATTTTCTATTTTAAATCTTGCTAGCCTTTTCATTTTTCAAAATTTCTGTCAATATTTACTTTTGAGGCAAAACATAGAAATGCAATTTTCATAAAGGGAACCTTCATGTTCTGTTTCCTTTAGGTAAAAATAACTTTTAAGAACTGATGATTGCTCTAAATACTTTTTAAAGATAAGATTATAGTGTGGTTGTGCAAATGTTGCTTAATCTGCTGATGCTGTTTATTTTAACTTCATTCTCTGATTTTTACGATCAAGCAGTTTTGGGCGACTTTCGAGGCAAAACATAGATATGCAATTTGCATAAAGGGAACCTTCATGTCTGTTTCCTTTAATAAAAATAAGTTTTAACCACCGATGATTGCTCTAAATACTATTTGAAAATAAGATTATAGTGTGGCTGTGCAAATGTTACTTAATCTGCTGTGCTGTTTATTTTAACTTCATGCTCTGATTCTTACTATCAGGCAGTTTTGGGTGACAGTCAACAGGTTGCTACCTAGTGCCAAGCTGTGGTTTTTGCCCTTTCTGCATAGTAAGAATATTTCACCAAACCCCCACTATAGTTTGGGTTAATATCAAGAAACCTACTCAACCTCAGCCGATAGCCAATGAACTCCTTGAACTTACAAATCGTTAACCCCACTGCTTCCTGGCTGTTAAACTGAAATTATAAGCGGTCATGTTACCTATCAAATGACCACTTTTTGTGTTTTACTTTCCAAATTACCCTTCCTCTCCCATATAACTGCAACCTCCACTCTTCTAATTTGTATGAGTTCTTCACAAATCAATTGGGTTTCTAGGTTTCCTGAAACAAGTGTGATCTTGGGTTCAAAGTTAGGGGAATACCTTAAATCTATTCAAATCTTCTGCTGCTGACCCACTTCAATTCTGTGGCAGCCTCGATCTGTGTCGCTATCTCCCCTAATTCTAGTTCACCTGTTAATTTTTGGAAAAGAGGAGAGAGAACCCCCACCAAAGTCCTAGCTCGATTTTGAGTCCTCTGTTTCTAAAATGGGGTTCTGAAGTTCTGATTTGGGGAAGATGAGGGTTAGATAGGTCATTCAATGTGAGATTTAATGGTATGGAGGAATGGGGCTACCATTTTGGTGGTTATTATTATTATTTTCTTTTTTTGGGAAGGGGGGGGGGGATTTTGCTAACAATATTTCTGGATATCCGCCCAAACTAACCCTTTTTCCTGGAAGGGGGGGGGGATTTGGTGAAATAAGCCAATATATTAACTCCCTATGGACCCTATCTGCCTCTCCTCCCCGTCTCTCTCCTCCAAACTCATAATGCCCGGGGAAGCAGCCTAAGAATGTCAAAGACCTTTTGAAATGTGATCAACTGGAACAAGATGCAATAAATTTAAAAGTATTCAGTAATCCCCATAGGAAAAAAAACATTACGTGAAAAACAACATTACAAGGCAAGCTGAAATAGAACAAGATGAAGTTTGAGGAACAAGCTAAGCTCGGTATAGATTAAAAAGGAAAAAAACACATATGAAAGCAGGCTGACAAAACAGCGGTTACCACCATGACCAGGAAGCAACATAGTTTGTGCAATATGTTAGAAAAGGCAGCAGTCCATGTCAAATTCTAGAAAACAAATAGATGAAATAAATAACAATTCAAGTTTAAGAGATAAAATTGGTACTAAGCATTGTAAGCAGCCATGATGAAGAATGCAACAACAATAAATCAAATATACCATCAGACAATATTGACAGTCATGGAGGCCTACAGTTAATCAAATCCTGGGTATGGAACAGCAAACAAAAAATGTTGCTATTGATCCAATCTTGTTATCCAGGATAGATTCCTGCCCCTTTGATAAGAGAATAATATCGCAACATGAAAACTCATGTAATGGTTTATATATGACAACATGCAAATATATACAATAGAGGCATTTTATGTAAGACAAAAATAATACGCACGGGTTTACCATATACAACAAAATTTGAAGCGCGGATAATGTTTTAGAGTAGTTGATTAAAAACTATATTATATACAACAAAATCAACTTTCATGGTTATTTGCTTGAGTTACCATTTGTTTCCTCTTCCTCGTCCTTGCCTTCTTCTCGGATAACGTTTCATATTTTGTAGCTTTGACACTTGAACATGCATCATCCATTGTTATTATTCAATACTTTGCGCATTATATTCATATCTTAGGATGAATCCATGATTGGATGTAGTCACTTTGAATGGTGAACAGGTGAAGTTGTTTGAATTGTATAACAACTTCTCCAATTTGTTTTGTAGGTCCATTGATCGATTTGATTGTTAGAATAAATCATAAAGGCATTCTTTTAGTAGGCAGAAGATAATACTAAATGAAAGTGAAAACGGTAAAATGAAATTATTACCTCTTTCAGAAGCTGATATGCAGTGTTTGCCGACGTTCCATGTAGATTTTTTTCTTGCAGTTTATCTGTTGAAAAGCGTTGCGTTGATTTGGTTAGATGTGTCATGAATTGAAGCTTTAACTTTGAACCTGATGATTGAAATATCAGTCACTTTTCATAAGATTTATATTTTTTTTGTTGAATGCATATCGAAAATGCGCATTTAGATTAGAGAAACACTATTACCATAACAATGAGGATTTCTTGGTAAGATTTATATCGGATGTTTTTTCTCAATTAGTTGGTGAATAAAGGATAAGCCATAGGCTTATCTGTGTATATATAATCAACCATAGCATTGACATTATAAAACACAGCTCCTATAAGCATTAACTAATATAGCTACTTTAGCCGATTTTTTTTGTAGATGCAAGTAAGAATCTTATGTGTACCTGCACATCGTCCAAAGAAGCACGTGTCTGTGCAAGTAAATTGTCGATTGCCGTACGATTCTGTTTTTTTGGTAGGCCAGCAATGGAAAGGATGGTTGCATTTTTGATCTTTCCAATTTATTATACTATGATAACCCTGGTGTATTATATTTGAAAGAGAGTAAGCATATAGATTTGATTTCTTATCAAAGTTAACAAGGATAAGAAATGAAGGAAGTGAAAAAGTTAGCTATATGTAGTTCTCGATTAAGGTTGTGCTTTGATTGTGGTCAAGCTCGTATGGTTTACATTCAGGATTACGGGTTTACGTTCACCACTTTCCCCACCCATGAAAGAAAATTGGTACTTTACCATCTTGTTCTTTAAAACTGACCAGATTTCCTTCTTTTACTACTTTAATTGCATTGATGTGGTAATATATCCCCACTACTCTTCAAAGGTAAGGCATGGGCACCAAATTTCTGAAACTCACCTCTTCAATTAGCTTGCTCAACTGAACATTTCCCCTTGCTACAGCTAAAATGTCATCTGTCTAGTAGCCCTTCATAACCCGTACAGGGTTATCTGCTCTATTTTAGAACATAAGATAGGAGTGTCGAATCCTCAATTTCTATCCATTAATTTATAGTTTTCTGTTTGTTTCCACAGGCAATAGGAACGCTTTAACTCTTCTCAGTCTATGGGCACCAGTTTTTGCTGTGAGTTTCCTTGCTCTGGCTGCATCTGAATAAACTGAAATTTACAGAATTAACTTGATCCCCAGTTTTATTCTCCCTTTACTTGTACTTCGTATTTAGATCTACGTCATGGATATTCACATATGGTACACACTTCTGTCTGCCCTTATTGGTGGCCTTATGGGTGCTCGGTCTCGCTTGGGGGAGGTAGCCATCTGAACATAACAATATTTTAAATACAGTTCCAACTGTTAAGACCTCTGTTTTTCTCATTACTCAAATATGCAACTGTGGCTGACAACCTCGCTTTGGTTGGTAACTAATGTGAGGTTTTATTGTGTTTCTATTTGTTCTATACAGATTCGATCGCTTGAAATGCTACACAAAAGATTTGAGAGCTTTCCAGAGGCTTTTGTCAAAAATCTTGTTTCGTCTGAAGCTAGAAGGTCAGAATTTGGCCATTGCACCATAGTATAAATGTTTCTTCTCTGCATAGGTTATCGCTGAGTAACATGTATTTCATTTGCTGTTATAGGATTGCTCCAAACAGTCAATATACACAGGTTAAACTCGCTCTTCTGCTCTCATATCATCATTAAATACTTATTAAACTGCATATATCTTACTAGTTATCACATCGTTACCTTTTCTGATGCCCTACCTGAATTTCATATTTATTACCTAATGCCCTACCTGAATTTCATATTTATTACCCTTAATCTGATTTATGTACCCATCGTTACCTTTTCTGATGGGATTTGCTATCTTAGTATGACTATTTTTTTCCTTTTGTGTTTTTTTGTCCACTTTCGCTTTAGGATAACACGCATGATTAAGAATGAAAGTTTGGTGTTTGTTTGATTTAGGAATCACGAGATATGAATAAATCATATGCAGCTTTATTCTCTCCATTTTGGAACGATATCATTAAAAGCTTGCGGGAAGAAGATTATATTTGTAACAGGTAAACCTTTTGCAGTTATTTCTTAAATTAAAATATTAATTGAAGATGGAATTTGTTATTTATGGCTGCACTCATACCGTGCACACACATATCCATATAAGTATCATGTTTTGGTTATCACCCTTGTCCGTAGGGAAATGGATTTGCTTTGTATGTTGAGCAACTCCGGAAACATGAGATTAGTTCAGTGGCCTTTGTTCCTTTTAACTAGTAAGGTCAGCATTTTCAATACTTTATTTTTACCCTAAAAAGCTTTGGTTTATTTTGATTGGATGTTGTTAATTACAATCATGGTTATAATAGATCTTGAAGGCACAGACCTATTCTGAGAACATGGAAAGTCAGCCTGACATATGGAGCAGAATATCCAGGGATGAGTACATGGTTTATGCTGTTCAGGAATGCTACTATAGCGCAGAAAAGATTTTACACTCGATAATTGATGGAGAAGGAAGACTTTGGTATTAATTCATTCAGAATTCAGTCCGTTTTCATTAATGAAACAATAATAAATATCTTTTAATCGAGCAAAAAATAACACTTTTTGTAAAGTATTGTATGTTGATGGTGAAGATGGTTGTGTGCAAAGGAGCTTCCTAGTTACTGCTTTTTCCTATATCAATGACATTCTGTTCTTTGTATAAATTGAAAATGTTCCACTTCACACTCTTCACACACTTCTCTATTTGATTTCAGGGTTGAAAGGCTTTTCCGCGAGATCACCGACAGTATTTCTGGCGGTTACCTTCCCGTGACTATAAAACTTAAGAATTTGTCGCTGGTAACAAAAAAGTTGACTGCCATGACTGGACTCCTAGTAAGTCTAGTTAGAGTAAATATTTTGGTTATTCAATTCACTGCAGTCTTTAAGACTGGGAAACTAAATTGTTTTCATAGTTGAAAATTAATTACTACTTATCTGGCTTAAACAGGTTGTTGTAAACTTGTGTCATAAAAGTTTGGTTTGAAATTTGCTACAGCATCACACATCTCTATATTGTGGCATACTAAGGAGTCGGCCTAAATTTACACCATATACCACTGAGGTATATGATCCACATATGTGGTGTCATCATCATCTCCATGCCTTAAAATAAGCGTGTACGAGAAATAAAGTGTTTTGGACACTTCCTGACCATCAACCATATGGTTTAATTTGTTTTAGTATTGATTTTTCATCCATTTGATGCATGGCGTAGCAGTGTCAAAACTCAAATGTGCAAGACTTTTCGTAGAAAAAATATATCAGGGCATCAAAATCATGATAAATGGTGTCCTTGTGATGGAGTCACCTTTGAGCTACTTTATCTTGTATGTATGTATATATACATATCACCTATGAAGCATGGACATGGACCCGGACACATGACACGACAAGTTTGAAAAAAGGACACTGGTACACAGCTATATTATTTAGCTATATATTTAATCATATATTAAACAAAATTTAGTAAATTATAAGAAATATTTTTTAATACAACCCTACAAGCATAATAAAACAAAACAAAGGTTATAACTTTATTCTAAACCGTTAGTTTTTTTAAGCACAAACAAATACATTTATCAAACTAAAAGTAAAATACATAAGAATACAATCCATAAGAGTGTAAACAAACAAAATAATAATACTTTTTAATTGAAGCCAACTTTCATATACCTGACGTCATTTGCATCAATATGGACAATAACTTTTTCTAGTTGTAGTTCATCATGAATGAGATTTAACCCCTACACTATCTAGAAGTGGACATTTACTTTTTCTAGCGGTTCGTCATGAAAGAGATTTAACCCCCTAAACTATCTAGTAGCGTCGGGTATCTCCAATATGGGTTGACACGGCCCAAGTGTGTCCAACAGAGTGTCTAATACGTGTTGGAGTGTCGTACACGGACATGTCAACCAATGGAAGTATCCATGCTCCCTAGCATATCACACACTCACACACTGGTAGCCAACCAGCCATTGATTTTGGGACGATCAGCTTCAAGCTGGTAGCCATATTCATCTCCGTGCCCAACAATGGATATACCAATTTTCGTTTTGTAAGGATACTTTTTGCCCATTCAACTACGTTGTGAAATGTTCTATTGCCAGCAAATCGTTATGCAGCAATCATCCGTTGCAAGAGAAAACAATGTCTAAAACATATGAAAATTGATGTGAAACATGGTTGAGTATTTGTAGATCAAGATGCCAGTTCTGATGATCCAAAAATTGATTGATGGTTGACTTAGAGCCTACACTTGAGGAAATTTCCTAATAGTGACTTTTTTTCACTCCCACTCTGTGTGTGTGTGTGGGGTGTGTGTGGGGGTGTTTGGGGGTGGTGGTGGTTGCAATGTGACATGCTGTCACACACATATACATATATACATATATATAGGGAAAGGCTGATTTCCCTTGGTGTAACTAAGTTACATCCTATGTAATGTAAAATAACCTACTACACGACTATTTTTCACAATTGGATCCGTCCATTTTTATCTCCAATATCTAAAGTATGAATACATCAAGTTTCATGTGATTTGGAGACCCTTGATACATCAATCTTGGGTTATAAAATGTTATATTGTTGAAAACTGTTCATTTTGCAACCAACCGATGTATCAATAAGTTTTCAAATCATATGAAACTTGGTATAATCATATTTTTGCTGATGGAGATCAAGATGGACGGAGCCGATCATGAAAATTAATTCATTTATTTGGTTATTTTACATAGGGTGTAACTAGATTAGTTACACGTAGGGAGTAAATTAGCCTTTCCTATATATATATATATATATATATATATATATATATATATATAGAGAGAGAGAGAGAGAGAGAGAGAGAGAGAGAGAGAGAGAGCATTTTTTTGAAATTATGAACTGGTTTGTTCTTTCTCATGTAAGTTGGTAGAGTAGGGCCAAATTTAGTGTGTTATGCTCTGCTCATGGGCTTCTCTTGTGATTATTGTTTGTTTTTATTTATCTTCTTAAAGCCATGGACTGATGGAACATTCCTTTACTGTCATGGCATATAACTCTGCCTTTTGTTTTGTTACATTATGACAGTCAAGTCCACAGGGGCTTTGTTCAATTGGTTTTCTTTATCGATTAAGACTATTCTTTTGTGCAGATACGAGATGAGAATCCTGACCTTGTGGCAGGTGCTTCCAAAGCTGTATATGAACTTTACGACGTCATTACCCATGATCTGCTGTCGGATAGCTTGAGGTCCTATGGAATGCTATGATATATACAATTTATTTGATCTCGTCCATCTTCTTTTTATGTCCTAGCCTAACTGATCTAATCTTCATTTCCTAGGGAGCAATTTGATACTTGGAATATTCTAGCAAGGGCAAGAAATGAAGGCCGGCTCTTTTCTAGAATACAGTGGCCGAGAGATCCAGAGATAGTATGTTTTTCGCTCCGAATTTATCTTCTCCAACCAGCTAATATTGTACGTAACATAGAAAACTACTTTTTATGTTATTTCAGAAGGATCAGGTGAAGCGATTGCATCTGCTGCTTACGGTGAAAGAATCAGCTGAAAATATCCCTAAAAATTTGGAAGCTAGGAGGAGGTTGGAGTTCTTTACAAACTCGTTATTCATGGACATGCCTCCTGCAAAGCCTGTTTCTGAAATGTTGCCGTTTAGGTACTTCCCTACTAAATTAAATTTTAATCTGTCAACAAGAATGAAATACTGATTGATATATTTTTGTTTTGTTTTTTATTCAGCGTTTTCACTCCCTACTATAGTGAAACTGTACTCTACAGTTCCTCTGAACTACGACTTGAAAATGAGGATGGGATTTCTATACTTTTCTATCTTCAGAAAATCTTTCCTGGTAATACATTTGTGTTATATATATTTTTCTAAATATTTTTCTTTTTTGTTCTGGCACCTGATTAACTCTCTGTAACGAAAACCGAGTTCTCAAATCGCTAACCTTTTATTCATGAACAGGCTATGTATGTTGCCTTGCTTTTGTGCTTTTCAATAAACAAAAATCAGAATTTACCTTCTACTTGATTTTTTCAGTCCTGTAATTATAAACTATTTTCCATTACAGACGAGTGGGAGAACTTTTTGGAACGAATTGGTCGTGGTGAATCAACTGCAGAGGCTCTACAGAAAAGCTCAAGTGACAGTTTGGAACTGCGTTTTTGGGCATCCTACCGTGGGCAAACATTGGCACGAACTGGTTAGTATGTGATCACATCATGCTGATAAACCCATGGGAGAAGTAACTGCTATCGATGTTCTAAATATCGTATATCGATATTGTATCGGTCTGAAGATTTTCGTATCGGATATCGTGATATCTCGGGTGATATCTTCTAAATATCAGACAACAAAGTTTTGTATTATAAACATCATAGCTATAACTTAATCTCAAGAGTTGGTTTTCATAAATTTACTTATGCCTTCACTAACCACCTCTTACGAAAATTGCATAAAACTTTTGAGGTTTCATTAGGATTTACCCGTTTCCCATATTCCTCAATACGGATCGGTAGTCTTCTTCTTCGGTTTACTAGAAGATTTGGATGACATTTATGATCCATATTACCAATTATATTCAACATAATTTAAAATTTTAATATAGTCAAAATTTAGGGAGAAAAATTAAAGATTGTAATTGACCTTGAGTTTGGGTAATAAAAATTAAAGATTGTAATTGGTCCTGAGTTTAGGTATCAATTTTAGAAATATTCATACCCAAAAAAGAAAGATAGGAAAGGGAAGGAATGAGGTACAATCAATTTCAGATAATACTTAGGATCGGTATGAAAAAAGAACGATAGGAGGTGCACGACGAGAGAGGGGTACCTTGACGGTCGATATTGGGCACTAGGGTTCGACGATCTAGAGAGAGGTTAGTCATCAAGCTTTCAAGATGCGCCGAGAGATCTAGGATTCATGGACTTGCTTTTGTATGCCTTTTTTCTCCTTATTTTAATGGGTATGGGCTATTCGATGACGGATCGGGCACATTAGAACTATTTAAAGCCCAATAAGCCAAAAACATGTTTTATGAGAAAACATCACGATATATCAGCAGATATGATATTTCCGATATATCAGTCGATATTTTCTAAATATCGCACAACGATATAGTTTTGAAAAATTGGATCGTTTTCACTTCAAAATCGATATATCGATGTATCTTTTGGATATCGGTCGATATTTAGAACAATGACTGCTATTCCTTTCCAAAAAAGAAAAACAAACAAAAAACACACCGGCGCTCTCGCACATCCGTGTGTGTGTATAAGAAACGGGTTATCATCTAGTAGTTGATATTGAACCGTCAGCTAGTGCATAGAGATGGCCTAATTCGACTATTAAATCGATATTCCGCTTGACTACCTTGTTCTACACACGGAGTGATCTATGTGTACGAAATTTTGATCGATTTGACACCTATCTTTTCGATCAAGTGTAAGACATTTTAATTGTGTTAAAAAATCTTTCATTTTTTAAATGCTTGATTCATCACTTGTAATGCATTATATGAATCAAAATTTCACACATAGATCTCTTCTTGTGTAGAATAAGGTGGCCGGAACGGATCGTCGATTTGACAATCGGATTGGACAATGTTTAGGCATTAGCTGACGATTTAATATCAGTTGCGGCTGATAACCTGTATCCTATATATATATATATACATACGGAGTATATAGTTGCCACATTATGAATTTCCTACAGTGCTAGGACACCCGATATTACACTATTTATGGGTCCTTCTCACTTTACCTTTATTAATTTAGGTGCATTTAATTCACGTAGTTGCAAAATAATCATGCATATGGATCAAGGGATAATATTGTGCCATGTCATCCGCCAATGTAGGAATTTCCTACGGTTCGACTTTTTACTCCGTTTGCGCTCTCTCTAGAGAGAGGCCATAGGAGGGAATTTCCTCCTATGACGTCAATAAAAATCAGTCGGCCATCATTTTATTCGACGATTGGCACCCATCTTCTTCTTCATCATCTAAGACAAATACAACAAATTTCATGTCATTATACCATTTTTTCACCGTTGATTAAGAAATGGAAAAAGTTCTATCGTCGGTAAACCGTTAATTTTGCACCCACTAAATCAACGGTGAAAAATTGGTACATTCACATGAAATTTGGTGTATCAATATCTTAGATGATAAAGTTGAAGATTATGGGCGCTGATTGTTGGAAAAAATAGTGGAGGATGTATTTTTTCGATGGACGAAATTCCCTTCTATGGCTTCTTTTCTCCATTATTCTTATATATGTGCGCGCGCGCGCGCGCGCGGCTGTTAATCTCGTTCTGGTGAGTTTCACTTATTGAGTAATTGTTATGTAATTGTGTTAATTTCGTAAATATTTGTGTGTTCATGCAGTACGTGGTATGATGTACTATAGGAGGGCTCTTATGCTACAAAGCTATTTGGAAAAGAGATATCTTGGAGGTATTTTTGTCGTATGAATCTTCAATTCTTATTTTGCAGGCTTAATCTTTTATATGGCCTGATGGTTTTGGTGTAACCAAGCAGGAATTGAAGATGGGTATTCTGGAGCTGATTACATAAATACTCAGGGATACGAATTATCTTCAGAATCTCGTGCCCAAGCTGATCTTAAATTTACTTATGTGGTGTCATGCCAAATTTATGGCCAACAGAAACAGAAGAAAGCTCCAGAAGCAGCTGATATTGCTCTGCTGATGCAAAGGTTATTTAGCTCCTTTAAATTTATATTTTTAGTCTATTTGAACCGTAAATTTTTGAATGGTGGAAAATTAAGTCAGTGTGGCCAGTGGGCTTTGAGGGATACATATACTAAATGCTTTTGACTTAGTTAAAAGCATTCCTACAATAAAGCAAAAGAAGACGGTCTGTTTGTGCCCTGCATACAGGTGACCTCAGCCATTTAAAGCTGGTAAATTGGTTTTATCAGCTGGTTAAATGTGATATTTTCTGATTTACTTGGAATTGGCCGACTCATTAATGTCCATAATGTTTTTCTTCATCTTCACTTTTTATTTATTTATGTGCATATGACTTTTTAATATGAAGAACATGATCAAAATGTCCCTGACATTTCTACTAATAGAATGGAACCCCTGAGGGGTTCACATTTAATGATTGGCCACAGCTTGGTTGGGAAGAGATTGGAATAGGCCACATGGCTTTAGGATATCTCATATAAATAGGAAATACTATATCCATGTCCCTCAAAACCCTTCTAATTTATTCAGAGCCTATTAAAAGCTGAGTCGAGCCTATTCTATTGGCCCACCAAAGTTTTTTTTACGTAGGTGCACTAAAAGAAAGCAAGTGTGGGCCCTAAAATATTATCAAAAAGTTTTAACTGCGATAAAGAAAAAAAGAAATCTATAACATAACCCTAAATTTTTTCAAATTGCATATAAAATCTCTTACGGAAGCAAACAACTTATATTATTCATCATGCAACCCATACCACTTGCATGCTTATGTAATTTTGGTTAAATGTTTATCCTTTACATGCATATACCATGCAAAAAATTATAAATAATTTAAACATTAAAATACGTTATCTAATCAGTGCTCTTAATAATAACTTTTATTCGAATTAATATAAAGCTTGAAAAATGTAATAGGAACTAAAACTTATATCATACTTGTGTGACTGTTAAATTCATGACAATATTTTAGCTTTATCCAGTTTTATAAGGCTTATTTTCTTAAAACTACTAAAAGGTTTTGGCGTTTGACAAGAAACTACTAAAATGTTTCAAATTCTAAAATTTATCATGATACCATGACTGACCGTGTTATGTCAGCTCCGACGGTGCCACATCTATTACCACGTCATTTACGTTGTCACACCATGTTAATAGATCCCCAAACCCTAAAAATAGTCTTCATCCTCCATTCTTATTTTCTTCGATCTGACCTAATCCTATCCTCCCTCCTTTACCTGCCACTTCCGCCCTCTGCAGCTGCCACTGTCATTGTCTTCCTTTCCTAACAAAGCTAAACCCGAAAATCTAACCCTAGCCCCAAATTCTAGCTCCTTCCACCTCAACCCCCTTCCCCCACCCCCCGCCAACTCCGCTGTCCTTGCCTTCAACTCTACCTCCGCCACACCCTCCTTTGCCTGCTGCTCCTTTGCCCTCATCCACAGCCACCTCGTTCATCCCCTCCGCCCTAATCAAACCTAACCCTAGCTTCTCCATCATCTTCATCATCATCTTCATTTTTTTTGACAATCATTCACCATCATCTTCATGATCTTTTCATTACCTTCTCCTCTGTCACCTTCACGGTCTCTTCCACTAGCCGTTGCAGATCATCTGCCGCCATCAATAAATTTACAATTCCTATCTTTATAAACACAACATTTTTTTTCCTTGAGACGTTTTCAATTTCCCTTTTCTAGAATTGTTGTATATAGCTTTAAAGTACGCTTATGTTTGAAATTTTATTATACGGTGTCAATTTTTTAACCACGTGTAATACACCTATTCATTATTCTAGTTCTTATTTATCATAAGATGTGTGCAAAGCAAGGTTCGAGGTTTCGTCCGAAACCACCGATATGTGATCGTTTCGTATAGGTTTCGGTCGAGACCGAGACCGATACGAAACCAACCATACAATATTGTTTCGGTCTAAACCTGAAATAACTAATTTTGTTATCGCTTTTAATATCATCACGATCACTATAGGTCTTCATCGTTAGTTCTAAGGTGTTTTCATGCTGAGAAGTCGCTACTTACTCGCCAAAGACGGTTGATCTTGACTATTGAGAAAGGTACAAGAGAAAGAAAACACATCGAGCTGATAGAGACAGAGAGGGAGATGTGAGGGGGAATGAAAAACAACTAGCCAGGCTTATTTTTTTTAGCTTTCAGGGCTCTCTAATTATCTTTTATACATCAAGTGCAGAACCAAGATTGAGACCTTAGCTTTCGTTTGTGGTACAATTGGTCATGTTATTTTCATGCTAAGAAGGCCACAAAAGTCGACCCAAATCCTATATTAATACTTATTATTTAAGTACATTTTTCAATATATTTTGAATATGGTCTTTTCTTGGCCGGATCTTTTAACACTAAGATCATTGTCTTGTGATGTACAACCATAAATTTAATATATCCACATATATGTGTGTGTGTATGTAAAACTGTCAAAACCGAAAGCTGAACCGAAATAAGCGAAATTAACCGAAATCCACTAAAACTAACAAAATTTTGAGAGATCGAAACCGAATCCGAAACCGGGTTCTCGAACCTTGGTTCAAAGCCTTAGGTCAAACAGATTGAACTTGAGCGTTTCAAAGAAGGGTCGTCTTGAAAATGCTGGGCTTGGATCGGATCAGTTTGACATCCTGGAAACCATTTATTTAGCCGTCTTTGTGATTACAAACGATAATCATATTATTTTATGAAAGATATAGCTAGCTTTGTTGTTATCATAGAGATTCAATCCTATTTTACATATTGATATATGTGAAATAGTTTGGTGCTATTTCTTCTCTTGTGTTGTATAAGAATTTTAACCGTCTTATGATGTCCGTGTCCTATTATCACTGAGCCCTGGATGGATTTTGAACAGTAAGTTGCTGGTGATTTACAGCGAGAACGCTTTATTGACTCGTCTAAATAATGGGGACGGGCATTTAATTTATTATGTTTGATGTTCTATTTCCTTGTAGTTGTTTGATTCTAAGTAGTATCAACTTTGTTTTCGATGACTTGCTTTTACTATCGTATCTGTTTCTATAATTATATGTTCTTTTTTCTTATTCTTCTTGTTTTTGTTTTTTCTGACTATCAGAAATGAGGCTCTTCGTGTTGCCTTCATACATGTGGAGGAAAATACAACTCCAGATGGAAAGGTGTTAACAGAGTTCTATTCAAAGCTTGTTAAGGCTGATGTTCATGGAAAGGATCAGGTGTATATCTCTACTTGGTAATTGTTTTTTTTCTTAAAATCTTTCAGCACTCTTACAATTTATTTGCTGGATGTTTTTGTCTTTGGTACGCAGGAAATATATTCTATCAAGCTTCCTGGGAACCCTAAACTTGGGGAAGGGAAACCTGAGAACCAAAATCATGCTATAATTTTCACCCGTGGGGATGCTATCCAGACTATTGACATGAATCAGGTTTCTTGAATTTTTTGTATATCTTTATTTAGATATCTAGACAAACAAATTCTATCTCGGTTGATGATTCTGCATAGCAATTTTGTGACTGATGTTTTGTGTATATTTCTCTTGTTCTATATTATCGTGTGTCGGCAACGCAAAAAAATCCTTAATTTTGTTTTTTTGTTTTTCCACGTCTTTTTATTCCTTGAACATGCATACAATATTGCAATTACCCATATCATAATCCCATCTGCTCTTTGCCTTTTAGAAAATTCTACGTCTAGTAGAACTTTTGAGGGCTGGCCATTGGTTAAATGACTTATGTTATAACTACTAAGATTAATTACAGAAAACCACCATAACTGATCAACAGTTCCTTTTGGTATCTACCTCAAACATTCTTACATTATGGTACTCTTTGACAAGTAGGAAGTGTGGGTGTAAACCTGGAAACTGATGGGGATTAGGTTCCATGTCAGGTTTAGAAAGTGAAAGGGATCTGATTTGGGGGGGGAGGGAGGGAATTAGACTGTATACTTTTTTCCCTTGATAAATGTGCTGGAAGGATTTATAGATTTCATTATTTTATCCTCTCCTTTCCCAATTTCACTATTGCTACCTTATATTTCAATATCAACTTTTTCCCTATATATTTCATCGTAACAAACATTATTTCAGAAATTGATAAGTAAATAAATTGCTTAATCGCTTTCCTATTTTTATTTTATTTTCCAAGTGGCAAAACTGACCCTAAAGGGACGATGTCTGGGAAAGGACTGCTAGTTTTTGTCTGAGTCCTGGTGACATTAAACTTGAGTCCATCTACAGAACTCTCCAATCTTGGAAATGACTACTTTGATAAGGCCAGCCCTAATTTTTAACTTTATATATGCAAAATGCCGATGGATATTTTTCTACTATAATTATATAAGAGAAAATGGTCATAGAAACCAGGCGAATCAATTTTATTCAATGGGGCCACTCATTTTGATTAAATGAAGCTTCTATTGCGATGCATCTGCCTTAATGCCTAAGATGGCCTTACCCTACTGTGCGAATGACTTTACCATCCTTTATGGGCTTGATCAATCCTCTATGGAGTCCTATTGCTAAGATAATATAATAAACACTTGGATTACTTGGCTGTTATGACAATATTGTACCTTTATTATCGAAATATGTAATAATTTCAGACCCTTCACACTACATGTTTGGTTACGATTTTTTCTCTCTCGAATTTTACTATGAGTTATATATAGGGTTGCATCCGGATCCGTACACACAGACATGCGGGTACGGATATGGTTTTAGGAGACACAGTTACGAATACTGTTTTAGCAAAATTATCATACGGATACGAATATCCGGATATGTGAATTTGGATCTGGATACGGATATCTGAATACAAGAAAATTTATCGTTTTAAATTAATTTTTTAGTTAATAATGCTTATCTAATAAACGATTCTTTTTTTAACTCATTTTATATGTTACACATTAGCAAGAATATTTTGACATATTATTTCGTCATTTTTTTTCAAATTGTGTAAAATATGCTAGCAATATTTATAGTATAACATATTTATTTATTCATATAATATTCATTTTTATGCATATTTGTCTCTATCAAATAGTTTAAGTCATATTAAATAAGTATTCAATGAAATTTATCGATTACATATACATTTTGTTCCGCGTCCATATATGTTTTATCATAAATATTTTACACATCTGATTCGTATCCGTATCCATCTCTTTACTATCCGCTTCGTATGCGTATCCGATTTTGTCAATACGGATATGACTTTTTATTCCCGAACATATCCGTAACCCTATTCATAAACAATTTAAGTCGTATTAAATAAGTATTCAATAAAATTTATTGATTACACACATTCCGCTCTGCATCCATATTTGTTTATCTTTTGTATGCTCATATCCAATTTGTATTCGTCTCTTTATCATCTGCATCGTATTCGTATCCGAATTTATCAAATACGAATATGGCTTTTTATTACCGCACTATATCCATATCCGTATTCGTATTTATCACTTGAAAACAAATACGAATATACTAATACACTTCTGATCTGTATCTGATCCGGATGCATCTTATTTATCCGTGACAAAACTTATTGGTAGATGTTTCTTTATCTTGACAGTATTCAATATTTTTTTATGTTATTTGAGGTAGGTGCAATTGTCTATACTAGCTCAGTCATTACCCTTGAATTTTGTAAGAAAGAGAAAGAATTAGGGGAATGTAAATGGATAGATTGGCCTACGCCTAATCATCCGCTTTATATAGGCAAAGTCATTTTGCTATTATATCCCTATTAAGTATCTAATTACATATAATAAACTCGAGTACATTACGGGTATTCTAACACTCCCACTCAAGCCGGAGCATACATATCAAACATCCCCAGCTTGTTACAAATAAACATCACTCTATATCTTTCTAAGGGTTTTGTAAATAAATCTGCTAACTGATGAACAGACTGAACATAGTAAGTATCGATGATCCCATCTTCAACCTTCTCACTCATGAAGTGGCAATCCACCTCAATATGATTCGTTCGCTCGTGGAACACAGGATTAGAGGCAATATAGATTGTAACCTTATTATCACAATATAACCACATAGTGGAAGTGAGCTCAAAGCGAAGCTCTCCCAGCAGAAAGCGAATCCATACAAGCTCACAAGTGGTATTTGCCATGGCTTGTTACTCTGACTCAATGCTAGAGCGGGATATTACGCTTTGCTTCTTACTCTTCCAAGACACTAAGTTACCTTCTACAAACACACAATATCCTGTAGTAGATCTGCGATCGGATAAAGATCCGGTCCAATTTGCAACAGTGAAGCCTGCTACTCTTGAATGTCCATGATCCGAGTACAATAGGCCTTTTCCAAGAGCATTCTTCAAATAGCGAAGTATTAGAATTACCGCATCCTAATGAGCCACTCGAGGATCAGCCATGAATTGGTTCACAATGCTAACTGGGTATGAGATATCAGGTTGAGTGACGGTGATGTAATTCAACTTACCGATGTTGGGATCTTCAACTGAGTTACTTTGTCTCAGAAGAAGCTTAGTATTAGGATCCATTGGAGCTTCTATGGGTTTGCATCATAACATCCATGCTTCAGTCAGCATATCAAGCACATACTTTCACTGTGAAATGTAGATGCCATCCTTTGACCGAGCATCTTCGATACTCAAAAAGTATTTAAGACTCCTAAGGTCCTTAGTCTGGAACTTTGTTTGAAGGTGCTTAAGTGTGCAATACAAGCCACATCATCGTCGGCAATCATTATGTCATCGACATATACCACCAAAGGAATGCGAAGGCCATTGGTGATATTACGGTAGAACACCGATTGGTCATGTGCACACCGTCCGAGACCAAACGAAATAACCACCTCAATAAATTTCCCAAACCACACGCGAGGAGACTGTTTCAAGCCATACAATGATTTTTTCAATCGACAAACTAGACCAGACTCCCCCTGAGCAACAATCCCATGTGGTTGCTCCATAAAGACCTCGACCAAAGAACCATGAAGCAACGTATTTTTCACATCAAGCTTATACAGTGGTCAATGATGGATAGCCACAAGAGACATAAGCAAACGAACCGAAGTCGTCTTGGCTACAGGAGAAAGGGTCTCCTTATAATCAATGCCGTAAGTTTGCGAATATTTTTACCAACCAAACGTGCTTTCAAACGGGAAAGTGTCCTATCAGGACGAAGCTTCATAGTTTATACCCAGCGGTACCCTACAACCTTCTTCCCCTGAAGAGGAACCTGACCTGATTAAGTTTGAGAGCAAGTATCTCATCAATCATAGCGTCGGTCCACCCTTTATGAGACATCATCAGAAAGGGACTTCGGTAGAGCATGAGAGTTGAGGGAAAAGATAAATGCTCAATATGCCGAAGATAGGTGAGAAGTAGCCACACGATAAGCTATAGGATGAGAATTGCAGTTTCAGATGCCTTTCCGGAAGGCAATAGGGAGATCAGTGCCAGCCTTTCGCGGAGCTTGAGAATCTGGGAGGTCAGCAGCAGGAAGCTAAGGTTCAAAAGCTGTACAGGCTCGACGAGTATACACCCATGTAACCGGTGGTATGGGAATTAGGGGTGTGAGATAGGTCAATAGGAACGGTGCGGATGATTTCCAACACAGAAGGTGGAGAATCAACCGACTCAGAATGGATGTCGTGTGACGAAAAATATGAGAAATTTAAAGAAAAGTCACTGCCCATGTCTACAATAGTGGGGGATATAGAGAAGTATGTGATTGACTCATGAAAAGTCACGTAAGCCGATATAAATTGATGACGTAATCCAAGACTATAGCAACGATATCCTTTTTGAGTCCGAGAATATCCAAGAAAAATGCACTTGATGGCCTTAGGATCTAGTTTAGAACCCCTGGTTGTTGATCATGGACAAAACAAACACATCCAAATACCCGTGGTAGGACAGAAAATGGGATCACCGACAGGAACAATATGGAATGAGGAATCTGTCCATCTAGGACAGAGGAGGGCATACGATTAATCAAGTGATTAGCAGTAAGGACTGCATCCTCAAAAGGATTTAGACACTCGCATATGAAACAGAAGATTTCGAGTGACCTTTAACAAATGCGGATTCTTTCTTTTTGCCACCCCATTCTGTTGGGGTTAAGAACATGTGGATTCATGAATAATGCCAAGTTGCTTCATATATGTCCGAATGGGTGTACTAAAATACTTCTTGGCATTATCACTCCTCAAGGTGCAAACATCGACTCCAAAATTGAGTTTTAACTTAAAAACTAAAGGTCTGGAAATCAAAAACACTTCATTCCTAGATTTCATTAAATATAACCAGAGACTCGAGAAAAACCTTCAATAAAGATCACAAAGTTGCGAAATCCTCCTTGGGCAACATCAGAGTATGGCCCCAAACATCAGAATAAACTAAATCAAAAGGTTTTTCAGCTCTCTTATTAATACGAGATGGGTTGTTAGAGCGACTTACCCAACTCACATGATTCACACTCTAGAGTAGACAAAGAACTAAGAGATGTAACTATTCTCTTCAACGTTTGTAAAGTAGGGTGGCCAAAACGGCAGTGAGCATTAAAGGCTAATGTAGGGCTCGATGCTGGACATGCTATAGGGTGTGGGTGCTCATGAAGGTGGTGTAACCTATCAACCTCTGTCTCGATGCCAATCGTTCTCTTCGTCTCAAGCTCCTGAAACACATCCTCCCGGGAAAATGGTGGCGTTACAATTCAATTGTCGAGTCAGTTGGTTAATGGATAGCAAGTTGAAAGGGAATTGAGGCAAGTATAGAACAGAAGACGGGTAATTGTGATGTAACCAGAACTGAACCCACTCTTTCTATACGAGCTGCAGTACCATTTGCTAAAGTTACTCGGATGGTTCCATATTTCGCCTTATAGAAAGACAATATATTTTGCTCTCCTGTCATGTGATCAGTAGCTCTAAAATCGATAACCAAGGACGTGGAGCATGTGTCGGTGAAAGGCAAGGTATATGATTGCCTCTTGCCTTGATCAAATCTGAAGTGAGAGGACAAAAGAAGGCAAAGTCTCTGTATTTCATCGTTTAGCGATGCTCCTAAAATAGGAGATGCAGCTGACGCATCATAGCTACTCGTAAACATCAAATGTGAAAGATATTCCTCAATCAATTTATAGAACACCTGATGGGTGTGGCTTAAGCTCACCAGTTCCAACAACCAAATAACAAGAAATAGATCTTCAAAGATCCAACCCAAAGAATCGTAGCTGATCTTCTAAGATCCAACTACCGATCTAATAACAATCTCCAACCTTCTCATGTTACAAGTTCGAAGTCAATCACGATCTCCGATATCAAAATAATGAGAAGGAATATCGAGGTCATCACAAATAAGGATGATAATAAATGGGTAACTAGTATCGTAGAGGAGAAAATTCGAATAGAATAACTCTTTGAGGCAACAACTCTCGGAATCGAGGCAACTTTCGAAATAATGTTCGTTTCTTCAAACGAACTTGAATCCACACATCAAAAGAAAGAGATCTCCTGAGATCTCACTCAAATACAACCAAGAATGCCAACCAACCAAGAAAACGACCAACTCAATAGGATCTGATCATGGTCTCCGAAAGCATAAACTCCTCAACATCACAATCAATCGAGCAAAGCATGATGAAAAGGAACATAAACGACCTTAAGAGTAATGAAATATCACCTCGAATAGTCTCAATCAGCCAAGGAACACTAAATCAAACCAAGAATCCCCAAATCGAGCTAAAAGAACAACTACAATCCAAGTTAGGTTCAACTCGGCACAAACTGCCTAAATTAAGCTCCAACAGCTCCAAATCAGCCAAGAAATCCTAAATCAGCCAAGAAATTAGCCCCAAAATAGGCCAAGATCTGATCTCCTAGCTCAAACCGTACACTGTTGCCCTAAATTGATCAAGTTGAGATCAAGAACTGAGAATCTTCAAGCTAGAACTCAAATCGGCCAAGAACAGTGAGGAATCGAACTCAAATCAATCATCAGATATGAGGGAAACAGAAGTCGGCAACCAAATCGACCAAGAGCGAGTGAAGAAGCGAACTCAAATCGGTGAAGAAAAATTCTAGAGAATCAAATCGAAGAATAACCCAAATTGAACCAGAATCGATCTTGTCGAGGCCTCCTTCGTCGTCGATTTCAGATCTGAGTGAAATCGATGAAGAAGCTCGATCTGAGGCGCCAAGACTCGATCGACGTCGATCTGGGTTGCTGGAGCTCTGGCAAGGTTAGACGAGGTTCGACGATTTGGCTGATGGTCCGCCGAAGCTCTGGCGAGACTCAACAAGGGTGGGGGCGGCGGCGGCTAGGGTTAGGGTTAGGGTTTTGATTAGTTTTGTGATGGTGATGAGATGAGTGGTTATGATTAGATCTTTAGGAATGAGTGGTTCAGATTAGAGGGCTCTCGTGCCAAGTAAGAAAAAGAGAGAATTAGGGGAATGTAAATGAATAGATTGGCCTAAGCCTATTCCTCATCTTTATATAGGCAAAGCTATTTTGTTGTTACACCCCTATTAAGTATCTAATTATATATAATAAACCAGTGTACACTACGGGTATTCAAACAAATTTAATCATCATTCATAATCCCGCCGCACACTTATTTCCTTGAGCTTCCCCCCCTCTAACATACTCCTACTTTGTATACCCTACATTAATATTCTAGATCAGTAATTATACGTATTTAAGTTGACGATGACGCCTCATTTGTTGAAGGACAATTATCTTGAAGAAGCTATGAAAATGAGAAATCTTCTTGAAGAATTTCGGGGAAATCATGGCCTTCGATGTCCTACCATCCTTGGTGTGCGAGAGCATGTCTTTACTGGAAGGTTTACCACAATTTTTCTCTTACTAATAGTGACACGTGTCCTTTCATGGGTATTTTATTTTAACTTTTTCTCTCTTTCACAGCGTGTCTTCATTAGCATGGTTTATGTCAAACCAGGAAACAAGTTTTGTCACGTTGGGCCAACGTGTATTGGCGTATCCTCTGAAGTGAGTTATCTATTTGTTTCTGATGCTTCCATTTTTATGTTCTAGCATACCCTTTTCCATTTATAGTTTCCAGAATCACTTTTCGTTTCCTCACCATTACTCAAATTGCAAGCATGGGAATAACTTTTACATCATATAAAAGAAATTAAATTTATTCTGGTTCAAAATCCATTTGAATTTCCTTTGTTTTTTTTGTTGCAACTGTATTTTTGGCAACTCTTAACATGGTGTTCAAGAGTCCAGTTATTATTTTTAAGTGCAACTTATTGAATTGATCTGTCACCATATTTATGTTTTAGCGGTAACCAATAAGTACTGTCAGTCTGCTAATGGTTTTGAGGGGGCCGAGAACAGCTATCAAGGTGTTATCGTAATCTGAGACAGAGGGAAGGAGGGAAGGCAGGTGATGCGCATATGTTCCATTGAGTTCTGCTTTTCTACCTTTTTGTCATGCCCTCCATAATGGGATCTGAGATTTTTGAATATGAAAGTGGGTTCTGAGACTTCCGACCCTATTAGGATTTAGTTAGGGCTCATAGCCTTTAGACATCCTGTGGATTTAGTTAATCATATGCACATCAGGTATTGTCTAATTATATTTGGAGTGAAGCAAGTTTTTTATTTTATTTTATTTTATTACTTAGGATAGTTTCAATTAAATCTTAAGGACAGTGGAGTTAGAGGATGCATTGTGGGCAGCATGCTATGATCAGGCTAAATGTTTTGCAACCCCTTATGCTTGCAGTGCACAGTCAAGTGGACACTCTGCAAGCTAGCTTATTTGGTTGCTCATAAAAGGTTGACTTTTTGGCTTCCACTTTAGAAATTTTTTTCCACTCCATACGCCCCGTTGGCCTGTGCGTTTATTTTTGGGTCACCACTGGGCCCCCCCCACTTCTCCGTGTGTTTGTGTGTTTTTTTTGGGGGGGGGGGAGCGTTTGAGGGACAGTGAGCCTCATGTTTTTTTGGGGTGTGTGGGTGTGTGTTGCTTTGTTTCATGCATTTATAGCGTTCCAGATAAATTTTATAATACGATGTCATATTCATATTTCGATATAGGCTTTTAGCGGTTTTATTGTTCTCTAATTTTTTTTTAATCATTGTACGCTGTTTTATTTGTGTCAATTGTACATCTTGATGTTTTCCTGTGTAAATCAAATGCAATTTAGTGCTTCTCTCTTTAGATTTATGCTAATATAAGGATGTTGGAGTGATTTCATAGAGCATTTGGTGTTGTTGGTTATTCTACATATATACATCTATGTTGTGCTTGAGGCCAGTTCAGTAAAATGTTAATTTGTACGCTTGTACAGGGTTCGGATGCACTATGGGCATCCAGATGTTTTCGATCGAATATTTCACATAACACGAGGTGGCATAAGCAAAGCATCTCGTGTAATCAATATCAGCGAAGACATATTCGCAGGTTCGTGTGTCTGAGAATGAATATTTCTTATTGATATAATTTGCAACTCTTTAATATTTGTTTGGAGCTTACAAACAGAATTTGATACTCAAAGCGTGCCGTGCGCTATTTAATTATTGTCTGCAAGTTGCAAAAGTGTGACCTTTTATTTCCAACTGAGCAGATCTCTAGTTCCTTTGGACTTAAATTAGGCGTTGAAACTTAAAGCACAGGCTCGAACCATATTTGAACCTCCCCCCTTACATATGCTTCATTTTTGTACCCTCCCCCTGCATCAATATGCTGTATGTTTTACCGGGGAAAAAAGACCCTATTCATGATAGTGAATGTATATATGGAGAATATTAGCTTACTTTCTGTTGAGCAGTATACACATTGTATAATTTATTTAATCTTCTATATACATCACTAAGGCCTGCATCAAATGAAAATCTTGGGAAAAAGATTTAGGGTATTGATCATAAATGATGAAAATATGTATCAAATTGGAAACAATATGTCTGTGTCCTTTTTATACTAGATATTCAAAATAAACCCACCAATGATTCTCTTAACCATGAAGTTTTATACACAGATCAATGACAAGAGGGTTCACAATATATATTTTTAAAATTTAGGGGGTTATTTATAAATATGAAGAATTAAAGGAGGTATGTATAAATATTATAGTTTTGAAGGAGTATTTACAAAAATACTAATTTAATGAGTAACACTTGCCCTCAAATGGAGCAACAAAATCAAACTTGCTCAACTTGGGCAAAACTTTTCGGTAAATGGCTTAGATAGACCCTTCATGAAGACATCCACTGATCGATGTAATGAAGAAATACAAGGGTTACTTGATTCCTCGTTCGATAATGCACATCAGGCCAGCAAATTTAATGGGAATGTGCAGTCAGTGTATTCCATAGTTGATAAGACAAAATGGTGTGTGTAGGCAAGTGAACACAATACTGTTGTCTGAGGTACACTCATATAGAATCATGCACATACACACATAGTAACGTTGCCAAAGGTGCATTGAGTCACAAGGTACATCGACTTGTTTCCTGTCTGCCTCCCTTCAGTATGCAGTGTTGCTGGTGTGACATCATTCATGTTCTTTAGCAGCATCTTAGATGCATGAGCAAGGCACAGTGAGGCATCTTCTCGTATGGTTGTTGGTAAAATCCTTCACCTCATTTGCTAGGTGGGAGGTTGAGGGTTTAATAGCATCCTTCGATTATTTTCTTCCAAATTCACCTCAGAGGCTTCATCAATGCAATGTCTTTGTAAAACACCTTTCTCCACCGTTAACGAGATTCGCTCACTAAGAAGTTCACCTTTGATCAGGTTCAACGCTGATGCCACCTGGTTTATTTACATTATTTCCCCCCTTTACTTTCACCTTTTTTTTCTTCTCTGATTTTTCTTCATCTGTCTTTTCAATCTTCGTTTCTTGTTGTTTATTATTCATTTATCTTCCTCAGATGCTCTGTTGCTATTCTTCTTATTCTCCTTCCCTGTAGTCCTTACTTTTTTTGTTCCATTTTTCTGCTTCTCACTGTAGATTCTGTGTTGATATTATTCTGATTAGTTAATTGTGAGGTGTTTCTTCATGACCCATGTTGGCACCCTCCAGTTTTGTTGATCATCCTCCGAAATTTTTTGAGCATTTGCATCAATGAAGTATAGTGTTCTAAAGAATCGCGAATGGTTCAGAAACAGGCTAATATGACTTTAGGATATGCGCGTACTGAGAACTGATTTTTCCCTCGAGATGATGTTTTGTCTGTAGTTCTATCTTATTTGAAATATTTTGCAGGATTCAACTCCACATTGAGGCAGGGAAATATCACACACCATGAATATATTCAGGTTCAATCCATACAAGACCTCATTAATTAAATGTGACAATGTATTACTGAAATATTGGGTAACCTTTCCATAATGTAGGTTGGAAAAGGCAGAGATGTCGGTTTGAACCAGATTGCACTTTTTGAGGGTAAAGTTGCTGGTGGAAATGGAGAGCAAGTCCTAAGCAGAGATGTTTATCGGATCGGGCAGCTTTTTGACTTCTTTAGGATGTTATCATTCTACTTCACTACTGTTGGCTTTTATGTGTGCACAATGGTCTGCATTCCTTTCTTTACTTGATTTTGCTATATCAGCTTCGATTTCAAAGTCAAACTATTTGTTAACCGAAGTTCTTAATTGATTCAGATGACTGTGCTTACAGTGTACATATTCTTATATGGAAGGGTCTACCTGGTAAGTTCATACACAAGTGCTACTCTTCTGTATGATTAGTTTTTTTTTGCTGTTGTGCATGCGTGCGAGCGCATGCAGATGGACTTTGTAATTTGGAATTTAACGTACCAATACATACAAACAATAAATGAATTGGTATTACTGAAGCCCATCGTTCTACGCACATATTCTGATACTTAAAATTTACAATATTATTTATATACTTGAATGTTCTAACTTCAATTAATTGGAAACAGGCACTGTCTGGACTTGACTCCGCAATTTCACGGGAGGCTAAGATATTAGGAAACACTGCTTTAGATGCTGCTTTGAATGCTCAGTTCCTGGTCCAGATCGGTGTTTTTACTGCAGTCCCGATGATAATGGGTTTTATTCTAGAACTAGGTCTATTAAAGGTAAGCCTACCTTCAACTTTAACAAACTGTACATTGGTAACCTCTATGTGTTCTTCACAATCATTGAGGCACTATATTACTTGCAGAAATTTTGCTTAGGATTATTTGGGGATACATATTTCAGGTTTTTTAAGTTTCCATATTGTCAGGGCATGTTTGATAGCTGTATCAATTCAAGAGTTTTAGGCATTATTATATATTCAGGGTTTGAAATGTTATTGGGAGAATGATTGAGAATCGATGGTGAGGTTAACTATTGGATTCAATTAGGAGGCAAGAGTTCACTTGTTCATTGTGGTTATGGACATAAATTTTGTTTCATGGCCCATGTCAAAATTAAATATGTAACTAGCGATGAGTATAGATATATGATAAGGCATCTGATTATATAGAGTTTCTTGAAGTATACTAGTTAAGAAATTGATTGTATCAGAAGATGGATACTATTGGTTAAGGAGAGAATGATTGCGGGGCATCCTCAGCTAAGAAGCCTGCACTGATGATTGGAACAAAAGGGTAGGGGTTTAAGAGCCTTTCGTCTAAAGTCCTGTTGGCCAATATGGTTATATGTCTAGTTGACTTTCTCCAAATTTTCAGGGAAAAGACTATAAGGATATCAAACGTAATTTCTTAATCTTTGTCATCTTTAATCTATTTGTGAGTTTTTCAATTTGTTTGGTGAATTTAAGTATACAATTTCACCATTTCTGAAATTAAACATAAATTGTGTCCATATAAACTTGGAAGTATCTGCCTACATCTTCTCATGTTTAGTATATAGGCTGAATTTCAATTTGATACCATGAACTTTAGTCACATTCCCCAAAAACTACCACAAACTTATAAAATTATGCGAAGCTACCATAAATATTTCTTTGTTCCAGAAAACTCCCTAGCGGGGTTAATACGGGATTAACAAAAAAATAAAATGACTTAAATACCCAACATATATCAATTTTTTTAAAAAAACTAAATTCTTTTTAAAAAAAATACTGTACATTCTACACCACCAATTTCCATCAGTCCTCATCTTCTTTCTTGGAGTTGATCTCCTTCCCTAAACCCTAGATTTCCCCCCAAAACCGTTTAATGGCCTTCATCTAAGAGCAAACGAATAAGGCAAGTTCTTTTGTCTTGTTGCTATCTTCTTTGGTAAAGCTCATTTATGTCAAATATAGTTTTCGGTGAGTAAAAAAGTATTTTCTTTTACTTTTCAGTCATTTATATTTTTAGTAAACCCAATGTTAACCCCAGCTGGGAGTTTCTGGTACAAGGAAAGTTCATGGTAGCTTTGCATCATTTTAGAAGACTGTGGTAGCTTTGGGGGAAAGTGGCTAAACTTCATGGTATCAAGTTGAAATTTACCCTAGTATATATATCATATAACCTGAAACTATGAAATTTATTATGAGTATCTTTCCAATTAACTTCTATTTGTACAAACGTCTTTATTTGCTTCTTGTATTAGAATAAGCCATAGCCTTCTTTGTAAGCTATACAACACCAGGGCGTTCATACTGTAGCTTGTACCAGTAGTCCATGCCTATAAACGAGAACAAACTCATATCATCTTTTGTACTGACTATATTGTTTTATAATGTTAAATGTGAGATGTTTATCGCGCTGGCTTTTAATTACCATATTCCTAATATGTGAAATTACTACTTTTGCAGGCCATCTTTAGTTTTATAACTATGCAACTCCAGTTGTGTGCTGTTTTCTTTACATTTTCGCTCGGAACCAGAACACACTATTTTGGTCGAACAATCCTTCATGGAGGTGCAAGTGTATGTGTACACCATCTGAGATATGATGTATTTAAGTGATATAATTTGTTTGATGGCATATAACATTGATGATTTTCTTTGGCAGTACAAGGCAACAGGTAGAGGCTTTGTTGTGCGCCACATTAAATTTTCTGAAAACTATAGATTATACTCGCGAAGTCATTTTGTGAAGGCGTAAGTTCTGTAGTCAATTTGGTTGGCTAATATCTTTTTTGTTTTCCTTTAGAAAATTATGCAGTCTTAGCGTCTTACTGCGTACAGCTCAAATGAACACTTTTCATTGCAGACTAGAGGTAGCTCTTCTTCTCATTGTCTACATAGCATATGGCTACACTGAGCATGGTGCATCTTCCTTTGTCCTCCTTACAATCAGTAGTTGGTTCTTAGTTATATCATGGCTCTTTGCACCATATATCTTCAACCCCTCTGGATTTGAATGGCAGAAGTAAGTTATTTGACTGAACTATTTTTTGTGCCTCCACTATATGTTGCATAGAAATTTAGTGCATGATCCTTTTGTGTTCACTCATTGTTCCAGCAGTTGCCTTATTTTTTTCATTTACTAGGATTATTTGATATGTCATTGCCAGGATTGTTGAGGATTTTGATGATTGGACTAGTTGGCTTCTTTATAAAGGCGGAGTTGGAATAAAAGGGGATAGCAGTTGGGAATCTTGGTGGAATGAAGAACAGGTATTCGTTACTCTACATTCACGATTTATGCCATCTTTGGCTGCTGTCCTCATTAATATACCATGAAGCACCACACTATTATCTATTCATAAAATGTGTTGGATTCATGCAAAAATTTCTCTACTATATACGACACCTTCTCTACATCCCTAGAACTACTCTTTATTCCTCATTACTTTATTTTATGCAGTATACACAAGCATCTAAAGCACTGGAAGGTATTAATAAGTATTATGGATATTTGTTCAAACTGGAAATATTATTCGAACAATTTATTTATTGTTGAGTATGTTGTTCCTTGCATGGAATCAGTACCTACTCGGGCTGTGTTCCGAGAGGAGGACGTCCGTGGTGTGTTAGCGAAGACTGTCTTTTCTTTAGGGGGACAACCCTTACTCTAATTTCTTAAGTGTGCTATGGAACACTGTAACTTCATAGGGTGTTTCTGTCCAGGTGTAGGTAATCCACATCTTCACTGACATGTTTATTTAAAAGAGCCTGTCTCAAGAGAGTCAAATTGGTGAGCTTTACCAATACCAATGCCCCATCAGCTTTATAATAAGATTTAGGGATCTATTCCCTTTAGCAGGTTCAAAATTCAATTTGAAATATCAGACTTAGCCATATGAACTCTGATTCAAGCCTGATCCTCTTGAATTGCTTCAAGCCTTGAACAATCATTTGCTGCAGTTTAGGTCAAAGACAAAGACCAAGCCTATAACGATCATTTGGTGCAGGTTAGGTCAAAGACAAAGACAACACAACTAGTTTGAGCAGTGACTCAAATCAGTGAGCAATGAGTATCTTAAGTTGCTATCCTATGACATGCAGGAATGTGGTCATTGGTTAATATTTTTGCCTCAATGTAAACTTCTAGTAGCGATCTACTTAGATTTTCTTTGGGGATCCTCTTCTTTATTGGGATTTTTCGAAAGGATACTTTCGATCAACGGATCGTGGAAGTGGATTTTCTGAATATATGGCAATCCTTTTTGTCTTCCTCAATTGGAGATTTGTCCTAACCTCTCTAAGAATACCGGCAATGACATCAGGCTGATTGTTTTAGTGAAAGTTTGGTGAGTCCAAAGATGACAAATTGACATAGCAACTCCACTTTGAAGTTAAATAATAACTTTAATGCAACGACTTAATGATATGATTTTTTACAATGTTTGGTATTCCTTCTGATTGTAGAAAATTAATTCTTAGATGCGTTGATACTGCATTCCTAAAATAGTAGAACATTTTAAAATGCAGTTTAAGTTTGTTGGTCGGATGACATATTTGCTGTGCCTTTTTATCTCATCTATGCAGGCTCATATTCATACTTTAAGGGGTCGCATCTTGGAGACTATTCTAACCCTTAGATTTTTTATATTTCAATATGGGATTGTATACAAGCTTAATCTCACTGGAGATGATACTTCACTTGCGGTATGTCAACTCTCTACACCATTTTTTGGGCTAGTTAATCAGCTGTTATTGTTTGTATTGCTCTTTAGCTGTTTTGCTCTCTTTTTTCTATAAGCTACATATAATTATACAAGATGAAATTTGCAATTGCAAACTGCATTTAAGCATCTTATCTCATGAACAGTTAGTTATGCTTCTTACATGCTGATCATGTGCCTGAAGATATCTTGTTTTAGTCGGATTACAAGTATTACATGCATGCATTCCTATATATAAGCTTCAGGGTTAGCATCTTGATGTCAGATTGCTACCGTTTGTTATGATGACGAGAGAGAAAGAGAGGGTTAAGAGAGAAAAAGTGTTTAGGGGAATGAAAATAGATGGATTGGGATTAGCCCCATCCTCCTCTTATATAGGTATTTTCGTTTTACAATTACATCCCCAACTTTTTTATTACATAAAGACGGGTCTTCTAGAAGACGCTAAAGTCCATTTAAAAAGACTTGTATTCCAACACCCCTTCAAGTTGGAGCATACATATTATACATGCCCAGTTTGGTACAAATAAAATACATTATTCCTTCCCAAAGATTTCGTGAACTGATCTGCTAACTGATGAGTAGATTGAACATAATAAGTATCAATAGTCCTATCTTCTACCTTCTACCTTCTCTCGCACATAGTGACAATCAACCTCGATGTGTTTTGTATGCTCATGGAATCCTAATTTCGAAACGATATAAATGGTGGCTTTGTTATCGCAATTAGTCACATAGAAGAAGTTGACCTGCTCAAAGTAGAAAGTTGATCGATACAAAGCTCAAAGGTGGTGTTCGCTATGACTCAAATACTCTGGTTTTGCACTGGAACGAGACAATACACCCTGCTTCGTGCTTTTCTAGGACGCCAAGTTACCACCCACAAATACGTACTTTCCTGTGATGGATTTGCATCCGTGAATCCTGCTACTCAAGAGTGTCCATGATTTGAATAGTGAATACAATAGACCTTTTCCTGGAGCATTCTTCAAGTATCGAAGTATCCGAATCATCGCATCTCAATGGTCAACTCGAGGATTAGCCATGAAGTAGCTCATAACACTGACATGATATTCAATGAGGTCGTGTGATGGTGCAATAATTAAGCTTACCGACCAATCGACTGTATCTTTCAATTGCTCACTCTGTCTCGGAAGCAACTTAGTATCGGGACCTATTGGAGCCTCTATTGGTTTGCGCCCTAACATCTCAACTTCAGTTAGCACATATTTTCTCTGTGAGATGTAGATGCCAGCTTTTGATCGAGCAACCTCGATACCCAAAAATATTTGAGGCTCCTAAGTTCCTTGGTCGGTGGTGCTTAAGTTAAGCAATATCGGCCCTGCCGTCGCCATTAATCACAATCATCTGCATATACCACCTGCAGAATACGTAAGCCATTATTGTTAGGTAAAACACCGAATGGTCATGAGTACAACATCTAAATCCTAACAAAGTTACTATCTCGGTAAATTTCCCAAAACAGCGGGGACTGTTTCAAGCCGTACAATGACTTTTGCAATCGACACACTAGGACAGACTCTCGTTGAGCAACAAAACTACGTGGTTGCTCCATATAGACTTCTTCTGCTAACGAGCCATGAAGAAACATATTCTTCACATTAAGTTGATGCAGCGGCCAATGGCGTGTAGCTGCAAAAGACGTAAGTAGGCGAATTGAAGTTATTTGGCCATAAGAAGAAAGGTCTTTTCGTAATCAATCCCACAAGTCTGCGAGTAACCTGTAGCGACTAGCCTTGCTTTCAAGCATGAAGGCCCATCAGGTTTAAGTTTCACATCTGCCTTCAAGCCAAACAGAAGAGGCACTAAATTCCATGTCTGAGTTTGCTTAAGAGCCATCATCTCTTTAATCACTGCATTGGGTCCACCTTGTATGAGAGATGGGATAAAGCATCAGATATTCAATCGGTAAAGCATGAGAATAAAAAAGAGAAGATGAAGGGTCGGTACTTAGAAGATAATTGGAAACTCGTCACATGATGAGCTATAGGGTGAGTAGTGCAACTCCGGGTGCCTTTCGTAAAGCAGGAGGAAGATCAATATCAGTTGCCGGCGGAGCTTAAGACTTCGGAAGATTAACAACAGGAGGCGGAGGATCAGTAGCTGTACGTTTTGACGAGAGCATATACCCTTTTAACCGGTGGTGGAGGGTCCAATAGTGGTGAGTCGGGTGGGCATTCATTTCTAAAGTTTTTGTTCTGAAATTAAGACTCAATTTGGGGTTGGCGTTAGTATTTTGAGAAGTGATAATGCCAAGGAGTATTTCAGTATACCCTTTAAGGAGCATATGGAGAAACTTGGTATTATTTATGAATCGTCTTGTCCATATACTCGCTAACAAAATGTGGTAACCGAGAGGAAGAATAGGCATCTTTCAGAGGTTGCTTGTACCCTTTTGCTTCATATGCGACTGCTTAAATCATTTTGGGGATGTAGCATACTGCCAATTACCTGAATAATTTTATGCCTTCATCATCTGTACCAGGTGGGCATATTACCCACTCTATGTTTCATTCGGCAGTTTCATTTACTAAGCCCTCATGAGTCTGGGTGTGTTTCGTCCATAATTTACAACCTGGGGGTTTAAATTAGACCCTAAGGCTATTAAGTGTCTTTCTTAGATACTATGGAACTCAAAAGGGGTATCAATGTTATAGTCGTGTATTACGATGTCGATTTATATCGGTTGACGTGACCTTTCATGAATTAACCTCATATTTTTCCGCCTCACATCGATAGACATGGACAATAATTTTCCTTTGGACATCTCATATCTTGTCACTAGAGAGTACCCTTTCTGACTGTTGATTCACCGTCTCCCGTCTTAGAAAGTTATTTGTACTATTCTTGTTCTCATTTCTAGATTTTATCACAAATACAACCATGAAACACGAGAAAAATCATTGATAAAGGTCGCAAAATAACGAAAGTCTATTTGGGCAACAACCGGGCATGCCCTCCAAACATAAGAGTGCACTAAAATAAAAGGTTTGTTAGATCTTATTGACACTAGATGGATATCTAGAACGGTGATGTTTACCAAACTCACAAAACTCGCACTCTAAACTAAATAAAGAACCAAGAGAGAGAACTATCCTTTTCAAGGTTTGTAGAGAAGGGTGATCAAACTGTCAATGGGCATCAAAAGCAGATGTAGAGGTAGAACTCGTTGTTGGACAGGTTATAGGACATAGATGCTCATTGAGGGGTACAACCCATTAACTGCAGTTTGTTCGTCAATCGTCCGCCTCGTCTTAAGCTCCTGAAAAACTTTCAGGGAAAAAGGTGGCATCACAATTCAAATCTCGAGTCAACTGTCAAATACTCCCTCTGTTCCACTTTAATAGTCGTTTTGGTATTTCTCACGCTTATTAAGGTGTTAATTATGACTGGTTTAATTTACCGCACCACCCCTAATTAAAGTAACTTCAATCACAAAAACCAAAATGCAACAAGTGACATGTACGTGATTTTAATGAAAGGTAAATTCGGTAATCAATTGATAAAGTAATCTCAATTAAATAAAATGACTAGAATTGTGGGACAAAAAAAGACTGTAAAACGACTATTAAAGTGGGACGGAGGGAGTAGAAAAAAATTGAAAGAAAAAAGAGGCAACAGACAGTGTAGAAAGATAATTGTGATGTGGCAAGTATGGAATCCACTCCCTCTATATCAGAGGTAGTGCCATTCGCTAAAGTTATTAGATTACATCCAGGCTTTAGCCTGTATGAGGACAATATACCTTTCTCTCCCTCTCTTGTCATATTATCTGTCGCTCATGTATCAATTACCAAGGTGCGATATACATATGCTGAAGTAATAAACATTGTATGGATACCTTTCGAAAGTGTCACAGCTGAGGCCCGAGGTATAGCAATTCCAGCTGGGATGCTGGAGGCAGATGATGTTACAAGCAGACATAACAGTGCAATCTCAATAGAATTGATTGGATGGTGCTGAGTCGGTCGATGTGATGGAGGATGCAGATGAGTACGGAGACGATGTCCCATCATGTGCTCATGCGGGACAAGGAGGCTTCCCATTGAGCTCCCAACAAGTACTACAAATGTGCCCTTTTTAATGGTAATAGTCATAAAAACGATGCTCTCGGTCTTTAGTATCAGCTCTACCTTCTCGACAAGCTCCCCTCCCTTTAGAAGAATGATAGGTGAGAGCACTCTCCGGTCTAATGAGAGCAGTGTGCTTACCAAATGCAATCAGCTCATCGGTAATCTCATTATGAAATATGTGATTGAGCGTATGATATATCACCGAGAGAGTGATACTGACCTTCATAAGCCACGCTGGCCAAGCTGACTGATATTCGGTCTGTAGCCCTTCAAGAAAGACTATTATCAGAAATTCATGTGGCTTCTTCATCTCCTCGATATAACTGATAATGGGAAACATCTTCGTGACCAGCAAAGCGAGCTTCCTAAACTCGGAATAGTACTGATGAAGTGAGTCTCTTGCCGAATCTTCTATAGAGACAACACCAAATCGAAAGCCTTAGAGTCTCATCAATCTTGAATAGAGTTCGTGTAGTTGATCCCAAATCTCCTTCATGGTCCTAAATGCACAAGACCGTCCATGATCCTTCGCTTCATAGAGCCGAGCATAAAGTGGCTAAGATGTGCGTTGTCTGCCTCTAAGTCAGATGTGATCAGTACAAGAGTAAGTTTCGTCAACTGATCACCCTTCCACCTCTTTTTAATGTATTGCTCAACCATAAACTTCCAACTATGAAAATTCTGATCATCCAACTTGAAATCCACTATCTTCGTGGTCAAGACATCTGTAGAGAAAACCAACTTGCCTTCCAATTTTCTCTCCATCTCCAAATATTACTCAATCAAGAGCCACTTTAAAAAAAGGATCATACACGATCCTACCCAACAATCAAAGAAAGAAATCAATCAAGATTCCACCCAAAACGTCGTGACCAATCTCCCAAGGTTCGATCCATGATCAAATAAACACAAATCAACTCAATCGGATCCAAAGACGGGCTTTGACAACTCCAAAACTCCAAGAACACAATCTATGAAACAAAACATAATGAAAGGAAACACAAATGATATCAAAATGTGCAAGAAATCATCTTAAATCCTCGGGTTCCTTAAAAACAATGAAAATGAGTCTCGAACAGCCAAATCATGCCCAAAACTGCCAAGAACAGTAAAACCCGACCTCAAATTCACCAAGAAGCAGCCAAGAATCACCAAGTCGAGCCCAAAATCATTAATTCGAGCTCTGAAACATCAAGAATTGCTGAATCGATCGAGAATCAAACAAGCAATCCCAAGGACGTCAAATTTGACAGGAAACAACTCAAGTCGAGCCCATTGAAGCCATGTCGATTTGCTGTTGATGATGACAAGGTCTATCGCTATATATATGAGAAGATTAAAGCCTGAAGAGGCTCGACATGAAGTGATCGATATCAATCGATGTTGTTGGAGGCTCGACAAGATATGGCGAGACTGCTGGAGCTCAGGCAAGGTTTGGCGAGGTTGCTGGAGTCGGGCGAGATGAAGATCACAGGAGGAATCGTAGGAGGCATAGACGTCAATTAGGGTTAGGGTTTGTTTGTGTGATGGTTGTGGGGATCAATGTTAAAAATAACGGAATAATCTGTCAAATATTCGGATTCGGTGGAAAACCGAACAAATACTGATGCGGTCAAACCGAATATTCGCCACACAAACCGTATATTTAGATGGCTAACGTGAATATTCGGCCGGATCGGCCATTAGGTCCAAAACAAAAACTCACAACTAAAAATTCAAGTGTGGGATCCACTACTTAATTAAAAAATAAGTGGGACCCATAGTTATTATTTCGCAAATACTGTCATTTTTCTCGCCATATTCTTTCTCAACCGAAACTCGAACCCACAATTTTTCGATATAGTTTGGTTTTCTTATCATTATATCACGAGTATATTAGTGTTCTATATTTTTTTCTATTTTTTTAAATTTTTTATATGTAATATTTATTTGAAAGTATTGATTGCCGTATAATCTGAATAAACCGAAAATTCACCGAATAAACCATATATTCTTTATTTGCCGGCCAACTGAACAAATTTCGAATTTGTTCTTTACAACATTGTTGGGGATGGATGGCTAGAATTAGAACTTGGAAAAATCAGTGGCTTAGATCGAGCTCTAAAACCATGTTTGTTATGATGAGGAGAGAACGAGATGATTAAGAGTGTTTTTAAGGGATTGAAAAAGGATGGATTGGGAATAAGCCCTATCCTTTTTATATAGGCATTGTTTTACAATTACATCCCAACTTTGTAACTAATTACTTAAAGACATGTCTTCTAGAAAACGCTAGAAACCTGTATACAAACACATGCGTCACACCCTGCTTCCCAAAACACGGAATACAGAGAGTAACGAAGGCAAGCTATGCTACCTCTGGTAAGAAAAAATCCTTAGTCATATTAAGGCTATTTAAACTAACCTGTAACAAAGATATCTAAAATATAATACTAATATCATGCTGCATAAATAATCAATGAATACCAATGGGTCCATAAAATAAACATAGTTTCAAAAATATCCATGGAATGAAAAAAGATCCAATAATAAGACACAAGGTCCAAAACGAGAATATGCAATTCCTAATGTCCCACAAGGGGCACACATGCTAAATACGAATGGAATGAAAGAAGAAAAAATAAACCTACTCTAAACATTCGATCTTCAGCAAACTCCTGAAAATAGCTCTAAACCTGTTCTGCCGATGGGTCTGCCTTTAAACCCGAGGTGGAAAATCCTATGGGTGTCAGAACACCCAACAAGTAGTCAACGTAAAAGTGTACATTTATGTCCGTGATAGCATGAATATGTGGGTCTCGTGAATAGAGGTACAACAATAATAGGAAACAAGCATATCAATATATCAAGTCAAGTCCTAGATGTCACTACAAGGTAAGCTAATTTATCGTGAGTTCGAAAGTGAGCGTTAACCACTGCAGGAGTATCCTCAGCCCAAGGGTAAGCCCTAGGGGCAAAAGAAACACGTGCCCAGTTGAATGTAATGGATTTGGTAACGTTCCGAGCCGGTCTCCCCAGCAAATAGAAATATACCGTTCACGCACGGTCTCGATGAATAGAAATATACTAGTAATGGGAATCTTGAGATTCCGTTGATCGAACTCACTCTCAAACTCTCCCATCACCTCGCGTTTCTAAGTTTTACTGCTAACGCACACTCCAGTCCCGTCCCATACCGGCACCGGAACATACGTTATGTATCTCACAGGTTACAGTGAAGTGTCAATAATCAAAAAGTGTCATGTCTAAGTGTAGATTGCATGTATCGGTATAAGCATAGAATGTCAATAAACGGTGATCACAAATATGCATAGCATGTCCAGGGAATTTCAGCATAATGATATCCGCAATCATGTTGTAGCATTGCTTTAAACCAGTGTTATAAATGGATCATATGAGTATGTCAAAAGGATTTGTATGCATGTCAATATTAACAAGAAATAAATGGTCTCAACAATAGTGATAAACAAGCTTAGTATGTGAATTGTATAAACAATGCAAATCAGTAAGCGTATTATATCATTGAAACAATATTAAATTAAACATGATTTTTTAAGGTTGTGATTAATGTGTGTGCTGGATCTTAGGGTTTCGAACGTGTTTGCAATAAACATATGATTTGTATTATCAAGGATTTCACGATATTACTATCTCGTTTTAATCATTTAAAATTTAATAAATATATCAAAAGATTAGCCGATGTTGCATCGGCTAAAGGATATGAGCAAGAGTACTTGCCTGATGATGGGAACTCATAGGAAAACGACGACGGCTATGATCTCGAAATTGTGTGCTCCGATCGATGGGTCTCGCGCTCAGTTCTTGTACCCGAGAGCAAGAAGGCGATGTTGATCACAATCGGCAACGGGGATGACAACGGAGACGACGTCGATTCAGGTGGTGTAGTCGATGATGGCGATGACGAGAGAGACGTTGATGGGAATTCTTGATTGTTGATGTAGGAATCGAGAGAGGCTAGGGTTTTGAGAGAGATGGAGGCTGCAGAAATTAGGGTTTAGACGAGATTAATCATGGTTTAAATAGAGACGGGATCTGTTACGAGAATAAAGATCTGCGGGAAAAGTCAGGATTTTGATCAGATACGCGTTGAGTTGGCTCAAAGAAATGTTAAGCCGTCTCAACAAGACAGAGAAATATATATGATTGTTGCAGGCATAAGTTGAGCCGTCTCAAGATGCACCTGTGCCGTCTTAAGATGGTGTTGAGCCGGCTCAATCAACGTTTAGCCGTCTCATAATAATAGAGAAAGCAAGAAAATTTTTAAAGACCTTTAAGCCGGCTCAATATGATCATGAGCCGTCTCAAAGGTGCTGAGCCGGCTTAAGAGTTATCTGAGGCATCCAGAGAAGAAATAAACATTGGATTTGAACCTCGAGCCGTCTGAAACAACTATGAGCCGGCTCAAAAACTGATATTTGCTGATATTGGATCTGATATGTTGCTAAACACTTTACATGGACATGGATGGAAATACGGAATACGCTTATTTTATTAGGATTTTAAGGTACATGGTGTTACATCCTGCCCACCTTACAAGAAATTTCGTCCTTGAAATTAAAAAAACGAAAATACAACGATTAAGGAAACAAGTGAGGGTAGTTTTGACGGATTTCGTCCTCACACTCCCAAGTTGATTCTCCGCGTGAGCGTCAACCCTAAGACACCAGGACTGGGGGATAACCTTGTTTTTCAACACTTTCTCTTTAGGTCCATGATAGCTGTATGTTGCTCCTCGTACAAGTGATCTGTGCTCAAAGTCAATTCGGAGTGATCAAGGATATGTCTGTCATCTCGAACGTAACGACGTAGCTAAGAAACGTGGAATACATCGTGTACGCTAGCCAAAGGAATAGAGCCAAGCGATAGGCTATCTCACCGACACGCTCCACAATCTCGAAGGGTCCGATAAATCGGAGACGGTTTCTCACGACTACCGAATCTAATCACCCCTCGAGTCGGCACAATTTTAAGGAACACATGGTCGCCAACCCCGAACTCAAGCGGTATTGTACTAGTATCAGCCCAACTCTTTTAGCGATCTTGTGTTGCCTTGTTACGGTTTCTGATCAGTTGAACTTTGTTGACGGTCTGAACTATGAGTTCAGGTCCTAACAATCTCCGCTCTCCCCACATCATCCCAACAAAGCGGGGAATGGCATTTCCGGCCATAAAACTCCTCAAACGGTGCCATCTGTATGCTTGCCTGATAACTGTTATTGTAAGAGAACTCCACCAACTGCAAGTGATCCTCCCACGATTCCTTGAAGTCCAACATTCAAGCTCTCAACATATCTTTTATTATCTGTATGTTTCTCTTGGACTGTTCGTCCGTTTGAGAATGATAAACTGTGTTGTAATTAAGTCGTGTGCCCAAACTTTCTTGCAAGATTCTCCAAAACTGTGGGAGAAATATGGTGTCTTGGTCTGATACGATACTCACCGGCACTCCATGTAACTTCACAATCTCCTGCATGTATCTTTCTGCCAAAGTCTTGGTTGACTGTCTCACTCGAAACAGCAGGAAGTGAGCAGTCTTTGTGAGACGATCGACATTGACCTATATTGTGTTATTACCTTTAGGGCTTCGTGGTAAAGCCGTCACGAAGTCCATGGTGATGTGTTCCCACTTCCACGGAGGAATGGGCAACTGTTGCAAAAGACTAGCCACTTTCTGATGTTCGGCCTTCACTTGCTGACACACCAGGCATTTCGACACGTAGCGGGCGATCTCCCTCGTCATACCATTCCACCAGAAATGTTGCTTCAAGTCCCTGTACATCATGGTGCTCCCTGGATGCACCGAATAAGCTGAACTGTGCGCTTCTTTCAATACTTCCCGTCGAACCTTGCCCTTCGGTACACAACCTACTGCCGACTCTTAGGGAACCATCTTCATGATATTGCAAGTCTGTTACAAGCCTTGTGGGTTATGGGTTCTCCACGCTTCCGCTGCGCCACTCCGATAAGTTGAGGCATGTCTTCAAAATTCCTTCAATTGAGCATCTTATGCCTGAGCGGTCTTGCCGCGGTCTATGGAATAACAATTTAAGGACTTAACCAATGGGATACAAGGTCGAACACTAGCTCCCACTCAAGCCCATCTTGGAAGCAATAAGAAATCCAGAAGATTACGGGATAAGATCCAACGGAGATGAAGGGATTGCAAATTTCGTTTCCTTTCCGTTGATATATGATCGTAAAGGAGAACTCAAGGGAAAATAGGATTTAAGGATGAATCCGTGGTGCAATAGTTGCAGTCTCGCTCTACAGACTATGTTGAATTTTATATAGAAGGTAGGCTAACGAAATAATTAAAGCAAAGGAGACGTCATTGAATTAACAAAGATAATACCGGAAAGAAATAACGACCAGAGTACCTGAAACTCCATCCCTAGAAACCTCCGCTTCTTCGTCCGTCAGGGTGAAAGCCCGGCCTTGGCTATGGCCTGCGTTGTCTCGGTTCTGATCGAAAAGTTGTTTTTGGGGAATGAGTGGTGGCCCCATCTGAAAAGGTCCTGGCAAAGCTCTCTGTTGCTGTTCGGATCCGCTGCGATCTGATCTCATAAGGCAACTTCCTATCTGGTGATCGCTAGAACCATAAGCTAAACACAAATCCTTGGTCCTGCGGCAATTTCTCTCAACATGTTTTGGTCTTTGACAATGGTTGAAATCGGTGCTTCCCGCTGCAGTGGGATGAGTGGCGGCCCCCTCTGAATAGATCCTGATGAAACTCTCTGCCGTTGATTGGATCCGCTGAGCTCCTTCCTCATAGGGCAACCTTCAACCTTGTGATCGCTAGCCCCACAGATTAAACACTGACCTTTTGCCATGCGACAATTCCTCTGAATACATCCTAGTCTCTTAAAGTAGTTGCAAACCAGGGCTTTCCGCTGCAGTGGGACGGCAACACGATTCATTTGAACCTCACCATGTTACCCGAGTGGGATCCCTCCTAAAGTCTGGTCAACAGGGCCCCTCAGCCCTCGGCCTTCTGCCTGAAACCTTCCTCTTATTCATGATAGCCTCAATCCTGCGAGTCATAGCCTGCATAATGCCTAGGAGCTCGGCGATGCTATCTTAGGAACCGGGGTTGATGGTAGCGCCTTGTCGAGCCATGGATCCGAAATAAGATTTTGGACGGCGTTAGATTCAAGGCTCAAGATAAGATATAGATTTGCAAGTAACGGAAAGGAAAACAAGATAGTACAACGAAATCAAATCAATGAAGATGAATCAAGGGTAGAGCTCTAAGTTAGTTAAACAGCTACCGTATTGTAATCATGCCGCGGTACATGGGTATAATCACATAATTCTATCTAAATCATCTGAATCCTACAACCGGAGTCAAAGAAATATGCAGCACGCCACGCTAAGGGAATTTTAGACACGCGATTATAACCTAAAAGGTCGGTAGAATCAAGTCTAACTTCAACGTCGGCATGGCTCTGATACCAACAAAATCTTGTCATGCCCCGTTTCTCAAAATACGGAATACAGAGAGTAACGAAGGCTATCCATGCTATGTATGGTAAGGAAAAATCTTTCCTTGGTCACATTAAGACTAATATAATGTTACAAAGATATCCAAAAGATAATACTAATATCATGTTACATAAATAATCAATGAATACCAATGAGTCTATAAAATAAACATAGATTCAAAAATATCTATGGAATGACAAAAAGATCCAATAACAAAATACAAGGTCCAAAACAAGAATACGTAATTCCTAACGTCCTATGAGGGGCTCACATGCTAAATACGAACTGAATGAAAGCAGAAAAAATAAACCTACTCTAAACTACTGATCTTCGGCAAACTCCTGAGAATAGCTTTGATCCTGTTTTGTCGATGTGTATGCCTTTAAACCTGAGGTGGCAAATCCCTAGGGTGTGAGAACACCCAATAAGTACTCAAGGTAAAAGTGTATGTATGTGCGTGATAGCATAAATATGTGGGTGTCGTGAAATGCTTGCGTGCACTTGTAAAAAGAGGTACAACAATAATAGGAAACAAGCATATCAATAGGCCAAATCAAGTCCTAGATATCACTACAAGGTAAGCTAACCTATCATGAGTTTGAAAGTGACTGTTAGCCACCGCAGGAGTATTCCCAACCCAAGAGTATGCCCCAGGGGCAAGGAAACACGTGCCTAACTGAATGTAATGAATTTGGTACCGTTCCGTGCCCGGTCTTCCCAGCAAAGTGTTCCGTGCCCGGTCTCCCTAGCGAATAGAAATATACCGTTCACATATGGGCCCAACGAATAGAAATATACTAGTAATGAGACTTTTGAGATTCCGTTGATCGAACTCACACTCAAACTCTCTTATCATCCCGCGTTTCTAAGTTTTACTGCTAACGCACACTCCAGTCCTGTCCCATACCGGCACCAGAATATACGTTATGTATCTCACAGGTTATGGTGAAGTGTCATGTCTAAGTGTAGATTATATTTTATTGGTATAAGCAAAGAATGTCAATTAACGGCGATAACAAATATGCATAGCATGTCCAGGGAATTTCAGCATAATGATATCCATAATCATGTCGTAACAATGCTTTAAACCAGTGTTATAAATAGGATTATATGAGCATGTCAAAAGGATTTGTATGTATGTCAATATTAACAAGAAATAAATGGTCTCAACAATAGTGATAAACAAGCCTTGTATGTGAATTGTATAAACAATGCAAATCGGCAAGCGTATTATATCATTGAAACAATATTAAATTAAACATGATCTTTTAAGGTTGTGATTAATGGATGTGGTAGATCTCAGGGTTTCGAACGTGTTCATAATAAACATATGATTTGCATTATCAAGGATTTCATGATATTACGATCTTGTTTTAATCATTTAAAATTTAATGAATACATCAAAAGATTACCCGATGTTGCACCGGCTAAAGGACATAAGAGTACTTGTCTGATGATGGAAACTCGTAGGAAAACGACGATGGCTACGATCTCGAAATTGTGTTCTTCGATCGATGGGTCTCGCGCTCGGTTCTTGTAGCTGAGAGCAAGAAGATGGCGATGATGTTGATCACGATCGACAACGGTGATGGCAACGTAGATGACGTCGACTCAGGCGGTGTAGTCGACAATGATGATGACGATGATGGCGAGAGATGTCGTTGATGGAAATTCTTGATTGTTGATGTGGGAATCGAGAGTGGCTGGGGTTTTGAGGGGAGAGATCTAGGGTTTTTGGAGATGAAAGAGGCCCTATAAATTAAGGTTTAGACGAGATTAATCATGGTTTAAATAGAGGCGAGGACGGTTACAAGAATATTATCCGCACGAAAACTCAGGATTTCGATCAGATATGTGTTGAGCCGGCTCAAAGAAATGTTGAGCCGGCTTAATGAGTTTGAGAAATAAATGATTGTTGCAGGCACAAGTTGAGCCGTCTCAAGATGTTGATGAGCGGCTCAATCAACGTTGAGCCATTTCATACACAGAGAAAATAAGGAAAATTCTCTGGACCCTTGAGCCGGCTCCTAAGCCGTCTCAAAGGTGTTGAGCCGGTCAAGAGTCGTCTCAAGCACCCAGAGAAGAAATACACATTGGATTTGAACCTTGAGCCGTCTCAAATAACTATGAGCCGGCTCAAAAACTGACATTTGTTGATATTGGATCTGATATATTGCTAAACATTTTAAATGGACATGGAATCAAAGGAAATACAGAAAACACTTATTTTATTAGGATTTTAAGGTATAGGATGTTACATGTATTCTAACGGCTACCAAGGTTCAAAATCTCAGCTACCGTCCCGTGATTTTGTAGCAGTATAGGAAGTATGCCCAATTAGATTTATTAGGTTGCCTGTTTGGAAAGCTTAAGATATCAATGAGTGATTAAAATAGAAAAAATCGCAGTATTTTTAATATATTAATTTAGATTTTATTTTGACTCGGTACACGACTGTAGTTGTTACACAATACTAAAAAATAGACATACAAATGACTTGCTAATAACCAATGATGCAAAGCTAAGTAACAAGAACTAGCTAGAACGATTGCTGTGATGTCTGAAATCCAGAAAAAAGGTTGCTGTGATATCCATCCACTTCGATTCTTAGCATGTTAAGTGGTGCATAAATTATAAGGATATAGGAAGCAAAGTGGGTTGGGTAAATTAAAGATGTAAAATGTTATAAAATTGGTGATCTTAAAGCAAAAGAAAAGCCACTTTTACACATAATAAAAGATGGTCGGCTCCTTGTGTTGGCTCAACTTTCCACAAAGTCTTTTCGGTTCGATCCAAGGTTCGAGGTTTCGGTCGAAACCGCCGATACTTGGTGGTTTTATTCGGTTTCGGTGGAGACCAATACGGAATCAACCGAGACCGATATGAAACCAACCATACAATATTGTTTCAGCCAAAACCTTTAAAAACTTGTTTTTTATACCATTTTTGTTCATTGTGTCATTGTAGGCCTTCGTTGTTAGAGAACCACTAAAAAGTGAACACAAACCCTTTATTAATACTTATCTAAGTACACTTTTCAATATATTTTGCATAATGACTGGATTTTTAAATACCATGATCATTGTCTTGTAATATAGAAGCATAAATTTAAGTATTTAATATATCTACACTTATGTATGTTGTATTACCGTCGAAACCGAAATCCGAACCGAAATTAGCGAAACTAGCCGAAACCCAGCGAAACTAATAAAATTATGAGAGATCGAAACCGAAACCGAGTTCTCTAACCTTGGTTCGATCAACAATAATGTGAGGCTAATAAAGATTGATGGGTAAATAAATATACGGTGCTAGTGATTTTATCTGAATAGATCATTTTTGGGAAGTGAACAAATACTATTTTTTAGTTTAGTCAGAGAACCCTTAATTAGAGGAAAAACCTAATAAGCTTGTCTTGTTTGAGTAGGATAAAAAAACCATGAACTAGTATTTTAGCTTTTGCTTTTTCAATTTATCTATTGATCTTAAGTTGTGCTTCAATGAACGGCTCCTTTCAAAGCAACTTGTTATTTCATTCTTTGGTATCAATTAGACTCTAATAGTTTAGAGAACTTTTGGTGGTTTCTCCTTGTTTGCATTGGGTCGAACTGACTTTGCTATAAAAGTTTCCCTTTCTTGCTCAAGGCTTTATGGCATGCCCCTCGTGTGAATAGCCTTTGCCATTGTAATTGATGACGGGATGATGTGTATTAAGTATTTCCTTGAAACACCGTGTATAGAACTTACTATAGTTTATTATTTGTGTGAGAGAGGATTAAGAGAGAGTGTTTTAGGGGAATGTAAAAGGATAGCTTGGCCTAAGTCTAATCCAACTCTTTATATAGGCAAACCATTTTGCTATTACATCCCTATTAAACATCTAATTACATATAATAAACCTGTGTACACTTTGGTTATTCTAACACTCTCCTTCAAGATGAAGCATACATAAACATGCCCAGCTTGTTACAAATAAACTACACTCTATTCCTTTCTAAGGGCTTTGTGAATAAGTCTGCTAACTGATAAGCAGATTGAACATAGTAAGTATCGATGATCCTATCTTCAACCTTCTCCCTCATGAAGTGGCAATCCACTTCAATTTGCTTCGTTCGCTCATAGAACACAGGATTAGAGGCAATATAGATTGCAACCTTATTATTACAATATAGCCGCATAGAGAAAGTGAGCTCAAAACCAAGCTCTCCCAGCAGAACGAATTCATACAAGTTCACAAGTGGAATTCGCCATGGCTCGGTACTCTGACTTGGCGCTGGAGCGGGACATTACGCTTTGCTTCTTACTCTTCCAAAAGACCAAGTTATCTCCTACAAACACGCAATATCCTGTAGTAGATCTGCGATCGGATGGAGACCCGGTCCAATCTGCATCAGTGAAGCTTGCTGCTCTCAAATGTCCATGATTCGAGTACAATAGACCCTTCTCTGGAGCATTCTTCAAATAGTGAAGTATTCGAATCACCGCATCCTAATGAACCACTCGAGGATCGGCCATGAATTAGCTCACAATGCTAACTGGGTATGAGATATCAGGTCGAATGACGATGAGGTAATTCAACCTACCAACCAACCGTCGGTATCTTCCGGGATCTTCAATTAAGTCACCTTGTCCCGGAAGTATTTTAGTATTAGGATCCATTAGAACCTTTATGAATTTGCACCCTAATATCCTTGCTTTAGTCAGCATATCAAGCACATACTTCCGTTGTGAGATGTAGATGCTATTCTTCGATCGAGCAATTTCGATACCCAAAAAGTATTTAAGACTTCCAAGATCCTTAGTCTGAAACTTTGTTTGAAAGTGGTGCTTAAGCTGTGCAATACCAACCGCATCATCGCCAGGAATCCACTATGATATCGACATGTACCACCAAAAGAATGCGAAGGCCATTGGTGTTATTACGATAGAACACCGAATGGTTATGTGCACACCGTCTGAGGCCAAACGAAATAACCACCTCAGTAAATTTTTCAAACCGCGCTCGAGGAGACTGTTTCAAACCATACAATGACTTCTTCAATCGGCAAACTAGACCGGATTCTCCCTGAGCAACAAAACCAGGTGGTTGCTTCATATAGACCTCATCGACCAAAGATCCATGAAGAAACACATTTTTCACATAAAGCTAATGCAGCGGCCAATGATGGGTAGCCGCAAGAGACAGAAATCATCTTGCCCACCGGAGAAAAGGATTCCTTATAATCAATGTCGTAATTCTGTGAATACCCTTTGGCAACTAAATGTGCTTTCAAGCGGAAAAGGTCTTATCAGGGTGAAGCTTTCACAGTGTATACCCAGCGGCACCCTACAGCTTTCTTTCCAGCCGGAAGATGAACCAGATCCCACGTATGATTCAGTTCGAGGGCAAGTATCTCATCAATCGTAGCCTTTGTCCATCTTGAGACAGAGATCAGAAAGGGACTTGGGTAGAGCATGAGAGTCAAGAGAGGAGGTAAATGCTCGATATGCCGAAGATAAGTGAAGTGCCACATGATGCCGAAGATAAGTGAAGTGCCACATGATGAGGTATAGGGTTAGAAGTGCAGCTTCGGGTGGCTTTCCGTAAGGTAATAGGGAGATCAATGTCAGCCTATGATGGAGCTTGAGACTCTGGGTGATCAGCAGTAGGAGACTGAGATTCAAGAGCTTTACGGGCTCAATGAGCATACACCCTTGTAACGGGTGGTGTGGGACCCAACAATGGGGAATCAAGGGTAGGAGGTAGGTCAATGGGAACGATACAGATGATTTCTAACACATGAGGTGGAGAATCAATCGATTCAGGAGGGATGTGACGAAAAATATGAGAAATATAAAAGAAAGTCATTGTCCATGTCTATAGGAGTGGGATGTAGAAAAGTATAGGGTGGACTCATGAAAAGTCATATCAGCCGATAGAAAAGTAAGGACTGCATCCCCAAAAGGATTTAGACACTCGCATATGAAACAAAAGAGTTCGAGTGATTTCTAGCAAATGACTATTCTTCCTTTCTGCCATCCCATTCTGTTAGGGGTATAAGAACAAGAGGATTCATGAATAATGCCAAGTTGCTCCATATATGTCCTAAATGGTGTACTAAAATACTCCTTGGTATTATCACTCCTCAAGGTACTCACAATGATTCCAAATTGAGTCTCAACTTCAGAACTAAAAGTCTGAAAATGAGAAGACACTTCATTCTTAAATTTCATCAAATATAACAATGAGACTCGAGAAAAATCATCAATAAAAGTTATAAAGTATTGAAAGCCTCGTTGGGCAACAACAGGGCATGGCCCCCAAACATCCTAATAAACTAAATCAAAAAGTTTTTCAGCTCTCTTATTAATACGAGATGGGTAGCTAGAGCGATGATATTTACCCATCTCACATGATTCACGCTTTAGAGTAGACAGAACCAAGAGATGGAACTATCCTCTTTAATATTTGTAAGGAAGGGTGACCAAAACGGTAATGAGCATCGAAAGCTGATGTAGGCAGTCACAAATTCGCCGTTCGGGAATAATTCGGCGAGTTCGAAAATTCGGATTCGGAGAACTATTCGGAAAAAATCGGCAGGTATTCGGGAAAGATTCGGTAAGTATTCGGGAAATGTTCGGGAAGGATTTCGAGCAATAAATTAATATATGAGACGCTAGGTTTTGATTTTGTGAATTATTTGCAGTTTTTTGAATTATTCGCTGTTTTTTCACATAATTCAGGAATAATTCGCGAATTATTCGCGAATAATTCGGCCAGTTCGGCAATGGCGAATAATTCCGCGAATAATTCGTTTGATCAAAAATTCACGAATTATTCGCGAATTCGGCAAATAATTCGCGAATTATGTGACTATGGATGTAGGGGGTCGATGGTGGACGAGTTATACGACGTGGGTGCTCATCAAGGTGGTATAACCCATCAACTTTTGTCCCGGTGCTAATCGTTCGCTTCGTCTCAAGCACATGAAACACACATCCTCCAGGGAAAAATATGGAACTACAATTCAATTGTCGAGTCAGTTAGCTAATGGATAGCAAGTTGAAAGGGAATCGAGATAAGTATAGAACAAAAGTCCGGGCTAATTGTGATGTAGTCAGAACTGAATCCACTCCCTCTATATCAGCTGTAGTACCATTTGCTAAAGTTACCGGGATGGTTCCATATCTCGCCTTATAAAAAGACTATATATTTTGATCCTCTGTCATATGATCAGTAGCTCCAAAATCGACAACCTAAGAACGTGGGGCATGTGTCGGCGAGAGGCATGCTATATGATCGTCTTTTGCCTTGATCAAATTTGAAGTGATTGAGGACAAAAGAAAACGAAGTCTCTGTATTTCGTCATTTATCGATGCTCTTTCTGAAATAGGAGAAGATGCAGCTGATATCATCATCATAGCTACTCGTAAACACCATAGGTGGAAGATGCTTTTCAATCAATCTATCGAACACCTGACGGGGATGGTTTAAGCTCACCAGTTCCAACAACCAAATAACAAGAAATAGATTTTCAAAAATCTAACTCAAAGAATCGTAGTTGATCTTCCAAGATCCAACTACTGATCTAATAACAATCTCCAACCTTTTCAGGTTATAAATTCGAAATCAATCACGATCTCCGATAGCAAAATAAGGCTAAGCAACAGTGAAATTATCACAAATAAGGATGATAATGAAGGGGTTAACTTGTATCGCAGATGAGAAAATCTAAAGGGCATAGCTCCTTTAGGCAACAACTCGCAATAGTGAAATCATCGCAAATATGGAGGATAATAAAGGGGTTAACTTATATTTTAGAAGAGAAAATCCAAAGGGCATGGCTTCTTGAGGCAACAGCTCTCTAGATCACAACACTGCGAGGCAATAGCTCTCGGAATAATGCTCGTTGCTTCAAATGAGCTTGAATTCACACACCAAAAGAAAGAGATCTCCTAAGATCTCATCAACGAATGGAATCTACAAAGATTCCCCCCAATATCGTCATCGATCTTCCAAGATCCGATCCACAATCAAATACCAATCAAACAAACAAACAAACAAACGACTCAATCTGATACGATCATGGTCTAACACAATCAATTGAGCAAAGCATGATGAAAATGAACATAAACGACGTAATGGTATATCACCTCGAATAGTTTCAAACAGCGAAGGAACACTAAATCAAACCATGAATCTCCAAATCGAGCTCAAAGAATAACAACTACAATCCAAGTGAGTCTCAAATCTGCAAGAACTGCCCAAATTAAGCTCCAACAGCTCCAAATCAGCCAAGAAAACTCCCAGAACTGAAGAGAACTGAAAGAAAAACTCCCACTCGAGCTCAAATCGACCAAGTAAGCAACAACTCCAAATCGAGCTTGAACAGCCAAGTCGAAGGGCTCAAATCATCAAATCGAGCCTTAAAAGCCAAGCCAACAGCAACCGAGCTCGATCTTGCCAAATCAAGGAGCTCCGGTGAGGGTTGACGAACCTTCTGTGAAGTGAAAGTGGCGGCGGCGTAGCGACGGTGAGAAGTTTAGGGCAGCGGCGACAAAGTTAGGGTTAGGGTTTTTGGTGTTGTGTGAGATGAGTGGTTGAGATTGAATCTTAGGAATGAATGGTTGAGATTAGATTAGGTTTTGACACCATGTGAGAGGATTAAGAGAGAGTGTTTCAGGGGAATGTAAAAGGATAGATTGGCCTAAAGCCTAATCCTTCTCTTTATATAGGCAAAGTCATTTTGCTATTGCACCCCTATTAAACATCTAATTACATATAATAAAGCCATGTACACTACGGGTATTCACAGTTTGCAATGTTCAAATTGTCTGCATGTTATATCTATATTATCATTGACATGAAGTTGAAATTATATGTTCTCATTTTGTTGCATATGGATTGAAACTAAAGTTTCTGCTTCCTTTATCCAGATTTATGGTTTTTCATGGGCCGTGCTGTTTGTAATTGTTATGATATTTAAGGTTTGTATTCTTGCGAACTCCATCCCTATCTTTGGATTCCATTTTCCTCTCTTTTTTGGCCCTTTTCTAATAATCTAACTTGTTGACCACACAGGTGTTCACATTTAGTCCGAAGAAGTACACCAATTTCCAGCTTATGATGCGGTTTATACAGGGTGTTACATCACTAGGAATTATTGCTGCAGTAGCTCTGATTGTTGCATTTACAAGGCTTTCAATTACTGATTTGTTTGCTAGTGTTCTGGCATTCATACCGACTGGCTGGGCAATTTTATGTGTAAGTTCACAGTTTCCACGTAAAATCTACTTACCAGCTAACAATCTCATAGGCTTTACTTGCTATCACTATTTTTTTAAATTAAAAATGGTTTGAAAAATAGACCATTCACTGTCAGCCGAGGCATTTAGTAGTTAAGGAACATAATTATCAATGGATTAGCCAAGCCTTTACATCATTTCTGTCTACAAGGGTATTCTTGTTTTTTTATCAATTTCTTTTAATTTATTGTTAATATGTTGTTACTCTTGTCTTAGCGATACATCTTAGTGTTATTTTCATTACCCAACAGTCTTGGTGGATATCTTTAGTTTTTCCTAGTTCACTTTCCCCTATCTCCAGCATCCACTACATCTTGGATCCAAATTAAACTCAGTAAACTTGGTAGTCATAAAATTATGGCTATATTGCAGGAAATACCCTAACTTTACCTTCAATAGCAGGAAATACCCATGACTTTCTAAAACCGGCACTTTGCCCCCTCATATATAATTCATTCCCAACATACCTTTCAATTAAATATTTAGCATAAAAAATCTATTTTTCATTTATTGAATATTACAATTATGTCTATAGTATTCCCAAAATACCTTTTATCGAATTGCTTTGTTCGAAATCCTCCCAATATAGTTTCACCCTCAAAATATCATCTATCTTTGCATAAATTTTATTTTTCCACTCAAATTTCTTTGTTCTAAATCCATTATGCCAAAAATAAATTAAAAATTAAAGTGCAATCTCTATCGAATTTTTTTCCAAGCTTTCCCAATATTGGATCTCTCTTGGATTTTATAAATGTTGAGGATGAAGAGTGAGGGGGTTGCAGGTGAAACTAGGGAATACGATCTAATTAAATAAAAAGAAAGGAAAAAAATATTTTAAAAATAAATATTTAAATGAAAGGCATTTTGGGAACAAATTAAATTTTTTTGGGGGTTGGAGGTTGGGGTGGGGGTAAAGTGACGGTTTTAGGAACTTAGGGGTATTCCTTACTATTGGTGCAAAAGTAGGGTCTTTCCTGCAATTTAGCCTAATATTATTAATATACTGATATATGCCTCTTTTTACCCCGCCCCCCCCCCCCCCCCCCCCCCAAAAAAAAGAATAGAGAAATTTTTAAAAAAAAGTTGCTGAGTCGAGTATCATAACACGATCTTTACTATTGGGGAGGACATTTTTACTTGTGCAATACAAGGAATGAGGTATTAGAGTTAATTTTTATAACTCAATATGATATGAGTTCATCTTTAAAGCATAGAAACTACTCTTAATGGCATACTCAATAGTTTTAAACAATAGAATAATTTTGTAGGTGTTATGTGGCAATTAAAAAAAAGATTATGCCTTGCTCTAATCCTAAATTCCAAAGCATAAGATTTTCTGGTATGTGAATGTGCATAAAAGAAGGTATGGGATACGGGAAAGACTTGTGATATCTGAATTTCTTATGGGTTTTAAAAGAAGCCAAAGGATAACGGAAAGAGTTGTAAAATCTGAACGTCTTATGAGTTCAAAATATTTATAATGTATTTTATTGGAAATATTTCAGTTTTTAAGGACTTGTATCCAAAAAATAATGTATTATATAATTTTGTCGAAGGTTCTGGCTGACATCCAAACCAAGATGGATGGATTTCTTTGATGATCCAAAAATTTCATAGATCGCATTATAATTAATAATAGAAATTCATACCCATATTTTGCTAATAAGCTTCATATAATATGAGAAGTATCAATAGCAGCCCACGAATTGTAGTTATGCTTGTTGGCCATTTTTCTGCAGATTGCGATCACATGGAAGAGATTTATGAAAAGCATAGGGTTGTGGGACTCGGTGCGTGAAATTGCTCGAATGTACGATGCTGGAATGGGCGTTGTGATATTTGTGCCGATAGCAGTCTTGTCTTGGTTCCCATTTATTTCGACTTTCCAATCACGCCTCCTATTTAATCAAGCGTTCAGCCGAGGATTGGAGATCTCCCTCATTCTTTCGGGGAACAAAGCAAATGTCCAGACATGAGAACCCATTTTTCCCAAATGGTAGATCGACTTAATGCAGCTTGTGCTTGTAACATACAGCTAGAGAGAGTGAGGCTCCTATTGTTGATTATTAGAGATCAGGCAGCTGTATAGATAAGTGATCGGTACGAGTATTATTGATTTATATATGTATTGCTAGCGATGTAGGGGCAGGAAATTTGTGCGTTTTAGACAATTCTTGTTGTTTGATCGGTTACTAATTGCTTTGTTTTGAACTAAAGAAATGTTATGTCAAATGCTTTCAATATGATTTGTATGATCAACCTTCAAAACTGAAGACCCATTTCGTAGCATCCTACCCTTGAAATGCACTTGTTTCAATGTCCTGATGAGGATGATGCGCAGATTCTTTTTGAATAACATGTGTAAGATTGTGTAATTTTGATTGGAATTGTTTTCTAAAAAATTTGGTGGTGTATCTCATGAACCCTACATATATGTTATCGAATCTAGTTGTATTTTATAGCAATTTGTGCGACATTTTTATACAAATATGTGAGTGCACAGCTGTGAACATGACATTAGTTATTGCTTTATATTTGGCCAAGAGCATGTTCAATTATTGGACACTGTTTTATAAATCCCTGGTGTTCTGTGATTTGTAATAGAATCTTGAGAATTTTAAATAATATTAACTGCAAGCTGTTCTGTGTTCGTTGATACACCAGTAAAGAGCATAATATCTTTCTTTTGTCGTGTGAGATATTTTGTTGGTTAGTGCCGATTGAGAAGAGTTGGGTAAAACATGAAGCCTGTGACAGGGAAAACACAGCTTCAGCAAATTGATGTTTACTTAGACGGTACTCAACAGAGGATGGTGGAAGAAATAAATTCCTATAATCGACCATGCTTGTACTAGTAGATTGATGTGTACTTAATGTTTCCGCAAAGTATTCTACACTACGACAACCACTATTGCACTATCATGACCGATGGCCATTGCCCATCACTAATTATCGGCCGCCGCCGTCCATTACCCACTACCAACGGCAACCCACCCCCTTGCCATATGCCACCCGCCGCTATCCGTCGTCCGCCATAGTTTCTTATATTTGTTACAAGGATTGACCATATTTGCGAGGATATATGTGAATGCCAATTATCTTAGGATGAATTGTTGAAAAGCCCTCGGTCCACGAAAAAGGGGTCAAAAAGTCCGCTTTATTTTTGAAATACGGAGACCTAATGTTCATAAACTTGGTCTAAACATCCTTGGTCCAAGGCCTGGGTTTTATATTTTGGTGCAGGGACGAAAATGCCTCTCCTCAATTCCACCATATCCAAATTTCTTCTTCTTTCTCTCTCTCACTCTCACAAACACCCTTGTCCTTGAAAACCCTAACCTCGTTGTCGCTGTCATCGTCGTCGTAAAGGTAAGCTCTTCCTCCCATTGCATTCAGAAAACCCAATTCACCTCTCGTCGTCGTCGTCACGGGCTTCGTCATCGTCGACACCGGCTTCGTCATCGTCGTCACCTCGCCTCCCTAGCCAAGAACTAGGAAAAAAGCAAACCCCTCTCTTTCCTCGATTTTTTTCTTTTCTCAAGCTCGAAGAATTCATGGAAGCTCAAACCGCAGGGTTGATGATGGCGAGCTCTTTTCAGGATTTGTTCAATTCAATACTCTGCGTCTCTGGATTGCGACTAATTCCTTCAGGGCGTAAGGAGATGGATTGCAAAGGTAAGTATCTTGATTAATTTATTTGGGTTTTGGTTAATTAATAAACTTTTATTGATAACTTGAAATGAGTTCTTAAAGATTCTGAGAATTAGGGTTTATTTCAGTTATAAAAGGGATTTTGAAAATTGGATTTAGATATTATTGTGCTTAGTTTTAAATTTTAATTCATTTGATCAAATGGTTGTAGTTGAAATTGATCACAAAGTTTGATGTTTAATTGCATGGTCAAATTGAGCAAATTGGAACAATATTGGAATTTATCTAAAATTAAGTGAAATTAGAAGCCATGCTTTTGCTAACTGCATCAGAATTTTCTTAAATTTTTATGGAATAAAGTTCTCCTTCGATTTCGGTTTAGTACAGATCCTTATTGTTACAGGCAACTGCCTAGATTTACAGAAAACTTATCAGAAGTTACAGACAAGTGCCTAGATATTGTATGCAACTAATTAGAAATTACATGCAAATTGTTAGAAGTTACATGCAACTAAATAACAAACGTCTGAATGTCAATTTCTAGAGGCATATTTTGAACTGGATATGCCTGGTTATAAGTACCAGACATCTCCAGCATCTCTGAAGTCAATTTCCTGATGCATATTTTGAACTGGAGATGTCTGGTACTTGTAATCAGACGTCTCCAGTTCAAAATATACCTCTAGAAATTATCAACCAGACGTCTGATGCTTAGTTGCCTGAAACTTTTAACCAGTTGCCTGAAACTTTTAACCAGTTGCCTGTAATTTCTAAAAAAGTTGCATGTAACTTCTAAATAGTTGCCTGTAACTTCTAAGAAGTTGCATTTCACTAATTGCCACGACCTAAATTTAGGCATGTGACCGGCACTTAAACCACGTGACGTCAACAGGCATGGCGATATTTAAGTAAGCCGAAAACCCAGAAATCTAAACCATCAAAAAAGTAATTGATAAAAACATTGTTAAAAACATTTGGAAATCTCAAGTAAAAATCTTAAAGTTTAAGTTTATTTTATTAAAAATTTCGGTAGCACCTCCTTTGTAAAAACTAGCCCTGAAACGGGTACAAACATAGTATAAGAATAAAGCATCCCCAAACGGGAGCAAATCACGCCCAAATGCGGAAACAACCAGCACAAGTATATATACGACGCCGTAGCGAAGAAATAGACAATATAAATGAAAAACAACATAAAGAGGTAAAACTACATAATAAAGGCCGGCTCACACGAGCTCGATACCCAGAGTCACAAAATATACAATATCGTTCTCACAACTCGTCTCTAAGTCAATACATGAAAGTGGTAGATGGAGAGTACTAGATACAATAAGAGATACAATGGATACAATCGGATAACCGCAACCCACCTACAGCAAAAAGGCTCACAACCAACTGTAGCGGTATCCGCTGAAAAAGATACAGTAAGAAGCCCTGTCGCGACTACTCTGAGGGTCAAGCCTGCAAAACATTATGGCACAACGGGGGTGAGTTGCCAACTCGTGAATAGTAAGTACCATCATACAGATAATCGCAGGTATGCACGTACAGCGATAATCTATCACATGCAATCTGATAGCATAAATATGGTAATATGGATATGCAATAATCATGATCAAGGTACACCATCAGGGTACTAGAACTACATGAAACAATGCATATCAAATAACTACTGAGTATGTGATAACATATATTATCATCAATGAATCATCATCGTGGAAAAACCGGTGTCCATCAACGACATCCCAAATCCCAATATCTCAGGCGTCGTCACTCTGATCGGCTCTCATATCTATAAATCTCATGGAACTTGAGTGCCCAACATCGACACTCGAAACATCATGAAATACCCGTTTCCAGTATCGACACATAAATCCACATAACTCGGGCTCCATCAGTCTGGATCGACCCACGGGCTCCGTCAGTCCGGATCGGCCCATATCCATCTCACGACTCCGGTCGGTATCCTCCAGATAACCGCTAGGTCTAATTAATCACCGGTAGGTAGTGCTCCCTCTGCTAGGCTCATTTTCTACACCACAAAAATCATTTCTTGCCCCGGGGTACCATACCGGGTCTACCATGTACCTCCAGACGGTGCCTACCGCTCCTCAAATCGGGTTTCTAACACAAGTCTCAGAACCGAGAAAACTCATGGTGGACGCACCGAAATATCATATCAAGAGAAACTAGGTTTTCAAAACAATACATACTTTCTTGAAATATCCCCACGGTTCTCAAATCCATAAATCACATGAAATCCATATCTCAATGCGTAAATCCATGAAATATGATATATGCAACATAGAACAGTAATATGAGCATATCAAAGGAAAACCACTCTTTTAAATGAATCCAGTTTTTAAATATATCATGCGGTTCCCAATTTCTCCAAAATCAAATGCAATATCATATAAAGGTGTACATGTAACTATGTATGCACGATGCATTTCATATGCGCAATAGAACAAGAATCAACGTCTCAATGTCAATAACGAATACAATACCGCATATGTGTATAGGTTGTGTGTGTCATGGCAATTACCGACGGTGTGGGTGTAGCATACAATTTAGTGCTCGTGCAACATGAACCGTCAGTAATGGTGTAGTGTCCACTAGGTACTAAGTCAAGACATAACAAGTAATGGTATGCAATGATGCTCATGCACAATCAACATATATGCATATAAACATGCGGCTATAATATCATATCTAGCCCTGACGCTTAACGCCATACGGGCGATTTCCCCGTAGATATTAAATCTACTCACTGATGATCTCGAGCTATGTGAATCCAACCACTTGTTTTCCTTTCTTTGCAGCGTCCGAAGTCCCCGTCTGCGATCCTATTAACACACAACACAATAACGCGTGAATTTAGAAAACTGCGCAATAATAAACGAACACAATACCAATTAACGAATCGGTTCCCTTAAGCTACAAAAGGGTTCGTTTAGCGGCTAACGTGTGTAGCGACATCATCCAAACAACCCACAACAGCAAGCTACCCGAAACACTTAAACTACGTCAGATCAATCGTATCGCACTTAGTCGAAACACTATAAACTAACAAATTGATCCCAGATTTTGACTACAGTCAGAACCCAAAAATCAAGCAGTACCAAACACCCCAAAACACCTACAGACAGCTACCCTAAAAATCCCAACTCCCCAGTCCCCATAAAAACCGAGCTCACCGGAATTTCCCCAAGTGTCGCCAACCAAAACAGGTAGGATTGGGTTCGGGTTCAGGTGAACACTCAGGGTCTCTAGTACAACACTACTACATTGCTAGATTTTACAGTGAAAATTCGTGGTGATAGCAGGCTACAGTGACTCTAAAATAGCACTAAAAATACGATATGTGCTCAAAACTATATCTTTAGTGTTCTAAACAATATCTACTAAGCAACACAACATAATAACAACCTAATTAACAGTTAGGGATCGTTGCCTATCCACATTTGCTCAAAACCCCTGGCTTTCCATGCTTCAATTGATCTCAGTGGCTTAATCTTGACTTGTGAAAGGTTTTAGTGAGGTTTAGTGAAGATTTTGTTTGGTTTTTGTGAGGATTTGGGTAGGGTTTCAGTTTGAGGGGAGAGGAGATGGAGAAATATTTGACAATGAGTGAGTGAGGTGAGAATGAGAGATGGAATATGTGAAGGATGAGAGGGGGTGAGTGTAGGGTGAGTGTTTTTCCTTACACTTACTCTCTCTCTCTTCATTAAATGCAAGCCATGCTTGCCATGCCCATTGTCAACTCTCTCTCTCCCTCTCTCTCTCAAGTCAACCCCAAATTCAAACCTTTAATTTAAAACTAAATAATTTAAATAAATACATATAACTTAAAGGAATGAGGTTAAGGTGCCATGGCTGCTTAAGCATGGTTAACCCCAATTAACCCTAGGTTAACATGCACAAATGTGTGCAAGCCCGAAATAAATAATAATAAATATTAATTAATTTTTATAAAATATATGAAAACTATTTTGGTAAACTTTTTACTAAAAATCCGCATTATCGCTTAATTAACACTAATCGCAATCTAAGGTGTTACACTAATATCTAAGAAGATTTGTCTTTAATCTAATAAGTTGCTTGTATTATCTGTTGGATATGTATGCCCTAGATGCCTGTATTGTATAGGATGCTAATGATATATATATACATGACAATCTTGCTCAGTTATATATAATATATTATTTAAGATATTTTTGTCATAATATGTGTATTTTTTTCTTTTGTTGCTTTATATTGCTTACACATATTGATAAAGACTCGATACAGTAGTATACTATTTTGGTTTGTCTTTATCTTAACATGTGCATATGTTATACTCGAGATCATATATGACGGATACATGTTGATAAAGCCCGTAGGATTTTGCTTGACTACCAGCGTTATGATGACGATCATACTTGTAGAAGATGGGTAGTCCATAGGCACATCCTTAAAGGTTTAAAGCCGCAGGAGTATCGAGACCGGGCTTCGATATTCCAGTGTAGACTTGTGTATACGTTTCTAGACCCCGACGATGGGCGGTGGTTGGTCCTACAGCCATTGGTGTGATCACCTAAGGTTGTAAACAGGTGCTCACTGTGGGTGAGTACACTGGACGGACTCGCCGAGAACCTCTAGATGGTATTATACCTATCGTCAGATAGCGTTTCTCAGGTGACATGAGTACATGTTAGTCTTTAGGCCTGAGATCATCATTTGTCTCATGTGAGTTCTCACTGTGCTTTGATCACTACCCTACCACGGCTCTACTGAGTCGTGCAAACAAGTTTTGGTTGAGTACAGTCCAGAGCCGCATGGAGGCAATGAGTGATTTTCAGGGATTCGTCTCTCCCGGTATTGGGATTCGATATCGCACTGTGTGCGGTTGGCCATAACCATGAGACCTTGGCCAAGGCAGTTGAAATTTATTGATGGTTAGATCGGTAGTTTCTCGGATTGGTCCTGAACCAAATCGATTTAACTTATCAGGTCAGTAGGGGTTTGACGTTTACCACCCCTAGACCCGGTATGCGATACTCTCAGACGAAAAGACCGGACTGTATGGAGATTGTCACTGATAGGCTCAGTAGGGGTCCGGATGAGCTTGCTCGTCGGCCTTCTTTTCGACATGTACTTGGGTAGCCGTTACGTACAGCTAGTGCCGCTGACGTGGTTGTGGTTAAACCCACTGCCAGCGTACTGTTGAGTCTTTAGAGTTCCACATAGAGAGTTTCTCTGATTCAGACGGAACGATGTGGTGGCCGTATGTTTATACGTGCAGGGTTTCGATCGAATGATAATACTAGCCGTCTTAGGATTAAGACGGATTATTAAATCAGGTATTGATTTAATAATTTACATATACACATTTTGATATGTATATTCTTGTGTCATCCAGGTTTTCGATCGAGCACGGTTCCGATTGAATGATAATACTAGCCGGTTTAGGATTAAACCAGATTATTAAATCAGATATTGATTTAATAATTTACATATACATATTTCGATATGTATATTCTAGTGTTATCCAGGTCTTCGATCGGACGGTTGATGATACTAGCGGGCTTAGAATTATGCCGGTTTGTTAAATCAGATATTGATTTAATGCTAGTATTATATTAGTAGTATTATTTTATCTCTTGGGTATTCGTATTTTGGTACGAATACGGGTATGTATATACGGTAGAAAGTATTTTGTAGTTATACAAAATACCTTTTAGAAGGTGACACCTCATCATGCATTTTTCTATTTTGATGAAAATAGAAAATGAGGTGGAAAAGAATGAGATGGCATGAAGTATGGATGAAGCATGGCTTTATATTTATTGCAAATACTATTGGAGGATGGTTGTGATTTTTATAAAGAAAGGAAAATGCTTCATAGAAAGGGATTGGCCATTTTCTTCACTTAGCCATTCTTCACACATTCATTCTTCACTTGCTCTCCTCATTCTCATCTTCTTGAGTTCATCCTCTTGTTAAATCCTTATCATTCTCTTGTGTTGAGAACCAAATGATTTGAGATAGAAAACTACAACTAAACATAACCACATCATCTAAGCAAACTAGATTAGCAAACTAGTTTGTTTAGTTTACTTCTTATTGAAGTAGGAGCTTAAATCAAGAACCATAAGGTGGATCATCTAGGACCGAGGAGGCCGGCCATCAAGGTTGATCCAGGAGACTTCAAGGAGCTTAAGAAGTGGAGTGAAGACCCGAAGGACACGGATCTTAGGTATAAAACTCTATCACAATAGCTAGACTCCTCCAGTTTACTCTTTCGATGTTTGGTTAGATTCTAAGATGTGTTTTCTAGCGTCGGTTTTTTAAAAGTCAAAGTTTTTCGTTCCGCAACGGCCGCGGTCAGTGTCCAAGGCGCTTGGAAACCCAATAATATCTACATAGATGCAAGTAATAATATGTTAACATCTAAGCACTTGCTTGTAATATCTAACCACTTGCCTCTTACTTCTAAGAAGTTGCCTGTAATTTTTAAGAACTTGTCTATATCATATAATCAGTTGCCTGTAATTGCTTAGAAGCGAGTCAAGAATATCAAATAATGAGGAACAATATCTCCGTTGCCATGATGGACTAGGAGCTATAGATTGATACAAAGGTCTCCAATCTCTGATGACACATGCCATGACAAGAGGAACCCTGAGAGTAAAGCTTCACAAGGAATTTGTTGCACTTTTGGAGGAGGAAGTTCAAAAGAGAACATCATTCGTGGTTCCATCTGGTGAAGTTTTTGGTAAATGGAGGGGTGTGTGTGGTATAGAAGGAATTTCCATCCATGCTTTCCATTAGACAAACCAGTAACATACAGTGAGTTGCCTGTAACTTCTAATATATTGCATGTAATCTCTAATAACTTGATTATAATTTATTGTGGTCTTCATTGGTGCAGATCCTGGAGAAACGATTTGTTGAGAAGCCGGATGAGAAGGACAATGTGAAGGGCATGTCCTTTGAAGCACAGACGACGCATTAGAAGATTGTTTGTGCAAAAAATGAGGTGTATTATAAAACGCTCTTTTTCAAGCAGCAAGCCACATTAGAGACAGCGGAAGTCGAGATTCAACGTCTGCGTAGAATACTCTATAGGTTGGGATGCCAAGAGTTTGCCGATTCTGGCCGAAGTTTGAACTTGATTTCAGTTTTTGTTTGGCCGAAATTTGAACTCTTTGTTATTCGTACATGTATTCGTCTATTTGTATTTAGTCGATATTCGTACTCGTATTGAGTGAGAATGACAAATTGCTTATATGTTACCGGTTTATCTAATGAATATAAAAAATTGTTGATATATTTACTTTAATATAGTCGATATTGGCCGATGTTGTGATACAAATGATATTTTTATTGATATTATCATTTTTATATAGGCGATGTTGGCAGATACTGTATTATGAATGATATTTTTGTTGATTTTATCAATTTATCAGTTTTATATAGCCGACGTTGGCTGATGTTGTGTTCTGAATGATATTTTTGTTGATGTTATTGATTTTATATAGCCGATGTTGATGCATTTTTGTTGATGATGTATTTGTTAATGTCAAAAATTGGTAAGTTGTTAGAAATTACATGCAAATGTTCAGAAGTTACTTATTAGAAGTTATAGGCAACTAATTAGAAGTTACAGACAAGTGGTTAGAAATTAAATGCAAGTGCAAAGAAGCTACAGGCAACTAATTAGAAATTACAGGTTACAGGCAATGGCCTAGAAGTTACAGGAAAATGCCTAAATATTTCATGCCACTAATTAGATGTTACAGGAAATTTGTTAGAAGCTACAGGCAATTAAGTACCAGACGTCTGGTTGTCAATTTCCAGAGGCATATTTTGAACTGGAGACGTCTGGTTACAAGTACCAGACGTCTCCAGTTCAAAATATACCTCTGGAAATTGACTTCAGAGACGCTGGAAATGTCTGATACTTGTAACCCGACGTTTCTAGTTCAAATTGTTGGATATAGCGCCCTCAAGTTAATTATTGTAATCACAGGCAGGCGATTGTGATGATTGAGGGATGACCTATACGGGTAGAACAGTCTCACTTGAGATGATAGTATACTATCTGGTTTGACTTTATCATCATGTACATGCATTAGGTGGTATTACAGATCATTATTACATGTTAATAAAGCCCGTAGTATTATTGCTTGACTACCAGCGTAATGATGGCGATCATACATATGGTGGCTGGGTAGTCTATAAGCACATCCTTAAATGTCCTTAGTCGTGGAAGTATCGAGACTGGGGATCGATATTCCGGAGTAGACTGGTGTATACGTTTCTAGACCCCGACGAGGGGCGATGGTTGGTCCCACAACCATTGGTATTTTCCACCTAAGATCATATACAGGTGCTCACTGGGGATGAGTACACTGGACGGACTCGCCGAGAACTTCTAGATGGTACTATACCTATCGTCAGATAGCAGTTCTCAGGTAACATGAGTACAGGTTAGTCTTTAGACCTGAGATTTGTAAGGCTACGGCAGCGCCCCGACCATCTTTCTGTGGCTAAATACGGAACAAAAACTTTTCAAACTGGCGCTAACGTAACCCTAAAACCCGGATCGTGCTATTAACCCTATACTAGTTATACAGAAAAGAGTTTAGAGAAGTTATACCGATCGATTCGTGTCCTTCGATCTTCAACCTCTTCCTAAGCTCCTCGCGGTTGCCTCGATGTAATTCTCTCTCTGGTCTCCCTTCGTCGAAGAAGATCCACGTCGAGAGTTCTTTATACGGGCTCCCGCTTCAAAACCGAAGCAATTCGAACAACTAGTTTGTTAACCTAGATGCCCAAGATGAAGTAGAGATAGTGTGTGAATACTTTGTCTCAAAATACTCTAGGTTTCTCAACACATGAGAGGGATAGAGTGGAGGTTGAAGAAGAAGCCATTGGAGGAAGAAGTTGTAAGCTTAAGTTTTTCTAGTGAAGAAAAATGGCACAGCTTTTGTGTGAGATCTTTTGTGTGAGCTCTCAAAACAACTCAAGACCAAAAACTAGCCATAAGTGGCTGCCCTCTCATAGCTCCACAAAATATCCCACACACCAAATCAATAAAGAAATGGACATGGCACAAATAAACACACCATGAGTCACCAAAAATGCACATGCTACATTCAATGCCGTAGGTTAAAACTTGCACTCACAATTTCCACATAATTAAACATTAAACCAAATGTTTAATAAAAAAGAGAATGACAACTTCTAAAGTAAAATCGTAACGGATCATAAGAATACCTCACATCTGTATATACATACCCGCACCCATATTCCGACTGAATACGAACACTACGAGACGAAAGTAATCCAACAATCTAATACTAGGATCCGGCTTAAACCAAACCCCACTAGTATGATCCGTCCGATCATGATTCGTGCACAAGTGCACGTATATGATCGAACCCTGCCATAAAACCATACGGCCTCTACAACGTTTCACCTGAACTAGGGAAACACTCTGTGTGGTACTCTAAAGACTTGTCAATACGCTGGCAGTGGGTTTAACCACAAGCACGTTAGTGGCACTAGCTGTACGTAACGGCTACCCAGGTATTGAGCGAAAGGGAGGCCGACGAGCGAACTCATCCTGAAACCCTACTGAGCCTGACAGTGACAATATCCGTACAGTCTGGTCTGTTCGTCTGTGAGTATCGCATATCGGGCCTAGGGGGATGGTAAACGTTAGACCCCCAATAGCGGTATAAGTCGTGTCGGAGTGTAGAACAGAACACCCTGAGAAACTACTGGAATACCTACCAGTAAATCTCACTTGCCTTGGCCAAGAACTTTGTGTAATGGCTCTCTAAACACAGCGCGATATCAACCCCCAATACCGGGAGAGACGAATCCCCTGACGATTCGCTCACTGCCTCCATGTGGCTCGGGACTATACCCAACCAAAACCTGTTTGCAAGACTCCTTTGAGCCGTGGTAGGGTAGTAATCAAAGTACAGTGGGAACCCACACAAGACAAATGACGATCTCAGGTCAATAGACTAACCTGTACACATGTCACCAGGGAACTGCTATCTGACGACAGGTATAATACCAACTAGCATGTTCCCGGTGAGTACGTCTGGTGTACTCATAACCCAATGAGCACCTGTATACATCTTAGGTGAACCAACTGACACCAATGGCTTGTGAGACCGTCCACCGCCCCTCGTCGGGGTCTCGATCTGTATACACTAGTCTTCTCTAGAGTATCGATGCCCTGTCTCGAAACTCCCTCGACTAGGGACACTTTAAGGATGTGCTTATAGACCACCCAACTCTCACGTATATGATCGCCATCATACTGCTGGTAGACAAGCAAGAATCCTATTTGCTCTATCAACATGTAATAGTGATCTGTAATGTCACCTGAAGTATGTACACGATGATAAAGACAAACAAGATAGCATACTATCATCTCGAGTAAGACTGTTCTACCGGTATAGGTCCTCCCTTAATCATTGCAACCACGTGCCTGCGATCCAATAATTGACTTTGAGGGCATTATAGCCAACAAGATTGTCATTTGTCTCGTTTGAGTTCCCACTATACTTAGATTACTACCCTACCACAGCTCTACTAGGTCGCGCAAACAGGTTTCAGTTAGGTACAGTCCCGAGCCACATGGAGGCAGTGAGCGATTGTTGGGGATTCGTCTCTCCCGGTATAGGGAGTCGATATCGCACTATGTTCGATTGTCCAGCACCATAAGACCTTGGCCAAGGCAGTTGGGATTTACTGATAGTTAGATTAGTAGTTTCCCGGATTGGTCCTGAGCCACATCGGCACGGATTATCGGGTTATTAGGGTCTAACGTTTACCACCCTTAGATCCGGTATATGATATTCTCAGACGAAGAGACTGGAATGTACGGAGATTGTCACAGATAGGCTCAGTAGGGAACCGGATGAGTCTGCTCATCGAACTTCCTTTTCGACAGGTACCCGGGTAGCCGTTACGTACAGCTAGTGTCGCTGACGTGCTTGTGGTTATGGATTTATCCAGTAACTCACTGCTGGCGTACTGTCGAGTCTTTAGAGTTCTACACAGAGGGTTTCCCTGGTTTAGGCGAAATGATGTAGTGGCCGTCTTTTGATACGTGCAGGGTTCCAATCGAATGATTGTACTTGTTACCCGGACTTTTGATCCGACGGTTGATAATACTAGCCGGCTTAGGATTGAGCCGGATTATTAAATCAGGCATTGATTTGATAATTTACGTATATATATTTCGATATGTATATTCTTATATTATGTTCTTTGTGTTATTCTATCACTTTGGGTATTCGTATTTTGATACGAATACGTGTATGTATATACGGTAGAGTGTATTCCATATTTATACGGAAAACATTCTAGAATGTGGACACCTCATTTTAGATTTATCCATTTATTTTTAAATGGAAATGAGGTGTAAAGGTAGTGAGGTAAGAATGGTGAGAACCATGCTTCAATAGTGTTGACAAATGAATTGAATATTCATTTGTGCAAACTATTCAAGCATGGTTATGATTTTATATTGGTAAAATGTTTATACAAAACTATGGTTCATGTTTTTTTCTTTCACTTGAAAAAAAAAGATGGTTGGAAAAAAATTGGATGAAAGAAATCATGCTCACCGTTTTGCTTATCTCTCCTCGCTAGCCACTCTTGAGCTCCTCCTCCTTCTTCATCTTCTTCCCTACAATCTCATGTGTTGAGAATCAAGGGTAGAAGAGATATAGATATACACTAAGAACAACTCACTACATCCTAGACACTCTAGATCAGCAACCTAGAGTCTCTAGTTGCTCTACTAGATTTTTAGTATGGAGTTAGAGCCATGAACTACATTCCTCGGATGGATCATCTTCGACGGAGGAAGACCGACGGTCAAGCTCGATCAAGAAGACCTTAAGGAGCTAAGGAAGAGGGTAGAAGACTGAAGGACACGGATTTTTTGGTAAAACAACACTATCATAGTAGCTAAAACTTCTATAGCTTGGTAGTTTAATGTTTAGTTTCGATTCTAGGTAGTTGTTTCTAGCGCCAAGTTTTTTAAACACCAAAAAATTTCGTTCCACAATTGCCGCGATCAACGGCCACGACGCTAGGAACACCAACATGGTATCAGAGCCATCCAAACATTAGAAACTAGTAGTATACGATGCATTAGTTTCAAAACCGAAAAACTCCGATTTCAAAACCCGCTCTCTGTCCACAAAATTTTTTGGTCTATGAATTTTTTTTAAACAAGTGCAGAGACTTACTCTAGACATGTATGTGACACACAATGAAAACGAGGGCATTCTTTGAAGGTTTGGCCGGCCAAACAGCCCAAATCCCCGATATGGACGGTTCACTGTTCACCATTGTACCTCGTTTTCATCTAGTATCTGGGGTTTTGTAAATTGGTATTTTTGGTCTTGTTTGATTTGCCCCAGATTTCACTTAGTGTTATCTTTGCTTTGGGGGCATCTTGGAAAGTTTCAAAACTTGAAATTTTGCATCGTTGATATCTATGATGTGGTGTATGTGTTTTTCAAACGTCGTCTATTTGCTATATTTCATTTAGACGGGGTTGCACATACTTGCTTATACTACTATTATGTTGTTATCTGTGATGGTTTTTTCGGATTGTTGTGTGGGATAGCCTTTAGCGCAATGGTAGTTGTACAGTTTAGACTCATTTGTATATTCATTATTACGGGGTGAGCATCTGATATGTAGACTGCTGTTTCCGCCAGTTTGTATATTCTTTTATTGGGGCACGACCGGGTTGAGATCGATATCACCATTGTATATATGTTTTTTTTCCTGTACTAGGATTACCCTGCGGTGGAGTACTTGAATAGCCGAGTTCTAGAGGGTAACGGGCCCGCATCTCATGGCTTTGAGACGGATGTGGCCCGCATCTGATGGCACTCGTAGGGGGTATAGGATGACCCACGGAGGGGTGCTCAAGTTACCGGATTCCATGAAGTTCTGGGTGGCCCATTCACTTTGTTGATTGGGGTTGCCCCACTTCTGAGATTGGCGGGTAACTTGCCGCACTCGTAGGGGTCTTGGTTGTACATTGCACAGGCTATCTACACGATCGGGGAACGTCGGGTCTCATTTGCGGCTCAAATGAAACTCGGGGCTCCTAGATTATCCGTTATTCTGTGTTGCTTTTCGCTTTTCTATGATGTTGCTTATATCATGCCTGGGATGAATATTATATATATTTAGATATATACTAGTCGAAGTTGTATATGTTTTGCACCCACGCTAGTCCAGCCCCCGCTCTGCTGTTAGTTAAGTAATCTAACGGTGCATGATGGGGCCTCGTGGCGAATGCGGATGGCATATACGTACATTGTATTTTCATTTTTTTCTGGTATGATAGGAATTAATTGATGGGACCACATTAATTTTGATTAATGCAAGAAAAAGAAATCTAAAAGATGTTGTTAGAACAAATTTCGAAAAACTATAGTCGCATTCTTTCACTTTGCATAGTGGTATTCGTTTAGGAATATCTAGCATCTCATTCGAGGAGGCAAGAGCCTAGATCCCTTCACGGGGAGTGACTTCTTGAGCAAAATTTTATGTTATTGTAGATTACTTGGTTTTCTTCAAAACCACTAGTTTTCAAAAGCGGAGCCTAAACCACTCCTTTTCAAAATTTCTTGGTTCCTTCAACGATATCAAGTTCATTACGATAAAGGGTTTTTCGCCAAAAACCCAGCCGTAGCCTTCCGTCATTTCCTACAAGTATTACTTAGTATTCGTGCTATGTATTTTGGCATTGTCAAGGCGTAGTGATCGGTAACTGAGTATTGCTTGTTTGTAGTTTTGTTTCTGATTATTTAGGACAGTCGCATAGCTATGTTGGCATTGTCAAGGGTTATGCGGATGGGTCTAAGTTAATCAAGATAATGACGGGCCGAACTTGACTAGCGGTTTATGATATGTTGGCATTGTCAAGGCCATAAAAGTCGTTAAAGGAAAAAACCACATCGGGAGTTCAAATATACAGAAACTTGCTAGCGTTGCATATCTTCTGGAGTGTGGTGACTGGAGTGGCTTCTATCTAGTTTATCATGCAATGATAGTTGGATACCGATCCCACTGATGAATAGGATTACTCTTGGGAGGTATTTTGCACTTCCAAATTAGCTGACCTATCAGGTGACTAGAAAGGTTTTAACGGGGCTACGGCTTTGCGGAAACGAGCTTAATTTTAATTAGGTCCGTGCGAGAGCACGGGGAACCTCCTTCAGAGTACCAACACCAACCTGGATGAATGGTGAGCGAACTTGTATGGTGTTAATGATCCCGACTAGTCTCTTTTTAAGGTTTGGAAGAGAATTCGAGGAAATAGTGGGAGCCATCCTGATTAGATAAAGTGATTAACCAATCTAATCTAGATTAGAGTGCATGCCGAGTGTTTCTTTTCTCTCTCTCTTTGGCAGCGGCCATGACCAACCTTAAACTAAAACTCATAAACCGAACCTTCTTACACATTTTGGTTTTTGGATTGTCATGATTCACGACAAAGTCGCATATATTCCTGCCACTCCTACTTCCCCTTTTGCATTTCTCCAGAACACTCCATATCACTATGAAGATCCATATTGCTTGGGTATGCCATCGTATAGTTACATACGAACTTGAAAAAACTTGTTTCAGTTTGAGGATGGATTCCGATTCTGGAGAAATTGAATAGGATTACTCGGTTGACTTTTTTTTATCCCTTTTCTCTGGTTGCAAGAGCTCCTAATATTAGGAGAGTACACTTATTACTCTTATTGGATAGTCTTCTTCCAAACCTTAGGCAGGTGCCGAAAGGTAGGGAAGGAAGAAAACCAATTAGCCTAAGTATGGTATACAGAAGGTAAGAAGTAAAGATATATAAAGGGATTGGGGTGAGAGCAAAGGAAATTGCGACTACTGTCATGAATTTGGATAGTGGAAGAAGCATTACTAGGAATACCTGTCTACCCTCTCGAAACATTTTCATATTTCAGTTTCACTATGCGGTGTTAATTGAAAACTGATTTTCCAATTAGTTTCTGATTCCTGGGTATGTATTTACCAGACTTGATTATCACATCTGTATGGCATTATAGATACCGAGTGGGAGTAGAATATTGGGAATTGGATGATTAGATCCGCAATATCAGAATTCTTTGTAATTATTGATATTTGAGGAAATCGCCTGGGTTTTGCCTAGCAGCAGATATTTAGTTTTGAATATCCGTTGTTATGCACCAATTTCAAACTGATATATCTATACGTTTATTTTATAAAGCGAGATATAACTTTTTGAAATTATGTTTATGACGTTTACCTATATCAGTTGATGGTTAGGTAAGATGCATTCAACAACGGTGTAATTCTTCTTAACCATAACATGGTTTTCAACCTACGACGCACAGGGTTTGAGTTATTAAACTCAGAGGACTTATACAAAGTATTGTATGTTGTCCGATGTCCATTAGAGCAAAGGGGTTGGTACTCGTACTATATTCCGTTTACTTATGACTTCTCTGATTTTAGACAAGAATTTCGTTGAAATACAATGTCCAAATTTTGAGAAGTTATAGGTATAAGAATAAAGTAGAGAACCATACATTGCAAGTATCAGGACTCTTCGAGGTGATCAAATGTATAAAAACTTATGCTAGGTATTCTGTCGTAAGTAATATATTTGAGAAATTTCTTCTCTCTCAGGTTACTCATCCGTGGGTGCGCTCCTTGATGAATAATGCTGCTCGGCTTTCTTCCATTTAGTTGATATGCACTGGAAACAACTGCATGTATTTTGAATCTGGTTCAAATTAAATTAGTGCCTTTATTTCTAAATTGGATATAGAATGGATTCATATCTTAATACTGTTAAGGTATATGGAGTAATCCGGCTTATGCTTAAAACCAGAATCCGGGTAAACTCAATACACGTTTCAGTAATGGTAGTATGTTGGTTATCCCGGGCTTTGACGAGGGTTAACATTCTACCATTCAGAGGATTAATAGTTATATTGTTCTTGACTCGCCACCTCTTTAGTAAAATGAATTCTTTTCAGAAAGCATTAGTGGGAGTATGGTAGAACTGGAAGTATCACCAGAACCACAAATGATTACTGAAAATTTAGTAAAACTTAAGGATTCAATTGGATTCGACAATCCATTTGACACTCCGCAGATTTGGTAGGTAAGCTCAGCTACCTGAGAGGTACTTTGGTCTCCTCAAAGATGGTGACAAGGAGGTTTTGATGATCCAAGCTTGCCACTACTGCTGTCCTAGACTATGAGATCTGGCAGGTGGATGAATATAACGTCGTTCTAAATTAAGTTTAGAAGTGCACGTGTATATGACTCTGCCAGAGGGTTGTTGTAGTCTGTGGGAGCAGCAGAAGCGTGGTGGGCCAGTAGCTTATGTCTGTTTATAGACTAAAGCAAGTATAACGGAGATAGATCATCTATTTTTGATATGACAGTTATAGAGCTAGACTTCATCAAAACAATAGATGGACCTGGTAAGAAGATAGTAAGGAGTGATGTCCTGGTATTCGGATGACGCACTCCTGATAGGAAGTGATGTTCCTATATTATGGTCGGTTATACTGTGGTTGTTACAAGGTGTTTCTCTATATAGGATCTGGATAAAATATCAGGAATTCTGGTCACTAGATATATGGTTTTAGATCTAGATTTGGAAAGTGTCCCAATTTGAGTACTTTGACACCATTCTGAAGTGTTTTAGAATGGACAACTCCTAGCGTGATGGTGTACCCGTAGGTGATGGAGTCACCCTCTCTAAAGAGATGTCTTCTAGACTGATGAGGAGAGAGATTTGCATGATTGACATATCACTTGCTTAGGCAATCGAGTCAATCATTAGATGTCAAGTACCACACCAGATATTTCCTTTTTGCACTAACTGCAATAAGCATATATTAATCCAATTCTGGAGAACATTAGGAAGCAGTTGTGAACATAAGTGGATGTTCTTGGTATATGGTAACGGCAGCCTCTTTCAGGAGGCGGTTATCATCTCAGGCTTCCAAGATGACCTTGATGACATAGTGGCTGTCAGAGTTAATAGTTTTCCCTCTTTTGAGGGGCAATATGTTGGACATGTGGTATTCCCCCAATATTTAAAAATAATAAAAAGAGTTAAGCTCTGTTAAATTTTAATGAGGCAGCGCCTCACGTGCTCCCCACAAGGGCGCCGGCACCAGCGCCAATCTTGTAGGATTAAATCGTATGGTGGCGCCACACGTGCTCCTCATGTGGGCGCCAATGTGAAAAGCACATGAGCGTCTAGAATTAAATTCTTAAGTGGCTCCCACGTGCACAACACGTGAGCGCCGTCGCCAAGTTAAAACCAAGTAGAATTAAATTCTACAGGGTGATATTTCTCTAAAAACTGGGATATTCTCTGTTAAACAGAGCCGTTGGATTAAAAATCTAATGGTGATGATAAATTATCAAATAATAGAATAAAATTATATTAAGGGAAAATATTCCCCTAATCTTTCTAAATGAACAAAAAAAATTTGGATCAAAGATCCAATTAAATGGGAAAATATTTTCCTATATCTTTCTAAACAAAGAAAGATGTGTTCTATATAACAGAGAGCCATTGGATTAAAAATCCAATGGTGGTTAAAAATCACAGAATAAAATTATGTATATGGGGAAAATATTTCCCTAGTCTTGTTAAAAATAAGAAGACATATTCTGTAAAAGAGAAATCCTTGGATCAAAGATCCAACGGTGGGTAAAATTCCCCAAAACAAATTTTGAGACCAATTAAATTAATTGGAATCTATCAATGAGAGATTTTCTCAAAACTAATTAACAATTTGTCTCCACTATATAAAGGATCCGAGACTTCAAGTCTCAAAAGGAAAAAAGACAGAGAGGGAGACACGCTCGGATATAGAGGGAACCCCCTATAAGCTTCTAAAAAGATACAGTAAGCTCTAAAAAAACAATAGAGAATTTAATTCTTAATAGAGAAGTAGATATTTTTCCTCTCAAAAACCCTAGGTAAGGAAACTACAAAGATCAAAACATCTCCTTGACTTATCATAGCATATCCAAGTGTTTAACCCTTCTCAAGAACTTAGTTCTTTCTCTGGATCTGAGATCCACAAGACAAGTCTCCCACAAATTGAGAATTTAATTATCATCGGGAAGATCTTGTACTTGAGAATCAAAGATTCAGCAAAGAACTAGGTCAAAAAGAAAGAAAAAAGGAAAAAAGAAGCTATCCTATGGGAATTTAATTTCTCTGAAAACAGGGTTTAACCCTCCACATGTAAAGAACTTAGTTCTTATAATAACAAAGGGGGCATAGGAACTTAGTTCTTAAAGAAAATTTAATCCCAGATCTTTAAAACAAAGATCTTGGTGATCATTAATGGAAAAAATGCCATTAACAAAGAGAAAATCTCTAAAAGAAAGGAACCCAGTGCCTCACGTGCCTCCCATACGGGCGCCCAAGACAGAAGGCTAGCGCCTCATTTGAAATACACGTGAGCGCTGAGTAAAGTGCTTAGCACTTTATATACAACCAAAACGACTGAGTGTTTAGCACTAATTGGGCAGCGCCCAGCGCCTCGCATGCTCTTCACGTGGACGCCACACAAAAGTGCTTAGCACTTCATATACAGCCAAAACGGCTAAGTGCTTAGCACTCAATTGGGCAGCGCTCAGCGCCGCATGTGCGTCTCACGTGGACGCCACACAAAAGTGCTTAGTGCTTCATATACAGCCAAAACGGCTAAATGCTTAGCACTGATTTGGAAGCACCCATAAATGAAGGATTCACATGATACCCGTATGAGCGTCAGAGCTCCAAACAAGTGTTTAGCACTTTTACATAAAAGGGATGGGGGCTGAACAAATAAAGCCCGAATAAGTGTTTAGCACTATTGAACAAAATAAGGACTGAGCAGACTAAGCCCAAATTGGCTAAGTCTCTCTGAAAAGTTGTAACAACCCCAAATTTCCAATACAAGTTTTTACAAAAAAATTTCAAAAAAATCCATAAGGGGGTATTTTAGCCTGAGCACAAGTTATAAGTAATTATTTTGCTTTTTAATTACAAGTTAAAAGAATGTAACAATTCCATTTTTAGTGTACAAGAATTTGCTTTAAAATTAATGTATACTTGGGGTATTTACATTTACTGTTATTACTTTAAGTAATTAATTAGCTCCATAATTACAAGAAGGAGCTTGTAGCTCATTGGTAATACCTTGCACTGCTGAACCAAGCCACCAGAGTTCAAATCCCATACCCCACATTATTTTTAATATTGATTTTTTAAAAACCTTTAGAATACCAAGAGTTTACACGTGCATATCTCACAAAACCCCCACTACACCCAAAGATGTAACATTTCCAGGAGTTAGATGAACCGTCGGGGGGGATCCCGGCCGCCTGACTCGGTCGGGAATCGGCCAAATCGTCCTTGACTCGGTCTGACTCCGTCCTCAGACCGAGTCACGGCCGAGTCGGCCGATTCTGGCAACGACCCCAACATGAAAGTTGTGTTTTTTCATATTCCCTATGCACCTGCAAAATTTCAGCCTCAGACCATTTCCAGAGCTCTTTAAAAACCCCAATTACTCCACTTTTAATAAATTTTTATTACATTTTATCACATTTTATTTTAAACTTTTCATCTACCCTAACCCTATCCTAACCCTATAAATACTAACCCTACACACTACCCTCTCATCCCAAAATCCTGAGCCCACTTTCTCAAAATTTTTCCAAAGATCGTGTACTTTGAAAACAAGCTCAAGGCGAAGCTCCAACGAAATTCCGGCGAAACTTCCGGCGATCATTTTAGGAACTATCGGCGACAACGCAACACACCGACGATCCCTCTAGTTCCCTCTCACTCTCTTGAGTAATCTAAAAACCGTAAGTCCCTTTCTATCTCTCTTCCCTATTCAAGAAAAATACGAAATTACAAAACCCGACGGAATCGGAACAAATCCGATTTTCGATTCGGTTTTCTATAAAATTCCACTTCTCACTAATACAATCATACCTAAACTTCCTAATGTTGATTATTAAACACTAATTAAACATTTTGAATAAGTTTCATCACATGAAATGATAGCTTTCTCAAATTATCGTATTTTTTCACTTAAATACCACATTGTTTCAATCCTTCATTTAACCCATCAAACTTGCTATACATTTAAAGTAGATCACGAGGTAATGACCTACCTCCTCACACACTTACATACAACCTAACACGATACCATTGAAACATTAGAATACGAGAAAACAAGCATTTACATTTAAATACCATACACTTAATAAAACTATTTCTAAAAGAGTTAGAGTTGATACACTTTTAAATAAATAAATCTTATTATGAAAATACGATAAGTTGTGGACATCGGTCGTTTATCTAAACCTGACTTTGTGGTGTCTAGGCTAGGCAAGTGAGAAAGGTAACTTTAAAAGGCCCGTCTCACGGTGATTCGTGAGCGGATCCCTCCTTTCTTCACTTGTACTTACCTGGCCACAATTGGCGGTTGTTCCCCTCCGAAAGACGGCGCGACTGACGTCTTGCCTGAGATTCGGGACAGATGCTAATAGGTTATATCCGTCCACCTCTCCGAAGATGCCAAGTTGATTTATGGCACCATGTATCGAAGGTTTAAACGGATGCGGACGATGTAGCAGATTTCGTCAGATTCCCCCTCGTTTGAGGGGTTTTTGATTATGGGGACGCTCTTCCCTGCAGGCGCAAGCCTTTGCAGTTAATTATGCTACCGCATCGCGGTAACAACTTTCTTCTTCTCCAGATGGTCACTTCATGTCGTGGGTGTTTGTTTTGTGTTTGGTTGCCCGTGGATTGTATACGGAGACTAAGTTATGTTGTCGCCCGTAGGGCGTGGACTAGTCCAAATCCGTATCTTTCTTAGATTTGGGTTTGGGGGGGGGGTTGTGTTTAAGGATACGTTAGCCTTATTTGAGGCTAAGATCAACTTAAACATTAGTTAAGGATACGTTAGTCTAATTTTAGACTAAGATCGACTTAACGGGATTGTTTAGATCCGACAAGAGAGCAATTGGGGGCTCTATTGTTTAATTTAGTGACATTGTGGTCGATAGGTAGTTTAAGGATATTGCTGTCCAATGTTAGTTTTAAGACATTGCGGTCAAGGTTAAGGACATCATAGTCCGTGGATTTAAGGACTCCACAGTCCATCGTTAGTTTTAAGACATCGTGGTCAAGGTTAAGGACATCATAGTCCGTTGTTTAGTTTTAAGACATCACGGTCAAGGTTAAGGACATCATAGTCCGTGGATTTAAGGACTCCACAGTCCGTTGTTAGTTTTAAGACATCACGGTCAAGGTTAAGGACCTCATAGTCCATGGGTTTAAGGACACCACAGTCCATTGTTAGTTTTAAGACATCACGGTCAAGGTTAAGGACCTCATAGTCCATGAGTTTAAGGATCCCACAGTCCGTGAAATGTATGGTTGTTGGGACCCGTCACCTCTTTGAAGACGTTGAGGAATTACAACGACAAATATCAAAGGAGTGAAGAGATGTACCCTTGAATCAAGGTAGATTAAATGATCTGTAGCCCAATTTGGAACCAAGACCAATTAATTATATTGTGAGCTCATTGGCTCAGTTGAGTCTGGATTGAGGACTTATGGATAATTTGGGCTAAGTCCAATTAAGTCTGGCCCTTTGTTGGACTGTTGAAGGGGAGGCTTTGCCTCTGAAAAATCAGCCAACTTGGCCAAGAGTAGTGTTAAACGCTAAAGATCAAAAGTGTTAAACACTAAAGATAGAATTCTCAAACTAGTGTTTAAACACTAAAAGAACAATCAGTGTTAAGCACTGGGAATATAGTTTTCGATTTAGTGTCAAACACTAGAGAATGACAGTGTTAAACACTACAGATAAGGGTTTTCAAACTAGTGTTAAACACTAAGAAAAGTCAGTGTTAAACACTGGGAATAAAGATCTCGAATTAGTGCCAAAACACTAAACAAAAGGGGTCACGTGTGGGCACGTGAGATCGCCCAAAGGTAGGACCAGATTCGCCTTATTCTGTTCTGCAAAAAAGTATTGAATACTTTCTATATTTGATTTTGGAGCATCACGAGCTGACACGTGACGGGGATTTGAGTGCTGATTTGCCAAGGGGTCACGTGGTAACACGTGAGACCGCTCATAGCTTCTATTTCTTTTGTTTTTTCTTTCTGTGCTTCAGGGGTCACGTGGAGCACGTGAGGCGTTGCCTATGAGTTCTTTTCTGTGGATCCTTACAGGGATCACGTGGGGACACGTGACCCTGGTTCTTTTCCTGCTTGAAGATCTCTTTATCCTTTTTAAGAATTAAATTCTTCATAGGGTTAAACCCTAATTGTAACTTCGGAGGAATTAAATTCCTATTTTCATTGGAAGAATTATATTCTTAGGTAGGGTTAAACCCTAATTATCCTTTTGGGGAATTAAATTCCCATATATGTAAAGAATCAAGTTCTGGCATAGGGTGAAACCCTAATTTCATTTTTAAGAGGAATTAAATTCCTGTGAGCTTGAGAGAATTAAATTCTCAATTAGGGTCAAACCCTAGTTCTGTCCATCTTGAAGGAATTAAATTCCTAAAATTTTGGAGAATTGAATTCTCATATAGGGTTAAACCCTAATTTTATCTTGGAGAAATTAAATTCCTATAACTTTGGGAGAATTAAATTCTCTAAACTCAATTTCTCCTCTTAGTTTTAGATCTGCATGGCAGGATCTCGACCCGATGAGAATTAAATTCTCAACTTATGGGGAGATGTGCACTTTGCAGATCTTCCACCAGAGAAAGAACTAAGTTCTTTGCAAAAGAGTTAAACTCTTAGATCTTTGAGAATTAAATCCTCTTTTTTTTCCTGAAGTTTTGATCCTCTTTCTTTTTCTCACCTAGGGTTTTCTTTCTGAATTTTCAAGATGCTAAAATTCTCTTCAAAGTTTTTTCTCCAAAATTTTGTCTCTCCTTTTTTTAATTCTCCCTTCTCGACTCCTATTTATAGGAGGAGGAGAGGAATCAATTTGTTTAGTAAATCTCTTATTAAAAGATTTGATTTGTTTTTATTATTAATCTGAGCCTTTAGATTACTAGGTGAATTTTATCCACCGTTGGATGTTTTAATCCAAAGATATTCTATTTGTTATTTCGGTGAGATTTAGGGGAAATCTTTCCTTGTCCAAGATTTTTCCATAAATTGGTGATATTTAATCACCCTTGGATTCTTAATCCAACAATTCTCCTTAATTCTTCTCTATTTTGGAAAGATTTAAATGATCTTTTTTAGAATTTAATTCTATTAAACCGTGAGGCTTTTAAAGCCAGTCACGTGTTGACACGTGACCTTTGGTCACGTATGAGCACGTGACCCCAGTCACGTGTGAGCACATGACCCCCGGTCACGTATAAGCACGTGACCCCCCGGATGGACTCCTTTTCTGTGCTCTGTTTTGTGCCGCTGCTTTAACCATCACGTGCCAACACGTGACCGTTGGTCACGTGTGAGCACGTGATGCCTCTTTTGAAGTTTTTCCTGATTTTTAATCAGGGAACAAATGCCCCCACAACGTTGTTCTCACGTGTCTGTACGTGAGTGCAACGCTGTCACTTTTATGACCGTTGGATCTGTCTAGGGAGTAGGGTAGATGAAACGTTTTTCATCACATCCTATAAATGCAGGGGTCTCTTCAGAAGTGCCTCCACTTTTCATATTCCTCCTTTGAGAACTTTCTTCTTTTGAGAATTTAATTCTCCTTTTCCAGAGTTTAGTTCTCTGCTTCAAACATTTTCCAGAGTTTATCTCTGTTGAAGAAAGACCCATCTCTTTAAGTAATGGCCTCGAACGATTGAAGAACCTTCACAAAAACTTTACTGGATTTCCAATCCATACCGAGGGTTTTCCCTTCTTTAGAGAGATGATGGTGTCGGCTGTCTTTTCCCTGGAATTTAATTCCATCTAAAAAAAACTTAGATTCTGAAGGGTGTCTCGGGGAATTTAATTCTCCTCTTTTAACAAGGAATTTAATTCCTATGAAGAACTAAGTTCTTCCCATGGGGACTTCTTGGGGTTTCATTTCCCTGAGCTGTCTTTTTCACATCCGAGAAGAAGAAGTTTGTAATGAATTTTCATGATCGTTATTTCAGGTATTATGGATGCCTATTTGTATGATCTTGACGAAATCATTTCTTACGGGAATATTCGTGCACTGGGCCGTAGCCAGAACTAGGAGTTCACCAACGCTCAGTGTGCTGAGATTATGAGCCGCTTTGACGAGTATAATGGTCGGCTACTCCCTCGCCGCTCTTTTCTTCTGAGACTCATCGTGTTGGCGATCTGGGAGGCGCTCCTTCTCTTTTGCACCGGCGTACCGCTCAGGGCATTGGACGCCGCCGAGGATAAGGTACATTCGGTGTACCTGATGAGCCTAATCTTGTAGAGGAGGTGAGACAACCTCATTGATCTCTTGCATCAGGATTTTCAGCAGTCGGCCATACTTGCTGCGTATCGGAGGATGGAGGACATTCGTGAGGACCCTGACGCTTGTGATCGCGAGAGAAAACATACTAGGATGGTTCGAAATGTCTGGAAGATCTTGGAAAAAGTTACGTTCGAGTTTCTCAATCCATGCCCCGTGTCTAAGGTCTTGCCGTTGTAATCGTTTTTTTTTATTTTGTATGAACTTTTAAAGTATGAGTGATAAGTTTTATCGTGCCCTTCTGTGTTTGCGTGCCCTTTTGTGGGATTTTGTCATTTTTGCTATTGTTGTTGCTGATGTGTTTAGTGTGTAGGGCACTATTTCACTTTTCAGTACACACCAAGCGTGGTGCCCACGTTCTCCACACGTGGGGCCCTTTTATGGGGCTATTTAATTTTTCATGCCATATTTTCTGTGTACAGCATTAGATGCTGAAAAGGAGCCTTGGAAATAGTTTCATCTCCTTGATTTCCAATGCTTTTCCTTTTTTGGGCCTCGGAAATAGTCCCACCATGCAATATTCTCCGTGCGCAGCATTTAATGCCCCTCTTTATAACCTGAGGCCATGGCCTTCTTTTTCTCTTCACAGAGAAACTTATTCTCAATTTATTGTGATTTATCTTGAGGAAGCAACTGAGTGCTATGGCCTGCAACCGCCCCCATACTCGTCGACCGCCATGGGAAGTGCCTATCGAGGAGATGATTCCTCGCTTTGCTGCACGATTGGTGAATCCCCTCCTTACCGACGACGATTGCGACTCAGCGACATATGAACTCTCGATCCGTAGGGGTCCCCCCTCCCAATGGGATCCCTCTGGCTCCGGATGATTCTTGCTGCCGTGCTTGCCGACATCCCTCCTCACCCGGCGGAGATGACCCTGGCGATGCTTGACGGTGGTGAAGAAAAGCTCGAGTGTTTTTACGAAGCGTGCCTGATTACTCAGGCTTTGAAAGATCGCTCAGTTCACCTGCTGAGCAAAATAAGAGCCCGGCGGGCTATTATGTCTGCTTTTGCGGACGAACATGGCACCAATCGGTAGGGAGCGACTCCTTGCGAGAACCGTCGCTTTGATGTGTTGGAGAAAGCAGAGAGAGAGATGGAGAATTTTGTTCTTTGTTTTGTTAACCCTTGTGCTACTGATCCTTTGTTTGGTGACTTTTTCCCGCTAGCGTAGTACATTCAAATCAGTGTACTCTTTTTATCATTAGTTTTCGCATGCTATATGTTGAATATTCATGTATGTTGGGTACTCATATGTGTGTCTTGCTAGCGTAAATGAGCTTCATATTTTTCCCACGAGAACTTTCTTTAATTGCGAACACTATCATCATGTTGCATGCACATCAGAGCTTCGGGTATCATTTCTTTTCGAATATTCATATGGTTGCGAATGAATGCTCGATAGGATATACATCGGAAATTTTTCTTGTTGCTTCCTATACCAGGTGATGTGTGCGTGCTTTAGATCGACTATTGCCGTCGAATGGAGGCTTGTTTATACGGTCTTGAGCGTACATGTTCTATTTCAGAGGCTGCGGCTGCGAAAGCGGGCTTGCGAGGGCTGATAGAGCGGTGCGCGGCGAACATGGTGTTGTGCGAGAAGCCGCTCGGCCGCAAATTCTCGAAGAGGGAGCTGGCCTCTAAGGCCCTGAACGAGCTCCAGACCAGCCTTACAACCAAAGCCAACAAAGCGTATGAACTCTGGCGAGTGCTTCAAGAGGCCATCAAGGAGGTGGTGGCCATTGACAAAGCCGCCGTGTTTACTCGCGAAAGGGTCGAGGCTCACAAAGCTACAGAGAAAGAGCTCGAGGGTCGTCTTGTCTCATATCAGGCCCAGCAGGCTCAGGCGGAAGCCCGTCTCTTGGCGATATTGAACCATGAAGGCGAGGCTCGGTGGAAAATGGATGAGCTGACCAAGCTGCTAAATCGCCCGCCGGCCTGAAGACTTGTATCTTTTTTTTCTTTTGTACATGCTCCTGAATGAGAGTATATATTTTTTTGTCCTTTCACAAATTGTACTTTGTATCCATTTTGGTTCATGAATAAAAGACATATTTTTTCGATGGCGCGTCCTTTTTTATTGCATGTATTTTGCGGATAGTTTATCTTGATCTCTTTGCGGGGCGGCGATGGCTTAGGATTCAGGGTTAAGATCTGTCTCCTAAGACTTTTGAACTTTATGAGCCTTGAGGGTCTTATAAAGAGTTTTTTCTCCCTACAGGTCGAGAGGATCCCATAGGTGTAATTTCTCCTTAAGAATCGTGAGGATTCTTAAGCGTGTTTTCCCTTGAGAGTCGAAAGGACCTCACAAGAGAGTTTTCTTCCCTACGGGTCGTGAGGACCCGCAAGTGCTGGGTGCGGTTGCCCTTATCCGTATTTCACGGGGTCAGGGGTTGCTTTGGATGTTTTCCAGGGTACCATAGTTTAAAGACATCACGGTTGAGGTTAAGGACATCATAGTCCGTGGATTTAAGGACTCCACTGTCCGTTTCTAGTTTTAAGACATTACGGTCGAGGTTAAGGACATCATAGTCTGTGGGTTTAAGGACTCCACAGTCTAATGTTAGTTTTAAGACATCACGGTCAAGGTTAAGGACATCATAGTCCGTGGATTTAAGGACTCCACAGTCCAATGTTAGTTTTAAGACATCACGGTCAAGGTTAAGGACATCATAGTCCGTGGATTTAAGGACTCCACAGTCTGCTGTTAGTTTTAAGACATCACGGTCAAGGTTAACGACATTATAGTTCGTGGGTTTAAGGACCCCACAGCCCAATGTTAGTTTTAAGACATCACGGTCAAGGTTAAGGACATCATAGTCCGTGGGTTTAAGGACTCCACAGTCCAATGTTAGTTTTAAGACATCACGGTCAAGGTTAAGGACTTCATAGTCCGTGGATTTAAGGACTCCACAGTCCACGAAATGTGTGGTTACTGGGACCCGTCACCTCTTTGAAGATGTTGAGGAATTACAACGACAAATATCAAAGGAGTGAAGAGATGTACCCTTGAACCAAGGTAAAATTAGTCTGGAATCATTGTGGTTGATCGTTAGTCTTAAGACATTACGGTCGAGGTTAAGGACATCATAGTCCATGGATTTTAAGGACTCCACAGTCCAATGTTTGCTCTGGATGCTTCACACGGGTTCACTGCCGTGCTCTGCGAGTACCAGGCTCCGCTCTGGACGTTTTCCGCGGGGTCAAAGAGTGACGTTATCCGCGTTCCACGTGACCAGGAATTTTGCTCTGGATGCTTCCTACGGGTTCACTACCGTGTTCGGTGAGGACCAGGCTTCGCTCTGGATGCTTCACACGGGTTCACTGCCGTGCTCTGCGAGGACCAGGATCCGCTCTGGACGTTTTCCACGGGGTCAAAGAGTGACGTTATCCGTGTTCCACGTGACCAGGAATTTTGCTCTGGATGCTTCCCACGGGTTCACTGCCGTGTTCGGCGAGGACCAGGCTCCGCTCTGGACGTTTTCTACGGGGTCAAAGAGTGACGTTATCCGCGTTCCACGTCACTAGGAATTTTGCTCTGGATGCTTCCCACGGGTTCACTGCCGTGTTCGGCGAGGACCAGGCTCTGCTCTGGACGTTTTCCACGGGGTCAAAGAGTGATGTTATCTCCATTCCACGTGACCAGGAATTTTTCTCTGGATGCTTCCCACGGGTTCACTGCCGTGTTTGGCGAGGACCAGGCTCCGTTCTGGATACTTCACACCGGTTCACTGCCGTGCTCTGCGAGACCAGGATCTGCTCTGGACGTTTTCCACGGGGTCAAAGAGTGACATTATCCGCGTTCCACGTGACCAGGAATTTTTCTCTGGATACTTCCCACGGGTTCACTGCCATATTCGGCGAGGACCAGGCTTCGCTCTGGACGTTTTCCACGGGGTCAAAGAGTGACATTATCCGCGTTCCACGTGACCAGGAATTTTGTTGATTATATCCGCATTTCACAGAGTTAGGATTTGACTCTCGGTCATCTGTACACCGCCGAGTCATGGAACTGGGAGTTGCCGCTGTACCGCTTTGTTTGATGTTGTGTCTGCTGAGACGAATGTTGAGATGATTTCCAGGCTATCTGTGACTCATCGAGATTTGGCTTCTTCTTCTGATAAAACCTGGGGGGAGGAGTGTGATTCCTTCTTTGTTTGCGCCCCTGGATTGTATACAGGGATTGATGTAACATCACCTGAAGGCCATAGATTTCATTTTTATTTTATTTCTTTTTCCGCGATGCTCTATGATTAGATGTCAAAAATTGAGTAGTTTACCGCAATCAGAAACGGCGTCGCTTCGCAGCTAGCCGGTGAGTACGGGTCGATCCACAGAGACGGGTAAATTCCTTTTATGTGTTTTAACGAGTTGATTCACAATGTCGTTTTAATTGGTTTATAAAAATCTATAAAAACTGGATCTAATTAATCTAATTAAAAGTCTTGCTAGGGTTAGGCTTAGAGGAAGTTTTGGAGATTAACGTTTCCTTCACCGCTTTCAATACCTTCTTTTTTTGATCTATTAGATGTTAAGTTAATTATTAATAAAGTGGATACGAATCTTTTGGGAAGATATTTCTTCCTCTAGATTTGTACCCTTTCTTTGTTGATAATTACCTAACCCCCACGGAAAACGCGCGCAACCGGCCTTTTATACTACGGTTCATCGTTACCTCGATGGGTAGGATGCCGCAGGGAGCGGTTGTGCTCGTATGCGTGGAGTTCTAATTCATTAGGTTAAAGTGGCATTGAAAGGGGTGAGAGATCTCATCTCTCAACCCTTTCCCTAAGGCTAACCCTAACAAGCGAGGAGACTACTCGCTCATTAGGGGATGATAAATTATACTAGAAAATAAAAGCAAGGAAATAAAATTACCTACTGATTTGATGGCTCCCTCCGAGTAGAAGACAGAATAGATCTGAATATCATTCCCAGAAATTCTGAATTTTATTTATTGAAAAGATGCATACATTTTACAGATTTTGAGTACAATTTATAAGCAACCAGTGAAGCTAGGGTTACAGACTCTCGTAGACATGAAATTACAGATTTGCCCCCTAAGAATCCCAACATATCCACCGACACACCGACACAGAAAGTTTATACCGACACGGGCTTGGAATGGCCGCGGAACCGCGGCAATGGAGCGCTTGGGCCGCGGTTCCGCGGCCCTTTTGTGGGCTTGGCTCACCATTCTTCTGGACATTGTTTGTATGTTCTTGGGCTTTCTATTTTCATACTTCTTTTCTCTGTTGGGCTTCTTAGTGTTCTCCAGATCCTTAGTGAAAATTTGTAAGGATCTTTTGACCGTTTCACTTTCGTCTTTTGTTCTTCGTCTCGGCTTAAGTAAGATCCGTCTGCTGGTTGGTCAAAAGTCCATTTTCTATAGCATCTTTCGTCTTTTTCACTGTATTCGTTCCAAGAGCCTGTATCCTGTATCATGCAACAAACGAGCGTCAAAAGTACCTGTTTACTTATAACATGCATAAAAGTGGGGTGTATGAATTGCAATATTATGATGTGAACAAATACCCCCAAACTTACCTTTTGCTCATCCTCGAGCAACTTATTATTTTATTCACTAAAATCCTAACCACACTTTCGCAGGGAAACGCGATTGCACTGAGCACGTGCAGCAAGCCGTTAAACCTCTAGGTGTCCCTAGTAGGAGGAGTGTTGTCTCCTGAGGGTTTTCAGCGGATTACACCCACAAAATCCTATCAACTCGGCCCATTGACTTTTGTTCTCCAATTAGGTTTTCTAACAAGGAATTCTATTATCTTTTGACTCGCAAATTGTCCACCCATATTCTTCACGCATCCTTATCATTTAACTTAAGATTATATATGTTATGTAGACCTACTTAGATTTCGGCATCTCTTAAGTTTTCCTTCTAGGGTTCCATCTCTACTTAGGAATTTTCTATCAACTCTATTAAAGATACAAATTTTATCTTTCATTCCTCTCTCTTATCTAAATTCCAATCACATATCCCTACGTGTGTGTATAGATCACCCCTACACTTGGAAATTCAAATCAAGCAATCGTACTCTCGTCTTTTGTCCAAAGCACTTATTAATTAGTGAATTTTTAAATGAAATTTGCTTACACATCCTTCATGCGACCGTTAATACTTCTTGAGGTACCAACAACCGACTACAAGATGCGTTAGCACTTTAAAGCGTACTTCCTAGTTTTGCAACACCCAAGGCTTTAGCAGTGACTCCCAAACCAGTTGGTCTAAGGCACTAGGTGATAAGGCACCCTCGCTAAATATTTTTCTATTTTTACAGCCTTAGGTAATCACAAAAACCAGTGTCCATTTTTTTCTTTTCTTTATTCACACTCTTTTTTTTTATTTTCTTCGTACTAAGGACTTTAGACAAGAGCATTTCAAGGTCTCTTCTACTATTCCAAGTTTCAAGGCGCGTGATTGTGCAAATAGTAGGGTATACGGTTTCAGAATCTAGACTTAAGTTAGGAACTATTTTTCAAACTTATACTCTAATAAGAACATCAATACTCTTCCCTTGTTTCGACTTAGCCCAAGAAGTGAACCCAAAATTTGTCTATTTCTAAATAAACTACAAGGCATATACTTTCTACCGTTTAAACTTTAAGGAAGGTTATCTTTAGGGTTTTTAACTTACTAAGTCTAAAATTTAGTTATTCCTAGCTAGTTAACCTATTTGTCAAACTCAAGTCAATTAGCCAAAATTGAATACATTAATTTTTATAATTTTTGAAATTTTTCAAATTTTTATGGGTTTTCAAATAAGTATGCAAATGCAAAATATGTACAAATAAATGCGAAGGAAGAAGACGTACCGAGCATACCCCCAAACTTGAACTTGACAGTGTCCTCACTGTCATGCTAAACCAAGAGGGTCAAACTACCGGCACTCCCCTGTTTATTTATTTATAGTTTTTTTTATTGTTAAGAAAAACAAAAATATATACAAAAAGGCCCTCTCCCAAACTTCATTTAAACTATGTTAGATATTACTGCCAAACTTTGCATCGGCCAAACGTCAACACCAACCATTTGAAAAATTTATCAGTAAAGAGTATTGGTTGGTGGAAGAATAAGTTGTGGCGGTCCAAAAAGAATTGGGGAAGATAGAAGTGGTGGTATGGAAGGTGTGGAAACGAATATACATGAGGTGGTGATGCATCAACACGAGAATGGAAATGATCAGCAATCAGTGGAGTGTTGGCATTCTCATAGCTTATTAAAAGAAATGGGGGTATTTCAACTTCTAAAGGAGGAGGTTGACTCACCACAATACCCCCAAGATGTTCCTGTGTGTCCTCTAGTGACTTGGCATCATCCATCAATTTTGTATGATATTCAATTATGAAGGAACTTATCTCCTCGATGTCCGCCATAGTCCAACCGAAAACTTGCCGCCTATTTTGTAAGACTTTTAAAATAGTGTTCTCTTGCTCGAAGGCTAGAGAGGCTGATATGATAATGGGAAAAGTCTCATTCTCACCTATGTAAGCATATTTAAGGTGAGGCGGTAAGGACATTAGTTCGAGTTTCGGAGGCGAAAGAATCGTTGCGGAATCTACCTCGAACTTAAAGGACTCTAACACAGGTTCGAAATCACTGCAAACAACCGATTCGGATGGTTCGACTAACTCATCAAAAAATTCAAAAGCCTCATATTCGGGCTGTGAGTCATCATCATCCGAAAAAGTAAAACATTCATACTCAACATTGGTTGTGTCAACGGTGGTAGGCTCAAGGAGGGACGCACTAGTGGCGTCAAAACTGTTTTCATTAAACAAGAATCTTTCAAGTTCGCAGTCCTCCTGCGTGATTTCGTGAATAGAGCAAACTTCTCGTGTACTAGTTTTAGGCACGGGAGGCAGACTTCCCATCTTATAAATATTGAACTCACTAGACCTCTTTCCGAAGGATAGAGTCATGGAGCCATTGTGACAATTTATTACGGCATTGGAAGTGGCCAAAAATGGTCGACCAAGAATCACCGGAATTTGGTTTCTTGGGTTAGCAACAGGTTGTGTATCCATAACGATAAAATCAACGGGGAATATGAATTCCCCGACTTTGATCAACACATGCTCTAGTTGACCCCTTGGATGGGTGATTGATCGATCAGCCATTTGGAGAGTGCAACGAGTGGGTTTCAACTCTCCAACCCCTAATTGTTCGTACACGGAGTAGGGAATCAGGTTAACACTAGACCCAAGATCTAAAAGTGCTCGATTAATTTTCTTATCCCCAATTGTGATTGAAATAGTAGGACAGCCGGGGTCCTTTCGTTTTTGGGGTAAGGTTTGATGGTGGTTAATAGCATTGCTCACTGCACTAGCCACTAGCACTTTCTTGGGTACTTGAGATGCCTTTCTCTTCGAGGTGCACAAGCCCTTTAAGATTTTCGCGTATGAAGGGACTTGTTGGATAGCATCCAAGAGAGGTATATTTAAGCTAACCTGCTTAAATATCTCCACAATCTTCTCCACTTGTGTATTTGGTTTATTAGGACTCAACCTGTTTGGGAATGGAGCGTTCTGAAACTTTGTTGAGTCAAAAGTCTGTGGAGTAGAATGTGGAGTAGGAACGGATCCCAGTGTGGATGTGTTCGTGTTGTGAGAAATGGGTCCGTTCGAGTCAGAAGAAGTAGAGCCGTGTGAAGGGTGGAGAATAGGCTCTAAAGAAAAAGGTGAAGAAGGAAGTGAAGAAAATGAAGAAGGGGAAGAAGAACCACCGGCGGGGATGTCATCACTAGTTCCCACATTATTTTGCAACTCTCTTCCGGATCTCAACGTGGTCACCGCATTTACATTGTGATTGTGATATGCGTTTTGTGTGTGACCGGGATTGGGCAATGGTTGAGATGGAAGCTTTCCCTTTTCTCTCTCGCTCAACGCAGCAGTTAATTGTGCAATTTGTGCCTCAATAGATTTGATACTTTGATCGTGTGAGGCATTGTTATTCATTAAAGATTGAACATAACTTTCAAATCTTGCTGCGGATTCTGTAGTTTGCTTAAGAAATGCATCTAGACTTTTTTCGAGTGAGATAACCTTATCATCATTTGGTTGAACCAAATTGTTCGTTTGATTTGTATAAGGTTGTTGTTAGAAAGGTTGCTAGTTTTGAGTTTGCAAAGGTGCTTGTTGTTGTTGTGGAGGAGGTCTTTGAAAATTGTTATTACCTTGGAACTGTTGATTTGGGTGACTCCTCCACCCCTGATTGTATGCCGAAGAGTAAGGATCGTTTCTTTGTCGTTGCTGAAATGCAGCATTGACTTGATTATAAGGACACTCTTCGGTTAGATGTGATGGATTAGAACAACAAGTACAAACAGTTCGTGTGGGTAGAGAAGGGGCAGGAGAAGACGATGAGATTTTGGTCTCAATGGCTTCTAGCTTTTTTATAAGTGAGGCCATCTCGGCCTTCATAGCAATCGACATATCTATTTGATGTATGCCTGCCCTAGATTGACCAACTGAAGAAGATGATGTGGTCTTGGTACTCTCCCACTGAATTGTTTGCTCACTTAGGTCCTCAAGAAACTGCCAAGCTTCGTCGCTAGACTTGGAGAGAAAATGACCTTGACATATTGTTTCTAGCAACTGCTTCATTGCTGCGTTCAATCCCTCGTATAATGTTTGGCAAAGTTGCCAACTTCCTATCCCATGATGAGGGCATTGAACAAGTAGGTCTTTAAATCTCTCGAAGCACTTCCAAAATGGTTCGGAAGGAAGCTGTGAAAATTGTATAATCTCGTTTCGGATTCTAGCAGTTTTGTGATGAGGATAGAACTTTTTCAGAAAAGCTCTCACAAACTCGTCCCAATTTCTAATGGAGTGTGATGCGGTGCTATATAGCCACTTCTCGGCTAGGTCACATAAGGTAAAAGGAATGACCCTTAGCCTTATTGCGTCATCACTTAATTGGGTTGTCTTCATCATGGCGCAAACGTTTTGGAATTTATTAATGAAAATATATGCATCTTCGGATTCCAAACCATGAAACTTAGGTAGCATATTGATGAAGTGTGGTTTTATTTCAAAATTATCCCCATTCGCCGGTGGGGGTGAAAGACATGTAGGTAAAGAAGTGCGGACGGGGTAGAAGAGATCCTGGAGCGCAACTCGTGCGGGCGCTACAACAGGCGGAAGATTCGGGTTATTCTCACCTAACGGAGGTGGAATCATTCCCGTCGGTAAGGTATCGTTGGGGTTGAATCCCGACATACCTTCGAAAGAAGAATTTGAAGATGGAGGTAAAGAAATGGCTGGAATGTCGACGAAGGGCTCGTCGAAGGGTTCGTTGGTCGGTACCAACGAAACACGGACTAATCGGGCGTTAGTATCCCTAGTCCAAAATGACATACACTGAAGGAGTAGTGCAGTCAGAAAAAAATAGAAAAACAGAATGTGGGGGTAAGATAACGTCAATGGAGGAGAATTGGTGGAAGTGAGGTGCAAGTTTTCTTAGCGGCAAGTTGCAAGTTTTGAAAAGATTTTTCTTTATTTTTTTTATTGGAGAGTTTTGCAAGAAGGTTTTAGAAAAAGGGACTCGTGACACAAATGTATCAACCACACATGCACAATCAGGCCTAGATCTAGGGTTGCCTAGGTCTGCTAGACAGCTCCTAACTAGGGCTAGAAATAGGACCTCAAACCGCCTCTTCACGGACAAATACGGCCAGGTAAGTGGGAAGGAACCACCACTACAATGGGCCTAATTAATAACCACTAGCCTAGACACCGCAAAGTCGGTTAGGATAAACAGCCGATGCCTATACTAGTCCTTTTCCTATTGAGCTCGATGTCCTTAGGTCTGAGTCTAATCTTTTTTTTTAATTAATTGTGGTCGATGCAAAATGCTTTAGGTGTTTTCTGGGGTCCTGGGAAGGGTGATGAAATCCCCACCCAATCTGAGTTTGGTCAATTAGCCCCTTAGAGTCCGGTTAAATTATGCAAAACAAATAAAATTTCACTTGCAATCAAGAATTTTTTAGCCCGGCGCAAAGAAACCTGCAGAAAATCTGTTATCGAGAAGGGGGAGAAAGACTCTTTACGCAAAGAAATCCTGCAGAAAATTTTTACAGTGGATATATGGAGGTTGGCAGAGGGGGTTGAAAAGATCTTACAGTGCAAATTTGGTCAACAGTTAATGTCACCAGAGCACGGATCCGCGGCCCAAGTGAGTTCCTGCCGCGTTTTCGCGGTTGTATTGAAGGCACAGTTCCCGAGAAAAATTTGTATGCGATGATGACACTAAACCACCGCCCTTCCGCGATCTAGAGTAGGTTTATGCCGCGTTTTCGCGGTTGAATGGAGGGATCAGGTTCTAGGAAAATTTGTGCTATTCTGTTTTGGGTTTTCCTTTCTGTTCTGATATGTACTTTTCTAATTTGCCCTCTGTAAAATTCCAGATCCAAGCTTCCTCGCTATTCCTGCAAGATTCAAAAGATACACCCTTCAAATAGATCAAAATTGATAATTTTTTATAAATTTTTATATTTTCAGATTTTATAATTTTTAAAATTTATATCAACCCGAAAATTCACAAAAAAGAAAAATTATGCCATCCCCGGCAACGGCGCCATTTGATTAGATGTCAAAAATTGAGTAGTTTACCGCAATCAGAAACGACGTCGCTTCGCAGCTAGCCGGTGAGTACGGGTCGATCCACAGAGACGGGTAAATTCCTTTTATGTGTTTTAACGAGTTGATTCACAATGTCATTTTAATTGGTTTATAAAAATCTATAAAAACTGGATCTAATTAATCTAATTAAAAGTCTTGCTAGGGTTAGGCTTAGAGGAAGTTTTGGAGATTAACGTTTCCTTCACCGCTTTCAATACCTTCTTTTTTTGATCTATTAGATGTTAAGTTAATTATTAATAAAGTGGATACGAATTTTTTGGGAAGATATTTCTTCCTCTAGATTTGTACCATTCCTTTGTTGATAATTATCTAACCCCCACGGAAAACGCGCGCAACCGGCCCTTTATACTACGGTTTTACCTCGATGGGTAGGATGCCGCAGGGAGCGGTTGTGCTCGTATGCGTGGAGTTCTAATTCATTAGGTTAAAGTGGCATTGAAAGGGGTGAGAGATCTCATCTCTCAACCCTTTCCCTAAGGCTAACCCTAACAAGCGAGGAGACTACTCGCTCATTAGGGGATGATAAATTATACTAGAAAATAAAAGCAAGGAAATAAAATTACCTACTTTGATGGCTCCTTCCAAGTAGAAGACAGAATAGATCTGAATATCATTCCCAGAAATTCTGAATTTTATTTATTGAAAAGAGGCATACATTTTACAGATTTTGAGTACAATTTATAAGCAACCAGTGAAGCTAGGGTTACAAACTCTCGTAGACATGAAATTACAGATTTGCCCCCTAAAAATCCCAACATATCCACCGACACACCGACACAGAAAGTTTACACCGACACGGGCTTGGAATGGCCGCGGAACCGCGGCAATGGAGCGCTTGGGCCGCGGTTCCGCGGCCTTTTGGTGGGCTTGGCTCACCATTCTTCTGGACATTGTTTGTATGTTCTTGGGCTTCCTATTTTCATACTTCTTTTCTCTGTTGGGCTTCTTAGTGTTCTCCAGATCCTTAGTGAAAATTTGTAAGGATCTTTTGACCGTTTCACTTTCGTCTTTTGTTCTTCGTCTCGGCTTAAGTAAGATCCGTCTGCTGGTTGGTCAAAAGTCCATTTTCTGTAGCATCTTTCGTCTTTTTCACTGTATTCGTTCCAAGAGCCTGTATCCTGTATCATGCAACAAACGAGCGTCAAAAGTACCTGTTTACTTATAACATGCATAAAAGTGGGGCGTATGAATTGCAATATTATGATGTGAACACTCTATCATTTCAGCTTTTATATCGCGAAGGTCGCGATTGCCCCATCATTTCGGCTATTTTTCATGGTGCCCAATCATTTCGGCTATTCATTTTATTTTTACTCGCTGCTTTTTATTGCGAGTTGCCCAATCATTTCGGCTATTTTTTATGCATATATTTTTACTTGCTAATTTTGTCCGCAAGGTGCCCCATCATTTCGACTATTTTTCGCGGTGCCCAATCATTTCGGCTATTCATTTTATTTTTACTCGCTGCTTTTTATTGCGAGTTGCCCAATCATTTCGGCTATTTTTTATGCATACATTTTTACTTGCTGATTTTGTCCGCAAGTTGCCCCATCATTTCGGCTATTTCGTATGCATGTGTGGCTTGCTGGATTTTCTCCGCAAGCTCTGGATTAGACACTGATTTCGGCATCAGCACCGCTACAACTGGGATATTGCCAAGAGCGAATTATCATTTGCCTCTGTCGATGTCGAACAAAAGTAGCTTAGTAAACAGGGTTAGGATCCTGTCGACTAAGGTTTTGACTTCATGAGCCGTAAGGGTCTCACAAAGGTATTTCTCCCTGCGAGTCGTGAGGATCTCGTAGCTGTGTTTTCTCCTTGGGAATCATGAGGATTTCTATGTGCGTATTCCCCTGTAAGTCGTAAGGATCTTACAAAAGGGTTTTCTCCTTATAAGTCGAGAGGACTCACAAGGGTTGTTCACCGTGCGAACATATCCCCAGTCACGGATGGGACTCGGTTAAGGAAATGTTTATTCGCGCCCGTGGATTGTATACAAGGGTCAGTATGAGCCGCTTGTAGGGCAGTATCGGAGGTTGTGGGGGTTGCTTAAGAACAGGTTTAGGTCTCTATAACTTAAGACTTTCAAATCTTATGAGCCGTGAGGGTCTCAGAAGAGGATTCTCCTTACGAGTCGTGATGATCTCGTAAGTGTAATTTCTCCTTAGGAATCGTAGGGATCCCTAAGTGTGTTTCTCCCTTGTGAGTCGTAAGGATCTCACGCGGGTGGTTTCTCCTCACAAGGTTGAGAGGACCCTGTAAGTGTCTTTTACCGGGGTTGCGCCCTTTCGGGTTTTCACAAACACCCGCCGGTAGCCCTGCTGTTTTTACTCACGGAGCCCTTTCGGGTTTTCATCCGTGTCCATTTTGCTTATGGACATACCGTTTTTTTATTCTTCTATTTTTCTATATATATAACGAGGTTGCGCCCTTTCGGGTTTTCACAAACACTCGCCAGCAGCCTTACTGTTTTTACTCACGGAGCCCTTTCGGGTTTTCATCCGTGCCCATTTTGCTTATGGACATACCGTTTTTATTTTTATTTTTATTCTTTTTTTTATCGGGTTTGGGATGCCGCAATCCACCATAGTTTATTGACATCTCGGTCAATGGCTAGTTTTAGGACATAGTGGTCCGTCGTTAGTTTAAGGACGTTTCGGTCCGCCGTTAGTTTAAGGACGTTTCGGTCCGTTGTTAGTTTAAGGACGTTTCGGTCCGTAGTAAAGGAAGCCGATTACTACTGATAGAGTTTGGGCTTAGGAAGATACCGAGCGGACATAGTCGTCGTCATCTATCATTGACCTAGGCCATGACTCGTCAAGCGTAGTATTTCTTCAGGAAGCGACCGTTTATTGGCTTAAAAGGTCTTTCACCATGCATGTCCATGAGTAGATAGGCTCCACCCTGGTAGACCTTGTCTATAATGTATGGGCCTTCATAATTCGGCTCAAATTTCCTCGCTTGGTGCGATTGGGGATCATAGGTCTTTTGATCACTAGCACGAGTTCGCCTTGGTGGAATACTCTCGGCCTGGTCAATCTTTCATATGAGCGCGTAATCTTTGCTTTATAAGCCTCCAGATTTTGTTGCGCTATGAGCCGGGTTTCATCAAGGGCATCAAGCTCCTTAAGCCTAAGGTGAGCGTTTTCTTCGTCCGTCAGCTCGTAATGAACTGCCACTCTTAGAGAGGGTAACTCTATCTCGAGGGGGAGTACTGCTTCTGTACCGAATACCAACGCGTACGGCGTTGTGTTCGTGGCCATCTTGAACGTGGTTCGATACGCCCAGAGAGCTTCTTGCAGTCTCTCGTGCCAGCTTTCTTGTTTCGAGACACCGTTTTCTTTACGATTTTCGTTAAGGTTTTATTGAAAGCCTCAGCTAGACCGTTAGCTCGGGAATTATAAACTGAGGAGTATCTCCAGTCTATGTTGTGCTGTTGTGCGAAGCGGCTGATTTTATGGCTTCTGTAGGTTGGCCCGTTATCGGAGATGATCCGTCTCGGAGTTCCAAACCGATAAATAACGTGCGTCTTGAAGAAATGGAGGATATTTTCCGTCTTCACTTCCTTCAGCGGTACTGCTTCTGCCTATTTGGAGAAGTAATCAGTCTTCGCCAAAATGAATCGATGTCCCCTGGACGATGCTGGTTCGATGGGGCTGATTATGTCAGTTCCCCACATTTCGAATGGCCAGCTAGCCACTGTCGGGTGTAATGGATTTGGGTGCTGATGGATAAAGTCCCCATGGATTTGGCACGAGTGGCATTGCTTCGCATATTCAAGGCAGTCCTGAATCATCGTGGGCCAGTAGTAGCCCATCCGTTTAATCTTCAACTTCATCTTAGGGCCAGCTTGGTGAGAACCGCAAAGTCCATCGTGAACTTCCTGAACGACTCTCTTCGCCTCTTCAGGTCCCAGGCATCTCAACCACAGAGAATCAAATGACCTCTTGTACAGAGTATCATTGACGAGGGCAAAAGACATGGCTCGTTTCATGAGCTGATATTTTGAGGACGCATCTTCAGGCGTTCGACGGGATTTAAAGTAGTCTATAAAAACTTCTCTCCAATCTTCAACCTTTTCTTGGTCATTTATTTGCAGGACCGTCTGCTTAATCGCTTCCTTTTCCTCAGACGACTCCGGAGATATTTCTGCCGGTGCAAGATCCCGACGGCTTTGCACAACGATCCTCACGTCATCGAGGTTCTCGTCGGCCAGTTCTTTAGCGAGCTTAGCTAATGCATCCGCTTTGCTATTTTCCGCACGCGGTATGCTTTCCAAGGTGTAGGAAGGTATTTGGGTCAGCAGTTGCTGTACTCTCTCGCCATATTTCATCAGTTCTGGTTTGCACGTTTGGTAGTTGCCGTTTACTTTACTAACGACCAGTTGGGAGTCTCCGTATATGAGGAGGTTTTCAATTCCCATGTCGATGGCGATCTCGAGGCCTGCTATCAAAGCTTCGTATTCGGCTTCATTGTTCGTCCTCGGCTCTGTCAAGGAGAAAGCGAATCGCATTATCCCTCCTTGCGGGGTCACGAAGATAAGGCCTACCCCTGATTTGATTATAGGCGCGTTTTGTTTGCGCTTCTTCATGGAAGATGCTCCATCAAAATAAAGTTCCCACCGGATACCACCACCGTCGATCGCATCAAACGCATGTTCGTCTGGCAGTTCGCAATTCAAAGGGGAATCGACCAGTATCGGATGTTCAGCGAGGAAATCGGCGATGGCCTGGCCTTTCACTGCCTTAAGAGGTTGATAAGTTATCGAGAACTCCATCAAGAGCAAGGCCCATTTAGCGAGTCAACCTGTCAATATGGCCTTCGACATCAAGTATTTGAGAGGGTCCACCTTCGATATGAGACAGACTTCATGCGCCAATGCATAGTGCCGGAGTTTTGTTATCGCAAAGATCAACGCCAAGCAGTGTTTTTCGATGGGAGAGTAATTGCTTTCTGCCCCCAGTAGAACTCGACTCAAATAGTAGAGAGCTATTTCTTTCCCTTGGTCATTCTCTTGTGCCCATAATGCGCCTAAGGAACCTTCGAGGGCTGTTGTATAAAGAATAAGGGGCTTTCCCTTGACCGGAGCGGCCAGCACTGGCGGGTTCTGCAGATACTGCTTGATTTCGTCCAGTGCGCCTTGGCATTTGTGATCCCAGACGAACGAGGTCCCTTTCTTCATCAAATGACTGTACGGACGACACTTGCCAGAGAGATTGGCTATAAATCGCCGGATATACGCGAGCTTCCCTTGGAGAGACCGCAATTGCTTGAGAGTCCTTGGCGGGGGCATCTCCATAATTGCTTTAATCTTTGACGGATCTATCTCGATGCCTCGGTGTCGGACAATGAATCCTAGGAATTTGCTCGAGGAAACTCCGAATGCGCATTTGAGAGGGTTCATCTTCAAGTTGTATTGCCGAAGGCGTTGAAATACGATCTTCAGATGCTCGAGATGTTCCTCGTATGATTTTATTTTAACCACGAGGTCGTCGATATAGCATTCGACGATTTCATGTATGAGGTCATCGAAGATCTTCGTCATGGCCCTCATAGGTGGCATCGGCGTTCTTTAGACCGAAGGGCATCACCTTGTAGTAGAATATACCCAAAGGGGTCCGGAAAGAGGTGTGCTTCCGGTCTTCGGGATGCATCTTTATCTGATTATATCCTGATGAGCCGTCCATGAAGGAGAAGACTTTGTGAGTGGACGTATTGTCTATCATCAGCTCGGTGACCGGTACTGGGAAATCGTCCTTCGGGCAGGCTTTATTGAGATCCCGAAAGTCTACACAGATGCGCACTGTCCCATTCTTCTTCATCACCGGGACGATGTTGGTGATCCAGTCAGGATACTGAACCTCTTGGATGAAGCCAGAGTCGATTAGCTTTTTGACCTCGGCGTTAATGCTCATCTCAAGCTCGAGCCGCATTCTTCTTAGTGCTTGTTTGATTGGCTTGATGTCTAGGGATATCGTTAGTTTGTGGACCGCGATCTCTGGATCTAATCCTCGCATTTCGGAATAGTTCCATGCGAAGCAATATCTATGCTGCATAAGCACGTCCTTTAACGCAGCCACCCTTTCTTTAGATAGTAGCTCGCTGAAGAATGTTGGTCGCGGGTCACTCGTCGTCCCCAAATCAATCTTCTTGAGGTTATCTGCAGTGGTATGTATTCCATCTTCCAGCTCTTTTGGTGCCCGTGGAAACTCTGAGATCACCTCATCATCATTGTTTTCGAAGCACCAGAGAAGGTCATCCATATTCTCGGGCTCTTCTTTTGATATCGTTATCATATGACAAGTACGAGCTCGCTTCGAAGACCGATGTGGATCCGGTTCTACTCTCGTGGCTTTGAGTTCATGCTTCTGTGGCGGAGTTACCCTCCAACTGTCGGATAGAGCGAACTTGCCGAGCTGATACTGATCTTCGACCCAGTTCTTGAAGGTGAAGCAGTCTTCAAGAGGATACCCTATTACTTAGTGATAAGAGCAATAGTTTGGGTGAGAGACTTCGCCTGCTTGCTCAGGGTGTTTAGACTCCGGCAGTGTATTCATTTGATGTCTTATAGTGAGATCAAGTATCTTCTTTGTCTTGTCTTGAGGAAAAGAGTATGCTCGACTCATCTTCTTCATAAGGGACAAATACAGACCGCTCGATTCCCGCTCGCGTGACTGCTTGGTCCCGCTTTGTCGTCGCTGAATGCCTGTTCCGCTCTTTGACTTGTTTCTGCCTCTGCGTCGGGCCTTTTGTACAACAGGTTGATAGGGAGGAGCATTTTCATCTTTCGCGGCCTGTCGAAGAAGGCGTTGCGTCCTGGCTTTCTCATAAATAGCCATTTCGCGGTTATGATCGTCTCGAACTTTCTGACCCGCTTCCCTGATAAGCTTGTCCATTCGTTCTTCAAATGACGGGCTTGGCATTTTGATTGGAGGATCTTGTTTTGGTGCGGGGTCGGCGCTTTCTGACAGGGTGTCCTCTTCTTCATCGAAGTTATATATGGCGTAGCTACCATGAACTCGTTCCCGTTTCTCGGATTTCACATATCCAAGCCCGAGCGTTTCCATTCTCCCGTCGGGCAACTTGCGCTGGGTCCCAGGGACATCCCAAATCCTGTTGTAGAACCGAGCTTTTTGAATGGTCTGTTTGAAAGGTACCCCTTGGCGCTTCAATAGCCTTTTTAGTCCGCTCGTGTAATATCTGGGCAAACGGATGGGTTGGGACCTGTCAAGTGTAGAATCCGCGCCATGCCAGGTTTCTTTCTCCACTCTTGTTTCCGTGGACCGATAGAATAGGATCGCCTTTTCACCTTTTCGCCTGGGAGGGACGTAAAATGTCTGTAGGTCTTGCACACTGTAAGCTTCAAGTGCGTCGAGATCTTTGTAATGCTCCCACGGAATCATGGTAATTCGCAAACTCTGATTATCACCAGCGAATGCTTGTATTGACGGTCGACTGGAGAACACAGCATTAACCTCGTCTTCCGAGTCGCTACCGAAGATCAACATGGGGGCGGACGGTTCCGGGTTGTTGCGTCGAGATGGCCCAGCATAAACTATCTCTTTTTCTTCCTCGGTATCACTCCCGAAGACAGAAATGGTGGTGACGGCTTTGTTCTCCGGTTTGTGACATCTCTCCATGTCCTGGAAATCTGGCAAAAAGTATTTTGCATCTTCGTACTTGCGGACTTCGTTCACGGAAAATGGGTTCAGCTCACCTGTTACGGTATACTCGAGACCATCCTTGAAATACTTCATACACTGGTATTGCGTAGAAGGGATGATGTTGTACTCATGTAACCAAGGACGACCGAGCAAAGCATTGTAGCAGGTCTTGGCGTCAATGACGTGAAACTTAATATCTATGATGAGTAGTCCGAAGCGTAATGTTAGTATCACAGATCCGAGAGTTCGTGATGACTGGGAGTCAAAACCGGAGATGGTAATTTTATCACGAGCGAGGTGCTGAACGCTCATGCATATTTCCTTCAACACCCGTACATTAAGGAGATTAACAGAGGATCCATTATCGACTAGGATTTTGCCTATCTTGATATCGTGACAGTATCCGGAGACATACAGGGGACAGTTGTGGTCGCACGTCCCGAGGAGAAGGTCTTCATCACCGAAAGTGACATCGGCTGTGTGCACTTCTTCCAGCTCGTCCTTCATCTTTTCTTCGGCGAGGAGAGCTTAGAATTGCTCAGGCTCTTGCAGTGCCTTGATTAATGAATCTCTTGCTTCTTTTGATAATAAGAGGGCGTCGAGAATGCTGAGCTGAGAGGGTAGCTTTCTCAGGTGCGCTAGGATGTTGTAGTCCACCTTACCTTTCCTTGGAGGGTCATTGGCAGTCAGCTCTTTCATGACTTGGTCATCTAAGGCGATATCCTCAGCGACCATTTCCTTTCCCTTATCTTTTCTAGTTGCGGGCCCGAGATTCTTTTCTGGAAGCGTGCGATTGCGCAGCTGAATGTTTTCGCAGGCCTTCGGTTCTTCCTCTTTCCCCAAGATGGATTCTTTAAAGAGAGGGCCCAGAGTCAGTTCCTTGTCAGTGTCGCTCCCGAAAGTGAGAACCTGCGATCCTCCGGCGCTGACCGTGCGATAGTTACCGGTAGTTCTTTTATGCTCCTCTGTCGTACTTCTTTTCTCCCGATGAGTTTTGCGTTTCATCCGCTTAAAATTTTGCCGGTGAGCAACGTATCCCTGCCACCATCTTTTAAAATCGTCACACTCTTTGGTAGGAATCTTTCGATGATATGAGCAGTAGCTAGGATGCATCTCTGCTTCGCTGGGAGTATTTCCTTCGGAGGGTGGTAGCTTCATTCCCATTGATATGGCTTTAGCGAACCTTTTCCTTGTCTTGAACTTGTTTTTATCCGCGGAGGATGTTCCTTGATTCGGCGGGAGTGTCTCGACTCTTTTGTCTAGTCGCCAGCGTTTGGCTCTTTCAAATATGGCCATCTCACGCTCCCGATCGGCTCTACTTTTTAGATGAATTTCATTCAGGAAGGCATCGATCATCTCGTCTGACGGCCATAAAAGTTCTGGTTCAGGACCTTGTTAGTTATATGTATGCCCTAGAGGCCATTACTGTACATAGGATGTAAATTATAGTGGATGCTGGGACATATATAGGTAGGACTTTCTTGCTCGACATGATAGTACGCTATCTGGTTGCTCTTTATCTTAACATGTATACTTTCTGTCTCTCTCTGATTACATGTTGATAAAGCCCTTAGGATGTGTACTCGACTTCCAGGACTATGATGAAGATCATACTAGTGGGGCCTGGGTAGTCAATGAGTACATCCTTCAATGTTCCTAGTCGTGGGAATATCGAGACGGGGCATCGATATTCCAGAGTAGACTAGCGTATATCTTCTCGACCCATATGATGGGCGATGGATGATCCCATATCCATTGGTGTTTGACATCAGAGATGGTATGCGGGTGCTCAGTGGAGACTGGGTACACTGAACGGACTCGCCGAGAACTCCCAGATGGTATTATACCTCACGTCAGATGGCAGTTCTCTGGTGACACTGGTACAGCTTAGTCTGTTGACCCGAGATCGTCATAGAGTCTTGTGTGTCTCCCACTGTGCTTTGATTTCCACCCTACCACGGATCTACTGAGTCGTGCAAACAGGTGGTTTTTGGGTACAGTCCTGATTCACATGGAGGCAATGAGCGATAGGAGGGGATTCGTCTCTCCCGGTATTGGGGGTTGATGTTGCGCTATGTTCGACTGGCCATAACAGGAAATCCCTGGCCAGGGTTGCAGTGATATACTGGTAAGAGTTATCAGTAGTTTCACGATAGTTATGGACCTCACGTCGGCATGACTTATCGAACTATTGGGGTCTGGCGTTTACCACCCCTAGGCGAGATATGCGACATATCAGACGAACAGACTGGACTGTACGGTAAGTGTTACTGGTTGGATTCATAGGAGTGTGAGCGGGCTTGCTCGTCGATCTTCTGATCGCTCAATACCCGGGTGGCCGTTACGTTTAGCAGACCGCTTGCGGCTTGTGGGTGTTTGATATGATCATCATCTGCTGCCGGAGTATTGACGAGTCTTTAGAGTCCTACACAGAGGTTTCCTGGCTCAAGAGAAACGAAATAGGAGCGCATATGAGATATGTGCGGGACCGAGAATAATGCGTGTATGTGATACCGTATTTCATTCTCGCGATGAATGTGTCGAATAGTTGTATGCGATATAACCTAGTTATCGAATCAAGGATTGATTCGATAAGCCGATACATTGGATACTGGCCGGTTATATGCGACATGACCGGATCATTGAATCAAGTGTTGATTTAATGATTTAATATATAATTATATATCTGATATATTACTTTGCATTAACTAGTATTGGTTCATTTTAAAAGGATTTTCTCACTTGATGTACACAAATTGTATATGTGATATACTTTTGTGCACAAGATTGTATCATGTTTGATGATACATGAATGTTAGGGTGCATGTTTAGATTAAACCATGGTTATGTGATGGTTAGGGTTTTGTTTTTATTTACTTATTCATTTATTTATTTATTTATTCATTTTGGAAAAGATAAATAAGCAATGGTGGCATTCTTTGTTTGTTTGTTGAAGCTTCTTGAAGCTTTGAACAAGTCCACCATTCTTGTCTCTTCCTTAACCCTAACCATTCAAGTTAACCATGGGCTATTCTCTACACCTAACCATGGTTGCCAAATGATAAGTATTCACTTTATTTTCCTTTTAATAATAACTTATCATATATTCTTTCATCTTCTTCTTCATCTTCAACATGAAGAAACCTTGCTCCATCAATGGCAACTTGTGAAAATGAGTGAGAAATCCAATTCTAAAGTGAACCCACCTCCTATTTCTTCATCCTCTACCTCTTGCCAAGTAGTATAGGGTGTTTTCTTCACAAGTTTTATGACTTTGTGAAGTGGGAGCTTGATCTTGTGATGCCTCGACGTAGATCATCTTCGGCATCGAAGTCGACGACCTAGCCCGCCCTTTTCTCCGATGAAGCCGATGCTAGAGTCCAAGATCCGATTTGGACAGCGAGGGGACTTTATCACGGAGCCATGGAGGTGGAGAACCGGATCTACAAAGGTTGTAGCTTCTTTCCTTTACATTAAAGTTGTTTATTTGCATCGTATCGCCTATACATCTAGTTAACGATCTGTATTAGGGTTTCTCGGCACTTGTAAAATACTCATTATCCATGTTTGATCACTTGTGAGACTTCATTAGTGTGCCTAGGAACCCTACAGTGGTATCAGAGCCTAGCTAGAGCCTTAGGCGATGCGTAGACGGAGTTAGATGTCCGATCGAACCGAAACCCTAATTCAAACTTGCTCTCTGTACATTTTCTGAAATCGTGGATTTTTGAGGATTAAAAATATTCAGAAAACTCAGCGGGAATATTTAGGAGTTACTGTACAAGTCGAGTGGCTGAACCCATCAAACCGCCGCGTTTCCGCGGCCGTACGGTCGCATCTCCCATTATTTTTGGCACAGTAATTTCTAAATTTAGGTGCTGTATTTTCTGGGAATTTTTAATATTTATTCAAGAGTTGAATTTTCTGGGTTGTATTGGGGACTCGGTGTTTCGATCGGATTGTCTAATTTTTTCAGTGTGTTTTTCCGGGTAATTTTTAGAATATGTTAAAAAGTTCGACCGGATATAAATACCCACTTTTTCCCCTGTCGGGAAATTTCCAAGTGTTGGATCTTTCCGTGGTTTAATAACGTTCTAAGTAGTGCAAGTAACGCAATGGACCCTCTAGAAGACAACAAACCTTAACTCGATTATGTGACCGTCTTGAACTGCCCTTTGAACCTTAGGGTTTGGGGTAGTACGGCGTGCCACATGTGAGGCGTTGGCTTGACCCTTCTACGGCTGGACCGTTGGTACTGAGGCACGAACTGAATGTTTTTAGACTTATTTCATGTGTTGAGCTGTTTCGGGAAAACTTGGGTGTTCGATTGTTCGATTGGAAAGTTTAACATTTTCTATTTATCCGGAATGTGATACAATAATTGGAATTCACAAGTAGTTATGAGATAACTGAATGAATGTTATAAATCTAGCGGTTTAGTCTTACTTGATCGGTTGCCACGGAATTTTGATGCGATCAAAAGTCCGTCGCAATCACGTAGCGTACGCGGATACTCGCCGGATAAACTTAATAGACTGCTACACCCTATAGCCTCGACCAAGTGACTGTAGGAGAACCCCGTCGCCGAAAGCATCCGTTTGGATGCTCGCGGCAGCGGTGTTCCGCCTTAGTGCACTTCGTCGACGGCATCGGGGGTGCGGCCGTCTATTGAAGTTTGCGACGAGCATTCGATCAAAATGTTGGGAATCTTGTTGAATTGCCCGACTTGATATTGAAAAGTGTTTTCGATTTTGAGACTAAAATGCGGGGTTTATAATTGTTAGGCATGCGATGTCTAAGTATTTCATTTGATTAGGCATGCGATGTCTAAAGAGGTTGCGGATTCCAACTGTTGTAGTTTTACACTTTCTTTTCTGTGACCGTAAGTGTAATGTGTGATATCGCCGGTTTCGTTACTATACGTCAACGACAATTGGGATGCGCATATTTACTTACGTTGATGACATGTGATGTTATGTGTTGCTGGATATGTTATATTGGATCGTCGTGTTTGAATAGCCGGGGTTTTTTTTTATGTGAGATGAGTGTTTTTCATTTTCATTCATGTAAAAACTTGTATGTAATATTCTTTTATTGGGACACTTCCAGGTTGCGGAAGATGTCACCCATTGTATATTATTTACTTTTCCGCACTAGGAAAGACCCAAGGAGGAGGGCACAAGTAACCGGGTTCTGGAGTCCAGTGGGAGACCAACTCGAGGAGTCGAGTCCGAGTCTCCTTACTCTAGAATTGGTAGGGTTGCTTGCCGCTCTCGTAGGGGTCTAGGGGTATGGGTTTGGCTATTCATCGCGACCGTGGAATCCGTGTTTTATATTGGCTCGTATTGAAAACACGGACGTCCTAGTATATCCAATATTTCATATATGTTTCTTCTGCTGCGATATCTGTGATGTGATCATGTGATGTTCTATGATAGATACAGTATATAGTATATATGATATATTATATAGACGTTGCTTATGTTTTACACCCGCGCTAGCCCTGCCTCGCTCTGGCGTTAGTTACCTAACCTAACGGTGCAGACAGGACATCGAGGCGAATGCGGATGACATAAGCGCACGTTATATTTATCTGTGATGGTTAGGTGGACTTAAATGATGGGATATTCATTAATGAGATTAATGAAAGAAAATAAACCTAATTGATGTTGTGGAATCGAATTTCAAAATAAAAACAGGTAGCTACAGTTTTTGCTTTGCATCGAGGTGTTCATTATAGAACATCCTGCACCTTATTCGATGAGGAAAGGACCGAGATCCCTTCACCGGGAGTGACTCCTTTAGCAATAACCGGCAGATGCTACACACTCGGTTGGTTTTTGATTGCTTCTATAGTTTCTGCTTTGCACAGTGATATATATGATATATCCCGCACCTCATTCGACGAGGAAAGGGCCGACGATCCTTTCACCGGGGGTGACCCCTTTAGCAAAACTAGAAAAGCTTCAAAAACATTCCATTTAAAAACCATTTGATTCCGCAACGAGATCAAGTTCAAAGCATTAAAGGTTTTCATAAAAACCATTCGCAACCCTCCGTCATTTTAGGAAGTAGAGTACTTAGTATTCGTGCTACGTTTGTCGACCATAGCCGAGGCGTAGTGTGCGGTAGCTAAGTGATGTCTTCCTACACAGCATATGATGCGATTAGTTAGGACAGTCATGTGTCTTTGTTGACCTTAGCCAAGGGTCATGTGGGTGGGTCTAATTAATCACGAAATGACGGGTAGAACTTGACTAGTACCTATGATTTGTTGACCTTAGCCAAGGTCATAGGTGCTAGGGGTAAAAACCATTATCGGGAGTTTCAAGTGTTGAAATTTGCAATGAGATTGCATACCTTCTATATGATAGTTGGATCCCGATACCCACTGCGAGTAATTGTTACTCCTGGGAGAGTTTTGCACTTTGCAATTAACCGATCAAGTAGGTGTCTAGAAAGGTGTCAACGGGGTTACGCATCTCGGAAAACGAGATTTACTGTAATTAGGTCCGTGCGAAAGCATGGGGTACCTCCCTCAAAGTACCGACACTGGCCTGGCTGAAAGATTGGCGAACTTGTATAGTGTAATTAATCCCGGTTAATCTTTCCTTTTAAGGTTTGAAGGAAGATTTGATAAAAACAGTGGGAGCCATCCTGATTAGATAAAATAAATAACCAATCTAATCTTGCAAGAGCGCACGCAGAGTGTTTTCTTCTCTCTCTCTCCAGGTAGCGACCATATCACGCCTTAATCAAGATAATAATATGGATTATTGACCGAACCCGCTTGTTATACTGAGCTGGAGAATGTTGGTCCCGCTCCAACTTATAATTATTATAAGACAGAGCAGGAAATAGGGGAATACCAGAATTCCTATGCTGCCCAAACGAAGAAAGTGCATATGATGCATCTCCTTCGGGTGTGTTCATTATATAGAACTGTTTCTCAGTATTCTCTGCATCCTGGGTATTTGATACCGGATCAAGATCCCAGATATGTAATCTGTTACATAGGGCTACAAAAGGGTAGAAAAACTGAGAACGGGTGATAAGTTTCATGAGACAGAAAACGGGGCAAGTGTTGCAGCCAAGTCTGTTGGTCACTGTCACCCTGTATCACCAATATATTGATTCTGAACAAATGCTATTAGATACCGAACCTGATATACAAAATCATATCAGTCTCTTTATTAGTAAAGAAAGGATATAATTTTGTATTGTTGGATGATGTTTTGAACATTTCCTATATCAAAAGTTGATCGGTTCAGGCACGTTATCTAAAAGCATTGACGTTCTAAATCAAACTACAGTTCCTAGTATACAGAGCACACACAAGAGGAAGAGTTCAGAAATGAACGAATCCTTCTTGAGGCATTGTAGACTAGGTCACATCAATGCGACCCGACTGGCTGAAGTTACATTTTAGATGCATATTTAAATTAGTTTGAATTTACATCTTGTAAAACTTGCCAGTCATGTCACAAAGATTAGATGACCATAGCCCTGTTTATTGGAAACAGAGAAAGAGTTAATGAACTCTTGAGACTGATATATGATGATGTATGTAAGGTCTCCTGTCTACACATGCCAGGACTGGTTCTTTATATTTCATTATATTCTCTGATAATCTCTCAAGATTCAGTCATATATTCCTGTTGAAACATAAGTCTGAAGCTTTTGAGGTATTCACAGAATATAAGTTAGAAGTAGAGAACCAAAATACGGGTATAAGTATTATGTCCTATGATGAGATCAGGGAGGAGAATACTTGTGCATGGAATCCTTGGACTATTCTAAAGGAAAATGAGATTCTCTCTCAGTATTACTCCTCTGAATACACCACAGCACAACGGTGTATCGGGGCGGAGCAATCACACAATATTAGATATCGTGTGCTCTATGATGAGTATTACTGAGTTACCTATTTCCTTTCGGGGTTGTGCACTTGAGAAGCTGCATACCTATTGAATTGGGTTCGAATCAAATCAGTGCCTACCACTCCATATGAGATATGGTATGGGAAGAGCCCATATCTTAAGTTGGTTAAGATTTGGGGTTGACCGGCCTATGTCTAAAAGCAAAATCCGGACAAGCTCGAGACAAGGTCTGTTATGTAGGAAATGTTCCGGCTATACAAACTGCAACTGATGATTTGATAGAACCAAAGGATTCAATAGTAACCAACGAACCTCAGCCTCTCCGCCGATCTAGCAGGGTTCCTCACCCATCTGAGAGTTACTTCGGTTTCTCAATGACAGTGGGAGTGAGGAATGCATCATGAGATGATGACCCATCTAGTATCGAGCAGGCCATCGAGAGTAGGGACTCTGTAAGAATGGCTGGGTGCTTAGCGATCTGAGATGGAATCCATATACACCAACAAAGTATGGACTTTGGTTGCGATATTTGAAGGGTTAAATCCCCATCAGGAGCAAGTATATCTTGAGAAGATTACTTGGTGTAGATGGAAAAGTTGAGACTTTCAAAGCTAGACTTGTTAAAGGTTTTCGTCATCAACCAAGAGTGGAAAATGATGAAACCTTTTCCAGGGACTATACTTAAGTCCATCCAGATCCTACTTACCATTACTACATACCATGACTGCGATATCTGGTGGTTGGATGTCATGACTGCTTTTCTAAATACTGATTTAGAATAGAAAGTCTATAAGTACACAGCCAGAGGGCTTTGTAAACAGTGGGAGCAGCGGAAACATGTACAAGTTGCTTTACAGGATAAAGCAGGCATCGCGGAGTTGGAACATCTGTTTTGATGTGGTAGTCAAAGAGTTTGACTTCATCAAAATGGTAGATGAACCTTGTATGTACAAAAGGGCAGTATGGAGTATGGTAATGATCCTCGTAGAGTACGTGGATGACATACTCTTGATAGGAAAAGAGTTTCCTATGCTACGATCGGTCGATCTCCTCTTATCACATAGATTCTCCATATAGGATCAAAGTGATACCTCCTAAATCCTGAGATTTGGGTCTATGAGATAGATCTAAATGGATGTTAGGATTCTCACTAATTGCAGTGAGATGGTATCAGTTGATCCTGGGGAGAATCACTGGAAAGGTTTCAGGGTAATAAAGACGACTGAATGTCAGTCACATGCATTGTCTTTACCCTCGGTAAAGGGACGGTATGCTGGAAGATTTCCAAGCTAGATACCGTGGCAAACTAGACGATAAAGGCTGGTAAAATCGCTATTAAAGATACTACCAAAGAGGCAGTTTGGGTGTATATTGGTTCATGAGATGAACTAGGTTCCTACCATTGTGTGACAATGGAAGTGTGGCTTTGGCCCTGGAACCCTGGTCCCATCAGTGACCCAGACATATTCTGAGGCAGCATCACCTGATCATGGAGATAGTTGATCTCCAGGTTGATCAAGGTTTGGAGAGTAGACTCAGAGGAGAACACGGCGGATCCACTCACTGTTGGAGATAATGCCCTCAGAGTCAATTATTGGATCACATGTACGTGATTGCAATGATTGATGGAGGACCTATCCCGGTAGGACAGTCTTACTCGAGATAATAGTATGCTATCTGGTTTACCTTTATCATCGTGTACTGTTTTAGGTGACCTGACACGTCGCTATTACACGTTGATAGAGCCCCTAGGATTCTTGCTTGACCACCAGCAGTATGAGGGCGATCATATAAGTGGGAGCTGGGGTCTATAAGCATATCCTGAAATGGTCCCTAGTCGTGTGAGTTTCGAGACAGGGCATCGATACTCCATAGTAGACTAGTGTATACAGTCGAGACCCCGACGAGGGGCGGTGGCCGGTCTCACAAGCCACTGGTGTCAGTTGGATCACCTAAGATGTATACAGGTGCTCATTGGGTTATGAGTACACCGGACAGGACTCGCCGGGAACATGCCAGTTGGTCATATACCAGACGTCAGATGGCAGTTCCCTGGTGACATGTGTGCAGGTTAGTTCATCGACCTGGGGATCGTCATTTGTCTTGTGTGAGTTCCCACTGTACTTTGATTACTACCCTACCACGGCTCAAAGGAGTCGTGCAAACAGGTTTTAGTTGGGTACAGTCCCGAGCCACATGGAGGCAGTGAGCGTATCTTCAGGGGTTTGTCTCTCCCGGTATTGGGGGTGAGGTCGTGCTGTGTCTAGGAGAGCCATTACACGAAGCCCTCGGCCGATGCAAGGAGATTTACTGGTAGGTATTCCAGTAGTATCTCAGGGTGTTCTGGGCTACACTCCGACACGACTTGTACCGCTTTTGGGGGTCTGACTTTTACCAACCCCCTAGGCCCGCCATGCGATGCTCATAGACGAACGGACCGGACTGTACGGATATTGTCACTGACAGGCTCAGTAGGGTTGTCTGGCTGAGTTCACTCACAGACGTCCCTTTTAGTCAATACCTGGTAGCCCGTTAAGTATTGGCTTATACCTCTGACGTGCTAGTGGTTAAATCCACAACCAAGGTGTTGACGAGTCTTTAGAGTCCCCCACATTCAGTTACTCAGCTTTCGGGCGAAAGGTTGTAGAGGCCGTATGGAGATATGGCAAGGTCCGATCAGATACGTGCGGTATTGCACGGATCAGGATCGGACAGTATGTACTATAGGCCGTATGGTTATATGGCAGGGTTCGATCAGATACGTGCGGTATTGCACGGATCAGGATCGAACAGATATTACTAGCCGGTTTTGGTATAAGCCGGATCCTAGTATAGTACAGCGTAGACTTTGTCTCATTGCATTTGTATTTCGGTCGAAATACAGATGCGGGTGTGTATGCACAGTATCGGGGTTTTCCTGTAATTTATTACGGGACCAGTTTTCTGGAGTTGCCAGTTTGCTTTTCGTTTCGGCCGATTTCCATTGTTCCGTTCATTGGCCGAAGATTGGTGGAGGAGGGTTTATTTGCATTATTGCAAATAAGCATTTTGTGGAGGGGGTCTTTGCATATATTTGTATCCTGATGGTTTTCATGATTAGCACCATCACTTGACTTTTTCTTCTCATGATGGCTTGACTTTTTGATGCCATCATGCATGAGATGATGGTTGCCTTGGAGTGTTGGATTTGTTGTGATCATTCACATTTGCATGAGAGCTTCCTCTCTCTCTCTTACATGATATGTTTTTGGCTCCTATTATTTTTGGTCTCTCTCTCATTTTTTCCTCACCCTCCCCTCACTTGTAGTGGCCGGCCCAAGCATGAGAAGGGGCTGTCCAAAATTTTGGGGGTGGGTATTTGGTCCATTTCATGCTCCCAAATATCCACAAGTTCCATCTCCAAACTCCATAGTTCATCCCTCCACCAAAAGGCAATTCCTACAACCCCAAAGTGAGATTTGAGTACTACACATTCTACAACGGATCTTGGGCACGTCGAGTAGCCGGCTTCGTGCCCGAGTTGCCTCGGCATTGAGGTGGGAGCCCGTAAAAGAAGTAGGCGATGTGGTGCACTTCCGGCGACGAGGAGGAGACGGAACATTCCGCAAGAGATCGGGACGACGACGAGAAGACCGGAGGACTCGGATCTGTCGGTATACTTCTCTTCCCTATCTTGTTTGTAGCTTAGACTTGTTAATGGTTACGATCCGGATGTTTAGTGCGCGGTGGTGCCGGTTTGCTAAGTCCGCAAAATTAAAGTTTATCACCGCTTCCGCATTCCGGCGTCGGATCGACGGCCGGGGCGCCACCGTGCACTTACAGTGGTATCAGAGCCTCGCCATTAACTTAGTCTAGCTTTGTGTAATGTGTTTGCATTTCCGATCGATCAAAAAGTTCCAAAACCCGTATTTTGTTAGCATCAGTTTTCTGTTGGAAATTTTTAGTGTCGAAAAATTTTTCAGGTTGTAAAATATTGATGTACTGGAAAATCTAAGAGCTCTGTAAAAATTCGATGAAGTGACTCCACAGTTGGAGCGCGGAACCGCTGCGAAAACCCCCTTCCCGCCGCTGTTCCGCCGCGCACTGTGGAAATCACTGCACCAATTTTTTACAGAGGCTTTCTGGGGTGAAAAGTGGGGTTTTGGAATAATAACATTGGGCCCAGAATTTCTTGATCTGCTACAGTTTTGATTGGGGGCCCACTTGTTAAAATTTGATTGATCGAAAATTTTAAACACATATTTCACAGTATTTACATTATATCTGCGGCCGTGAATGTCACTCGATCGGTAAATCCGGTCTAACTGCTATAGCCCGGTTAGACGGATTTGCGAACGTGACTTTCACGTTGATGTTTTGTTTTTGCTGTGATGTTGCGGATTGGTCGTGGGGGATAGCCTGGATGCAATGCTAGTACAGTTGTGGATGTATTATGTACATTTGATATTGCGGGGCGAGCGTCCGACATGTGGACTGCCGTCACTGCCTGTTTGTATTATTATTTTGGGGCACGACCTGGTTGCGGTCGATGTACCCGTTGTATGTATATTTTACTTTCTGTACTAGGATTACCCCGCGGAGGGGTGCACGGATAGCCGGGTTCTGGAGGGCAACAAGCCCGCATCTCATGGCATTGAGACGGAGGGGGCTTCACTCTAGGATTGGCGGGCTATTCGCCGCACTCGTAGGGGGTACAGGTTGACCCAGGAGGGGTGCCCAAGTTGCCGGATTCCGTGAAGTGCTGGGTGGTCCATTCACGGTACTGAAAGGGGCTGCCTCGCTTCAGGTTTTGGCGGGTGACTTGCCGCGCCCGTAGGGGTCTAGGATTTCATTGCGCAGGCTATCCACACGACCAGGGGAACGTCGGGTTTCAGTAGTGGCTCTGTGAAACCCGGGGATCCCAGATATCTGAATTGTTTCTGTGATGCTGTTCATTCTCTGTGATGTTGCATTTCTTTCACGCCTTGAGCGAAATATAATATATTGGTATATATATTAGTAGATGTTGTATATGTTTTGCATCCGCGCTAGTCCAGTCCCCGCTCTGTCGTTAGTAAGCTAACCTAACGGGTAATGACGGGACCCAGTGGCGAATGCGGATGGCATATACGTACATCAGTATATTTTCGTTCTTTTTGGTGTGATCAATTGATGGGGCTGCGTTGATTCGGATCAATGCAAGTTAAAAACAAACCTAATCTGATGTTGTTGGAACACTTTTCAAAAAGCTGTTATTGCAAGGACGTTCACTTTTGTTTTGCATCGTGATATTCAGTTGGAATATCCTGCTCCTCAGTCGACGAGGCAAGGGCCGAGATCCCTTCACCGGGAGTGACCCCTTGGACAAAAGTTTGCGTCGGGGCATTAACTTCACTATAGCCGATTACTTTTGCTTTGCATCGCGGTATTCATTTGGAATATCCTGCACCCCATTCTACGGGGAAAGAGCCGAGATCCCTTCACCGGGAGTGACCTCTTTAGCAACGGTTTTCGTCACTATATTTTTTTAAAAGCTATCCGTTCCTTCGACGATATCAAGTTCTTTACGTTAAAGGTTTTCGCCAGAAACCATTCGTAGCCCTCTGTCGTTTCATATGGGTGGTCAATAGTATTCAAGCTGTGTATGTTGGCCAAAGTCAAGGCACAGTGATTGGTAGCTATTGGGGCATTCATATGCAGCATAGATAGATGCGTTGGTTTGGGACAGTCGTACTGCCATTTTGGCCAAAGTCAAGGGTATGTACGGGTGGATTCAAATTAACCTGGAAAATGACGGGTAGAACTTGACATGTGACTTATGATATGTTGGCCAAAGTCAAGGTCATAAGAGCATGGGGCAGAAATCACATCGGGAGTTTCAAAAGAACTGAAACTTGCCAGATATGCGCATACCTTCTGGAGTGTGACACCGTGAGCGGATTCCGTCACGTTATCATGCGATGATAGTTGGATCCCGATTCCCACTGATGAGTTAGTTTACTCCTCGGGTGATCCTGACTAATTCTTCTTTCAGGTTTGGAGGAGAATTTGACGGTACAGTGGGAGGATTCCAGATTAGATAAATTGGTAACCATTCTGATCTAGGTTAGAGTGCACGCTGAGTGTTTCTTTTCTCTCTCTCTTTGGTAGCGACCATTGACCCGACCCTAAGACTATGACTCAGTGACCAAGTTGACCGAACCTTCTTAACACTGGCTTTTGGATTGTCAGAGTTGCGAACCTCATTGCCACTCCTACTTTTACCCTTTTCTCCAGGACACCCCGTACTATTACGAACGTCCACTTCCATTGGACAAAACCATCGTATGGTTAGATACGAACTCGAAGGGATTTATTCGAGGATGGTTTCCGGTTCTGGAGAAAACGGATAGGACTATTCAGTTGTATTTTCCTTTTACCCTCTCTCAGGTTACGAGTACTCCTTGGTTTAGGGGTAGTACACCTATTACGCAAATTGGATTGTCTTCTTCCAAACCTTAGGCTGGTGCCGACCGGTAGGGAATGAAGAAAACCAATTAGCATAACGATGGTGTGCAGAAGGTATTAAGTAAAGACAAAGTAAGGGATTAGTAAGAGGGCAAAGTAAATTGCAACAGGTATTCACGACCAAACCAAGTATTCCTTCGCCAATCCTAAATCACCTTTGTATTTCTCCAGAACACTCCGTATCACTACGAAGATCCACAGTTTATTGGATACTCCATCGTATGGTTATATACGAACTCGAAAGGAACTTGTTCCAGTTCGGGGATGGATTCTGGTTCAGGAGAAATAGGAATAAGATTTATTCAGGTGTCTTTTATCTTCACCTTCTCTCGCATTGCGAGTGTTCCTAGGATTAGGACAGTACACCCATTATGCTTATTGGATAGTCTTCTTCCAAACCATAGGCTGGTGCCGAACGGTAGGGAAGAAAGAAAACCATTTGGCCTAAAGGGGTGTGCAGAAGGTAATGACTAAAGACATATGAAGGGATTTGGAGAGGTGACAAGGAATTACACGGTTACAGTTGTGAATCTGGATAATGGAAGAGGCATTACTAGGAATACCAGGATACCCCATCGAAACATTTCAATGTTTTCAGTTTCACTGTGTACTGTTAAAAGAAAACTGATTTCCCAATTAGATACTTACTCCAGGGTATGTATTTACCAGGTTTTGATTCTCACATCTGTATGGTTTTACAGGTGATGAGTGGGAGTAAGTTATTGGGAATTGGGTGATCATCCTCATTATATCGGGATTCGTTGTAATCGGTGATATTTGAGGAGATCACCTGGGCTGTTTGCCGGTCGGCAAATATTTGGTTTTGAATATCCTCTGTTATGCACCAATTTCAAATTGATATATCTGTACGTCTATTTTCATAGAGTGAGATATACCTTTATGAAATTATGTCTACGACATTTACCTATATCAGTGGATGGTTAGGTAAGGAGCATTAAACATCGGTGTAATTCTTCTTAACCATAAGTACAGTTTTCAACCTACGACACACAGTGAATGAGTTATCAGACTCAAGGGACTTATACAGGGTATTGTATGTTGTCCAGGGTCCATCAGGACAAAGGGGATGGTCCTCGTACTATATTCGGTTTACTTATGACTTCTCTAGTTTTTAGACAGGTGTTTCGTGGAAACACAGGGTCCGAATTTTGAGAAGTTATAGGTATTTGAATAAGAGTAGAGAACCAGGTGTAGCAAGTATCGGGATTCTTCAAAGAGATCGAAGATGTAGATACTTGTGTATGGTGTTCAGTTGATGGTAATGACTAAGAGAACTTGCTTCTCTTTCAGGTTACTCATAATTGGAAGCATTCCTAAGTTGAGTAACGCTGATCGGCCTCCTTCCATTTAGTTGACATGCGCTGGAGACAGCTGCATGATTTGAATCTGGTTCAATTAAATCAGTGCCTCTGTTTCTATATTGGATATAGAACAGTTCATATCTTAACGATGTTAAGGTACGGGGAATTGTCCGGCTTATGATTAAAACCAGACTCTGGATGACTCAAGGCACGTTTCTGTAATGGCTGTTTGTGGGTTGACCCAGGCTATGACGAGGGTTGATTTTCTACCATTTGGGTGAACAATAGAGATATTGTTCTAGACTCGCCACAGTTTTATTAAAAATGGATTTTTTCAGAAATCAGTAGTGGGAGTATGGTAGAACTGGAAGTGATTCCAGAACCACAAACGATTACTGAAGATTTGATAAGGAACCTAAAGATTCAATCTGGATTGACATTCCATTGGCCACTCCGCAGATAAGGTGGGTAACTTCAGGCACCCGAGAGGTACTACGGTAGCCTCAAGGACGGTGACAGGGAAGTTCTTGTTTACCCACAATTACCATTGCTGTTGTTCCAGGCTGCGAGACCCGGCGGGAGGATGAGTATAGCGTCGTTCTAAAACTAGTTTTAGAAATGTACGTCTATATGACTCTGCCAGAGGGTTGTCGTAGTCAGTGGGAGCAGCGGAAGCATTGGTGGACAGGTAGCTTATGTCTATTTATAGACTAAAGCAGATGTAGCGGAGATAGATCATCTATTTCTGACGTGACAGTCATGGGCTTGACTTCATCAGAATAAGGGATGGATCTGTTGAGAAGGTAGTAGGGTGTGATATCCTGGTATTTGGATGACATACACAGAGTAGGAAGTGATATTCCTACACTACAATCGGTTATACTTTGGTCGTCACACAGTGTTTTCTCCACAAAGGAAATGGATTTTATATCAGACATACTGGTTACTAGATCTATGGTTTTAGATCTAGATTTGGGTGGTTTCCCAATCAGGGTACTTAGACAGCATTCTAAGAGTATTTAGAATGGACGACTCCTGGCACGGTAGTGTACTTGCAGGTAATGGAGTCACCCTCTCCAAAGGTGTCTTACAGACTGAAGGGGAGAGGGATGTGCATGATTGGCAGATCACTTGCTCAGGCAATTGAGTCAATCATGAGATGTCAAGTACCACACCAGATGTTGTTCTTGCACTAGATGCAATAAGTTGACATTAATCCAATCCTGGAGAAACAGTCGGAAGCAGTTTTGGAACATAAGAGGATGTTCTAGGGATATGATAACGACAGCCTCATTCGGGAGACAGTTATCATTCCAGGCTTCCAAGGTGACATGGACAACAAGGAGGTTGTCAGAGTTATAGTTTTCCTTCTTATGAGGGGCAGTATTTTGGACAGGTGGTCCAAGGCAATACTGAGGGAGGCATGGCGCAGGATACTGATTAAGTTCAGTTGACGATACAGTCTAAGAAGTTTGGATTTGGAGTTCATTTATGAGCTATGTCCCATCAGACATCCAGACACATTCTAAGACAGGTATTGCTCATTTCGGGAGATGGGTTTCTCCGCAAACTTGAGATATAGAGAGACATAGAAAGAGACATCAAGACGGATCCACTCACTAAGGCTATTCCTCGAACGCAATAGTTTCGCAAACGAGCTTTATGAGACTGACTAGTAGAGGAGTTGGGTGTTCGGTATCACACGGGCTGTGTGTATGCGACATCGCAATAATTAGCCTTGAGTGCAAGTGGGAGATTGTTGGAGATAATGCCCTCAGAGTCAATTATTGGATCACAGGTACGTGATTGCAATGATTGATGGAGGACCTATCCCGGTAGGACAGTCTTACTCGAGATGATAGTATGCTATCTGGTTTACCTTTATCATCGTGTACTGTTTTAGGTGACCTGACACGTCGCTATTACACGTTGATAGAGCCCCTAGGATTCTTGCTTGACCACCAGCAGTATGAGGGCGATCATATAAGTGGGAGCTGGGGTCTATAAGCATATCCTGAAATGGTCCCTAGTCGTGTGAGTTTCGAGACAGGGCATCGATACTCCATAGTAGACTAGTGTATACAGTCGAGACCCCGACGAGGGGCGGTGGCCGGTCTCACAAGCCACTGGTGTCAGTTGGATCACCTAAGATGTATACAGGTGCTCATTGGGTTATGAGTACACCGGACAGGACTCGCCGGGAACATGCCAGTTGGTCATATACCAGACGTCAGATGGCAGTTCCCTGGTGACATGTGTGCAGGTTAGTTCATCGACCTGGGGATCGTCATTTGTCTTGTGTGAGTTCCCACTGTACTTTGATTACTACCCTACCACGGCTCAAAGGAGTCGTGCAAACAGGTTTTAGTTGGGTACAGTCCCGAGCCACATGGAGACAGTGAGCGTATCTTCAGGGGTTTGTCTCTCCCGGTATTGGGGGTGAGGTCGTGCTATGTCTAGGAGAGCCATTACACGAAGCCCTCGGCCGAGGCAAGGAGATTTACTGGTAGGTATTCCAGTAGTATCTCAGGGTGTTCTGGGCTACACTCCGATACGACTTGTACCACTTTTGGGGGTCTGACTTTTACCAACCCCCTAGGCCCGCCATGCGATGCTCATAGACGAACGGACCGGACTGTACGGATATTGTCACTGATAGGCTCAGTAGGGTTGTCTGGCTAAGTTCACTCACAGACGTCCCTTTTAGTCAATACCTGGTAGCCCGTTACGTATTGGCTTATACCTCTGACGTGCTAGTGGTTAAATCCACAACCAAGGTGTTGACGAGTCTTTAGAGTCCCCCACATTCAGTTACTCAGCTTTCGGGCGAAAGGTTGTAGAGGCCGTATGGAGATATGGTAAGGTCCAATCAGATACGTGCGGTATTGCACGGATCAGGATCGGACAGTATGTACTATAGGCCGTATGGTTATATGGCAGGGTTCGATCAAATACGTGCGGTATTGCACGGATCAGGATCGAACAGATATTACTAGCCGGTTTTGGTATAAGCCGGATCCTAGTATAGTACAGCGTAGACTTTGTCTCATTGCATTTGTATTTCGGTCGAAATACAGATGCGGGTGTGTATGCACAGTATCGGGGTTTTCCTGTAATTTATTACGGGACCAGTTTTCTGGAGTTGCCAGTTTGCTTTTCGTTTCGGCCGATTTCCATTGTTCCGTTCATTGGCCGAAGATTGGTGGAGGAGGGTTTATTTGCATTGTTGCAAATAAGCATTTTGTGGAGGGGGTCTTTGCATATATTTGTATCATGATGGTTTTCATGATTAGCACCATCACTTGACTTTTTCTTCTCATGATGGCTTGACTTTTTGAAGCCATCATGCATGAGATGATGGTTGCCTTGGAGTGTTGGATTTGTTGTGATCATTCACATTTGCATGAGAGCTTCCTCTCTCTCTCTTACATGATATGTTTTTGGCTCCTATTATTTTTGGTCTCTCTCTCATTTTTTCCTCACCCTCCCCTCACTTGTAGTGGCCGGCCCAAGCATGAGAAGGGGCTGTCCAAAATTTTGGGGGTGGGTATTTGGTCCATTTCATGCTCCCAAATATCCACAAGTTCCATCTCCAAACTCCATAGTTCATCCCTCCACCAAAAGGCAATTCCTACAACCCCAAAGTGAGATTTGAGTACTACACATTCTACAACGGATCTTGGGCACGTCGAGTAGCCGGCTTCGTGCCCGAGTTGCCTCGGCATTGAGGTGGGAGCCCGTAAAAGAAGTAGGCGATGTGGTGCACTTCCGGCGACGAGGAGGAGACGGAACATTCCGCAAGAGATCGGGACGACGACGAGAAGACCGGAGGACTCGGATCTGTCGGTATACTTCTCTTCCCTATCTTGTTTGTAGCTTAGACTTGTTAATGGTTACGATCCGGATGTTTAGTGCGCGGTGGTGCCGGTTTGCTAAGTCCGCAAAATTAAAGTTTATCACCGCTTCCGCATTCCGGCGTCGGATCGACGGCCGGGGCGCCACCGTGCACTTACACTCACGAAGGCCTTTTCCCAAAGAGAGACTTTTAGGGGATGGTTGAGTATTAGATACTACAACTACTGCTACAGATGGCCCTAGTGCAAGTGGGAGATTGTTAGTTATATGTATGCCCTAGAGGCCATTACTGTGCATAGGATGTATATTATAGTGGATGCTGGGACATATATAGGTAGGACTTTCTTGCTCGACATGATAGTACGCTATCTGGTTGCTCTTTATCTTAACATGTATACTTTCTGTCTCTCTCTGATTACATGTTGATAAAGCCCTTAGGATGTGTACTCGACTTCCAGGACTATGATGCAGATCATACTAGTGGGGCCTGGGTAGTCAATGAGTACATCCTTCAATGTTCCTAGTCGTGGGAATATCGAGACGGGGCATCGATATTCCAGAGTAGACTAGCGTATATCTTCTCGACCCATATGATGGGTGATGGATGATCCCATATCCATTGGTGTTTGACATCAGAGATGGTATGCGGGTGCTCAGTGGAGACTGGGTACACTGAACGGACTCGCCGAGAACTCCCAGATGGTATTATACCTCACGTCAGATGGCAGTTCTCTGGTGACACTGATACAGCTTAGTCTGTTGACCCGAGATCGTCATAGAGTCTTGTGTGTCTCCCACTGTGCTTTGATTTCCACCTTACCACGGATCTACTGAGTCGTGCAAACAGGTGGTTTTTGGGTACAGTCCTGATTCACATGGAGGCAATGAGCGATAGGAGGGGATTCGTCTCTCCCGGTATTGGGGGTTAATGTTGCGCTATGCTCGACTGGCCATAATAGGAAATCCCTGGCCAGGGTTGCAGTGATATACTGGTAAGAGTTATCAGTAGTTTCACGATAGTTATGGACCTCACGTCGGCATGACTTATCGAACTATTGGGGTCTGGCGTTTACCACCCCTAGGCGAGATATGCGACATATCAGACGAACAGACCGGACTGTACGGTAAGTGTTACTGGTTGGATTCACAGGAGTGTGAGCGGGCTTGCTCGTCGATCTTCTGATCGCTCAATACCCGGGTGGCCGTTACGTTTAGCAGACCGCTTGCGGCTTGTGGGTGTTTGATATGATCATCATCTGCTGCCGGAGTATTGACGAGTCTTTAGAGTCCTACACAGAGGTTTCCTGGCTCAAGAGAAACGAAATAGGAGCGCATATGAGATATGTGCGGGACCGAGAATAATGCGTGTATGTGATACCGTATTTCATTCTCACGATGAATGTGTCGAATGGTTGTATGTGATATAACCTAGTTATCGAATCAAGGATTGATTCGATAAGCCGATACATTGGATACTGGCCGGTTATATGCGACATGACCGGATCATTGAATCAAGTGTTGATTTAATGATTTAATGTATAATTATATATCTGATATATTACTTTTCATTAACTAGTATTGGTTCATTTTAAAAGGATTTTCTCACTTGATGTACACAAATTGTATATGTGATATACTTTTGTGCACAAGATTGTATCATGTTTGATGATACATGAATGTTAGGGTGTATGTTTAGATTAAACCATGGTTATGTGATGGTTAGGGTTTTGTTTTTATTTACTTATTCATTTATTTATTTATTTATTCATTTTGGAAAAGATAAATAAGCAATGGTGGCATTCTTTGTTTGTTTGTTGAAGCTTCTTGAAGTTTTGAACAAGTCCACCATTCTTGTCTCTTCGTTAACCCTAACCATTCAAGTTAACCATGGTCTATTCTCTACACCTAACCATGTTTGCCAAATGATAAGTATTCATTTTATTTTCCTTTTAATAATAACTTATCATATATTCTTTCATCTTCTTCTTCATCTTCAACATGAAGAAACCTTGCTCCATCAATGGCAACTTGTGAAAATGAGTGAGAAATCCAATTCTAAAGTGAACCCACCTCCTATTTCTTCATCCTCTACCTCTTGCCAAGTAGTATAGGGTGTTTTCTTCACAAGTTTTATGACTTGGTGAAGTGGGAGCTTGATCTTGTGATGCCTCGACGTAGATCATCTTCGGCATCGAAGTCGATGACCTAGCCCGCCCTTTTCTCCGATGAAGCCGATGCTAGAGTCTAAGATCCGATTTGGACAGCGAGGGGACTTTATCACGGAGCCATGGAGGTGGAGAACCGGATCTACAAAGGTTGTAGCTTCTTTCCTTTACATTAAAGTTGTTTATTTGCATCGTATCGCCTATACATCTAGTTAACGATCCGTATTAGGGTTTCTCGGCACTTGTAAAATACTAATTGGCCATGTTTGATCACTTGTGAGACTTCATTAGTGTGCCTAGGAACCCTACAGACCTGCCCCCAGTTTCTTTATACCAGGAGTCTCTTCGTCATCTATCGACGAGTAAGAGATCACATGACAACTTGCTACGCAGTCCTCAGATCCATCTGATGAGTCTTCTTCATCCTCTCCGTTCTTAAAGACGTGGCTGAGAAATTCTTGGAGCGTGATCGGAGTCCGCACCTTCTGGTTGTACTCTTCCAGCGCGTCGATCTACTTCTGCAAGTCTGTTCGCTTGTCACCAGGCTTCACGGTCTTCTTGGGTTTCTTTTTCTTCTTCGAGAATTTTGATGGCTGAGTATACGAGCTTTGACCATCGCCACTGATCTTTGGAGTTGGGTGTGGCTTCAGCATCCCCTTGATGACCTCCGGTTCCAACGGATTCTTCCATCTGATCGCCGGGCATGTATGAAGATCATTCAACATCATTTTGGTTTTGTTTGAAAGCACGACCTCCCACGGAGCTTCTTCAACAAAAGAGCATGTTTCCCCCGGTGTGTCCGTCTTCTTAGGAGTGTGCGGTTGTGGTGGGTTTACCTTCTACTTCTCCGACAGTGCAAACTTGCCTTGTAGGTATTGATCCTCGATCCATCCCTTAAAGACGAAGCAATCCTCGATCGGGTGACTTACCGTTTGGTGGTAAGGGCAATAATTGGGGCTGTTCACTTCGCTGGGTTGCGGTGGTCGCCTTGGATTTGGTAAGTTGATAAGCCTGTTGCGTACCGCCAGCTCGAACAACCTTTTCGTTTTATCTTGATGGAATGAGTAAGGGCGCTTCATTTTCTCATTGTAATAACGCCGTCTCTCCTCCAATTGATCTGCTAGTCTTGGAGCACTGGGCTGCTGTTGGGTGTTCGCAACGAAAGTTGCCTTCCCTTTACCCTTGTCGTTCTGAGGTTCCGGTTTCGGGGGAGACGGTCTGTGACCCATCTGATCCATCTGGGCTAGTTGTCGATTAACGCCTGGAACGTAGTCGGTTTAAAGAACATCATGAACTATGAAATAGTTGCATGAGGATTTAGAGTACCCACGAACATGCTCACCGCCGATGCTTCTTCGATGTGCTGTTCGCACTTCGACCACAAGTTCCGCCATCGGATTGCATATTGGACCCAAGTTTCGCCCGGGTTCACCCTTGCATTAATTAATGCCGTTATCGGGGTGTGTTCGCTGGCGCTTGCGAAACGCTGGGTAAACAACTCCATTTCAGCGAAAGTTTTGACGGAGTCGTTCGGAAGCTCGGAATACCACTCAAACGCCATCTTCGATAAGCTGCCGACGAATTGGCGAAGCAAGAGCTTATCATCACCGCCGGTGTTACCACAAAGAGCTCTGAACTGGGCGACATGTTGATGGGGACTGCCTGTCCCCTTGTAGACATGAAATTTCGGGATCGTGTAACCCGGCGGATGTTTCATCTGGTCGTACCAGCCCGGATACGGTCGCCCAGTTCTAACAACTTGTACAGCCGCTTCATTCGCCTGGTGAACTCGTATCTGCTGAGCTATGTAGTCATCCAGGGCAGCTTTAGAAATTGTATCCTCTTTGGCTGTTGACAGAGCCGGAGGTGGATTTGACGTTTCTCCTTTGTCGTCTTCGAGGACAATCGGGGGGTCCTCGGCTGGAGGATTCGGCTGGATCATCATACCCACCATGTCCTGGAACAGAAGGACCATTCATTTTATATTGGCTGCTTGTTCCGCAGCCTCTCTGTCCTTTTTTTCAAGTATTCTCCGGAGGAATTCGGCATAGGTTTCTTACTCCTGGCGCTGATCCGAGGATGCTTCTAGGCTTTCTCTTGGCCCGGTGAGTGCAGCCATCGCGGTCATCATCTCTTGGAGCTTCTGCTGCTGCTCTTGAGCCTTAGTCACTGATCGCGTAAGCAGTCGATGACTTGTGGATATACGGCTATCCTCTTTCCCGGACGCCATATAGACGTTATGTACCACCATGCCCCCGGACTTAGGGCGTTTAGGATTACTGCCTTTGACATTTGTTGCAGGCGCGGGGACTTTCTCTGGCCTTCTTCTCTTATAAGCGATCGAAGTTGAGGGGGCCGTTGCAGCAGGCACCCAGGTAGCCGTCGTCTTCCGTGGCTTAACAGGACGGTTTTCTTCCTGTCGGACTCTCGACTTCTTATGCTGGTGGGAGAAATTCGGATCAATCACCGATTCTCGGACTCGTCGCCAAATTTTGTATACTTTGGAAGACAGCCGTTGAGAGGACTGCTCCGGCTTTGTTTCTACGACGGTCTCTACCGGTGGAGGCGATCTTTTGAGCACAGCAGTTGGCGAATTCCTGCGCACCCTGTTCAGCAGCTCAAAGCTGTTCCCAATTGGAACAACAACATTCATTTCCACCATTGGAGCTGGTGGAGTTAGCCTAGAGGGGGCGTTGCCCCCAGCCTTCCTTATCCGGCGCCAGTGGCGACGTCGGGCGTGACGAGTTGTTGGGATTGGTTCAGCGACAGTTTTGTTTTGCCCCTTGTTCAGGTGAGGGGCTGTTGCCGGTGTCAGCCTCTTGAAGACTGACGTCCGTTGAGAAGCCGTGTCCAACCGGTCAAAAATAGATTTCTGACCGGGAGCGGGAATGGGAGTAGTCGGTCTTGCAAAGACCGACCCTCTGGCAGGAGAAGCCGCCTTAACGACTTCAGGAGCAGGGATGGCTATCTTCTTTGGGATGGCCTCTTCAGGTATTATGGGTTTCTTGGTAGGCCCTTTGGAGCTCGAGTTCAACCTGGTGAGGACCGAGGGATTGGAATCGGGCGACCCGTTGAGAGGGGCCGTGGTAGTAGAAAGTCGATCGAAGACCGACTTCTTTGAAGCTTCCGATACGGGTACAGGGACGGTGAAGCCCGCTGGCGGGAGCATGGTCCCGAAAAACAGCCCTGTGGTGGCTTGAGTAATCTGCTCCACGGGCATCGTGAACAAAGAGGCTGCTTGGGCCCCGTAGGTTATGCCCCCAGTCGAGGCGGAGCGTAGGTTGCAGTTGCACGTGGAACACTTTGAGCAGGTGCCAGCCATTGATCCTTTTGCTTTCTACAGCAAGCAAAACGCCAAATCTTAGTACCTCAAAACCCAAGGGCAACCATTAGCGAACCGCGATTGGTTCGCGAACACGACACACGAAGTGTGGAGTGGAATGAGGAAAAGGTCCCACCGGGCGTGCCAGAATCTGTTCCCCTCCGAAAGACGGCGCGACTGACGTCTTGCTTGAGATTCGGGGCACAGGCTAATAGGTGCTATCCGTCCACCTCTCCGAAAATGCCAAGTTGATTTATGGCACCATGTATCGAAGGTTTAAACGGATGCGGCCGATATAGCAGACTTCGTCAGATTCCCCCTCGTTTGAGGGGTTTTTGATTGTGGCGACGCTCTTCCCTGCAGGCGCAAGCCCCTGCAGTTAATCACGCTACCGCATCACGGTAACAACTTTCTCCTTCTCCAGATGGTCACTTCGTGTCGTAGGTGTTTGTTTTGTGTTTGGTTGTCCGTGGATTGTATACGGAGACTAAGTTATGTTGTCGCCCGTAGGGCGTGGACTAGTCCAAATCCGTATCTTTCTTAGATTTGGGTTTGGGGGGGTTTGTGTTTAAGGATACGTTAGCCTTATTTGAGGCTAAGATCAACTTAAACGTTAGTTAAGGATACGTTAGTCTAATTTTAGACTAAGATTGACTTAACGAGATCGTTTAAATCCGACAAGAGAGCAATTGGGGGCTCTATTGTTTAATTTAGTGACATTGCGGTCGATAGGTAGTTTAAGGACATTGCGGTCCAATGTTAGTTTTAAGATATTGCGGTCAAGGTTAAGGACATCATAGTCCGTGGATTTAAGGACTCCACAGCCCATCGTTAGTTTTAAGACATCGCGGTCAAGGTTAAGGACATCATAGTCCGTTGTTTAGTTTTAAGACATCACGATCAAGGTTAAGGACATCATAGTCCGTGGATTTAAGGACTTCACAGTCCGTTGTTAGTTTTAAGACATCGCGGTCAAGGTTAAGGACCTCATAGTCCGTGGGTTTAAGGACCCCACAGTCCATTGTTAGTTTTAAGACATCACGGTCAAGGTTAAGGACCTCATAGTCGATGAGTTTAAGGACCCCACAGTCCGTGAAATGTATGGTTGTTGGGACCCGTCACCTCTTTGAAGACGTTGAGGAATTACAACGACAAATATCAAAGGAGTGAAGAGATGTACCCTTGATCCAAGGTAGATTAAATGATCTGTAGCCCAATTTGGAACCAAGACCAATTAATTATATTGTGAGCCCATTGGCTCAGTTGAGTCTGGATTGAGGACTTATGGCCAACTTGGGCTAAGTCCAATTAAGTCTGGCCTTTTGTTGGACTGTTGATGGGGAGGCTTTGCCTCTGAAAAATCAGCCAACTTGGCCAAGAGTAGTGTTAAACGCTAAAAATCAAAAGTGTTAAACACTAAACATAGAATTCTCAAACTAGTGTTTAAACACTAAAAGAACAATCAGTGTTGAGCACTTGGAATATAGTTTTCGATTTAGTGTCAAGCACTAGAGAATGACAGTGTTAAACACTACAGATAAGGGTTTTCAAACTAGTGTTGAACACTAAGAAAAGTCAGTGTTAAACACTGGGAATAAAGATCTCGAATTAGTGTCAAAACACTAAACAAAAGGGGTCACGTGTGGGTACGCGAGAGTGCCCAAAGGTGGGACCAGATTCACTTTATTCTGTTCTGCAAAAAAGTATTGAATACTTTCTATATTTGATTTTGGAGCATCACGTGCTGACACGTGATGGGGATTTGTGTGCTGATTTGCCAAGGGGTCACGTGGTAATACGTGAGAGTGCCCAGAGCTTCTATTTCTTTTGCTTTTTCTTTCTGTGCTTCAGGGGTCACGTGGAGCACATGAGGCGTTGCATCTGAGTTTTTTTTCTGTGGATCCTTACAGGGGTCACGTGGGGACACGTGACCCTGGTTCTTTTCCTGCTTGAAGATCTCTTTATCCTTTTTAAGAATTAATTTCTTCATAGGGTTAAACCCTAATTGTAACTTCGGAGGAATTAAATTCCTATTTTCTTTGGAAGAATTATATTCTTAGATAGGGTTAAACCCTAATTTTCCTTTTGGGGAATTAAATTCCCATATATGTAAAGAATCAAGTTCTGGCATAGGGTGAAACCCTAATTTCATTTTTAAGAGGAATTAAATTCCTGTGAGCTTGAGAGAATTAAATTCTCAATTAGGGTCAAACCCTAGTTCTGTCCATCTTGAAGGAATTAAATTCCTATAATTTTGGAGAATCGAATTCTCATATAGGGTTAAACCCTAATTTTATCTTGGAGGAATTAAATTTCTATAGTTTTGGGAGAATTAAATTCTCTAAACTCAATTCCTCCTCTAAGTTTTAGATTTGCATGGCAGGATCTCGACCCGATGAGAATTAAATTCTCAACTTATGGGGAGATGTGCACTTTGCAGATCTTCAACCAGAGAAAGAACTATGTTCTTTGCAAAAGTGTTAAACTCTTAGATCTTTGAGAATTAAATTCTCTTTTTTTTCCTAAAGTTTTGATCCTCTTTCTTTTTCTCACCTAGGGTTTTCTTTTTGAATTTTCAAGATGCTAAAATTCTCTTCAAAGTTTTTTCTCCAAAATTCTGTCTCTCCTTTTTTTTTAATTCTCCCTTCTCGACTCCTATTTATAGGAGGATGAGAGGAATTAATTTGTTTAGTAAATCTCTTATTGAAAGATTTGATTTGTTTTTATCATTAATCTGAGCCTTTAGATCACCAGGTGAATTTTATTCACCGTTGGATGTTTTAATCCAAAGATATTCTATTTGTTATTTCGGTGAGATTTAGGGGAAATCTTTCCTTGTCCAAGATTTTTCCATAAATTGGTGATATTTAATCACCCTTGGATTCTTAATCCAACAGTTCTCCTTAATTCTTCTCTATTTTGGAAAGATTTAAATGATCCTTTTTAGAATTTAATTCTATTAAACCGTGAAGCTTTTAAAGCCAGTCACGTGTTGACACGTGACCTTTGGTCACGTGTAAGCACGTGACCCCGGTCACATGTGAGCACGTTGAAAGGTTCCTAGGCACCCTATAAAGGTCTCACAAGGCATCAACCATGCCAATTTCTAAAATTATGGGTGCCGAGAAACCCTAATACGGATCGTCGGCTAGAATTCTAGGCGAAATACGAATCTAGTTAACAACTTAACTAAAGTCAAGAAGCTACAACCTTTGTAGATCCGGTTATCCACTTCCTTAGCTCTACGTGGTCGTCCCCTCGCTGTCCATCTCGAATCTCGGACTCTCGCGACGGCTTCATCGGAGAAATGAGCGGAATAGGTCGTCGGCTTCGTGCCGAAGATGATCTACGTCGAAGTTGCACAAGTTCAAGCTCCAACTTCACCAAGTTGTGAAACTTATGAAGAAAACACCCAAAACAACTTGGCAAGAGGTAGAGGGTGAAGAAATAGGAGGTGGGTTCACTTTGGAATTGGATTTCTCACACTATAGCTCAAGTTGCCATTAATGGCATCAAGCTTTTTCTTTTGAAGATGAGGAAGAAGATGAAGCTAGAATTATGATAAGTATTTTAAAATGAAAAGAAAATGAATACTTATCATAATGTAAACCATGGTCAATTGTAGAGATTAAACTAAGGTTAGTTGGAATGGTTAGGATTAAGGATAAGATAAGAATGGTGGACTTATTCAAAGCTTCAAGAAGCTTCAACATAAAAAACAAAATAAGCCACCATCCTTAATAATTTCCAAAAGGAATATATAAATAAATAATTAAGTAAATAATCAAAACCCTAACCATTCATATAACCATGGTTTAATCTTTACACAAACCCAAGTGAGCAAGTATCATCAAACATGATACAAACTAGTGTACAAAAGTATATCACATATACAATGTGTACATCAAGTGAGAAAATACATTTAAAGTGAACCAATACTAGTTAATGCAAAGTAATATATCAAATATATAATTATACATTAAATCATTAAATCAACATTTGATTCAATGATCCGGTCATGTCGCACATAACCGACTAGTATCCAATGTATCGATTTATCGAATCAATGATTCGATAACTAGGTCATATCGAATATAACCAATCGAAACATTTATCGCGAGAATGAAATGCGGTATCACATACACGCATTATTCTCGCTCCCGCACATATCTCATATGCGCTCCTATTTCGTTTCGCTTGAGCCAGGAAACCTCTGTGTCGGACTCTAAAGACTCGTCAATACGCCGGTAGCAGATGATGATCATATCAAGCACCCACAAGCCACAAGCGGTCTGCTAAACGTAACGGCCATCCAGGTATTGAGCGATCAGAAGATTGACGAGCTAGCCCGCTCACACTCCTGTGAATCCAACCAGTAACACTTACCGTACAGTTCGGTCTGTTCGTCTGATATGTCGCATATCAAGTCTAGGGGTGGTAAACGTCAGACCCTAATAACCGATAAGTTGTGCCGATGTGAGGCTCATAACGGGTCGAGAAACTACTGGTAACACTTACCAGCAAATCTCTGATCAGCCCTGGCCAGGGACTTCCCTGTTACGGCCAATCGAGCACAGCGCAACATCAACCCCCAATACCGGGAGAGACGAAACCCCTCCTATCGCTCATTGCCTCCATGTGACTCGGGACTGTACCCAAAGACCACCGTTTTGCACGCCCTCATGGACGTGGTAAGGTGGAGATCAAAACACGGTGGGAATCACACAAGACTCTATGACGATCTCGGGTCTACAGACTAACCTGTACAAGTGTCACCTGAGAACTGCCATCTGACGTGAGGTATAATACCATCTGGGAGTTCTCGGCGAGTCCGTCCAGTGTACCCAGTCCCCACTGAGCACCCGTACACCATCTCTGATGTCAAACACCAATGGATATGGGATCATCCATCGCCCATCTCATGGGTCGAGAAGCGTATACGCTAGTCTACTCTGGTATATCGATGCCCCGTCTCGATACACCCACGACTAGGGACCTTGAAGGATGTACTTATGGACTACCATGTCCCCACTAGTATGATCTGCATCATAGTCCAGGTAGTCAAGTACACATCCTAAGGGCTTTACCAACATGTAACCATAAGACAGTTTAAAGAGACTAGTGTACATGTTAAGATAAAGAGTAACCAGATAGCATACTATCATATCGAGCAAGAAAGTTATCTCTATATATGTCCAAGCATCCAATATAATATACATCATGTGTACAATACTGGCCTCTACGGCATACATACAATTAACAATCTCCCACTTGCACTAGGGCCAGCTGCTGTAGTATCGCATACCGAGCATCCCGGAGAGTCTCTCAAACTGTATCTGGGGAATGGCCTTCGTGAGTGGATCCGCCGTGTTGTTCTTCGTGTCAACCCTCCTGACCTCGATCTCCTGGCGATCAACTATCTCCCGGATCAGGTGATACCGCCTCAGAATATGCCTGGACCGCTGATGGGACCGGGGTTCCTTGGCCAAAGCCACCTCTCCATTGTTATCGCAATACAAAGGTATTGGATGCTCAATGGATGGAACCACTCCAAGTTCAGTAATGAACTTCTTGATCCAGACAGCCTCTTTGGCAGCATCGTTGGCAGCGATGTATTCAGCCTCCATCGTCGAGTCTGCCACGGTTTCCTGCTTGGAACTCTTCCAGCTAACCGCCCCTCCGTAAAGGGTAAAGACAAAGCCCGACTGCGACTTAGAGTCGTCCTTATCACTCTGGAAGCTCGAATCGATAAAGGACTCCACTTGGAGCTCTCCGTTACCATGCACCAAGAACATATCTCTAGTCCTTCGCAAGTACTTGAGAATGCTCTTCACAGCTGTCCAGTGACTCTCTCCAGGATCAGCTTGATACCTGCTCACTACACTTAGTGAGTATGCTACATCGGGTCTGGTACATAGCATCGCATACATGATAGTGCCTACTGCCGAAGCATAGGGTATCCCTTGCATGCGAGCTCTCTCCAAATCAGTCTTGGGAGACATCTCTTTGGAGAGAGTGACTCCAGAGATCGTGGGCAAGTTCCCACGCTTGGACTCTTCCATACTAAACCTCTTTAGTATGGTGTCAATGTACCTGGATTGGGACAATCCCAAAATCCTTTTGGATCTATCTCTATAGATCCTAATTCCCAATATGCAGGAGGCATCACCAAGATCTTTCATTGAGAATCTTTATGATAAGAAGAGCTTGACCGATTGCAGCATAGGAATATCATTTCCTATCAAGAGTATGTCGTCCACGTACAATACGAGGAAGACAACCTTACTCTCTGCCACCTTCTTGTAGATACAAGGTTCATCTGGATTTTTGACGAAATCAAACTCTTTGATAACGACGTCAAAGCAGATGTTCCAACTCCGCGATGCTTGCTTTAATCCATAAATGGATTTAAGCAGCTTGCACACCTTCCCGCTGCTCCCACTGTCTACGAAGCCCTCTGGCTGAGTCATGTACACGCACTCTTCTAAATCACCATTTAGAAAGGCGGTCTTAACATCCATTTGGCAGATTTCGTAATCATGATATGCAGCGATGGCAAGCATGATCCGGATGGATTTAAGCATAGCCACTGGAGAAAAGGTTTCGTCATAGTCCACACCTGGTCTTTGACGAAAACCCTTTGCTACAAGTCTAGCTTTGAAAGTCTCCACTTTCCCATCTACACCAAGTTTCTTCTTGAAGATCCACTTGCTCGCAATGGGTTTTACCCCTTCAGGAGCAACGTCCAAAGTCCATACTTTGTTGGTGTACATGGATTCCATCTCGGACCGCATAGCATCCAGCCATTTCACTGAGTCCCCACTCGTGATGGCCTGCTCGAAGCTAGTTGGGTCATCATCCTCCATGATGCAATCCTCGCTCCTACCATCCATGAGAAAACCGTAGTATCTCTCAGGTGGGCGAGGAACCCTACTAGATCGGCGGAGAGGCTGAGGTTCATCGGAAGCTACTGAATGCTTGGTTCCACTAAATCTTCTGTTGTGTTTTGTTCAGCTGGAACCTCTTCCAGTTCTACCTCAGAGCCACTAATTTCTTTTGCAAGAAATTCCTTTTCTAAAAAGGTGGCATGTTGAGCAACAAATACTCTTTGTTCCTCACTGTGGTAGAAGACATACCCTCGCGAATGTTTGGGATATCCAACAAATTTGCACAAAACAGATCTTGCCTCGAGTTTGTCTGGTTTTTGTCTTTTGACATAGGCCGGGCAACCCCATATCTTTATAAAATTAAGATATGGTCTCTTCCCTTCCCATATCTCATATGGTGTGGTAGGCACAGATTTGGTGGGAACCCTGTTCAGTAGGTATGCTGCTGTTTCCAGTGCATATCCCCAGAAGGAAACATGTAACTCAGCTATACTCATCATAGAGCGCACCATATCTAATAGGGTGCGGTTTCTCCGCTCCGATACACCGTTGTGCTGTGGTGTATATGGAGGAGTTAGCTGAGAGAGAATCCCATTCTCTTTTAGGAAGTCCAGGAATTCAATGCTCAAGTATTCTCCTCCTCGATCAGATCGTAGGATTTTAATACTTTTTCCGGTTTGGTTCTCAACTTCTTGTTTATATTCTCTAAATTTCTCAAAAGCTTCTGATTTGTGTTTCATCAGGAACATATATCCGAATCTAGAGAGATCGTCAGTGAATGCAATGAAGTACGAAGAACCATCCCTGGCATGTGTAGACATGGGACCGCATACATCACTATGTATCAGTCCCAAGAGTTCGGCAACTTTTTCTCCGTGTCCCGTAAACGGAGTCTTGGTCATCTTGCCTTTGAGACATGACTGGCAAGTGTCATAAGATGAAAATTCAAACGGATTTAAATATCCATCTTTATGCAACTTAGCTAGTCGTGTCGCATTGATGTGACCCAGTCTACAATGCCACAAGAAGGATTCGTTCAGTTCTGAACTCTTCCTCTTGTGTGTGTTTGTTATGCTCAGAACTGTTGATTGATTTAGAACATAAATGCCATTGCACAACGTGCCTGATCCAACCAACTTTTGGTTACGGAAAATGTTCATAACATTGTCCTGTAATACAAAATTATATCCTTCTTTACTCAACAAAGAAACCGATATAATGTTGCATATCAGGTTCGGCATGTAATAGCATTCGTTCAGAACCAATGTATTACCAGTTGGTAATACAAGGTGATATTCCCCGACAGTCTTAGCTGCAACAATTGCACCATTTCCAACTCTAATGTCTTTATCACCTTCTCCAAGTTCTCTACCTTTCCTAAGCCTATGTAACTGATTACATATATGGGATCCTGACCCGGTATCTAATACCCAGGACGTGGAGCAAATGGAGAAACAGTTCTCTATAACGAACACACCCGAAGAAAATGCATCAACATGTACTTTCTTCAATCGGGTGGCATGGGAATCCTGGTATTCCCCTATTTCCTGTTCATTCCTATAACCCTTATAAGAAAGAACGGAACCAACATTCCCCAGCACAGTATAACATGCGGGTTCGGTCAATACATCCATATTATTATCTTCATTAGGGCATGAAATGGTCGCTACCTGGAGAGAGAGAGAAGAAAACACTTTAGCGTATGCTCGTGCAAGATCAGATTGGTTATTATCTTATCTAATCAGGATGGCTCCCACTGGTTTTTATCAAATCTTCCTTCAAACCCTAAAAGGAAAGACTAGCCGGGATTAATTGCACACTACAAGTTCGCCAATCTTTCAGCCAGGCCAGTGTCGGTACTTTGAGGGAGGTCCCCCGTGCTTTCGCAAGAACCTAATTAATGTAAACCTCGTTTTCCCAGAGACGTAACCCCGTTGACACCTTTCTAGACACCTACTTGATCGGCTAATTGCAATGTGCAAAACTCTCCCAGGAGTAACTCTTACTCGCAGTGGGTATCGGGATCCAACTATCTCATAGAAGGTATGCAATCTCATTGCAAATTTCAACACTTGAAATTCCCGATAATATTTTTGCCCCAAGCATCCTATGACCTTGACTGAGGTCAACAAACCACAGGGTGCAAGTCAAGTTCAACCCGTCATTTCTTGATTGAATCAAACCCACCCGCACGACCCTTGACGGAGGTCAACAAGGTCGTACGACTACCCTAATCCAATCTGCATCATATGCATAAGCAGATAAATACTAGTTAGCTACCGCACACTACGCCTTGACGGAGGTCAACAAACGTAGCACGAATACTAAGTAGGATTTATCTGAAATGACGGAGGGCTACGTCAGTTTTTTCTGAAAACCATGAGCGTAATGATCTTGATATCGTTGTAGAATCAAATGAAGTTTTGAAATGGAGTGATTTTGAGGCTTTTCTAGTTTTGCTAAAGGGGTCACTCCCGGTGAAGGGATCATCGGCCCTTTCCTCGTCGAATGAGGTGCGGGATATATCATATATATCACTGTGCAAAGCATAAACTATAGAAGCAATCAAAAGCAAACCGAGTGTGTAGCATCTGCCAGTTATTGCTAAAGGAGTCACTCCTGGTGAAGGGATCTCGGTCCTTTTCTCATCGAATAAGGTGCAGGATATATCACATATACCGCTGTGCAAAGCAAGAACTGTAGCTACCTGTTTTATTTAAAATTTGATTCTACAACATCTTAGGTTTCTTTTCTTTCATTAATCACATTAATGAAGTCCCATCATTTAAATACCTAAACATCACAGATAAATACGACGTACACTTATGCCATCCGCATTCGCCTCGATGTCCCTTCGTACACCGTTAGGTTAGGTAACTAACGACAGAGCAGGGCAGGGCTAGCGCGGGTGTAAAACATAAGTAACGTCTATATAATATATCATATATACTATATACTATATCCATCACAGAACATCACATGATCACATCACAGATATCGCAGCAGAAGAAACATATGAAATATTGGATATACTAGGACGTCCGTGTTTTCAATACGAGCCAGTATAAAACACGGATTCCACGGTTGTGATGAATAGCCAATCCCACACCCCTAGACCCCTACGAGAGCGGCAAGCAACCCTGCCAATTCTAGGGTTAGGAGACCCGGACTCGACTCCTCGAGTTGGTCTCCCACTGGACCCCAGAACCCGGTTACTTGTGCTCCCCTCCTTGGGTCTATCCTAATGCGGAAAAGTAAATAATATACAAAAGGTGACAACTTCCGCTACCTGGAAGTGCCCCAAATAAAAGAATATTACACACAAGTTTTTACATGAATGAAAATGAAAAACACTCATCTCACATAAAAACCCCGGGCTATTCAAACACGACTATCCAATGTAACATATCCAGCAACAGATAACATCACATGTCATCAACGTAAGTAAATATGTCCATCCCAATTGTCGTTGACATATAGCAACGAAACCGGCGATATCACATATTACACTTACGGTCACAGAAAAGAAAGTGTAAAACTACAACAGTTGGAATCCGCAACCCTTTTAGACATTACATGCCTAATCAAATGAAATACTTAGACATCACATGCCTAACAGTTATAAACCCCGCATTTTAGTCTCATTATCGAAAACTCTTTCAATATCAAGTGAAACTAAACCGCTTGATTTACAACATTCATTCAGTTATCTCATAACTGTTTGTGAATTCCAATTATTGTATCACATTCCAGATAAACAGAAAATGTTAAACTTTCCGATCGAACAGTCGAATACCCAAGTTTCCCGATACAGCTCAACACATGAAATAAGTCTAACAACATTCAGTTCGTGCCTCAGTACCAACGGTCCAGCCGTAGAAGGGTCAAGCCAACGCCTCACATGTGGCACGCCGTACCGCCTCAAACCCGAAGGTTCAAAGGGCAGTTCAAGACGGTCACATAAACGAGTTAAGGTTTGTTGTCTTCTAGAGGGTCCATCGCGTTACTTGCACTACTTAGAACGTCTTTAAACTACGGAAAAATCCAACACTTGGAAATTTCCCGACAGGGGAAAAATTGGGTATTTATATCCGGTCGAAATTTTTAACATATTCTAAAAATTATCCGGAAATACACAAAGACGAAATTTGATAATCCGATCGAAACAACGAAGCTCTAAAACATCCCAGAAAATACAACTCTAGAATAAATATTAAAAATACCCATAAAACTCAGCTGCAGAAATGATAAATTACTGTGCAAAGCATGAGGGGTGACGTCATCACACTGCCGCGGAACCGCCGTAGAAGCCAGGCTTCTGCCGCGGTTCCGCCGCACTATGTACTGTTCATGGAATAATTTTTGCATCCTAATTGTTAGATTTCCCTGCTGAATTTTTTAAGCATTTTTAATCTGGAAAAATCCCAGTTTTTAGAAAAAGTCCAGAGAGCATGATGTGTTAGGGTTTCGATGCGTATTCGGGTTTCAAACGTCGTCTAGACTTCGCCTAAGGCTCTAGCTAGGCTCTGATACCAGTGAAAGGTTCCTAGGCACCCTATAGAGGTCTCACAAGGCATCAACCATGCCAATTTCTAAAATTATGGGTGCCGAGAAACCCTAATACGGATCGTCGGCTAGAATTCTAGGCGAAATACGAATCTAGTCAACAACTTAACTAAAGTCAAGAAGCTACAACCTTTGTAGATCCGGTTATCCACTTCCTTAGCTCCATGTGGTCGTCCCCTCGCTGTCCATCTCGAATCTCGGACTCTCGCGACGGCTTCATCGGAGAAATGAGCGGAATAGGTCGTCGGCTTCGTGCCGAAGATGATCTATGTCGAGGTTGCACAAGTTCAAGCTCCAACTTCACCAAGTTGTGAAACTTGTGAAGAAAACACCCAAAAAAACTTGGCAAGAGGTAGAGGGTGAAGAAATAGGAGGTGGGTTCACTTTGGAATTGGATTTCTCACACTATAGCTCAAGTTGCCATTAATGGCATCAAGCTTTTTCTTTTGAAGATGAGGAAGAAGATGAAGCTAGAATTATGATAAGTATTTTAAAATGAAAAGAAAATGAATACTTATCATAATGTAAACCATGGTCAAGTGTAGAGATTAAACTAAGGTTAGTTGGAATGGTTAGGGTTAAGGATAAGATAAGAATGGTGGACTTATTCAAAGCTTCAAGAAGCTTCAACATAAAAAACAAAATAAGCCACCATCCTTAATAATTTCCAAAAGGAATATATAAATAAATAATTAAGTAAATAATCAAGACCCTAACCATTCATATAACCATGGTTTAATCTTTACACAAACCCAAGTGAGCAAGTATCATCAAACATGATACAAACTAGTGTACAAAAGTATATCACATATACAATGTGTACATCAAGTGAGAAAATCCATTTAAAGTGAACCAATACTAGTTAATGCAAAGTAATATATTAAATATATAATTATACATTAAATCATTAAATCAACATTTGATTCAATGATCCGGTCATGTCGTACATAACCGACTAGTATCCAATGTATCGATTTATCGAATCAATGATTCGATAACTAGGTCATATCGAATATAACCAATCGAAACATTTATCGCGAGAATGAAATGCGGTATCACATACACGCATTATTCTCGCTCCCGCACATATCTCATATGCGCTCCTATTTCGTTTCGCTTGATCCAGGAAACCTCTGTGTAGGACTCTAAAGACTCGTCAATACGCCGGTAGCAGATGATGATCATATCAAGCACCCACAAGCCGCAAGCGGTCTGCTAAACGTAACGGCCATCCAGGTATTGAGCGATCAGAAGATTGACGAGCTAGCCCGCTCACACTCCTGTGAATCCAACCAGTAATACTTACCGTACAGTCCGGTCTGTTCGTCTGATATGTCGCATATCAAGTCTAGGGGTGGTAAACGTCAGACCCCAATAACCGATAAGTCGTGCCGATGTGAGGCTCATAACGGGTCGAGAAACTACTGATAACACTTACCAGCAAATCTCTGATCAGCCCTGGCCAGGGACTTCCCTGTTACGGCCAATCGAGCACATCGCAACATCAACCCCCAATACCGGGAGAGACGAAACCCCTCCTATCACTCATTGCCTCCATATGACTCGGGACTGTACCCAAAGACCACCGTTTTGCACGCCCTCATGGACGTGGTAAGGTGGAGATCAAAGCACAGTGGGAATCATATAAGACTCTATGACGATCTCGGGTTTACAGACTAACCTGTACAAGTGTCACCTGAGAACTGCCATCTGACGTGAGGTATAATACCATCTGGGAGTTCTCGGCGAGTCCGTCCAGTGTACCCAGTCCCCACTGAGCACCCGTACACCATCTCTGATGTCAAACACCAATGGATATGGGATCATCCATCGCCCATCTCATGGGTCGAGAAGCGTATACGCTAGTCTACTCTGGTATATCGATGCCCCGTCTCGATACACCCACGACTAGGGACCTTGAAGGATGTACTTATGGACTACCATGTCCCCACTAGTATGATCTGCATCATAGTCCAGGTAGTCAAGTATACATCCTAAGGGCTTTACCAACATGTAACCATAAGACAGTTTAAAGAGACTAGTGTACATGTTAAGATAAAGAGTAACCAGATCGCATACTATCATATCGAGCAAGAAAGTCATTTCTATATATGTCCAAGCATCCAATATAATATACATCATGTGTACAATACTAGCCTCTAGGGCATACATACAACTAACATACGTGACCCCCGATCACGTGTAAGCACGTGACCCACTGGATGGACTCCTCTTCTGTGCTCTGTTTTGTGCCGCTGCTTTAACCATCACGTGCCAACACGTGACCGTTGGTCACGTGTGAGCACGCGATGCCTCTTTTGAAGTTTTTCCTGATTTTTAATCAGGGAACAACGGTGAAGAGACGATTTGAGCCATCTAACAACTTGTCTTTAGACCATTTAGAAATAGGCTAGTTTACTTAGGAAACCCTAGAACCTAAAATATGGAAAATTGACATTTTTACTAATAAATACCATTTACTTCATAAAACCATTTTCTAAAGGATTTAGTATTTACAATCCTTGCAAAGCGCCGCTACAACCCACTTTGGGGAACCTGTTCGGGATGGTGCGGTTTATCGCACTTCCTCGGGCTTAGTAGTGCGAGATTCAGACCTCCGCAAGGAGCATTCGGTCTCGAAAGATTTAAAATACGACATCTTTAGAAAATGAGATTTCTAGAATATAAAATATTTATTAAAATTATTTTTGTATAAATATATGTATATTTATCATTAAAATATCTATTTTTTAATGATATAAATATTTCACCTTTTTCTAAAAAACACAAGAACCAATTTTACACTAAAATACCCTAAATTCCACATAAATCAATATTACAAATAAATACCTTTATTTCTGAAACTAGAATATTTTCACTAGAAATATCACAATACAAAATCCACCTTCATTACAACTCTAAAGACGAATAACGAATACTTGAGGTGTATTTTGAAAAGTATATAAAAAGTATTTTTACATAAAACCCCCTCAAGTTTTATAAATTTCCCTAAGGACCATAACAAATTATAGGTAAGAATTAATCAAGACTTCGATTTATATTTCTAATTGTCTAACTCGAGTTTGAGTCTGATTATATTTGACTTGAATATGATTCAAGTACAATCTACAATCTTCAATATTATAATTCAACATGAATCCAATTACCAATCTATACAACTTGACCGAACCGAACCATGTATATACATTCCATTTACATGGTTCTCCAGTTATTCCATTTACACGATTCTACGGTTACATCCGTTTACTGATATCATGGTTTCGGTCAGTCTTTCAATTATACATTCAATACAATTTATGTACAAAACAATACAAATAAAACACTACGGGGTTTAAGGGGTAGATTGGTACGGAAGGTGTTAAAGGTAGCACGAGACGGTAATATTAAGACACCTAACATGAATCTAATTGTCGTTGTTCCGGGTTGTATAGCGGAGCCTTGTACTTCCATATGCCTATAGTCTCTGGCATATAGAGACTCCTTTCGTATACACTGACATTCTTCTGTACCAAGATACAAACAACAACGTTAATACTAAATACAACATTATAACAATATAATATAACTTTAAAAGCTACCTTCTTATTCTGTCTATTCTACTTCTCCCTTATCTTTGGGACTTACCGAGCGATCTGTTCGCTGACGACATTCTCTTTCTTTCTTCTTTAAATGTCGTCAGGTGATCTGGACCTGTCAGAGATCGAGCCCACTGCTGAAGACTTGGACCAGTTCGGTGAAGACCCCGAGCTCTAGTCATTGTACACTTTCTATTTCAGTACTTTTCTTTTTCTGTTATGCCATTGTTTAGGTATTGCTTTTTATTTCTGTTGTATTTACTTTCCATGTATTGTACAGAAAGAATGTGAATAAATAAAGTTGCTATTTTAATTATATCTTGTCTCTTGTGCTTTACTTTTATATTACTTAGATACGCTTAGCGTATTTACATCACGGTAAATACGTAGCGGCCTCGTCGCGTCCTCTGCCCGTATACCAGGAAGCGAGGCGTGATAAAAGTTTCTTACAGCCGAGCCCAAATGCTCTGCTGTTGGATCTTAAATGATCCTTAAAATTTTGCTAAGTTGATCTTAGTCTCAAATAATACTAACGTATCCTTAGTTAAAATAAATTGAGCCAAAATGCTCATATATTTATGTTGATATTAATCTCAAACTAGATTAACAGTCCTTAAATAAAACAAACCCAAATCTAAAATATACGGATTTGGACTGATCCGCGCCGACGGGCGACGACATAAACTAGTCTCTGTATACAATCTACGGGCAACCAAAATAATACACACGGCACAAAGTGAACTGCTGGAGAAAGAGAAAGTGGTTATCGTAATGCGGTAACGTAATTAACTGCAGGGGCTTATACCTGTAGGGAAGAGCGTCCCCACAATAAAAAAACCCTTACAAATAAGGGGGAATCTCATGAAGTCACGCTACAACGGTCGCGTCTATCTAAACCTCCAATATACGGTGCCATAAATCAACTTGGTATCTTCGAAGAGGTGGATGGATAAGTCCAAATAGCATCTGCCCCCAAATTCAGGCTAGACGTCCCAACGTCTCGGTCCGGTCTTTCGGCGGTGAACAGATTCTGGAACGCCCGGTGGGACCTTTTCCTCCTTCCACTCCACGCTTCATGTGTCGTGTTTCGCGAACAAAATCGCGGTTCGCTATGGTTACCCTTGGATTCGAGATACTAAAACTTGGTGTCTTGCTCCTGTGCAGAAAATCAATGGCTTCCAACTGCACTGCATACAACAGCAACTCTCGCTCCACTCAAACTGGAGGAGTGACTTATGAGCCTAACGCAGCCTCTATTTTCTCAATGCCAGTGGGGCAAGTCACACAAGCCACTACTGGATTGTTCTTTAGGACCATGCTCCCACTTGTGAGTTTCGGTGTCTCAACGCCGCAAGAAGAAGCTCCCAAAAGGTTGGTCTTCGATCGACTGGAAACCACAACATCCCCTCTCAACGGGTCGTCCAAATCCGGCTTCTCAGTTTTCAATAGGCTGAGCAAGAACTCGAACGTGCCCGCAAAGAAGCTCGTGATACCTGAAGGGGCTACCCCAAAATGGCTAGCTCTCCCAACTCCTGCTACGGGCAAAGCCGTCAAAAGTGCTTCCCTCATCAGAAAGTCAATCTTCTAAAGATTGGCCAGCCCTCCCCAAACTTTAACAAGGACGTCGGTCTTCAGCAAGCTGACACCAACTGCATCTCCTTAGCAAAACCAGGGGCGTGATGAAGCCACTTCCAAAACTGAGGCAGTCCCTTCAACAAGGCACGCTCGACGTCGCCACTGGCGCCGAGTGAGAGAAGCTGGGGGCAACTCCCCCTCTGAACTCACCCCACTAGCTCCAATAATGGAAGTCGACGCTGCTGTTCCAACCTGGAACAACTTTGATTTGCTTAAGAGGGTGCGAAAGAACTCTCCAATGGCGGTGCTAAAGAAATCAACCTCGCCTACAAAAGTTACATTGTAGGCAAAGCCGGAGCATCTTCATCAGCCCCTCTCCTTGCAAATTCATAGGGTTTGGCGAAAAGTCCAGGACCCTGTGATTGATCAGAACTACTCTCGTCAACCGAAGAAATCGAAGGCTCGACAAGTAAAGGACTACTCCTCCGCCATACAACGGAGGATTTCTCCTAACCAGGTGCCTGTCATAACGGCTTCTTCAACTCCAATCTCCCATAAAAGAACGAGGTTGGAGAAAACTCCATCGCTCGAGGTAACTTCCAAAGGCGATAGACCTAAACTCTCCAAGGCCCGGGGCATAACAATATATACGGTCTACATGGCTTCCGGAAAAGAATAAAGCCGTGTTTTGGTGAGTCATTGACCGCAAACTCGGTCGTTGACCAAGACTCAGGAGCAACAACAGAAGCTCCAGGAAATGCTGACCAAAATGGCAACACTTACCGGACAGAAAGAAAGTCCGGACAAAGAAGTTGAACAGCGCCAAGAGCAGAAGACCGATACAGAGTTTTTGCGAAGGGTGCTCGAGAGAAAGGACAAGGAAGTCGCTGAGCAAGCTGCTAACATGAAGCAAATGGCTCTTTTGTTCTAAGACATGGTTGGAATGATGATCCAGCCAGAACCTCCGACCGAAGATCCGCCGATAATCATCGAGGACGACAGGGTGGAAACATCGAACCCTCCTCCGGCCAAGGAGGAAACGATCTCCAAGGCCGTCCTTGATGATTATATTGCTCAACAAATAAGAGCTCATCAAGCTAATGAAGCTGCTGGCCAAATCGTCAGAACTGGGCGACCGTATCCAGACTGGTATGATCAAATCAAGTACCCGCCGGGATATACGATCCCCAAATTCCATGTATACAAAGGGACATGCAACCCTCATCAGCACGTCGCGCAATTCAGAGCTCTATGCGGCAACACTGGAGGTGACGACAAACTATTACTTCACCAGTTCGTTGGCAGTCTGTGCTTTTGAATGGTACTCGAAGCTCCTAAATGACTCCGAACATTCACGGAGATAGAATTGTTGTTCACACAGTATTTCACCAGCGCGAGCGAGCGCACTCCAATTACGGCATTAATCAATGCCATGGTAAAGCCGGGAGAAACCTGGGTCCCATACGCGATCCGGTGGCGGAACCTGTAGTCTAAGTGCGAACAGCGCATTGAAGAATCACCCGTTGTGGGCATATTCATCGGGACCCTTGATCCTCAAACGACTGTGTCCCAGTTCATGATATTCTTCAAACCAACTACCTTCCAGGCTCTGATAGATAAACTGCCCAAATGGACTAGATGGGCCACGGGCTTTCCTCCTCAAACAAGGACCCTCAAAATGCTAAGGGTAAAAGAAAAGCGGCCTTCGTTGCCAATACGCAACAACAACTGAGTGGCCCGAAACCGGCTGCTTGCCAAAACAACGCGCACCTGCGCCTATCCTTGGAAGAAAGACTAGGACGCGCTTACTTGTTTCCCCACGACAAGATGAGGAGACTATTCGAATTGACAGTGCATAATAAACTTATCACGTTGCCAGACCCACGGCGTCCACCGCAACCCGGCGACGTCAACAATCCTAACTACTTCTTCTATCACAGAATGGTGAGCCACCTAATTGAAAATTACTACATCTTCAAGAATTGGGTCGAAGACTAGTATCAACAAGTAAAATTTGCACTTCTGATAATTGGAGGGTAAACCCACCCCAGAAGCATACTTCCAAAAAGATGGACGCGCAAGGGGCATCATGCTCACTCGTGGAAGAAATTCCATGGGAAGTTTTTCTTTCAGCAAAAACCAAAAGAATGCTGAAGGATCTACAAGCATATCCGACATTCAGGTGGAAAAGCCCACTTGAACCCGAAATCATCGAAGGGATGCTGAAACCACACCCCACACCGAAAATTATTGATGAGAGGAAACCCCCCAAGTCAGGCCTTTAAAGTCCTCGAAGAAAAAGAAGAAGACCAAGAAACATATGCAGCCTGTCGAGTATGACGATAAGCGCACAGATCTACAAAAATACATTGACGCGCTGGAGGAGTACAACTAAAAGGCGCGGACACCGGTCATGCTCAAAGAGTTCCTCAAGTATATTCTTGAGGATGAAGATAGTAAGGAAAATGAATCATCAAAAGACACTGAAGACCGTGTAGCAAGTTGCCACATGGTCTCCTATTCGTCGTCATATGGTGAAGAAGCTCCCTCAGCGTCAGAAAACCACGCAGAGAAACTGGGGGAAGAATCGGCGCTAAAATCCTCGGAACTGCCAGAAGACCCGATCGATAGGCTGTTAAACGAAGCCTTTCAAAAAAGCAAAGTTGACCGAGAACGCGACACAGCCATATACGAAAAGGCTAAGCGTCAGCATCATGATAAAGAAGCTGCAGCAAGGATGAGTTATAAAGTACTCCAACCAAACCAAAGCACACCTGCTACAAATAAAAGCAGGATCAAAATAGAGAAGCGGTTTGCCAAAGCCCTATCAATGGGGATGAAGCTGCCACATCTCATAAAGAACACTCCCGGGGTCATATGCCTCGATAGAGAAGAATCACATCCAAACTACTGTCTATATCATCGGAGGGTCACCCACCCCACCGAAGAATGCAGTACCTTCAAGAAGTGGTGGCAAAGATATGTTGTCCATCAAAAACACTTCAAGAGGATGAAGCGCGAAGCTTGTTCCCATCAGCGGAAAATAGTGCGACAAACGGAAAAACGACTGGCAACTGTCATATGGTTGGTACCAGTTCGGAAGGTGAAAAACCCTAAGTTCTTACCTTCGTGAGCAATTCTGAGGACGAAATACGCCTCAGCCCTCTCTTCAAAGACTCCGCCTCCAAAAAAGAACAGGAGGAGAAGAACTGTAAGAATATTCAGCTGCGTAACCGTACACTACCTGAGAAGAATCTCAGACCTATAAACAAACGTTCAAACAAAAAGGACAAAGGGAAAGGAAAAATCCCCGAGGAGATCGCCCTCGATGAGGAATCAGTCAAAGAGCTCGCGGCAAAAGATCCGCCTAATAAAAATAAGGTGGATTACCACGTCCTGGCACATCTGAGAAAAATACCCTCGCAACTGAGCATATTAGATGCTCTCCTCCTGTCCAAAGAGGCACAAGATTTCCTGATCAAGGCACAAGAGCCCGATCAGTTCCAAGCTTTCTTCGTAGAAGAGAAGATGAAGGATGAGCTGGAAGAGGTCAACACGACTGACATTACATTCAGCAATGAAGATCTCCTCCTCGGTACGTGCGAGCATAATTGCCCATTATACATCACCGGGTGCTGCCATGACATCAAGATAGAGAAAATCCTTATCGACAACGGATCCTCCGTTAACCTTCTCAACGTGGGAGTGCTGAAGGAGATTTGCATGAACGTTCAGCACCTCGCCCGAGATAAAATTACCATCTCCGGGTTTGACTCACAGTCGTCACGGATGCTCGGGTCCGTAATACTGACGCTGCGCTTCGGGATGATCATCACTGACATCAAATTTCATGTCATTGATGCCAATACTTGCTATAATGCTTTGCTCGGCAGGCCTTGGTTACATGAGTATAATGTCATCCCTTCTACACAACATCAGTGTATGAAGTATTTTAAGGATGGTTCGGAGTACACCGTCACTGGAGAGCTAAACCCGTTCTCGGTAAGCGAAGTTCAGAAACATGAAGACGCAAAGTACTTCCTACTAGATTACGAAGATACGAAAATGTGTCATAAATCGGAGAATAAACAGAAATCCGTCACCACTATCCCGATATTTGGGAGCGATACCGGGGAAGATAAAGAAATAGTCTACTAGGGACAACCGCAGAAAGAAAATAACAAGCCCGGACCATCAACTCCTATTTTGGTCTTTGGTGGCGACTCAGAGGACGAGGCCAACACAGTGTTCTACGTCCGTCCATCAATGCAAACTTTTTCCGGAGCAGATCAGGATCTGCAAATCACAATGGCTCCGCCTCGACACTATAAGGAACTTGATGCGCTCCATACATACAGCATACAAGAACTGCAAACTTTCTACGTACCTGTCAGGTGAAGAGTTGAAAAAGAGATCCTCTTCTACCAATCTACGGAAAATAAAGTAGAAAAAGAAGTCTGGCATGGTGCCAATTTTGCACTCGACAGGCTTCAACCAATCTGTCTGCCAAGATACTACGCGGAGGGATTGAAAAGGCAGTTAAGATGCCAATGTGTACCCCTCGAACAAACTGTTCGACAAGCCCAATTCTACAAAAAGATCTGGGATATTCCCGGGACTCAGCAAAAGATGTCCAATGGGAAGATGGAGACAACCGGCTCGGATACGTTCGGTCCAAGAAACGGGAGCATATCCACAGTTCTCGTATCGTAAACAGCTCCAGTGAAGCGGAAAACGCTCTTCCAAATAGCCGTGACGTCAATTCGGAGCGAGATCCTGCTCTAAAAATGTTAAGTCCGTCACTGGAAGAGCAAATCGACAGGTTAATGAAAGAAGCTTGTCAAAAAAGCCGGAACAATCACAGATGTGAAATGGCCATTTATGAAAAGGCCAGGACGCAGCGTCTCAATCAGCAATCTGCGGAGAAGCAAGACTATAATGCTCTTCATCCCCTGCCCGCTGTATGTTCTCGCGAAAGGGGAAAATCCTGAAATAGAGGCATAACGGGCAAAGAACGCAAACAACGTTCAAAAACAACAAAGTGGATCTTAGACACCATGCAATCAAGAAGAACTCGGTTGGAGCCCGTCCTTTATAAAGATGATGGGTTGGGAATACTCTTTCCCCCAAGACAAGATAAGAAAAATATTCAATATTGTCATGAAGCACCAAATGATGACACTTCCAGATTCTTGGCACCCTGAACAAATAAATGAGGTCCATCATCTGGATTATTGATTCTATCACCGGGTAATAGGTCATCCCCTTGAAGACTGCTTCAACTTCAAAGACTGGGTAGAAGAACAGTATCAATAAGGCAGGTTCGCTTTATCTGACAGCTGGAGGGTAACCCCGCCGCAAAAGCGTGAGCCAACAAGGACCTATACCGTCAGGATAGGACCCGCTCAACATCAAGAATGGAAGCGAACTCGTACCTGCCATATGATAACACTCTCAAAAGAGAGAGGGCACAAGACTATGAATGACCTCTACAGGTGCTTCGCAAATGAAGACGAGGACGAGGTAATCTAAGAGTTTCCACTAGCACCAAAAGAGCTGGAAGATGGGATACACACCACGGCGGACAACCTAAGAAAAAATGACTTAGGCACGGAAAATGATTCGAGACCAACGTTCGTCAGCGAACTGCTATCTGAAAAATAAGTGGCCACGTTAAAAGACGTGTTTATGCAGTATAAAGATTGCTTCGCCCGGAACTACTCTGAAATGCGGGTCTAGATCCAAAGGTGGCAGTACATAAACTGGCTATATCACCGGGTATAAAGCCAATCAAACAGGCGCCAAGAAGGATGCTATTCGAACTTGACATAAGCATCAACGCTGAAGTCAAGAAACTAATCGACTCTGGCTTATCCAAGAAATTCAATATCCTGACTGGATCGCCAACATCGTTCCAGTGATGAAGAAAAATGGGATGGTACGCATCTGCGTGGACTTTCGGAAGCTCAACAAAGCTTGCCCGAAGGATGATTTCCCAGTACCTGTTACCGAGCTGATGATCGATAACACGTCTACTTATGAGGTCTTCTCCTTCATAGATGGATCTTCAATATACAACCAAATAAAAATACATCCAGAAGACCAAAAGCATACAGCCTTCCGGACCCCACTGGGTATATTCTGTTATAAGGTGATGCCCTTCGGTTTGAAGAATGCCGGCACTACATACCAGAGGGCCATGGCAAAGATCTTTGATGACCTCATACACGGGATCGTCGAATGCTATATCGACGACTTTGTGATGAAGAGTAAATCTCACGAGGAACATTGGGAACATATAAAAATAGTGTTCCAACGCCTTCGGAAATATAATCTGAAGATGAATCCTCTAAAATGTGCATTTGGAGTTTCCTCAGGAAAATTCATAGGATTCATCATACGTCACCGGGCTATCAAAATTGACCCTTCAAAGATCAAGGCGATTATGGAAATTCCCATGCCAAGAACCCTCAAACAACTTCGGTCTTTCTAAGGAAAGCTCGCGTATATCCGGCGGTTCATAGCTAACGTCTCTGGGAAATGCCGTCTCTACAGTTATTTGATGAAGAAGGGGACTTTGTTCATCTGGGATCAAAAGTGCTAAAGTGTATTGGACGAAATCAAACAATACCTGCAAAATCCGCCGGTACTGACTGCTCCGGTTAAGGGAAAACTCCTTATCTTATATACAATGGCCCTTGAAGGTTCTCTAGGCGCATTGTGTACACAAGAGAACGATCAAGGAAAGGAGAGAGCTCTATACTATTTAAGTCGAGTTCTCCTAGGGGTAAAAAACAACTATCCCCCCCATTGAAAATCATTGCCTGGCACTGATCTTCGCAATAACAAAGCTCAGACATTACGCCTTGGCACATGAGGTCCATCTCATATCGAAGGTATATCCTTTCAAATATCTGATGTCAAAGGACATACTAACAGGAAGGCTTACCAAATGGGCCCTCCTCCTAATGGAGTTCTCAGTAACGTATCGTCCCCTTAAAGCAGTGAAAAGTCAGGCCATTACCGACTTTCTCGCGGAGCATCTGATACCAGCCGGCTGCCCCTTGAATTGCGAGTTACCGAAAGAACATGTGATCGACGCAATCGAAGAAGAGAGAGAAGAAAATGATTCCCAATGGGAACTCTACTTCGATGGAGCATCATCTATAAAGCAGCGAAAGAAGAATACCCCCATAATCAAAGCCGGGGTGAGCCTTATCTTCGTGACTCCATAAGAAGGGATATTGCGTTATGCCCTCTCCTTAACAGAGCCAAGGACTAATAACGAGGCAGGATACGAAGTTTTGAAAGAAGGTCTAGAGATCGCTATCGACATGGGAATCAGAGACCTCCTCATATATGGAGACTCCCAGCCGATCGTTAGCCAAGTAAATGGAAACTATCAGACATGCAAGCCAGAGATGATAAAGTATGGCAGAAGAGTACATCAACTGCTGACACAAATCCATTCCTACATTCTGGAGAATATAATGCATGCAGAAAACAGCAAGGCGGACGCGTTGGCTAAATTGGCTAAGGAACTGGCCGATGAAGACCTCGATGACGTAAGGATCATTGTGCAAAGCCGCAGGATTCTCACGCTAACAAATATATCTTCGGAAGACCTGATAGAGCTATCCGAAGGAAAAGAAATGACCGAGCAAGTAGCCCTTCAAATAGAGGATGATGAGAAGGTCAAGGATTGGAGGGAAGTATTCATAGGCTACTTCAAATCCGAATGAATGCCCAAAAATGCATCGTCTAGACATCAGCTCATGAAACGAGCTTTGTCTTTCGCCTTCGTCAATGATACTCTATATAAGAGATCGTTTGACTGTCTATGGCTAAGATGCCTAAGGCCGGAGGAAGCAAAGAAAGTCATCCAAGAAACCCATGATGGACTCTGCGATTCTCATCAAGCCGGGCCAAAGATGAAGCTGAATATAAAAAGAATGGGCTACTATTGGCCTACAATGATTCAGGGCTGCTCGAATATGCGAAGCAGTGTCACTTGTGTGAAATTCACGGGGACTTCATCCACCAACATCCAAATCCACTACACTCGACAGTGGCTAGCTAGCCGTTTGAGATGTGGGGAATGGATATAATCGGCCCCATCGAACCAGCGTCCTCCAAAGGACACCGGTTCATATTGGCAACGACCGACTACTTCTCTAAATGGGCAGAAGCAGTACTACTAAGGGAGGTGAAGATGGAAAATATCCTCTATTTCTTTAGAACCCATGTCATCTATCAGTTCGGTACTCCGCGACGAATTATCTCGTATAATGGGCCAGCTATAGAAGCCATAAAATAAGCCGCTTCGCACAGCAACATAAAATAGATTGAAGATACTCTTCAGTCTATAATTCTCGGGCCAACGGTCTAGCTGAAGCTTTCAACAAGACCTTGATAAAGATTATAAAGAAAACAGTGTCCAGAAACAAAAAGGATTAGCATGAAAGGCTGCATGAAGCTCTCTGGGCGTACCGAACAATGTTCAAGACGGCTATGAATACAACACCATACGTGTTGGTGTTCGGCACAGAAGCAGTGCTCCCGCTGGAAATAGAACTTCCCTCTCTACGAGTAGCGGTTTGATATGAGTTGACAGATGAAGAAAATGCTCATCTTCGGCTTGAAGAGTTCGATGCCCTCAACGAAACTCGCCTTATAGCACAGCAAAATTTGGAGGCTTATAAGGCAAGAACGACACGGTCATACGAAAAACTAACCAGGCCAAGAACGTTCCGTCAAAGCGAACTCGTGCTAGTCGTCAAAAGACCAATGATCCCCAATCGCGCAAAACGGGGGAAGTTCGAGCCGAACTATGAAGGCCCGTATATTATAGACAAAGTCTTCCAAGGTGGATCCTACCTGCTCATGGATATGCATGGCGAAAGACCCTTCCGGCCAATAAATGGCCGATTCCTCAAAAAATACTATTGGGGTAAAAAATTACACCCCGGTTGACCAACTCAAAGTCAAATTCAACCCTAAGTAAGCGGGCCCAAGCCCAGGTCAAATGGGCACATGCCCAAGTTGATCCCTGCAGCCGGCCTCCCCCATGCCAAAATGAAAATTATGTAATAATTAATTTTGATGTAATTTTTATGAATAGATGTAAGAAAATGGTTATAAAGCCAAATTTTTGTAAAGCCTATGGCTAATGCGCAAAAGAAATGAGACATGAGGCATGGGATGGGCAAAATTCCATTTTGTAAAGCACAAGGGGCTAAGTGTAAACTTGTAAGCCTATATAAGGCAACTTGATGATGAAATAAAGGACAATAATTGATTCTCCTTAAAAAAAACTAGGCTTTGTCCCTCTTTCTCCTTCCTCAAGGTTCTAAATCTCCTTCTCTTTTCTGAATTAAATCAAGAGTTTAACTCTTACTTTTATAAAAAGAAATAGTTTTTCACCATAAAACCCACGAAGGAGAGCTCAGATCTCCCATCAAATCTGTAAAAAGGGAGATTTTTAAGTCTCACCCTGTTTTCCCCAAGTTCCAGCCAATGGAGAGGAGGAAGAAGGAGACCCATCTCCAAAAATCCCATTTTGGGGAAGATCCGAGGCTTAGGAGAGGATCCAAGGCTCAGGGAGAGAAGAAAGGGGTCCCCTTTGATCATCTTCAAAGATTTCTGGGAGTTCAACTCTATTTGTCAAAATCTTTGGGACTTTAACTCCATAAATAAAATTCTTTTAGGAGTTTAACTCTATTCAAAATCTTTTGGAGTTTAACTCCACCAATAAAACTCTTTTGGGAGTTTAACTCCACTCAAGATCCTTTTGGAAGTTTAACTCTTAATCCCGGGGCTAAACCCCTTTTTCTACAGAAGTTTAACTCCTGATCACGTGTTGGGCACGTGAGGCGCTGGCGTCCAGCGCCTTGCAAGTGGCCTACGGGCGCTCAGCACCCACGTGCCGAGCGCGTGAGGCGCGGGCGCCTAGCGTCCACACGCCTCTCACGTGGCCCGCGGGCGCCCAGCGCCCACACGCCACGCACGCGTCCTTAGGACGCTTCTCACCTCTCTTTTCCTACACGCTCCACACTAAAAATACCTTCCTTGTTAGAAATTTTTTTCTAATGGGGCACTGCCTCGCACCTCGCAAGGGGGTTGCTGGCCCCCTTGAGAATCAAAGATTCAGCAAATAACTAGGTCAAAAAGAAAGAAAAAAAGGAAAAGGAAGCTATCCTATGGGAATTTAATTTCTCTGAAAACAGGGTTTAACCCTCCACATATAAAGAACTTAGTTCTTATAATAAAAAAGGGGCATAAGAACTTAGTTCTTAAAGAAAATTTAATCCCAGATCTTTAAAACAAAGATCTTGGTGATCATTAATGGAAAAATGCCATTAACAAAGAGAAAATCTTTAAAAGAAAGGAACCCAGAGCCTCACGTGCCTCCCGCGTGGGCGCCAAAGACAGAAGGCCAGCGCCTCACGTGAAATACACGTGAGCGCTGAGTAAAGTGCTTAGCACTTCATATACAGCCAAAATGGCTGAGTTTTTAGCAGTAATTAGGCAGCGCCCAGCACCTCATGTGCTCCTCACGTGGACGCCACACAAAAGTTCTTGGCACTTCATATACAACCAAAACGGCTAAGTGCTTAGCACTGAATTAGGCAGCGCCCAGCGCCTCACCCCCATAAACTCTTCGGGGCCCCCGATACTTCCAAAAACATACACACAAGCTCTGCACATTGAGTTCGCATGACTAGTTGACTCGTCAATCGGAGGTTCCTTCGCTTCAAAGGAGATGGGTAATTAACGACAGCTTAGTCCGCGGCTGCCGGAGATTCGGATCTCCACAATCAATAAACCCCAGCCTACCTTAGGCAGAAAGAATCTGTATACGCCTGACAAGCGACGCGTATTCTCATCTCAATGGGGTGACAAAAACCACCCTACAAGTACTACTCTTGAAAGAATCATGACTTAGGTCAATGATAGATGACGACGTTTATGTCCGTTCGCTATCCTCCTGAGTCAGAACTCTGAGAGTAGTATCCAAAAATCTCCGTCGCCTCAAAAACTAACAACGGACCGAGATATCCCTAAATTAACAATAGACCGAGATGTCCCTAAACTAAAATTTCGCCTCAAACATGGCGATAATGGACCGAGACGTCCCTAAACTAGTGCGTCGCCTCAAATATGGCGATAATGGACCGAAATATCCCTAAACCAGCGCATTACCCCAAATATGGTGATTTGCTCTTTTGAGATCTATATTGAAATTGAAGTCCCGACGGCGAAGGTTGAAACTCAAGTCCCACCGGCAAACAGATGGGCACCTACGGAGAAACTACTTTCGGGAGTTCCATCGTTAAAAAAAAGGTATGTCCACAAGCGAAATGGGCGCGGATGAAAACCCGAAAGGGTGCTGTGAGTAAAAACAGTAGGACTGCCGGTGAGCTTTGTGAAAACCCGAAAGGGCGCGATCTCGTAAAAAATAGTATGTCCATAAGCGAAATGGGGTGGATGAAAATCCGAAAGGGCGCCGTGAGTAAAAACAACAGAACTGCCGGCGAGCTTTGCGAAAAACCGAAAGAGTGCGATCTCGTTAAAAAACCCTGCATGAGATCCTCACGACTCACAAAGGAACAACACACTTAGGAATCCTCATGATTCTTAAGAAGAAATTACACTTGCGAGATCCTTACGACTCGTAAGGAGAATTTTCCCCTATGAGACCCTCACGGCTCATACAATTCAAAAGCCTTAGGTAATATATCTAAACCTGTTTCCTAAGCCATCGTTGCCCTACAAGCTATCCAATATCGACCCTTGTATACAATCCACGGGCATAAATAAATATATCCCCCACCAAGTTCCACCATTGACGAGAAATGTCCCTATATGGTGAACGGCACTTGTAAGTCCTCTCGACTTATAAGGAGAAAACACTCTTACAAGAACCTTACGGCTTACAAGAGAAAATCACTTAGGAATCCCCACGATTACTAAGGAGAAAATACACCTACAAGATCCTCTCGACTCGTAGGGAGAAATACCTTTATGAGACCCTTACGGCTCATAAACTCGAAAGGCCTTAGCCGACAAGATCCTAACCCTGTTTGCTAAGCCAACTTTGTTAAAATTGACAAAGGCAAATGATTATTCGCTCCTGGCAATAGTCCAGTGGTAGCGATGCCGATGCCTAAATAGGTGTCAAATGTCATATCCTCTCATGGCAAATGATGATTCGCTCCTGGCAATATTCCAGTTGCAGCGATGTTGATGCCAAGATTGGTATCAGATCTCAAGTTCTTAACTCGCAATAAAAAACAGTGAGTAAAAAAAAGCCGAACTGTTTGGGGCAACTCGCAATAAAAAGCAGCGAGTAAAAATAGCCGAAATAATTGGGAACCGTGATAAATAGCCGAAATAATTGGGCAATCGCGACTTTCGTGACATAAAAGCTGAAAAGATAAAGCATCGCGGAAAGAAATAAAAAAAATGAAATGAAACTTTTCTGCCCTGCAAGTATGTCCATGTTGACTCTTGTATACAATCCATGGGCACAAATAAAGAAAAAGGGAACCATATTTTCCCGCCACGCTTCGTCAAAAGGAGCTCCGAGTCTCGACGGTACATATACCACCTAAAGACTATCCCTGTGTTCCCCCCTCATTCCAGCAGGGGCAGACACAACAATCAAATAAAAATGAAGTGATGGTAAAATTCTAGCTTCAGGTCTTAATGGCAAAATCTACATCCTAGAGACTAGCTCGACTTACCTCTCATTTCAGCAGGATGCGGATCCAGCTATCAAATGAAATTAGAGCAATGGCATGTTCCTAGCTCCAAATTTCAATTGCAATACATACAGCATAGAGGTCCTACAGATTTCTACCTTACTTCAGCAAAGAATTGGCGCAACATCGTCAAAACAAAAGAAAAACGAAGTGACGGCATATTCCTAGCTTCGGGTCTTAACGAAAACTCGTATAAAGCCTAAAAAACCATTGGAGATTGTTGGGGTCGAAAATTGCACCCCGGTTGACCAAGTCAAAGTCAAGGTCAACCCCAAGCCAAGTGGGCCCAAGCCCAGATCAAGTAGGCTCATGCCCGAGTCGAGCCCGAACATGAAGCGGCCGGCCCCCTTCCATGCCAAAATTAAAATCATGTAATAAATAACATTTTGATTTAATCTTTATGGGCATAAAGCCAAATTTTTGTAAAGCCCATGGCTTATGTGCAAAAGAAATGAGCTCATGAGGCATGGGATGGGCAAAATGCAATTTTGTAAAGCCCAAGGGGCTATGTGTAAATGTGTAAGCCTATAAAAGGCAACATGATAATGAATAAAGCATACACTTTTCATTCTCTAAAAACTCTAGGGTTTTTGTGCCTCCTTCTCCTTCCTCAAGGTTCTAAACCTTCTTCCCCTTTTCAATTAAGTCAAGAGTTTTACTTTTCTTTTTCCAAAAATAAATAGTTTTTCACCACAAAACCCACAAAGGGGAACTCAGATCTTCCATTAGATCTCAAAAAGGGGAGATTTTTAAATCTCACCCCCTTTCTCCAAGATCCGGCCAACCAAGAGGAAGAAGGAGACACATCTCCAGAAATCCCATCTTGGGAAGATCCAGAGCTCAAGGGAGAAACCCCTTTCATCAGCTCCAAAATATCTTAGGAGTTCAACTCCTCAAATATATATATATATATACACACACACACACACACACACACACACAAAATAATAAATATTTCCTTTCAGGAGCACAACTTCCAATGCAGGGACCAAGTCTCTTTTGCTGCTGACGCCTAGCGCCCGCGTGCCAAGTACGTAGGGCACTGGCGCACAGCGACCGCGTGCCAAGAAAGTGGGGCGTTGAAGCTCTAGCACACAGTGCCCATGTTCCAAGCAAGCATGCGGGGTGCCAGCACCTAGCGCACAGCACCCGCATGCCAAGCATGTGAGGCGTCAGCGCCCAGCACCTGCGTGCTAGGCACGCGAGGCGCTGGCACTCACGCATCCTTTGGATGCCTTTTTTCCTTATTTTACACACACTCCACACTAAAAATACTTCCCCCGTTAGAAAATTTTTCTAACGGGGCGCTGCCCCGCACCCCGCAAGGGGGCTGCTAGCCCCCTTGACCCCCATAAAAACTCTGCGGGCCCCCCAATATATCCAAAACCCCTTCAAAACACGCACACTGCATATTGAGTTCGCATGAATTGTTGACCCGTCAATTGGAGGTTCTCTCACTCCAAAGGCGATGGGTAATTAACGGCAGCTTAGTCCGCGGCTGTCGGAGATTCGGATCCCCACAATCAATAAACCCTAGCCTACCCTAGGCAGGGGGAATCTGTAATGCGCCTGACAAGCGCGAGTGTATTCTCATCTCAATGAGGTGACGAAAAACACCATACAGATTCTGGCACGCCCGGTGGGACCAATCTTTCCTTCCATATTTCGGGTTAAATATCCATGCGAACTCAATCAACATATACATTGATTGCCTGTACTGAAATCATGCTTCTATTTGCAGGTTAACGACTTTTGACTGCAATCTTCGGACATAACAAAATGTCTCTAAGGCCAAACTCAGCTCTCGACATAGCTCCCATCTCCTACACGATGGAGATGGACGCCAGGACGGTCCTCCCGGCCAGTCTCGGGCGACAGTGGGAGCCACCGCCGCTACAATTCGGCTCTATTCTGTTCATTCCAGCTAACACCATCTCTGCTCCTCAAGCCCCGGTAACCGACAAACCGGCCTTGAAAGGCAAGAGGCCAAATGTGGTGATCTCGAGGGCACCCCAACCTAAACGCGAGTCAGTGTTCAAATGGCTCTCCATAGCCCCAGCTGGGGGCAAAGCCGTCAGAATAAAAGAAGTTTCCAGACGTCGCGGGCAAGCCCAGGAGACACCTTCGACGGACACGCGGGCGGATGTCTTCTTAAGCCTCCCCATCACTCAGCCTATAGTGGCTTCTTGAAGAGCAGAAGCCTGCCAAGCGCTCAAGGCAGAGAAGCTGAGGCAAAAGCGGATCAGATACAGAGTCAACAAAAGGGCTAGGGCTTCGGCCATGTTAAAATTTATGAATTTCCAAATCCCGGACCGCTCCGCGAAACCAGCTGCCAGTGATGAAAGGATGGCTAAATGTGTTGTCCACTCCGTCTACATGGTGGGCACGCATCCCAGCGACAACCTTCGCAGCAAAAGCAAGGATGGGGCCACCACATCTCAAATCCAATCTGGCTTGAATGTGGTTGCTGCTTCCTAAGAAAAGCCGTCTCTGCTGGATGATGAAAACCCTCTCGATGAGGATGATAGGCAGAAAGACCCCTCAGTCCATGTAGATTCAAGCTCGGACAGCGAGGAAGAGCCGACTTTCCGCCCCAGGACCACGGAGCAAGAGCTGCTTCAAGAGCTCCGAAAGTAGCTCAGAAACAAAGACAAGGAGATGGCCAAACTTTACTCCAAAATTGACGACTTGACGAATGTCGTCTTGTAGCTCACGGCCCGACTTGCTTCTCAGCTGCCCAATCAAGCGCAGGGCTCTGCTCATGAACTGGGAAACAGTGTCCCAAGGCAGCCAATGCCTATTCCCTCAAATCCAAAGGTGGGCGGACTGCATGAAAGTCAGTCACATCCTATCTCGGGAAATGTCTTGGCTACCAATGACAGTAGCCCGCTAACTCAAGATCAAATCATGGATTTGGTTGCCAACAAAGTCAAAACATTGGTAGCTGAAGCTGAAGCGCAAAAAGATGTTAGTAGTAGCGGGAGGCCATCCTGCTCAGTATGATCTGGTAGAATTTCCTAGCGGCTATGTCATCCCTAAATTCGGAAGATTCGATGGGACGGGAAATGCGAATCAGCACATCGCTCACTTTAAAGCCTCATGCGGGAATACTGGGGGCAATGATGCGCTTCTCCTCCGCCAGTTCGTTAATAGCTTAGCCGATGTTGCTTTCGACCGGTACGTGAGCATACCGGATGGCTCCGTCACAACTTTGTCCAAATGGAGTCTCTGTTTCGGCAGAGGTTCATGAGCGTCAGCGATAAGATCACCATTGCCGATCTCGTAAGGACTAAGCCAAAGAACAACGAAAGCAACACGGATTTTATAACCCGATGGTGCAATCTCTCCGTCAAATGTGAACCGCCGATAGAGCAAGACCAATCTGTCAGTCTCCTTGTCGGAAATCTCAACAATTGGATGTCCCTGTTTCTATGCACCGCGGGTCTCAAAACATTCCAAGAGCTGACCAGGAAAGTTCAGATGCTGGAGCGCTCAAAGCAGGAGTCCTCCTCGGATTCCCAAAATAACAATAGGTCCTGGAGAAACCGAAAGGACGATGATCGTAAAGGCGGAAATTCTGACGATTCTGAATCTTTCAACAACTCGGCTGACCGAAATAAGTAAGGGATGAGCGGGCCTGATGCCAACCGGTCTCGGAAGCCAGTGTTCAGAGAGGGAGGAGAAGCTCCACTGAAAGAGAAGCTGGATAAGGTCTATTCCTTCAGAAGGGACAAAGTCCGTAAAACATTCAAGGATGTCCTAAGAAACAGTCTCCAATTGCCGGAATCAAAAAACGCAAGAAGCGAATATGACTGATGATCCCAAATACTGCCCTTATCACAGAGTGATAAGTCATGATATTGAGGACTACTTCGTCTTCAAAGATTGGGTCGAAAAACAATACAAGGCAGGAGAGATAGAACTGTCTAAAGGCGTGTTAGTAAACAGTCAAGCTGCGACCGCCAATTTCATACAAATGGAGACTGATGTCCTTCGTGAAACCGATTCTCTCAGCCATCCACCTTTCTCTGAAAAAGTCGACCACCACGTCATTAAACTGGGAACAGTCGATCCCTAAGTCGTTAAACTGGGAATGTAAAAAAAAAGTGTAAATAAAATAAAAATAATAATAATAAAAAGCCGTAATGATAGGGAAACTCGCAATAAAAATTAGCGAGTAAAAATAAAGATGAAAATAAAGCCAAAATGATGGGCCAACCGCGAATAAATAGCCGAAATGATAGGGCAATCGCGACCTTCGCGATAAGAAAAGCTGAAATGATAGAGCAATCATGGTAAAAAAAACAAGAAAAACAAAAAACGGTGAATGATGAGTCGCTCCTGGTACCATATTCCAGTGCAGCGATGCAGACGCCAACCAAAATCCAAATTCTCAAACAGCGAATGATGAGTCGCTCCTGGTACCATATTCCAATGCAGCGATGCAGACACCGTCCAAAACTCAAATCCCCAACGGTGAATGATGAGTCGCTCCTGGTACCATATTCCAGTGCAGCGATGCAGACGCCAACCAAACTCTAAATGTCCTAATAACGAATGATGAGTCGTTCCTGGTACCATATTCCAGTGCAGCGATGCAGACGCCAATCAAAATCCAAATTCTCAAACGACGAATGATGAGTCGTTCCTGGTATCATATTCTAGTGCAGCGATGCAGACGCTAACCAAAATCCAATTTCCCAAAATTCTTTCATCCCTATGGTTGGTCCCCGAACTGACTACCGTATACAATCACGGGCTCAAATAATTCTCATCATACCCATGTCCCACCGCAATCACCAGTCCAGCGGCCAGTCTCCGCCCTTGGAATTATGCTCCATTGGGAAGACCCACTCATGTGTCCTCACGATACATGAGGAGAACAAACCTTCGTGTGATCCTTACGACTCACAAAGGAAAAACACACTTGGGAGTCCTCTCGACTCCTAAGGAGAAAATACACCTGCGGGATCCTTTCGACTCGTAGAGAGAAAATGCTTTTATGGGACCCTTACGGCTCATAAAATTGAAAAGTCTTAAGTGATAGGGATCTAAACCTGTTTCCTAAGCCATCGCTCCCTAACAGGCAAAGGAAAATGATGAATTGCTCCTGGCACCTGTGCTTCAGTGTTAGCAACGCTGTTACTGACCCCTACCCCAAAATTCCAAGCTTCCGATCCATAGACCCCTAAGTCTTTAAACTGGGAATAGATGACCTCTAAGTCGTTAAACTGGGAACATATGACCCCTAAGTAGTTAAACTGTAAATGAGGGAGATCCCTTCACGGCGAATGATGAGTCGCTCCTGGTACCATATTCCAGTGCAGCGATATAGACGCCAACCAAACTCTGAATGTCCCAACGGTGAATGATGAGTCGCTCCTGATACCATATTCCAGTGCAGCGATGCAGACGCTAACCAAAATCCAAATTCTCAAACGACAAATGATGAGTCACTCCTGGTACCATATTCTAGTGCAGCGATGCAGACGCCAACAAAGTCCCGAAATTCTCCCGGCCCTACGGTCTGGATCATACATCTTGCAAAACCGTATACAATCCACGGGCGTAAAACGATCCCAATCACTCCCAAGTCCTACCGGCGAGACCACATTCAAAGTCCCACTAAAAAAAAGGGTTTGTCCACAAGTAAAATGGGCACGGATGAAAGCCCGAAAGGGCTCCGTGAGTAAAAACAGCAGGACTGCCGACGAGTTTGTGAAAACCCGAAAGGGTGCAAACTTAGCGAAAAAGAGATGAAATACACTCGCAAAGTCCTCTCGACTTTGTGAGGAGAAAATTCCCGTGTGAGATCCTTACGACTTACAAAGGAAAAACACACTTAGGAGTCCTCACGACTCCTAAGGAGAAAATGCACCTACGGGATCCTTACGACTCGTAGGGAGAAAATGCTTTTATGGGACCCTTATGGCCCATAAAATTGAAAAGCCTTAGGTGATAGGGATCTAAACCTGTCTCCTAAGCCATCGCTTCCCAACAGGGAAAGGCAAATGATGATTCGCTCCTGGTACCATATTCCAGTGTAAGCGGTGCTGATGCTAAACCAAAACCAAAATCCCCAAATCCTCTCAAAGGCAAATGATGATTCGCTCCTGGTACCGTATTCTAGTGTAGCGATGCTGATGTCAACACAAATGAAACCAACCAATTCCAACATCGACCTCTGCGTCAAATAGTCGCCACTCCGTAATGGGGAAACGTCAAGCAGACACTCTGTGTCGGGGGCACGTCAACTACAGACACTCTGCCTCGGGGAAACATCGACAAGCGACACTCCGTGCCGGGGGCACGTCGACCAAATCAATCCGTGCTGGGGAAAAGTCTACCACGGACACTCCGTCTCGGAGACGTGTCAAGCGTCGCCCGTCCATGTTGTAAAAAGGGCAGTGCAGGCTTCCTACAAAGCGGGAACCAAATCACTCCGTGCCGGGGAAAAGTCTACCATGGACACTCCGTCTCGAAGACGCGTCAAGCTTCGACCATCCATGTCGTAAAAAAGGCAGTTCAGGCTTCCTACAAATCGGGAACCAAATCGCTCCGGGCCAGGGAAAAGTCTACCATGGACACTCCGTCTTGGAGACACGTCAAGCGTCGACCGTCCATGTCGTAAAAAGAGCAGTGCAGGCTTCCTACAAAGCGGGGACCAAATCACTCCGTGCCGGGGGAAAGTCTACCATGGACACTCCGTCTCAGAGACGCATCAAGCTCGACCGTCCATGTCGTAAAAAGGGCAGTGCAGGCTTCCCACATATCGGGAACCAAATCGCTCCGGGCCAGGGAAAAGTCTACCACGAACACTCCGTCTCGGAGACACGTCTAGCGTCGACCATCCATGTTGTAAAAAGGGTAGTGCAGGCTTCCTACAAAGCGGGAACCAAATTACTCCGGGCCAGGGAAAAGTCTACCACGGACACTCCGCCTCAGAGACGCGTCAAGCGTCGACCATCCATGTCGTATAAAGGGCAGTGCGGGCTTCCTACAAAGCGGGAACCAAATCACTCTGTGCCGGGGAAAAGTCTACCACAGACACTCCTTCTTGGAGACGTGTCAAGTGTCGACCGTCCATGTCGTAATAAGGGCAGTGCAGGCTTCCCACAAATCGGGAACCAAATCGGTCCGGGCCAGGGAAAAGTCTACCACGGACACTCCGTCTTAGAGACGCGTCAAGCGTCGACCGTCCATGTTGTAAAAAGGGAAGTGCAGGCTTCCCACAAATCGGGAACCAAATCGCTCTGGGGCAGGGAAAAGTCTACCACGGACACTCCGCCTCTGAGACGCGTCAAGCGTCGACCGTCCATGTCGTGAAAAAGGCAGTGCAGGCTTCCCACAAATCAGGAACCAAATCGCTTCATGCCGGGGAAACGTCTACTACGGACACTCCGTCTCGGAGACGCGTCAAGCGTCGACCGTACATGTCGTAAAAAGGGCAGTGCATCCCAAAAAGTAGGAACCAAAGCAAGTTGCCTCCATGCGAAAGAAGATCCATCAATTTCATGCACACGATCCACATATGTAGTGTGCATTTATTGATTGGGGCACTTTATTGGGGTCGAAAATTGCACCCCGGTTGACCAAGTCAAAGTCAAGGTCAACCCCAAGCCAAGTGGGCCCAAGCCCAGATCAAGTAGGCTCATGCCCGAGTCGAGCCCGAACATGAAGCGGCCGGCCCCTCTCCATGCCAAATAAAAATCATGTAATAAATAATATTTTGATGTAATCTTTATGGGCATAAAGCCAAATTTTTGTAAAGCTCATGGCTTATGTGCAAAAGAAATGAGCACATGAGGCATGGGATGGGCAAAATGCCATTTTGTAAAGTCCAAGGGCTATGAGTAAATGTGTAAGCCTATAAAAGGCGATACAATGATGAATAAAACACACTTTTCATTCTCTAAAAACTCTAGGGTTTTTGTGCCTCCTTCTCCTTCCTCAAGGTTCTAAACATTCTTCCCCTTTTCAATTAAATCAAGAGTTTTACTCTTCCTTTTCCAAAACTAAATAGTTTTTCACCACAAAACCCATAAAGGGGAGCTCAGATCTTCCATTAGATCTCAAAAAAGGGAGATTTTTAAATCTCACCCCCTTTCTCCAAGATCCGGCCAATCGAGAGGAAGAAGAAGGAGACACATCTCCAGAAATCCCATCTTGGGAAGATCCAGGGCTCAATGGAGAAGCCCCTTTCATCAGCTCCAAAATATCTTAGGAGTTCAACTCCTCGAAATATATATATACAAAATAATAAATATTTCCTTTCAGGAGCACAACTCCCAGTGTAGAGACCAAGTCCTTTTTGTTGCTGACGCCTAGCGCCCGCGTGCTCCCAGCGCCCGCGTGCCAAGCACATGGGGCGCTGGCGCTGTGGCGTCCAGTGCCCGCGTGCCAAGCATGTGGGGCGCTGGAGCTCTGGCGCACAGCGCTCGCGTGCCAAGCACGCACGCAGGGCGCTAGCGCCCAGCGCCCGCATGCCAAGCACGCATGCGGGGTGCTAGCGCCCAGGGCACAGCGCCTGCGTGCTAGGCACGCGAGGTGATGGAACCCACGCGTCCTTTGGACGCATTTCCCCCTCATTTTACACACACTCCACACTAAAAATACCTCCCCCGTTTGAAAAAAATTCTAACGGGGCGCTGCCCCGCATCCCGCAAGGGGGCTGCTAACTCCCTTGACCCCCAGCCCGCTATTCGGGTAGCGGGACCTCCGTAAAAACTCTGCGGAACCCCCGATATATCCAAAACCCCTTCAAAACATGCATACTGCATATTGAGTTCACATGAATAGTTGACCCGTCAATCGGAGGTTCTCTCGCTCCAAAGGCGAGGGGTAATTAATGGCAGCTTAGTCCGCGGCTACGGGAGATTCGGATCCCCACAATCAATAAACCCCAGCCTACCCTAGATAGGGGGAATCTGTAATGCGCCTGACAAGCGCGTGCGTATTCCCATCTCAATGGGCTGACGAAAAACACCCTACAGAGATCATCCCACCCCAGAAGGGTGCGGTTATGACTCATCGGGGCTCCAAATTGAGCCTAACCTCAAGTATAAAGCGTCATGGAAAATTCCTAACGCTTGCTCTTCCGACGGTAATATGGCCTATGGAGATTACTTGATGACGTATTGTCTAGCCCTCGAAAGGATCAGAGACACGACAGTCGCGGGGCTACTCGAACAACGGCTTAAAGACTGCATATCGAGGAATATATCAGCCAACGCGACGGTACCATGGACTAAAACCCTATTACCACAAACCTTACAGACTCCTGTCATAAAGAATGGGGGTTATCTATATACAACGTTAAGACAAGTTTGCCTGTAAACCCAAGGGAGGTAAACTACAAACTTCGAAACGAGTAAATAAACTACAAACTCCAGAATGAGTACATAAACTAGAAACTCCGAAACGAGTGAATAAACTACAAACTCCGAAATGAGTACGTAAACTAGAGACTCCGAAATGAGTGAATAAATACAAACTCCAAAATTAGTAAATAAACTAATTAACACCGAATCAAGACATCAAACACAGCGGAGTGCATGCAAAAAAAAATTTCTTTATTTATGGATCAAAATGTTTGAAGGATACAACTTATAAAAAATGTGGATACAATTCTAGCCTTTAAGAGGGCGGGGCTTTCAATAAAGTAGCGACCCGTTCACTCTTTTGCCGCAGCTCCTCCTCACGCTCCACTATTATGACCAGTATTGCTTCGATTTGAGTCCGTTGTTGCAAGAACGAAGAAAGATTCTCAGAGATTTCCTGCTTAGCAACTTCGCAGTCCTGCATTCCTCGCTCAGTAGAGTTAAGGTTCTGCCTCAGCGCCACTCCTTCATAAATGAATTATTGAAGATTTTCAAAGATAACTTGGAGTTGCGCAGCATTCGCTTCAACCTGGGCACGCGATTGGTTTGATTCCTTGAAAACCGTCTCATGCTCTCTACTTCAGGACCGGCTTCTGCTCGAAGTATTGAATGGAAGAGGCACTTTGTTCAATCCATAATTGAGCCTTCGAGGATAATGCCTCAGGTGCAAGACGTTTGTGATCGATTTCATGGAGGCAAGCCTCAATTCGCTTACAATAGTCAACCCAGATGCTGACGAAATCTTCATTGTGGAAAGTCACAAGAGTCGCCAGCATGGGAAGTCCGCAGCAGAAGTGAGAGCTTCGACGTTAAGGTCTTCGATAAATTCACTTAACATATGCTTGCTATTTGCCGCACCCCTGGAAGACCGACACTTAGCAAAGGGCCCCGCGGGCATAGAAATGCAAGACTCAAGAGGAGCAAAAACCGGTGTAGCTGCTACAGAGTAAGACATGCACAAAGAAGGGTCGGGTTTCAACCTAAAATTATAAAAAAGAAGAATGATGATGAATAAGATCTAACATACCAATAGTCGAAAGTGGCAAATCAGGAAGCATAGGAGGCTCAGCTATTCCTTCATTCTCTCCTTCGAGCCATAAGATTGTGGTCAATACGAGAAAAGCTTAGCAATAGAAACATTACTTGTAGAAAGATGAAATAAGAAATGAAGAATATACTAACCAACACCCGAGGGAGGGACGAATTCTGATTGGAAGGCGAAGTGCGAATTTAACATTTAGCATAAGCGGTCGAAAAGCACTCCTGCAATATACGGTAAAGAAATTAATCCAAGAAATAATATCAATACTGAAGCAAGGAAATAAAAGATCTTTACCTTCCGTCGCTGAACCCGAGAGAACTCGAGGGGGTGCAAAACAGATAGGTGGAGCAGCGACAGTCATGGCAAGGACTGATAGCGATTCTTCAATCAGCACAGCGCCAGGGTTTACCGCACCTATATTTGAAATAAAGGAGATATCAACGAATATGTCTAGCAGGACTGAGAACCCAAAAGTAATAACACGAGGAATACCTGACGGGGCAGAAACCATAGCAGTATCTGGAGCGTCACTAGCTATGACAGCTTCCTCGATTTCCACCATCACCGGGAAGATGGATTCAACGTCTACACCTTCGTCCCCTAAATCAACAAGGGCCATCGTCATGCTCACATCACCCGCCGATGTCGGGGATCCATAAGGGGAGGAAGCGGAAGTTGGAACAATCTCAGATTCGAAGCGAAGGCCCGACACCCCAGAATCTTCAAACACTGGCACTGCACCCGCCACGTTAACACGTAAACTCGGCCCTGCTGCACCATTCAAGGAAAATGTGTTATAATTCAAGAAAAACTGCCGTGGGAAGAAACCTGGAAAAGCAAGCAAGTTCTACTAGGTTTCAATAAGCGATCGTGCGCTGTTTTATCTTGAAGTAACCGCTCAGCCTCTTCGCGAGCCACACACGCAATCTTTCTATGAGCGTTTGATAAGGCAGAAGGAATGTCCTCCACGGGAATATCAGGGGGTCGTGTATCACTTGAACCCGTGCCTGTGGCCAAGTTAGCCCGACGCTCTCTTGCCGCGTGATTTTGGCGCTTCTTCTCAGCTTTAGCTGTACAAAGAGATCTCCTCAGAACCTCCGATAGAGGAACGTCTTTAACTAAATCAGGCTCGGCCTCTAGATCTGCTGCAACGTCCTTCATCGGCTGTTTTAGCGATGTTTCCTGTAGCGGCCCTAGGATGACCTCAACTGTAGCTGGTAGCTCTGAAGGCTCCTTCGCACCACCACCTAAGGACGACATCGCTCTCGGACTAATACAAGTTGCGGTGGTTCCTGTAATAAAAAATAAAAAGAGAAGGGAGTCGGGGTGTGAAAGAAATGAACTAAACATATGAATTCAAAGGCATCACAAAATGAACTATACCGAGGCCCATAGAAGCGCGAAACCTCTCCTCTTCCTCAAATGTTTTGAGGTACGCCAAAAGAGCCTCTTCAGTGGAGATGCCTGTTAAGAAGAGAGCATTAATAAAACATAATAAATTATAAAGTATACAAAAGAGCATAAATGAGATAAACCTAACGCCGCAAGAGAAGAAAATGCTGCTTGCTCGAGGGCTAGTCTCTGAGAAGCCTCAGTAGCATCTTGAAGATCAGTAGCGACATTCTCATTAATAGAAGCTTCGAACGGACCGTCATTGGTGCCATATTCGGACAAGCCTTTTCTATAAGGAGCATGAAGCTCCTGACCAAATACAACATCAGCCGAAAATAAAGACTTCTTCTTCTTCTGTGAGCTGGCAATAAAAGCTTTCGCTTTACAGGCTTCTTGGGACGGCCGGTCTCGATCTCTGAGCCAATACCTAACTCAGGAGACTCCGTAGCCACCACATTCATAGGAGCACTTATGTCCGGACGTGGCTTATCCGGAAAGGCTCGCAAAACTACAACCGTGCTGCTATCTCTCAAAGAAGGACGTACAACCATCCGTCGCTTCAGCGGAACCACAGGATTACTGGCCGGGAAAGAATCCTTATTGTCAAGAAGCATCCGCCTTTCCTCCTTGATAATGGAACCCGTTGCATGCTGATACCAAGCAATGTAAGCATTCGAAGCCTTCGGGATATGACTCAGCTCAGTGATTAGGAAATGGGACCTCATATTCAGTAGCATAAAATGGTGCGCCGCATTGCGAATGCTCTCCTATGTAGCAACCGTATCAATGAGAAACGCTTCAAGGGGAACGCCTTGGTTATAACCAGATTGCTGGGCAAAGCGATGTGGGTTATATCTCAAGAACAACACCGAGGCATTTTGTCTGAATACAAGGAAACCCAGCCTGATAAAATACAAATGCGCAATCTCCCGGGTCCTCAAAGCAGAAGCTCCATCCTTGAAGACATCGTGGAGCGGCTGGATCACTTTGGAGCAGTTTCCCCAATATTTAAACATATTAAAAGAGTAAAGCACTGTTGAAATTTAATAGGGCAGCGCCCCACATGCTTCTCACGAGGGCGCCGGCGCCAATATGCAAAGCAAACAAGAACTTTCTGAGTAAGAATTAAATTCTTATATGGTGCCGCATGTGCTCATCACGTGGGCGCCAATATGCAAAGTACAAGAACACCCATCATAAGAACTAAATTCTTATGTGACGCCCGCGTGCACAACACGTGAGCACCGGCGCCCAAGTAGAATTAAATTCTACGATGCTCTCTGTTAAACAGAGCCGTTGGATTAAAGATCCAACGGAGATGTAAATCATCAAAATATAGAATCAAATTCTATTAGGAGAAAATGTCTCCCAAATCTTTCTAAATAAGAAAGATACTCTCAGTTGGATCAATGATCCAATAATAGAATAAAATTCTATTTTGGGAATATATTCCCTCAATCTTTCCAAACAAAAAGATTGCTCTCTGTAAAACAGAGAACCCTTGGATTAAAAATCCAATGGTGATTAAAAATCACCACTTGATAGAATAAATTCTGTATATGGAAAAATATTTCTCCAATCTTGTTAAAAACAAGAACAATATATTCTGTAAAAACAGAAGTCCTTGGATAAAAAATCCAACGGTGGGTAAAATTCCCCAAATCAATTTTGAGACCAATTAAATCAATTGGAATCTCTCAATGAGAGATTTTCTCAAAACTAATTAACAATCTGCCTTCACTATATAAAGGACCCAATACTTCAAGTCTCACACATACAGAGACCATAGATAGAAAGAACAGAGAATTCAATTCTCAAAGAAGAAGACCTTCCTTCTCGAAACCCTAGGTAAAAAAAGAGATCAAAATATTTCTATTACCTATAATATCACATCTAAGGGTTTAACCCTTTTGAAAAAGAACTTAGTTCTTTCTATGGATCTGAGATCCACAAAACAAGTCTTCCACAAGTTGAGAATTTAATTCTCATCGGGAAGATTTTGTTCTTGAGAATCAAAAAATTCAGGGAAGAGCAAATTTAAAGAGAAAGAATAGGGAGTCCAGAATACTCCAGGGACTCAGTTCCTTCAAATCAAGAACTTAGTTATTTACAAACTCAACCCGAGATCCTAAAAAAATAGTGATTTTAGCGAGTGTTAATGGTCAAAAAACCATTACAGAGATTTAAGTTCGATAAAAATATCAACAGAGATTAAATCTCCATATAAAAAAAGAGACTAGCGCCTCACGTGCTTCCCACGTGGGCACCCTTTTAACAGTGCCTAGCGCCTCACATGAAAAACACGCGGGCGCCCAAAACAAAAGGACAGCGCTTCATGTGAAACACACGTGAGCGCTGAATAAAAGTGCTCAACACTCTATATACAGCCGAAGATAGCTAAGTGGCTAGTACTGATTGGGCAGCGCCCAGCGCATCACGTGCTCCTCACGTGGGCGTCATAATAAAAGTTCTCATCACTCCATATACAGCCGAAGACAACTAAGTGCCTAGCACTGATTGGGCAGCGCCTCATGTGCTTCTCACGTGGGTGCTATAATAAAAGTGCTCAGCACTCCATATACAGTCAAAACGGCTAAGTGCTTAGCATTAATTGGGCAGCGCCCAGCGCTGCACGTGCACCTCACGTGGACGCTATAGAAAGTGCTTAGCACTTCACATTTAGTCAAAAGGACTAAAGCATTCAACAGCGCCCATGACTGAAAGCTTCACATGACATATATGTGAGCATCAGTGTTCAAATAAGCGCTTAGCACTTTTACATAAAAAAGAAAAGGGCTGAACAAACAGAGCCAAAATAAATGCTTAACACTTTTGAATGAAAAAGAAAGATTAAGTAGACTAAGCCCAAATTGGCTAAGTCTCTGAAGTTTTCTTACAACTGAGCCCAAATGCTCTTTTGCTGGATCTCAAGTAAAAATAATCTCAAAATGTTGTTAAGTTGATCTTAGTCCCAAACAAGACCAACGTATCCTTAGCGAAAACAAACTGAGTCGAAATTCTCACTTATAGATATATGTTGATCTTAATCTCAAACCAGATTAATGGTTCTTAAATAAACCAAAAACCAAAATCTAAAATATACGGATTTGGACTAATCTGCGTCCTACGGGCGATGACATAAACTAGTCTCTGTATACAATCCACGAGCAACCAAAACAAACAAAACACACACACGACACGAATTGAACTGCCGGAGCAGGAGAAAGTGGGAATTACAATGCGGTAACGTAATTAACCGTAGGGGCTTTCGCCTGCAGGGAAGAGCGTCCCCACAATAAAAAAAAACCTTACAAAATGAGGGGGAATCTGATGAAGTCTGCTACAACGGCCGCATCTGTCCAAACCTACTATATATGGTGCTATAAATCAACTTGTTATCTTCGGAGATGTGGATGGATAAATCCAAATAGCATCTTCCCCCAAACTCAGGTAAGACGATCCATCCCGGTTCGTCCCTGTCTTTCGGTGGTGAACAGATTCTGGCACGTCCGGTGGGACCTTTTCCTCTTTCTACTCCACACTTCGTGTATCGTGTTTCGCGAACAAAATCGCGGTTCACTATGGTTGCCCTTAGATTCGAGGTACTAAAATTTGGTGTCTTGCTCCTGTACAGAAAAAATCGATGGCTTCCTGTAAGTCGATGTAGAACACCCCACGACTTGCGGGGAGGCGGAAATTTAAAAAACGATCTTGTTCTTTGCTTAAACATCGACTAACCGCATAAATCGAAGCTAAACGATAACTAACATGAAACATAGAGGTTCTATACTACTATGTTTAGGGATTATACCTAACGAATCGTGTCCTTCGTCTTTGTGAACTCCTCCTCCTCCTCGGCCTTCTCGAAGTAGTAGACGATCCACCCGAGAGCTTTACTCCAAGCTTAGCCTCTAAACTTGAGGCAACTAACCTTCTTTAAGTGCCAATCAAAGAAGCTAGGTGATATAGAGTGAGGGTTATGATTTAGTTAGTCTAACTAATCCTTGTACTCAACACATGAGAGGGGAGGATTAGTGTTTGAAGAGGGAGAGCTTGAGAAGAGAGAAGATGATAATGATAATGAAATGAGAATAGTGAGATATCATAATATATATCAAGCATTTCTTTTTATCAAGAAAAGAAAATAAATCAATTTAACAACCATGCTTGATAATATCTAGTGATGATTCATCTCCATGGACAAAAGACATGTATGAATCATCTAGATGACCCACTAATCACAATCATTGTATATGCCACCTTAACCTCCTTAGTCACCACCTTCTAGAAGCTTCTCGCACAATTACGAGAACGCCCCTCCTTTCCGCAAAAATACGGAAAAACTTTAGACTGTATAAATCCAATAACCGGATACCAGTAACTGGCTTAAACAAAAGCCGACTGGTAAAAACTATCCGAAAGTCGTACGTGCGTAAACACACGTATGCGTCCGAACCCTTGTCGTAAAACCATACGACCTCTATATCGTTTCTCCTGGAGTAGAGAAACTCTCTGTGTGGGACTCTAGAGACTCGACTACTACGCTGGCAGTGGGTTTAACCACAGACCGCAAGCGGCACTAGCTGTACGTAACGGTCCCCAGGTATATGTCGATAAGAAGGCCGATGAGGAAACCCATCCGAACTCCTACTGAGTCTGATGTGACAATCTCCATACAGTCCGGTCCGTTCGTCCAAGACTATCGCATATCGGGCCTAGGGGGCGGCAAGCGTCAGTCCCCTAATAGCGGTATAAGTCGTGTCGGAGCGTAGCCCATTACACCCTGAGAAACTACTGGAACCTACCAGTAAATCTCGCTTGCCCTGGCCAGGGACTTTGTGTAATGGCTCTTTGACACAGCGCGATATCAACCCCCAATACCGGAAGAGACGAATCCTGTCTAACCGCCACTGCCTCCAAGTGCTCGGGACTGCACCCAACTGCTACCTGTTTGCACGACTCCTTTGAGTCATGGTAGGGTAGCAATCTAAGAACAGTGGGATACACTCGAGGCGAAGTAGCAGTGTCAAGTCTGCGGACTATGCTGTACTCATGTCACCTGGGAACTGTTCACTGACGACTGGTATAAAACCAACCAACAGTTCCCTGTGAGTCCTGTCCGGTGTACCCGTAACCTAACGAGCACCTGCATACTATCTCCAGTACGACGTACTGACGGCTGTGGGACAGACCATCTCCCCAACTGGGATGAGAAGCGTACACACTAGTCTACTCCGGAGAATCGATGCTCTGTCTCGATAATCCAACGACTAAGGACCTGAATAAGGATGTGCTTGTAGACTACCCAGCCCCCACTAGTGTGACTGCCATCACAACGCTGGTAGTCAAGCAAGATCCTAAGAGCTCTATCAATACGTATACTCACATATTAACATAGAAAAACCAAGTAGCATACTACCATATTTAGCAAGACTGTTATATACATGTGAATATCCCAAGCTTCTATTAAGTAATATACAAACTAGTATGATATAATAATGGCCCCTAGGGCATATACACCAACACTTCCAACTGCGCAACATGCAACAGCAACACTCGCTCTATCCCAGCTGGAGGAGTAACCTACGGGCACAACGCAGCCTCTATCTTTTCAATGCCGGTGGTGCAAGTAACACAAGCCACTACTGGACTATTCTTCGGGACCATGTTCCCACCAGTGAGTTTCGGTGCTTCAGCATCGCAAGAGGAAGCTCCCAAGAGATCGGTCTTTGATCGACTTGCAACCACAATGGCCCCTCTCAACGGGCCATTCAAATCTGGTATCTCGGTTGTCAACAGGCTGAGCAAAAGCTCAAACATGCCCGCAAAGAGGCTTGTAATACCTGAAGTGGCTGCCCCAAAATGGATAGCCATCCCAACTCCTCCTATGGGCGAAGCCGTCAAAAGTGCTTCCCCCATCAGAAGATCGGTCTTCGAAAGATTGGCCGTTCCTCCTCAAACCCTGCCAAGGACGTCAGTCTTCAACAGGTTGACGCCAACAACAACCCCTCAGTAAAGCCGGGGGTATGAAGAAGCCGCATCTAAATCTGAGGCGGTCCCGTCTGCAAGACACGCTTGACGTCGCCACTGGCGCCGAGTGAGGAAAGCTGGAGGAAACTCCCCCTCTGGACTTACCCCACCAGCTCCAATGGTGGAAATTGACGCTGCTGTTCCAACCGGGAACAACTTTGATCTGCTCAGGAGGGTATGCAAGAACTCTCCAATGACGGTGCTAAAGAAATCGCCCCCGCCTGCAGAAGCCACAGTGCAGGCAAAGATGGGACAACCCCATCAGCGGCTATCCTCGCAAATTCATCAGGTCTTATGGAAAGACCAGGACTCTGTGATCAACAAAGATTACTCTCCTCGGCCGAAGAATTCGAAGACTCGGCAAAGAAAAGGACCATCCCTCCGTAATACAGCGAGGGACTTCTTCTACACAGGTGCCTGTCATAACGACTCCTTCAACTTCGACCTCCCACAAAAGGACGAGGCCAGAGAAAATCCCACCGCTGGCGGCAAATTCTAAAGGCGACGGATCTAAACACCCCAAGTTTGGGGGCATGATCGTACATACGGTCTACATGGCTTCCGGGAAAGAAGAAAGCCATGCTTTTGTAGGTCATCGACCGCAAACTCGGTCGCTGATAAATACTCAGGAGCAACAACAAATGCTCCAGGAAATGCTGACCAAAATGGAAGCACTTACCGGGAAGAAAGAAAGCCCGGACACAACAACCGAACATTGCCAAGTGCAGGAGACCGATACAGAGTTCCTGTGAAGGGTGCTTGAAAGAAAAGATAAAGAGGCCGATGAACAAGCCGCTAACATAAAGCAGATGTCGCTCTTGTTTCAGGATATAGTTGGAATGATGATCCAGCCAGAACCCCTAGCTGAGGAACCGTCGATAATCATCGAGGATGATAGAGGAGAAACATCAAGCAAATGAAGCGGCTGGCCAAATCGTCAGAATTGGACGACCGTATCCATGCAGGTATGATCAAATCAATTACCCGCCGGGATATACGATCCCTAAGTTCCATGTGTACAACGGGACATGCAACCCCCATCAGCACGTCGCGCAGTTCAAAGCTCTGTGCAGCAACACTGGAGTAGATGACAAATTGTTGCTTCACTAGTTCGTTAGCAGCCTGTCAGAAACGGCCTTTGAATGGTACTAGGAGCTCCCAAATGACTCCGTGAAAACATTCATAGAGATGGAACTGCTGTTCACAGCGCAAGCGAGTGCATGCCAATTACAACATTAATCAATGCCAGGGTAAGGCCAAGAGAAACCTAGGTCCAATACGCGATCCGGTGGCAGAACTTATGGTCAAAGTGCGAACAGTGCATCGAAGAATCCCCTACCATGGGCATGTTCATCGGGACCCTACATCCTCAAACGACCGTGTCCCAGTTCATGACATTCTTCAAGCCGACCACCTTCCGGGCATTGATCGTGGCCCAAATGGACCAGATGGGCCACGGGTCGTCCTCCTCAAATAAGGACCATCGAAATAACAAGGGTAAAGGGAAAGCGACCTTTGTTGCCAACACGCAACAACAACCGAGTGGCCCAAAACCGACTGCTCGCCAAAACAACGCGCGTCCGCGTCCATCCTTGGAGGAAAGATTAGGACGCACTTACTCATTTCCCCGCAAAAAGACGAGGAGACTGTTTGAATTGGCAGTGCGCAACAAACTCATCATATTGCCATACCCACGGCGTCCACCGCAACCCGGCGACGTCAATAATCTTAATTACTGTTCCTATCACAGAATGGTGAACCACCCAATTGAGGATTGCTACGTCTTCAAGAACTGGGTCGAGGACCAGTATCAACAGGGGAAATTCGCGCTGTCTGATAACTGGAGGGTAAACCCACCACAGAAGCACACTCCCAAAAAGGTGGATGCGCCGTGGGTATCATGCTCGCTCATGGAAGAAACTCCATGGGAAGTCATTCTTTCAGCTAAAACCAAAAGAATGCTGAAGGATTTACAGGCATGTCCGGAAGTCAGGTGGAAAAGCCCACTTGAACCCGAAATCATCGAAGGGATGCTGAAACCGCGTCCCATACCGAAAATTGTTGACAAAGGGAAAAACCCCCAAGTCAAGCCTTTAAAGTCTTCGAAGAAAAAGAAGAAGACCAAGAAGCCTGTGTAGCCTGCCGAGTATGACGACAAGCGCACAGACCTACAAAAGTACATCGACGCGCTAGAGGAGTACTACCAGAAGGCGCGGATATCGGTCACGCTCGAAGAGTTTCTCAACCATATTCTTGAGGACGGAGATAGTGACAATGATGAGGAAAATGACTCATCAGAAGGCACCAAAGACCGTGTAGCGAGTTGACACATGGTCTCACATTCATCGTTATATGACGAAGAAACTCCCTCGGCATCAGAAAACAACACGGAGGAACTGGGTGCAGAATCGGCACTAAAATCCCTGGAATTGCCAGAAGACCCGATCGATGGGTTGTTAAACGAAGCCTTTCGAAAAAAAAAAACTGACCGAGAACGCAAAATAGCCATATACGAAAAGGCTAAGTGTCACCGTCAGGATGAAGAAGCTGCGGCAAAGATGAGTCATAAAGTACTCCTACTAAACCAAAGTATACCTGCGAAAAATAAAAGCAGGATCAAGGCAGAGAAGCAGTTCTCCAAAGCCCTGTCATTGGGGATGAAGCTGCCACCTCTCTTAAGAAGCACTCCCGGGGTCATATGCTTTCATGGAGAGGATTCACATCCAAACTACTGCCTATATCATCGGAGGGTTATCCACCCTACCGAGGAATTCATTGCCTTCAAGAAGTGGTGGCAAAGATATGTTGCCCATCAAAAACACTTCAAGAGGGTGATACCGCCTTAAGATGTTCTCTTCAGAAGCAACTCTCCGAACCTTGATCTCCTGACGATCAATGATCTCCCTGATCAGGTGATACCGCCTTAAGATGTGTCTGGACTTCTGATGGGACCTTGGTTCCTTCGCTAAAGCTATAGCTCCGTTGTTGTCGCAATACAGAGGTATTGGATCAACTATGGTAGGAACCACCTGAAGTTCTGTTAGGAACTTCTTCATCCAGACTGCTTCTTTTGCGGCATCGCAAGCAGCTATATACTCCGCTTCCATCGTCGAGTCAGCAACGGTGTCCTGCTTGGAGCTCTTCTAGCACACCGCCCCTCCATTGAGGGTAAAGACATAACCCGACATGGACTTGGAATCGTCCTTATCACTCTGGAAGCCGGAATCAACAAAGGCCTCCAACCTGAGGTATTTTCCGCCGTAAACCAAGAACATCTCCTTAGTCCTTCTCAGGTACTTGAGAATGTTCTTTACTGCTATCCAGTGTTTCTCCTCTGGGTCTGACTGATACCGGCTCACCACGCTTAGTGCGTAAGCTACATCTGGTCTGGTACACAACATCGCATACATTATAGAGCCTACCGCAGAAGCGTAGGGTATAATAGACATGCGTTCCCTTTCCAAATCAGTCTTGGGAGACATCTCTTTGGAGAGGGTGATTCCGTGACAAGCCGGTAGATTACCGCGCTTAGAATCTTCCATACTGAATCTTTTCAGTACAGTGTCGATATACCTGGACTGCGAAAGTCCCAACATCCTCTTGGGTCTATCACGATAGATCCGGATCTCCAGAATGTAAGAGGCATCACCCAGGTCTTTCATGGAGAACCTGTGTGACAAGAATCCTTTGACAGATTGTAGCATAGGAATGTCATTTCCTATCAATAGAATGTCATCCACGTACAAGACGAGGAATACGACACTTCTGGCTACAACTTTACTATATATGCACGGTTCATCTGGATTTTTGATAAAGTCATATTCTTTGACTGTCTCATCAAAACAGATGTTCCAACTCCGCGATGCCTGCTTTAGTTCATAAATGGACTTAAGCAGCTTGCATACTTTCCCGCTGCTCCCACTCTGATTGAAACCCTTTGGCTGATCCATATAGACGCACTCTTCTAAATTTCCATTCAGAAAAGCCGTCTTTACGTCCATCTGCCAGATTTCATAATCATGGAAGGCAGCAATAGCAAGAAGGACCCGAATGGATTTGAGCATAGCCACTGGAGAAAAAGTTTCGTCATAGTCCAAACCAGGTCTTTGACGAAAACCCTTTGCAACAAGTCTAGCCTTATAGGTTTCCACCTGTCCATCTACACCAATCTTTTTCTTGAAGATCCATGTTTTGCCCAATCAGAGCAAAGCTCTGTTTGAATTCAAAATTCAAATTTTGAAGCAACGCTTCAAGTCTCGGGCGCAACGCGCCACGTGTCAGGCGCTAATACGTCAGCGAAGCGCCCAAGAAGGCGCGCCCAATCAGAGCAAAGCTCTGTTTAAAGGAAGCAACGCTTCAGTTGCGCATGCACTGCGCTGCGCGACGCGTGTCAGCGCAAATGCGCTCGCGCAGTTGCGCTGCGCTGTGCGCTGCGCGACACGTGTCAGCGTAGATGCGCTCGCGCAGTTGCGCTGCGCGACACGTGTCAGCGCAGATGCGCTAGTGCGCTAGCGCAGTTGCGCTGCGCTGTGCGCTGCGCGACACGTGTCACGCGCTGGGGCATCTGCGCCAAACTGAATTAAGATTTTAAGAAATCTTTTCTGTTCTTGTTAAAACAAGAAGATTTTCTTCTGCAAAGCAGAAGCGCTTGGATCAAAGATCCAACGGTGGGGAAAATTCCCCAAATCACTCAGAGAAAGATCTCTTTAACAAATCTAACTAATTTATGGGCACTATAAAAAGGACCCTAGACCTCAATTCAAAGGCATCAAGATCCTTCTAAAAAAAAAGAGAGAAAGAAGAAAGCTCTGGAAAAACTCCTCAAGAACGACAGAAGGTAAAAACCTTGAGGGAGAAGAGAAAGTTCTCTTATGGGCAGATTATTGATCTAAGAACAAGACCAATAATCTTAAATAAAAAAAATAAATATATATATATATAAATATATATATATATATATATATATATATATATATATAAATAAGAAATAATAGTGCTTTGCACTTTTTTTTATGAACCTCTGGTTCTTAAAACAAAAAAGAAAAATTTATTTTTCTTTGATCTAAATGAAGATCAAGAAATTAAATAGTGCTTTGCACTTCTGATCCTTGAATCTAAAAGATTCTTAGTGCTCTGCACTTCCAAACTTGCGCTACGCGCTCTTGAAATAGAGCTTTGCTCTCTGAAATCAGCGCAACTCACCAGAGCGCGCCACGTGTCAGCAGCGCAACAGCGCAGCGCACTGCGCTATTGCACTTGCGCTCACCAGAGCGCGCCACGTGTCAGCAGCGCAACAGCACAGCGCACTAGCGCAGCGCACTGCGCTGTTGCGCTTGTGCTTACTAGAGCATGACACGTGTCCTAACCATAAGCGCTTGCGCTCTGTAATTGGAGCAAATCGCCTGATAAATGCAATGCATTTCTCAAGGGCCAGGCCCAAGTCAAAAGACCAAGCAGGCCTAATTAAATTGATGCTCTGCATCATTTATAAATGGGCAGAGCCCAAACAAAATAATATAAATGCTATGCATTTTAAAAGGGGTAGAGCCCAAACAAAGTAGATGCCTTACAGAGGCCTAATTAAGTTGATGCTCTGCATCAATCATGAACAGAGCCCAAACAAAGAATAAATAATGCAATGCATTATTAAAAAACGGGTCAAGCCCTAGCATAGGTCTAACAGACCAAAAACAAATAAAAAGGCGTTGAATATTTTTCAACTGGACTTAGCCCAATCATGGCCGTAAGTCCTCAAATTAAATTGACTGAGCAAGATTGTTCTCTTAAATCAATTTACTACTGGTTCGAGGGTACATCTCCGAACTCCTCTGACACACGTCGTTGTAATCATTCAACGTCGTCAGAGAGGTGACGGGTCCCAACAACCACACATCAATATGGACTGCGGGGTCCTTAAACTCGTGGACCGAAACGTCCCTAAACTAATGTTGAACCGAAACGTCCCTAAACTAATATTGGACCATCACGTCCTTAAACTGGCGATGGACTACCACGTCCCTAAACTGGCATAATAGAGCCCAAATGCTCTTTTGTCGGATCTAAACGATCCCGTTAAGTCGATCTTAGTCCCAAACTGGACTAACGTATCCTTAACAACCGTTTAAGATGGTCTTAGCCCCAAACACGGCTAACGTATCCTTAAACACTCAAATGGACTATAAAAACCTAAATCAACTTCGGTTCGAGGGTACATCTCTGAACTCCTCTGACACACGTCGTTGTAATCATTCAACGTCGTCAGAGAGGTGACGGGTCCCAACAACCACACATGAATATGGACTGCGGGGTCCTTAAACTCGTGGACCGAAACGTCCCTAAACTAATGTTGGACCGAAACGTCCCTAAACTAATATCGGACCGAGACGTCCCTACACTAATATTGGACCATCACGTCCTTAAACTGGCGATGGACTACCACGTCCCTAACCTGGCACAATAGAGCCCAAATGCTCTTTTGTCGGATCTAAACGATCCCGTTAAGTCGATCTTAGTCCCAAACTGGACTAACGTATCCTTAACAACCGTTTAAGATGGTCTTAGCCCTAAACACGGCTAACGTATCCTTAAACACTCAAATGGACTATAAAAACCTAAATCAACTTCGGTTCGAGGGTACATCTCTGAACTCCTCTGACACTTCTCGTTGCAATCCTTCAACGAAGTTGGAGAGGTGATGAGTCCCGACGGCCATATATTAAATGAATCACGTTTAAGTCGATCTTATCCTCAACGAGGCTAACGTATTCTTAAACTAAAAATACCAAACCCAAATCTAAGTAAATACGGATTTGGACTAATCCACGTCCTACGGGTGACGGTATTACTCAGTCTCCGTATACAATCCACGGGCAACCACAAACAAAACAAACACACACGACACGAAGTGAAATTCTGGAGAAGGAGAAAGTTGTTACTGCGATGCGGTAGCGTAATTAACTGCAGGGGCTTGCGCCTGCAGGGAAGAGCGTCCCCACAATCAAAAACCCCTCATCCTGAGGGGGAATCTGACGAAGTCTGCTACATCGGCCGCATCCGTCTAAGCCTCCGATACGCGGTGCCGTAAATCAAATTGGCATCTTCGGAGAGGTGGACGGATAGCACCTATTAGCATCTGCCCCGAATCTCAGGCAAGACGCAAAGTCGTCGGCCGCCATTCGGAGGGGAACAGATTCTGGCACGCCCGGTGGGACCTCTTCCTCTTTCCACTCCACACTTCGTGTGTTATCCTCGCGAACCAATCGCGGTTTGTTAAATGGTTGCCTTCGGATTTCAAGTTACTAAGATTTGGTCTTTTGTCTGGCACAGAACTCAAGATTCAATGGCCTCCAACTGCACCAACTGCTCGAAGTGCCACTGCAATGGACGCTCCACCTCTCCCGGAGGTGTAGCATATGGGCCCCAAGCAACTTCCTTCCTCACTCTGCCAGTAGACCAGGTGACCCAAGCCACCACTGGCTTATTCTTCGGGATCATGATCCCACCGACAAGCTTCTCTATGCCGATACCTGCACCAGAGATGAACAAGAAGTCGGTCTTCGACCGACTCACTGCTACCATGACCCCTGTCAACGGGTCGCCTGCTGCCAAACCAACAGCTTCGGTTTTCGCCAGACGGGATAAGAATTCTAAATTGGCTATCCCAAAGGAGACAATAACTGCTGCTCCAGAAGTCATCAAGGCGGCTTCCCCTGTCAAAGAGTCAGTCTTTTCAAGGCTGACGATTCCTACTCCTCCTACTCGAGGATCTGTCTTCGACAGGTTGGATATCACACCTCAGAAGACAACCTCAGTCTTTAAGTGGTTAATACCGGCGGCGCCTCATTCAGACGGGGGGCAAAAGGAAGCTATCACAATCTCCGGGCCAGTCCCAGCGGCTCATCGTGCTCGACGTCGCCATTGGCGACGAGTGAGGAAGGCAGGGGGCAACTCCCCCTCAGGGCTAACTCCACCGGCTCCAATGGCGGAGGTCAACGCTGCTGTTCCAACTGGGAACAGCTTCGAACTGCTGAGGAGGGTACGTAAGAATTCTCCAACCGCTACACTGAAAAAATCTCCTCCGCCTGTGGAGAGAGCTCCTGAAACAAAACAAGAACAGCCCCCTCAACGGCTGTCTTCAAGGGTTTATAAAGTTTGGCGAAGGGTTCAAAACTCCGTGATTGACCCAGGTCACTTTCGTCGCCAGAAAAAGGTGAAAGTAGAAAAAGACAAGGATTGTCCCATTAAATAGCAGGGGACAGCAGCTGCTAGGGTGCCCCCTTCAATGGCCCCTTCCACCTCAACGGCCCACAAAAGAAGGAGGCCAGAGAAGACTCCCGTGTCAGCAGCAAAAATTAAAAATGTTGAAACTAAACGCCCAAGTCAGGGGGCATAACAGTTCATACGGTTTACATGACATCGGGAAAAGAAGACAGCCGTATGTCCACGGGTCATAGACCGCTTACATGATCAGTGACCAAGGCTCAGGAGCAGCAACAGAAGCTCCAGGAGATGATGAGCGCTATGGCTGCACTTACAGGGCAAACGAAAGCCCTGGAACCTCTTCAGAAGAGCGTCAAGAACAAGAAACGGACGCCGAATTCCTTAAGAAAGATAAAGAAGCTGCGGAGCAGGCAGCCAATATAAAGAAAATAGCCCTCCTGTTCCAGGATATGGTGGGTATGATGATTCAACAAGATCCACCTGTTGGAGATCTCCCGATCATTCTTGAAGACGATAGGGGAGAGGCATCAAATCCGCCACCGGCTTTATCCTCAGCTAAAGAGGATACCATATCAAAAGCTGATTTAGATGAATACATCGCCCAGTAAATACAGGTGCATCAGGCGACTGAAGCAGCCGGTCAGGTCGTAAAGACAGGGCGGCCATATCCGGGTTGGTATGATCAAATTAAGTACCCGACAGGCTATACAATCCCTAAATTCCATGTCTACAAGGGGACGGGCAATCCTCATCAACATGTCGCCCAGTTCAGAGCGCTCTGTGGCAACACCGGCGGCGATGACAAGTTGTTGCTTCGCCAGTTTGTTGGAAGCTTATCAGATACGGCGTTCGAATGGTATTCTGAGCTCCCCAATGACTCTATTAAAACCTTTGCGGAGATGGAGCTGCTCTTCACCCAACGTTTTGCAAGTGCCAGTGAGCGTACCCCGATGACGGCGCTGATTAATGCCAGGGTAAAACCCGGCGAGACATGGGTTCAGTACGCTATACGGTGGCGTAATCTATGGTCGAAGTGCGAACAGCGCATAGAAGAAGCTCCGGCGGTGGGAATGTTTGTTGGAACCCTTGATCCACAAGCAACCATCTCACAGTTCATGATGTTCTTCAAGCCGACTACCTTCCAGGCTTTGATCGACAAACTAGCGCAGATGGACCAGATGGGCCATAAACCCCCTCTCCCAAAGCCGGACTCCCGAAACGACAAAGGAAAGGGAAAAGCGATCATTGTCGCTAATGCTCAACAACAACCGAGCGACTCGAAGCCGGTTGCTCGTCCAAACAATACGCGCCCATACGTACCCCTTGAGGACAGGATGGGACGTCCCTACTCCTTCCCCCGCGATAAAACGAGAAGGCTATTCGAGCTGGCGTTGCGCAACAGACTCATAAATCTGCCAGATCCAAAACGTCCGTTGCAACCGAACGACGTCAACGAGCCCAATTACCGCCCTTACCATCGAGTGCTAGGCCATCCCATCGAGGATTGCTACGTTTTCAAGAATTGGCTTGAGAACCAGTACCGTCAGGGCAAATTTGCGCTATCTGACAAATGGAAGGTGAATCCCCCGCAGCCCCATACCTCTAAGGGGACGAATACGCCGGGGGCAACATGCTCCATCATTGAGGAAGCTCCTTGGGAGGTTGTATTATCAGCCAAGACAAAGAGGATGCTAAACGATCTTCAGACCTGTCCAGCGGTCAAGTGGAAGAACCCCTTGGAACCGCAGGTTATTGAGGGGATGTTGAAGCCACGTCCGACTTTGAAGACCGATGGTGGTAGTTCAAGCGTTCATAGCCAGCCGTCAAAATCTTCGAAAAAGAAGAAGAAGAAATCTAAGAAGCCTGTGAAGCCTGGCGACAAGCGCACGGACTTACAAAAGCAAATCGACGTGCTGGATGAATACAACCAAAAGGCGCGGACTCCCATTACGCTCCAAGATTTCCTTGATCACGTCTTTCAAAAAGAAGATGAGGGAGAAAGTTCATCGGATGAATCCGAGGAATATGTGGCGAGCTGTCATATGATCTCCCATTCGATCACGAACGATGAAGGGACTTCTGGCACTAAAACGCTGGGGGCAAATACTGAGTCAAGAGTTCCGGAGTTATCAATCGAAATGATTGACGCGTTTCTTAGTGAAGCTCGATTGAAAAGTAAAGCTGATCGAGAACGCGAGACGGCTATATTCGAAAGGGCCAAGCGCCAGCGACTTGAGGAAAGAGCTGAAATGATCCCGCCGGAGCAAAATGCCGCCACTATCGACAAAAGCCAATTCAAGATAAAGAAGAGGTTTGCTAAGGCCATATCAATGGGCATGAAGCTACCATCCTCTGAAGGAAAAATTACTGGTGTGGTAGAAATGCACCCCTCTTATTGCTTATATCATCAGAAGGTCTCGCATCCCACTCAAGAGTGCAAGGCTTTCGATAGATGGTGGCAAGGATACGTCGCTAATCAACAACGCTTTAAACGGGAAAAACATAAAATTCGTCGGGAGTAAAGAAATACGACCGAAGAGCTTGAAAGAACTACCGGCAATTGTCACATGGTTAACACTGCCGGGTCACAAGTGCCTACATTTGGGAGCGACTCTGATGAGGAGCTAGAACTTGCCCCTCTCTTTAAAGGGTCAACTTCGGGAAAAGAAGAAGAGCCAATGGTCTGCGAAAATATCCGGCTGCGGAATCGGACACTACTTGAGAAGAATCTCGGACCTCTAAACAAGAAAGACAAAGGGAAAGAGAAAATCTCCGAAGATATCGCCTTGGATGACCGAGTCGCGGAAGAGTTAAATGCCGAAAACCCGCCGAAGAGAAATAAGGTGGATTACAACGTTCTGGCGCATCTGAGGAAACTACCCTCTCAACTCAGCGTCCTTGATGCCTTATTACTATCAAAGGAGGCGAGAGATTCTTTGATTAAGGCGCTACAAGATCCGGACCAGTTCCAAGCCTTCCTAGCCGAAGAAAAGATGAAGGACGAATTAGAAGAAGTGCACACAGCCGACGTTGCTTTTGGTGATGAAGACCTTCTCCTCGGGACATGCGACCACAATCGTCCCCTTTATGTCTCAGGATACTGCCATGACATAAAGATAGGTAAAATCTTGGTCGATAACGGATCGTCTGTTAATTTGCTTAATGTGCGAGTGTTAAAGGAAATTTGCATGAGTGTCCAACACCTCGCCCGAGACAAAATCACCATCTCCAGATTCGACTCTCAATCATCAAAAACTCTTAGATCTGTGATATTGACGCTACGCTTCGGGTTGCTCGTCACAGACATCAAATTCCATGTTATAGACGCCAAGACGTGCTACAATGCTTTGCTCGGCCGACCATGGCTACACGAGTACAATATCATCCCTTCTACACAGCATCAGTGCATGAAGTATTGTAGGGATGGCCTTGAGTACAATGTGGCCGGAGAATTGAATCCGTTTTCCGTGAATGAAGTTCGCAAGTATGAAGATGCCAAATACTTCTTGCCGAGTTTCGAAGACACGGAAAGGTGTCACAAGCCGGAAAACAAGACTAACGCAACCATCCCTGTCTTCGGCAGTGATACCGAGGAAGAAGAGGATATAATTTATTCGGGTCCGCCCCAGTACACCGAGCCGGGACCATCCGCCCCTTCACTAATCTTTGGTAGTGATTCAGAGGACGAAGTCCATGCTGTATTCCCTGCTCGGCTTTCAATACGAGCTTCTGCTGATGAAGAGCGAAGTCTACAGATAGCCATGGTGCCGCTCGAACATTATAAAGAACTAGATGCGCTCGCCAACGATAGTGTGGAAGAATTGCGGACATTTTATATCCCTCCCGGACGAAAAGGCGATAGGGCAATCCTATTCTACCGTTCCGAAGAAAACAAGGTGGAAAAAGAACTTTGGCACGGTGCGGATCCAATGCTGGACAGACTTCAGCCCATCCGTCTACCCCGATATTATACGAAAGGCTTGAGGAGACTGCTGAAACGCCAGGGGATACCCTTCGAACAGACCGTTAGGAAGGCCAAATTCTATGACAGGGTTTGGAACGTCCCCGGAACTCAGCACAAGCTACCTAATGGCAGGATGCAGACGATCGGGCTCGGATACATTCGCTCCAGGAAACGAGAGCTGCTCCGCGACTGTTACGTCGTGCATAATTTTGATGAAGAAGCAGATGCTCAAGAGAAAAACGCTAATCCTGAACCAGTAAAGGTTCCTGATAAGAAATCGCCCAGTCCATCATTTGAAGACCAGATGGGCAAACTTATAAGGGAAGCGGGTCAAAAAGTCCGAGATGATCACAATCGTGAAATGGCGATCTATGAGAAAGCCAAAACGCAGCGCCTCCTTCAACAGGCAGTAAAAGACGAAGATGCTGCCCCATGTCAACCTGATACAAAAAGGGCTCGACGCGGAGGCAGAAACAAGTCGAAAGGCCGAAGAGGCGCTCAACAGCAACAAAGCAGGGCTAAGAAGCCACGCAAACGAGAATCGAGCGTTATTGACCAATCCCTCATTAAGAAAATGGGTCGAGCATACTCATTTCCTCGGGAGAAGACGAAGAAGATACTCGATCTTGCCCTAAAGTACCAAATGCTTACATTGCCGGAGTCTAAGCACCCCGAACAAGCAGGTGAAGTCTCTGACCCAAACTATTGCTCTTACCACAGAGTGATAGGGCATCCTCTTGAAGATTGCTTCACCTTTAAGAATTGGGTCGAAGATCAGTACCAGCTCGGCAAGTTCGCTCTGTCTGACAACTGGAGGGTAACGCCACCACAAAAGCACGAGCCCAAGGCCACGAAAGAAAAAACAGTTCCACATTGGGACTGGAAGCGAATTCGCACCTGTCATATGATCACAATATTGAAAGAAGAGCCCAAGGACGTAAGTGAGCTCCCTTGGTGCTTCGAAAACAGCAGCGATGAGGTAATCTCAGAATTTCCCCCAGCTCCGAAAGAACTGGAGGATGGAATACATACTACTGCAGATAACCTCAAGAAAATCGAGTTGGGGACGGTAAATGATCCGCGACCGACATTCGTCAGCGAGCTGCTGTCTGAAGAAAGGGTGGCTGCGTTAAAGGACGTCCTTGTGCAGCATAAAGACTGCTTCGCATGGAATTATTCTGAGATGCCAGGACTAGATCCAGAAGTCGCTGTACATAGACTAGAAATATCCCCAAACGTCAAACCAGTCAAACAGGCGCCGAGAAGAATGCGACTCGAGCTTGAGATGAGCATAAATACCGAAGTCAAAAAGTTAATCGACTCTGGCTTCATCCAGGAAGTTCAATACCCTGAATGGATCGCCAACATCGTCCCAGTGATGAAGAAAAATGGGACAGTGCGCATATGCGTAGACTTCCGGGATCTTAATAAAGCTTGCCCGAAGGATGATTTCCCAGTGCCAGTCACTGAACTGATGATAGACAATACATCCACTCATGAGGTTTTCTCCTTCATGGACGGCTCGTCGGGGTATAACCAGATAAAGATGCATCCTGAAGACCAGAAACACACCGCCTTCAGGACTCCTCTTGGTATATTTTGTTATAAAGTGATGCCCTTCGGTTTGAAGAACGCCGGTGCTACTTATCAGAGGGCCATGACAAAGATCTTCGACGACCTTATACACGAAATCGTCGAATGCTATATCGACGATCTCGTGGTTAAAAGCAAGTCATACGAAGAGCATCTCGAGCATTTGAAGACCGTATTTCAACGCCTTCGGCAATACAATTTGAAGATGAATCCTTTAAAATGTGCGTTCGGGGTTTCCTCGGGCAAATTCCTAGGATTTATCGTTCGACACCGAGGTATTGAAATAGATCCGTCTAAGATTAAAGCGATCATGGAAATGCCTCCGCCAAGAACTCTTAAACAGTTGCGATCTCTCCAAGGAAAGCTTGCATACATTCGGCGGTTTATCGCTAATCTTTCAGGAAAGTTCCGTCCTTACAGTCACCTGATGAAGAAGGGAACCCCATTCGTTTGGGATCACAAATGCCAAGGCGCACTGGATGAGATCAAGCACTATCTGCAAAACCCTCCAGTGTTGGCTGCTCCAATTAAGGGAAAGCCTCTCATTCTTTACACGGCCGCCCTTAAAGGTTCTTTAGGCGCATTATGGGCACAAGAGAATGACCAAGGGAAAGAAAGAGCACTCTACTACTTAAGTCGGGTTCTGCTGGGGGCAGAAAGCAATTACTCCCCCATTGAAAAACACTGCCTGGCGTTGATCTTCGCAATAACGAAGCTTAGACATTACGCATTAGCGCATGAAGTCCATCTCATTTCAAAGGTGGACCCTCTTAAATATCTAATGTCAAAGGCCATATTGACGGGACGACTCGCTAAATGGGCTCTGCTCTTAATGGAGTTCTCGATAACGTATCGACCCCTCAAGGCAGTGAAGGGTCAGGCCATAGCCGACTTCCTTGCTGAGCACCCGATACCTGCCGATTCTCCCCTGAATTGCGATTTTCCAGACAAGCATGCGTTTGACGCAATCGACGGTGGTGATACCCGCTGGGAGCTTTATTTTGATGGAGCATCTTCCATGAAAAAGCACAAACAAAATACGTCAATGATCAAATCGGGAGTAGGCCTTATCTTCGTGACCCCACAAGGAGGAATAATGCGCTTCGCCTTCTCCTTGACAGAGCCGAGAACGAATAATGAAGCTGAATATGTAGCTTTGATAGCAGGCCTGGAAATCGCCATTGACATGGGGATTGAAAGCCTCCTCATATATGGGGACTCCCAGCTAGTCGTCAGTCAAGTGAACGGCGATTACCAAACATGCAAACCGGAATTGATAAAATACGGTGAAAAGGTGCAACAACTGCTAACCCAAATTCCCTCCTATACTTTGGAAAGCATACCGCGCGCAGAAAACAACAAAGCGGACGCACTGGCCAAACTTGCTAAAGAATTGGCTGACGAGAACCTCGATGACGTTAGAATCGTGGTACAAAGTCGTCGAGTGCTCGCCCCGGCAGAAATACCTCCGGAATTATATAAAGAAAAGGGAGCGACTGAGCAGACGACCCTACAAATAAAAGACCATGAGAAGGCCGAGGACTGGAGGTAAGTCTTCATAGACTACTTTAAGACCCACCAAATGCCTGAAGAAGCGTCCACAAGACATCAGCTCGCGAAACGAGCCCTGTCTTTCGCCTTTGTCAACGATACCCTGTACAAGAGGTCATTTGATTCTTTGTGGCTGAGATGCTTAGGACCTGACGAAGCGAAAAGAGTCGTCCAGGAGGTTCACGACGGACTCTGCGGTTCTCATCAAGCAGGCCCTAAGATGAAGTTGAAAATAAAACGGATGGGCTACTACTGGCCCACGATGATTCAGGATTGCATCGAATATGCGAAGCAATGCCACTTATGCCAAATTCATGGGGACTTCATCCATCAGCATCCAAATCCGCTACACCCAATAGTGGCTAGCTGGCCATTCGAAATGTGGGGGACTGATATAGTTGGCCCTATCGAACCAGCATCGTCTAAGGGACATCGTTTCATCCTAGCGACGACTGACTACTTCTCTAAGTGGGCAGAAGCGATACCGTTAAGAGAAGTGAAGACAGAAAACATCCTCCACTTCTTCAAAACGCACGTCATATATCGGTTTGGAACTCCGCGACGGATCATCTCCGATAATGGGCCAGCCTACAGAAGCCACAAGATTAGTCGCTTTGCGCAACAGCATAATATAGACTGGAGATATTCCTCAGTCTATAATCCGCGATCTAATGGTCTGGCTGAGGCCTTCAACAAGACCTTGACGAAGATCATAAAGAAAACGGTGTCACGAAATAAGAAAGACTGGCACGAAAGATTGTAAGAGGCTCTTTGGGCGTATCGAACTACATTTAAAACGGCCACAAACACAACGCCGTACGCATTGGTATTTGGGACGGAAGCAGTACTCCCTCTCGAGATAGAATTACCCTCTCTACGAGTGGCAGTCCACTACGAGCTGACAGACGAAGAAAATGCTCACCTTCGGTTTGAGGAGATTGACGCCCTTGATGAAATCCGGCTCATAGCACAGCAAAATCTGGAAGCTTATAAAGCAAAGATGACGCGCTCATACGAAAGATTGACCCGACCGAGGACATTCCGTCAAGGCGAACTCGTGCTAGTGGTCAAAAGGCCTATGATCTCCAATCGCGCCAAGCGGGGAAAATTTGAGCCAAACTATGAAGGCCCGTACATCATAGATAAAGTTTACCAGGGTGGGGCCTATCTACTCATGGACATGCACGGCGAAAGGCCTTTCAGGCCAATAAACGGTCGCTTCCTAAAGAGATACCACGCTTAATGAGTCACAGCCTAGGTCAATGGTAGATGACGACGACTATGTCCGCTCGCTATCTTCCTAAGCTCAAGCTTTATAAGCAGTAGCTGGCCTTCTCCGTGACGGACCGAAATGTCCAAAACTAATAGTAGACCGGAACGTCTTTAAACTAATACCGCAGCGTCCTTAAGCTGACGAGATGAATAAAAAAAAATAAATAAAGAAAAAATATAATAAATAAAAACGGTATGTCCATAAGCAAAAAGGGCACGGATGAAAACCCGAAAGGGCTCCGTGAGTAAAAACAGCAGGGCTACCGGCGAGTGTTCGTGAAAACCTGAAAGGGCGCAACCTCGTTAAAGAACACTTATGGGGTCCTCTCGACCTTGTAAGGAGAAACCACCTGCGTGAGATCCTTACGACTCACAAAGGAGCAACACACTTAGGGATCCCCACGATTCCTAAGGAGAAAATACACTTGCGAGATCCTCACGACTCGTAAGGAGAACTCTCTTATGGGACCCTCACGGCCCATAAGACTCGAAAGTCTTAAGTTACAGAGACCTAAACCTGTGCTTAAGCAAACCCCCACAAACTTCCAATATTGCCCTACAAGTGGTTCAATACTGACCCTTGTATACAATCCACGGGCGCGAATAAGCATTTCCCTAACCAAGTCTCATCCGTGACTGGGAATACGTTCGCATGGTAAACAACCCTTATAAATCCTCTCGATTTATGAGGAGAAAACCCTTCTGTAGGATCCTTACGACTTACAGAGGAACAAAACACTTAGGAACCCTCACGATTCCTAAGGAGAAAATACACCTACAAGATCCTCACGACTTGTAGGGAGAAATACCTTTGTGAGACCCTTACGGCTCATGAAGTCAAAAGCCTTAGTCGACGGAACCCTAACCCTGGTCGCTAAGCCTCCTTTGTTCGACAACGACAGAGGCAAATGATGATTCGCTCCTGGCAATATCCCAGTTGTAGCGGTGCTGATGCCGAAATCGGTGTCTAATTTCAGGTTTACGGCGAAAAGCCAGTAGGCCGCACATGCATGCAAAATAGCCGAAATGATGGGGCAACTTGCAATAAAAAGCAGCAAGTAAAATGTATGCATGCAAAATAGCTAAAATGATTGGGCAACCCGTAATAAAAAGCAACGGGTAAAAATAAAACAAATAGCCGAAATGATTGGGCACCGCGAAAAATAGCCGAAATGATTGGGCAATCGCGACCTTCACGATATAAAAGCTGAAATGATAGAGCATCGCGGAAATAAAATAAAATAGAAAGAAGAAATGATAAAACTTTGGCCCTACAGTTAAGATCACATCGATCCCTGTATATAATCCAAGGGCGTAAATAAAGAATGAACCATACTTTCCCAGCGGATTCCGTCAGGCGACGAACCCCAAACCCCAACGGTTCATTTCAACCGAAGAAGCCAGTGACTTCAGCAAAATTCCTCGACTCACGGATACAAACACTCCTTGACGAGAGCCTCCTGATCTGTGTCGACCTGCAGAGCCACCAGTGCCTCCGTAGGAACCCTCGACTCGTTTCAAACCCCAAGGAAACAAATAATCCTTGGCGCTTGGGAAACAAATAGTCCCTAGCAAACTCCTCGACTCACGGATACAAACACTCCTTGACGAGAGCCATCTGATCCGCGTCGACCCGCAGAGCCACCAGTGCCTCCGTAGGAATCCTCGACTCGTTTCAAACCCCAAGGAAACAAATAATCCTTGGCGCTTGGGAAACAAGAAATCCCTAGCAAAATTCCTCGACTCACGGATACAAACACTCCTTGACGAGAGCCTTCTGATCCGCGTCGACCCGCAGAGCCACCAGTGCCTCCGTAGGAATCCTCGACTCATTTCAAACCCCAAGGAAATAAATAATCCTTGGCGCTTGGGAAACAAATAATCCCTAGCAAAATTCCTCGACTCACGGATACAAACACTCCTTGACGAGAGCCTTCTGATCCGCGTCGACCCGCAGAGCCACCAGTGCCTCCGTAGGAATCCTCGACTCGTTTCAAACCCCAAGGAAACAAATAATCCTTGGCGCTTGGGAAACAAATAATCCCTAGCAAAATTCCTCGACTCACGGATACAAACACTCCTTGACGAGAGCCTTCTGATCCGCGTCGACCCGCAGAGCCATCAGTGCCTCCGTAGGAATCCTCGACTCGTTTCAAACCCCAAGGAAACAAATAATCCTTGGTGCTTGGGAAATAAATAATCCCTAGCAAAATTCCTCGACTCACGGATACAAACACTCCTTGACGAAAGCCTTCTGATCCGCGTCGACCCGCAGAGCCACCAGTGCCTCCGTAGGAATCCTCGACTCGTTTCAAACCCCAAGGAAACAAATAATCCTTGGCGCTTGGGAAACAAATAATCCCTAGCAAAATTCCTCAACTCACGGATACAAACACTCCTTGACGAGAGTCTTCTGATCCGCGTCGACCCGCAGAGCTACCAGTGCCTCCGTAGGAATCCTCGACTCGTTTCAAACCCCAAGGAAACAAATAATCCTTGGCGCTTGGGAAACAAATAATCCCTAGCAAACTCCTCGACTCGCGGATACAAATACTCCGTGACGAGAGCCTCCCAACCCGCGTCAACTCACAGAGCCACCACTGTCTCCGTGAGAGAGTTCTCGGTTCGTTCCACCTTGCAAGATAAAGTCCCGGGCAGCAAGGATTAAAAAAAAACTTGCTTCCTGAGCAATGGGGCCCTGCAAGTCAATCCAAAATGGTCTCTTGCATACTATTCACGGGCCTCACTCTCCAAAGTCGAATTTCGACAAGGAGGGAAACAACCGCTTACGAATCCTCTCGACTCGTAAGAGGGAAAAATCCTCTTATAGGATCCTTACGACTTATAAGAGAAAACCACACTTAGGAATCCTCACGATTCCTAGGGAGAAAATCCACCTATGGGATCCTCTCGACCCGTAGGGAGAAAAGCCTCTATGGGACCCTCACGGCTCATAGAGTTGAAAAGTCTTAGGCAGTAGACCTGAACCTGCAGCCTAAGCCATCGCTATTTCTTAAGGAAGTCAGAATACTCGTTCTAGATGTCCATCAATCATGGTTATTAAGACAGCCTGCTGACAATAAAAAAGAAGATGACAAAAAGAATATCTGATCTACATTTGATCGGGCGTTTGTGTCGCATTCATTTATGCACAGGCAGAAGACTCAGGACAAGGAATAAAGATAAGTTGAAATAAAAAGAGGGGAGAGTTTCCATTCATACTGATAGAAAATTCCTTCTTACAATCATAAGAACAATAAATAAGAAACATTATTCAAATTATTACAACGGTATAACCTCGGACCCGGGGCACGGATTGAGGAAATCGAAAGTAAGGCCATCCAGAGTTCTTCTGGCCTTTCTAATTATTCTTATGCGCAGTCTTTCGCGCTCCTCTGTGTCAATATCATCGGCAAGCCCCCCTGGCCTTCGATAAGCGACAACTATCGTTGTCTACTGGAAGACTTGGTGTAGGATGTCGATGAGGCTGTTCCGCCGTTTTTTTGAGATCAGCCCTGTCAGGTACACTGAATGCACCTTGTCTTCGGCATCATCCAGTGCGTTGAGCGGTAAAGCCTCATGAAAATCCGGAAATGCTCTCCATATGGCTCCCAACACGACTTTTAAAAGGGCCGAACAACGAGGCAACAGCCAACCACCGCTTGCGTTCAGACGACCCATGACTTCTGCACATTCAGCATCCGTAAACTCCTGGTTTTGTTGACGACCCTGAGCGCGGATATCGTCGTAAGTAATGAACTCATGCAAACTGTATAGATGCACCGCCGCCATTATACCTGGAGGAAATATTACAGGAAGATCAGCAATAGAAAAGCAATAACATACATAAAGGACTAAATTCCTAGGGAGCAAGACTATGTTCAAGGATGAACCCCCCTAGACGAAAGCTCTGCTGGTTAATCGATTCTACCTAAAGAAGTTTTTTCTAAAAACTTTTAAAAAAAAGGGGGAACAAGGCACCAGAGTTCTTGAAGGCAAGAACGAAGCTCTGAAGTTTTCGAAAATAAAAATCTGAAAGGTGATAAGTATCTGTGGGGGATCAAAGGTCCTATTTATAGGCATCAAATGCCTCTTCGACTTCCAAAAGTCGTCACGGCGGTTCACCCTAATCGGAGCGAACTTCTGTTCCAATCCCGAGGCGGGAGACGAAGCAACGCTTCATCTTCCCCCAGTTAGAGCAAAGCTCTGTCTTGAAAATTAATTTAATGAAGCAACGCTTCAGATTGTTTGCGCTGCGCAACGGGCCACGTGTCGGACGCAGACGCATCAGCACAACGCCCAAAGCAGCGCACCCAATCAGAGCGAAGCTCCTTTTCAAACAAAATTAAAAGAAGCAACGCTTCAGCTGCACTGCGCCGTGCGCTACACGACACGCGTCAGCGCAGAGGCGCTAACACAGTTGCGCTGCACTGTGCGCTGTGCGACACGTGTCATACCCTGAAGCATTTGCGCTAAACAAAATTAAAAGTTCTGGAGAAATCGTTTCTACTCTTTTTAAAATAAAAAGATTTTCTTTTGTAAAACAGAAGCCCTTGGATCAAAGATCCGACGGTGAGGAGAAATTCCCCCAAATCATTAAGAAAAAGGATTTCTATAATAAATCGAATTTGTGTCTCAATCTGCAAGATGAAGTCTCGGGCAGCAAGGATTAAAAAACTTGCTTCCTGAACAATGGGGCCCTGCAAGTCAATCCAAAATGGTCTCTTGCATACTATCCACGGGTCTCACTCTCCAAAGTCGAGTTTCGACGAGGAGGGAAACAACCACTTACGGGTCCTCTCGACTCGTAAGAGGGAAAAATTCTCTTATAAGATCCTTACGACCTATGAGAGAAAATCACACTTAGGAATCCTCACGATTCCTAAGGAGAAAATCCACCTACGAGATCCTCTCGATCCGTAGGGAGAAAAGTCTCTATGGGACCCTTACGGCTTATAGAGTTGAAAAGTCTTAGGCAGCAGATCTGAACCTGCGGCCTAAGCCATCGCTATTTCTTAAGAAGGTCGGGATACTCGTCCTAATCATCCGTCAATCATGGTTACTAAGGTGGCATACTGATAATAAAAGAAAGAAAAGACGGAGAAATGACACAAGACATTACAAAAATGTGCATCTTTTATTCATAAATATCGATTGAGTACAGGATACATCGTACTAAAGAATACAAAATATACATATATGTTACAAGTACCAACGATACAAGGAAAATTACTGAGAAGGAAGCATCTTGCACAGATCTAGCAATTGCTCGCACACTTCCTTCCATGCCTTTTCCTGATTGGCAACCACTGCCAACTCCGCCTCCACTTGGGCCCGTTGCTGTGCGACGGATGCAAGCTGATCCCTAACGGCCTGATGAGCAGCCTCACGGCCTGCAATGTCACGCTCGGCAACATCGAGTGCCCGCTTCAGTCTCAGCCCATTTGAGATGCGTTCTAGAAGACCCTCGAAGACGGCCTTTACCTCAGCGGCGTTCGTCTCAACTTTAGCATGCAGGCGAGCGGTGCTGCTTGAAGATTCTTGGCACTCCTTCAGCCTCAAAGCCACTTCTTGTTCCAGATGACAGAAATGAGAAGCGCTTTGCTCGAGCCATGCTCCCCGTTGAGTGCTCGAGGCCAAAGTCTCAGGGGACAGGAGCATTGACTCTAGCTGATGAAGGCGAGCCTCGATCTCCCGACAATAGTTAACCCAAGAGGCGACAGTACCCTCATCATGGAAGGTAGCAAATATCGCCAACATCGGGTTAACCGTCGTGGCGAAATCCTCAGCAGATACAGGAACCTCGATGTCGAGCTCCTCGATGTAGTCGCTCAACATGCGCAAACTATTCGCGGCACCTTTTGAGGACGGGCGTTGCTGGGAAGGGCCGCCCGGTATTGTAATGCAAGACTCGAAAGGTACCGAGACTGGAACGACAGCTGGAAAAAGACGAAATGCGGTTAGATGATGATTCAATAGATATGAAGGAAGTTATTGATAAGATGGTTTACTATACCGGTGGAGACAGGTGGCAAGGCCGGAAGGGCTGGTGGCGCAGCCGATCTTTCTGCTCCCCCTTCGATTTGCAGCGCTGCAGTCAGAACAAGAGAGAGTTGGAAATAATTCTACCACTGAAAAGACAAAGCTACCAATCGGGAACGGTACTCACCAGCGCCACCAGAGGGAGAGGCGAATTCAGATGGGAAGGAGAAGTGTGGGAGCAACACTTGATAGAGATGATCAAAAAGCACTCCTGGAAGATACAACAGTGTGACTTCAGTACATAAACTATATATCTGAAAGATAGGATTACTAAGTTGCAAACCCATACCTTCCAACATCTTCGAAGGAATAAGAGAGGGTTGAGAGGTGACCACCGCTAAGGCAGTCGTTGAAGGCGCTCCTTCGAGCAGTGGGGCATCAGCACTAGCTGCACCTGCATTACGAAAAAGTGAACTTGTCAGAAAAGATTGTAAAGTTAAGAAAAGCGGTCACTTGGGGTTTACCTGAGGAGCTCCCGGCTGAAACGGAGGCAACTCCCTCCTCTACCGACATGATACCACCGCCCGTGGCCTCGTCACCCGACTCGATGGGGACCGTTGTCGTGCTCGCAAAACCTGGAGACGACGGAAGGTCATAGCCGGAAAGGTCTATGATTGGAGTGTTGCCAGATTCCAAAGAAGGAGCGGTTGGCTCATCCTCGGGAATCATGGTCACCTCACCCACCACTCTCTCAGGTTCAGTAGCTGTGATTGTATCGTCCACTGTCGCCAGGGGACCGTCGACCTCGAGCGCCTCAGCCGCCACCACCTTGGACTCAGTTATAATGATCATATCATCTGCCACCGCTTCAGGTTCGGCATCAATGACCTTCTTGGCGGTAGGCCCCTCGACCTCCACTTCAGGCTCCATGGCCTCAACGATATTGCCCACTGTCGGCTCAAGTTCGGCAGGCACCGCCTCCTCCGTTCCCCTAGGATCGACGGCTTCCGCCTCTCCCTCGATCGGACTCGGCCCTACAAAGATAAGAGATATAAGGACCAATGATATTAAAATCCTTATAACAAAAACTCTGAGAGAAATATTACCTGAAGCGGATTTACCGTTTGCGCTCCGAACTGCTCGCGCCACCTCTCTGCGGGCAGTGGATAGGGCGATAGGGGCCTCTTCGAAGGGAGTATCAGCTCGAGGGGCGGTGCTGGGGCCCGCTCCCATAGCCAAGGCAGCCCTGCGCGCCTTCGCCTCACGCCTCAACCGCTTTCTCTCCTCCCGAGCGGTCATGAGGGACCTCTGTGACGCCTCCTTCAAGGCATCATCATCTTCATTCAGGGAAGCCTCCAGAGCCTTTAAGGCATCTCTCATCGGCTCTTCAAGATGAACCTCCTGCGGTGGCCCAGAAGAAGCAGGAACGTCGGCAGCTGGTAAAACATCTGTGTCACTTGGAGGGAACGGCATTGAGGTTCCTGTAATTAAAAGGGAAAGGTTAGATCGACCATAACACAAGAAAAATGAAAAACTTGATGAGTCGAAACTTACTAAGGCCCATAGATGCTCTGAGACGTTCCTCCTCCTGAAAAGTCTTCAGAGAAGCAGCAATGGCTTCTTCATCAGTGATGCCTGTTGGAAGAAAAGAAAGAAAAGCGTTAGTCAAAAATAATGAAGAAAATATGTTGCAATAAAGAAAAAAGCGACTAGTAGTTACTTGATTGCGCAAGCTTAGCCAGCCACGCGTCACGCTTCGCCAACCATGCCGAAGCTCTGAGAGCAGCCTCCAAGTCGGTATCGTCCGGCGGCAGCATCACCAACCCTGCGTTAGTCCCATATTTGAGCAGACCTTCAGCATAAGGAGCATGGGGTTCCTGGCCGAACACGACATCTGCAGCGAAGAGCGACTTCTTTTTCTTTTGCCCTCCGACCCTAGGCTCACGGGGGATCGACTTCCGCTTGGCAGCCACTTTGGGACGACGGGTCCCGATGTCCGCACCCACACCAGACTCCGGCGAGGGTACAACCACTGTTTCTACTGGAGCATAGGGTGCGGGAGGTGCATCCGCGATATCAGGGAGTGGCAACTCACGTGGAGGACTTTGCGCACGTGATGGTCTGCCCCCAGCATCTTTTAGAGGAGCGACTACTGGGGTCCTAGGAACCAAAGGAGCGTTGCGATTGGTACTTGGAGGCGCACCCTTACGATCGACCAACAGTCGCCTTTCCTTCTTTATAACTGCTCCTGTTGCATGATTGTACCAGTCTTTGTACACATTGAGGAGTCTCGGAGCGTAAGCCGGCGCATTGATAAAAAAATGAGAGCTCGTATTCACACGCATGAAATGGTGCAATGCGTTCTCCATCCCTTCTTCAGTGGCAGCGGGTTCCAGCAAGAAGGCTTCCAAGGGGACCCCTTGATCGTAGCCCAGTTGTTGAGCAAAACGATGTGGGTTATACCTCATAAAAATTGCCACACCATTCTGCCTAAAAACTAAGAAACCCGGTCTAATGGAATATAAGTGGAGGGTCTCCCGAGCCGTTAAAACTGAGGCTCCATCCTTAAAGATATCTTGTAATGACCGCGTCACAGTGGTAGACACCTTTCCAACGGTCAATACCTTATCGACAAAGGACATCCCGGCTCCGACGGTATTAGGGCGAAGGAGTAAGCCCCTGGCGCTCCGCGGTGATGGGGTTACAATTGATGCGCCGATCAGCTGTATAATGCGAGGAAAACCGCACTTGTCAAAGAACGAGGGCCTTTTATGCATCCCGAAGACACCCGCTGTGTGTAACTCGAGCCACGATGCAAAGTAATGCATCGGGAAGACCACATGCAGTACCCCGGGCTCACTAGCATCCGCTGCTCGACTAAGGCCGTGGTATAAGTGTGCCAAGCCAGCGATCCCAACAGCCACCTTCACCCCGATGACCATCCGGTGTGCTGGATAAAAGACAGAGGGCCGCATCCGATGAGAGAGCATTGGGATAGCGAACCAACTCAACCATAACCCGAGAAATCCTAAGAAAAAGGCCTCCTCATCCATTCCAGGGGCCGCTACTTCTGCAAGAGACATGGTTGGAAAGTTAGGAAGAAAAAAATCCTTTTGGCCTACTTCATTCGCCGGCAGGTTATCCAAACCTAAACCGAAAGGGTTCTCAAGGGTGGCAAACTTGGCAGTGTCCGCAGAGAGGACGTTCGGGGTGAAGAAACCGAGCAATGAAATCCTCAAAATTAACTCCTCGACTCCCATGTTCGACGAAGAGAGACTCATATATGTTCAACACTTTAATCAAGCTTGGGAACTGGTGCTGAACAACATTATCTGGCGTGACCCCCTTTACCATCGGCCTAGCACCGAAGACGTACACGTCTGTTGGGAGAAGCTCCTCATAATGTTCCCCCATCACCGGTAAACCGGATACCTCCGCAAACTCCTCCAGGGAGATTGACACTTCCCGATCCATGGCAAGGAAAGTATGGGTAGGAATATTCCATTTCTCCAAGAAAGCTTTGAACCACCAGGTCGGAAGCGTGGGATACTGGAAGAGAGAGACGTAGACCGCGGTGTACAGTCCTAATCTTATCAACTGTGATTTCTTCGTCGACAAAATATACCGGGCCCACGGCAAATAGCCAATCGGGTGGCGGGGAATCAGACCAAGGTTATACGATTGCCCCCAAGGTCATGCTTCACCATGACAGATACGACGTCCTAGGATGTCCAAAACCATAGGACGCTGAACCGGTATCGCATCTATGGCGGGATGTAGAAAGCCTTTCGATGTCCAATCCGCCAACTCCACAGCATACTGCACCGAGGGTGGGGTAGCATAATGAATCGCCGTGATGTGCTCGGACGGCACTGCGCATGTGAAGCTGCGTCGACCCATAATGATCTGATTGTACCATGACCCCCAAAGGTGGAGACTCTTGTACTCCGGGTCGTATGCCTTAATCATGGCCAAGACCTCACGGTCCAAAGGCGCCTCAGGAAATCCCTCCTCTGAGCGGACGAACGGGAATGAAGTGTCTAGAGACATAATCGCTGCAAAAAGGAACAATTTAGTCGTTAGTGTTGTAATTCCAACGCTTGGCATTTAAAAAAGAAAATGCATTAACTAAATTAAATTAAAATTAATTAATTACACCACACAGCAGTGCAGTGAGTAGGGGACCAAAGAGGGCCCCACAAAATCCGAATGACAATGCATCATTTAATAAGACAGCCCCATCATTGGATGAGACTATCAACTAATGAAAAGATCTCCAAGAGAACATCCTCATTAATAATAAAAGAATCCCTAGAGACAAGGAGAAAATCTCCTCTTTCAGAGCAAAGCTCTGTCACAGAATGACACCTGTCAAATTCTGGTCTCAAAAGAATAAAATTCCTTAAAAAAGAGCTTAGCTTTATAATATTCCATCAAAAAGAAAGTTTTTGAAAAGAAACTTAAAATTAAAATTTCTGGAATCCTGAAAAAAAAATCCATGAAAGCTTATAGAAAAATTCTTCATTTTTTAGATCTAAAAGATCTACATTTGATTCAAGAGCAAAGCTCTGTTCATGGGTTAGAACCCATGAACAAGATCTCTGTAGATCTATGGATTCGTGAGAGCAAAGCTCTGTTGATGAAACCCCAAAGGGAATTTCTTTAGATCAAAAGATCTATGAGAGCAAAGCTCTGTTGGTTAAAATTGATTTAAATTAATTTAACTTAATTTTAAATTAATTATTACCTAAAGTTTTCCAAACTTTGGGAAATGAGAGCAAAGCTCTAGAGTTCTGAAAGCAAGAGCAAAACTCTGAAATTCTTAAGCAAGAGCAGAGCTCTGAAAATCGAAATCTAGAAAATGGTGAAGAGTTTTCTAAGGGCCAGAGGCCCTATTTATAAGGCGCTTGCGCCTCTTGAGCTCACCCCTTGATCCAACGGTCAGGGGGTTGCCACCGCTGCACTCACGTGTGCGCCACGTGAGCGCAACGGTGGGGGGGCATTTGTTTTGCCCAATCAGAGCAAAGCTCTATTTGAATTCAAAATTCAAATTTTGAAGCAACGCTTCAAGTCTCGGGCGCAACGCGCCACGTGTCAGGCGCTAATACGTCAACGCAGCGCCCAAGAAGGCGCGCCCAATCAGAGCAAAGCTCTGTTTAAAGGAAGCAACGTTTCAGTTGCGCATGCACTGCGCTGCGCGACGCGTGTCAGCGCAGATGCGCTCGCGCAGTTGCGCTGCGCTGTGCGACACGTGTCACGCGCTGGGGCATCTGCGCCAAACTGAATTAAGATTTTAAGAAATCTTTTCTGTTCTTGTTAAAACAAGAAGATTTTCTTCTGCAAAGCAGAAGCCCTTGGATCAAAGATCCAACGGTGGGGAAAATTCCCCAAATCACTCAGAGAAAGATCTCTTTAACAAATCTAACTAATTTATGGGCACTATAAAAGGACCCTAGACCTCAATTCAAAGGCATCAAGATCCTTCTAAAAAAAAAGAGAGAAAGAAGAAAGCTCTGGAAAAACTCCTCAAGAACGACAGAAGGTAAAAACCTTGAGGGAGAAGAGAAAGTTTTCTTATGGGCAGATTATTGATCTAAGAACAAGATCAATAATCTTAAATAAAATATATATATATATATATATATATATATATAAAAATAAGAAATAATAGTGCTTTGCACTTTTTTTTTATGAACCTCTGGTTCTTAAAACAAAAAAAAAAATTTATTTTTCTTTGATCTAAATGAAGATCAAGAAATTAAATAGTGCTTTGCACTTCTGATCCTTGAATCTAAAAGATTCTTAGTGCTCTGCACTTCCAAACTTGCGCTACGCGCTCTTGAAATAGAGCTTTGCTCTCTGAAATCAGCGCAACTCACCAGAGCGCGCAACGTGTCAGCAGCGCAACAGCGCAGCGCACTGCGCTATTGCACTTGCGCTCACCAGAGCGCGCCACGTGTCAGCAGCGCAACAGCACAGCGCACTAGCGCAGCGCACTGCGCTGTTGCGCTTACGCTTACTAGAGCATGACACGTGTCCTAACCATAAGCGCTTGCGCTCTGTAATTGGCGCAAATCGCCTGATAAATGCAATGCATTTCTCAAAGGGCCAGGCCCAAGTCAAAAGACCAAGCAGGCCTAATTAAATTGATGCTCTGCATCATTTATAAATGGGCAGAGCCCAAACAAAATAATATAAATGCTATGCATTTTAAAAGGGGTAGAGCCCAAACAAAGTAGATGCCTTGCAGAGGCCTAATTAAGTTGATGCTCTGCATCAATCATGAACAGAGCCCAAACAAAGAATAAATAATGCAATGCATTATTAAAAAACGGGCCAAGCCCTAGCATAGGTCTAACAGACCAAAAAAAAATAAAAAGGCGTTGAATATTTTTCAACTGGACTTAGCCCAATCATGGCCGTAAGTCCTCAAATTAAATTGACTGAGCAAGATTGCTCTCTTAAATCAATTTACTACTGGTTCGAGGGTATATCTCCGAACTCTTCTGACACACGTCGTTGTAATCATTCAACGTCGTCAGAGAGGTGACGGGTCCCAACAACCACACATGAATATGGACTGTGGGGTCCTTAAACTCGTGGACCGAAACGTCCCTAAACTAATATTGGACCGAAACGTCCCTAAACTAATATCGGACCGAGACGTCCCTAAACTAATATTGGACCATCACGTCCTTAAACTGGCGATGGATTACCACGTCCCTAAACTGGCACAATAGAGACCAAATGCTCTTTTGTCGGATCTAAACGATCCCGTTAAGTCGATCTTAGTCCCAAACTGGACTAACGTATCCTTAACAACCGTTTAAGATGGTCTTAGCCCCAAACACGGCTAACGTATCCTTAAACACTCAAATGGACTATAAAAACCTAAATCAACTTCGGTTCGAGGGTACATCTCTGAACTCCTCTGACCCACGTCGTTGTAATCATTCAACGTCGTCAGAGAGGTGATGGGTCCCAACAACCACACATGAATATGGACTGCGGGGTCCTTAAACTCGTGGACCGAAACGTCCCTAAACTAATGTTGGACCGAAACGTCCCTAAACTAATATCGGACCGAGACGTCCCTAAACTAATATTAGACCATCACGTCCTTAAACTGGCGATGGACTACCACGTCCCTAAACTGGCACAATAGAGCCCAAATGCTCTTTTGTCGGATCTAAACGATCCCGTTAAGTCGATCTTAGTCCCAAATTGGACTAACGTATCCTTAACAACCGTTTAAGATGGTCTTAGCCCCAAACACGGCTAACGTATCCTTAAACACTCAAATGGACTATAAAAACCTAAATCAACTTCGGTTCGAGGGTACATCTCTGAACTCCTCTGACACTTGTCGTTGTAATCCTTCAACGAAGTTGGAGAGGTGATGAGTCCCGACGGCCATATATTAAATGAATCACGTTTAAGTCGATCTTAGCCTCAACGAGGCTAACGTATCCTTAAACTAAAAATATCAAACCCAAATCTAAGTAAATACGGATTTGGACTAATCCACGTCCTACGGGTGACGGTATTACTCAGTCTCCGTATACAATCCACGGGCAACCACAAACAAAACAAACACACACGACACGAAGTGAAATTCTGGAGAAGGAGAAAGTTGTTACTGCGATGCGGTAGCGTAATTAACTGCAGGGGCTTGCGCCTGCAGGGAAGAGCGTCCCCACAATAAAAAACCCCTCATCCTGAAGGGGAATCTGACGAAGTCTGCTACATCGGCCGCATCCGTCTAAGCCTCCGATACGCGGTGCCGTAAATCAAATTGGCATCTTCGGAGAGGTGGACGGATAGCACCTATTAGCATCTGCCCCGAATCTCAGGCAAGACGCAAAGTCGTCGGCCGCCATTCGGAGGGGAACAATCCATTTGCATCCTATGGGTTTTACCCCATCTGGAGCAAAGTCCAAAGTCCATACTTTGTTGGTGTACATGGACTCCATTTCGGTCCGCATTGCATCTAGCCATCGTACCGAGTCGCCGCTCTGGATGGCCTGCTGGAATTCAGTAGGTTCATCATCATCTATGATGCAATCCTCTCTATCCCTATCTATGAGAAAACCGTAGTATCTCTCAGGCGGATGAGACGGCCTACTACTCCTGCGGAGGGGTGCGGGAATGTCCTGTTCTTCTTGAACTTCCGGTTCTACCAAACTTTCAGTATTAGTTTGTGGTTCTGGAATTTCTTCCAGTTCTATTTCGCTCCCACTTATTTCCTTTTCTAAAAACCGATGTTCTAGAAAATGGGCATTACGAGAAACAAAGACCTTTTGTTCCTCTGCGTAATAGAAATAATATCCCTTGGAGTTCTTTGGATATCCCACAAACTTACATTTTACTGATCGTGCCTCGAGCTTGTCCACATGCTGCTTTTTAACAAAAGCTGGACATCCCCAAATCTTCATATGCTGAAGATGGGGTTTCTTCCCAGTCCACATCTGATATGGAGTGGTAGGCACAGTCTTGGTAGGAGCCCTGTTCAGAAGATATGCTGCTGATTCTAGCGCATAACCCCAGAAAGATCGCGGTAACTCAGCATTACTCATCATGGATCGTACCATATCCAATAGGGTTCGATTCCGTCTCTCCGATACACCGTTATGCTGTGGAGTGTATGGAGGAGTAAGCTGAGAGAGAATTCCTTTCTCTTTTAGGTAACCTAGGAACTCGGCACTCAAGTATTCACCACCTCGATCAGATCTAAGTGCCTTGATACTTTTTCCGGTTTGGTTTTCTACTTCATTCTTATACTCTTGGAATTTCTCAAAAGCCTCGGATTTATGTTTCATCAGATAAATGAATCCGTATCTTGAGTAATCATCCGTGAAAGTAATGAAATAGGAAAAACCATCTCTTGCATGTGTAGACATTGGGCCACATATATCGCTGTGTATGAGTCCTAAGAGCTCGCTCGCTCTTACTCCTTGTCCAGTGAATGGAGTCTTTGTCATCTTTCCTTTGAGACAAGATTGACAAGTGTCATAAGTTTGATATTCGAACGAGTCCAAATATCCTTCTCTATGCAACTTAGTCAACCTTCTCTCATTGATGTGACCCAGTCTACAATGCCATAAGAAAGCTTTATTTAAATCTGGAGACTTTCTTTTTAGTGTGTTCTGGACATTGAAAATTTGGAGTTGGTTTAAAACATATATACCGTTATTTAGTGTACCGGACCCAATTAAACCATGATTAAGGTGGATGTTGACAACATCTCTTACAAACGTGAAATCATAACCTTTATTTGATAACAAGAAAACTGATATGATATTACACGTTAAGCTTGGCACAAAAAAACAGTTATGTAAAACCAAAATGTGTCCACTCGTCAATCCTAGGTGATAATCCCCGACGGACGCAGCTCCCACGCTAGCTCCGTTAGCAACCTTTAGGGTCATATCACCTTCCTTCAGCACTCTACGGTTTCTCAGTGCCTGCAATGAATTGCAAATATGAGATCCTGATCCGGTATCCAATACCCAGGAAGTAGAGTTGATCGACAGACAATTCTCAATTACAAACAGACCTGAAGTCGAAGCCACAGCTTGCTTCGGTTCCTGGTTCTTGGCGTTCCATGCCTTGCAATCCTTCTTCCAGTGCCCTTTCCTGTGACAATGGAAGCACTCATCCTGGCCAACTACCGGTACCGCAAACTTTTTCTTTCCCTTCCCTCTCACCTTACTTACACCTCCTTTAGGTCTGGGTGCGGCCTTCTTCTTCCTTCCTTTGGCCTTAGCCTTGGACCCGGAAGAAGATGCACCGCCAACAAACATAGCGGGTGTTTCCCTTGTCTTCTGCAAGGTGCCCTCTGCACTCCTTAACATGTTCAGGAGTTCCGGAAGTTCAACTTCTTTTCTTTGAATGTTGAAGTTCAGGATAAACTGGGCGTAGGTGTGAGGAAGGGACTGGAGAATAAGGTCTGTATAGAGCTCATTATCCAAAGTCGTCCCAAGGTCTGCGAGCTCTTCAATATAGCCGATCATCTTTAGGACATGTTCTCCTACCGATGACCCAACAGCCAACCTCGCTCGAAACAAGTTCTTAGAGGTCTCGTATCTTGCTATACGAGATTGCTCTCCATAAAGTTCCATTGTATGGAGAAATATGCCATCAAGGTCCATATCCTCGTGCCTCCTCTGATGTTCATTGTTCATCGAGGCAAGCACGATGCACTTGGCTTTCGCGCAATCTAAATCCTAGGTTTTGCGGATTTCCTTATCCGCATTACTGGATTTGGGACCAGGGACAGCAGGTGCCGTAGCGGTGAGGACGTACCCCAATTTGTCATAGGTCAAAGCCATTTTGACATTCCGTAGCCAATCTTTATAGTTTGGCCCTGTCGGTATATTTTTCTCTAAAAGTAACTTAAGTCCAGTCATTTTCAGGGTCACTGCAATTAGGAGAGAGAGAAGAAAACTCTTTAGCATGATGCTCTTGCAAGTTTAGAGTGGTTTTTAGTTTATCTAAACTGGATGGCTCCCACTGTTTCTCGAATCCTTCCTCAAACCATAAAAGAAGAATTAGCCAGGACTATTCTCACCGTACAATACTTGCTTAACCGTTCATCCAGGCTAGTGTCGATACTTCGAGGGAGGTTTTCCAACTCTTTCGCAAAGTTCCTTAATTAAATAACCTCTTTTCTCTGGGGGCGTAACCCCGCTGACACCTTTCTGGACACCTACTAGGTTTATAGCATTGATCGTTAAGTGACGAATATCCTGATAAGTAGCATATACTCACAGTAGGATCGGGATCCAAATATCATCGTATGATAATGTTGAAGGAGTGCTACCAACATTCATCAAACTCCAAATGGTATGCATCTCTTTGCAAATTTCAGTTTCTTTAGAAATTCCCGATATAAGTTTTTGCCCCATGCTCTTATGACCTTGGCTTTGGTCAAAATGTCATAAGTCACATGTCAAGTTCTACCCGTCATTATCTTGTCAATTTGAACCCATCCGTATATACCCCTGACTTTGGTCAAATGGTAATACGACTGTCCCAAACCAACTCATCTATCTTATGCAACAAATGAAAACCCAGCAGCTACCAAACACTATGCCTTGACTTTGGCCAAAATGCATAGCTTGAATACTACTGAATACCCAAATGAAATGACGGAGGGCTACGAATGGTTTTGGCGAAACCGTGAACGTAGTGAACTTGATATAACCGAAGGAATCTGATAGCTTTTAAAAGGAGTGGTTAAGGCTCCGCATTTAAAAATATCTGTTTTAAAATTAACCGAGTGGTTTCTTTTAAATTGTTCCAACGATTAAAACTTTGGTTTATTTTCTTTGCATTATAGATAATGCGTCCCATCATTAACCTATCATTGCAGAAAACAACGAAAATACAACGTCCTCTTATGCCATCCGCATTCGCCACGGGGTCCCGTCATTACCCGTTAGGTTACTTAATTAACGACAGAGCGGGGGCTGGGCTAGCGCGGGTGTAAAACATAAGTGACGTCTAAATAGCTATCATATATATAGATATTTTACATTCGTCTGACGCAATGATATTCATTCCAGATCACAGATGAACTTAATTAGATTTGCAAGCAATCCGTGTTTGTTTTGAGCCTGCAACAAAAGACGGATTACACAGTTGTGATGAATAGCCATTACCCCACCCAAGACCCCCTGCGGGTGCGGCAAACTACCCGCACGGCAGTTTGTGCACCCCTCCTTGGGTCTGTCGTAGGAGCAAAAACAGTAAAATGAAATAATACAACGGTGGCTACAACCGCAACCTGGATGTCCTCCACGGGAACATCAGGGGGTCGTGTATCACTTGAACCCGTACCTGTGGCCAAGTTAGCCCGACGCTCTCTTGCCGCGTGATTTTGGCGCTTCTTCTCAGCTTTAGCTGTACAAAGAGATCTCCTCAGAACCTCCGATAGAGGAACGTCTTTAACTAAATCAGGCTCGGCCTCTAGATCTGCTGCAACGTCCTTCATCGGCTGTTTTAGCGATGTTTCCTGTAGCGGCCCTAGGATGACCTCAACTGTAGCTGGTAGCTCTGAAAGCTCTTTCGCACCACCACCTAAGGACGACATCGCTCTCGGACTAATACAAGTTGCGGTGGTTCCTGTAATAAAAAATAAAAAGAGAAGGGAGTCGGGGTGTGAAAGAAATGAACTAAACATATGAATTCAAAGGCATCACAAAATGAACCATACCGAGGCCCATAGAAGCGCGAAACCTCTCCTCTTCCTCAAATGTTTTGAGGTATGCCAAAAGGCCTCTTCAGCGGAGATGCCTGTTAAGAAGAGAGCATTAATAAAACATAATAAATTATAAAGTATACAAAAGAGCATAAATGAGATATACCTAACGCCGCAAGAGAAGAAAATGCTGCTTGCTCGCGGGCTAGTCTCTGAGAAGCCTCAGTAGCATCTTGAAGATCAGTAGCGACATTCTCATTAATAGAAGCTTCGAACGGACCGTCATTGGTGCCATATTCGGACAAGCCTTTTCTATAAGGAGCATGAAGCTCCTGACCAAATACAACATCAGCCGAAAATAAAGACTTCTTCTTCTTCTGTGAGCTGGCAATAACACCCGACGATAAAAGCTTTCGCTTTACAGGCTTCTTGGGACGGCCGGTCTCGATCTCTGAGCCAATACCTAACTCAGGAGACTCCGTAGCCACCACATTCATAGGAGCACTTATGTCCGGTCGTGGCTTATCCGGAAAGGCTCGCAAAACTACAACCGTGCTGCTATCTCTCAAAGAAGGACGTACAACCATCCGTCGCTTCAGCGGAACCACAGGATTACTGGCCGGGAAAGAATCCTTATTGTCAAGAAGCATCCGCCTTTCCTCCTTGATAATGGAACCCGTTGCATGCTGATACCAAGCAATGTAAGCATTCGAAGCCTTCGGGATATGACTCAGCTCAGTGATTAGGAAATGGGACCTCATATTCAGTAGCATAAAATGGTGCGCCGCATTGCGAATGCTCTCCTATGTAGCAACCGTATCAATGAGAAACGCTTCAAGGGGAACGCCTTGGTTATAACCAGATTGCTGGGCAAAGCGATGTGGGTTATATCTCAAGAACAACACCGAGGCATTTTGTCTGAATACAAGGAAACCCAGCCTGATAAAATACAAATGCGCAATCTCCCGGGTCCTCAAAGCAGAAGCTCCATCCTTGAAGACATCGTGGAGCGGCTGGATCACTTTGGAGCAGTTTCCCCAATATTTAAACATATTAAAAGGGTAAAGCACTGTTGAAATTTAATAGGGCAGCGCCCCACATGCTTCTCACGAGGGCGCCGGTGCCAATATGCAAAGCAAAGAAGCACTTTCTGAGTAAGAATTAAATTCTTATATGGTGCCGCATGTGCTCATCACGTGGGCGCCAATATGCAAAGTACAGGAACACCCATCATAAGAACTAAATTCTTATGTGACGCCCGCGTGCACAACACGTGAGCACCGGCGCCCAAGTAGAATTAAATTCTACGATGCTCTCTGTTAAACAGAGCCGTTGGATTAAAGATCCAACTGAGATGTAAATCATCAAAATATAGAATCAAATTCTATTAGGAGAAAATGTCTCCCAAATCTTTCTAAATAAGAAAGATACTCTCAGTTGGATCAATGATCCAATAATAGAATAAAATTCTATTTTGGGAATATATTCCCTCAATCTTTCCAAACAAAAAGATTGCTCTCTGTAAAACAGAGAACCCTTGGATTAAAAATCCAATGGTGATTAAAAATCACCACTTGATAGAATAAATTCTGTATATGGAAAAATATTTCTCCAATCTTGTTAAAAACAAGAACAATATATTCTGTAAAAACAGAAGTCCTTGGATAAAAAATCCAACGGTGGGTAAAATTCCCCAAATCAATTTTGAGACCAATTAAATCAATTGGAATCTCTCAATGAGAGATTTTCTCAAAACTAATTAACAATCTGCCTTCACTATATAAAGGACCTGATACTTCAAGTCTCACACATACAGAGACCATAGATAGAAAGAACAGAGAATTCAATTCTCAAAGAAGAAGACCTTCCTTCTCGAAACCCTAGGTAAAAAAAGAGATCAAAATATTTCTATTACCTATAATATCACATCTAAGGGTTTAACCCTTTTGAAAAAGAACTTAGTTCTTTCTATGGATCTGAGATCCACAAAACAAGTTTTCCACAAGTTGAGAATTTAATTCTCATCGGGAAGATTTTGTTCTTGAGAATCAAAAGATTCAGGGAAGAGCAAATTTAAAGAGAAAGAATAGGGAGTCCAGAATACTCCAGGGACTCAGTTCCTTCAAATCAAGAACTTAGTTATTTACAAACTCAACCCGAGATCCTAAAAAAATAGTGATTTTAGCGTGTGTTAATGGTCAAAAAACCATTACAGAGATTTAAGTTCTATAAAAATATCAACAGAGATTAAATCTCCATATAAAAAAAGAGACTAGCGCCTCACGTGCTTCCCACGTGGGCACCCTTTTAACAGTGCCTAGCGCCTCACATGAAAAACACGCGGGCACCCAAAACAAAAGGACAGCGCTTCATGTGAAACACACGTGAGCGCTGAATAAAAGTGCTCAATACTCTATATATAGCCGAAGATAGCTAAGTGGCTAGTACTGATTGGGCAGTGCCCAGCGCATCACGTGCTCCTTACGTGGGCGTCATAATAAAAGTGCTTATCACTCCATATACAGCCGAAGACAACTAAGTGCCTAGCACTGATTGGGCAGCGCCTCATGTACTCCTCACGTGGGTGCTATAATAAAAGTGCTCAGCACTCCATATACAGTCAAAACGGCTAAGTGCTTAGCATTAATTGGGCAGCGCCCAGCGCTGCACGTGCACTTCACGTGGACGCTATAGAAAGTGCTTAGCACTTCACATTTAGTCAAAAGGACTAAAGCATTCAACAGCGCCCATGACTGAAAGCTTCACATGACATATATGTGAGCATCAGCGTTCAAATAAGCGCTTAGCACTTTTACATAAAAAAGAAAAGGGCTGAACAAACAGAGCCAAGATAAATGCTTAACACTTTTGAATGAAAAAGAAAGATTAAGTAGACTAAGCCCAAATTGGCTAAGTCTCTGAAGTTTTCTTGCAACTGAGCCCAAATGCTCTTTTACTGGATCTCAAGTAAAAATAATCTCAAAATGTTGTTAAGTTGATCTTAGTCCCAAACAAGACCAACGTATCCTTAGCGAAAACAAACTGAGTCGAAATTCTCACTTATAGATTTATGTTGATCTTAATCTCAAACCAGATTAATGGTTCTTAAATAAACCAAAAACCAAAATCTAAAATATACGGATTTGGACTAATCTGCGTCCTACGGGCGATGACATAAACTAGTCTCTGTATACAATCCACGAGCAACCAAAACAAACAAAACACACACACGACACGAATTGAACTGCCGGAGCAGGAGAAAGTGGTTATTACAATGCGGTAACGTAATTAACCGTAGGGGCTTTCGTCTGTAGGGAAGAGCGTCCCCACAATAAAAAAAAACCTTACAAAATGAGGGGGAATCTGATGAAGTCTGCTACAACGGCCGCATCTGTCCAAACCTACTATATATGGTGCTATAAATCAACTTATTATCTTCGGAGATGTGGATGGATAAATCCAAATAGCATCTTCCCCCAAACTCAGGTAAGACGATCCATCCCGGTTCGTCCCTGTCTTTCGGTGGTGAACAGATTCTGGCACGTCCGGTGGGACCTTTTCCTCTTTCTACTCCACACTTCGTGTATCGTGTTTCGCGAACAAAATCGCGGTTCACTATGGTTGCCCTTAGATTCGAGGTACTAAAATTTGGTGTCTTGCTCCTGTACAGAAAAAATCGATGGCTTCCTGTAAGTCGATGTAGAACACCCCACGACTTGCGGGGAGGCGGAAATTTAAAAAACGATCTTGTTCTTTGCTTAAACATCGACTAACCGCATGAATCGAAGCTAAACGATAACTAACATGAAACATAGAGGTTCTATACTACTATGTTTAGGGATTATACCTAACGAATCGTGTCCTTCGTCTTTGTGAACTCCTCCTCCTCCTCGGCCTTCTCGAAGTAGTAGACGATCCACCCGAGAGCTTTACTCCAAGCTTAGCCTCTAAACTTGAGGCAACTAACCTTCTTTAAGTGCCAATCAAAGAAGCTAGGTGATATAGAGTGAGGGTTATGATTTAGTTAGTCTAACTAATCCTTGTACTCAACACATGAGAGGGGAGGATTAGTGTTTGAAGAGGGAGGGCTTGAGGAGAGAGAAGATGATAATGATAATGAAATGAGAATAGTGAGATATCATAATATATATCAAGCATTTCTTTTTATCAAGAAAAGAAAATAAATCAATTTAACAACCATGCTTGATAATATCTAGTGATGATTCATCTCCATGGACAAAAGACATGTATGAATCATCTAGGTGACTCACTAATCACAATCATTATATATGCCACCTTAACCTCCTTAGTCACCACCTTCTAGAAGCTTCTCGCACAATTACGAGAACGCCCCTCCTTTCCGCAAAAATACGGAAAAACTTTAGACCGTATAAATCCAATAACCGGATACCAGTAACTGGCTTAAACCAAAGCCGACTGGTAAAAACTGTCCGAAAGTCGTACGTGCGTAAACACACGTATGCGTCCGAACCCTTGTCGTAAAACCATACGACCTCTATATCGTTTCGCCTGGAGTAGGGAAACTCTCTGTGTGGGACTCTAGAGACTCGACTACTACGCTGGCAGTGGGTTTAACCACAGACCGCAAGAAGCACTAGCTGTACGTAACGGTCCCCAGGTAGATGTCGATAAGAAGGTCAATGAGGAAACCCATCCGAACTCCTACTGAGTCTGATGTGACAATCTCCATACAGTCCGGTCCGTTCGTCCAAGACTATCGCATATCGGGCCTAGGGGGCGGCAAGTGTCAGTCCCCTAATAGCGGTATAAGTCGTGTCGGAGCGTAGCCCATTACACCCTGAGAAACTACTGGAACCTACCAGTAAATCTCGCTTGCCCTGGCCAGGGACTTTGCGTAATGGCTCTCTGACACAGCGCGATATCAACCCCCAATACCGGGAGAGACGAATCCTGTCTAACCGCCACTGCCTCCAAGTGCTCGGGACTGCACCCAACTGCTACCTGTTTGCACGACTCCTTTGAGTCATGGTAGGGTAGCAATCTAAGAACAGTGGGACACACTCGAGGCGAAGTAGCAGTGTCAAGTCTGCGGACTATGCTGTACTCATGTCACCTGGGAACTGTTCACTGACGACTGGTATAAAACCAACCAACAGTTCCCTGTGAGTCCTGTCCGGTGTACCCGTAACCTAACGAGCACCTGCATACTATCTCCAGTACGACGTACTGACGGCTGTGGGACAGACCATCTCCCCAACTAGGATGAGAAGCGTACACACTAGTCTACTCCGGAGAATCGATGCTCTGTCTCGATAATCCAACGACTAGGGACCTGAATAAGGATGTGCTTATAGACTACCCAGCCTCCACTAGTGTGACTGCCATCACAACGCTGGTAGTCAAGCAAGATCCTAAGAGCTCTATCAATACGTATACTCACATATTAAGATAGAAAAACCAAGTAGCATACTACCATATTTAGCAAGACTGTTATATACATGTGAATATCCCAAGCTTCCATTAAGTAATATACAAACTAGTATGATACAATAATGGCCCCTAGGGCATATACACCAACACTTCCAACTGCGCAACATGCAACAGCAACACTCGCTTTATCCCAGCTGGAGGAGTAACCTACGGGCACAACGCAGCCTCTATCTTTTCAATGCCGGTGGTGCAAGTAACACAAGCCACTACTGGACTATTCTTCGGGACCATGTTCCCACCAGTGAGTTTCGGTGCTTCAGCATCGCAAGAGGAAGCTCCCAAGAGATCGGTCTTTGATCGACTTGCAACCACAATGGCCCCTCTCAACGGGCCATTCAAATCTGGTGTCTCGGTTTTCAACAGGCTGAGCAAAATCTCAAACATGCCCGCAAAGAGGCTTGTAATACCTGAAGGGGCTGGTCCAAAATGGATAGCCCTCCCAACTCCTCCTATGGGCGAAGCCGTCAAAAGTGCTTCCCCCATCAGAAGATCGGTCTTTGAAAGATTGGCCGTTCCTCCTCAAACCCTGCCAAGGACGTCAGTCTTCAACAGGTTGACGCCAACAACAACCCCTCAGTAAAGCCGGGGTTATGAAGAAGCCGCATCTAAATCTGAGGCGGTCCCGTCTGCAAGACACGCTTGACGTCGCCACTGGCGCCGAGTGAGGAAAGCTGGAGGAAACTCCCCCTCTGGACTTACCCCACCAGCTCCAATGGTGGAAATTGACGCTGCTGTTCCAACCGGGAACAACTTTGATCTGCTCAGGAGGGTATGCAAGAACTCTCCAATGGCGGTGCTAAAGAAATCGCCCCCACCTGCAGAAGCCACAGTGCAGGCAAAGACGGAACAGCCCCATCAGCGGCTATCCTCGCAAATTCATCAGGTCTTATGGAAAGACCAGGACTCTGTGATCAACAAAGATTACTCTCCTCGGCCGAAGAAATCGAAGACTCGGCAAAGAAAAGGACCATCCCTCCGTAATACAGCGAGGGACTTTTTCTACACAGGTGCCTGTCATAACGACTCCTTCAACTTCGACCTCCCACAAAAGGACGAGGCCAGAGAAAATCCCACCGCTGGCGGCAAATTCTAAAGGCGACGGATCCAAACACCCCAAGTCTGGGGGCATGATCATACATACGGTCTACATGGCTTCCGGGAAAGAAGAAAGCCATGCTTTTGTAGGTCATCGACCGCAAACTCGGTCGCTGATAAATACTCAGGAGCAACAACAAATGCTCCAGGAAATGCTGACCAAAATGGAAGCACTTACCGGGAAGAAAGAAAGCCCGGACACAACAACCGAACATTGCCAAGTGCAGGAGACCCATACAGAGTTCCTGTGAAGGGTGCTTGAAAGAAAAGATAAAGAGGCCGCTGAACAAGCCGCTAACATAAAGCAGATGTCGCTCTTGTTTCAGGATATAGTTGGAATGATGATCCAGCCAGAACCCCTAGCTGAGGAACCGTCGATAATCATCGAGGATGATAGAGGAGAAACATCAAGCAAATGAAGCGGCTGACCAAATCGTCAGAATTGGGCGACCGTATCCATGCAGGTATGATCAAATCAATTACCCGCCGGGATATACGATCCCTAAGTTCCATGTGTACAAAGGGACATGCAACCCCCATCAGCACGTCGCGCAGTTCAAAGCTCTGTGCAGCAACACTGGAGTAGATGACAAATTGTTGCTTCACTAGTTCGTTAGCAGCCTGTCAGAAACGGCCTTTGAATGGTACTAGGAGCTCCCAAATGACTCCGTGAAAACATTCATAGAGATGGAACTGCTGTTCACACAGCGGTTCGCCAGCGCAAGCGAGTGCATGCCGATTACAACATTAATCAATGCCAGGGTAAGGCCAAGAGAAACCTAGGTCCAATACGCGATCCGGTGGCAGAACTTATGGTCAAAGTGCGAACAGTGCATCGAAGAATCCCCTACCATGGGCATGTTCATCGGGACCATAGATCCTCAAACGACCGTGTCCCAGTTCATGACATTCTTCAAGCCGACCACCTTCCAGGCATTGATCGTGGCCCAAATGGACCAGATGGGCCACGGGTCGTCCTCCTCAAATAAGGACCATCGAAATAACAAGGGTAAAGGGAAAGCGGCCTTTGTTGCCAACACGCAACAACAACCGAGTGGCCCAAAACCGACTGCTCGCCAAAACAACGCGCGTCCGCGTCCATCCTTGGAGGAAAGATTAGGACGCACTTACTCATTTCCCCGCGAAAAGACGAGGAGACTGTTTGAATTGGCAGTGCGCAATAAACTCATCATATTGCCATACCCACGGCGTCCACCGCAACCCGGCGACGTCAATAATCTTAATTACTGTTCCTATCACAGAATGGTGAACCACCCAATTGAGGATTGCTACGTCTTCAAGAACTGGGTCGAGGACCAGTATCAACAGGGAAAATTCGCGCTGTCTGATAACTGGAGGGTAAACCCACCACAGAAGCACACTCCCAAAAAGGTGGATGCGCCGTGGGTATCATGCTCGCTCATGGAAGAAACTCCATGGGAAGTCATTCTTTCAGCTAAAACCAAAAGAATGCTGAAGGATTTACAGGCATGTCCGGAAGTCAGGTGGAAAAGCCCACTTGAACCCGAAATCATCGAAGGGATGCTGAAACCGCGTCCCATACCGAAAATTGTTGACAAAGGGAAAAAACCCCAAGTCAAGTCTTTAAAGTCTTCGAAGAAAAAGAAGAAGACCAAGAAGCCTGTGTAGCCTGCCGAGTATGACGACAAGCGCACAGACCTACAAAAGTACATCGACGCGCGAGAGGAGTACTACCAGAAGGCACAGATATCGGTCACGCTCGAAGAGTTTCTCAAGCATATTCTTGAGGACGGAGATAGTGACAATGATGAGGAAAATGACTCATCAGAAATCACCAAAGACCGTGTAGGGAGTTGACACATGGTCTCACATTCGTCGTTATATGACGAAGAAACTCCCTCGGCATCAGAAAACAACACGGAGGAATTGGGTGCAGAATCGGCACTAAAATCCCTGGAATTGCCAGAAGACCCGATCGATGGGTTGTTAAACGAAGCCTTTCGGAAAAAAAAAGCTGACCGAGAACGCAAAATAGCCATATACGAAAAGGCTAAGTGTCACCGTCAGGATGAAGAAGCTGCGGCAAAGATGAGTCATAAATTACTCCAACTAAACCAAAGTATACCTGCGAAAAATAAAAGCAGGATCAAGGCAGAGAAGCAGTTCTCCAAAGCCCTGTCAATGGGGATGAAGCTGCCACCTCTCTTAAGAAATACTCCCGGGGTCATATGCTTTCATGGAGAGGATTCACATCCAAACTACTGCCTATATCATCGGAGGGTTATCCACCCTACCGAGGAATTCATTGCCTTCAAGAAGTGGTGGCAAAGATACGTTGCCCATCAAAAACACTTCAAGAGGGTGAAGCGCGAAGCTCGCCGACGACAAAAAGTTGCGACAGATGCGCGTGAAAAAACAACTAGCAACTGTCATACGGTTGAAACCAGTTCGGAAGGGGGAAAACCCCAGGTTCATACTTTCGGGAGCGATTCTGAGGAAGAAATTATAAGTCGACGTTAGACACCCCACATGATGCGGGGAGGCGGAATAGGTAAAACAATCATTTTGTTTAAACTAACATCGACTAACTTTACGGATCTTTGCTAAATCCTAACTAACAACAACATAGAAGTGATTAGCTACTATGGTAGATGATTATACCTAATGAATCAAGTCCTTCTTATTCTCGTTGATCACCTCCACGTCGGCCTCCTTGATGTGATAGAATATCCACCCGAGAGCACTTCTCCAAGCTTGAACTTCTCACTTGAGGTAACTAGATGACTAAGAGTGCTAATCAAGGTAATCTAGAGGATATAGAAGAGTATTAGGGATCTATTAGTCTTGCTAACCCTTGGGATCTCAATACATGAGAGGATTAGGGTTAGGGTTGAAGAGAGAGAGCTTGAGGAGAGAGAATGTGTAAGTGAGAATGAATAAATATCTTAAGTCATTTGGATAAATAATGAAGCATCAAAATATCTAGAAAATAATATCTCAAAATATCAACCATACTTCATTAATTACCTAGAGGTGAATCACCTCATGACTCATGATGTAATTAATGCAAATCACATATCATCTCTTCCACCTCATTAAGATTAATTCATAAATGAATTAAAGCATAATGAGTCACTTTCTTCTAGAAGCTTCTCGAGTAATTACGAGAATGCCCTTCCTATCCGTGAAAACACAGAAATACTGAGACTGTATAAATCCAATAATCCAATACTAGAAGCTGGCTTAAACTAAAGCCCGCAAGTATAAACTGTCCGAACATCGTACGTGCATAAATGCACGTGCGTATCCGAACCCTGTCGTAAAACCATACGACATCTATATCATTTCGCCTGAAGCAGGGAAACTCTCTGTGTGGGACTCTAAAGTCTCGACACTTACGCTGGCAGTGGGTTTAACCACAGGCCGCAAGCGGTACTAGCTGTACGTAACGGTCCCCAGGTAGATGTCGATAAGAAGGCCGATGAGGAAACCCATCCGAACTCCTACTGAGCCTGATGTGACAATCTCCGTACAGTCCGGTCTGTTCGTCTATGACTATCGCATATCGGGCCTAGGGGGTGGCAAGCGTCAGTCCCCTAAAAGGCGGTATAAGTCGTGTCGGAGTGAAGCCCATTACACCTTGAGAAGCTATTGGAAATCCTACCAGTAAATCTCGTTTGCCCTGGCCAGAGACTTTGCGTAATGGCTCTCCAAACACAGCGCGATATCAACTCCCAATACCGGGAGAGACGAATCCTATCTAACCGCCACTGCCTCCAAGTGCTTCGGGACTGCACCCAACTGCTACCTATTTGCACGACTCCTTTGAACCGTGGTAGGGTAGCAATCTAAGAACAGTGGGAACACACTCGAGACGAAGCAGCAGTGTCAAGTCTGCGGACTATGCTGTACTCATGTCACCTGGGAACTGTTAACTGACGACGGGTATAATACCAACCAACAGTTCCCTGCGAGTCCTGTCCGGTGTGCCCGTAACCCAACGAGCACCTGTATACTATCTCCAGTACAACATACTAATGGCTGTGGGATAGACCATCTCCCCAACTGGGATGAGAAGCGTACACACCAGTCTACTCCGGAGTATCGATGCCCTGTCTCGATAATCCTACGACTAGGGACCTGAAAAAGGATGTGCTTATAGACTACCCGGCCCCCACTAGTGTGACTGCCATCACAACGCTGGTAGTCAAGCAAGATCCTAAGGGCTCTATCAATATGTATTCTTGATATGCTAACATATACACATATTAAGGTAGATATAAACCAAGTAGCATACTACCATGTTTAGCAAGACTGTTAATATAACCGTGAATATCCCAAGCTTCCATTAAGTAATATACAAGCTAGTATGATACAATAATGGCCCCTAGGGCATATACACTAACAATCTCCCACTTGCACTAGGTCCATGTACTGGCGTATCGAAGACCTATCATCTCGAATAGCCTCTCAAACAGAGTCTGAGGTAAGGCTTTTGTGAATGGATCTGCAGTGTTCTCCTTTGTAGCAACTCTCCGGACCTCGATCTCCCGGCGATCTATGATCTCCCTGATCAAGTGATACCGCCTTAAGATGTGTCTGGATTTCTGATAGGACCTGGGTTCCTTTGCTAAAGCTATAGCCCCGTTGTTGTCACAATACAGAGGTATTGGATCAACAATGGATGGAACCACCTGAAGTTCTGTGAGGAACTTATTCATCCAGACCACTTCTTTTACGGCATCGCAAGCAGCAATATACTCCGCTTCCCTCGTCGAGTCAGCAACGGTGTCTTGCTTGGAACTCTTCTAGCACACCGCCCCTCCATTGAGGGTAAAAACATAACTTGACATAGACTTGGAGTCATCCTTGTCACTCTGGAAGCTGGAATTAGCAAAGGCCTCGATCTTGAGGTCTTTTCCGCCGTAAACCAAGAACATCTCCTTAGTCCTTCTCAGGTACTTGAGAATGTTCTTTACTGCTATCCAGTGCTTCTCCCCTGGGTCTGACTGATACCTGCTTACCATGCTCAGTGCGTAAGCTACATCTGGTCTGGTGCACAACATCGCATACATTATAGAGCCTACCACAGAAGTGTAGGGTGTAACTGACATGCGATCCCTTTCCAAATTAGTCTTAGGAGACATCTTTTTCGATAGGGTGATTCCATGACAAGCCGGTAAATTACCACGCTTAGAATCTTCCATACTGAATCTTTTCAGTATAGTGTTGATATACCTGGACTGCGAAAGTCCCAACATCCTTTTGGATCTATCACGATAGATCCGGATCCCCAGAATGTAAGAGGAATCACTGATTGGTTCGAAAAAGTGTGTTTGTAGAAGTTTAACCGCAATCAAAACGGTGTCGCGTGTAGCTAGACCGAGGTGAGTACGGGTCGTCCTCAGGGAAACGTTGAATCTTTTACTCTTACTTTAGATGTGTTGAAAAAGAGAGGAGGGATAAAGAATTTTGAAGAATGATTTCTAGATCTACGTTAAGCAAGAATGCAAAAATATAGATCTAGATTATTTTAGGGATGTAGTTAATATAATAAGGGGGCTTGTAGGGTTCGTTAGGATTTAGTAGTCATGGACGATTAATTAAAAGTTACTCTTTTTATCCTTTAATAGATTTAAAACTAGAACGGCGGTGATGCGTGTAGATTAGGGTTTCTGGAGGAAAAAGGAATCCTACTCTTAACCCTTATCTCGACATGGAACTCTGTTCATATCTAGCCTTTACCGAAACAATCATTAATCTAATCTCTATTCGCGGTCGGAACTAACAAAGAATTGTTAGCGCGCCCGATTAGGATGTTAATGATTCTTTTGATAAAGTTCATAAACTTTATAGGACTTAAAAAGGGTTTAGGGATGTTCATCATCCATTAGCCTACCCTAATCCTACGAATCCTAACAAGCGGAGAATTACTCGCGCATGTTGGGAGAAAAAGAGATGGAGAGAAAATGCATAATTAAACTACGAAGAAATAGAATAAGAAAAAGAACTACCTTTATTAATCAACAATATTCATTACACTTTGATCCTTAGAAAATGATTACAAAGACTAGCTTGCTTCTCGATCTCTTCCAAGGAGGTAGACGAACAGTTGATGATCAGCCTGGATACGTGAGCCGTCTTGGACTTCGTGATCGCGTCGACTTGATGATTTTTCCAAGAGGCTCTCGGTCTCTATTTATAGTCCCAAATCCAGAAATTTAGAGGCCTAAATTAGGAAAATAGTAGTAGAGATTTTCCCCAAAATACGCAGCTTCAATACCTTCTATCATGCCGCGGATCCGCGGCCCAAGGGTGGGTACGGCCGCGGATCCGCGGCCGTTTGATCTCATCCGTTCATCATTTTTCTGGGGCTGGCTCGTTGTGACATTTGGTAATCTTTGGAACCTTCAGAATTTGGAAATCTTTTCTCTTCTGCTGCCAGAGTTGATTTCTTAATTTTGATTTCTTAATTAGGCAGGTTTACTTTAACAACTTGATTTCCTTGATTTTAGACCTGCAAATTCTGCACAACAACTTAACAAATAAAATTTAGTAGACTTTGTTCTACTAGGATTTGGTCAATGATATTATTTGCATACATTTTCCTACCAAAAGCTAATTATAATATATCAACACATGAAAAATAGTATTTTTACAGATAAACCCTCATATGTATGATATATTATAATAAAGACCTTTTTAATATAGAAATAGTAGGAAAAATGTAATAACAAATATGCAGTTTTATCAACTGAACAAATACCCCCAAACTTATCTTTGATCGTCCCGAGCAAACTAGTTTATTCAAGAGAAGGAAAAGAAGGGAGAAAACTAAGCACACTTTCGTAGGCAAACACGATTGCACTGAGCACGTGCAACAAGCCGTTAAACCTCTAGGTGTCCCTAGTAGGAGGAGTGTTGTCTCGTGAAGGTTTTCAGCGAATTACACCCACAAAATCCTATAACAAAAGAGAGATGGTGAAATTTACATATAAAGATAAGAACCATAAAAGAAAGACTTTGAAAATAAGAGTTTCCAACTATACTAGCTTTTCAGTTGTTATGAGCCCTATCTTAATAGTCATGAAAAGATGTTAGAAATTACATCATCCCTCAATAAAACATCGTTTTTATTCTTCATTCCTACCTTTCATCCAAAAGTCGATTATATACCCCTACGTGTGTGAAATGGACATCCCTACAATCGGAGAATTCAATTCAAGCTATCATACTCTTGTCCATCTACCTCAGCACTTTTTTAACTTGATGAATATTTAGATTTTCTCACACATTTTCATGTGACAATTAATACTTCTTAAGGTACTAACCGACCGATTACTCATGTGCTTGCTGATTAGGTGATAATATTTTCCTCGTCTTGCACCACCTAAGGCTTAGCAGTGACTCTCAGACCAGTTGGCCTTAGGGCACTAGGTGATGAAGCACCCTCGCTATATTTTTTTATTGCTGCCTTGGCGATAACAAAACCAGTGTTCATTTTTCTTTTCACCATTTATATTTTCTTCATTTTTTTCATTTCCTTCATACTTTGGCTTTTAGACAAGAGCATTTCAAGGTATCCTCTACTATCCCGAGTTTCAAGACGTGTGTAAGTGCATATAGTAGGGTATCAACATTCAAATGTTTGGTTTCCAGAATAGAAACTATTTTTCAGACTTATTTTTATCCTCAGATTAGTGACTTCCTACATCTTACTAACCCTTGGGACAACAGCTCATAACTACTTATTACTAGTTCGTTTAAGAAAACTTCTAATTTTCTTAGTTTTCTTAAACTATTCCTATCTTTCATATATAATTTTTCACTTTCTATTCTTTTATTATCAAAAATTTTTTGTGTTTATATATAGTATAATGCAAAGTATGTGTAAATAAGCACAAACCTCCCCCAAACCTGTTTACAACAGTGTCCTCACTGATGTCATCCGTTAAGCTCAAAAACCTGTAGACTTGGGAGGAAATTATTAATGGGGGCAAGAATATATGCAAGTGAAATCCTCCCCCAAACTTATTTTTGGCTCACAATTTTGTAAAAATCATTTTCTTTCAAGAGCCAAAATATACCCCCCCAAACTTGAGTTAAACAATGTTAATCTTTTAAAATCACACGAGGGGGGTAAGGTTATTGGTCAATGCCAAGCTTTGCAAAGACCGAAGGTCAACACCAACCATTCAAAAATTTTATCGATGAAGCACCAAGGTTGGTGGAAGAACATGTCACCTTTCGACGTGAAGAAGTGGGGAGGAGATAAGAGGTGTAATGGAAAAGGATTGCGTCTCAATTTGGAGAGACGACACAGTGATAGTAATGATGGATTACTCGCATTATCATGATTGTCCAAAAGAAGGGGTGGAGGTCCAATTTCATCATCTTGGAGTTGATTCATCTCAACACTCGTGTCTTGTAAAAATGCGAGTTCATCAGCGAAAATTTCCTCAAAGCTTTCATCGATACCCCGAAAAATAATGTCATCAGAAAAATAGGGCAATCGTCAGACTCTATAAAAAGTTCCTTATCAGCGTTAGATGTTGACCCGGACAACTCGGTGGAAGAGTCCGTGTCAACCAACAACATATGAAAAGAGTCAGAATTATGAGGTTGATCATATTCGCTGCTGTCGACATCCATTAATTCGACAGAACACACATGAGTATATGGTTCGGAGGGTTCACTTCCCAACTTGTAAATGTTAAGCTCAATTGACTTCTTGCCAAAGGATAGGGTCATAGAGCCATTTCTACAATTGATTACTGCATTGGAAGTTGCCAAAAAGGGTCGACCGAGTATCACCGGGATTTGATTGCGTGGGTTTGCCACAGGTTGTGTATCAATAACGATAAAGTCCACAGGAAATATGAATTCCCCGACTTTAATTAACACATCCTCTAGCTCACCCCTAGGTTGGTTGATAGATCGATCGGCCATCTGAAGAGTGCAATGCGCAGGTTTTAACTCTCCGATTCCTAATTGCTCATTAACAGAATACGGAAGCAAGTTAACACTAGCACCTAAATCGAGTAGAGCACGATTGATATTTTTACCCCCAATAGAAATTGAAATTGTAGGACTTCCGGGGTCCTTTCGTTTCATGGGTAGTTGTTGTGTAAAAGCTGTGCTCACATTACTCGCAAGGAAAACTTTTTTAGGTACTTGAACTTTTCTCTTCCTAGTGCACAAGTCCTTTAGGATTTTCGCATATGACGGAACTTGTTGAATAGCATCTAGGAGAGGAATGTTTATGTTAACTTGCTTAAAAATTTCCACAATCTTCTCCATTTGTGGACTTGGTCTGTTGCCCCTTAACCTGTTTGGATAAGGTGCTTGATCAATAAGTTTTGGGTCCAACGTTTGTGGAGAAGACTGTGGGGACGGATTCGATCCCAAAATTGGAGTGGGAATCAACTTAGATAGATTCGGCAAAATGTTCGAGCCTTGGGGAAAACGGAGAATAGGCTCGGGTGAAGGTGGGAGATTAGACGAATTAGGGGAAGAAGAAGAAGCTGGGGTATCGATGGTGTCACTAACATCAAATTGCTCACCCACTCGGTTATTCAGCACTCTCCCTGATCTTAATGTAGTAATGGCATTCACATTATGATTTTGTGAATGGCCAGGATTCGGTAGGGGTTGAGATGGGAGTTTCCCTTTTTCTCTCGCACTCATTGCGGCGTTTAACTGTGCGATTTGGTTTTCTATTGATTTAATACTCTCACCATGGGAGACGGAGTTTTTCGTTATGGTATCAATAGAAGACTTCATCTCAGCCGACAATTGCATGGATTGTTTCATGAACATATCCAAAGTTTGTGCAAGTGAAGAGTTGTCAGTACCGGCCACTTGTGGTGTAGAAATGTTGGCCGGATTTTGGAAATTCTGTGACTGAAAGGGGGGCTGATTCTGTGGTTGTGGTTGCTGTGGAGGAGGTCTTTGATAATTGCTTTGTTGGTTTTGACTCCAAGCAAAGTTAGGATGATTCCTTCATCCTTGATTATACGTGGAAGAATAAGGGTCGTTTCTAGATCGCTGCTGAAAAGCAGCATTCGCTTGAAACGATGCATTCATAGGACATTCTTCCGTTAAGTGTGAAGGATCCGAACAGCAACCACAGACGGTCTTAGGAAGCGTGACCTGATTTAGGGAGAATGATGAGAACTTGTTCTCAATAGCGTCGAGTTTCTTCTGTATCGCTGCCATTTCGGCTTTTACTGCGATAGAAACATCGAGCTGGTGAACACCTCCCCTAGATGAAGGTGGTCTTACGCTTTCCCACTACAAAGTGTGTTCAGCGAGGTCTTCCAGATACTTCCAAGCTTCACCGTCATCTTTAGACATGAAATTGCATTGACACATTGTTTCAAGCATCTGCTTTGTCGCTGGATTAATGCCCTCATATATAATCCGACATAAATCCCATCTATTGATTCCATGATGAGGACATTGGACAAGCAAATCCTTGAAATGTTCAAAGCACTTCCAAAATGGTTCGTTGGGAAGCTGGGTAAACTGGTTGATCTTGCTTCTAACACGGGCAGTCTTATGGTTTGGGTAAAATTTCTTAAGAAATGCTATGACGAATTCATCCCAATTAGTGATAGAGTATGCGACAGTATTGTAAAGCCATTTTTCTGCCAAGTCGCACAGTGTGAATGGGAGAAGACGTAAGCGCATAGCATCTAAAGTCAATTGTGAAGTACCCATCATTGCGCATACATTTTCGAATTTGGTGATGAAAACGTACGCGTCTTCCGACTCAAGCCCGTGAAATTTGGGCAGCAGATTGATGTAGTCGGGTTTAATTTCGAAATTATCCCCGTTAGGTAGTGAAAGAGATAGACAAGTGGGAAGAGGACCACGGATAGGATAGCATCTCTTTTGGAGAGAGATGCATGGTGGATTCTGCGCACCTACGGGTGGTGACAGCGTGGTGTTATAATCTGATGGAGTACCGTCCATCTCGGTCGTGTGTGGTGGGGGAAAAGAAGATGAAGAAGTACCGACTTCGGCGTTGATAGCAGGAACACGGATAAGACGGGCACTAGGATCCCGTGTCCAGCCAAGCATGCACTAAGCGGGTTTAGTGCAAGTGGCAGCGTGTGTGTGATTTAAAATTGGCTTGTTTTGAAAAAAAGTGGGACTCAAGACAAATCTCCCTAAGATGCACAAGCAACCCTAGAACTAAGGTCACCTAGGTCCAGTCTCTAGACCGCTCCTAGACTTCCAAAGGACAAGCCGCAGGATAAATCCTCTACCGCCTCTTTACTACTCTTGTAGCCAGGTAAGTGCCAGGTGAGTGGGAGGCTCCCCACTACGAAAGTAGTGGTCCTAATTAAGTAACCACTCGCCTTAGTCACACTTGCCTTGGCACAACAAAAGTAATGTGGATAAGCGATAGATTACCCATGACCTTCCTCTGTCCTTAATGAGCGCGACAGTCCTTAGAGTCTGGTCTAGATATTTTCTAAATTATTGTAGGGTTGATGCAGATGCTCGGTTTGTGATTTGTGGGGCTTAGGAAGGGTGATGAAATCCCCACCTAATCTTGATTTGGTCTTTGCCCCTTAAAGTCCGTATTAAAATATGCAAAACAAAACCAATCACAAAACTTTTGCAAAAAGATTTTTGAGCGGCGCTATTTTGCAAAGAATCCTGCAGAAAATAGATTTTATTGGATTTTAGAGGAGAGAGAAAGAGTTAAGAAAGATACCAGAGAAGTGTGAAACCCTAGATCTCCTGCTTCCTCAAGTCCGTGACTCCAGATCTCCTTGCAAAAATTCACGCACAAATCTTTAAATATGCAATTTGCAGTTTTGTTTTAATAATGATATGAATCATCTAAGAATTCAACACAAATAATAAGAATAAAAAATTACGCACGTATCCCCGGCAACAGCGCCATTTGATTGGTTCGAAAAAGTGTGTTTGTAGAAGTTTAACCGTAATCAGAACGGTGTCGCGTGTTGCTAGACCGAGGTGAGTACGGGTCGTCCTCAAGGAAACGTTGAATCTTTTACTCTTACTTTAGATGTGTTGAAAAAGAGTGGAGGGATAAAGAATTTTGAAGAATGATTTCTAGATCTACGTTAAGCAAGAATGCAAAAATATAGATCTAGATTATTTTAGGGATGTAGTTAATATAATAAGGGGGCTTGTAGGGTTCGTTAGGATTTAGTAGTCATGGACGATTAATTAAAATTTACCCTTTTTATCCTTTAATAGATTTAAAACTAGAACGGCGGTGATGCGTGTAGATTAGGGTTTCTGGAGGAAAAAGGAATCCCACTCTTAACCCTTATCTCGACACGGAACTCCGTTCATATCTAGCCTTTACCAAAACAATCATTAATCTAATCTCTATTCGCGGTCGGAACTAACAAAGAATTGTTCGCGCGCCCGATTAGGATGTTGATGATTCTTTTGATAAAGTTCATAAACTTTATAGGACTTAAAAAGGGTTTAGGGATGTTCATCATCCATTAGCCTACCCTAATCCTACGAACCCTAACAAGCGGAGAATTACTCGCGCATGTTGGGAGAAAAAAAGATGGAGAGAAAATGCATAATTAAACTACGAAGAAATAGAATAAGAAAAAGAACTACCTTTATTAATCAACAATATTCATTACACTTTGATCCTTAGAAAATGATTACAAAGACTAGCTTGCTTCTCGATCTCTTCCAAGGAGGTAGACGAACAGTTGATGATCAGCCTGGATGCGTGAGCCATCTTAGACTTCGTGATCGCGTCAACTTGATGATTTTTCCAAGAGGCTCTCGGTCTCTATTTATAGTCCCAAAGGCAGAAATTTAGATACCTAAATTAGGGAAATAGTAGTAGAGATTTTCCCCAAAAAACGCAGCTTCAATACCCTCTATCATGCCGCGGATCCGCGGCCCAAGGATGGGTACGGCCGCGGATCCACGGCCGTTTGATCTCGTCCGTTCAACATTTTTCTGGGGCTGGCTCGTTGTGACATTTGGTAATCCTTGGAACCTTCAGAATTTGGAAATCTTTTCTTTTCTGCTGCCAGAGTTGATTTCTTAATTAGGCAGGTTTACTTTAACAACTTGATTTCCTTGATTTTAGACCTGCAAATTCTGCACAACAACTTAACAAATAATATTTAGTAGACTTTGTTCTACTAGGATTTGGTCAATGATATTATTTGCATACATTTTCCTACCAAAAGCTAATTATAATATATCAACACATGGAAAATAGTATTTTTACAGATAAACCCTCATATGTATGATATATTATAATAAAGACCTTTTTAATATAGAAATAGTAGGAAAAATGTAATAACAAATATGCAGTTTTATCAACTGTACAATCACCCATGTCTTTCATGGAGAACCTGTGTGTGTGACAAGAATCCTTTGACAGATTTTAGTATAGGAATGTCATTTCCTATCAAGAGAATGTCATCCACATACAAGACGAGGAATACGACAGTTCGTGCTACAATTTTACTATATATACATGGTTCATCTGGATTTTTGATAAAGCCATATTTTTTGACCGTTTCATCAAAACAGATGTTCCAACTCCGCGATACCTGCTTTAATCCATAAATGGACTTAAGCAACTTGTATACTTTTTCGCTGCTCCCACTCTGATTGAAACCTTCTGGCTGATCCATATAGACGCACTCTTCTAAATTGCCATTTAGAAAAAGCCGTATTTATGTCCATCTGCCAGATCTCATAATCATGGAAGGCAGCAATGGCAAGAAGGATTCGAATGGATTTGAGCATAGCCACTGGAGAAAAAGTTTCGTCATAGTCCAAACCAGGTCTTTGACGAAAACCCTTTGCAACAAGTCTAGCCTTATAGGTTTCCACCTGTCCATCTACACCAATCTTTTTCTTGAAGATCCATTTGCATCCTATGGGTTTTACCCCATCTGAAGCAAAGTCCAAAGTCCATACTTTGTTGGTGTACATGGACTCCATCTCAGTCCGCATTGCATCCAGCCATCTTACTGAGTCGCCGCTCTGGATGGCCTGCTGGAAGCTAGTAGGTTCATCATTATCAATGATGCAATCTTCTCTATCCCTGTCTATGAGAAAACCGTAGTATCTTTCAGGCGGATTAGAAGCCTACTACTCCTGCGGAGGGGTGCGGAAATGTCTTGTTCTTCTTGAACTTCTGGTTCTACCAAACTTTCAGTAGTAGTTTGTGGTTCTGGAATTTCTTCCAGTTCTATTGCGCTCCCACTTGTTTCCTTTTCTAAAAACTGTTGTTCTAGAAAATGGGTATTACGAGAAACAAAAACCTTTTGTTCCTCTGCGTAATAGAAATAATACCCCTTGGAGTTCTTTGGATATCCCACAAACTTACACTCTACTGATCGTGCCTCGAGTTTGTCTGCATGCTACTTTTTAACAAAAGCTGGACATCCCCATATCTTTAGATACTGAAGATAGGGTTTCTTCCCACTCCACATCTGATATGGTGTGATAGGCACAGTCTTGGTAGGAGCCCTGTTCAAAAGATATGCAGCTGATTCTAGCGCATAACCCCAGAAAGATCGCGGTAACTCAGCATTACTCATCACGGAACGTACCATATCTAATAGGGTTCGGTTCCGTCTCTCCGATACACCGTTATGCTGTGGAGTGTATGGAGGAGTAAGCTGAGAGAGAATTCCTTTCTCTTTTAGGTAACCCAGGAACTCGGCACTTAAGTATTCACCATCTCGAACAGATCTCAGAGTCTTGATACTTTTGCCAGTTTGGTTTTCTACTTCATTCTTATATTCTTGGAATTTCTCAAAGGCCTCGGATTTATGTTTCATCAAGAAAATGAATCCGTACCTATAGAAATCATCTGTAAAAATAATGAAATATGAAAAACCACCTCTTGCATGTGTAGACATTGGACCACATACATCGCTGTGTATGAGTCCTAAGAGCTCGCTCGCTCTTACTCCATGTCCAGTGAATGGAGTCTTTGTCATCTTTACTTTGAGACATGATTGACAAGTGGCATAAGATTGATATTCGAACAGATCCAAATATCCTTCTCTATATAACTTAGTTAACCTTGTCTCATTGATGTGACCTAGTTTACAATGCCATAAGAAAGCCTTATTTAAATCTGGAGACTTTCTTTTTAGTGTGTTCTGAACATTGAAAATTTGTAATTGGTTTAACACATATATACCATTATCTAGTGTACCGGACCTAATCAAATCATGATTAAGGTGGATGTTAACAACATCGCTTACAAACGTGAAATCATAACCTTCTTTTGATAACAACGAAACTGATATGATTTTACACGTTAAACTAGGTACACAAAAACAGTTGCGTAAAACCAAAATATGTCCACTCGTCAATCCTAGGCGATAATCCCTTACGGACACAGCACCCAAGCTAGCTCCGTTAGCAACCCGGAGGGTCATATCACCAACCTTCAGCACTCTACGGTTTCTCAGTGCCTGTAATGAATTGCATATATGAGATCCTGATCCGGTATCCAATACCCAGGAAGTAGAGTTGATTGACAGACAATTTTCAATTACAAACACACCTAAAGTTGAAGCGACAACATGCTTTGGCAATCCAAGCTTTGCAATCCTTCTTCCAATGGCCTTTCCTACGACAGTGGAAGCACTCGTCCTTTGCCACTACTGGCACCGCAACTTTTTCTTTTCCCTTAACTCCCACCTTACCAACACCACCTCTTGGTTTGGTAGCGGCCTTCTTCTTCCTTCCTATGGTCCTTTCCTTGGACCTGGAAGAGGAAGCACCGCGAAAAAACATAGTGGGTGTTTCCCTTGCTTTCTGCAAGGTGCCCTCTGCACTCCTCAACATGTTAAGGAGTTCTGGAAGTTCAACTTCTTTTCCTTGAATGTTGAAATTCAGAATAAAGTAGGCGTAAGTGGAAGGAAGGGACTGAAGAACAAAGTCTGTATTGTAGGGATGCTAGGCACACACACAAGGGTCTACGAGGTATCAACCATGCCCGATTAAAATTTTAGCCGTGCAGAACAACCTAAAGCCGGATCTTTAAACTAGAGTTTATGCGAAAACAAGCATGCTAAACATTTTAACACTAAGTGAGAGGGATTACAACCTTTGTAGATCCGGTCCTTCACTTCTTAAGCTCCGTGTTGAGATCCTTTCGCAGCGATCATCGTGTTTCAGATTCTCGAGAGGCTCCACGAAGAGAAAGATGCAGTCTTGCTTCCGATCTTCGATAATATAGATGATCTACCTTGAAGTTTCATTAACACAAGCTAACACTCACTAAATGAAGTGAACACTCTCATCTAAAGGGCAAGGGTAGATGAGGATGATGAAGTACGATTTTTGCTCTCATTTGTTTTCTTATTCTCACTCATTTTTCATCACTTAGAAAAAGCTAGAAAGCTTTTTCCATGAAAGAAAGAAGGAAGAAGATGAATGAATGAATAATCAAATCCTTTTGTGATGAATAATGTAAAGATAATAATGATGAATAATGCAACCATGGTCAACTAAACCCTTGTAGATATTTAACTAGGGCTAGGGTTTGGGTTGAGTTAAGAATGAGTCATTTGAAAATATCTTAGCAAAAACAAAATGAAACCTTCTAGAAACATCAAGAAGGAACTAACCCAAAACAAACCTTAACCATGTTTAATCTCCACTAAACATATTGCATTAGTTATCATATCTTGTTACAATATTATATATCACATATATAATATTTATTGTAACAAAATAAAATAATTCAATTAACATATATCGCATATACATCAATGTATTACCCGAGTGAGAAAAAGAATCTTTTAGTGAGCTAATATTAGTTAATGTAATTTAATATATCATATATATTATTATACATTAAATTATCGAATCAACACTTGATCCGACAATCTGGCTATATCGCATATAACCGACTAATACGATGACCCGGCTATATCACATATACCCAGCCGATATCTCATATCGCGAGAATCCAATACGGTATCACATACCGCATTATCCTCGGTCCCGCACATATCACATATGTGCTCCTACTCCGTTTTGCCTGAGTCAAAGAACCTCTTTGCAGGACTCTAAAGAATCGTCAATACACCGGCAGTAGGTGATGATCATATCAAACACCCACAAGCTGCAAGCGGTCAGCTAAACGTAACAGCTACCCAGGTATTGAGCGCTCAGAAGATCAACAAGCAAGCCTGTACATTCTCCTGTGAATCCAATCAGTAACACTCCCGTACAGTCCGGTCTCGTCGTCTGATATGTCGTATATCTCGCCTAGGGGTAGTAAACGTCAGACCCCAGTAGCTTGATAAGTCGTGTCGATATGAGGTCTATAACAGTTCGAGAAACTACTGATAACACTTACCAGTAAATCTCAGCAACCCTGGCCAGGGATTTCCAGTTATAGCCAATCGAACACAGCACAACATCAACTCCCTATACCGGGAGAGACGGATCCCCTCCTATCGCTCATTGCCTCCATGTGATTCAGGACTGTACCCAAAAGCCACCTTTTTGCATGCCCTCTTGGATGCGGTATGATGCAAATCAAAGCACAGTGGTAATCACACAAGACTCTATGACGATCTCGGGTCAACAGACTACTCTGTACCAGTGTCACTGGAGAACTGCCATCTGACGTGAGGTATAATACCATCTGGGAGTTCTCGGTGAGTCCGTCCAGTGTACCCAGTCTCTACTGAGCACTCATACACCATCCTTGATGTCAAACACCGATGGATATGGGATCATCCATCGCCCATCATATGGGTCAAGATGCGTATACGCTAGTCTACTCTGGTGTATCGATGACCTGTCTCGATACACCCTCGACTAGGAACAGTTATAGAATGTACTCGTCGACTACCGTGGCCCCACTAGTATGATCTCATCATAGTCCCAGTAGTCGAGTACATATCCTAAGGGCTTTATCAACATGTAACATAGAGACAATCAGAGTACATGTTAAGATAAAGTACAACCAGATAGCGTACTATCATGTCGAGCAAGAAAGTCCTCCCTATATATGTCCAAGCATCCACTACAATATACATCGAATGTACAGTAATGGCCTCTAGGGCATACATATAACTAACAATCTCCCACTTGCACTAGGGCCATCTGTTGTGGTATCACATACCCAACAATTAGCTGTGGTTGAAGTATCTCATACTCAACCATACCATAAAAGTCTCTACCGAGAAAAAGGCCTTTGTGAGTGGATCCGCGCTGTCGTCCTCTGTGTCTACTCTCCTAACCTCGATCTCCCTGGAGATCAACCATCTCCATGATCAGGTGATACTGCCTAAGAATTATATCTGGATTTCTGATGGGACGGGGTTTCCTTTGGCATAAGCCACAACTCCATTGTCACACAATGGTAGGAACGAAGTTCATCTCATGAACTTATATGTATCCAGACTGCCTCTTTGGTAGCATCTTTGGTAACGATGTATCTTGCCTTTAATCGTCTAGTATGTCACGGTATCTATCTTGGAACTCTTCCAACATACTGTCTCTCTACTGAGGGTAAAGACAATGCCTGCGACTGACATTCAGTCGTCCTTATCACACTGGAACTTTTCCAGTGATTCTCCCCAGGATCGGTTGATACCATCTCACTACAACTAGTGAGTATCCTAACATCCAATTAGATCTATCTCATAGATCAAAACCCAGGATTTAGAAGGTATCACTTTGATCCTATATAGAGAATTCTTGTGATAAGCAGAGATTGACCGAGTGTAGCATAGGAAACTCCTTCCCTATCCAGAGTATGTCATCCACGTACTCTACGAGGATCACCACCATACTCTCTACTACCTTTTTGTATATACAAGATTCATCTACCATTTTGATGAAGTCAAACTCTTTGACTACCACACTAAAACAGATGTTCCAACTCCACGATGCCTGCTTTATCCTATAAAGCATCTTGCACACGTTTCCGTTGCTCCCACTGTCTTCGAAGCCCTATGGATGTGTACTTATAGACGCTCTCTTCTAAAACATCATTTAGAAAAGCAGTCATGACACCCAACCACCAGATATCATAGTCATGGTATGTAGCAGTGGCAAGTAGGATCTGGATAGACCTAAGCATAGCTTTGAAAGTCTCAACTTTTCCATGTACACTAAGTAATCTTCTTAAGATATACTTGATCCTGATGGGGATTTAACCCTTCAGATAAAGCAACCAAAGTCCATACTTTGTTGGTGTATAAGGATTCCATCTCAGATCGCTAAGCATCCAGCCATTCTTACAGAGTCCCACTCCTGATGGCCAGCTCGAAACTAGTTGGGTCATCATCTCATGATGCAATCCTTGCTCCCACTGTCATAGAGAAACCGAAGCATCTCTCAGGTGGGTGAGGAACCCTACTAGATCGGCGGAGAGGCTGAGGTTCGTTAGAAACTACTGAATCCTTTGGTTCTACCAAATCATCAGCTGCAGTTTGTATAGCCGGAACTACTTCCAGTTTTACAGAGCTGACCTTGCCTCGAGCTTGTCCGGATTTTGATTTTAGACATAGGCCGGACAACCCTAAATATTTCCATATCACATTTGAAGTGGTAGGCAACTGTTTTGATTTGAACTCTATTCAATAGGTATGCAGCTTCTCAAGTGCATAACTCCCAAAAGGAAATAGGAAACTTAGTAGTACTCATCATAGAGCACACCATATCACATAGGGTGCTATTGCTCCGCCCCGATATACCATCGTGCTATGGTGTATACGGAGGAGTAATGCCAAGAGAGAATCTCATTCTCCTTTAGAATAGTCCAGGAATTCCGTGCTTAAGTATTCTCCTCCTTGATCTCATCAAAGGACATAATACTTATACCCGTTTTTGGTTCTCTACTTCTAACTTATATTCTGTGAATATCTCAAAAGCTTCGGACTTGTGTTTCAACAGGAACATATGTCTGAATCTTGAGAGATCATCAGAGAATGTAATGAAGTACAAAGAACCGGTTTTGGCATGTGTAGACAGGGGGCCTTACATACATCATCATGTATCAATCCTAAGAGTTCACTAACTCTTTTTCTGTTTCCAATAAACAGAGCTGTGGTCATCTTATCTCTGTGACATGACCGGCAAGTTTCACAAGATGTAAATTCAAACAGATTTAAATATGCATCTTAATGTAACTTCAGCTAGTCGGGTCACATTGATATGACCTAGTCTACAATACCTCAAGAAGGATTCGTTCATTTCTGAACTCTTCCTTTTGTGTGTGTTCTGTACATTAAGAACTGTAGTTTGATTTAGAACGTCAATGCTTTTAGATAACGTGCCTGAACCGATCAACTCTTGATATAGGAAATGTTCAAAACATTATCCAACATTACAAAATTATATCCTTCTTTACTAATAAAGAGACTGATATGATGTTGTATATCAGGTCCGGAATCTAATAACATTCGTTCAGAATCAATGTATTTTAGTAATACAGGGTGATAATGACCAACAGACTTGGCTGCAACACTTGCACCGTTTCTATCTCATGAAACTTATCACCCGTTCTCAGTTCTCTACCTATCTATAGCCCATGTAACAAACTACATATGTGAGATCCTGATCCGGTATCAAATACCAAGGACGTAAAGGATACTGAGAAACAGTTCTCGGTAATGAACACACCCGAAGAAGATGCATCAGCATGCACTTTCTTCGTTTGGGCGGCACGGGAATTCTGGTAATCCCCTATTTCCTGCTCTGTCTTATAACAATTATAAGTTGGAGCGAGACCAACGTTCCCCAGCTCAGTATAACAAGCGGGTTCAGCCAATACATCCGTTTTATTATCTTGATTAAGGCGTGATATGGTCGCTACCTGGAGAGAGAGAAGAAAACACTCAGCGTATGCTCTTGCAAGATTAGATTAGTTATCTAATATATCTAATCAGGATGTCTCCCACTGTTTTAATCAAATCTTCCTTCAAACTCTAAAAGGAAAGACTAGCCGGGATTAATTACACGCTACAAGTTTGCCAATCTTTCAGTCAGGCCAGTGCCGGTACTTTGAGGGAGGTCCCTCGTGCTTTCGCACGAACCTAATTAAAGTAAACCTCATTTTCCCAGGGGCGTAACCCCGTTGGCACCTTTCTAGACACCTACTTGATTGGCTAATTGTAATGTGTAAAACTCTCCCAGGAGTAACTCTTACTTGCAGCGGGTATCGGGATCCAACTATCCCATAGAAGGTATGCAATCTCATTGCAAATTTCAACACTTGAAATTCCCAATAAAATTTTATCCCTAGTGTCTTATGACCTTAACTATGGTCAACAAATCATAAGCACTAGTCAAGTTCTACCCGTCATTTCTTGATTAACTAGACCCATCCACATGACCCTTAACTAAGGTCAACAAAGTCATATGACTGTCCTAACTAATCGCATCATATGCTATATAGGAAGACATCACTTAGCAACCGTACACTGTGCCTTAACTAAGGTCAACAAACACAACACGAATACTAAGTACTCTACTTCCTAAAATGATGGAGGGTTACGACAGGTTTTTAAGAAAACTTTTTGCGTAATGAACTTGATATCGTTGCAGAATCGAGTGATTTTAAATGGAGTGTTTTTTAGGCTTTTCTAGTTTTGCTAAAGGGGTCACTCCCGGTGAAGGGATCGTCGGCCCTTTCCTCATCGAATAAGGTGCAGGATATTTCACAAATATCACTATGCAAAGCAAGAACTATAGAAGCAATCAAAAGACAAACCGAGTTTGTAGCATCTGCTAGTTTCACTAAAAAGGTCACTCCCGGTGAAAGGATCTCGGCTCTTTCCTTATCGAATAAGGTGTTGGATGTTCTACAAGGAACACCGCTATGCAAAGCAAGAACTAGAGCTACCAGTTTTTAAACAAGTTTATACAACATCTTAGGTTTCTTTTATTTCATTAATCTCATTAATGAAGTCCCATTTTAATATGCTTCACAAGCATCAGATATGAAACGAAATCAACAATATATAATATATATCTCATATATATAATATAAACATTCGTCTCAGGCAGTAATATGATCTCATCACAGAACATTGCAGCAGAAGAACATATATGAAATATTGGATATTCTAGGACGTCCGTGTTTTCAATACGAGCCTGTATAAAACACGGATTCCACGGTCGCGATGAATAGCCAAACCCACATCCCTAGACCCCTACGAGAGCGGCAAGTAACACTGCCGATTCTAGGGTTAGGAGACCCGGTCTCGACTCCTCAAGATGGTCTCCCACTGGACCCTAGAACCCGGTTACTTGTGCTCCCCGCCTTTGGTCTACCTAATGTGGAAAAGTAAATAATATACAATGGTGACATCATCCTCTGCCCGGAAGTGCCCCAATAAAAGAATATTACATACAAATAAATTTTACATGAATGAAAATAAAAACCCTCATCTCACATAAAACCCCCGACTATTCAAACACGACGATCCAATATAACATATCACAGCAACACATAATATCACATGTCATCAACGTAAGTAAGTATGCATACACCGATTGTCGTCGATGCATAGCAACGAAAACCGACGATACAACTACATACTACACTTACGGTCACAGAAAAGAAAGTGTAAAACTACAACAGTTGGAATCCGCAACCTCTTTAGACATCGCATGCCTAACCAAATGAATTCCTTAGACATCGCATGCCTAACAATTATAAACCCCGCACAAAAACACTTTTCAATATCTAGTCGGCCAATTCAACAAGATTCCCGACATCCAGATCGAATGCTCGTCGCAAACTTCAGTAGACGGCCCCACCCCCGATGCCGTCGACGAAGTGCACTAAGGCGGAACACCGCTGCCGCGAGCACCCGAACGGATGCTTTTGGCGATGGGGTTCTCCTACAGTCACTTGGTCAGGGCCATAGGGAGTGGCTGTCTATTAAGTTTACCCGGCGAGTATCCGCATACGCTACGTGATTGCGACGGACTTTTGATCACATCAAAATTCCGAGGCAACCGATCATCTGAGACTGAACCGCTAGATTTATAACATTCAAATTAGTTATCTCATAACTACTTGTGGATTCCAAATATTGTATCACATTCCAGATAAATAGCAATGTAAAACTTTCTGATCGAATAATCAAACATCCAAGTTTTCCCAAATAGTTCTCAACACTTGAAATTAGTTTAAAAACATCCATCACATGCATCAGTACCAATGGTCCAGCCGTAGAAGGGTCAAGCCAACGCCTCACATGTGGCACGCCGTACTGCCACAAACCATAAGGTTCAGAGGCAGTTCAAGACGGTCACATAATCGAGTTAAGGTTTGTTGTCTTCTAGAGGGTCCACCGCGTTACTTGCATGACTTAGAACGTTCTTAAACTACGGAAAAATCCAACGCTTGGAAATTTTTCCGACAGGGGAAAAAGTGAGTTATTGATATCCGTTCGAACTTTTTAACGCGGTCTAAAAATTACCCGGACAAACTAAACAAAGTTAAATTATCCGATTGAGTCAACGAGTCTCCAATACAACCCTAGAAAACTCAACACTTGAGTGGAATTAAAAATTCCCAGAAAAAAATGACAAGAAAGGACCTGAGAATAAATATATGAAGTATGAGGGACTAAGTCATAATTTTGGCCGCGGAAACGCCGCCAAAACCTTGGTTTGGCCGCGGTCCCGCGGTCATATAAGAGCATTAGTGGGCCGTACTTCACAGTAATTCTTAGTTTTTCCTGCTTAATTTTCTGAGCATTTTTAATTTATAAAAAATCACATTTTTGAAAATTGTCCAGAGAAGGGTTCGTATCGGGATATCCGGGTTCGATCGGACTTTAAACTTCGCTCAGACTTCGTCTAAAGCTCTAGCTTGGCTCTGATACCACTGTAGGGATGCTAGGCACACACACAAGGGTCTACGAGGTATCAACCATGCCCGATTAAAATTTTAGCCGTGCCAAACAACCTAAAGCTGGATCTTTAAACTAGAGTTTATGCGAAAACAAGCATGTTAAACACTTTAACACTAAGTGAGAGGGATTACAACCTTTGTAGATCCGGTCCTTCCCTTCTTAAGCTTCGTGTTGAGGTCCCTTCGCTGTGATCATCGTGTTCTGGACTCTCGAGATGCTCCACGAAGAGAAAGATGCAGTCTTGCTTCCGATCTTCGATAACATAGATGATCTGCCTTGAAGTTTCATTAACACAAGCTAACACTCACTAAATGAAGTGAACACTTTCATCTAAAGGGCAAGGGTAGATGAGGATGATGAAGTAGGATTTTTGCTCTCATTTGTTTTCTTATTCTCACTCATTTTTCATCACTTAGAAAAAGCTAGAAAGCTTTTTCCATGAAAGAAAGAAGGAAGAAGATGAATGAATGAATAATCAAATCCTTTTATGATGAATAATGTAAAGATAATAATGATGAATAATGCAACCATGGTCAACTAAACCCTTGTAGAGATTTAACTAGGGCTAGGGTTTGGGTTGAGTTAAGAATGAGTCATTTGAAAATATCTTAGCAAAAACAAAATGAAACCTTCTAGAAACATCAAGAAGGAACTAACCCAAAACAAACCCTAACCTTGTTTAATCTCCACTAAACATGTTGCATTAGTTATCATATCATGTTACAATATTATATATCACATATATAATATTTATTGTAACAAAATAAAATAATACAATTAACATATATCGCATATACATCAATGTATTACCCGAGTGAGAAAAAGAATCTTTTAGTGAGCTAATATTAGTTAATGTAATTTAATATATCATATATATTATTATACATTAAATTATCGAATCAACACTTGATCCGACAATCCGGCTATATCGCATATAACTGACTAATACGATGACCCGGCTATATCACATATACCCGGCCGATATCTCATATCGCGAGAATCCAATACGGTATCACATACCGCATTATCCTCGGTCCCGCACATATCACATATGTGCTCCTACTCCGTTTTGCCTGAGTCAAGAAACCTCTTTGTAGGACTCTAAAGAATAGTCAATACGCCGGCAGTAGGTGATGATCATATCAAACACCCACAAGCTGCAAGCGGTCAGCTAAATGTAACAACTACCCAAGTATTGAGCGCTCAGAAGACCAACAAGCAAGCCTGTACATTCTCGTGTGAATCCAATTAGTAACACTCCCGTACAGTCCGGTCTCGTCGTCTGATATGCCATATATCTCGCCTAGGGGTGGTAAACGTCAGACCCCAGTAGCTTGATAAGTTGTGTCGATATGAGGTCTATAACAGTTCGAAAAACTACTGATAATACTTACCAGTAAATCTCAGCAACCCTGGCCAGGGATTTCCAATTATAGCCAATCGAACACAGCACAACATCAACTTCCTATACCGGGAGAGACGAATCCCCTCCTATCGCTCATTGCTTCCATGTGATTCAGGACTGTACCCAAAAGCCACCTTTTTGCACGCCCTCTTGGACGTGGTATGATAGAAATCAAAGCACAGTGGGAATCACACAAGACTTTATGACGATCTCGGGTCAACAGACTACTCTGTACCAGTGTCACCGGAGAATTGCCATCTGACGTGAGGTATAATACCATCTGGGAGTTCTCGGCGAGTCCGTCTAGTGTACCCAGTCTCTACTGAGCACCCATACACCATCCTTGATGTCAAACACCGATGGATATGGGATCATCCATCGCCCATCATATGGGTCAAGATGCATATACGCTAGTCTACTCTGGTGTATCGATGCCCTGTCTCGATACTGTTGGATATATGTATGCCTTAGAGGCCATTATGTGATAGTGGATGTATCTATACATGTATATATATTCAGTTTGCATTCTTGCTCGACATGATAGTATGCTATCTGGTTCTTCTTTATCTGACATGTTTATTTGATCATGCTTCTATTCATTCATACATGCTGATAAAGCCCTGAGGATATCGGCTTGACTACTCTGATTATGATGGAGATCATACTAGTGGGACATCTTTAGTCTATAAGCATATCCTGGAACGTCCCTAATCGTAGGTATATCGAGACGGGGCATTGATATACCAGAGTAGACTAGCGTATATGATACTAGACCCATACGATGGGCAATGAATGTTCCCACATTCATCGATGTTTGACATCAAGATCATATACGGGTGCTCAGTGGTGACTGGGTACACTGGACGGACTCACCGAGAACTCCTATATGGAATTATATCTATCGTCGGATAGCAGTTCTCAGGTGACACTGGTACAGGTTAGTCTGTAGACCCGAGATCGTCATAGAGCCTTGTGTGTTCTCCCACTGTGCTTTGATTACCACCCTACCACGGCTCTACTGAGTCGTGCAAGCAGGTGGCCGTTGGGTACAGTCCCGAGACATACGAAGGCAATGAGCGATAGGAGGGGTTTCGTCTCTCCCGATATTGGGAGTTGATGCTGTACTGTGCCCGACTGGTTATATCAGTAAGTCCCTGGCCAGGGCTGCTGAGATTTGCTGATAAGTGTTATCAGTAGTTTCTCGATCTGCTATAGACCATTCACCGGCACGACTTATTGAGTTATTGGGGTCGACGTGACCATCCCTAGGCTCGATATGCAGCATATCTGACGAAGAGACCGGACTGTACGGTAGTGTTGCCGGATGGCTCGACGGGAGTTGTAGCAGGTTCGCTTGTTGTCTTCTGATCGCTCAATACCCGGGTGGCCGTTACGTTTAGCTGACCGCTTGCGGCTTGAGGTACTTGATATGATCATTACCCTCTGCCGGTGTATTGACGAGTCTTAGAGTCCCACAAAGGAGTTACCCAGTCCAGGCGAAACGTTGTGGTGCGCATATGCGATATGCGCATGCACCCGATTGAAATGTGCGTATATGATACCGAACATTGATCGGGTGAACTGCTTTTGGTGGGGTCATATGAGATATGACCGGATTGATAAATCAAGTGTTGATTTATCATTTAACCATTAGTTTTCTCACTTAAAACCTTTTCTTAGATGATAGATATGGGCATGCATATGTGCTTTTCTTTCTTTCTTTCATGCTAGTTTCATGCACATGTGGATGTGCATACATGCACACATACATACACTCATCCATCATGTTTGTTAGCATATGGAAATGGTGGCAATATAAGACTCACACCATGGATTATATAATGGATTATTATTTAATTTTGGATTTAAAAGAAAATGAAAAAGGGAAGGATAATCATTCTTGCTTCTACATTCTTCCTTTGACCTAACCATGCTCAACTACCACTAACCTAAGGTTATCCTTCTCTTTATCATTCCAAACTAAAGTTAAATAATGTCTCCATCACTTTAACCATGGTTCATAGCATGAAGGAATAAAATATATATTGATATATTTCTTTTTCTTCACTAGAGTTATTTTTTTACCTCTTGTCAAAAAATTGCCACCATCTTCTTCCTCTTGCTATTTTGCTCTCTAGTTTTTTCTAGTGAGCAAATACCACTTAAAGATAGGTTTTTGAAGTGAGAAACCTAACCACAACATCATTCTACACAATCTTAGCCGTTTTGTTTAGAGTGTTCTCTTCGGTTTGACGAAGTTGCGAGCTTGGACGGAGATCTCCGTGGTGGATCGTCGTGGACACAAGGGGACTTTAAGAGGACCTTCGTTCAACACCCTAGAGACCAAGGAGTCCAGCGAAAGGGAGCTACAAAGGTTGTAGTCTCGAAACCCTAGATTAGTTCGCCTTTTATTTCGTAACCCTAATTTTCTAGGATCGATCCCTTTGCATGTTAGTTTAGCACCATAAAAATTAAAACTTTGGGTCATGTGATGCTTCAAAACTCTTCATAGGGTGCTAAACAAACCTTTCATTGGTATCAGAGCCGACCTAGAACATTAGGCGACGTTTTTACGAAGTGAAAACCCCGATCGGACAAAAATACGGTATTTTTGGGTGCTCTCTGGAAATTTTCTAAAATTTGATAATTTGCAGAATTAAAAATATGTAAAAAATACAGCAGGAAAAAATAAGAGTTACGGTACAAAATATTTTCAGTGAACAGTGATTCTCGCCGCGGAAACGCGGCCTAAGCTTGCTTAGGCCGCGGTTCCGCGGCCGTATATATGTATTGATGAATATTTTTTGTACAGTAATTCATGAATCTGCTTGTATAAATTTTTGGATATTTTTAATCTGTATTTGGTTTTGAAAAATTCTGGAGATGGTTTTGAACTCGTCATTTCGATCGGGATTTTTATTTCGTAGCTTTTCCGGGTAAATTAGAAAGTATTGAAGTGTTTGAACGAGTATCATTTACTCACTATTCACGGGGTTTAAATACTTTGGAGATACGTGCAAGTCTTTTTGCGGTGGTCCCTCTAGAAGACAACAAACCTTAACTCGATTATGTGACCGTCTCGAACTGCCCTTTGAACCTTAGGGTTTAGGGCAGTACGGCGTGCCACATGTGAGGCGTTGGCTTGACCCTTCTACGGCTGGACCGCTACTACTGTGTCACACTCCGGATTTTTGAACCCTGCTCAAGTGTTGAGCTTTAGTGAATCTTGGGTGCTTGATCGTTCGTTCGAAAACTTTAATACTGTCTGTTTGTCTGGAATGTGATACAATATGTGGAATTCATATAGTTTAGGAATGAAATACGAAATATGTGATATTTCGCATTTATGATGTCTAAAGAGAATCTGGATTCCAAATATTGTAGTTTTACACTTTCTTTTCTGTGACCGTAAGTGTAGTATGTACGATATCGCCGGTTTCGTTGCTATACATCAACGACAATCGGGGTACGCATACTTACTTACGTTGATGATATGTGATATTATGTGTTGCTGAGATATGATGTGAAGGATTGTCACGATCGAATAGCCGGGGGGTTTTTGTGAGATGAGAGTTTTATATTTTCATTCATGTAAATTCAAATGTAATATTCTTTTATTTGGGGCACTTCCAGGTTGCGGTTGTGTCACCAGTGTTGTATATTATTTACTTTTCCGCATTAGGATGGACCCAAGGAGGGGAGCACTGGTGACCGGGTTCTGGGGTTCAGTGGGAGGCCATCTCGAGGAGTCGAGACCGGGTCTCCTAAACTCCAGGATTGGTAGGGTCACTTGCCACTCTCGTAGGGGTCCAGGGTGTGGGCTTGGCTATTCATCGCGACTGTGGAATCCGTATTTTCTATTCTGGCTAAATACTAAATACGGACGTCCTAGGATATCCCACGTTATATCTATGTTTCTGCTGCCTGTGTTCTGTGATATCTGAGATGAATGACATATTATATATATGATATATAGTAGACGTTGCTTATGTTTTACACCCGCGCTAGTCCCGTCCCGGTATGCCGTTAGTTAAGTAACCTAACGGTGCATAACGGAACATTGCGGCGAATGCGGATGGCATAAGCGTACGTGTTATTTTCGTTTCTTTTTTTGTGATTGGCTTAAGGACTTAAATGATGGGATTACATTAATGTGATTAATGTAAAGAAAATAAACCTAAAAAGATGTTGTAGAATCGGATTTAAAAACTACTCGGCTATTTATGAAAAAGCTACATTTCAAAACTGCGGAGCTTAAGCCACTCCTTTTGAAAACTGTTTGATTCTACAACGATATCAAGTTCAAAGCGTTAAAATTTTTCTTAAAAATCATTCGCAACTCTCCGTCATTTTAGGAAGTAGAGTACTTAGTATTCGTGCTACGTTTGTTGACTTTAGTTAAGGTATAGTGTACGGTAGCTAAGTGATGTCTTCCTACACTGCATATGATGCAGATTAATTAGGACATTCATGCGACTTTGTTGACCATAGTTAAGGGTCATATGGGTAGGTCTAATTAATCAAGAAATGACGGGTAGAACTTGACTAGTATTTATGATTTGTTGACCATAGTTAAGGTCATAAGTACTAGGGGTAAAAATTACATCGGGAATTTCAAGTGTTGAAATTTGCAATGAGATTGCATACCTTCCATGTGATGGTTGGATCCCGATCCCACTATGGGCAATAGTTTCTCCTAGGAGAGTTTTACAGTTTACAATTAGCTAACTCATTAGGTGTCTAGAAAGGTGTTAACGAGGCTCCGCCTCTGGGAAAACGAGGTTTACTCTAATTAGGTCCGTGCGAAAGCACGGGGAACCTCCCTCAAAGTACCGACACTGGCCTGGCTGAACGGTTAGCGAAGTTGTAGACTGTAATTAATTCTGGCTAGTTTTTCTTTTTAAGGTTTGAAAGAAAAACTTGATAAAAAGCAGTTGGAAAGCATGTAGATAATAAACCAATCTAATCTATGCAAGAGCTTTCGCTGAGTGTATTCTTTTCTCTCTCTTAATGGCAGATACCAATGACTGGACTTAAGCTTCTACTAGATAAAAACAAACTGAATGGGACCAACTATAAAGACTGGCTAAGGAATCTGAAGATCGTCTTGACTTATGATAAAGTATCATATGTCCTCACGGCTTCAGCCCCGCCCGTCCCAGGTCCAAAATCCTCAGTTGTGGACATTGAAGTCCGCAAGACATGGGACGCTGACTGTGCCACGGCAAAATGCCTCGCGCTTGCATCGATGGACAACACACATCAAAAGCAGCACGAGGACATGGACATTCACGGAATACTGCTCCATACAAAGGAGTTGTATGGGGAGCAATCCCGCGTATTACGATACGAAGCATCAAAGAAACTGTTTCAGATGCGAATGGCCCCTGGCACACCAGTAGGAGACCATGTTTTGAAGATGATAGCTCTTATAGAAGAGATTGAGGACCTTGGATGGACAATGGACAATGAACAATATATAGATATTATTCTGCAGTCCCTCCCCTCCACCTTTGCTCAGTTCATAGTGAACTTTAACATGCATGGCATGGAGAAGGAACTCCCTGAACTCCTTAATATGTTAAGGAGTGCAGAGAGCACTATGAAGTCAGCAAAGACTCCCGTTATGACCATTGGACAGTCTTCTTCTTCTCGCCCAAAAGCTAAGGCCAAGGGAAAGAAAAAGAAGAAACCCACTAATCCTAAGGGCGGAGTCAAAAAGGTGAAGGGAAAGGGAAAGTCCACGGCTGGAGACCCGGGGAAAGGCGAGTGTTTTCATTGCCACAAGACAGGATATTGGAAGCGCAATTGCACGGAGTACCTAAGTCTCAAGAAGAAGCATGGTGATGCTTCTGCTTCAGGTGCGTTTGTGACTGAAAACTGTTTTTCTATAAACTCTGCTTCCTGGGTATTGGATACCGGTTCAGATTCTCACATTTGCAATTCTATGCAGGGGCTGAGAAATAGCAAGGTTTTGAAAACAGGTGACCATACTCTCTGCGTTGGAAATGGTTCCAATGTACATACAGTCGCAGTGGGAGAGTATCACTTGGGGTTGCCATCTGGATGTATTTTGATTTTTAATCCATGTTATTTTGTACCTAGTATGCTATGTAATATAATATCCGTTTCTTTGTTGGACAATGAAGGGTATAATTTTGTGTTGCAGAACAATGTTATGAACATTCACCTAAATCAAATGTTGGTTGGGTATGGTACACTTAATAACGGAATATATGTCCTAAATCAACACACAGTTTTCAGTATACAACACACTAATAAAAGAAAACTTTCAGAATTAAATGAAGCTTTTCTTTGGCATTGTAGACTTGGTCATATTAACGAAACAAGACTAAACAGGTTACACAAAGATGGATATTTAAACTCTTTTGAATATAAATCTTATGCGACTTGCCAGTCTTGTATCAAGAGTAAAATGACCAAAACTCCGTTTACCGGACACGGAGAAAGAGCTACTCAGCTCCTTGGCCTCATACATAGTGATGTATGTGGGCCAATGTCTACACAGGCTAGAGGCGGTTTTTCATACTTCATTACATTCACCGACGATTTCTCAAGATTCGGTCATGTATTTTTATTAAAGCACAAGTCCGACGCTTTCGAGAAATTCATTGAATATAAACAAGAAGTAGAAAAACAAACCGGCTTGAGTATTAAGATGCTTCGATCAGATCGAGGTGGAGAGTATCTCAGTACAGAATTTGCAAACTTCCTAAAAGAGAATGGGATTCTCTCTCAGCTCACTCCTCCTTACACACCACAGCACAACGGTGTGTCAGAACGACGGAATAGGACCCTATTAGATATGGTCCGATCCATGATGAGTGATGCTGAGTTACCAGTCTCGTTTTGGGGACATGCATTGGAGACTGCAGCGTTTCTGCTAAACAGGGTTCCAACCAAAGCCGTGTCTACCACGCCATATGAGATATGGAATGGGAAGAGACCATCTCTTAAAAGAATTAAGATTTGGGGTTGCCCGGCCTATGTTAAAAAGCAGAATCCGGACAAACTCGAGACACGGTCAGTCATGTGTAACTTTGTGGGATATCCAAAGAATTCTTATGGATATCTGTTCTACCACAAAGAGGAACAAAAGGTGTTTGTTTCTCAGTATGCCACATTCTTGGAAAAAGAGTTTTTCACAGATAAAGATGATGGCAAGGTAGTAGATCTAGAAGAGGTTCTGGAGACACAAACTACAAATGACGATTTGGTTGAACCGGCTGTTGCAATAGAAACTGAAGAACCTCGGCCACTCCGTAGATCTGGTAGGACTTCTCGCCCACCGGAGAGGTACTACGGTTTCCTCATTGATGGTAACGGAGAAGATTGCATCATGGATGATGATGATCCTACCAGTTTTCAGCAAGCTATCACGAGTGGTGACTCTGTGAAGTGGCTGGAAGCCATGAGATCCGAAATGGAGTCTATGTACACCAACAAAGTATGGACTTTGGACGTTGTACCCCCTGGGGTAAAACCTGTAGGGTGCAAATGGATCTTTAAAAGAAAGATTGGTGTGGATGGGCAGGTAGAGACCTATAAGGCAAGACTTGTGGCGAAAGGTTTTCGTCAAAGACCAGGTTTGGACTATGACGAAACTTTTTCGCCCGTAGCCATGCTTAAATCCATTCGGATCCTACTTGCTATTGCTGCTCACTACGACTATGAAATCTGGCAGATGGACGTTAAAACAGCATTTCTAAATGGAGATTTAGAAGAATGCGTTTATATGGATCAGCCAGAGGGCTTCATTGACAGTGGGAGCAGCGGGAAAGCATGTAGATTGCTTAAATCCATATATGGGTTAAAGCAGGCATCTCGGAGTTGGAACATCTGCTTCGATGATGTTATCAAAGAGTTTGATTTCATCAAAAATCTAGATGAACCTTGTGTTTATAAGAAGGCTGTAGGAAGAGCTGTCACATTCCTCGTATTGTACGTGGATGATATTCTTCTGATAGGAAATGATATTCCTATGCTACAGTCGGTCAAATCATTCTTATCGCTAAGGTTCTCCATGAAGGACCTGGGTGATGCCACATACATCCTGGGCATAAGGATCTATAGGGATAGATCCAAAAGGTTATTGGGATTGTCCCAAACCAGGTACATCAACACCATCCTAAAAAGGTTTAGTATGGAAGACTCCAAGCGGGGTGCCTTACCCGCTTGCCATGGAGTCACTCTCTCCAAGGATTCTTGTCCAAAGACCGATGAAGAGAGAGCTCGCATGAGCATTATACCTTATGCTTCGGCAGTAGGGTCTATAATGTATGCGATGTTATGTACACGCCCAGATGTAGCTTATGCACTTAGTGTTGTAAGCAGGTATCAATCCAACCCAGGGGAGAACCACTGGACAGCTGTGAAGAACATTCTTAAGTACTTGCGAAGGACTAAAGAATTGTTCTTGGTGTATGGTAATACAGATCTCCAAATGGAGGCCTTTACCGATTCGAGCTTGCAGAGCGATAAGGATGACAGCAAATCTATCTCAGGGTTTGTATTTACCCTCAATGGAGGGACGGTAAGTTGGAAGAGTTCCAAACCAGATACCGTTGCAGACTCTACGATGGAAGCTGAGTACATTGCTGCAAATGATGCCGCCAAGGAAGCCGTCTGGATGAAGAAGTTCGTCTCGGAGCTAGGAGTAGTTCCAACCATTATTGATCCAATACCTTTGTATTGTGACAATAATGGGGCGATGGCGTTAGCCAAGGAGCCCAGATCCCATCAGCGGTCCAGACATATCCTGAGGCGCTTTCATTTGATCCGGGAGATTGTAGATCGCCGCGAGATCGAGATTAAGAGAGTAGACACAAAGAACAACGCCGCGGATCCACTCACCAAGGCCCTCCCTCAGCCACAGCATGAGCGACTTTTTGAGATGTTAGGTATGAGATACGCCAATAACTGGCCTTAGTGCAAGTGGGAGATTGCTGGATATATGTATGCCCTAAAGGCCATTATGTGATAGTGGATGTATCTATACATGTATATATATTCAGTTTGCATTCTTGCTCGACATGATAGTATGCTATCTGGTTCTTCTTTATCTGACATGTTTATTTGATCATGCTTTTATTCATTCATACATGCTGATAAAGCCCTGAGTATATCGGCTTGACTACTCTGATTATGATGGAGATCATACTAGTGGGACATCTGTAGTCTATAAGCATATCCTGGAACGTCCCTAGTCGTAGGTATATCGAGACGGGGCATTGATATACCAGAGTAGACTAGCGTATATGATACTAGACCCATACGATGGGCGATGAATGTTCCCACATTCATCGATGTTTGACATCAAGATCATATACGGGTGCTCAGTGGTGACTGGGTACACTGGACGGACTCACCGAGAACTCCTATATGGAATTATATCTATCGGCGGATAGCAGTTCTCAGGTGACACTGGTACAGGTTAGTCTGTAGACCCGAGATCGTCATAGAGCCTTGTGTGTTCTCCCACTGTGCTTTGATTACCACCCTACCACGGCTCTACTGAGTCGTGCAAGCAGGTGGCCGTTGGGTACAGTCCCGAGACACACGAAGGCAATGAGCGATAGGAGGGGTTTCGTCTCTCCCGATATTGGGAGTTGATGCTGTACTGTGCCCGACTGGTTATATCAGTAAGTCCCTGGCCAGGACTGCTGAGATTTGCTGATAAGTGTTATCAGTAGTTTCTCGATCTGCTATAGACCATTCACCGGCACGACTTATTGAGTTATTGGGGTCGACGTGACCATCCCTAGGCTCGATATGCAGCATATCTGACGAAGAGACCGGACTGTACGGTAGTGTTGCCGGATGGCTCGACGGGAGTTATAGCAGGTTCGCTTGTTGTCTTCTGATCGCTCAATACCCGGGTGGCCGTTACGTTTAGCTGACCGCTTGCGGCTTGAGGGTACTTGATATGATCATTACCCTCTGCCGGCGTATTGATGAGTCTTAGAGTCCCACAAAGGAGTTACCCAGTCCAGGCCAAACGTTGTGGTGCGCATATGCGATATGCGCATGCACCCGATTGAAATGTGCGTATATGATACCGAACATTGATCGGGTGAACTGCTTTTGGTGGGGTCATATGAGATATGACCGGATTGATAAATCAAGTGTTGATTTATCATTTAACCATTAGTTTTCTCACTTAAAACCTTTTCTTAGATGATAGATGTGTGCATGCATGTGTGCTTTTCTTTCTTTCTTTCATGCTAGTTTCATGCACATGTGGATGTGCATACATGCACACATACATACACTCATCCATCATGGTTGTTAGCATATGGAAATGGTGGCAATATAAGACTCACACCATGGATTATATAATGGATTATTATTTAATTTTGGATTTAAAAGAAAATGAAAAAGGGAAGGATAATCATTCTTGCTTCTACATTCTTCCTTTGACCTAACCATGCTCAACTACCACTAACCTAAGGTTATCCTTCTCTTTATCATTCCAAACTAAAGTTAAATAATGTCTCCATCACTTTAACCATGGTTCATAGCATGAAGGAATAAAATATATATTGATATATTTCTTTTTCTTCACTAGAGTTATTTTTTTACCTCTTGTCAAAAAATTGCCACCATCTTCTTCCTCTTGCTCTTTTGCTCTCTAGTTTTTTCTAGTGAGCAAATACCACTTAAAGATAGGTTTTTGAAGTGAGAAACCTAACCACAACATCATTCTACACAAGCTTAGCCGTTTTGTTTAGAGTGTTCTCTTCGGTTTGACGAAGTTGCGAGCTTGGACGGAGATCTCCATGGTGGATCGTCGTGGACACAAGGGGACTTCAAGAGGACCTTCGTTCAACACCCTAGAGACCAAGGTGTCCAGCGAAAGGGAGCTACAAAGGTTGTAGTCTCAAAACCCTAGATTAGTTCGCCTTTTATTTCGTAACCCTAATTTTCTAGGATCGATCCCTTTGCATGTTAGTTTAGCACCATAAAAATTAAAACTTTGGGTCATGTGATGCTTCAAAACTCTTCATAGGGTGCTAAACGGACCTTTCATCACCCTCGACTAGGAACGGTTATAGGATGTACTCGTCGACTACCGTGGCCCCACTAGTATGATCTCATCATAGTCCCAGTAGTCGAGTACATATCCTAAGGGCTTTATCAACATGTAACATAGAGACAATCAGAGTACATGTTAAGATAAAGTACAACCAGATAGCGTACTATCATGTCGAGCAAGAAAGTCCTCCCTATATATGTCCAAGCATCCACTACAATATACATCGAATGTACAGTAATGGCCTCTAGGGCATACATATAACTAACATGTATATAGCTCGTTCTCTAATGTCGTCCCAAGGTCCGCGAGCTTTTCTATATAGCTAATCATCTTAAGGACATGTTCTCCTACAGATGATCCGACGGCCAGCCTCGACTGAAACAAGTTCTTCGAGGTCTCGTATCTAGCTATACGAGATTGCTTTCTATACAAATCCTTGGTGTGGAGAAATATGGATTCTAGATCCATATTCTCGTGCCTTCTCTGATGTTCATTATTCATAGAGGCAAGCACGATGCATTTGGCCTTCGCGCAGTCAATCTCCCAGGTCTTGCGGATTTCCTTATCCGCGACACTGGATTCTGGACCAGGGACAGCAGGTGCCTTAGTAGTAAGGACATACCCCAATTTGTTATCAGTAATTGCCATCTTAATATTCCGGAACCAATCTTTATAGTTTGGCCCTGTCAAAATGTTTTTATCTAATAGTAACTTAAGGCCTGTCATATTCTGGGTCGCTGCAATGAGAGAGAGAGAGGGAACACTTTAGCATGATGCTCTTGCAAGTTTAGAGTGGTTTTTAGTTTATCTAAACAGGATGGCTCGCACTGTTTTTCGAATCCCTCCTCAAACCAAAAAGGAAGAACTAGTCAGGACTATTCTCACTGTACAATACTTGCTTAACCGTTCAGCCAGGCCGGTGTCGGTACTTCGAGGGAGGTTTTACAACACTTTCGCAAAGTTCTTTAATTAAATAATCTCTTTTCTATGGGGGCGTAGCCTCGCTGACACCTTTCTCGACACCTACTTGGTTTATAGCATTGATCGTTAAGTAACGAATCTCCTGATGAGTAGCGGATACTCACAGTAGGATCGGGATCCAAATATCATCGTGTGATAAAGCTGAAGGAATCCTACCGAAATTATCACACTCCAAATGGTATGCTACTCTTAGCAAATTTCAGTTTCTTTAGAAATTCCCGATATAAATTTCTGCCCCATGCTCTTATGACCTTGGCGTTGGTCAAAATGTCTTATGTCACATGTCAAGTTTTACCCATCATTATCTTGTTAATTTGAACCCATCCGTACATACCCCTGACGTTGGCCAAATGATAGTACGACTGTCCCAAACCAACTCATCTATCTATGCAACAAATGAATACCCAGCAGCTACCAAACACTATGGCTTGGCGTTGGTCAAAATACATAACTTGAATACTACTGAATACCCAAATGAAATGACGGAGGGCTACGAATGGTTTTGGCGAAACTGTGAACGTAGTGAACTTGATATGATCGAAGGAACATGATAGCTTTTTAAAAGGAGTGGTTTAAGCTCCGCAATTAAAAAAATATCTTCTGTTTTAAAATAACCGAGTGGTTTGTTTTAAACTGTTCCAACGAGTCAACTTTGGTTTATTTTCTTTGCATTAATATAATGCGTCCCATCAATTAACCTATCATTGTAGAAAACAACAAAAATACAACGTCCTCTTATGCCATCCGCATTCGCCACTGGGCCCCGTCATTCACCCATTAGGTTACTTAACTAACGATAGAGCGGGGGCTGGGCTAGCGCGGGTGTAAAACATAAGTGACCTCTAATAGCTATCATATATAGATATTGTACATTCGTCAGACGCAATAATAGTCATTCCAGATCACAGATGAACATATTGGATTTTCTACGAATCCGTGTTCCTTTTGAGACTGCAAAGAAAGACGGATTACACAGTCGCGATGAATAGCCAAAAACCCCACCCTAGACCCTTACGGGTGCGGCAAACTACCCGCCAAGTACCCGAAGTGAAGCGGTCTCCCTCAACAACGTGTATAGGCCACTAAACACTTCAAAGTACCCGGTAGTTTGTGCACCCCACCTTGGGTCTATCCTAGGAGCAGAAAACAGTAAATGAAATAATACAACGGTGGCTACAACCTCAACCCGGAAGTGCCCCGCAAAAGAATATTACAATAATTTACAAACATTTGAATGAAAGAAACACTCGTCTCACATCCCCGGCTATCCATTCACGACAATCCAACAAGTCCACATTCACAAACCAGTAAAAACCATTATAGAAATGTGCAACCTCCTGCTAACCGACATACTAGCAGTTAGGGGAGGTTTACGAACACATTAAACAAATCACAGATACAATCAAGTTAGCCAAACATCTTAGAATTTCGATCAAGCAAACACAAATGATTCTACTACAAACAATTCTCTGTGCACATGAAAGTTGAGCAGAAACAAAACATCCCAGAAAATACAACATCAACACAGAAGAGTTACTGGGAAAATTTGGGCTGACTCGGTTTCAACTCGGCGGCGGATCCGCGGCGGTTTGGCCGAGTCACGATCCCAAATTTCTCCAATAATCTTATAATTCCCTGCTTGTATTTTTAAGGGTCCCTGAAAAATTTTTAGACCCCGTTTTAAAATCGGCTGAAACTAGGTTAAAATGATGTTTTTTCGGGTTCGTTTTGCGATCGAATTTCTAACGACTTTGCTAACAAGTTAGTTATGGTTTAGCGAGGCTCTGATACCACTGTAGGTCGACGTTAGACACCCCACATGATGCGGGGAGGCGGAATAGGTAAAATAATCATTTTGTTTAAACTAATATCGACTAACTTTACGGATCTTTGCTAAACCTTAACTAAGAACAACATAGAAGTGATTAGCTACTATGGTAGATGATTATACCTAATGAATCAAGTCCTTCTTGTTCTCGTTGATCACCTCCTCGTCGGCCTCCTCGATGTGATAGAAGATCCACCCGAGAGCTACTTCTCCAAGCTTTAACCTCTCACTTGAGGTAACTAGGTGACTATGAGTGCTAATCAAGGTAACCTAGAGGATATAGAAGAGGATTAAGGATCTATTAGTCTTGCTAACCCTTAAGATCTCGACAATGAGAGAATTAGGGTTAGGTTTGAAGAGAGAGAGCGCTTGAGGAGAGAGAATGTGTAAGTGAGAATGAATAAATATCTTAAGTCATTTGGATAAATAATGAAGCATCAAAATATCTAGAAAATAATATCTCAAAATATCAACCATGTTTCATTAATTACCTTGAGGTGAATCACCTCATGACTCATGATGTAATTAATGCAAATCACACATCATCTCCTCCACCTCATTAAGATTAATTCATAAATGAATTAAAGCATAATGAGTCACTTTCTTCTAGAAGCTTCTCGAGTAATTACGAGAACGCCCCTCCTATCCGTGAAAACACGGAAATACTGAGACCGTATAAATCCAATAATCCAATACTAGAATCTGGCTTAAACTAAAGCCCGCTAGTATAAACTGTCCGAACATCGTACGTGCATAAATGCACGTGCGTATCCGAACCCTATCGTAAAACCATACGATCTCTATATCGTTTCGCATGAAGCAGGGAAACTCTCTGTGTGGGACTCTAAAGACTCGACACTTACGCTGGCAGTGGGTTTAACCACAGGCCGCAAGCAATACTAGCTGTACGTAACGGTCCCCAGGTAGATGTCGATAAGAAGGCCGATGAGGAAACCCATCCGAACTCATACTGAGCCTGATGTGACAATCTCCGTACAGTCTGGTCTGTTAGTTTATGACTATCGCATATCGGGCTTAGGGGGTGGCAAGCGTCAGTCCCTTAAAAGGCGGTATAAGTTGTGTCGGAGTGAAGCCCATTACATCTTGAGAAGCTACTGGAAGTCCTACCAGTAAATCTCGTTTGCCCTGGCTAGGGACTTTGCGTAATGGCTCTCCAAACACAGCGTGATATCAACTCCCAATACCGAGAGAGACGAATCCTATCTAACCGCCACTACCTCCAAGTGCTTCGGGACTGCACCCAACTGCTACTTGTTTGCACGACTCTTTTGAGCCGTGGTAGGGTAGCAATCTAAGAACAGTGGGAACACACTCGAGACGAAGCAACAGTGTCAAGTCTGCGGACTATGCTGTACTCATGTCACCTGGGAACTGTTAACTGACGACGGGTATAATACCAACCAACAGTTCCCTGCGAGTCCTGTCCGGTGTACCCGTAACTCAACAAGCACCTGTATACTATCTCCAGTATAACGTACTAATGGCTGTGGGATAGACCATCTCCCCAACTGGGATGAGAAGCGTACACACCAGTCTACTCCGGAGTATCGATGTCCTGTCTCGATAATCCTACGACTAGGGACCTGAAAAAGGATGTGCTTGTAGACTACCCAGTCCCCACTAGTGTGACTGCCATCACAACGCTAGTAGTCAAGAAAGATCTTAATGGCTCTATCAATATGTATTCTTGATATGCTAACATATACACATATTAAGATAGATATAAACCAAATAGCATACTACCATGTTTAGCAAGACTGTTAATATAACTGTGAATATCCCAAGCTTCCATTAAGTAATATACAAACTAGTATGATACAATAATGGCCCCTAGGACATATACACTAACATAAATACCCCTCAGCCCTCTCTTCAAAAACTCCACCTTTGAAAAAGAAGAGGAGGAAAAGAACTGCGAGAACATTCAGCTGCGTAACCGCACGCTGCCTGAGAAGAACCTTGGACCTACAAACAAAGGTTCGAGCATAAAAGACAAAGGGAAAGAGAAAATCTCTGAGGAAATCGCCCTCGACGGTGGAGTTGTCAAAGAGCTCGCAGCAAGGGACTCGCCTAAGAAAAACACGGTGGATTACAATGTCCTAGCACATCTGAGGAAAATACCCTCACAATTGAGCTTATTGGACGCTCTCCTCCTGTCCAAAGAGGCACGAGATTCTCTGATCAAGGCATTACAAAATCCTAATCAGTTCCAAGCTTTTCTCGCAGACGAGAAGATGAAAGATGAACTGGCAGAGGTCCACACGGCTGACATTATATTCAAAGATGAAGATCTCCTCCTCGGTGCGTGCGAACATAATCGCCCGTTATACGCCACCGGGTACTGCCACAACATCAAGATAGGGAAAATCCTTGTCGACAACGGATCCTTCGTCAACCTTCTTAATTTGAGGGTGCTGAAGGAAATTTTCATGAACGTTCATCACCTGGCTCGAGACAAAATTACCATCTTCGAGTTCAACTCACAGTCGTCCCGGACACTTGGGTCCGTAATAATGATGTTACGCTTCGGGCTGCTCGTCACTGACATCAAATTTCATGTCATTGACGCCAAGACTTACTATAACGCTCTGCTCAGCTGGCCTTGGTTACATGAGTACAACGTCATCACTTCTACACAACATCATTGTATGAAGTATTTCAAAGATGACCTGGAATACACCGTCACAGGGGAGCCCAATTCTTTTCTCCGTAAACGAGATACGAAAATATGGAGAAGCAAAGTACTTCCTACCAGACTTCGAAGATACGGAGAGGTGTCATAAGACGGATGATAAACAGAAGTCCGTTGCCACCATCCGGATCTTTGGGAGCGATTCCGAGAAAGATGAAGAAATAGTCTACTCGGGGCAACCCCAAAAAGAAAACAACAGGCCCGGACCATCCACTCCTATTTTGGTCTTTGGCAGCGACTCTGAGGACGAGGTCAATGCAGTGTTCTCCATCCGCTCGTCAGTGTAAACCCTCACCAGAGCTGATCAGAGTCTACAAATCACAATGGCTCCGCATCGGCATTACAAAGAATTTGGTCCGCTCGATACATACAGCGTACAAGAACTACAGACTTTCTACGTCCCTCCCAGACGAAGAAGTGAAAAGGCGATCCTCTTCTACCTATCTACGGAGACCAAAGTAGAAAAAGAAGTCTGGCATGGTGTCGATTTTGCACTCGACGGGCTTCAACCAATACGTCTACCAAGATACTACGCGGAGGGATTGAAAAGGCTGTTAAGGCACCAAGGTGTGCCCCTCGAACAAACTGTTCAATAAGCCCAATTCTACAAAAAGATTTAGTATATTCCCGGGACTCAGCGAAAAATGCCCAACGGGAAGATGGAGACAACCGGGCTCGGATACGTTCAGTCCAAAAAATGGGAGCAGTTCCATAACTGCCGCCTCATAAAAAACTCCAGTGAAGGGGAAAACGCTCTTCTAAATAGCTGTGACGTTGAAACAGAGCGAAATCCCGCTCTAAGAATGTTAAGTCCGTCACTCGAAGAACAAATATACAAGATAATAAAAGAAGCTTGTCAAAAGAGCCAAGACAATTACAGCCGCGAAATGGCCATTTATGAAAAATCCAGGATGCAGTGCCTCAATTAGCAATCTGCGAAAAAAGAAGACTATAATGCTCTTCATCCCCGGCCCACTGTATGTCCCCGCGAAAGAGGAAAATCTCGAAATATAGGCAAAAATAGGGCAAAGAACGCAAACAACATTCGAAAACAACAAAGCGGATCCAAGAAAATGTGCAATCGAGAAAAGGTCGATTAGAACCCGTCCTTTATAAAGAAGATGGGTCGGGAATACTCTTTCCCCTAAGACAAGACGAGGAAAATATTCAACCTTGTCATGAAGCACCAAATGATGACACTTCCGGAGTCTCGGCATCCCAAACAAATAAACGAGGTCTATCATCTGGATTATTGCTCCTATCACCGAGTAATAGGTCATCCCCTCGAAGACTGCTTCACCTTCAAAAACTGGGTAGAAGACCAGTATCAACAAGGCAGGTTCACTTTATCCGACAGCTAGAGGGTAACCCCACCGCAAAAGCATAAGCCATAGAGGACCTATACTGTGAGGATATGACCAGCTCAACATCAAGAATGAAAGCGAATTCATACCTGCCATATGATAACACTCTCACAAGAGGGAGGGCACGAGACCATGGATGACTTCTACATGTGCTTCGCAAATGAAGACGAGGATGAGGTGATCTCCGAGTTTCCACTAGCACTAAAAGAGCCTGAGGATAGGATATACACCACGGCGGACAACCTAGGAAAAATTGACTTAGGGACAGAAAATGATCCGAGGCTGACATTCGTCAGTGAGCTACTATCTGAAAAACAGGTAGCCACGTTAAAGGACGTGCTCATGTAATATAAAGATTGCTTCGCATGGAACTATTCTGAGATGCCAGGTCTAGACCCAAAAGTAGCAGTACATAAACTGGCTATATTGCCGGACATAAAGCCCGTCAAACAGGCGCCAAGAAGAATGCGGCTCGAACTTGAGATGAGTATCAACGCTGAAGTCAAGAAACTAATCGACTCTAGCTTCATCCAAGAAGTTCAATATCCTGACTGGATCACTAATATCGTTCCAGTGATGAAGAAAAATGGGACAATGCACATTTGCGTGGACTTTCAGGACCTTAACAAAGCTTTCCCGAAGAATGATTTTCCAGTACTTGTTACCGAGCTAATGATCGATAACACGTCTACCTATGAGGTCTTCTCCTTCATGGATGGATCTTCAGGATACAATCAAATAAAAATGCATCCTGAAGACCAAAATCATACCGCCTTCCAGACCCTGCTGGGCATATTCTGCTATAAGGTGATGCCTTTCGGTTTAAAGAACACGGGCGCTACCTACCAAAGGGCTATGACAAAGATTTTCGATGACCTTATATGTGAGATCGTCGAATGCTACATTGACGACCTAGTGGTAAAGAGCAGATCTCACGAGGAGCATTGGGAACATCTAAAAATAGTGTTCCGACGTCTTCAGAAGTATAATCTGAAGATGAATCCTCTAAAATGCGCGTTTGGAGTCTCCTCAGGAAAATTCCTAGGATTCATCATACGGCACCGGGTATCGAAATCAACCTTTCAAAGATCAAGGCGATTATGGAAATGCCCACGCCGAGAACCCTCAAACAACTGCGGTCTCTTCAAGGAAAGCTCGCATATATCTGGCGGTTCATATCCAAGCTTTTCGGAAAATACCGTCCCTATAGTCATTTGATGAAGAAGGGGACCCTATTCGTCTAGTATCAAAAGTGCCAAAATGCACTAGAAAAAATCAAGCAATTCCTGCAAAATCCGCCGGTATTGACTGCTCCAGTTAAGGGAAAACCCCTTATCCTATATACAACAGCCCGTGAGGGTTCTCTAGGTGCACTATGGGCACAAGAGAACGATCAGGGAAAGGAAAGAGCTCTGTACTATTTGAGTCGAGTTCTCCTGGGGGTAGAAAACAACTATTCCCTCATCGAAAAGCATTGCCTGGCATTGATCTTCTTGATAACGAAGCTCAGACATTATGCCTTGGCACATGAGGTCCATCTCACATCAAAGGTGGATCCTCTCAAATATCTGATGTCAAGGGCCATACTAACAGGAAGGCTTGCCAAATGGGCCCTCCTCTTGATAGAGTTCTCGATAACGTGTCGACCCCTCAAAGTAGTGAAAGACCAGGCCATTGCCGACTTTCTCGCGGAGCATCCGATACCAGCCGACCCCCCTTTAAATTGCGAGTTACCGGATGAACATGCGTTCGACACAATCGAAAGAGAGAAGGAAGAAAATGATTCCCAATGGGAACTCTACTTCGATGGAGCATCTTCCATGAAGAATCGAAAGAAAAACACCCCCATAATCAAAGCCAGGGTGGGCCTTATCTTTGTGACTCCATAAGGAGGGATATTACGTTACGCCCTCTCCCTAACGGAGCCAAGGACTAATAACGAAGCTGAATATGAAGCTTTGATAGCAGGTCTCGAGATCGCTGTCAACATGCGAATTAAAGACCTCCTCATATATGGAGACTCCCAGCTGATCGTTGGCCAAGTAAATGGAGACTATCAGACGTGCAAGCCAGAGCTGATAAAATATGGCGAAAAAGTGCAGCAACTGCCGACACAAATCCCCTCTTACATCCTGGAGAGTATACCGCGTGCAGAAAATAGTAAGGCGGGTGCATTGGCCAAATTGGCTAAGGAACTAGCCGATGAAGACCTCGATGATGTAAAGATCATTGTGCAAAGTCGCAGGGTTCTCGTGCCAACAAATATATTTTCGGAAGACTTAATGGAGTCATCCGAAAGAAAAGAAATGACCGAACAAGTAGCCCTTCAAATAGAGGACGAAGAAAAGGTCAAGGATTGGAAGGAAGTCTTCATAGACTACTTCAAATCCCAACGAACGCCCAAAAATGCGTTATCTAGACATCAGCTCATGAAACGAGCTCTGTCCTTCACCTTCATTAATGATACTCTATATAAGAGATTGTTCGACTGTCTATGGCTAAGATTCCCGGGACCAAAAGAAGCGAAGAAAGTTGTCCAAGAGACTCACGACGGATTCTGCGGTTCTCATCAAGCTGGGCCGAAGATGAAGCTGAAGATAAAAAGAATGGGTTACTATTGGCCCACAATGATTCAGGATTGCCTAGAATATGCGAAGCAGTGTCACTCGTGCCAAATCCATGGGGACTTCATCCACCAAAACCTAAATCCGCTACACCCAACAGTAGCCAGCTGGCCGTTCGAAATTTGGGGAACCGATATAATTAGCCCCATTGAACCGGCATCGTCCAAAGGACATCGGTTCACACTGGCAATGACCGATTACTTTTCTAAGTAGGCAGAAGCAGTACCACTAAGGGAGGTGAAGATGGAGAATATCCTCCATTTCTTCAGGACACATGTCAACTATCGGTTCGGCACTTCGTGACAAATTATCTCGGATAATGGGCCAGCTTATAGAAGCCATAAAATAAGACACTTTGCACAACAGCATAAAATAGATTGGAGATACTCTTCAGTCTATAATTCTCATGCCAACGATCTAGCTGAAGACTTCAACAAGACCTTAACAAAGATTATAAAGAAAACAGTGTCCAGAAACAAAATATATTGGCACGAAAGGCTGCACGAAGCTCTCTGGGCGTACCGAACAACGTTCAAAACAGCTATGAATACAACACCATACGCGTTGGTATTCAGCACGGAAGTGGTGCTTCCCCTGGAAATAGAACTCCCTTCTCTACGAGTAGCGGTTCGGTATGAGCTGACAGATGAAGAAAATGCTCATCTTCGGCTTTTGGAGCTCGATGCCCTCGATTAAACTCTCCTTATAGCATAGCAAAATCTGAAAGCTTATAAGGCGAGGATGAAGCGGTCATACGAAAAACTGACCAGGCCGAGAACATTCCGCCAAGAAGAACTCGTGCTAATTGTCAAAAGACCCATGATCCCCAATTGTCCAAAACGGGAGAAATTCGAGCCGAACTATGAAGGCCTGTACATCATAGACAAAGTCTACCAAGGTGGAGCCTACCTGCTCATGGATATGCATGGCGAAAGTCCCTTCCGGCCAATAAACGGCCGATTCCTCAAAAAGTACTACGCTTGACGATTCGCGACTTAGATCAATGGTAGATGAAGACGCCCACGTCCGCTTGCTATCTTCGTGAGTCAAAACTCTGAGAGTAGTATGCAAAAAAGCTCCATCGCCCAAAAAATGGCGATAGCGGACCGAGAAGTCCTTAAACTAACAATCCGCCTCAAATATGGCGATAACGGACCGAGAAGTCCTTAAACTAACAATCCGCCTCAAATATGGCGATAATGGACCGAAAAGTCCTTAAACTAGAAATTCGCCTCAAACATGATGATAATGGACCGGAACGTCCCTAAACTAGTGCGTCGCCCTAAATACAGTGATATACTCCCTTGAGATCTATATTTCAATCGAAGTCTTTGCAAGAAATATTCAACTCAAGTCCCACTGGCTACATAGCTACTCCAATAATAAAGCCACCCCCAAATCCCACCAACAAATTGATGGGCACCTACAGAGAAATTACTCTCGGGTATTCCATCGTTAAAAAAATAAAAAATCTAATATAAAAATGGTATGTCCACAAGCGAAATGGGCACGGATGAAAACCCGAAAGAGCGCTGTGAGTAGAAGCAGCAGGACTACCGGCAAGCTTGTGAAAACCCGGAAGGGCGCAATCTCGTTAAAATAAATAATACACTTACGAGATCCTCACAACTTGTAAGGAGAATACCCCCCTATGAGACCCTCACGGCTCATAAGATTCAAAAGTCTTAGGTTACAGGGATCTAAACCTGTTCTTAAACCATCATATCCCCCAAGCTGCCCTACAAGCTGTCTAATATCGACCCTTGTATACAATTCACGGGCATGAATAAATATATCCCCCACCAAGTTCCACCAATGACAAAAAATGTCCTCATATGGTGAACGACACTTGTAAGTCCTCTTAACTTATAAGAAGAAAACACTCTTGCAAGATCCTTACGACTTACAAGAGAAAATATCACTTAGGAATCCCCACGATTCCTAAGGTGAAAATACACTTACGAGATTCTCTTGACTAGTAGGGAGAAATACCTTTGTGAGACTCTTACGGCTCATAAAATCAAAAGCCTTAATCGGTAGGATCTTAACCCTGTCTACCAAGCCATCTTTGTTCAAATCGACGAAGGAAAATGATGATTCACTCCTGGCGACATTCCAGTTGTAGCGATGTTGATGCCTGAACAGGTGTCAAACTCCAAGTCTTCTTATGGCAAATGATGATTTGCTCCTGGCAATATTCCAGTTGCAGCGGTGCTGATGCCAAGATTGGGATCGGATCTCAAGTTCCTAACTCGTAATAAAACTCAGCGAGTCGCAAGAAATTTGTATGAAAAAGCCGAAATGTTTGGGCAACTTACAATAAAAAACAGCGAGTAAAAAAATAAAAAAATACAAAGCTGAAATGTTTGGACAACTCGCAATAAAAAGCAGCGAGTAAAAAAAATAAAAAATACATAGCCAAGATGATTGGGCAACTCGCGATAAAAAGCCGTGAGTAAAAACAAAAACAGCCGAAATGATTGGTGTCACGCCTTGCTTCCCAGTGTACGGAAGTGGTGACGTGGCAAGCCCGCAATGTATTTACTAAGAAATAAATACGTTAAGCGTAATTAAGCAATATATGTATAAAATGCACAAGAATTGACAAGATATATAAAATAAACAACAACTTTTATTAACATTCATTTTTACATTACAACTTCTTTGAAAAGGAAAGATACAATGATATAAATCAATGCCTAAATAGTGGCATACAAATTGAAATAAGTACAAGATTAACTAGAAGTTCTGCTGGGCAGTGAACTGGTCCAAGTTCTCCTGGATCGGCTCGATCTCCTGAGAGTCCGGTCCTCCCGACGAACATTTTAAAGAAAGAAATAGACAGGAATGTCGTCAGCGAACTAGCTCTCGGTAAGTCCCAAAAGAAAGAAAGGAATATAACAAGTAATGAGAATTGAACTAGTAAGATGTACAGGTATAAAATTGCTATTCTAACGTAGTTGTTTGTAGTTTGGTACAGAAGGTATTTGTGTATACGAGAGGAGTTTATCTTACCCCGTGGACTATTGTAACATGTAATACAAGGCCCCATCAAACCCTACGGGATAACGGCACGGGAGTTTATGTAGGTATCTTTTAGTGACCATCTCGTGCCACGTTAATACATTCCGTACCAATCTATCCCGTTATCCCAGCGTAATGTATTATATATGTTATATTTATATATCTTGCCGAAACCATGGATACAAGTTGTTCATGTAGTCAGGTTCAGGATGTAATCTTGTATTCATATCAAGTTATAGCCATGGTTTAGTCAAGTCAAGTCATGTATTCAGGTTTGATATTCAGTTTCATGTTCAAGTTATACATGTTAGAGTTTGGATTCGTGTTTGAGATGGCTTCTGGTTTGAGTTTGGATTCAAGTTTTATTTAGACTCAGACTGAGTCAGACACTTATAACCGATTTAGATCTTGAATTAGGTTCGGGAGTTATCGGTAACTGCTGCACATGGACGACAAGATTTGTATTTTTTTCCAAAAAAATTACCATTGATAACTCCGTTAAGTTTTTCTACCTTAAATAGGCATGCACTCACTTTCTCTGACTCTCTGGGGCTCAAGAGAATTGATCCCGCTTAAACCTATATTTACTAAAGTCCTTAAATATAGTTTTATATAACTCGAGGGGGTTTTATGAAAAATATTTTTAATATAATTTGAAAATAACCTCGAGAAATTTTTTATATTATTTAGGGCTTCCATGGATGTGAATTTTAGGGATTTGAGGTATTTTAGTGATAATAGCTTAGCTTGGAATGTTCATGATATTTTATTGTAAAACTTGTCTTTTGTTGGTATCTTGATGGTATTTTGGTGAAACTTGAAATTTTTTAATCTTTAGAAAAAATGTAATTTTATTATATTTTGAAAATATATGAACTGGTAATATTTATATAATTATTTTTTTATTTAAGTAGAAAATTGCGTTTTTCTTAAAAACCGTATTTAAAATCTTTCGAGACCGAATGCTCCGTGAGGAGGTCTGCATCTCGCTCTACTAGCTCAAGGTTGTGCGATAATTTGCACCATCTAATAGCGGGTCCCCTAAAAAAGGTTGTAGAGACATATTTACAAAGGAATTAAAAATTCAATTTAAAAGAAAACCGTTTTTATAGTTAATGGTATTTTAATGTAATATTGTAATCGTAACAAAAATATGTTTGAAGAGTATCATGCTATGGAACCATGTGTGTATGTGAGAGATAGGTCGTTACCTCGTGAATTTTCCTAAAGGTATTTTTAAGCAAAACAAATAAAGATGGTATATACGAACGTCATGGTATTTTAATGTAAATGTTAATTTAAAGATATTTTGCATGAATTTTTTTTTATTAAAAGTTGGTTCTAAACATTGGTTTTATGTTAACAAGCATGGTGTAGGAATATGAATGAAGAATATGTAAGAAAAAGTGGAATTATAGAGTTTTAGAAGAAGATGTCGGTATTAACTTCACTTCCGACATATGTTTTGAAAATGAACTTTTAAAGAAGGGGAATGAGGATTAGAAAGGACTTAAACTATATGAGGCTTAAAGAAAGGTGTAGGAAGGGAGGGTTGTCGTTGTGGCGTCGTGGGGTCGCCAGAATTTGCTCCGATTCTCGTCGGAACTTGATCGCTTGCTAACTCCTCTTCTACCCCACTTGTACTTAAGAAAATTTTAGAGTTTTGACTATAATTTTCAGAATGATGAAGGGCTAGGACGTGGGGTGGTATTTATAGTATGGAATTAGGGTTTTGGAATTAAAATGGTGAGTTAAAATGCATTAAAATTTGGTTTAAGTGTGAAATTAAAAGTCTCTGTTCAAACAGTGCAGAGGAGTTAGGGGTAGGGGAAGGGTCGTGTGTGCAAAGCCCGGGCCTCATTGGGATCAGGGGAACCGTCGGTGCCGGCCAAAATCCGCCGGTCGTTTTAGTGAGAGGGGCCGGTAGATTGGAGCCACGTGTTCATCTCAGTATTAACTCTTTTTTGCACATGTTTGATTTCTTTAGACTTTTCATTTTTATGTACGTTGCACGTGTAAACTTTTGGGCTTCCAAAAAGTTTAAAAATAAATCAGAAAAAATAATGTGTCTGATGTGATTCGAACACAGGGGCAACGTTACAGCAGTGCAAAGGCTTTACCAGTGAGCTACTAATTGTTTCTTGCTGTTATTTAACAAAATTAACTTATAACTCAATCTCAGGCTGTATAACTCATTTCTGTACATTAAACTGGCAAATTCCGTACAGTAAATTCAGAGGCGTTAAAATTGTGCACCGCGATAAATAGCCGAAATGATTGGGCAATCGCGACTCTCGCGATATAAAAAGCTGAAAAGATAGAGTATCACGGAAATAAAAAATAAAATAAAATAAAATTTCCTCTTCCGTGTAGGTGGGTCCATACCGACCCCTGTATACAATCCATGGGCACAAATGAAAGAAAGGGTACCATGTTATCCCACCAAGCTCCATCAAAGGGAGAGCCAGATCTTAATGGCAACATGTACAGCCTAGAGGTCATCCCGACTTTCTTCTCATTCCGACAGGATGCAGATGCAACGTCAACAAAGCTCCAAGGAGCCAAAACAAAAAAGGAGTGATGGAAAAATCCTAACTCCAGCTCGACGTGCTTCTCATGCCAGCAGGATGCAGACGCAACGTCAACAAGGACCCAAGGGCCAAATCAAACTGGAGTGATGGCATATTCCTAGCTCCAGATCTTGACGGCAACATTTACAGCCTAGAGATCGACTCGACGTACTTCTCATGCCAGCAGGGTGCAGACGCGACGTCAACAAAGACCCAAGGGTCGAATAAAAAAGGAGTGATGTCAAAATCCCAACTTCAGCTCTACATGCTTCCCATGCCAGCAGGATGTAGACACAACGTCATCAAAGACTCAAGGGTCAAACAAAAAAGGAGTAATGGACAAATCCCAACTCCAGTTCGACGTTCCTTCTAGGTGCAGACGCGATGTTAACAAAGGCTCTAAGGAGCCAAATAAAAAAGGAGTGAGGGCAAAATCCTAACTCCAGCTCGACGTGCTTCTCATGCCAGCAGGATGTAGACGCAACGTCATCAAAGAACTAATGGTCAAATAAAAAAGGAGTAATGGCAAAATCCCAGCTCCAACTCGATGTTCCTTCTCAGTGCAGATGTGACGTCAACAAAAGCTCCAAGGAGCCAAATCAAAAAGGAGTGACGGCAAAATCCTAGCTCCAAGTCTTGACGGTACATATACAACCTAGAGACTACCCCTGTGTCCCCTCCCTCCTCATTCCAGCAGGGACAGACACGACAATCAAATAAAAGTGAGGTGATGGAAAATCCTAACTTCAGGTCTTAATGGCAACATTTAAAGCCTAGAGATCACCCCGACGTTCTTCTCATTCCAGCAGGATGCAGATGCAACGTCAACAAAAGACCCAAAGGTCAAAACAAAAATGGAGTATCGGCAAATTCTAGCTCCATGTCTTGACGGTTCATATACAACCTAGAGACTATCTCGACGCTCTCCTCATTTCAGCAGGATGCGGACGCAGCTATCAAATGAAATTAGAGCAATGGCATATTCCTAGCTCCGGACTTCAACTGCAATATACGCAGCATAGAGGTTCTACAGATGTCTACCCTGCTTCAGCAAAGAATTGGTGTGACATCGTCAAAGCAAAAAAAAGAAAGAAGCGAAGTAACGGCATATTCCCAGCTTCGGGTCTTGACGGCAACTCATATAAAGCTTAAAAGACCATTGGAGATCATCCCACCTCAGAAGGATGCGGTTATGACTCATCGGGGCTCCAAATTGAGCCTAACCTCAAGTAAAATGCGTCATAGCAAATTCCTAACGCTTACTCTTCCGACGGTAATTAACCTAAGGAGATTACTTGAAGACGTCTTGTCCAGCCCCCGAAGGGATCAGATACACGACAGTCGCGGGGCTACTCGAACAGTGGCTTAAAGACTACATATCGGGGAATACATTAGCCAACGCGACGGTACCACGGACTAAAACCCTAGTACCACAAACCTAACGGACCTCTGTCGTAAAAAAAAAAGAACATGGGTTATCTGCATACAACGTTAGGACACGTTTTCCAGTAAACCCAAGGGAGGTAAACTAAAGATACTCTGAAACGAGTGAATAAAATATAAACTTGGAAATGAGTACATAAATTAGAAACTCCGAAATGAGTGAATAAACTACAAACTCCGAAACGAGTACATAAACTAGAAACACCGAAATGAGTGAATAAACTACAAACTCCGAAACGAGTACATAAACTAGAAACTCCAAAATGAGTACATAAGCTTGAGACTCCGAAACAAGTGAATAAACTACAAATTCCGAAATGAGTACATAAACTACAGACTCCGAAACGAGTGCATAAACTACTCTGCTCCAGATCAAGACATCAAGAAACAGAAAGGCGCAACTCATAGGCTTTGGGGCTCAGAACTACATTTCTTAAGGATCAAGATCTTATTATAGATGACGACGCTTGTGTCCGCTTGCTATCTTCTCAGATCAAAATTCTAAAATAAAAAAAATTGTGTATGACATGCCAGCCAGAGACCAGCCATATGCTATGCATTACTTCACTTACGGGTATACCACCGTGAGCAAGGTGGTAAGGGGAAGCATTTGCTCGCATCATTCCAGTGTTCACCTATGTCTAGATGCATACATCAGAAATTTCTAAGGTTAAAATTTAGAGTATATGTGCTGAGGCAAGATGCCCACATGGATATGTGTTGGGGTAAAACGTTCACTGGTCAATAAAAAAAATTTTATTCCACAGAAAAAAGATCACCAAATATGGGATCAGTGATACAGGGATTAACAAAACAATAAACAAGATTCTCCAACTCCCTCTCTGCCTTCTCCACCATGTCGAAGCGGCGATCTTCATGAGGATTTGATCCCTATCGGTCAGAGTCGTTCCCATCAGCAAAGGCGGATATGACGTCCTGCTGAGCCCGCATTTGACTTAGCAACTGAACAGAACGGTCCTTCAGAGGCTGGGTAATCAAATGTGCCTCATAAAAGCACTCGATCTTGTCCTCCGCTGCGTTGAGCATCGCCGGAGTCATCTCCGCTGGATGAGGGCGATGTCAGCAAGCACAGACAGGAAGATCATCCGTTGCCAAATGGAGACGATAGGAAGAGGAGAGCCTCTACAGACCAGAAGCTCGTACATCACCGTGTCACATTGGTCATCTGTGAGAATGGGATCTACTAAATCTGCCGCAAAACGAGGAACAATTCCCTCGATAGGTACCTTCCACGGTTGCCGACGAGCATGCGTATGATTGCAAGCCATAACTCTTGGTTTGTTAAAAATGGTTTTCTCCTTGTGAAGAAAGAGGAAAACATAGCTTCAGATTATAAAGAGAAGCATTCAAGCCTAGGCACAGAAAATGTTGTGCATGGTGGAGCTATATCCAAGTCCTGACAAAAAGGGCATCAGAAAAGAAAAGGCCGACTCATGAAAAATCAGAGCAAAAAGGTGAAACGATTCCTTCAGTAGCGCCTCACGTGCATGACATGTGAGCGCCAGTGCCGATTCTTTGCAGGATTAGAACCTGTAGCGGCGCCTCATGTGCATATCATGTGAGCGCCGGTGCTAGTTCAGGATTAAATCCTGTAGTAGGGCTTCATGCGCATGACACGTGAGCACCGGCACTAGTTTTTTTCATATATATAACAACACTTCACGTGAGGCACATATGAGCATTGGCATAAAGAAAATGGGGAGCTTTTCCATTCATACTTCGAAGAAATTTATACATTGGTGATAAAAAATGCTACTGCATCATATGAGGTCTACAACGGCAAGACGCTAAACTCCGGACACAGATTCTCAAACTCAAAAGAAAGTTTGAGCAGTGCACTTTCAGCCTCATCGACCATCTTTTTGTGCATCTTCTCTCGGAAGCAAGCGTCAGGGTCATCACTAATGTCCTCTACCCTCTGATATGCCGATACTATTGCTTTCTGCTGAAATACGCGGTGCAAGATGGTGATGAGATTATCTCTCCGTTTTTTTAAGATCAACCCTATCAAGTACACTGAATGTACCTTATCCTCAGCATCATCGAGCGCTTGAAGTGGCATAACTTCAAGACGCCCGGGTATAGCTTCCTAGATCGACCCAACGACGATCTTTAAAAAGGTAGAATGGCGGGGGAGCAATCGACCGTTGTAATTGTCGAAGCAATGCATCACATCAGCGCATTGGGCGTCAGTAAACTACTGGACTTGGCAGCGGTCTTGGATGTGAATCTCCTCGTAAGAGATAATCTCTTCAAGATCGTACAGATGACCAGCCATGGTACCTAAAAAAGGGGTTTAAAACCCTAAAGATAAAAATAATAATAATAAAGCATACAAGAACGAAAAAAGGAATAAAATTCCCAAAGTTCTTAAGATCCAAATCAGAGCCCAGCTCTGCAAAAAAAAATGGAATTAAATTCCCGTAAATAGTGGGATCAAATCCCAGAAATCCCCATGAGAAATATACTGGAATTAAATTCCAGAGAAACCTTCAGAAATCAAAGTCACGAACAGGGTAAAACCCTAAGATCTCTAAGACTCATGGTCTATCTAAATAAAAGTTTTTTTAAGATCTCTAAGAGATCATTCTAAGAAAAGAGCAAAGCTCTGTTAATGGGTAAAAATCCAAAACAAAAATGAAGGTTTTTTTATGGGTTGAAATTTGGTCATGATTCTTACCAAGTTTTTTGACAAAATTCAACTCTAAGAGTTTCTTTGGGGAAGAGATCCAAGCTCTAAAAAGAGAATTAAATTCTCAAGGAAGAAGAAAGAAGATGATGGAACGACAGTCATCTCAAGGGCCAAAGGCCTTATTTATAAGATGTGAAGGGATAGTTCAACTCCCGAGGAGATCAAACGGTGGAAAAAGGTGACACTAATGCACCCACGTGTAAATCACGTGAGAGCAACGGTAGGGGGTATTTGTTTCCCCAATATTTAAACATATTAAAAGAGCAAAGCTCTGGTGAAATTTAATGGGGCAGCGCCCCACGTGCTTCTCATAAGGGCGCCAGTGCCAATGTGCAAAGCACAGCTTATATAGCGCCGCACGTGCTCATCACGCGGGCGCCAATGTACAAAGCACAGGAATACCCATCATAATAACTAAATTCTTAAGTGGCACCCGCGTGCACAACATGTGAGCGCTGACGCCCAAGTAGAATTAAGTTCTACGATACTCTCTGTTAAACAGAGTCATTGGATCAAAAACCCAACGGAGATAATAAATCATCAAAATATAGATTTAAATTCTATTAGGAGAAAATATCTCCCAAATCTTTCTAAATAAGAAAGATACTCTCGGTTCGATCAATGATCGAATAATAGAATAAAATTCTATTTTGGGAATATATTCCCTCAATCTTTTCAAACAAAAAGATTGCTCTCTGTAAAACAGAGAACCCTTGGATTAAAAATCCAATGGTGATTAAAAATCACCACTTGACAGAATAAATTCTGTATATGGGAAAATATTTCCCCAATTTTGTTAAAAACATGAAAAACATATTCTGTAAAAACAGAAGTCATTGGATCAAAGATCTAATGGTGGGTAAAATTCCCCAAATCAATTTTGAGACCAATTAAATCAATTGGAATCTCTCAATGAGAGATTTTCTCAAAACTAATTAACAATCTGCATTCACTATATAAAGGACCCGAGACTTCAAGTCTCACACACATAAAGACCACAGATGGAAAGAACAGAGAATTCAATTCTCAAAGAAGAAGAGCTTCTTTCTCGAAACCCTAGGTAAAGAAAAGAGATCAAAATATCTCTATTACCTATAATATCATATCTAAGGGTTTAACTCTTTTAAAAAAGAACTTAGTTCTTTCTCCAGATCTGAGATCCACAAGACAAGTCATCCACAAGTTGAGAATTTAATTCTCATCAGGAAGATCTTGTTCTTGAGAATCAAAGATTCAGGGAAGAAAAAATTTAAAGAGAAAGAAGAGGGAGTTCAGAATACTTCAGGAACTCAGTTTCTTCAAATCAAGAACTTAGTTCTTTAAAAACTCAACTCGTGATCCTACAAAAAATAGTGACTTTGGCGAGCGTTAATAGTCAAAAAACCATTAACAGAGATTTAAGTTATCTAAAAATATCAACAGAGATTAAATCTCCATATAAAAAAGAGACTAGCGCCTCACGTGCTTCCCACGTGGACACCTTTTTAACAATGCCTAGCGCCTCACGTGAAAAACACGCAGGCACACAAAACAGAAGGCCAACGTCTCACGTGAAATACACGTGGGCACTGAATAAAAGTGCTCAGCACTTCATATACAGCCGAAGACAGCTAAGTGCCTAACACTGATTGGGCAGTGCCCAGCGCCTCATATGCTCCTCACATGGGCGCCATAATAAAAGTGCCCAGCACTCCATATACAGCCGAAGACAGCTAAGTGCTGATTGGGCAGCGCCTCACATTCTCCTCATGTGGGCGCCATAATAAAAGTGCTCAGCACTCCATATACAGCCAAAACGACTGAGTGCTTAGCACTAATTGGGCAGCGCCCAGCGCCATATGTTCACTTCACGTGGACGCCATAGGAAGTGCTTAGCACTTCACATTTAGTCAAAAGGACTAAAGTGTTCAACATCACCCATGACTGAAAGCTTCACATGACATATATGTGAGCATCAGAGTTCAAATAAGTGCTTAGCACTTTTACATAAAAAAGAAAAGGGCTGAACAAACAGAGCCTAAATAAGTGCTTAGCACTTTTGAATGAAAATGAAAGACTAAGTAGACTAAACCCAAATTGTTTAAGTCTCTAAAGTTTTCTTGCAGCTGAGCCCAAATACTTTTTTGCTGGATCTCAAGTAAAAATGATCCCAAAATATTATTAAGTTGATCTTAGTCCCAAACAAGACTAATGTATCCTTAGCGAAAACAAACTGAGCCGAAATGATCACTTATAGATTTAAGTTGATCTTAATCTCAAACCATATTGATGGTCCTTATATAACTAAAAACCCAAATCTAAAATATAAAGATTTGGACTAATCCGCTCCTATGGGCGAGGACATAAACTAGTCTCCGTATACAATCCACGGGCAACCAAAACAAACAAAACATACACACGACACGAAATGAACTGCCGGAGCAGGAGAAAGTGGTTATCGCAATGCGGTAACGTAATTATCTGCAGGGGCTTGCGTCTGCAGGGAAGAGCGTCCCCACAATCAAAAACCCCTTATAAAATGAGGGGGAGTCTGATGAAGTCTGCTACAATGGCCGCATATATCCAAACCTCCGATATTTGGTGCCATAAATCAACTTGGTATCTTTGGAGAGGTGGATGGATAAATCCAAATAGAATTTGCCCCTAAACTCAGGCAAGACGATCCATCCCAGTTCATCCCTGTCATTCGGCGATGAACATGAGGGCTCCTTACCAATGGTCAGAACCCTATCAATGAAGGTCATGCTGTCCCCAACCATGAGCGGACGTAGATGCAATTGCCGAGCCTCTCACTGTGTTGGGTCTGGAGAAGAACCGTCGACCAATTGCATGACCCAAGTGAAGTTGTACCCTTCATAAAATCTAGGTCGTTTATGCACACCAAAAGCACCCAGCACATGCATTTCGATCCACAAGGTGAAGTAATGCAAAAGGAGATTTACGGGCTTCAAACCCGGCTGGGCGGTGTCGGCCGCTATACTTAGGCCATGATACAAGTGGGCCAGTCCAGCAACCCCAACAGCCATACCGTCCCCGCCGCGATGCGATGAGCCGGATAGAAGACAGATGGTCTCATATAGCGAAGGTGCATCGGGAGCGCAAACTAGCTCAACCATAAGGCAATAAAGCCTATGAAAAACGTCTCCTCATCAATATCCGGAGAGGCAATCTCTGCAAAAGGGATGATGGGGGTATCCGGAATAAAAATCCGCCTCTGCAGCTGGAAATTTGTCCGAACCAAACCCGAACGGATCATCGAGCTTGGCAAACTTCGTAACTTTCTTCGATAAAACCTCCGGACGAAGGAAACGGGCGATAAAGTCCGTAAAGCTAACTCCATGCCCCACGGACTCCAGAAACAAGCTATCATAAATATTTAGCACTTTGATCAAACTCAGGAACTTGTGTCGAATAGCATTTTCCGGGGTAAGTCCCGTGACTAACGATTCAGTGGCGAAGATGTACTCGTCAGGAGGAAGCATCTCCTCGTAATGCTCCCCTCTGACGGGTAATCCGAAAATTTCTGCGAATTCTTCCAGCGAGATCGATACCTCACGGTCCAATGAAAGAAATGTGTGGGTCAGAATATTCCACTTCTCCAAGAAGGATTTAACCCACCACACACGAGGAGTGTGATAATAAAAGAGAGACGCGTAGACCGCCGGGTACAACCCGGTCTTCAGCAGAGCGACTTCTTGGCCGACAAAATGTAAAGGGCCAATTGGAGATAACCAGCCGGATGTCGAGGGGTCATTCCTATTGTATAAACCTGACCCCAAGGACGCGCTTCTCCTTGACACATGCGACGCCCTAAAATATCTAGGGCCATCGGCGGCTGGACTGGTATCGACGCCATGAAAGGTTGGAGACGACCTTCCGCGGTCCAATTGAGCTCTTCCACTGCATAAGTGACCTGCGGAGGGTTAGCTTAATGAATTGACCAGATCGGTTCCGATAGCACCGCACAAGTGAAGCTGCGCCGACCCCGGATAATATAACTATACCCCGACCCCCATAAGTGAAGAGATTTCTGCTCTGGATTGTAGTCCCGGATTAAAGCAATGACTTCACGATCTGTAGGCGCATCGGCAAAAACGCTCTCCGAACGAATGTTAGGGAAAAAGGAACTAGAAGCCATACTATCTGAAAAGAAAAACCCGTAAAGAGTTCATTATCGGCATAATATAATTAACTACAACTAAGGGCCTTAACATTTTCAGTACACCCAAATCTGCACTCCATTATGGTATATTAAAATCACTACAGTCCAAAAAGGAAAAAACAGTGGTCCCCACAAAATCAAAATGGTGGCTCGTCAATGATGAGACATGCACCCATCGTGAATCCAAAAGGATTCTCATTAAATGAATATTCACATTGAGCAGTGGAGTTAAAAACTCATAATGTTCTCGAAAAGCGAGTTCTACAATAGATTCAAATCTGTAAGAAGAGTATTAGAACCCTAAAAAGGAATAGGAAGGGGGAATAAAATTCCCCAAAGTTCCAAAAATTTTCAGAGTTAAGCTCTGTAAGACAAAATGGAATTAAATTCCACAGATAATAGGATTAAATCCCAGAAATCCCCATGTTGGGAGTGTTGGCTCAAAAATTACATCCTGTTGACCAAGTCAAAATCAAAGTAAACCCCAAACCAAATGGGCCCAAGCCCAGGTCAAGACCGAGCATGAAAGGGACCGGCCCCATGAAAAAATAATGAAGCCATAAATTAGTTTAATATAATTTTTTTTGGAATAAACGTATGTAAAATGGGCAAAAAGCCAAAATTTTGAAAACCTTATGGCTTAAGTGCAAAAATAAATAAACACATAAGGTATGGAGTGGCACAAGTGCCATTTGGCAAAGCCCAGGGGGCTATATGTAAAGTGTGTAGCCTATAAAGGCAAACATGAGGAAAAAAAATCAAAAAGAACTTTTTCATTCTCTAAAAAAAAAAGTCTAGGGTTTTGTGCCTCCTTCTCCTTCCTCAAGATTTTATACCTTCTTCCTTTTTATCGAATTAAATAAAGAGTTTCACTCTTCTTTTCCCAAAAAGGAATAGTTTTTCACCTTAAAACCCATAAAGGAGAGCTCAGATCTCCCATCAGATCTCTAAAAGGAGAGATTTTTAAGTCTCACCCATTTTTTTCCTTTAAGATTCAGCCAACAGAGAGGAGGAAGAAGGAGTCCCATCTTCAGAAATCCCACTTTGTGAAAATTAAAGGCTCAAGAGAAAATCCAGGGCTTAAGAGAGAAGAAAGAGGTCCCCTTTCATCATCTCCGAAAATCTCTTAAGGGTTTAACTCCACAAAAAAAATAATAATAACAAAATAATATATCCTTTTTTTAGGAGTTTAACTCCAAAATTCAATCAGGAAGTACAGCTCCCAGTGCAGAGGCTAAGCCCCTTTTTCTTTTTTTTTAGGAGTTTAACTCCAAAAGTCAATTGGGAAGTACAACTCCCTGTGCAGGGGTTAAGTCTATCTTCCCCTTTTTTAGGAGTTTAACTCCAAAAGTAAATCGGGAGTACAACTCCCAGTATAGGGGCTAAGCCCATTTTTCTGCGGACGCCCAGCGCCCACGTGCCGGCCGCATGAGGCGCTGGTGCCTAGCACCCACATGCCAAGCACGTGAGGCGCTGGCGCCCATGCGTCCTTAGGACGCCACTCCCTTTTTTTTATATAATACACTCCACACTCAAAACACGTCCCCCGTTAGAAAAACCCTCTCGATGAGGCCGATAGGCAGAAAGACCCCTCAGTCCATGTAGAGTCAAGCTCAGAAACCGAGGAAGAGCCGACTTTCCGCCTCAGGACCGCAGAGCAAGAGCTACTTCAAGAACTTCGAAAACAGTTCGGGAACAAAGATAAAAAGATGGCCAAGTTCTATTCAAAATTTGACGACTTAACGAACGTTGTGATGTAGCTCATAGCTCAAATTGCTCGGATGCCTCCCAATCAAGCACAAGTCTCTACTCATGAGCTGGGTGATGACAACCCGAAGCAACCGATGCATGTCCCTTTGGGTCCAAGATTGGCGAGCCACACGAAAACCGGCCACATTCCGCTTCCGGGGATGCCTTGGCCCCAAATAGCACCATCCCGCTAACATAAGATTGGATAATGGATTTGGTCACTAGCAAAGTAAAAACATTGGCAGCCGAAGCCGAAGCTCAGAAAGAAATCGGCAGTAGTGGGGGGCCATATCCCGCACAGTACGATCTGATCGAGTTCCCGAGCGGCTACATCATTCCTAAGTTGGGAAGATTTGACGGGATGGGAAATGCAAATCGGCATGTCACCCACTTTAAAGCGTCGTGCGGAAATATATGGGGCAATGATGCACTCCTTCTTCTTCTTCAGTTTGTCAACATCCTGACCGGTGTCTCTTTTGACTGGTACGCAAGTAAACCAGATGGGTCCATCACTACTTTCGCCAAAATGGAGTCTCTGTTTCGGAAAAAATTCATGAGTGTTAGTGACAAAATCTCCATTGCTGACCTCGTGAGAACCAAGACGGGGAAAAACGAAAGCAACACGGACTTTATTACCCGATGGCGCAACCTCACTGTTAAGTGCGAACCGCCGCTAGAGCAGAACCAGTCCGTCGGCCTCCTTATTAGGAACCTCAGCAATTAGATGGTCCCATTCTTATGTACAGAAGTCCTCAAGACGTTTCAAGAGCTGACCAAGAAAGTCCAAATGCTGGAATGCTCAAAGCAAGAATCTACCCCGGACTCTCAGAGAGACAAGACTTGGAAGAGTAAGAGGGACGACAACCGTAGAAGCGATAATTCCAGCAATACCATGTCTTCAATGCGTCCGACAATGAAGACAAGTGAAAAGCAGGCGAATCCAAAACCAACCGGTCTCGAAAGCCAGTGCTGGGAGGAGAAGGGCCTTCCCTAGAGAAGAAAAAGAACAAGGTTTACTCTTTCAGAAGGGACAAGGTCCGCAAGATATTCAAAGATGCCTTGAACAACGGTCTACAATTCGAAAAGACCTCATGAAGCAAAAATGACCGATAATCCTCTATATTGCCCGTACTACCGAGTAGTGTGCCATGCGATCGAGAATTGCTATATTTTCAACGACTGGGTCGAAAAGCAGTACAAGACTAGGGAGATCGAGTTGTCTAAGAGTGTGTTGGTGAACAACTAAGCTGCAACCACCAACTTCATACAGACACAAGTTGAAGCCTTCTAGGAGCAGACAGCTGAACCCGCTACCCTGAGGAATGAAACTAACTCGCCGCAGTCTTCATGGAGCATGCACATGTCTAAAAAGATGAAGAAGATACTAAAGCTACTTCAGAAAGAGTCCAGAATGGAATGGGAGGGTCAGAAGGAGCCCACTGTTCCAGCTACCAATTTGGCTCAATTAGGCTCAAAATCTAAAAATCCCAAGAAGAAGAAAAGTGGGCTCGACATGAAAAAGAGTCTGCCGGGAGATCGACCGTTCAAAAATATATCGATTCCCTCGAAGACTATAAACAGAAAGAAAGAACTCTAATTCAATTGAAGGAGTTCTTCCCCGTAGAAGCGGCTGAGATTCTAGAGGAGCTAGAAGAAGACTCCGATAACGAGATTCCTATAGTGACCTACTACGTCGTCCACCTTGGTAACGACTCTGAGGAAGAACTCTGTTTTCCCAAGGGGACGAGGAGTTCGTCACAAAGGCCAACCAAATCCAGCTCTGAAGCGGCAAGGCTCTACCGCCAAATCAAGGCAACGCCCCAAAAAGGAAGGAAAAACAAGTCTCTAATGAAGAAGGTGGCGGGGAGCCGGCTCATGAAAATTTGAGTCCTTCCTCGGTGGACTATAATGTCTTGGATCATCTTCAAAAGCTTCCGTCTCTCCTGAGCATTTACGATACCTTGGTCATATCTAAGGAGCTTAGAAATGTTCTCATTCACGCACTACAAACTCCGAGCGGTACCAGGCTCGCTTTTCGGAAATTGATATGAAAGAAGCCCAGTACATTCTGCATACAGCCGCGGTCACATTTAAAGATGAAGACCTGTTACTAGGAACAGCTGAGCACAACCGACCGCTTTACGTGATAGGGTACAGCGATTGAGACTGGATTAATCGTATATTGATTGATCCAGGGTCTTTAGTGAACATCATTAACTTGCGGACTCTGAAGAGTTTGTCAATGGATGCCCGACACCTATCAAGGGAAAGGATTTGTAAGTCAACGTTACACACCCCACAAGATGCGGGGAGGCGGAATAGGTAAAACAATCATTTTGTTCAAAGTAATATTGACAATCAAACGGATCTTTGTTAAACCCTAACTAACAAACTATCTAGAAGTAATTAACTACTATGATAGATGATTATACCACAAGATACTAGTCCTTCTTGTTCTTGTTGTTCACCTCCTCGTCGGCCTCCTCGATGTAATAGAAGATCCACCCGAGAGTTCCTTCTTCAAGCTTTAACCTCTAACTTGAGGTAACTAAGTGGCTAGGATTGTTAATCCAAGTGTCCTAGAGGATATAGAGATTGATTAAGGATCTATTAGTCTTGCTAACCCTATGGTTCTTAAATCATGAAAGGATTAGGGTTAGGTTGAAGAAGATGAAAGCTTGAGGAGAGAGAATGTATTTGTGATAATGAATTGAACTTGAGTCATTTGGATAATATCATGAAGCATGAAAATATCTAAGCAATAAATTATCGACCATGATTCATTAATTACCTTGAGATGAATCACCCCATGACTCATGGTGCAATTAATGAAAATAACACATCATCTCTCTACCTCATTAAGTTTAATTCATAAATGAATTAAAACTAAATGAGTCACCATTCTTCTAGAAGCTTCCCGACTAATTACAAGAATGCTCCTCCCATCTGTGTTCACGAAAAACACGGTTATACTGAGACTGCATAAATCCAATAATCCAATACTAGAATTTGGCTTAAACCAAAGCCTGCTAGTATAATCTGTCCGAACATCATACGTGCACAAGTACACGTATATGTCCGAATCCTGTCGTAAAACCATACGACCTCTATATCGTTTCGCCTGAAGTAGGGAAACCCTCTGTGTGGGACTCTAAAGACTCAACACTATGCTGGCAGTGAGTTTAACCATAGGCCGCAAGCGGTACTAGCTGTACGTAACGGTCCCCAGGTAGATGTCGATAAGAAGGTCGATGAGGAAACCCATCCGAACTCCTACTGAGCCTGATGCGACAATCTCCGTACAGTTCGGTCTGTTCATCTAAGACTATCGCATATCGGGCCTAGGGGGCGGCAAGCGTCAGTCCCCTAAAAGCGGTATAAGTCGTGTCGGAGTGAAGCCCATTACATCTTGAGAAAATACTGGAACACCAGCTAGTAAATCTCGCTTGCCTTGGCTAGGGACCTTGCGTAATGGCTCTCCAAACACAGCGCGATATCAACTCCCAATACCGGGAGAGACGAATCCTATCTAACCGCCACTGCCTCCAAGTGCTTCGGGAATGCACCCAACTGCTACCTGTTTGCACGACTCAGTCGAGCCGTGGTAGGGTAGCAATCTAAGAACAGTGGGAACACACTCGAGGCGAAGCAGCAGTGTCAAGTCTACGGACTATGCTGTACTCATGCCACCTGGGAACTGTTAACTGATGACTGGTATAATACCAACCAACAGTTCCCTGCGAGTCTTGTCCGGTGTACCCGTAACCCAACGAGCACCTGCATACTATCTCCAGTACAACGTACTAATGGCTGTGGGATAGACTATTTCCCCTGCTGGGACGAGAAGTGTACACACTAGTCTACTTCGGAGTATCGATACCCTGTCTCGATAATCCTACGACTAGGGACCTGAAAATGGATGTGCTTATAGACTACCCAGCCCCCACTAATGTGACTGCCATCACAATGCTGGTTGTCAAGCAAGATCCTAAGGGCTCTATCAATATGTATTCGTGATATGCTAAAAGAAAAATATACACATATTAAGATAGATATAAACCAAGTAGCATACTACTATGTTGAGCAAGACTGTTAATACAACTGTGAATATCCCAAGCTTCCATTAAGTAATATACAAGCTAGTATGATACAATAATGGCCCCTAGGGCATATACACTAACAATCTCCCACTTGCACTAGGGCCATGTACTGGCGTATCGCAGACCTATCATCTCGAATAGCCTCTCGAACTGCGTCTGAGGTAAGGCCTTTGTGAATGGATCTGTAGTGTTCTCCCTTGTAGCAACTCTCCGGACCTCGATCTCCCGGCGATCTATGATCTCCCTAATCAGGTGATACTGCCTCAAGATGTGTCTGGACTTTTGATGGGACCTGGGTTCCTTCGCTAAAGCTATAGCCCCGTTGTTATCACAATACAAAGGTATTGGATCAACAATGGATGGAACCACCTGAAGTTCTGTTAAGAACTTCTTTACCCAGACTGCTTCTTTTGCGGCATCAGAAGCCGCGATATACTCCGCTTCCATCGTCGAGTCAGCAACGGTGTCCTGCTTGGAACTCTTCCAACACACCGCCCCTCCATTGAGGGTAAAGACATAACCTGACATGGACTTGGAGTCATCCTTGTCACTCTGGAAGCTGAAGTCAGCAAAAACCTCGATCAGGAGGTCTTTTCCGCCATAAACCAAGAACATATCCTTAGTCCTTCTTAGGTACTTGAGAATGTTCTTTACTGCTATCCAGTGCTTCTCCCCTGGGTCTGACTGATACCTGCTTACCACGCTTAGTGCGTAAGCTACATCTAGTCTGGTACACAACATCGCATACATTATAGAGCTTACCGCAGAAGCGTAGGGTATAATGCACATGCGATCCCTCTCTAAATCAGTCTTGGGAGACATCTCTTTGGAAAGGGTGATTCCGTGACAAGCCGGTAAATTACCGCGCTTAGAATCTTCCATACTGAATCTTTTCGGTATAGTGTTGATATATCTGGACTGCGAAAGTCCCAACATCCTCTTAGATCTATCACGATAGATCTGGATCCCCAGAATGTAAGAGGCATCACCCAGGTCTTTCATGGAGAACCTGTGTGATAAGAATCATTTGACAGATTGTAGCATAGGAATGTCATTTCCTATCAAGTGAATGTCATCCACGTACAAGACGAGGAATACGGCAGTTCATGCTGCAATCTTACTATAAATACATGGCTCATCTGGATTTTTGATAAAGTTATATTCTTTGACCGTTTCATCAAAACAGATGTTCCAACTCCGCGATTCCTGCTTTAGTCCATAAATGGACTTAAGCAACTTGCACAATTTCCTGCTGCTCCCACTCTGATTGAAACCTTCTAGCTGATCCATATAGACCCACTCGTCCAAATTTCCATTTAGAAAAGTCGTCTTTACGCCCATCTGCCAGATCTCATAATCATGGAAGACAGCAATGACAAGAAGGATCCGAATGGATTTGAGCATAGCCACTGGAGAAAAAGTTTCGTCATAGTCCAAACCAGGCCTTTGACGAAAACCCTTTGCAACAAGTCTAGCCTTATAGGTTTCCACCTGTCCATCTACACCAATCTTCTTTCTGAAGATCCACTTGCATCCTATGGGTTTTACCCCATCAGGAGCAAAGTCCAAAGTCCATACTTTGTTGGTGTACATGGACTCCATCTCGGTCCGCATTGCATCCAGCCATCTTGCCGAGTGGTCGCTCTGAATGGCCTGCTGGAAGCTAGTAGGTTCATCATTATCAATGAAGCAATCCTCTCTATCCCCGTCTATGAGAAAACCGTAGTATCTCTCAGGTGGATAAGATGGCCTACTACTCCTGCGGAGGGGTGCGGGAATGTCCTGTTCTTCTTGAACTTCTGGTTCTACCAAGCTTTCAGTAGTAGCTTGTCGCTCTGGAATTTCTTCCAGTTCTATTGCGCTCCCACTTGTTTCCTTTTCTAAAAACTGTTGTTCTAGAAAATGGGCATTACGAGAAACAAAAACCTTTTGTTTCTCTGCGTAATAGAAAAAATACCCCTTGGAGTTCTTTGGATATCCTACAAACTTACACTGTACTGAGCGTGCCTCGATTTTGTCCACATGCTGCTTTTTAACAAAAGCTGGACATCCCCATATCTTGAGATATTGAAGATAGGGTTTCTTCCCACTCCATATCTGATATGGTGTGGTAGGCACAGTCTTGGTAGGAACACTGTTCAAAAGATACGCAGCTGATTCTAGTGCAAAACCCCAGAAAGATCGCGGTAACTCAACATTACTCATCATGGAACGTACCATATCCAATAGGGTTCAGTTCCGTCTTTCCGATACACCGTTATGTTGTGGAGTGTATGGAGGGGTAAACTGAAAGAGAATTCCATTCTCTTTTAGGTAATCCAGGAACTCGGCACTTAAGTATTCACCACCTCGATCAGATCTCAGTGTCCTTATACTTTTGCCGGTTTGGTTTTCTACTTCATTCTTATATTCTCGGAATTTCTCAAAGGCCTCGGATTTATGTTTCATCAAGAAAATGAATTCATACCTAGAGAAATCATCCGTAAAAGTAATGAAATATGAAAAATCGCTTCTTGCATGTGTAGACATTGGACCACATATATCGCTGTGTATGAGTCCTAAGAGCTCTCTCGCTCTTACTCCATGTCCAGTGAATGGAGTTTTTGTCATTTTTCCTTTGAGACATGATTGACAAGTGGCATAAGATTGATATTCGAACGGATCCAAATATCCTTCTTTATGTAACTTAGTTAACCTTTTCTCATTGATGTGACCCGGTCTACAATGCCATAAGAAAGCCTGATTTTTATCTGGAGACTTTCTTTTTAGTGTGTTTTGGACATTGAAAATCTGCAATTGTTTTAACACGTATATACCGTTATTTATTGCACCGGACCCAATCAAACCATGATTAAGGTGGATGTTAACATCGCTTACAAACATGAAATCATAACCTTCTTTTGATAATAACGATACTGATATGATATTACACGTTAAATTAGGTACACAAAAACAGTTGCGCAAAACCAAAATATGTCCACTCGTCAATCCAAGGTGATAATCCCCTACGAACATAGCATCCACGCTCGCTCCGTTAGCAACCTGAAGGGTCTTATCACCAGCCTTCAGTACTCTACGGCTTCTCGGTGCCTGCAATGAATTGCATATATGAGATCCTAATCCGGTATCCAATACCCAGGAAGTAGAGTTGATTGACAGACAATTTTCAATTACAAACACACCTGAAGCCAAAGCCACAACTTGCCCTGTGTCCTGGTTCTTGGCATTCCAAGCTTTGCAATCCTTCTTCCAATGGCCTTTCCTATGATAGTGGAAGCACTCTTCCTTTGCTACTACCGGCACCGCAACCTTTTCCTTTCCTTTGACTCCCACCTTACCAACACCACCTCTTGGTTTGGTAGCGGCCTTCTTCTTCCTTCCTTTGGTCCTTGCCTTAGACCTGGAAGAGGAAGCACCACGAACAAACATAGCGGGTGTTTTCCTTGCTTTCTGCAAGGTGCCCTCTGCACTCCTCAACATGTTAAGGAGTTCTGAAAGTTCAACTTCTTTACCTTGAATATTGAAATTCAAGATAAACTGGGCATAGATGGAAGGAAGGGACTGAAGAACCAAGTCTGTATACAACTCGTTCTCTAATGTTGTCCCGAGATCCGCGAGCTCCTCAATGTAGCCAATCATCTTAAGGACATGTTCCCCTACAGATGATCCGACGGCCAGCCTCGACTGAAACAAATTCTTTGAGGTCTCGTATCTAACTATACGAGATTGCTCTCCATACAGTTCCTTGGTGTCGAGAAATATGGATTCAAGATCTATATTCTCGTGCCTCCTCTGATGTTCATTATCCATAGAGGCAAGCACGATGCATTTGGCCTTTGCGCATTCTATCTCCCAGGTCTTGCGGATTTCCTTATCCGCGACACTGGATTCTGGACCTGGGACGGTAGGAGCTTTAGTAGTAAGTACATACCCTAATTTGTCATAAGTGATTGCCATCTTGACATTCCTGAACTAATCTTTATAGTTTGGCCCTGTCAAAATATTTTTTTCTAATAATAACTTAAGGCCCATCATGTTCTTGGTCGCTGCAATTAGGAGAGAGAGAAGAAAACACTTTAGCATGATGCTCTTGCAAGTTTAGAGTGGTTTTTAGTTCATTTAAATCGGATGGCTCCCACCGTTTCTCGAATCCATCCTCAAACCATAAAAGAAGAACTAGTCAGGACTATTCTCACCGTACAATACTTGCTTAACCGTTCAGCCAGGCCAGTGTCGGTACTTCGAGGGAGGTTTTACGACGCTTTCGCGAAGTTCCTTAATTAAATAACCTCTTCCCCCTGGGGGCGTAGCCCCGCTGACACCTTTCTCGACACCTACTTGGTTTATAGCACTGATCGTCAAGTTAAAGAGTCTCCCGATGAGTAGCATATACTCACAGTAGGATCGGGATCCAAATATCATCGTGTGATAAAGCTGAAGGAATCCTACCAAAATTATCACACTCCAAATGGTATGCAACTCTAGCAAGTTTCGGTTTCTTTAGAAACTCCCGATATTTATTTTTGCCCCATGCTCTTATGACCTTGACGTTGGCCAAAATATCATAAGTCACATGTCAAGTTTTACCCATCATTATCTTGTTAATTTGAACCCACCCGTACATACCCCTGACGTTGGCCAAATGGCAGTACGACTGTCCCAAACCAACCCATCTATCTATGGAGCAGATGAATACCCAGCAGCTACCAAACACTATACCTTGGCGTTGGTCAAAATACATAGCTTGAATACTACTGAATACCCAAATGAAATGACGGAGGGCTATGAAAGGTTTTGGCGAAACCGTGAACGTGGTGAACTTGATATAATCGAAGGAATCTGATAGCTTTTAAAAGGAGTGCTTTAAGCTCCGCAATTAAAAAATCTGCTGTTTTGAAATAACTGAGTGGTTTCTTTTAAATTGTTCCAACGATTCAACTTTAGTTTATTTTCTATGCATTAATATAATTCGTCCCATCAATTAACCTATCATTGCAGGAAACAACGAAAATACAACGTCCGCTTATGCCATCCGCATTCGCCACTGGGCCCCGTCATTGACTCGTTAGGTTACTTAACTAACGACAGAGCGGGGGCTGGGCTAGCGCGGATGCAAAACATAAGCAACGCCTACTAGATATCATATATAGATATTGTACATTCGTTAGACGCAATAATAGGCATTCCAGATCATAGATGAACATATTGGATATTCTAGGAATCTGCATTTCCTTTGAGCCTGCAATGAAAGACGGATTACATAGTTGTGATGAATAGCCAACCCCACCCTAGACCCCTACGGGTACGGCAAACTACCCGTAAAGTACCCGAAGTGAAGCGGTCTCCCTCAACGACGTGAGTAGGCCACTAAGCACTTCAAAGTACCCGGTAGTTTGTGCACCCCACCTTGGGTCTATCCTAGGAGCAGAAAACAGTAAATGAATTAATACAACGGTGGCTACAACCTCAACCCAGATGTTCCACGTAAAAGAATATTACAACAAATTACAATTTACATTTGAATGAAATAAACACTCTTCTCACATCCCCGGCTATCTATTCACGACAATCCAACAAGTTCATATCCACAAACATAAATTAACCATTACAGAAATGTGCAACCCCCTGCTAACCGACATACTAGCAATTAGGGGAGGTTTACGAACACATACAACACAACACAGATATAATCCAGTTAGCCAAAATTCTTAGAATTTCGATCAAGCACCACATATAAATCTACTCCAAATAATTCTCTGTGCATAAAAATCTTAAGCAGAAACAAAACATCCCAGAAAACACAATATCAACACAAAAGAATAACTGAATAAATTTGGTTTGACTCGGTGTCAACTTGGCCACGGATCCGCGGCGGATCGCTTGGATCGGCCACGGTTCCGCGGTGGTTTGGACGAGTCACGGTCCCAAATTTCTTCACAATTCTTAAAAATCCCTGCTTGTATTTTTAAGGTTCCTGAAAAAAATTTTAGACCCCAATTTAAAATCGGCAGAAACTTGGTGAAAATGTCGTTTTTTCGGGATTAAATTGCGATTGAATTTCTAAAGACTTTGCTAACATGTTAGTTATGGTTTAACCTGGCTCTGATACCACTGTAAGTCAACGTTACACACCTCACAAGATGCGGGGAGGCGGAATAGGTAAAACAATCATTTTGTTCAAAGTAACATTGACTATCAAACGAATCTTTGCTAAACCCAAACTAATAAACTATCTAGAAGTATTTAACTACTATGATAGATGATTATAGCTCAAGATACTAGTCCTTCTTGTTCTTGTTGTTCACCTCCTCGTCGGCCTCCTCGATGTAATAAAAGATCCACCCGAGAGTTCCTTCTTCAAGCTTTCACCTCTAACTTGAGGAAACCAAGTGGTTAGGATTGCTAATCCAAGTGACCTAGAGGATATAGAGATTGATTAAGAATCTATTAGTCTTGCTAACCCTATGGTTCTCAACTTATGAGAGGATTAGGGTTAGGTTGAAGAATATGAGAGCTTGATGAGAGAGAATGTATTTGTGATAATGAATTGAACTTGAGTCATTTGGATAATATCATGAAGCATGAAAATATCTAAGCAATAAATTATCAACCATGCTTCATTAATTACCTTGAGATGAATCACCTCATGACTCATGGTGCAATTAATGAAAATAACACATCATCTCCCCACCTCATTAAGTTTAATTCATAAATGAATTAAAACTAAATGAGTCACCATTCTTCTAGAAGCTTCCCGACTAATTACGAGAATGCCCCTCCCATCCATATTCATGAAAACACGAATATACCAAGACTGCATAAATCCAATAATCCAATACTAGAATCTGGCTTAAACCAAAGCCTGCTAGTATAATCTGTCCGAACATCATACGTGCACAAGTACGCGTATATGTCCGAACCCTGTCGTAAAACCATATGACCTCTATATCGTTTCGCCTGAAGCAGGGAAACCCTTTGTGTGGGACTCTAAAGACTCAACACTACGTTGGCAGTGGGTTTAAGTACAGGCAGCAAACGGTACTAGCTGTACGTAACGGTCCCCAGATAGATGTCGATAAGAAGGTCGATGAGGAAACCCATCCGAACTCCTACTGAGCCTGATGTGATAATCTTCGTACAGTCCGGTCTGTTCGTCTAAGACTATCGCATATAGGGCCTAGGGGGCGGCAAGCGTCAGTCCCCTAAAAGTGGTATAAGTCGTGTCGGAGTGAAGCCCATTACACCTTGAGAAAATACTGGAACACCTGCTAGTAAATCCCGCTTGCCCTGGCCAGAGACCTTGCGTAATGGCTCTCCAGACAAAGCGTGGTATCAACTCCCAATACCGGGAGAGACGAATCCTATCTAATCGCCACTGCTTCCAGGTGCTTCGGGACTGTACCAAATTGCTACCTGTTTGCACGACTCAGTCGAGCCGTGGTATGGTAGCAATCTAAGAACAGTGGGAACACACTCAAGGCGAAGCAGCAGTGTCAAGTCTACGGACTATGCTGTACTCATATCACCTGGGAACTGTTAACTGACGACTGGTATAATACCAACCAACAGTTCCCTGCGAGTCCTGTCCGGTGTACCCGTAACCCAACGAGCACATGCATACTATCTCCAGTACAACTTACTAATGGCTGTGGGACAGACCATTTCCCCTGCTAGGACGAGAAGCGTACACACTAGTCTACTCCGGAGTATCGATGCCCTATCTCGATAATCCTATGACTAGGGACCTGAAAAAGGATGTGCCTGTAGACTACCCAGCCCCCACTAGTGTGACTGCCATCACAACGCTGTTAGTCAAGCAAGATCCTAAGGGCTCTATCAATATGTATTCGCTATATGCTAAAAGAAACATATACACATATTAAGATAGATATAAACCATGTGGCATACTACTATATTGAGCAAGACTGTTGATACAACTGTGAATATCCCAAGCTTCAATTAAGTAATATACAATCTAGTGTGATACAATAATGGCCCCTAGGGCATATACACTAACAGGATTGTTATTCAAGGATTCAATCAAAATTGCCAGCAAGTTATGGGATCCATAGCTCTGCCGATCAGGTTCGGGAACCTACAAATTGAATCCAAGATATATGTGATCGACGCCGACACGTCCTATAAGATTCTCATGGGAAGGCCATAGCTTCACGATTACAGTATCGTTCCGTCAACTCTCCATCAATGCATGAAGTATACAAAAAATGGAGAAGAAAGACGCATTGATGGAGACATCCAGCCGTTCGGTGTGCATGAAGTCCGATATGAAGATTCTCGGTGTAGGGTTATTAGGCACTAGAACAAGGTTCTACAAGGCATCAACCATGCCAAAATCAAATTTTTCAAGTGTCAACAACCCAAGCAAGATCTTAAACTAGAGATTAGGCAAAACAATTAACATGTAAACAACTTTACTTCTAAGAGATAGGGATTAGAACCTTTGTAGTCCGTTCCTTCGCTTCATAAGCTCTGTGTTGAGGCCCCTTCACTGCGATCAACATGAACTCTGACTCACGAGTGGCTCCATGAGGTAAATGAGACACCTTGCTTGTAGTCTTCATGATCTAAGATGATCTACCTTGAAGAATCTCAAACCCAAGCTTACACTTCACTAAACAACTTATTAGAGAAGTGAACACCCTAATCTAAGTGGTTAGAATAGATGAGGATGATGAGGTAGGAATTTTGCTCTCTTTTGTTTTCAAATTCTCACTCAATATCATCACAAAAGAAAAACCTAGTGAAGCTTTTTCAAGAGCTCAAGGAAGAAGAAGATGAAAACAATTCCTTTTGTGATGAATAATGAATTATTCTTGTAGTTACAAATCCAACCAAGGGTTAAGAATGATAGAGATAACCTTTGTAGAGAATAAACTAAAGGTTAAGGTTTGGTTTGGGTTAAATAATATCTTCACAAAATATCAATCTTAAGACAAAGTCAAAGCTTCATGAAGCTTCATGGAAGCTTCATGCAAAAGCTAACCCTAATCCAAACCCTAACCAAGTTTAAACCCTAAACCTTTGTTAAATTTGTTACCCTAACATGTTACAATATTATATATCTCATATACAATATATTTTGTAACAGAAGAAAATAATATAATTAACATATATCGCATATATATCAATGTATTATCCCGTGAGAAAATGGATCAATAAAGCGAGCTTATATTAGTTAACATAACGTAATATATCACATATATAATTATACATTAAATTATCGAATCAACACTTGATCCGATAACCCGGCTATATTACGTATAACCGACTAATATAACATGTACCAATTCATTGAATCAACACTTGATCCGATGACCCGGCTATATCACATATACCCGCGCCGATATCACATATCGCGAGAATAGAATACGGTATCACATATCGTATTATTCTCGGTCCCGCACATATCACATATATGCTCCTACTCCGTTTTTCCTGAGCCAGGAAATCTCTGTGTAGGACTCTAAAGAATCGTCAATACGCCGGCAGTAGGTGATGATCATATCAAACACCCACAAGCTGCAAGCGGTCAGCTAAACGTAACAGCCACCCAGGTATTGAGCAATCAGAAGATCAACAAGCAAGCCTGTACATTCTCCTGTGAATCTAATCAGTAACACTACCGTACAGTCCGATCTCTTCGTCTGATATGTCGCATATCAAGTCTAGGGGTGGTAAACGTCAGACCCCAGTAACCGATAAGTCGTGTCGATGTGAGGCTCATAACAGGTCGAGAAACTACTGATAACTCTTACCAGTAGCACTCCATATCAACCCTAGCCAGGGACTTCCAGTTATAGCCAATCGAACACAGCACAACATCAACTCCCTATACCGGGAGAGACGAAACCCCTCCTATCGCTCATTGCCTCCATGTGATTCGGTACTGTACCCAAAAGCCACTGTTTTGCATGCCCTCTTAGACGTGGTAAGGTGGAAATCAAAGCACAGTGGGAATCACACAAGACTCTATGATGATCTCGGGTCTACAGACTAACCTGTACCAGTGTCACCGGAGAACTGCTATTTGACGATAGGTATAATACCATCTAGGAGTTCTCGGCGAGTCTGTTCAGTGTACCCAGTCTCTACTGAGCACCCGTACACCGTATTTGATGTCAAACACCGATGGATATGGGATCATCCATCGCCCATCGGATGGGTCAAGATATGTATACGCTAGTCTACTCTGGTGTATCGATGCTCTGTCTCGATACTCCCTCGACTAAGAACAGTTATAGGATGTACTCTTTGACTACCCTGGCCCCACTAGTATGATCTGCATCATAGTCCTAGTAGTCGAGTACATATCCTAATGGCTTTATCAACATGTGAGAGAAAGACAATAAACTAGTACAAGTCAACATGTTAAGATAAAGAGAAACCAAATAGCATACTATCATGTCGAGCAAGAAAGTCCTCTCTATATATATCCAAGCATCCACTATAATATACATCGTATGTATAACAATGGCCTCTAGGGCATATATACAACTAACACTCGGTACATTATGAACCTCCAAAGTGTTGAGCCACAGCTGACCAAAGATAGAACGACCCCGAAACTCAAAAGCAAATCTGAGCCGGCTGTCACTTTCGAAAGCAAAAAACCCCAAATGTGTCCGCATTTCGGCAGTGACACTAATGAGTCCGACGTTAGAAGTCAGTCCGTCTATAAAAACCGCCCTCATCTTGGTAGTGATACGGACGAGTCTGATATCGAAGGCCCATCCGACAGTAAAATTCGCCCTCGTTTAAGCAGCGAAACTAAAGAGTCAGAGGAAGAGAACCTTCCTTGCAACAGCTATACATATTGGGCCCCCACGCAACAATCAAAGCTACTAGAGACCTTCAAAGTTGCAGAAGGGTCCCTATCCATCACAAGGGTGCCGGAGCAGATGCGTCAGTCTCCACCGTGGACCAGCTGAAAACTTTCTACGTTCCTGGAAGGAAAAATGGACAGAAGGGAATCCTGTTTATTGGTCAAATTCTATCGCGCACCCGGACGATTTGTCTGTGATATGCCTTCCATACGAGAGAGGCATAAAGGCCGTCCTCAATCCCAGGTATTATGCGCCTGAGATGCGGGAATACTTTAAAAAGTGCGGGTGTCGGCTATATCAAACGGACTCCGAAGTGAAGTTTTACGAAGGGATATGGCATCCGCCTCAGGTCCGAGTACTCATCGATGGACGAATCCCAGATAGACAGGGCATATGTTTCATTCAACCTGATGCCAAAGCATGCTACATGATCCATGTTGGTGAAACCAGCGAGAGGTCAAATGATGAAGACGAGCTAGCCGAGCCAGAAGAAGCCCCTCGAGAGCTCAAAGAAGGATGACAAGCAACCTTCGACGAGCTAACCGAGATTGATTTGCGAACGTCCGATAATCTAAGGCCGACCTATATCAGTTCGCTCTTGTCAGAGGAAATGAAAGAGCAGATAATCGCTCTGGTGCATGAGTTCGCCGACTGCTTTGCATGGACGTACAAAGAAATTCCTGGTGATTGATCTGTATTTAAAGAAGTGTTTGTAGAATAACCGCAATCAATAACGGTGATGAGTACGGTTCGTCCTTAGGGATATGTGGAATCTTTCAATCTAACTTTAGACGTGTTGAAAAAGAGAAAGAATAGAGGAATAAAGAATAGTGGAAGTAGTTTCTAGATCTGCGTCAAAATAAGGATGTAGAATACAGTTCTAGTTTGAATACAGATATAGATTTTATAAGAAGAGGGCTTGTAGGGTTCGTTCGGATTTAGTAGTCATGGATGACTAATAAAGATTACTCATTTTATCTATTGATAGATTTAATACTAGATAGATAGTGATGAATGAGAATTAGGGTTCTTGGAAGAAACTAGGGTTTCCCCACTATTGACCCCTGTCCTTTCATTGATCTCTATTCATGTCTAGCCCTTAACAAAACAATTGTTAATCTGATCTCAAATCGCGGTCGAGACTAGCAATAAATTGGTAGCGCACCCGATAAGAATGTTAACATTTATTTTGCTAAAGTTTATAAACTTCATAAGACTTGAAGGAAGTTGAAATATTTTCTCATCCATTGTTCTACCATAATCCTACGAACCCTATCAAGCGGAGAATTACTCGCGCATGATGGAGATAGAAGAACGGATAGAGATGAAATTCATAATGTAACTAAATAATTAAACTAATTAAACTAAAGATCTATCTTTATTAATCAACTTCACAAGTACAAACTTCAAGTTTAGATTACAAGAGGAAGAAGAAATTGCTCTCGATCTCTGCCTTGTCGGATGTAGAAGTTCCGTCGAAGCTCACGTCGCTTTATCACGTCGAATCTTGGACCTGTCTTGGATCACTTGTTCTTTGACGGTGATTATCTTATGTAAAAGATTGATGATTTCTAGGTTTAGCCCTCGGTCCTTTATATAGCCCCAAAGCCAGATTCCATAGATCCCCAGAATTAGGGTTAGTTGTTGCAAATCCAACCTGAAAATCCTAACTCCTGATTCGATGAATCGGCCGCGGATCCGCCGCATTTTGCATGGTTTGGCCACGGATCCGCGGTTTGTTGGTGAGATCTTGGGTGCAAATTTCTGGGACTTTATTCTTGTGATACATAGAGATTTAGTTGATGTCTGGAATTTGAAAATATTTCCTGAGTCTCTGCCAGTATTGATTCTTCGATTTTCTTTAATATTTCGGCAGATTTTTGGTTTCCGACATCTCAACATCTCGATCTCCTGACCTGAGCCAAATTTTGCACCATATCTCAATGAATAATGTTAGTAATATTTGGTATTTTTGAGATATTATCCTAACCAATTTGATATGATATTATATTTTAAGAATATTGATTAAGGATATTTGATATGATATGCATATTTAAATTATCAAAATATTATATAAATATTATATGCATATATTTTCCTTCATAATGTTAATTATAATATATAAACATATGAAAATAGTATTTTTACAGATAAACCCTCATATGTGTCAATTTATAATAAACACCTTTAGATATTTAAGAAAAGTAAGGAAAATGTCATATCAAAAGTGCGATATTTTTGACTGAACAAATACCCCCAAACTTAACTTTGATCGTCCCGAGCAAACTTATTTATTCAAGAGAGGGAGAAAGAAAAAGAAAAATCTAAGTAGCACACTTTCGTAGGCAACACGATTGCACTGAGTATGTGCAACAAACCGTTAAACCTCTAGGTGTCCCTAGTAGGAGAAGTGTTGTCTCTTGAGGGTTTTCAGCTGATTACACCCACAAAATCTTATAATAAAAGAAAGATAGTGAAAGTCACATACAGAGATAAGAACTTGAAAATAAGAGTTTCCAACTACACCAGTTTTTCAGTTGTCATGAGCCATATCTTAATGGTCGTGAAAAGATATTAAAAATCACATCATCCCTCAATAAAACATCGTCTTTAGTTTTCCTCCCTATCTTTCCTCCAAACATTGATCATATACCCGTACGTGTGTGTAAAAGACATCCCTACACTTAGAGAATTCAATTCAAGCTATCATACTCTTGTCCATCTTCCAAAGTACATTTTAGTCGGTGAATTTTTTTGATCAAATTGCTCACACATCCTTCATGCGACCGTTAATAATTCTTGAGGTACTAACCAACTGATTACTAAATGTGCTCGCGTATTAAAGCGTAATTTCTCGTCTTACAACACCTAAGGCTTAGCAGTGGCTCCCAAACCAGTTGGTCTAAGGCACTAGGTGATAAAGCACCCTCGCTATATTTTTTTTATGTTGCCTTAAGCAATTACAAAACCATTGTTCATTTTTTTCTTCACTACTTATATTTTATTTTATTTTCCTTCATACTAAGGCTTTTAGACAAGAGCATTTCAAGGTATCCTCTACTATCCCAAGTTTCAAAATGTGTGTAAGTGCGTATAGTAGGGTATCAACGTTCAAATGTTTTGCCTCAAGAATAGAGATTATTTTTCGAACTTATTTTTATCCTTAGATTAGCAATTTCCTTCATCTTACTAACCTTTGGGACAACGGCTCATAACTATTTATTACTATTTTCATTTAAGAAAACATCTAACTTTCTTGCTTTTCTCAAACTATTCCTATCTTTCATATGTAAATTTTCACTTTCAAACTTTCAATATCAAATTTTTTGTGTGCTTATATATAGTATAATGCAAAGTAATGCGTGAATAAGCGCAAATCTCCCCCAAACCTGTTTACAGCAGTGTCCTCACTGATGTCATCTGTTAAGCTTAAAAAAATGTAGACTTGGGAGGAAAAGTTAGTAACTGGGACATGAAATAGTGAAAGTAAAATTCTCCCCCAAACTTATTTTTTGGTTCACAATTTTATAAAAAAATTCTTTCAAGAGCCAAAATATCCCCCCAACTTGAGTAAAATAGTGTTAAGCATTTAAAATTGTTAGGGGGATTAAAATTATTGGTCAAAATTGTTGGAGATAGTGCCCTCAAAGTCAATTATTGGATCGCAGGTACGTGATTGCAATGATTGAGACGGGACCTATACCAATATGACAGTCTTACTCGAGATGATAGTATGCTATCTGATTTGTCTTTATCATCGTATACATGCTTTAGTTCACTATTGCATGATGATAGAGCCCATAGGATTCTTGCTTGACTACCAACAGTATGATGGTGATCATATACGTGGGAGCTAGGGTCTGTAAGCACATCCTTAAAAGTGTCCCTAGTCGTGGGAGTTTCGAGACAGGGGCATCGATACTCCAGAGTAGACTGGTGTATACAGTCGAGACCCCGACGAGGGGCAGTGGCCGGTCTCACAAGCCACTGGAGTCAGTTTTGTTCATCTAAGATGTATACAGGTGCTCATTGAGTTATGAGTACACCGGACAGGACTCGCCGGGAATCTGCTAGTTGCTATTATACATATCGTCAGATAGCAATTCCCTGGTGACATGTGTACAGGTTAGTTCATCGACCTGAGATCGTCATTTGTCTCGTGTGAGTTCCCACTGTGCTTAGATTACTACCCTACCACGCTCAAAGGAGTTGTGCAAACAGGTTTTAGTTAGGTACAGTCCCGAGCCACATTGGAGGCAAGTGAGTGGATCGTCGGGGATTCGTCTCTCCCGGTATTGGGGGTTGATGTCGCGCAGTGCACGGGTGGCCATCACTAGGAATCCTCGGCCAAGGTAGTGGAGAATTACTGATTTGGATCAGTAGTTTCTCAGGTGGTGATGGGTTTCATGCCGACATGATTTATCGCGTTATTAGGGGTCTGACTTTATCCACCCCTCTAGACTCGATATGCGATACTCTTTAGATGAATGGATCGGACTGTATATACATTGTCACTGTCAGGCTCAGTAGGGTTTATGGATGAGTTCGCTCGTCAGCTTCCCTTCCAATCAATACATAGGCAAACCGTTACAGCTTGTACCTCTGACGTGCTGGGGGTTATACCCAGTGCCAGTGTGTTGATGAGTCATTAGAGTCCCCCACAGACACTTTCCCAAGTTCGGGCGAAACGTTGTAGAGGCCGTATGGGTTTATGGCAAGGTTCGGAAAAAGCACGTGCGTTTTCGCACGTGTCATTTTTCGGACAGATAATACTGGTCGGCTTTGGTTTAAGCCGGATCCGAGTATTATACTGTGTAGATATAATATCTTTGTCTCAGTTGCATTTGTATTCAGTTGTAATACAAATGTGGTTATGTTTATACTGATACGGGGTTATCCTGAGATTCGTTTCAGGATCACTTTTGGAAGTTGCCAGTTTCCAATTTTCTATCAGCCGTATTTAACCGTCGGTTAAATGCAGATTTATCTATTCTTGATGAGGTGAGTCAGTATTCTAGAAGGTTCTAGAGGGGGTGAATAGGCTTGTGAGTCATTAGGTCATTAATGGTGCAATTAATGACAAGGTGACTAGGTTAATTATGATGGGTTTGCTTTTAATGCATTCATACTTGGTGCTAAGATATTTGTTGTTGATCTTTTCCTTTGTGGTCACCCTCCCTCTCTTACACTCACCTCCCCCCTCTCCTTAAATGGCCGGCCACCCCTTGATGAAAGCCAATGGTTGCTAGAAAAAGATTGATATAGTTTTGGACTCATGGAAATTAGATAAGCCTCATTTCTCATTTCACCCGATTCCAAAAGGCAACTTCATTAACCGTTCGTCCATAGCCTTAGACGTAACGAGACAAAGTGTTCTACTCATTCTCTACAATATCTTAGTCATCTCTTTTAGCAAAATTGACGATCGAGTTGCCTCGGTTCAGAGGCAGGAGCCCGTTTAAAGATCCGTCGACGTGGTGCCACCTGGACGAGATGACTGGAGATTCAGGAGATCGGAGCAGCCGCAACAAAGCGTGGGATGATGGTTGAAGACCGAAGGACTCGGATCGTTTGGTATAACTCTTCTATCCACTTTGTAGTTTATTAGTTTAGCTTTAATGGCAGATCCGGGTTATAGTACGCGATAGCGCCAGTTGTAAAAAGTTTTTGTTCCGCATTTGGCGTCCGGGGCGCTACCGTGGACTTACAGTGGTAGCAGAGCCTAACCATTAAGCTATATTAACTTGTGCTAACGCGTTTAAAAGATCGATCGAACGGAATTTCCGAAATCACAATTTTCAAGTGCTTAAGTTTCTGTCGATTTTAAACAGGGTCTAAAAATTATTTTACATATATCAGAAAACTGTGCAGGGTTTTTTAAGCTTTGTGGAAAAATTTGGGCACGTGATCCCACAAAGCCACCGCGGATCCGCGATCAAACCTAGGGTTTGACCGCGGAAGCGCGGCGCTTTAGTGGGAACAGTGAACCACATTTTTCCAGAGAGCCTAATTTTGGAAATTGTGGTTTTTAGTACTATTTGTTTGGGCCCAGATTTTGTTACTGTACAGCAGATGTACCTGGGGCCCACTTCGGGAAATTTGGTCGATCGAAATTTTAAATTTGTTAGAATGCTGTATTTACATTATATCTCCGACCAGGAACGTCATTTGATCGGTAAACCGCGTCTGATTGCTATAGTTCTTTTAGACGGGTTTGCGAACGTGACATTCGCGTTGATGTTCTGTGTTGTGCTGTGATGTTGCGGATTTGTCGTGGTGGATAGCAGGGTGCAATTATAGTGCAGTTTGGATTTATTTGTACATTTGATATTGCGGGGCGAGCGTCCAACATGTGGACTGCCGTCACTGCCTGTTGTATAATATTCTTTTAGGGCACGACCGGGTTGAGGTCGATGTACCCGTTGTACATATTTTTATTTCTGTACTAGGTTTATCCCGCGAAGGAGTGCACGGATAGCCGGGTTCTGGAGGGCAACGGGTCCGTATCTCATGGCTTTGAGAGGCAAAGGGACCTCATTCTAGAATTGGCAGACTATTCGCCGCACTCGTGGGGGGTACAGGTTGACCGAAGGAAGGGTGCTCAATTTACCGGATTCCGTGAAGTGCCGGGTTTTCCATTCACTATGCTGTGGGGGACTACCTCCCTTCAGGTTTTGGCGGGTAACTTGTCGCACCCGTAGGGGTCTAGGTTTCATTGCACAGGCTATCCACACGACCAAGGGAACGTCAGGTTTCAGCAGCGGCTCTGTGAAACCCGGGGATCCCAGATTATCTGTATTGTTCTGTGATGCTTATTACTTTTCTGTAATGTTGCATATTATCACGCCTGGAGCGATTATTGTATATTGGTATATATACTATTAGATGTTGTATATGTTTTACACCCGCACTAGTCCAGCCCCCGCTCTGTCGTTAGTTAAGTAACCTAACGGGTGATGACGGGACCCAGTGACGAATGCGGATGGCATATACATACATTTTATTTTCGTTCTTTTCTGGTGTGATTGATTGATGGGACTGTGTTGATTCTTATCAATGCAAGGATAAAACAAACCTATATTTGATGTTGTTGGAACAAATTTTAAAAGTGTTATTATAAAGATGTTTCCTTTTGTTTTGCATAGTGATATTCAGTTAGAATATCCCGCACCTCATTCGACGAGGCAAGGGCCGAGATCCCTTCACTGGGAGTGACCCCTTGGGCAGAAGTTTACGTCAAGGTAATAACTTCAATATAGTCGATTACAAGTTGCTTTGCATCGCGGTATTCAGTTGGAATATCCTGCACCTCATTCTACGAGGAAAGAGCCGAGATCCCTTCACCGGGAATGACCTCTTTAGCAAAACGTTTTCGCCACTATATTTTTATAAAAAGCTATTAGGTTCCTTCAACAAGATCAAGTTCATTACGTTAAAGGTTTTTCGCCAAAAACCAGCCGTAGCCCTCCGTCATTTCTTTTGGGTATTCAGTAGTATTCAAGCTATGTATTTTGACCAACGCCAAGGCATAGTGTTTGGTAGCTGCTGGGTATTCATCTGTTGCATAGATAGATGTGTTGGTTTGGGACAATCGTTCTGTCATACCTGGCCAACGTCAGGGGCATGTGCGGGTGGGTTCAAATTGACCTGGACAATGACGGGTAGAACTTGGCATGTGACTTATGATATTTTGACCAACGCCAAGGTCATAAGAGCATGGGGCAAAAATCACATCTGGAGTTTCAAACATACTAGAAACTTACCAGGCATGCGCATAACTTCTGGAGTGTGATAACTTGAGTGGCTTCCATCAAGTTATCATGCGATGATATTTGGATCCCGATTCTCACTGATGAGTTGGTATACTCTTCGGGTGATCCCGACTAATTCTTCTTACAGGTTTGGAGGAGAATTTGAGATTACAGTGGGAGGTTTCCTGATTAGATAAATTGATAACCATTCTGATCTAGGTTAGAGTGCACGCAGAGTGTTTCTTTTCTCTCTCTTTGGCAGCGACCTTTGACCGACCCTAGACTATGATTCAGTGACTAAAGTTGACCGAACCTTCTTAAAATACTGGCTTTTGGATTGTCTGAGTTGCATAAGTCATTGCCGCTCCTTCTTTTACCCTTTGTGTTTCTCAGAACACCCCGTATTATTACAGACATCCACTTCCATTGGATAGATCCATCGTATGGTTATATACGAACTCGAAGGGACTTCTTCGAGGATAGATCCAGGTTCAAGAGAAATAGAATTGGTCTATTCAGTTGTCTTTTATTATCACCTTCTCTCAGGTTGCGAGGGCTCCTTAGTTTAGGAGAGTACACCTATTACGCTTATTGGATAGTCTTCTTCCAAACCATAGGCAGGTGCCGAAAGGTAGGGAATGAAGAAAACCAATTAGCCTAAGTAGGGTGTGCAGAAGGTAATATGTAAAGACAAGATAAAGGGATTAGAAAGAGGGCAAAGTAAATTGCGACTGTTATCATTCACGACCAAAACTGCGTACTTCATCGCCACTCCTATTTCACCTTTGTTTTTTCCCCAGTTCGGGAGAAATAGAATAAGGTATTATTCAGTTGTTTTTTATCATCACCTTCTCTCAAGTTACGAGTACTCCTAGGATTAGGAGAGTACACCTATTATGCTTACTGGGTAGTTTTCTTCCAAACCATAGGCTGGTGCCGAACGGTAGGGAAAGAAGAAAACCACTTAGCCTAACGATGGTGTACAGAAGGTAACAACTAAAGATAAATAAAGGGATTTGGAGAGATGGCAAAGGAAATATATGGTTAAAGTCATGAATTGGATTATGGGAGAGGCATTACTAGGAATACCAGGATACCCTTACGAAACATTTTCATGTTTCAGTTACACTGTGCATTGCTAAAAGAAAACTGATTTCCCGATTAGATACTTACTCCAGGGTATGTATTTACCATGTTTCATTTTGCATATCTGTATAGTTTTTCAGATGATGAGTGGGAGTAAGTTATTGGGAATTAGGAGATCATCCTCATTATATCGGAATTCGTTGTAATTGGTGATATTTGAGGAAATCAACTGGGTACAGTTTTCAACCTACGATGCATAGGTTCTGAGTTATTCAACTCAGCGGACCTATACAGAGTATTGTATGTTGTCCAGTGTCCGTCAGGACAAAGGGGTAGGTCCTCGTACTATGTTCTGTTTACTTATAACTTCTCTAGTTTTTTTAGACAAGTGTTTCGTAGAAATACAATGTCTAAGTTTTGAGGAGATGTGGGTATAAGAATAAAGTAGAGAACCAGGTATCGCAAGTATCAGGATTCTTCTAAGAGATCGAAGATGTAGATACTTGTGATTGGTATTCAGTTGATAGTTATGGTTTTGAGAAACTTGTTTCTCTTTCAGGTTACTCATAATTGGATGCATTCCTAAGTTGAGTGATGCTGATTAGCCTTTCTCCATTAAGTTGATATGCACTGGAGACAGTTGCATGATTTGAATTTGGTTCCAATTAAATTAGTGCCTCTATTTCTATATTGTATATAGATTGGTTTATATCTTAACGATGTTAAGGTACGGGGAGTTGTCCAGCTTATGCTTAAAAGCAGACACTGGATAACTCAAGGCACGCTTCTGTAATGGCAGTTTGTGGGTTGACCCTGGCTTTGACGAGGGTTGATTTTTCTACCATCTGGAAAATCAATAGTGATATTGTTCTTGACTCACCACAGTTTTAGTAAAATGTTTTTTTTTTCAGAAAACAGTAGTGGGAGTATGGTAGAACTGGAAGTGATTCCAAAACCGCAAACGATTACGGAAAATTTAATAGGACCTATATATTCAATCAGGTTTAACATTCCAATAGCCACTTCGCAGATATGGTGGGTAACCTCAGACACCCAAGAGGTACTCCGGTACCCTCAAGGACGGTGACAGGGAGGTTCTTGTTTACCCAGACTTGACACTACTGTTGTTCCGGGCTATGAGACCCGGCAAGAGGATAAGTATAACGTCATTCTAAACTAGCTTTAGAAGTGTACGTATATATTATTCTTCCAGAGGGTTATCGTAGTCAGTGGGAGCAGCGGAAGTATAGTGGACAAGTAGCTTATGTCTATTTATAGACTTCAGCAGTTATAGCGGAGATAGATCATCTAATTTTGATGAGACAGTCATGGTTTTGACTTCATCAGAATAGTGGATAGATCTTTTGAAAGAGTAGTAGGGTGTGTTGTCCTGGTATTTTGATGACATACACAGAGTAGGAAGTAAAATTCCTGTACTACAGTCGGTTGTACTTTGGTCGTCACACAGTTGTTTCTCCACAAAGGATATGGATATAATATCAGACATTCTGGTTTCTAGATTTATGGTTTTAGATCTGGATTTGGGTAGCTTCCCAATGTGGGTACTTTGACTGTATTCTAATGGTATTTAGAATAGTTGACTCCTAGCATGGTGGTGTATCTGCAGGTGATGGAGTCACCCTCTCTAAAGGTGTCTTATAGACTAAAGGGGAGAGGGATGTGCATGATTGGCAGATCACTTGCTTAGGCAATTGAGTCAATCATGAGATGTCAAGTACCACACCAGATGTTGATTTTATACTAGATGCAATAAGTTTATATTAATCCAATCCTGAAGAAACATAAGGAAGCAGTTTTAGAACATGAGTGCATGTTCTAAGGATTTGATGACGGCAACCTCCATAGGGAGACTGTTATCATTCCAGGCTTCCAAGGTGACATGGATGACAGAGTGATTGTCAGAGTTATAGTTTTCCCTCTGATGAGGGACAGTATTATGGACAGGTGGTCCAAAAGGATACTGTGGGAGGCATGGTGCTGGATACTGATTAGGTTCAGTTATCGATACAGTCTAAGAAGTTTGGATTTGAAGTTCATTTATGAACTAGGTCCCATCAGATATCCAGACATATTCTAAGACATGTATTACTCGATTCGGGAGATGGCTTTCTCCGCGAACTTGAGATTAAGAGAGATATAGAAAGAAATATCAGGGCGGATCCACTCACTGAGGCTATTTCTCGAACACAAGAGTTTTACAAACTAGCTTTGTGAAACTGATTAGTAGAGGAGTTGGATGTTCGGTATCACACGGGTTGTGAGTATGCGACATCGCAATAATTAGCCTTGAGTACAAGTGGGAGATTATTGGAGATAGTGCCCTCGAAGTCAATTATTGGATCGCAGGTACGTGATTGCAATGATTGAGACAGGACCTATAGCGATATGATAGTCTTACTCGAGATGAAAGTATGCTATCTGGTTTGTATTTATCATCGTATACATGCTTTAGTTCACTATTGTATGATGATAGAGCCTATAGGATTCTTGCTTGACTACCAGCAGTATGATGGCGATCATATACGTGGGAGCTGGGGTCTGTAAGCACATCTTTAAAAGTGTCCCTAGTCGTGGGAGTTTCGAGACAGGGCATCGATACTCCAAAGTAGACTGGTGTATACAGTCGAGACCCCGACGAGGGGCAGTGGCCGGTCTCACAAGCCACTGGTATCAGTTTGGTTCACCTAAGATGTATACAGGTGCTCATTGAGTTATGAGTACACCGGACAGGACTCGCCGGGAATCTACTAGTTGGTATTATATATATCGTCAGATAGCAATTCCCTGGTGACATGTGTACAGGTTAGTTCATCGACCTGAGATCGTCATTTGTCTCGTGTGAGTTCCCACTGTGCTTAGATTACTACCCTACCACGCTCAAAGGAGTTGTGCAAACAGGTTTTAGTTAGGTACAGTCCCGAGCCACATTGGAGGCAAGTGAGCGGATCGTCGGGGATTCGTCTCTCCCGGTATTAGGGGTTGATGTCGCGCAGTGCACGGGTGGCCATCACTAAGAATCCTCGGCCGAGGTAGTTGAGAATTACTGATTTGGATCAGTAGTTTCTCAGGTGGTGATGGGTTTCATGCCGACACGATTTATCGCGTTATTAGGGGTCTGACTTTATCCACCCCCCTAGACTCGATATGCGATACTCTTTAGACGAATGGACCGGACTGTATATACATTGTCACTGTCAGGCTCAGTAGGGTTTATGGATGAGTTCGCTCGTCAGCTTCCCTTCCAATCAATACATAGACAAACCGTTGCAGCTTGTACCTCTGACGTGCTAGGGGTTATACACAGTGCCAGTGTGTTGATGAGTCATTAGAGTCCCCCACAGACACTTTCCCAAGTTCGGGCGAAACGTTGTAGAGGCCGTATGGGTTTATGGTAAGGTTCGGAAAAAGCACGTGCGTTTTCGCACGAGTCGTTTTTCGGACAGATAATACTGGTCGGCTTTGGTTTAAGCCAAATCCGAGTATTATAATGTGTAGATATAATATCTTTGTCTCAGTTGCATTTGTATTCAGTTGTAATACAAATGCGGTTATGTTTATACTGATACGGGGTTATCCTGAGATTCGTTTCAGGATCACTTTTGGAAGTTGCCAGTTTCTAGTTTTCTATCAGCCGTATTTAACAGTCGGTTAAATGCGGATTTATCTATTCTTGATGAGGTGAGTCAGTGTTCTAGAAGGTTCTAGAGAGGGTGACTAGGCTTGTGAGTCATTAGGTCATTAATGGTGCAATTAATGACAAGGTGACTAGGTTAATTGTGATTGGTTTGCTTTTAATGCATTCATACTTGGTGCTAAGATATTTGTTGTTGATCTTTTCCTTTGTGGTCACCCTCCCTCTCCTACACTTACCTCCCCCCTCTCCTTAAATGGCCGGCCACCCCTTGATGAAAGCCAATGGTTGCTAGAAAAAGATTGATATTGTTTTGGACTCATGGAAATTAGATAAGCCTCATTTCTCATTTCACCCGATTCCAAAAGGCAACTTCCTTAACCGTTCGTCCATAGCCTTGGACGTAATGAGACAAAGTGTTCTACTCATTCTCTACAATATCTTGGTCGTCTCTTTTAGCAAACTTGACGATCGAGTTGCCTCGGTTCAGAGACGGGAGCCCGTTTAAAGATCCGTCGACGTGGTGCCACCTAGACGAGAAGACTGGAGATTCAGGAGATCGGAGCAGCCGCAACAAAGAGTGGGATGATGGTTGAAGATCGAAGGACTCGGATCGTTCGGTATAACTCTTCTATCCACTTTGTAGTTTGATAGTTTAGCTTTAATGGCAAATCCGGGTTATAGTACGCGATAGCGCCAGTTGTAAAAAGTTTTTGTTCCGCATTTGGCGTCTGTTAGACGGCCGGGGCGCTACCGTGGACTTACAAAAGTAAAGCCTTATAAAGACCAAAAGTCAACACCAACCATTCAAAAATTTTATCGATGTAACGCACTGGTTGGTGGAAAATCAGAGATTTGAAGAAGTGGGGAGATAGGAGGCTGTATGGTTTACGTCTCGGTTGATAGAGACGAAACAATAACGGTGAACGGAAATAAGAATGTGGATGATTAGGAATGGGAAGAATGGTCACATTCTCGTATGGGAAAATAAAAAATGGTGATGGTTCGACTTCTTCAGGTGGAGGTTAATTAATCACAAAATCCGTGTCGTTTAGGAATGCGAGTTCGTCGGTGAAAATATCTCCGAAACATTCATCGATGGTCCGATTAAACGTTTCAATATCAATAAGTGTCGCGCCAGAACTCAACACACTTGATTTATCAAAAATTATGGAAGTAGGTGACTCGAAAATCTCATCTACCTCATTCTCAAAAGTGTCTAAATCAAGTTGCCTTTCTAGAATTATCGAACTCAAAATATCGGATTGTGATTCATCAACACTCGCTATCATTAAAGGAAGATTAGAAGAAGAATCAGAGAAAGTGAAAGATGAAATGGGTAAACAAATTGGTGTGTTGAGTATTGCTGAACCAGATGTGGGAAATGAAGGCTGAATTTCGTTCTGCTTTTCGGTTATACATTTATCATCAACTTCAAGACGCATATGTGGTTCGGGAAGAATAGTTAAAGGTTCGAGATGATGACCACACGGGAGTGAAAGGACCTGATGAATTGGTGGGACAAACTCATCCAAAATTTTGGGTTCATCTTCCAATATATCCCCAACGTCAATATCCTCAATCAAGTGAAGGTTTCAAGTCTCAGACACCTCATCAAAAGCAGGGTTTTCAATCAATTGTGGTTCTAGAGTGGAGGTGTATAGATCATAAGGGTTAGGTGTGGCTTCACTTGAAATAGACTCCCCACAATCGGGTAAATCAAACACTACAAAGTCACACAACTCATCAGACATTCTATCTTCACTTGGTGAATCATTTGGTGTACTCGATAGATTTGTGAAACTGGAGTTGTGGATTTCAATTTGGGATAGGGAGGTTTGATTTTGAAGGGTGTATCGCTCTCTTTCACTATCCGAATTCTCAATTTGTCCTACGGCTATATCATACGTTGAAAAATTTCGAGCTGGTTCGAAACTAGTTGCTTGTTCGTTTTGTTTATTGAGGATGGCCATGCACTCATTCAATTCCTCTCTGGCGCGGTGTGATGCTACCACATATTCTTCCACGGTCCGTTCAAGACTAGACATGGGTCGGTAAGTGGTTTCAGCATAAGATTGAAATTCTTGTGGATAAGTAAAACTCCCAAATGACTGATTAGAAGGAATATCTAGAGAAGATGTAAAAGTCGGGTAGGATTGATAGGAATCGAATGGCTGTGAAAATTGGGCAGGAGTAGGATCAACATTGTGATAAGAAGAATATTGATATTGGTTGGTTGGTTGGTGACTGTCAATAGATGTCATATACGCCACAAACCGAGTAGTAAAATATTCTTTAGAAGGTGGTGGCGTTTGTTGTCCTAACAGTTTGACCGGATTGAAACATTGGCCGTTAGTCATTGCTATATACTCAGCGATGGACACGCGTTTAGGAGTTCCCTCACACGCTTTAGATGGATTATCAACAAAAGAAGATGTAGAATTTTGATGCGGTTGATAGGACCTGGAGTGAAGTGGCCAACTGTTTCTTTCCGTTTGCTCTATCCGATCTCTTAAAAACATGGTAGAGTCGGATAGTATACCGAAGCGATTATGATAACAAGAAATATCTGGTTCTGAATAGCAAAACTCGGCAAGAGTTCTTTTATTTAGGTTACCCATTATAAGAAGGTGAAAAGAGGGAGGAGGATGAAAAGGGAAAGATGTAAGCTCTATTTGGATTGTTTTCTTTGAAAGTGGGACTTGAGAGTTGACTCAACAAATCACAAAATGCATAAGCAAACCCTAGAACTAAGGTTACCTAGGTCAAGCACTAGACCGCTCTTAGACTTCCAAAGGACAAGCCGCAGGATCAATCCTCTACCACCTCTTTATAACTCTTGTGGCCAGGTAAGTGCCAGGTAAGTGGGAGGTATCCACTATACGAATCACCGAAAATAGCGGGCCTAATTAAGTAACCACTTTCCTTAGACACACTTGCCTAGACACCGCAAAAGAAATGCGGATAAGCGATAGATTACCCACGAGCTTCCAATGTCCTATTTGAGCGCGACGGTCCTTAGGGTCTTGATCTAAATATTTTTTAATTAATATAGGGTTATGCGGATGCTCATTTTGTAATTTATGGGGCCTAAGAAGGGTGATGAAATCCCCACCTAATCTGAATTGTGGTCTTGCCCTTTAAAGTCTGTATTAAAATATGCAAAAACAACCCGCAAAACAAAACACGCAAAAAGATTTTAGAGCAGCAATATTTTGCAAAGAATCCTGCAGAAAATATATTATTGGATTTTTCAGAGGAGAGAGAAAGAGATAAAAAAGATACCAGAAAAGTTTGAGGGCACAACTCCCCAAGACCACCACGGTTCCGCCGCCGTTTGCACACAATAGCCGCGGTTCCGCCGCGCTTTAGGGGTTCTTTGTTTAATTTTTTTCACTGTTGCGTCCTTTGCTCCTCTGGGTCTTGATGAATGTCTCTGAATCTTTATCTTCTCGCTAAAGTGCCTCCAGATTCCCTCGCAAAAATCGCACACTAATCGTTAAATATGCAAGATGCGGTTTTGTTTTATTTTTATGATATAGATCGAATAAGAATTCAACACAAATAGTAAGAATAAAAAATTACGCACGTATCCCCGACAAGGCGCCATTTGATTGGTCTGTACTTAAAGAAGTGTTTGTAGAATAACCGCAATCAATAACGGTGTCGCGTGTAGCTAGACCGAGATGAGTACGAGTCGTCCTCAGGGATATGTGTAATCTTTCAATCTAACTTTAGACGTGTTGAAAAAGAGGAAGTATAGAGAAATAAAGAATAGTGGAAATAGTTTGTAGATATGCATCAAAATACGGATGTAGAATACAATTCTAGTTTGAATACGGATATAGATTTTATAAGAAGAGAGCTTGTAGGGTTCGTTCGGATTTAGTAGTCATGGATGACTAATAAAGATTACTCATTTTATCTATTGATAGATTTAATACAAGATAGATAGTGATGAATGAGGATTATGGTTCTTGGAAGAACCTAGGGTTTCCCCACTATTGACCTCTGTCCTTTCATTGATCTCTATTCATGTCTAGCCCTTAACAAAACAATTGTTAATCTGATCTCAAATCGCGGTCGAGACTAGCAATAAATTGGTAGCGCACCCGATAAACTTCATAAGACTTATTGTTAACATTTATTTTGCTAAAGTTTATAAACTTCATAAGACTTAAAAGAAGTTAATAAATTTTCTCATCCATTGTTCTACTATAATCCTACGAACCCTATCAAGCGGAGAATTACTCGCGCATGATGGAGATAGAAGAACGGATAGAGATGAAATTCATAATGTAACTAAATAATTAAACTAATTAAACTAAAGATCTATCTTTATTAATCAACTTCACAAGTACAAACTTCAAGTTTAGATTACAAGAGGAAGAAGAAATTGCTCTCGATCTCTGCCTTGTCGGATGTAGAAGTTCCGTCGAAGCTCACGTCTCTTTATCACGTCGAATCTTGGACCTGTCTTGGATCACTTGTTCTTTGACGGTGATTATCTTATGTAAAAGATTGATGATTTCTAGGTTTAGCCCTCGGTCCTTTATATAGCCTGTAGGGTTCCTAGGCACTTTTGTGAAGGTTCATAAGGCATCAAACATGCCCGGATAAAAATTTAGACGTGCCGAACAACCCAAAGCCGGGATCTTTGCTAGATTATTAGGGTTAAACATGCAAGATGATAACTTTTATCTAAGTGTGAGGGATTACAACCTTTGTAGTCCGCTCCTTCGCTTCACAAGCTCCGAGTAGAAGTCCCTTTGCCGCGATCCACGATCTCCCGGACTCATGAGAGGCTCCACGACTCGAACGATCCATGCTAGCTTGAAGTGTTCCAAATCTCCGATGATCTACGTCGAAGTTGCAAAGACTCAAGCTTTCTCACTCTAAAGAGATGAGCACACTAATCTCATGGGCTAGATGATATGAGGATGAGAGAGTAGTATTTATGCTTTCTTTTTAAATCATTTTCTCATAATTTTTCATCACAAAATGAATATCTAGTGAGCTCAAAATCAAGAGAGAAGAAGATGATAATGGAAAATCATGAAATCCTTTTGTGATGAATAGAAATAAAACTATATGATTGATATATCAACCATGGTCAAGGATGAGTGGCTAATAATGTGTAGAGAATAAACTAGAGTTAGGGTTTGGTTAGGTTTAGAAATGAGTCATCAAGAAATATCTTAACCATGACAAAAGAAATTGCTTCTAGAAGGTGCATGAAGCAACTAACCCTAATCAAACCCTAACCTCATTTAATCATCCTTAAACATGTTTAACAATAAATCATATCATGTCACAATAATATATATCACATATATATTATATATTTGCAACAAAAGAAAATAATACAATTAACATATATCGCATATATATCAATGTATCATCCAGTGAGAAAATGAAATAATAAAGCGAGCCAATATTAGATAATGTAATACAATATATCATATATATTATTATACATTAAATCATCGAATCAACACTTGATTTGATGATCCGGCTATATCGAATATTACCGACTAATATATCATGTACCGATTCATCGAATCAACACTTGATCCGATGTCTCAGTTCATATCTAAATATCGCGAGAATATAATACGGTATCTCATATCGCATTATTCTCGGTCCTGCACATATCACATATGTGCCTCTACTCCATTTCGCCTGAGCCAAGAAACCTCTGTGTAGGACTCTAAAGAATCGTCAATACGCCGATAGCAGGTGATGATCATATCAAACACCCACAAGCTGCAAGCGGTCAGCTAAACGTAACAGCCACCCAGGTATTGAGCGATCAGAAGATCAACAAGCTAGCCTATGCGTTCTCCTGTGAATCCAATCAGTAACACTCCCGTACAGTCCGGTCTATTCGTCTGATATGTCGCATATCAAGTCTAGGGGTGGTATACGTCAGACCCCAGTAACCGATAAGTCGTGTCGATGTGTGGCTCATAACGGGTCGAGAAACTACTAGTAACACTTACCAGTAAATCTCTATATCAGCCCTGGCCAGGGACTTCCAGTTATAGCCAATCGAACACAGCACAACATCAACTCCCTATACCGGGAGAGACGAATCCCCTCCTATCGCTCATTGCCTCCATGTGATTCGGGACTGTACCCAAAAGCCACCGTTTTGCACGCCCTCTTGGACGTGGTAAGGTGGAAATCAAAGCACGGTGGGAATCACACAAGACTCCATGACGATCTCGGGTCTACAGACTACCCTGTACCAGTGTCACCGGAGAACTGCCATCTGACGTGTGGTATATCACCATCTGGGAGTTCTCGGCGAGTCCGTCCAGTGTACCCAGTCTCCACTGAGCACCCGTACACCATCTCTGATGTCAAACACCGATGGATATGGGATCATCCATCGCCCATCATATGGGTCAAGATGTGTATACGCTAGTCTACTCTGGTGTATCGATGCCCTGTCTCGATATACCCTCGACTAGGAACTGTTATAGGATGTACTCATCGACTATCAAGGCCCCACTAGTATGATCTCATCATAGTCCCAGTAGTCGAGTACAGATCCTAAGGGCTTTATCAACATGTGAGAGTAAAACAGTAAACCAATACAAGTCAACATGTTAAGATAAAGTGAAACCAAATAGCATACTATCATGACGAGCAAGAAAGTCATCTCTATATATATCCAAGCATCCATTATAATATACATCATATGTACAACAATGGCCTCTAGGGCATATACATAACTAACATAGCCCGAAAGCCAGATTCCATAGATCCCTAGAATTAGGGTTAGTTGTAGCAAATCCAACCTGAAAATCCTAACTCCTGATTCGATGAATCGGCCGCGGATCCGCCGCGTATTGCATGGTTCGGCCACGGATCCGCGATTTGTTGGTGAGATCTTGGGTGCAAATTTCTGGGACTTTATTCTTGTGACACATGGAGATTTAGTTGATATCCGAAACTTGAAAATATTTCTTGAGTCTCTGCCAGTATTGATTCTTCGATTTTCTTTAATATTTCGGCAGATTTTTGGTTTCCGACATTTCAACATCTCAATCTCCTGACCTGAGCCAAAGCTTGCACCATATCTCAAAGAATAATGTTAGTAATATTTGGTATTTTTGATATATTATCCTAACCAATTTGATATGATATTATATTTTAAGAATATTGATTAAGGATATTTGATATGCATATGCATATTTAAATTATCAAAATATTATATGCATATATTTTCCTTCATAATGTTAATTATAATATATAAACATGAAAATAGTATTTTTACAGATAAACCCTCATATGTGTCATATTTATAATAAACACCTTTAGATATTTAAGAAAAGTAAGGAAAATGTCATATCAATAGTGCGATATTTTCGACTGAACACCTGACCTTTCCCCTAAAGTGGTCGTGCATAAGCTGGCTATATCTCCTTATGTTAAGCTAGTCAAACAAGCTCCTCGAAGAATGAGAAGGGAACTGGAAGAAAATATCATCGGGGAAACCAAGAAACCCATCGATGCCGGTTTCATTAGAGAAGAGAAATATGTGGACTGGATCGCATGCATAGTCCCAGTGAAAAAGAAGAATGGACAGATACGAGTTTGTATTGATTTCAGGGACCTCAACAAGGCATGCCCTAAAGATGATTTCCCGCTTCCGGTAATGGAAATGATGGTCGATGATACCTCAAATTACAATCTGTTCACTTACATTGATGGTTCGTCTGGGTACAATCAGATAAAAATGTTGCCTAAGGATAAGAAGCATACATCATTTCGAACCCCGATCGGCATATACTGTTACAAAGTGATGCCGTTCGGACTGAAGAACACAGGTGCTACATATCAAAGGGCAATGACCAATATCTTTGATGACCTAATCAATAAAGTCATTGAATGTTATGTTGATGATTTGGTCATCAAGACTAAAGCCAAGGCCGGTCACATCCAAGATCTCAGGACCGTTTTCACCAGACTGAGGGAATACGATCTAAAGATGAATCCTCTAAAGTGCTCCTTTGGCGTGTCATCGGGAAAATTCCTGGGCTTCATAGTCCGACATCGAGGGATCAAACTTGACCTATCAAAGATAAATGCCATCATAGAGATGCCCCCTCTGAAGAATCTGACGCAGCTGAGATCTTTTCAAGGCAAGCTTGCTTATATACGAAGGTTTATCTCAAATTTATCATGGAGATGTAGTCCCTTCTCAAAGCTCATGAAAAAAGGATCTCCTTTTGTCTGGGATGCCAAATGTCAAGAAGCGTTCGAAAGCATCAAACAGTACATGTTGCACCCTCCAGTGCTGGCTGCTCCCATTCTAAATAAATCGTTGATTCTCTACACTGCCGCGCTAGATGAATCACTCGGCACGCTCTTTTCCCAGAATAACGAGGAGGGAAAAGAAAATGCCCTCTACTACCTCAGTTGAACTTTAGTCGGGGAGGAACATAACTATTCCTCGATCGAAAAGCAATGCCTGGCCCTGATATTCGTCGTGAAGAAGCTAAGGCACTATCTGCTCGCTCATCGGGTTATACTGATCTCCAAGGTCGACCCGCTCAAACACTTAATGACAAAAGTAAGCCTAGCCGGCAGAATGGAAAGATGGGCTGTCATGCTGCTTGAGTTTGACATAGTTTATACTCTTCAGAAAGCAATAAAAGGGCAAGCCCTCTCCGATTTCCTCGCTGCTCATCCCATACCAGAAGGTTCACCGCTAAATTGTGAATTACCCGATGAACAAGTGCTGCACTTCGAGGATAGCGAGCCATGTTGGGAGCTCTACTTCGATGGAGCCTCATCAATAAAGACCTCCAGTAAATCAAGTGTCCCGGAGATAAAAGTGGGGATAGGATTGGTGTTCGTCATGCCATCGGAAGGAACCCTACGACGTTCTTTCTCTTTCACCAAGCCTTGCACAAGCAACGAGGATGAGTACGAAGCTCTGATAGCTGGTCTGGAGCTCGCCATAAAAATGGGAATCCTCTGGCTACGGGTTTACGGTGACTCCCAGCTTGTCGTCAACCAAGTGAGCGGCGACTACAAGATATATAAGCCCGAGTTGGCTTGATATAGAAGCCGGGTGATAGAAATCATGAAAAAGTTCACTGACATTGAACTAATGAGAGTCCCTAGGGCGTTGAACGGAAAAGCCGACGTACTCGCTCGCCTAGCCAAAGAGCTGTCTGATTCCGACATGGATGAAATTCTGATCACAGTTAGGAGCCGGCAAATTCTACCCCCAGTCTCTTTATGAGAAGAGGAAAGCGCAGAAAAAAGAGCAATCCTGCCGAAAAAGTTCTGATCATTCAAAAGGAGCCCGATTAGAGAGAGATCTTCATAGAGTAACTCCGATACGACAAGCTGCCCGAAGAAAAATCTGCAGGGGTTCAGCTGAAGTAGAGAGCTCTCTGTTACATGTTTGTAAATAATACGCTATACCGCAGATTATATGACCAACTCTTGCTCAGGTGTCTGTCATTGGCCGAAGCCTAAAAAGTCATGAAAGAAGTTCACTTGGGCATCTGCGGGGCTCACCAGTCCGGCCCCAAAATGCGGCTTCAGATCAAACGACTTGGATATTACTGGCCCACCATGATAAGGGATTGCGAAGAGCATGCAAAGAAATATCATATCTTCCAAATTCACGGTGATTTCATTCACAGGCATCCTAAATCGTTGCATCCTACGGTGGCGTCGTGGCCCTTCAAAGTTTGGGGTACCAACATAGTTGGCCCAATTGATCCTACATCATCCAAAGGCTATCGGTTCATATTGGATGCAACAGACTACTTCTCCAGATGGGCTGAAATTGTCCCGCTAAAAGAATTCAAAACAGAAGATATTCCGACGTTCTTCAAACATAATATTCTATACCGTTTCAGTACACCAAGAAGGATCATTTCTGACAACGGGCCTTCTTTCAAGAGCTTCAAAATCTCAAGGTTCGCTACTCAGCACAAAATAGACTGGAGATATTCCTCCATCTATAATCCAAAGGCCAGTGGGCTAGCTGAAGCCTTCAATAAAACTCTATGCAAGCTCCTAAGGAAAAATGCTTCATCCAACAAGAGAGAATGGAATCTCAAACTTCACGAGGCGTTGTAAGCATATCGTACCACGCACCTTACTCCGACTCAGTCCACTCCATACTCATTACTCTTCGGAGTGGAGGCGATCCTCCCCCTCAAAATTGAAGTTCCAAGCTTAAGAATAGCCGTCCAGCATGAGTTGACGGAGGAGGAAAACGTCCTCCTTCAGCTCGAAGAGCTCGACGCTCTCGAAGAAAAGAAGCTCGTAGTGCAGCAAAATCTGGAGCTGTACCGAACCCAAATTTCACGGGCCTATGACAAGATGACCCGTCTCCGTGCTTTTAAGAAAGACGAATTGGTGTTGGTCCTTAAAAGACCGATCATCCCCAATCGACATGCCAAGGGAAAATTCGAGCCAAACTGGGAAGGATCATACATCATCGAGAAAGTGTTTGATGGAGGATCCTACCAGCTGATAAATGCCGAAGGAGAAAGGCTCATGCCACCCATTAATGGCCGATATCTCAAGAAATACTACGCGTGAATACTCCAAGTTGCAGACAAATTGGGCAGACAGGCCCTACGGTCTGGATCATACATCCTGTAAAACCGTATACAATCTATGGGCGCAAATGACCCCTGTCTCCTAGGTCTTGCCTCCGAGACTACATCTGAAATCATACCGGCGATGAAGGTAGAAAAAAATAAAAAGGAAAAAAAGGGTATGTCCACAAGCAAAACGGGCACGGATGAAAACCCGAAAGGGCTCTGTGAGAAAAAACAGCAGGACCGCCGGCGAGTTTGTGAAAACCCGAAAGGGCGCAAACTCGTGAAAAGAAAAGAAATGCACTCGCAAAGTCCTCTTGACCTTGTAAGGAGAAAATCCCCACGGGAGATCCTTACGACTCACAAAGGAGCAACACACTTAGGAATCCCCACGATTCCTAAGGAGAAATACACCTGCGAGATCCTCTCGACTTGTGGGGAGAAAATGCTTTTATAAGACCCTTACGGCTCATAAAATTGAAAAAATTTAGGTGATAGGGATCTAAACCTGTCTCCTAATCCATTGTTCCCTAACGGACACGGCAAATGATGAGTCGATCCTAGCACTACACTTCAGTGTTAGCGGTGCTGATGCTGACCCAAAACTCAAACTCCAAATTCCCAAACGTCGAATGATGAATCGCTCCCGGTATCACAATCCAGTGCAGCGATGCAGACGTCAACCAAAACTCAAACCCCAGGATTCCCAAACGGCGAATGATAAGTCGCTCCTGGTACCATATTCCAGTGTAGCGATATAGATGCCAACCAAAATCTAAATCCCCCAAATTCTCTCAGCCCTACGGCCAGTCCTCAACTGGACTACCGTATACAATCCACGGGCATAAACAAGCTAAATCATACCCATGTCCTACGGCAATCACCAGCCTCGCGGCTGGTCTCCGCCATCGGAATTATGTTCCATTTGGGAAGACCCACTCATGTGTCCTCATGATACATGAGGAGAACATAGCTTACGAGATCCTCTCGACTCGTAAGAAAATACCTTTGTGGGATCCTTACGACTCACAAGCGAAAAACACACTTGGGGGTCCTCACGACTCCTAAGGAGAAAATGCACCTATGAGATCTTCTCGATTCGTAGGGAGATAATGCTTTTATGAGACCCTTATGGCTCATAAAATTGAAAAGCCTTAGGCGATAGGGATCTAAACCTGTTTCCTAAGCCGTCGTTCCCCAACGGGCAACGGAAAATGATGAGTCCCTCCTGGCATTACGCTTGAGTGTTAGCAGGGTTGATGTTGACCCAAAAACCAAATCCCAAGTACACCCGGAGCAAATGATAAGTTGCTCCTGGCATTATTCCAGTGCCGCAATGCTGATGCTAAACAAAATCCAAATCTCTGTTCCTCTAAAATTCAAAAGTCTCGCCAAATAAGGCAGAAATCAAAAAGATCATATCAAAGTCCCACCCTGCAGCACGTCTAAGCTCGAAAGTCCCGTTGGATAGGTAAGGAACTTCCAAAACAAATCAAATCAAACAAATCAACCCCGACACCGCAAGAAGCAGAGCAAGTCAACTTCAACCCCGACACCGCAGAAAGCGGAGCAAGTCAAATCAAATCCCGACACCGCGGAAAGCGGAGCAAGGCAAATCAAATCCCGACACCGCAGAAAGCAGAGCAAGTCAAATCAAATCCCGACACCGTAAGAAGCGGAGCAAGTTATCGACCGTCCAAGTTGCAAAAATGGCAGCACCGACCGCCCAAGTCGCAAAAATGGTTCCAAGTTACAAAAATGGTAGCACCGACCGTCCAAGTCGCAAAAATGGCAGCACCGACCATCCACGTCGCTAAAATGGCAGTATACTCGCCACGTCGTCAAAAGGAAACCCAACTAAATCAAGCTCCATATAGAACAAGATCCATCAATTTCATGCACACAACCCACACATGCGGTGTGCATTTATTGATGGGGGGCACTTTGTTGGGGTAAAAAATTACATCCGGTTGACCAAGTCAAAATCAAAGTCAACCCCAAGCCAAGTGGGCCCAAGCCCAGGTCAAGACCGAGCATGGAAGGGACCGGTCCCATGACAAAAATAATGAAGCCATAAATTAGTTTAATGTAATTATTCTTAGGAATAAATGTAGGTAAAATGGGCAAAAAGCCAAAATTTTGTAATCCCCATGGCTTATATGCAAAAAGAGATAAGCACATAAGGCATAGGGTGGCATAAGTGCCATTTGGCAAAGCCCAAGAGGCTATATGTAAAGTGTGTAGCCTATAAAGGCAAATATGATGAAAAAAATCAAGAAAGAACCTTTTCATTCTCTCAAAAAAAAGTCTAGGGTTCTGTGCCTTCTTCTCCTTCCTCAAGGTTCTAAACCTTCTTCCTTTTTCTTGAATTAAATAAAGAGTTTCACTTTTCTTTTCGCAAAAAGGAATAGTTTTTCACGATAAAACTCACAAAGGAGAGCTCAGATCTCCCATCGGATCTCTAAAAGGGGAGATTTTTAAGTCTCACTCCCTTTTTTCGTCTAAGATCCAGCCAACAGAGAGGAGGAAGAAAGAGACTCATCTCCAAAAATTCCACTTTAGGAAAATCAGAGACTCAAGAGAAAATTCAGGGATCAAGGGAGAAGAAAGGGGTCCCTTTTCTAGGAGTTTAACTCCACAAAAAAACTAATTATAACAAAATAATAAATCCTTTTTTTAGGAGTTTAACTCCAAAAGTTAATCGGGAAGTATAGCTCCCAGTACAGGGGCTAAGCCCATTTTTTTTTGAAGTTTAACTCCAAAAGTCAGTTGGGAAGTGCAACTCCCTATGCAGGGTTAAGTCTCTCTTCCCCTTTTTTTAGGAGTTTAACTTTAAAAATCAATAGGGAGTACAACTCCCAGTACAGGGACAAAGCCCCTTTTTTTGCAGGCGCCCAGCGCCCACATGCCGAGCGCATGAGGCGCTAGTGCCCAACGCCCACGCGCTAAGCACATGGGGCTCTGGCGCCCAGTGCCCATGCGTCCTTAGGACGCCACTCTCTTGTTTTTATACACACTCCACACTTAAAACACAACACACGCACACCGCACATTGAGTTCGCATGAGCAGTTTTACCCGTCAATCGGAGGTTTCCCTCGCTTCAAAGGCGAGAGGTAATTAACGACAGCTTAGTCCGCGGCTTCCGAAGATTCGAACCTCCACAATCAATAAACCCCAACCTACCCTAGACAGGGAGAATCTGTAGTATGCCTGACAAGTGACACGTATTTTCCATCTCAATGAGGTGACGAAAAACACCCTACAGGGAGACAGATGGGAAGTATAATGGAATTGAATTCCAGAAACCCTCAAAGATCAAGATCAATGATAGGGTAAAACCCTAAGAAGAGAACTAACGATTCTCAGGAGTGCCCATTGATTTGAGACCCACAGTCTACTAAAAAAAGTGGATGAAAAGTTCTTTGTAAGATCTCTGAGAGGTCATTTTTTTTAAAAAGAGAGAGCCAAGCTCTGTTAATGGATTAAAAATCCAAAACAAAAGGGTTCTTTTAAGAGTTAAACTCTGTTCATGATCCTTACCAATTTTTATGTAGCAGAGTTTAACTCTAATCAGAAGGAGTTCTGTGGGTAGAGATCTAAGCTCTGAGATGAGAATTAAATTCTCGAGAAAAAAGAAAACTTAAGAAAAATGATGAGACGGCAGTCATCTCAAGGGCCAAAGGCCCTATTTATAGGATATGAAGGGACGGTTCAACTCTCTAGAAGATCAAATGGTGGAAAAAGTGACACCGTTGTACTCACGTGTAGGCAACGTGAGAACAACGGTGGGGGTATTTATTCCCCCAATATTTAAACATAATAAAAAGAGCTAAGCTCTGTTAAATTTTAATGAGGCAGCGCCTTACGTACTCCCCACAAGGGCACCAACACCAGTTCCAATCTTGTAGGATTAAATCCTATGATGGCGCCGTACGTGCTCCTCACGTGGGCGCCAATATGCAAAGCACAGGAGCGCTTATTATATAAGAATCAAATTCTTATATGGCGCCGCATGTGCTCCTCACATGGGCGCAATGTGCAAAGCACATGAGCGCTTATTATATAAGAATTAAATTCTTATATGACGCCGCATGTGCTCCTCACGTGGGCGCCAATGTCCAAAGCATAAGAGTGCCAAGAATTAAATTCTTAAGTGGCGCCCACATGCAGAACATGTAAGCACCGGTGCCTAAGTCAAACCAAGTATAATTAAACTCTACAGGAGATATTTCCCTACAAACTGGGATACTCTCTGTTAAACAGAGCCGTTGGATCAAAGATCCAATGATGATGATAAATCATCAAATAATAGAATAAAATACTATTAAGGGAAAATATTCCCCTAATCTTTCTAAATGAACAAAAAATTGTTGGATCAAAGATCCAATGAAATGGAAAAATATTTTCCTATATCTTTCTAAACAAAAAAAGATGTGCTCTATATAACAGAGAGCCCTTGGATTAAAATCCAATGGTGGTTAAAAATCACTGTTTGACAGAATAAAATTCTGTATAAGGGGAAAATATTTTCCTAATCTTGTGAAAAACAAGAAGACATATTCTATAAAACAGAAATCCTTGGATCAAAGATCCAACGGTGGGTAAAATTCCCCAAACAAATTTTAAGACCAATTAAATTAATTGGAATCTCTCAATGAGAGATTTTCTCAATACTAATTAAAAAATTTCCTCCACTATATAAAGGATCCGAGACTTCAAGCCTCAAAAGGAAAAAAGACGAAGAGGGACACACACTCGGATATAGAGGGAACCCCTATAAGCTTCTAAAAAGATACAGCGAGCTCTCAAAAACAGCAGAAAATTTAATTCTCAATAGAGAAAAAGATTTTTTTTCTCTCAAAAACCATAGGTAAAGAAACCACAGAGATCAAAATATCTCATTGACCTATCATAGCATATCTGTAATATTTCAGAAATATAAATAATATTTTTGGAATGTAAATAATAAAATAATAAGTTTCACAAAAACTATTCGAGTACGAATTTGGGGTTTTTGTAAAATGGTATAATTAAATACCAATATTTGGATATTAATATGAATTATTAATTATAAAAGGTATTTATTGGATTTGGACATTTTATAAATAATTATGCAATTAATTATATGAAAGTTTATATTAAACTTGATTAGTGCACTATTAATCATGATTAAGCCAAATCCACTTTTGTATTAACCATGGTTAGTGCACCATGACATGTTGTATTTTTGTTGCATGCATGGTTCCATTTTGTATTTGTTGCATTTGGGTTTTTAAAAAGAAAAAGAGAATATATTTGATGAGAAAGAGAGGGCGACAAGATGTAACATGGAGAGGGGGACAAGAGCATGGGCTAGAGAGAGAAAGAGAAAGGGAGAAGTCAACCCTTAACCATGGCTCCCATCATTTCCTTCTTCACTTCAATATTTTCTTCTTCCTTCATTCCTTCATCATCTTCATCCTCATCCTCCACTTCTTCTACCACCATGAAACCACCCCAAAACCACCTCAAAACCTCATGCCACCTTCACAAAAAATGTACACAACCTCATCCTACACCCCCTAGCAAGCTCAAGTTTGGATTTTGAGGACTTTTAACCATCTTGGAATTTTCTTCAGTTGCTCTAAGAGGTATAATCTTCACTTTTCATCTTGTTATTTAGTTTTTTTCATCTCTTAGTAAAGTTTAGAGTTCGTTTAAGCAAGTTTAGTGACCTTGGAAAATTCTAGGATGTTTTTAGTAGATGATTTGAGTGATATAGATGTAATTAAGGTTTAGTTAGTGACCCCCAAGCCTTTAGTGATGATATTCTGGATAAACTTGAGACTAGAACCCTAAAACACGAACTTAGAATTTTCCCCATATCGTTTTTTGGCGATTTGTGTTATTTCTATAGAATCTGCTATGATCCGAGAGCTCCATAAAATAAGTTGCCATCACAGAGAGGTGTGCAGGCCACTTAGAATTTTCCCTAGGAACCTGAGCCCCTACCTCCATTTCCAGGCCGCAGATTTAATCATAACGGCCGCAAATTACGGCCTGAACAGTGTGATAGGGTGTGATTTTTGGTGCATGGCTTTGTTATGTGATATATAGACCTGCCTTATATGCAGAATCTCCTAATTTGACCTAGGGTAGAACCTGGGAGTGATTTTCTAGGTTGTTGATTTCGGGTTTCTGTTTTTTGAAAACTTGGTTTTGGTATTTGAGTTTGGACTTGGTTGTTGGACGTTCGTACGTCAACGTTGAGGGTTGATTGGTTATTCTTGCATGCGTAGGCTATAGGTTCTAACCTATGAGCATTTTGTGTGTCGTATCGATTTTTGGACTTGATTTTAATATCGTTACGATGTGTATTGATTATAGGTACCTTTGCGTGGACTTCCGAGACGACGAAGGTGATCAATAAATTCATCAACTTTGACTAAGCAAGGATATTGCATGTGAGTAGATCTATATTTATGGGGGAAGTCGGGTGGATGGCGTATAGCACCCCTGCAACTATAGTAATGGAAAATTGATATATAGAATATAATTTGGAGAAACCTATGCTATGAACTTACGGATATGATCAAAAGATTTAGTATGAGATGATATGATGAAAGATGAAATTAGTGGATATGTTGGCTTGAGGATGCAAGGCAATATATATATATTATATTCATATGCCAATATATGATGTGAGATTATATATATATATATATATATATATATATATATATATATATATATATATATATATATATATATATGAGAATAATGGAGGAAAAATGCCATAGGAGGGATTTCCTCCTATGGCGTCGAAAAAATACAATCCCCATCGTGTTTTCCGACGATCGGCACCCATCATCTTCATCGTTATCATCTAAGATATGGGTACACCAAATTTATGTGATTCTACAACTTTTTCATCGTTGAATTAGTGGGTTCAAAATTAATGGTTTGCCGACAATAGAACTTTTTACATTGCTAAATCAACGGTGAAAAGGTTGTAGAATCACATGAAATTTTGCGTACCCACATCTTAGATGATAACGATGAAGATGATGGATTCCGATCGTCAGAAAACATGATGGAGGGCGTATTTTTTCGACGCCATAGGAGGAAATTCACTCATATGGCCTCTTTCCTCCATTATTCTCTCTCTCTCTCTATATATATATACACATATAAATGAGAATATGATATATACAAGATGATTTGATTTGAGATGTTGATATGATGAAATAAGATGACTTGGCTTGATATGTCGATAGACGGATATTAGGCGATATATATACACATATACTTATGCCGAGACCTATAATGAGAATAAAGGATGATATGACGTATGAGACCATAGATCCGTACCTTTGTTGAAGGTAGGGTGATAGATCCTTAATCTATTTGATGACACCGTACGATAGATTATACCGTACGTGATAGGATACCGGATGATTGATTGGCACTCTCAACTCGATGATGATGTACGAGAATTATATCACATCTGATACTATGAGGCTGGATCGCCGACTTATGGATTTGTCTTGATTCGGAGAATCATTGCTGCTAAACACCTTAGTGGATAATAGGTTATATTTGATGTATCCAGGGGTAGTTACATATCTTATTACCATTCATGTTATGATGTATTATTCCCCGTGACATACGTACTATGTTCTCATCACTTACTTGTATATGGCTTTGTTTACTCGTACACCCGCACTATTACCGATATGCGCATTGTTTACCGCCGAAAGCCGGGAAAGAAAAATGTCTCGCCTGCATTTGGGGGCAGATGCTATTTGGTTTTATCCGTCCACCTCTCCGAAGATGCCAAGTTGATTTATGGCACCGTGTATCGGAGGTCTGGACGGATGCGGCCGTTGTAGCCCCTGCAGTTAATTACGTTACCACATAGCGATAACCACTTTCTCCTGCTCCAGAAGGTCACTTCGTGTCGTATGTGTTTGTTTTATTTTTGGTTGCCCGTGGATTGTATACGGAGACTAATTTGTGTTGTCGCCCGTAGGGCGTGGATTAGTCCAACTCCGTATTTTCTTAGATTTGGGTTTGGTTTGCTTTAAGGATCGTTAACCTTGTTTGAGATTAAGATCGACTTAAATATTTGTTAAGGATATGTTAATCCGATATTGGACTAAGATCTACTTAACGGGGGTTCAAGATCATTTTTGATCCAACGAAAGGGCATTTGGGCACCATCGTTTCAGTTTCAGGACGTTGCGGTCCACAGCTAGTGTAAAGACATTACGGTCCACAGCTAGTTTAAGGACATTACGGTCCATAGGTCACCATTTTTGGGATGATAGTTTAGTTTAAGGACATTGCGGTCCACAGCTAGTTTAAGGACATTACGGTCCATTGGGGTATGCTCATGGGTTTAAGAGTGCATCCAAGAGCTGTTGGTTGTTGGGACCCTCTACCTCTCTGACATCGTTGAAGAATTACAACGACATGCATCAAAGGTGTGGAATGAGCACCATTTTAGATACCATCTGTTAGGACATCATTTGGAACTAAGATCGATTTGGGGAGACCTGAGCATAGGAAGACTTAGTTGAAAAGGATTTTGGCCTTGGGAGACTTGGCTATGTTTAGGCTAAGGACGACTTGTCATAGAGTTAAACACTAACATTTGCTTGGCGCTCACATGCTCCCATGTAATGCTCTAAAGCAATGTTAAACACTGCAATCACGTATGGAACGTGAGGCACACGAGGGTTGGTGTGGTATCCTTGGGTTCAAATCCCTGTCTATACATATAAGTGTTAAACACTTAAATCTTGTGGCCATCACGTGTGGACACATGAGGCGCCCCAAAGTTGCGCACTGATTCTTTGGGTTTATTCCCTTTTCCTTTTAAAAGTGATAAGCGCTATTGGGGGTCACGCGGGATCACGTGAGGCGCCCCAGAATGGGAATTGTCTTTAGAATTTTCCCATTTTTCATATGAGTGTTGAACAACTGTTTGGGGGGCGCGTGGGAGCACGTGAGGCGCCCTAAAACGGGGACTGTCTTTGGGTTTATTCTCTTTTCGTTTTGAAAGTGCTAAGCACTATTAGGGGGTCATGTGGAATCACGTGACTCGATCTCAGTCGTTCTCTTTTTTTATGCAGGGTTAAACCCTAGTTTTGTCAGAGGAATTAAATTCCTATATCTTTTGGAAGAATTAAATTCTTCAAACTTAGTTCTCTCCTCTAAGTTTTGGAACTGCATGACAGAATCTCTCCGATAAGAATTAAATTCTCAACTTATGGTAAGATCTGCTTCTGCAGTCCTCAACCAGAGGAATAACTAAGTTCTTCTTTGGAAGAGTTAAACTCTTGTATGAGGAGATAAAATGATCTCTAGGTCTTTTTTTCTTACCTAGGGTTTCTTTTCTTCAAAGAGAACTCTTCCTCTCTTTTTTTAAAATCTTATGGGGGGTCTCCTCTGTTTCTCTTTTCAGTCTTGAGTCCTTTATATAGTAAAGGCAATTTTGTTGATTTAGTTAAGGAAATCTTTCATTGAGAGATTTTTTGATTGATTCATGGATTTTATCCGCCATTGGATTTTTGATCCAGGGACTTCTGTTTTACAGAAGACATTTTTCTTGTTTTTAACAAGATTGGGAAAATATTTTCCCATACAGAGCTTATTCTGTAGGTTGGTGATTTTTTTTAATCACCATTGGATCTTTATGTAAGGTTACCTAGCACGGCAGCAAGATTTCGGGAGGCATCGTCCATGCCATTTTAAAAAAATTTCCGTATTAGCTAACCCTAACCCTAGAATCGTTACTAGAAAATCCGACGATACAATATGTAAACAACTTTACATACAAGTGAATGAGGAATACAACCTTTGTAGACCAGTCCTTTACTTCTAATGCTCCGTGTAGTAGTCCCTTCGCTGCGAGTAGTGATCTCCCTAACTGTAGTATGGGTTCCCTTGGAGAAATGAATAAGCTTGCACGAAGTCTTCGAGGTCGAAGATGATCTACGTCGAGGAAACACTAGCCCAAGCTACCTCTTCACTAATTATGAAATTAGTGAAGCAAATACCTTATACTAAATGGAAAGTATCAGAGGATGATGAAGTAGGAATTATGCTCACTTTAGAAATAATTTTCTCACTATTTTTCTTCACCTCCATTGAAGCTAGAAAGCTTGAGGAAGGAGATGAAGAAAGCTCTCATGGAAAAATCCTAGTGAAGAATGGCAACCATGGGTGAGTTAGTATCATATACTTAACCCTTGTAGAGACTAAACCATGGCTAATTATAATGGTTGGGTTTATAAATAGCTTTAGTAAAACAAAAGTAGTGGACTTAGTCAATGGTTAAGCAAGCTTCTCCAAGCTTCTAGCCATGACAAATATCCCACAATTTTGAATTACCTAAATAATTAAAAACCCTAGATCAAAACTAGCATGGTGTAAGTCTCACACACATCCAAGTTGGATGTATCATCAAGCATGACACAAAATCTTGTACACTAATATATATCACATATATACAATATGCACAAATCAAGTGAGAAAAGAAATTATAAGTGAGTCAATACTAGTTAATGTAAATTAATATATCAAATATATAATTATACATTAGATTATTAAATCAACACTTGATTTAATAATCCGACTATATTACATATAATCGACTAATATCATGTGTATCAACTTATCGAATCAATACTTGATTAGATAACCCGGCCATATCACATATAACCGACCGATAACACAAATCGCGAGAATAGAATACGGTATCACATGTCGTATTAATCTCGGTCCTGTACATATCACATATATGCTCCTACTCCGTTTCGCTTGAGCCAAGAAATCTCTGTGTAGGACCCTGAAGACTCGTCAATACGCCGGCAGTAGGTGATGATCATATCAAACACCCACAAGCCGCAGGCGGTCTGCTAAACGTAACGGCCACTCGGGTATTGAGCGATCAGAAGATCAACAAGCAAGCCTGCTTATACCCCTGCGAATCCAATCAGTAACATTACCTTACATTCCGGTCTCTTCGTCAGATATGTCGCATATCATAGCCTGGGGATAGTATAACGTCAGACCCCAATAGCCTGATAAGTCATGCCGATGCAAGTTCCATAACGGTTCGAGAAACTACTGATAACACTTACCAGTAAATCTCAGCAACCCTGGCTAGGGATTTCATGTTATGGCCAATCGAGCATAGCGCAACATCAACTCCCAATACCGGGAGAGACGAATCCCCTCCTATCGCTCATTGCCTCCATGTGACTCGGGACTGTACCCAAAAACCACCTTTTTGCACGATCTCTTGACAATGGTATGGTGGAAATCAAAGCACAGTGGGAATCACACAAGACTCTATGACGATCTCGGGTCGACAGACTAACATGTACCAGTGTTACCAGAGAACTGCTATCTGACGATAGGTATAATACCATCTAGGAGTTCTCGGCGAGTCCGTTCAGTGTACCCATTCTCCACTGAGCACACGTATACCTTCTCTGATGTCAAACACCAATAGATATGGGATCATCCATCGCCCGTCATATAGGTCGAGAAGCGTATATGCTAGTCTACTCTGGGGTATCGATGCCCTATCTCGATACTCCCATGACTAGGAACATTTGATGGATGTACTTACCGACTACCTCCGCCCCACTAGTATGATCTGCATCATAATCCTGGTAGTCAAGTACTCATCCTAAGGGCTTTATAAACATGTAATAGAGAGACGATAAGTGTACATGTTAAGATAAAGTGCAACCAGATAGCGTACTATTATGTCGAGCAAGAAATTCCTCCCTATATATGTCCAAGCATCCACTACAATATACATCACATGTACAGTAATGTCCTCTAGGGCATACATATAACTAACAATCTCCCACTTGCACTAAGGCCATTTGTTGCAGTATCTCATACTCAACGTCCTATAGAAGTCTCTCTAGGGGTAAGGCCTTTGTGAGTGGATTCGCTGTGTTATCCTTCGTGTGAACTCTTCTAACCTCGATCCCTTGGAGATCAACTATCTCCCTGATCAGGTGATACTTGCCTCAGAATATGTCTGAAACGCTGATAGGACATGCGTTCCTAGGCCAAAGCCACAACTCCATTGTTGTCATAATAACAGTTATTGGACGCTCAATGGTAGGAGCCTTGTTTATCTCATGAACAAGAAATGCCCAGACAGCCACTTTGGCAGCATCATTGGTAGCAATGTATTCAGCCTTTATCGTCTAGTATGTCTTGGTATCTAGCTTGGAACTCTTCCAACATACCGTCCCTGCACTGAGGGTAAAGACAATGCCTGTGACTGACTTGCAGTCATCTTTATCACCCTGGAAGCTCGAACCAAGAACTTTCTTTTAGTGCTTCTCAAGTACTTAAGAATGCCCTCCACAGCTTTCCAGTGATTCTCCCAAGATCCGATTTATTCCTGATCACTACACTTAGTGATTTAGCTACATCTGGTCCGGTATTTAACATTGCATACGTGATAGAGCCTACTGCCGAAGCATTGGGTATCCCTTGCACACGAGCTCTTTCCAAATCAGTCTCGGGAGACATCTTTTTAAAGAGAGTGATCCATGAGTAAGTGGGTGTTCCACTACGCTTAGAATCGTCCATACTAAACCTATTTAGTATGGTGTTAATGTACCTGGATTTGGGACACTCCCAACATCCACTTAGATCTATCACCATAGATCATAGTCCACAAGATGTAGTAGGTATCATCCAGATCTTCTATTGAGAATCCTTGTGATAAGAGGAGCTTGACCGAGTGTAGCATAGAAAACCATTTCCTATCAAGAATATGTCATCTACGTACAATACGTGTAAGACAACCTCACTCTTTACAACCTTCTTGTATATGCTAGGTTCATCTACTATTTTGATGAAGTCAAACTCTTTGACTACCACATCAAAACAGATGTTCCATCTCCACGATGCTTGCTTTAATCCTGATGGACTTAAGAATAGCTTTGAAAATCTCAACTTTTCCATCTACACCAAGAATCTTCTCAAGATTCACTTGCTCCCGATGGGTTTTACCCCTTTAGGCGCAACAATCAAAGTCAAACTTTGTTGGTGTACATGGATTCCATCTTTGATCGCATAGCATCCAGCCATTTCATAGAGTCCCCACTCGTGATGGCCTGCCTGAACCTAGTTGGGCCATCATCAACCATGATGCAATCCTCTCTCCCACCGTCACCGAGAAGACCGTAGTATCTCTCAAGTGGATGAGGAACCCTACCAAATTCGCGGAGAGAATGAGGTTCGTTGGAGACTATTGAATCCTTTGGTTTCACCAAATTATCAGCTGTTAGTTTATCTAGCTGGAACTCCTCCCGGTTCTACCTCATGACCACAAATTTCTTCACAAGAAATTCCTTTTCTAAAAAGGTGGCATGCTCAGAAACAAAACACTTTTTTCTCTTCAGAATGGTAGAAGATATACCATCGCGAATGTTCGGGATATCCAACAAACTTACAGAACTGAACTTGCCTTGAGCTTGTCCGGATCTTGCCTTTCAACATAGGTCGGACAACCCCATATCTTAACTCGTTTAAGACATGGTCTCTTCCCATTGCATATCTCATATGTAGTGGTAGGCACTGATTTGGACGGAACCCCATTCAATAAGTTTGCAGCTTCTCAAATGCATAACCCCCAAAAGGAAATAGGTAACTCAGAAATACTCATCATAGAGCGCGCCATATCTCATAGGGTGCGATACCTTCTCCCCGATACACCATTGTATTGTGGTGTAATCGAAGGAGTAAGCTGAGAGAGAACCACATTCTCCTTTTAGAAACTCCAGGAACTCCATGCCTAAGTATTCACCTTCTCGATCACATCGAAAGACTTAATACTTCTACCCGTCTGGTTCTTAACTTCAAGCTATATTCCTTGAATTTCTCAAAAGCTTTAGACTTGTGTTTCAACAGGAACACATGTCCGAATCTTGAGAGATGATTAGTGAATATAATGAAGTACCAAGAACCAACCTTGGCATTTGTAGATATAGGACCATATACATCATCATGTATCCGTCCTAAGAGTTCAGTAACTCTCTCTCTGTTTCCAGTAAACGGAGTATTGGTCATTTCACGTTTGAGACAAGACTGGAAAGTATCATAAGATGAAAATTCGAACAGATTCAAATATTCATCTTTATGTAACTTAGCTGGTCGTGTCACGTTGATATGACCTAGTCCACAATGCCACAAGAAGGATTCGTTCATTTCTGAACTATTCCTCTTTTGTGTGTTTTATATACTTTGAACCATGGTTTGATTTAGAACGTATATGCTATTTCATAACGCGCCTGATGCAATCAACTCTTGATTCAGGAAAATGTTCACAACATAATCCTCCAATACATTATTATATCCTTCTTTAGCTCATTAAAAAAATTGATGTAATATTGTATATCAGGTTCGGTATGTAATAACATTTGTTCAGAATCAATGTATTTAATACAATATGATATCTGCCAACTGATTTGGCTGCAACACTTGCACCATTCTCTACAATTAGAGACATATCACTCATTCCCAGTTCTCTACCTATCTGTAGCCCATGTAATATATTACATATGCGGGATCCTGATCCAGTATCACATACCCAGGACGTAGAGGATACTGATAAACAGTTCTCGGTAATGAACACACCCGAAGAAGATGCATCAACATGCACTTTCTTCGATTGGGTCGCGTGGAAATCCGGATATTCCTCTATTTCCTGCTCGGACTTATAACAATTATAAGAGTGAGTGGAACCAACGTTTCCTAGCTCAGTATAATAAGCAGGTTCGGTCAATGCATCCATATTATTATCTTGATTAAAGCGTGAAATGGTCGCTACCAGGAGAGAGAGAGAAGAAAACACTCTGTGTGCGCTCTTGCAAGATCAGATTGGTTATTATTTTATCTAATCAGGATGGCTCCCACTGTTTTTATCAAATCATCCTTCAAACGCTAAAAGGTAAGATTAGCCGGGATTAATTACACCCTACAAGTTCTCCAATCATTCGGCCAGGCCAGTGTCGGTACTTTGAGGGAGGTTCCCCGTGCTTTCGCACGGACCTAATTAAAATAAACCTCATTTTCCCAGGGGCGTAACCCCGTTAACACCTTTCTAGATACCTACTTGATCGGCTAATTGTAATGTGTAAAGCTCTCCCAGGAGTAACTCTTACTCGTAGTGGGTATCGGGATCCAACTATTGTTAGTTATGTATATGCCCTAGAGGCCATTGTTGTACATATGATGTATATTATGATGGATGCTTGGATATATATAGAGAGGACTTTCTTGCTCGTCATGATAGTATGCTATTTGGTTTCACTTTATCTTAACATGTTGACTTGTACTGGTTTATTGTTTTTCTTTCACATGTTGATAAAGCCCTTAGGATCTGTACTCGACTACTGGGACTATGATGAGATCATACTAGTGTGGCCACGGTAGTCAATGAGTACATCCTATAACTGTTCCTAGTCGAGGGTATATCGAGACAGGGCATCGATACACCAGAGTAGACTAGCGTATACGCATCTTGACCCATATGATGGGCGATAGATGATCCCATATTCATCAGTGTTTGACATCAGAGATGGTGTACGGGTGCTCAGTGAAGACTGGGTACACTGGACGGACTCATCGAGAACTCCCAGATGGTGATATATCACACGTCAGATGACAGTTCTCCGGTGACACTGGTACAGGGTAGTCTGTAGACCCGAGATCGTCATAGAGTCTTGTGTGATTCCCACTGTGCTTTGATTTCCACCTTACCACGTCCAAGTGGGCGTGCAAAACGGTGGCTTTTGGGTACAGTCCCGAATCACATGGAGGCAATGAGCGATAGGAGGGGATTCGTCTCTCCCGGTATAGGGAGTTGATGTTGTGCTGTGTTCGATTGGCTATAACTGGAAGTCCCTGGCCAGGGCTGATATAGAGATTTACTGGTAAGTGTTATCAGTAGTTTCTCGACCTGTTATGAGCCTCACATCGACACGACTTATCGGTTACTGGGGACTGACGTATACCACCCCTAGACTAGATATGCGACATATCAGACGAACAGACCGGACTGTACGGGAGTGTTACTGATTGGATTCACAGGAGAACGTACAGGCTAGCTTGTTGATCTTCTGATCGCTCTATACCTGGATGGTTGTTACGTTTAGCTGACCGCTTGCAGCTTGTGGGTGTTTGATATGATCATCACCTGCTACCGGCGTATTGACGATTCTTTAGAGTCCTACACAGAGGTTTCTTGGCTCAGGCAAAACGGAGTAGAGGCACATATGTGATATGTACAGGACCGAGGATAATGCGATATGAGATACCGTATTATATTCTCGCGATGTTTAGATATGAACCGGGTCATCGGATCAAGTGTTGATTCGATAAATCGGTACATGATATATTAGTCGGTTATATTCGATATAGCCGGATTGTCGGATCAAGTGTTGATTCGATAATTTAATGTATAATAATATATATGATATATTGTATTACATTATCTAATAATGGCTCGCTTTATTATTTCATTTTCTCACCGGATAATACATTGATATATATGCGATATATATTAATTGTATTATTTTCTTTTGTTACAAATATATAATATATATGTGATATATATTATAGTAACATGATATGATTAATAATGAAACATGTTTAGTGATGATAAAAAGAGATTAGGGTTTGATTAGGGTTAGCTTCTTCTTGCACCATCTAGAAGCATTCCTGTTGTCTTGGTTAAGATATTATGGTTGATATTTATCCATGACCCATTCTTTAACCTAACCAAAACCTAGCTCTAGTTTATTCTCTACAAGGGTTATCCTTGTCATACTAAACTATGGTTACATTATTAATTCATATATACTTTTCTACTATTCATCACAAAAGGATGATCTCTTTTATTCATCATCTTCTTCTCTCTTAAGCTTTGAGAAAGCTCACTAGATTTTCCTTTTGTGATGTTTTCATGTGAGAATTTGATATAAAAAGATAGCATAAATACTACTCTATCATTCTCATCTAATCTAGCCCATTAGATTAGGGTGTTCACCTCATTAGAGTGGGAGAGCTTGAGTTATAGCAACTTCGACATAGATCATCGGAGAAACGGAATACTACAAGATCGCATGGATCGTTCGAGTCGTGGAGCCTCTCTTAAGTCCGGGAGATCATGGATCACGGCGAAGGGACTTCTACTCGGAGCTTATGAAGCGAAGGAGCGGACTACAAAGGTTGTAATCCCTCACACTTAGTGGTAAAGATGTTTACTTGCATGTTAAACCCTAATAATCTAGCAAACATCCCGGCTTTGGGTTGTTCGGTCTAAAATTTTATTCGGGCATGTTTGATGCCTTATGAACCTTCATAAGAGTGCCTAGGAACCCTACAGTGGTATCAGAGCTTAGTTAGAGCATTAGGCGACGTGTATACGAAGTTAAAACTCCGATCGAACCCGATACGACGAAATAGAACCCCTCTCTGGAAATTTTGTAAAAATGTGATTTTTTTCTGCATTAAAAATACTCAAAAAAACCAGCAGGGAATTCTAAGAATTATCATGAAATACGATATCCCAATTCTATGAAGTCGCCGCGAAACCGCGGTGGGAACCTGCTTCCCACGGCGGTTCCGCGGCCGATCTTTGGCATTGGGACACGTGGCTTCAGGGTAATATCCGTAGGTACTTGTTGCTGCTTCTAGGTATTTTTAATCTGTCTCAAGTGTTGAGTGTTCTGGGGTTTATTTTGTAATCGTTGATTCGATCGGAAAATTTAATTTTGTGATGTTTTCCGGATATTTAGAAACTGTTAAAAAGTTCGAGCGGATATCATTAACTCACTTTTTCCCGTCACGAAAAACTTTTAAGTGTTGAATTTTTATCGGGTTTAAATCTTTCAGAAAAACGTACAAGTAACGCGATGGACCCTCTAGAAGACAACAAACCTTAACTCGATTATGTGACCGTCTTGAACTGCCTCTAAACCTTAAGGGTTTGGGGCAGTACGACGTGCCATATGTGAGGTGTTGGCTTGACCCTTCTACGGCTGGATCATCGGTACTGTGACAGTTTCTGGGATTAATTGAACTCCGCTCAAGTGTTGAGCTATTTAGGAAATTTTGGGTATTTGATTATCTGTTCGGAAAGTTTAACACTGTCTATTTATCTGGAATGTGATACAATATGTGGAATTCATAAAGTTAGGCATGAAATGCGAAGTATGTGATATTTCGGATTTACGATGTCTAAAGTGATTGTGGATTCCAAATATTGTAGTTTTACAATTTCTTTTCTGTGACCGTAAGTGTAGTATGTAGTTGTATTGCCGGTTTTCGTTGCTATATGTCAACGACGATCGGTGTATGCATACTTACTTACGTTGATGATATGAGATATTATGTGTTGCTGTGATATGTTATATTGGATCGTCGTGTTCTGAATAGCCAGGGGTTTTATGTGAGATGAGGGTTTTTATTTTCATTCATATAAAATTCATTTGTATGTAATTAATATTCTTTTATTTGGGCACTTCCGGGATGAGGTTGATGTCACCAGTGTATATTATTTACTTTTCCGCATTAGGTAGACCCAAGGAGGGGAGCACAAGTAACCGGGTTCTAGGGTCCAGTGGGAGGCCATCTCGAGGAGTCGAGAACGGGTCTCCTAACCCTAGAATTGGCAGTGTTACTTGCCGCTCTCGTAGGGGTCTTGGGATGTGGGTTTGGCTATTCGTCACGACCGTGGAATCTGTATTTTATACAGGCTCGTATTGAAAATACAGACGTCCTAGTATATCCAATATTTCATATATGTTCTTCTGCTGCAATGTTCTGTGATGAGATCATATTACTGCCTGAGACGAATGCTTATACTATATATACATATATGCTGATATATAAATATTACTGCTTTCGTTTCTTCTGTGATGCTTAGGAAGCATAAGCTGATAGGATTTTATTAATGAGATTAATAAAAAGAAAAGAAACCTAAAAGATGTTGTAGAATCAAAACTTTATAAAAAGGGTAGCTACAGTTTTGCTTTGCATAGCGGTATATATGATATACCCTGCACCTTATTCGATGAGGAAAGAGCCGAGATCCCTTCACCGGGAGTGACCACTTTAGCGAAACTGGCAGATGCTACAAACTCGCGGTTTAGTTTTTGACAGCTTCTATAGTCTTGCTTTGCACAACGGTATATATGATATACCCTGCACCTTATTCGATGGGGAAAGAGCCGAGATCCCTTCACCGGGAGTGACCTCTTTAGCGAAACTAGAAAAGCCTCAAAAACACTCCTTTTCAAAAACCCTCGATTCTACGACGATATCAAGTTCATTAAGCAATAGGTTTTCAGAAAAATCTGACGTAACCCTCCGTCATTTCAGATAAGTCCTACTTAGTATTCGTACTATGTTTGTTGACCTCCGTCAAGGCGTAGTGTACGGTAGCTAATTAGTATTTATCTGCTTTTGCATATGATGCAGATTGGATTAGGGTAGTCGTACGGCCTTGTTGACCTCCATCAAGGATCGTGCGGGTGGGTTTAATTCAATCAGGAAATGACGGGTTGGACTTGACTAGTAGCCTATGGTTTGTTGACCTCCGTCAAGGTCATAGGACGCTAGGGGAAAAATATTACCGGGAACTTCAAGTGTTGAAATTTGCAATGAGATTGCATACCTCCTATGAGATAGTTGGATCCCGATACCCACTGCGAGTAAGAGTTACTCCTGGGAGAGTTTTACACAGGACAATTAGCCGATCAAGTAGGTGTCTAGAAAAGTGTTAACGAGGTTACACCTCTGGGAAAACGAGGTTTACTTTAATTAGGTCCGTGCGAAAGCACGGGAAACCTCCCTCAAGTACCGACACTGATCTGGCTGAAAGATTGACAAAATTGTAGGGTGTAATTAATCCCGGCTAATCTTACCTTTTAGGGTTTGAAGGAAGATTTGATAAAAACAGTGGGAGACATCCTGATTAGATAAGATAATAACCAATCTAATCTTGCAAGAGCATACGCTAAAGTGTTTTCTTCTCTCTCTCTCCAGGTAGCGACCATGTCAGGCTATAATCAAGATAATAATCTGGATGTATTGACTGAACCCGCTTATTATACTAAGCAGGGGAACGTTGGACCCGTTCTTTCTTATAAGAGTTATAAGACTGAACAGGAAACATGAGAATATCTGGATTCTCAAGCCGCCCAAAAGAACATGCATGCTGATGCATCTTCTTCAGGTGTGTTAGTTATTGAGAACTGTTTCTCAGTTCACCCTACGTCCTCGGTATTAGATACCGGATCAGGATCCCACATATGTAAATTGTTACATGGGCTACGTAAAGGTAGAGAACTGGGAAAAGGTGATCATTTCGTTCAAGTAGGGAACGGTGCAAGTATTGCAGCCAAAGCAGTTGGCGAATATCACCTAGTATTGCCAAGTCGTAATACACTGATTCTAAATGAGTGCTATTATATACCGAACATGATGTGCAACATTATATCAGTTTCTTTATTAAGTAAAGAAGGATATAATTTTATAGTAAAGGATAATGTTATGAACATATTCCTAGATCAAAAGTTGATTGCATCAGGCTCGTTACATAATGGCATATTCATTCTCAATCAAAATACAGTCCTCAATATACAAAACACACACAAGAGGAAGAGTTCAGAAATGAACGAATCCTTCTTATGGCATTGTAGACTTGGTCATATCAATGCGACACGACTAGCTAAGTTACATAAGGATGGATATTTGAATCCGTTCGAATTATCATCTTATGATACTTTCCATTCATGTCTCAAAGGGAAAATGACCAAAACTCCGTTTAGTGGACACGGAGAAAGAGTTACGGAACTCTTAGGACTGGTACATGGTGATGTATACGGTCCTATGTCTACGCATGCCAGGAACGGTTCTTCCTACTTCATTACATTCACTGACGATCTCTCTAGATATGGACATGTGTTCCTGATGAAACACAAATCTGAAGCTTTTGAGAAATTCAGAGAATATAAGCACGAAGTAGAGAACCAAATGGGCAAAAGTATTAAGATCCTTCGATCTAATCGAGGAGGAGAATACTTGAGCAATGATTTTCTGGATTATCTAAAAGAGAATAGGATTCTCTCTCAGCTTACTCCTCCTTATACACCACAGCACAACGGTGTATCGGAACGGAGGAATCACACCCTATTAGATATGGTGCGCTCGATGATGAGCACTGCTGAGTTACCTATTTCCTTCTGGGGGTATGTGCTTGAGACAGCAGCATACATACTGAATAAAGTTCCTACCAAATCTGTGCCTACCACCCCATATGAGATATGGGAAGGGAAGAGACCATATCTTAATTTTGTTAAGATATGGGGTTGCCCGGCCTATGTCAAAAGACAAAACCCGGACAAACTCGAGGCAAGATCTGTTTTATGTAAGTTTATTGGATATCTCAAGCATTCGCGAGGGTATATTTTCTACCACAGTGAGGAACAAATAGTATTTGTTGCTCAACACGCCACCTTTTTAGAAAAGGAATTTCTTGCAAAAGAGATTAGTGGCTCTAAGGTAGAACTGGAAGAAGTTCCAACAGAACAAACTACAACAGATGATTTAGTGGAACCAGAGGATTCAGTAGTACCCGACGAACCCCAGCCTCTCCGCCGATCTAGCAGGGTTTCTCATCCACCTGAGAGATACTATGGTTTTCTCATTGATGGTGGAAGCGAGAATTGCATCATGGAAGATGATGACCCAACTAGTTTCGAGAAGGCCATCACGAGTGGTGACTCTATGAAGTGGCTGGATGCAATGCGATCTGAGATGGAATCCATGTACACCAACAAAGTATGGACTTTGGAAAATGCTCTTGAAGGGGTAAAACCCATTGGGAGCAAGTGGATCTTTAAAAAGAAATTTGGTGTAGATGGAAAGGTTGAGACTTTCAAAGCTAGACTTGTAGCAAAGGGTTTTCGTCAACGACCAGGTATGGATTATGACGAAACCTTTTCTCCAGTGGCAATGCTTAAGTCCATCCGGATCTTACTTGCCATTGCTGCATACCATGACTACGAAATCTAGCAAATGGATGTTAAGACCGCCTTTCTAAACGGTGATTTAGAAGAGTGCGTGTACATGACTCAGCCAGAGGGCTTCGTAGATAGTGGGAGCAGCGGAAAGGTGTGCAAGCTGCTTAAATCCATTTATGGGTTGAAGCAAGCATCGCGGAGTTGGAACATCTGTTTTGATGTTGTAGTCAAAGAGTTTGACTTCATCAAAAATATAGACGAACCTTGTATCTATAAAAAGGTAGCAGAGAGTAAGGTTGTCTTCCTCGTATTGTACGTGGATGACATACTCTTGATAGGAAATGATATTCCTATGCTGCAATCAGTCAAGCTCTTCTTATCATAAAGATTCTCAATGAAAGATCTAGGTGATGCCTCCTGCATATTGGGAATCATGATCTATAGAGATAGATCTAAACAGATACTGGGATTGTCCCAATCCAGGTACATTGACACCATACTAAAGAGGTTTAGTATGGAAGAATCCAAGCGTGGGAACCAACCCACGATCTTTGGACTCACTCTCTCCAAAGAGATGTCTCCCAAGACTGATTTGGAGAGAGCTCGCATGCAAGGGATACTCTATGCTTCGGCAGTAGGCTCTATCATGTATGCGATGCTATGTACCAGACCCGATGTAGCATACTCACTAAGTGTAGTGAGTCGGTATCAAGCAGATCCTGGAGAGAGTCACTGGACAGCTGTGAAGAACATTCTCAAGTACTTGCGAAGGACTAGAGACATGTTCTTGGTGTATGGTAACGAAGAACTCCAGGTGGAGTCCTTTACCGATTCCAGCTTCCAAAGTGATAAGGACGACTCTAAGTCGCACTCGGGATTTGTCTTTACCCTCAATGGAGGGGCGGTATGTTGGAAGAGTTCCAAACAGGATACCGTTGCAGACTCGACGATGGAGGCTGAATACATCGCTGCCAACGATGCTGCCAAAGAGGCTGTCTGGATAAAGAAGTTCATTAGTGAACTTGGTGTGGTTCCATCCATTGAGCATCCAATACCTATGTATTGTGATAACAATGGAGCTGTGGCTTTGGCCAAGGAACCCAGGTCCCATCAGAAGTCCAGACATATTCTGAGGCGGTATCACCTGATCAGGGAGATAGTTGATCGCCGGGAGATCAAGGTCAGGAGAGTAGATACAAAGGACAACACTGCGGATCCACTCACGAAGGCCATTCCCCAGATACAGTTTGAGAGATTATTCGGGATGCTAGGTATGAAATACTACAGCAGCTGGCCTTAGTGCAAGTGGGAGATTGTTAGTTATGTATATGCCCTAGAGGCCATTGTTGTACATATGATGTATATTATGATGGATGCTTGGATATATATAGAGAGGACTTTCTTGCTCGTCATGATATTATGCTATTTGGTTTCACTGTATCTTAACATGTTGACTTGTACTGGTTTACTGTTTTTCTCTCACATGTTGATAAAGCCCTTTGGATCTGTACTCGACTACTGGGACTATGATGAGATCATACTAGTGGGGCCACGGTAGTCGATGAGTACATCCTATAACTGTTCCTAGTCGAGGGTATATCGAGACAGGGCATCGATACACCAGAGTAGACTAGCGTATACGCATCTTGACCCATATGATGGGCGATAGATGATCCCATATCCATCGGTGTTTGACATCAGAGATGGTGTACGGGTGCTCAGTGGAGACTTGGTACACTGGACGGATCCGCCGAGAACTCCCAGATGGTGATATACCACACGTCAGATGGCAGTTCTCCGGTGACACTGGTGCAGGGTAGTCTGTAGACCCGAGATCGTCATAGAGTCTTGTGTGATTCCCACTGTGCTTTGATTTCCACCTTACTATGTCCAAGAGGGCATGCAAAATAGTGGATTTTGGGTACAGTCCCGAATCACATGGAGGCAATGAGCGATAGGAGGGGATTCGTCTCTCCCGGTATAGGGAGTTGATGTTGTGCTGTGTTCGATTGGCTATAACTGGAAGTCCCTGGCCAGGGCTGATATAGAGATTTACTGGTAAGTGTTATCAGTAGTTTCTCGACCTGTTATGAGCCTCACATCGACACGACTTATCGGTTACTAGGGTCTGACGTATACCACCCCTAGACTAGATATGCGACATATCAGACGAACAGACCGGACTGTACGGGAGTGTTACTGATTGGATTCACAGGAGAACGTACAGGCTAGCTTGTTGATCTTCTGATCGCTCAATCCTGGGTAGCTGTTACATTTAGCTGACCGCTTGCAGCTTGTGGGTGTTTGATATGATCATCACCTGCTACCGGCGTATTGACGATTCTTTGGAGTCCTACACAGAAGTTTCTTGGCTCAGGCAAAACGGAGTAGAGGCACATATGTGATATGTACAGGACCGAGGATAATGGGATATAAGATACCGTATTATATTCTCGCGATGTTTAGATATGAACCGGGTCATCGGATCAAGTGTTGATTCGATGAATCGGTACATGATATATTAGTCGGTTATATTCGATATAGCCGGATTGTCGGATCAAGTGTTGATTCGATGATTTAATGTATAATAATATATATGATATATTGTATTACATTATCTAATATTGGCTCGCTTTATTATTTTATTTTCTCACCGGATAATACATTGATATATATGCGATATATATTAATTGTATTATTTTCTTTTGTTACAAATATATAATATATATGTGGTATATATTATAGTAACATGATATGATTAATAATGAAACATGTTTAGTGATGATAAAAAGAGATTGGGGTTTGATTAGGGTTAGCTTCTTCTTGCACCATCTAGAAGCATTCCTGTTGTCTTGGTTAAGATATTATGGTTGATATTTATCCATGACTCATTCTTTAACCTAACCAAAACCTAGCTCTAGTTTATTCTCTACAAGGGTTATCCTTGTCATACTAAACTATGGTTACATTATTAATTTATATATACTTTTCTACTATTCATCACAAAAGGATGATCTCTTTTATTCATCATCTTCTTCTCTCTTAAGCTTTGAGAAAGCTCACTAGATTTTCCTTTTGTGATGTTTTCATGTGAGAATTTGATATAAAAAGATAGCATAAATACTACTCCATCATCCTCATCTAATCTAGCCCATTAGATTAGGGTATTCACCTCATTAGAGTGGGAGAGCTTGAGTTATAGCAATTTCGACGTAGATCATCGGAGAAACGGAATACTACAAGCTAGCATGGATCGTTCGAGTTGTGGAGCCTCTCTTAAGTTCGGGAGATCATGGATCACGGCGAAGGGACTTCTACTCGGAGCTTATGAAGCGAAGGAGCGGACTACAAAGGTTGTAATCCCTCACACTTAGTGTTAAAGATGTTTACTTGCATGTTAAACCCTAATAATCTAGCAAAGATCCCGGCTTTGGGTAGTTCGGCACGTCTAAAATTTTATTCGGGCATGTTTGATGCCTTATGAACCTTCACAAGAGTGCCTAGGAACCCTACAACTATCTCATAGAAGGTATGCAATCTCATTGCAAATTTCAATACTTGAAATTCCCAATAATATTTTGCCCCAAGCGTCCTATGACTTTGACAGAGGTCAACAAACCATAGGCTGCTAGTTAAGTTCAACCCGTCATTTCTTGATTGAAATAAACCCATCCGCACGACCCTTGACAGAGGTCAACAAGGTCGTACGACTACCCTAATCTAATCGCATCATATGCTTTGCAGATAAGCACTAATCAGCTACCGCACACTACGCCTTGACAGAGGTCAATAAACGCAGCACGAATACTAAATATTACTTATCTGAAATGACGGAGAGCTACGACGGGTTTTTAAGAAAACCCTTTTGCGTAATGAACTTGATATCGTTTTAGAATCGAGTGATTTTGAAAAGGAGTGTTTTTTAGGCTTTTACTAGTTTTGCTAAAGAGGTCACTCTTGGTGAAGGGATCTCGGCTCTTTCTTCATCGAATGAGGTGCAGGATATTTCACAAATACTACTATACATAGCAAAAACTATAAAAGCAATCAAAAGACAAATTGAGTGGGTTATAGCATCTACCAGTTTCGCTAAAGAGGTCACTCCCGGTGAAGAGATCTCGGCTCTTTTCTTATTGAATAAGGTGTTGGATATTCTACATGGAATACCGCTATGCAAAGCAAGAACTAGAGCTACCGGTTTTTAAAACAAGATTCTGCGACATCTTTTAGGTTTCTTTTATTTCATTAATCTCATTAATGAAGTCCCATCAATTATGCTTCCTAAGCATCACAGAAGAAACGAAAGCATCAATATTTATTATATCTCGTACATATAATATAAGCAACCGTCTCAACATATCAAGTGATCACATCACGGATATCAGCAGCAGAAGAATCACATATGAAATATTGGATATACTAGGAATTATGTGTTTTATTTAAGCCAATAAAAAACGCGGATTCCACGGTCGCGATGAATAGCCAAACCCACATCCCTAAACCCCTATGAGAGCGTCAAGCAACCCTACCAATTCTAGAGTTAGGAGACCCGGTCTCAACTCCTTGAGATGGTCTCCCACTGGACTCTAGAACCCGGTTACTTGTGATCTCCTCCTTGGGTCTATCCTAATGCGGAAAAGTAAATAATATACACCAATGGTGACATCATCCTCAACCCGGAAGTGTCCCAATAAAAGAATATTACATACAAGATTTTACATGAATGAAAATGAAAAACTCTCATCACACATAAAAAAAACCCGGCTATTCAAAACATGACGATCCAATATAACATATCACAGCAACACATAACATCACATGTCATCAACGTAAGAAAATATGCGTATCCCAATTGTCGTTGGCGTATAGCAACGAAACCAGCGATACACCATATATTACACTTATGGTCGCAGAAAAGAAAGTGAAAAACTACAACAGTTGGAATCCGCAACCACCTTAGACATCATAAATCCAATGTATCACATACTTTGGATTTCATGCCCAACCAAATGAATTCCTTAGACATCACATGTCGAACAATTATAAACCCCGCATTTTTGTCTCGTTATTGAAAACACTTTCCAATAACCTGTCGGGTAATTCAACAAGATTCCCGATAACCTGATCAAATGCTCGTCGGAAACTTTAGTAGACGGTCGCACCCCCGATGCCGTCGACGAAGTGCACTAAGGCGGAACACCGCAGCCGCGACCACCCTTACGGATGCCTTTGGCGACAGGGTTCTCCTACAGTCACTTGGTCAGGGCTATAGGGCGTGGCTATCTAGTAAGGTTACCCGGCGAGTTTCCGTGTACACTACGTAATTGCGACGAACTTTTGATCCACATCAAAATTCCGTGGCAACCGATCAAATGAGACTAAACTGCTAGATTTATAAAATTCAAACTAGTTATCATATAACTAAATTTGTGGATTCCAAATATTGTATCACAATCACAGATAGTTAGACGAAGTCAAACTTTTCGATCGAATAAACAAACACCCAAAATTTCCCAAAGAGCTCAACACTTGAGCGGAGTTTAAAAAAAGATACCCAGAACATGCCACAACACCTCAGAACCAGCCGTAGAAGGGTCAACCGATGCCTCACCTATGACACCGCTGATGTAACATTTTGAAATATTTAGATAATAAATTAATTTAGTTAATTAATTAAAAATGTTAAATTAAAATTAATAAAAGACTTTTTATATATAGTAGGTTAAATTAGTAAAGATATGGTTTGTTTATGTAATAATAAGTATTATGAGGGTTTATGTGTAAAAAGGTAAGGTCATGTTTAAGCTTAAGTTACACTCATGGTATAACATAACATGGATGACACTTCATGCTTGTATGACATGATTCATTGTGACACATCCTCCTTGCATGCACACTTCATGCACACACCTCCTCCTTGCATGAAAACCCCACCATCTTCCATGCTACACCCCCTTCTTGCATGGATACACCACACTTCATCTAGTGACACCTCCTCCTAAACCTCATCATTCATTACCCTTATCTTTTCTTTTGAGCTCAGTTGATAGTTCAGTTTGAAATCCAATTTGACACAAATTGAAATTAAAGAAATCCTTGAACAACTAAGAAAAGAGAAGAGAAGAGAGGAAAGACTAAGTACTAGGATCAATACCACCACCCTCAAGCTAGGATCTTTGAGCTTGTGCATCTTGAAGGAAGCCTTTTCAGTGATCTTTCTATAGGTATAATTTCGACCCCGCAACTTAAATTCAATACTGTTTTATTTTAGAAATCGGATATCGGAAATATCGTATTTTGATAAGTTTGGGCTCTGTTTAGAATCTGCTATAGTTTAGATGATAATTAACACAATCAAACAGTGCCTTCATCTTATAATTTGGACCTAGAATAGCCCTTAGGAAGACGAACCCATTCCCTCGGATTTTGGCCGGCGACAATTAGAAGAAATCCGAGCTCGCCGGGTAATTCATGGAGTTGAGTGTTGGTTTTTGTAGAGTGGCTCTCTGTGGTTATATTAGGATGTTTGGTATTACTAGTTTAAGTTATTTTATCAGTATATGAAATCTGGAAGCTAATATCTGTAATGGGGTTAAAATTCTAAAATACGACACGGATGTTTCGTGACACGTCTCTGTTTTCTGTTACGAACAGCGAAAGGTTAAAATCCAGTTAGTATAAGTACTAGATGGTTTACAATATTCGTACGTAGCATATTTAGTACGTAAAACTTGTATTTTCACGTTTTCTCCATATCAAAGTTAGTCGTTTCTTATACAAAGTTAATTTCAATGTTAGATTCGAATACGGAAATTTCGGAGGCCGCAAGGAAAGGAAAGGGATTGATAATATCCGAGTAGTTTCAACGTATTCCGGTGAGTAGACTAAACATCTACCAGGGGATTTTGTATGGATGGCGTGATACGCCCGTGGTTTTAAGTTTAAATTTAATTTTGCTCTTTTGCATATCAAGTTTTATTTTTAGTAACTTCATCGTATGCCTTCACATATATATATCGCCATGTTAATAATTGCTAGAACACTGCACAAATTATCGACGAGTCATGTTGCATGCGCACATATTTATATGTTACACCACACTTCGCCGATATTAACTGTAACATTCCAAAAAAATAAAATATTATTTTTGGAAATTTTTGTAATTAAATAATAAAATATTGAATATTTTAATAAGGCGGTATAATTAAATACCGATAAATTGGGAAAAATTTGGAAAATTATGGAAATTACACAAAAGAGGGTGCTTTATGTGATTTATGCAAATTATGAAATTTTACGATTTATTATACACTAATTTTGTGCTAATCGCGATTAAAAATCGATAATCGGGCTTTAAGCGTGTTTTGTGCACATGACTTGCACATGTCATTTTAACACTTATTATATTTTTCCTACATGATTTTTGGGTGTAAGGTTATTTTCTTTGGGTTTACTATTGAGGAGAGAAGGAAATAAAAGAAAAGAAAAAGGAAAATGAAAATGAATAAAGAAATAAACATGTGCAAGTGAGAGAGTGTGAGGGGTCAAGAGAGAGCTTTACCCTTTTGTCTCCCCCTCATTTTCTTCATCTCTTTCTCTCTCCCTTAACTCCATGGCAACACCTCCTCCACCTCCTCTTCAACCATGCAAAACACCCTCAACCCCACATCAAAACCCCATCCCCATTTCAATAAAAAGATGCATGAGCTCACTAGCTACACATTGGACCAAGAAAGCTTGCATTTTGGACACTTAGGCAACTCAAGAAAATTCTTGAGTTGCCAAATGAGGTAATCCTTTCACAAATAATATCGTATTTCATTTACTTTAGCACCCATATTTGTTTAGAACCGATTTAGTGATGAATTGTGAACTTTGAAATTTAAAGTTAAGCTTAGGGTTTTGATTTGATTCCAAAGGTGCAATTGAGGCATAATAGTGACCTTAAACCTCTGTAGGGATTGTATTGTGGACTGAAACTATAGAATAAATCCGGAATATGAATTTAGAAACCCGATATCGGAAAAACTGTGAAATTTTGACGGTATTTGGAAATCTGCTAACACCCGGAGCCTCTGAAAATTATTTAGCAAATACAAAGATATCAGTAGGCACCTAGGAAGCACCACCCAAGACCCCAGCTCCTACCCTCTTCTATAGTCCGCAAATTAATTCATTCTGGCCGCAATTTGCGGCCAGAGCAGTGAGGAAGTGGTTCTTTTTGTTTCAGTACCCCCTGTTCATGATTTGTGATGATGTGGATATCAGATGAATAATGAGATAAAAATGATAGTTGACCGTACCCAGATTTGGGATACCGTACGATAAATTTACCGTACAAGAGATAGTTATGAGAATAGATCCGCACTCTTGAATCGAGGATGTCATATTCTTTATTGTATCGTACGTGATACTGTTGAGGCGAGATCACCGACTACTAGGTATGTATGTATAGATTGACTCAGACTTAGGCAGATTCCCTTACCCTTTCGACTGGGCTCGAGTCATACTCTTTTTCAAAAGTGGGAAATCGTGAGTATGTTTATATACCAAACTGCATGACTCGGATATTGGGTAGGTATATTTTCAGTGTTGCTGTTATCACATCACTTTCTATGTATTCATGATGTTTCATCGCACCGCATGCTTATATTGTGTTTTCATATTCCATTATTGAAATCATGCTGTCAGGACACCAGCACCATTACCGATGATGCGTATGTTCTATATACACTTACTTGCCGGCTCACACACATCATCATCGATAATTGCCATGTCACAAACACTTTAGAGAATATTACTCATTGACATAGCTTGTTAACTGATAGTTCGACATGGTATTAGCGTACTCGTCTTTATATGCTAGTTTAGACATTGCAGTTATTGCTTGCTACTGCATGCATATTATTATTCACTGTTATACAGTATTATGGAGTTTTATGACGATATTCACTATTTACGTGCTATTGATGATTGGATTTCGGATTTTCATGAGATTTCCTGGATTTGGGAGAAAACCACAAGAATTTATATAAACTTCTCTCTCTCTCCTTTTAAAATGAAAAGTGCGGTTTTCTTATGATGCATGAGTCGTCCACCATGATGTTTTCTCGGCTATGAGATGGATTTCGAACCCGATTCGAGGAGTTGGATGAATCGTCTGCGGGTACATGGTGGACCCGCTAAGGTACCCCGGGGCAAGAAGATCGAGGTGTAGACGATGAGCCCGGCAGGGGCAGACTGCCTACCGGTGATTTTACCTGACGCGTCGGATATCCGGAAGATACCGTTCGTGGTCGTGTGATTGATGTTAGGGGCCGATCAGGACTGACGGAGCCCTAGATAGTGAGATTTGAGACATTGAGATTTTGAGATATTGAGGTATTGCGATTTGATGATACAGGCCAGTCCGGATAGCCGGAGCCTGAGATATTGAGATATTGGAATTTATGTTTTGTGTCGATGCTAGACACTGATTATGTTGATTTCATTGATGATACCTCGTTTTAAATATACAGAAATCTCACTAAGTTATGAAAGCAGTTTCTTCATTTACATGTATTCTGTTTTCATGCATTCATACCTCATTCATATGATATGTTGCTACCTGAGGCACTGACACGAGCACATGGGATTACACTTATGTATAGATGTTTACCCTTGCCACCTTTTCTTGCTTCAGACTTTATCATATTGAGGATATTTATATTATTGATCGTATTGAACTAGGATTGTGTCATACATACGATTTTCTACTCGTAGATGTTTTCTACTCACGAGTTGGCAACTCACCCCCGTTGTGCCACAGTCCTTGCAGGTTTTATCGTACAGGTTTCGTTACGGCTTTACTGGCACACTGCTCCCTTTCCGGGTGATTGCTTTGGTAGGTGGGTTCTTTTGTATCAGGACCACCATTGTATATGTATTATTCAGTTGTATCTAGTAAACTCCATCAACCAGACATGTATATTTTATTGACTTAGAGACCAGTGATGTATATCCTTTCGACCTTAGAGTCACGCGTTGTATTATTATGGATTTCATGTTGTTTTGAGTTCATTTTGAGTTTTGATCCTCGCCTTTCGGCGTTGTATATTATATTGCACTGTGTGGTTTGTCCGTCGATTGACGAAGAGCTAGCTCCCGCTTGGGGATGCCTTTTATCATTGATGCATATATTTATCATGTTGTACCCTGTTCGGGGCCAGTATTTACAAAGGAAACTCTGCCGAAATTTTTAGAAAAGACTTGTGATTTTTTTTAAATACATATTCGGCTTATGTTGCTAAACTACTTGATTTAAATTTGTTTTTCCTTCTGTCACGCCCCACTTCCCAGAGTACGCTAAGGTAGGCACGTGACATAGCCAACCTTGCTACCTGTGGATAGGAATCATTCTTCCACGGTCACATTACGGCTGTAGAGATATCAAGAATAATAATAAAACTATATAGCACATGTCCATAAGCCAAAATAAAATGAGTCAAGAATAAATAATGCGGAAGCAAAAGATCCAATACAAGAATGACTGGAATGTATGTCCCATAATGCGGGCTCACATCAGGAATAAAATACTGGAAAAGTAAAAGAACTAACTACTAATAGTCCTCACTGCTCAGCCTGCTGACTGAAGTACTCCTGCTCGGACTACAGCAAAGGTACATAATCTGGGCCATGCAAAACCCAGACGTCAGCGCGTCATAACATCAAGCAATAATATATAAACAGGGTAGCAAGACATGCAAGTATGAACATAAATGGTAAAGCAAGTGTAACAGCAATATACATCAGGGCAGTGAAAAGTAGTGTACAGTGAGTACTCTAAACTGGTCTATTGGGTTAACCACTCTCAAGTCTTTGAAATCAATTTGATGAATCATCGATGTAACTCAATAGTATCCCGTGCGTGCCCGGGTTCACGGTGAAGATTCTCGGGCTGAAACCGAGACATGCCGCTAGGCACTAAAAAGAAAAGGGTAATGATGAATGATGTCCATGGCATCATCCCAAGGCTGGCCTAGCCTCTAAAAGGTAATGGATAACGATGGATGATGTCAGTAGCATCATCCCAAGGCTGGCCCAGCCTCTAAAACTGATCAGTAAAGGTAGCGAACTGTCGAGTTACAAGTCAGGTTTCATCATTGATTTCCCCATACCCCCAGGTTGTGTATTCAAGTAAAGTATTTAAATAATCTGGAGCTAATGCCAACACAAGATCAGGCAGGTACAGGTTTGTCTGGATAGACAACAGGAACGGTCCTTAAGGACAACAGGTCAGGTTTGTTGGCATTAGACACAAGATCAGGTAACAGGTAAGACCATGGTACATCAGGTCAAGCCAAGTAATGTATAAAGGTGTCATGTCATGTCAAGAGTTGCACGATACCATGTCGTGTCAAGTAATGGGTGTAACAAGTCATGTCAGGGTGTACAAGATATCATGTGGGTGCTCACAAACAAATAGGTATAGATTAAACTATATGGATTTACGGTTATCGATTTGAGTCAGGGTTATGGTTCCAACGTTAAGTATCTTACACTTAAATGAATATGGAATATTAAAATCACATTAACATGTATTAAATGGCCTAGTGAGGCAATTATATATAAAACAGGTTAGATGGATGCAAACGGGTATTGAACAGTTATACACTATTTAAAGAGTACTATGGCTATGCGACCAAGAACTATGTTATAAATATAGGCATGGCATACAATATTGTAATCTAACATGCAACCGGGTGTGTTTTCATAGTTAACTCAAAATGATATAAACGGACATCGGATGGTAAAATGTGATATAGGCACCAATTCAAACTTCATGTTTAAAATATATATATGCAAATAAAATATGGAATACTGTAAATAGCATGTAGCAAGTTTCACTTGCCTCGACGGATCGCGAAGCGGTATACGGAACGCCACGCGTCGGCGAGAAAAGTCGCGACGTGCGCACGGTACACGGAAAGAGTCCAAACAACGCACGATGGGATCACACGGGTCGGATATCCTCGCTGGGTCATCGGGATCGTCGACGTCGCGGCCGGATTCCGGCGATCATAGAAAAACAGTGAACGACTAAAAATAAAAGAAATGCATGAAAGAAAAGAAGAGAAGAAGAGAAGGAGGATGGAGGAGAGGAGGCTCACTATGGTCTGTGGAGGGGTCGTGAGGATCGACGGCCTCGACGGAGCTCCGGCGAGATACCTGCAGAAGCCACAGGCGATCAAGAAATTGAAACAGAACTGAAACAAAAAGAAAGAAGGAGAAAGAAGGAGAGGAGAGGGAGCAACGCTTACTTGGGGGTGCACGAGGGCCAGGGATACGGGGACAAGTCACCGGCGGCAATCGACTCCGGTGGTGCAAGCGGCAGGGTGCTCGGGCTGTGCGTGCAGGGTGCTCGGGAAGGAGAGAGTGGAGGTGAAAGTGATGAGGATGAGTAGGAGGCGAAGAATCAGCGATGGTGGCGTCGGCGGCGTCACGGTAGGTGAGGGGACGACGGCGGCTAGGGTTACGTATGGGTTTCGCTGAAGAAAAGAAAAAGAAGAAGAAGAAAATATATAGAGGGGAGAGAGAAAGAGAAATATACGGAAGAGAGAGAGAGAGAGAAAGAATCGAGAGGAGAGAGAGGGGAGATCGAGAGGAGTGAGAGGGAGAGGAAGGAACAGTGACGAGAGAGAATCTTGGCTTTTTCTGCGGAGAGTGAAAGGGAGAATAGAGAGAAGAGAGAGAGAGAAGGAGAAGGGTGAGAGAGAGAGAGAGAGACAGCGAAGGGGAAAAGATAGAGAGAGAGGTGTGTGGGCCCGGCACAGAAAAAGAAAGGTGATTGGCTCGTAGGGGTTTAGAAAAGTGGTTTTGGAAATTTATAAAAGATTTTCTATTTTAAAGAATCACTTCGTTAGCTGGGGAAAAAGAAAAAGATTTCCATGGTAACAAAATTTTCTTCTGTTAGCAAACAAAAACTTTAGCTGATAAAATTTAGGTTAAAATATTTTTTTTAAAAAATATTTAAATAATTAGATTTTGGCGGGATACAAAAATAGTTCAGAATTGCACCCGGGTCGGGTCCAAAATTTTGGATTTGAAATACGAAAATTATTAGCAAGTTCCAAAAATTAAAATGAATGATTATTTAACAGAAATACATACCCACAAGAACGGACGCACGTACATGCGCGTAGCCATCCAAACACGTCCGTTTCATTGAACGGGACGAGAACACAATGCAAGGACGCTACCACAGGGTTAGGGGTATTATGCAGGCCATGTCATGTATTTTTAATTTATTTTACGTGACTTAAATTGTTATATACAAAAATATGTAATGTTAGGGTAATCTATAACTAGGAAACAACAAGCTCGAGTAAGCGGGTCGAATATAAAGTAAACTGCCATTCACAACCAAACATGGTAAATGAAATAAATACCACAAACAACACATACGGCAACAGAGATTGGTATAATTGGACTCGGTTGTTACATTATACCCAACTACAAAAAGAATTTCGTCCCCGAAATTCCAAGAACACAAAAAGGATAAACGACCAACAAACTACAAGAAAAGATGGGGAAACTTCTGCCGGATTTCATCTTCCTGTTCACAAGTTGACTCCCCATGTGAGCGATTACCCCAAGAAACAAGTACAAGGGGGATAACTTTGTTCTTAAGAACCTTTTCCCTTCGATCCAAAATCGACATCGGTCATTCCTCGAAAGTCAAATCTTCTCGTACAGTCAGCTCCGAATGATCCAACACATGTGTTTCATCTCGAACATATTTACGAAGTTGAGATACGTGAAACACATCATGAACATTCTCCAAGGATTGCGGTAATGCCAAACGATACGCTACCTTACCAACACGCTCAAAAATTTCAAAAGGTCCAACGAATCGAGGACTGAGCTTTCCTCGACTTCCGAAACGAATCATCCCTCTAGTCGGTGATATCTTCAAGAATACCAAATCACCCGCGGCAAACTCTAGAGGTCTTCTCGACGTATTTGCCCAACTCTTCTGTCGGTCTTGTGCTGCTTTCATATGATTCTGGATAGCGTTAACTTTCTCAACTGTCTGCACAACCAAATCTGGTCCTAACAATCTTCGTTCACCAACATTGTCCCAACAAACAGGTGAACGACACTTGCGACCATATAAAGCTTTGAATGGGGCCATTTGAATAGTCGCCTGGAAGCTGTTGTTGTAAGAAAACTCCACTAAATGTAGATGATCTTCCCATGAACCCTTGAAGTCCAACATGCAAGCTCTCAACATATCTTCAAGAGTTTGGATCGTTCTCTCTGACTGGCTATCTGTTTGAGGATGATAAGCTGTGCTAAACTTCAATCGAGTCCCCAGACTTTCTTGTAAGCTCTTCCAAAAGTGTGATAAGAACCGAGTGTCACGGTCGAACATGATGCTCACCGGTACTCCATGCAATCTTACAATCTCCTGCATGTACCGTTCTGCCAAAGTTTCTGTTGATTGACCAACCCGAAAAGGAATGAAATGTGCTGCCTTGGTCAAACGATCAACAATCACCCAAACTGCATTGTTGCCTTTTGGACTCCGCGGTAGAGCTGTCACGAAATCCATGGTTATATGTTCCCACTTCCACTGAGGAATCGGAAGTGGTTGCAATAAACCAGCAACCCTTTAATATTCAGCCTTAACTTGCTGACACACCAAGCACTTTGCCACAAAGCGAGCAATCTCCCGTTTCATGCCTTCCCACCGGAATTGCTCCCGTATATCTCGGTACATCTTCGTGCCTCCTGGATGTACGGAATATGTTGAACTGTGTGCCTCCTTCATAAGTTCTTCGTGAATATCTCCCTTTGGCACACACAACCGGCTACCATATCTCAATGAACCATCTTCATTGATCAATAAATCTGTTAGAAGTCCAGCTTCAACCCGTTCTCGAAACTTTTGCAATCTAGGGTCCTACGACTGCGCTGCTTTAATATTCTCAACCAACGACGAATGTACCTGCAGCTGCATCAACTGTCTCGAAGAATGCGGTAGTACAACCTCCAAATTAAATCTTCGAAAGTCTTCAATGAGTTCCTTCCGTGTAGTCAACATCTAAATTGCTGGTAACCGACTGAGCGCATCCGGCACCACATTAATTTTCCCCGGATGGTACTTAAGATCGAGATCGTAGTCAGCCATCAGCTCCAACCATTTGCGCTGCCTCATATTAAGCTCCTTCTGCGTGAACACATACTTCAAGTTTTTATGATCCGTGAAAACCTCGACCCATTCGCCCAAAAGGTAGTGTCTCCAAATATTCAAAGCGAAGATCACAGCCGCAAGCTCCAAGTCATGAGTTGGGTAATTCTTTTCATGGGTCTTCAATTGTCTCGATGCGTATGCTACAACCTTCCCATGCTGCATCAGAACACATCCCAATCCTTTCCCAGATACGTCGCTGTGAATCACCAATCCTCCGGAACTGTCTGGCACGGTCAGAATAGGAGCGGTTATCAATTTCTACTTCAACGCCTCAAAAGCTGACGCGTATCTATTTGTCCATACAAAAGGTACCTCCTTGCGCGTAAGCTTGGTCAACGGCTCCGCCAGACGAGCAAAGTTCTCCACAAATCTTCTCTAATACCCGGCGAGTCCAAGAAAGTTTCTTATCTCCGCAACATTCTTCGGAACCGGCCAATCTCAAACTGCTGCATTCTTTTCGGGATCAACAGCAATTCCGTCGCCAGACACGACATGCCCCAAAAACTTTACTTCTTCCAGCGAAAACTCGCACTTGCTCATCTTTGCATATAATTTTTCTTGTCTCAACGTCTGCAGTGCAATCTTCAAATGTTCTGCATGTTCTTCAATACTGTTCGAGTAGACCAGAATATTGTTAATGAACACCACTATAAACTGGTCCAAGAATGGTGAAAAGATTCGGTTCATCAAGTCTATGAATATTGCCGGTGCATTCGTTACTCCGAAGGGCATCACTAAGTACTCATAATGTCCATACCGAGTTCAGAACGCCATCTTGCAAATATCTTCTGTTTTCACTCGAACCTGATGATATCCGGATCGCAAATCCAGCTTCGAGAATACCCTCGCGCCACTAAGCTGCTCAAATAATTCGCCAATGCGAGGGATCGGGTACTTGTTCTTAATAGTCACTCGGTTTAATTCTCGATAATCGATGCGCATCCTTCTTGTGCCATCTTTCTTCTTGACTAGAAGAACTGGAGCTCCCCAAGGCGAGTTACTGCTTCGAATCCAACCCTTCTCAAGTAATTTAGTAACTTGCTTCTTAACTTCTTCCAACTCCACTTGTGCCATTGGATAGTACGCTTTAGAGACTGGCGCTGCACCAGGAACAAGATCAATCGCGAACTCTACGTCTCGCTTCAGCGGTAAACCTGATATTTCTTCAAACGCGTCCATGAAATCTCGAACAACAGCTGGCATTTCATCTTGAGCAACCTCCATCGACGAAAGAACATTAGTTGTCGGACTAGCCCTAAATTCGACTGGCCCGACCGAACTGCTTCCTCCAGTGAAGATAAACTCGGAATGTCCGGGAATCTGGAAAATTACTTTCTTTGCCCTACAATCAATGTGAGCATGGAAAGTGCCGAGAAAATACATTCCCAAGACGACTTCATAGCTGCCCGTATCAATCACCAAGAAATCTGCAAAAAGCTCCCGTCCGCAAACAACAACTGCACAATCCTTACACTCTCTACTAGATATGATTTTCCCATTCCTATTGTGTATGTCCCAGAAACTAGATAGGGTCGTGCAAGTGATCGAGTGTGTAGAAATGAACTTGGACGACATAAAACAGTGGGATGCACCAGAATCAAATAACGCTAATGCGGGAAAACCATGAACAAGTAGAATACCTGAAACAACTTCTCCTGAAGCCTTAGCTTCCTCAGCCGTCAAGGTAAAAGCTCGAGCCTGATTGGATCCTTGAGTCAGCTGCTTCTGTCCCGGAAACGGTTTCTGCTGCTGCTTCTGAAGATCATCCTTTGTGCGAAGCTTCGACGGACAAGAGTTAATAGTATGATCCGCCGATCCACAAACCAAACAAAGCCCTTGCCTCCTTCGACAGTCTCTTTGCACATGTCCGGGTAAATGGCAGTAGTTACAAATCACGCTCTTTCTCTTATCAACGACAGCAGGCTTCTTCATAGGTGTTACACCACGACGGTTCACTGGAATACCTCTGTGTCCATATGCTCGGTTCGGTGCAAAAGCCGGCTTCCGTACTGTGATTGCTGTCTGTTGTGAACTCCCAGTCTTCCCAAATAAGCTCTGCTGTTCACGGGCCGCCGTAAGTACCTGTGAGAAAATGGTCAAACCCAGGGAGACAATCTGCCTCTGGATGTCCACATCCAAACTGAAGGGTTGCTGGGCACACGCACAAGGTTCTACGAGGCATCAACCATGCCCGATTTAAAAATTAGGCGTGCCGAACAACCCGAATACGGATCTTTAAACTAGAGATTAGGCGAAAACTAACATGCTAAACACTTTAACACTAAGTGAGAGGGATTACAACTTTTGTAGATCCAGTCCTTCACTTCATATGCTCCGTGTTGAGGTCCCTTCGCTGCGATCATCGGGTTCCGGACTCTCGAGAGGTCCCACGAAGAGAAAGATGCGGTCTTGCTTCCGATACAAAGATGATTTACCTTGAAATTTCATTAACACAAGCTAACACTTACTAAAATTGAGTGAACACTCTCATCTAAAGGGCAAGGGAAGATGAGGATGATGAAGTAGGATTTTTGCTCTCTTTATTTATCTTTTTCTCATATTTATTCATCACTTGGAAAAAAGCTAGTGAGCTTTTTCCATGAAGAAAGAAGAAGGAAGAACAAGATGAATATGATAGAATTCCTTTTGTGATGAATAATGCAAAGAAGATAATGATGAATAATGCAACCATGGTTAACTTAAGCTTTATAGAGAATTAACTAGGGATAGGGTTTGGGTTGGGTTAAAGCATGAGTCATAACAAAATATCTTTATCATGACAAAAAGAAACCTTCTAGAATCAACTAGAAGTCTTAACCCTAATCCAAACCCTAATCATGTTTAAACTCCACAAAACATGTTGCATTAGTTATCATATCATGTTACAATATTATATATCACATATATAATATTTATCGTAACAAAATAAAATAATACATTTAACATATATCGCATATATATCAATGTATTACCCGAGTGAGAAAAAGAATCTTTTAGTGAGCAAATATTAGTTAATGTAATTTTAATATATTATATATATTATTATACATTAAATTATCGAATCAACACTTGATCCGACAATCCGGCTATATCGCATATAACCGACTAATATTTATCCGTACCGATTCATCGAATCAACACTTGATCCGATGACCCGGCTGATATCAAATATCGCGAGAATATAATACGGTATCTCATATCGCATTACCCTCGGCCCCGCACATATCACATACGTGCCCCTACTCCATTTTGCCTGAGCCAAGAAACCTCTGTGTAGGACTCTAAAGATTCGTCAATACGCCGGCAGTAGGTGATGATCATATCAAACACCCACAAGCTGCAAGCGGTCAGCTAAACGTAATAGCTACCCAGGTATTGAGTGCTCAGAAGATCAACAAGCAAGCCTGTACATTCTCCTGTGAATCCAAACAGTAACACTCCCGTACAGTCCGGTCTCGTCGTCTGATATGTCGCATATCTCGCCTAGGGGTGGTAAACGTCAGACCCTAGTAGCTTGATAAGTCGTGTCGATATGAGGTCTATAACGGTTCGAGAAACTACTGATAACACTTACCAGTAAATCTTAGCAACCCTGGCCAGGGATTTCCGGTTATAGCCAATCGAACACAGCACAACATCAACTCCCTATACCGGGAGAGACGAATCCCCTCCTATCGCTTATTGCCTCCATGTGATTCGGGACTGTACCCAAAAGACACCTTTTTGCCCGCCCTCTTAGACGTGGTATGATGGAAATCAAAGCACAGTGGGAATCACACAAGACTCTATGACGATCTCGGGTCAACAGACTACTCTGTACCAGTGTCACCGGAGAACTGCCATCTGACGTGAGGTATAATACCATCTGGGAGTTCTCGGCGAGTCCGTCCAGTGTACCCAGTCTCCACTGAGCACCCGTACACCATCCTTGATGTCAAACACCGATGGATATGGGATCATCCATCGCCCATCATATGGGTCAAGATGCGTATACGCTAGTCTACTCTGGTGTATCGATGCCCTGTCTCGATACACCCTCGACTAGGAACAGTTATAGGATGTACTCGTCGACTACCGTGGCCCCACTAGTATGATCTCATCATAGTCTCAGTAGTCGAGTACATATCTTAAGGGCTTTATCAACATGTAATATAGAGACAATCAGAGTACATGTTAAGATAAAGTACAACCAGATAACATACTATCATGTCGAGCAAGAAAGTCCTCCCTATATATATCCAAGCATCCATAACAATATACATCGTATGTACAGTAATGGCCTCTAGGGCATACATATAACTAACAATCTCCCACCTGCACTAGGGCCATCTGTTGTGGTATTACATATCCAACATTTAGCCGCGGTTGAAGTATCTCATACTCAACCATCCCATAAAAGTCTCTACTGGGAAAAAGGCCTTTGTGAGTGGATCCGCGCTGTCGTCCTCTGTATCTACTCTCCTAACCTCGATCTCCCTGGAGATCAACCATCTCTATGATGAGATGATACTGCCTAAGAATTATATCTGGATTTCTGATGGGACGGTAGTTCCTTGGCTAAAGCCACAACTCCATTGTCACACAATGGTAGGAACAAAGTTCATCTTATGAACTTATATATATCCAGACTGCCTCTTTGGTAGTATCTTTGGTAACGATGTATCTTGCCTTTAATCGTCTAGTTTTGTTACGGTATCTTGCCTGGAACTCTTCCAACATACCGTCCCTCCACTTAGGGTATAGACAATGCCTGCGACTGTCATTCAGTCGTCCTTATCACCTTGGAACATTTTCAGTGATTCTTCCCAGGATCGATTGATACCATCTCACTACATCTAGTGAGTATCCTAACATCCAATTAGATCTATCTCATAGATCCAAAATCCAGGATTTAGGAGGTATCACTTTGATCCTATATGGAGAATCCTTGTGATAAGCGGAGATTGACCGAGCGTAGCATAGGAAACTCCTTCCCTATCAAGAGTATGTCATCCACGTACTCTACGAGGATCACCACCATACTCTCTACTACCTTTTTGTATATACAAGGTTCATCTACCATTTTGATGAAGTCAAACTCTTTGACTACCACATCAAAACAGATGTTCCAACTCCGCGATTCCTGCTTTATCATATAAAACAACATGTACACATTTCCGCTGCTCCCACTGTCTACGAAGCCCTCTGGCTGTGTACTTATAGACGTTCTCTTCTAAAACATCATTTAGAAAAGCAGTCATGACACCCAACCACCAGATATCGTAGTCATGGTATGTAGCCGTGGCAAGTAAGATCTGGATAGACTTAAGCATAGCTTTGAAAGTCTCAACTTTTCCATGTACACCAAGTAATCTTCTCAAGATATACTTGCTCCTGATGGAGATTTAACCCTTCAGATAAAGTAACCAAAGTCCATAGTTTGTTGATGTATAAGGATTCCATCTCAGATCGATAAGCATCCAGCCATTCTTACAGAGTCCCACTCCTGATGGCCAGCCCGAAACTAGTTAGATCATCATCTCATGATGCAATCCTCGCTCCCACTGTCATAGAGAAACTGAAGTATCTCTCAGATGGGTGAGGAACCCTGCTAGATCGGCGGAGAGGCTGAGGTTCGTTGGAAACTATTGAATCCTTTGGTTCTACCAAATCATCAGCTGCAGTTTGTATAGCTGGAACATTTCCAGTTCTACATAACAGATCTTGCCTCGAGCTTGTCCGGATTTTGCTTTTAGACATAGGCCGGACAACCCCAAATCTTAACAAGCTTAAGATATGGGCTCTTCCCTTTCCATATCATATATGAAGTGGTAGGCAACTGATTTGATTTGAACCATATTCAATAGGTATGCAGCTTCTCAAGTGCATAACTCCCCAAAGGAAATAGGAAGCTCAGTAGTACTCATCATAGAGCATACCATATCACATAGGGTGCTATTGCTCCGCCCCGATATACCATCGTGCTATGGTGTATACGAAGGAGTAATGCTGAGAGAGAATCTCATTCTCCTTTAGAATAGTCCAGAAATTCCGTGCTCAAGTATTCTCCTCCTTGATCTCATCAAAGGACATAATACTTATACCCATTTTTGGTTCTCTACTTCTAACTTATATTCTGTGAATATCTCAAAAGCTTCGGACGTGTGTTTCAACAGGAACATATGTCTGAATCTTGAGAGATTATCAGAGAATGTAATGAAGTGCAAAGAACCGGTCTTGGCATGTGTAGACAGGGGACCTTCATACATCAGCATGTATCAATCCCAAGAGTTCACTAACTCTTTCTCTGTTTCCAATAAACAGAGCTATGGTCATCTTATCTTTGTGACATGACCGGCAAGTTTCACAAGATGTAAATTCAAACTAATTTAAATATACATCTAAATGTAACTTCAGCTAGTCTGGTCGCATTGATATGACCTAGTCTACAATACCTCAAGAAGGATTCATTCATTTCTGAACTATTCCTCTTGTGTGTGTTCTATATACTAAGAACTGTAGTTTGATTTAGAACGTTAATGCTTTTAGATAACGTGCCTGAACCGATCAACTCTTGATATTGGAAATGTTCAAAACATTATCCAACAATACAAAATTATATCCTTTCTTTACTAATAAAGAGAATGATATGATGTTGTATATCAGGTTCGGTATCTAATAACATTCGTTCAGAATCAATGTATTCTAGTAATACAGGGTGACAGTGACCAACAGACTTGGCTGCAACACTTGCACCATTTTCTGTCTCATGAAACTTATCACCCGTTCTCAGTTCTCTACCTTTCTGTAGCCCATGTAACAGATTACATATGCGGGATCCTGATCCGGTATCACATACCCAGGACGTAAAGGATACTGAGAAACAGTTCTCTGTAATGAACACACCCGTAGATGATGCATCAGCATGCACTTTCTTCGTTTGGGCGGCACGGGAATTCTGGTAATCCCCTAATTTCCTGCTCTGTCATATAACAGTTATAAGTTGGAGCGGGACCAACGTTCCCCAGCTCAGTATAACAAGCGGGTTCGGTCAATATATCCGTATTATTATCTTTATTAAGGCGTGATATGGTCGCTACCTGGAGAGAGAGAGAAGAAAACACTCAGCGTATGCTCTTGCAAGATTAGATTGGTTATCTAATTATATCTAATCAGGATGTCTCCCACTGTTTTAATCAAATCTTCCTTCAAACCCTAAAAGGAAAGACTAGCCGGGATTAATTACACGCTACAAGTTCGCCAATCTTTCGGCCAGGCAAGTGTCGGTACTTTGAGGGAGGTCCCCCGTGCTTTCGCAAGAACCTAATTAAAGTAAACCTCGTTTTCCCAGAGGCGTAACCCCGTTAACACCTTTCTAGACACCTACTTGATCGGCTAATTGTAATGTGTAAAACTCTCTCAGGAGTAACTCTTACTCGCAGCGGGTATCGGGATCCAACTATCTCATAGAAGGTACGCAATCTCATTGCAAATTTCAACACTTGAAATTCCCAATAATATTTTACCCCAAGCGTCCTATGACCTTGACAGAGGTCAACAAACCATAGGCTGCTAGTCAAGTTCAACCCGTCATTTCCTGATTGAAGTAAACCCACCCGCACGACCCTTGACAGAGGTCAACAAGGTCACACGACTACCCTAAATAAATCACATCATATGCTTATGCAGATAAGCACTAATCAGCTACCGCACACTACGCCTTGACAGAGGTCAACAAACCCAGCACGAATACTAACTAGTACTTATCTGAAATGACGGAGGGCTACGACAGGTTTTTAAGAAAACCTTTTGCGTAATGAACTTGATATCGTTGTAGAATCGAGTGATTTTTAAATGGAGTGTTTTTTAGGCTTTTCTAGTTTTGCTAAAGGGGTCACTCCCGGTGAAGGGATCGTCGGCCCTTTCCTCATCGAATAAGGTGCAGGATATTTCACAAATACCACTATGCAAAGCAAGAACTATAGAAGCAATCAAAAGACAAACCGAGTTTGTAGCATCTGCCAATTATCGCTAAAGGAGTCACTCCCGGTGAAGGGATCTCGGTCCTTTCCCTATCGAATAAGGTGCAGGATGTTCTACAAGGAACACCGCGATGCAAAGCAAGAACAAGATCTACCAGTTTTTAAACAAGTTTCTACAACATCTTAGGTTTCTTTTATTTCATTAATCTCATTAATGAAGTCCCATTTTATTATGCTTCACAAGCATCTCTTTTGAAACGAAATCTGCAATATAACATATATCTCATATATATAAAATATAAACATTCGTCTCAGGCAGGAATATGATCTCATCACAGAACATTGCAGCAGAAGAACATATATGAAATATTGGATATAATAGGACGTCCGTGTTTTCAATACGAGCCTGTATAAAACACGGATTCCACGGTCGCGATGAATAGCCAAACCCACATCCCTAGACCCCTACGAGAGCGGCAAGCAACACTGCCAATTCTAGGGTTAGGAGACCCGGTCTCGACTCCTCGAGATGGTCTCCCACTGGACCCTAAAACCCGGTTACTTGTGCTCCCCGCCTTGGGTCTACCTAATGCGGAAAAGTAAATAATATACAACGGTGACATCTTCCGCAACCTGGAAGTGCCCCAATAAAAGAATATTACATACAAATGAATTTTACATGAATGAAAAAGAAAAAACTCTCATCTCACATAAAAAAAAACCCGGCTATTCAGAACGCGACGATCCAATATAACACATCACAGCAACACATAATATCACATATCATCAACGTAAGCAAGTATGCGTATCCCGATTGTCGTTGATGTATAGCAACGAAGCCGGCGATACACCACATACTATGCTTACGGTCACAGAAAAGAAAGTGTAAAACTACAACAGTTGGAATCCGCAACCTCTTTAGACATCGCATGCCTAACCAAATGAATTCCTTAGACATCGCATGCCTAACAATTATAAACCTCGCATTTTAGTCTCTTTATCGAAAACTCTTTTCAATGTCAAGTCGGGAAATTCAACAAGATTCCCGATATTTTGATCGAATGCTCGTCGCAAACTTTAGTAGACGGCCGCACCCCCAGATGCCGTCAACGAAGTACACTAAGGCGGAACACCGCTGCCGCAAGCACCCGAATGGATGCTTTTGGCGACGGGGTTCTCCTACAGTCACTTGGTCGGGGCTATGGGGCGTAGCTGTCTATTAAGTTTACCCAGTGAGTATCCGCGTACACTACGTGATTGCGACGGACTTTTGATCACATCAAAATCCCGTGGCAACCGATCAATTGAGACTAAACTGCTATGTTTATAATATTCAAATTAGTTATCTCATAACAACAAGTGGATTCCAAATATTGTATCATATTCCAGATAAATAGACAAAGTTAAACTTTCCGATCGAATAATCAAACACCCAAGATTTCCCAATATATCTCAACACTTGAAATCAGTTTAAAAACATCCATCACATGCCACAGTACCAATGGTCCAGCCGTAGAAGGGTCAAGCCAACGCCTCACATGTGGCACGCCGTACTGCCCCAAATCCTAAGGTTCAAAAGGCAGTTCAAGACGGTCACATAATCGAGTTAAGGTTTGTTGTCTTCTAGAGGGTCCACCGGCACGACTTAGAACATTCTTAAACACGAGGAAAAATCCAACTTTTGAAAAAATTTCCGACAGGGGAAAAAGTGAGTTATTGATATCCGCCCGAACTTTTTAACAGTTTCTAAAATTATCCGGACAAACTAAACAAAGTTAAATTATCCGATCGAATCAACGATTCCCCAATACAACCCTTGAAAACTCAACACTTGAGTGGAATTAAAATATTCCCAGAAAAAATTAACAAGAAAGGGCCTAAAAATAATTACATGAAATTTCAGGGACTAAGTCCAAATTTTGGCCGCGGAACCGCCGTAAAACCCATGGTTTTGCCGCGGTTCCGCGGTCAAATTTTCGAGTTAGAGGTCCGTACTTCACAGTAATTCTTAGTTTTTCCTGCTTAATTTTCTGAGAATTTTTAATTCAGAAAAAACCACATTTTTGAAAAATGTACAGAGAGGGTTCCGTGTTGGGGTTTCGGCGTTCAATCGGACTTTAAACTTCGTCTAGAGTTCGTCTAAAGCTCTAGCTTGACTCTGATACCACTGAAGGGTCGCTGGGCACACGCACAAGGTTCTACGAGGCATCAACCATGCCCGATTTAAAAATTAGGCGTGCCGAACAACCCGAATACGGATCTTTAAACTAAGATTAGGCGAAAACTAACATGCTAAACACTTTAACACTAAGTGAGAGGGATTACAACCTTTGTAGATCCGGTCCTTCACTTCATATGCTCCGTGTTGAGGTCCCTTCGCTGCAATCATCGGGTTCCGGACTCTCGAGAGGTCCTACGAAGAGAAAGATGCAGCCTTGCTTCCGATCTTCGATACAAAGATGATTTACCTTGAAGTTTCATTAACACAAGCTAACACTTACTAAAATTGAGTGAACACTCTCATCTAAAGGGCAAGGGAAGATGAGGATGATGAAGTAGGATTTTTGCTCTATTTATTTATCTTTTTCTCATATTTATTCATCACTTGGAAAAAAGCTAGTGAGCTTTTTCCATGAAGAAAGAAGAAGGAAGAACAAGATGAATATGATAGAATTCCTTTTGTGATGAATAATGCAAAGAAAATAATGATGAATAATGCAACCATGGTTAACTTAAGCTTTGTAGAGAATTAACTAGGGATAGGGTTTGGGTTGGGTTAAAGCATGAGTCATAACAAAATATCTTTATCATGACAAAAAGAAACCTTCTAGAATCAACTAGAAGTCTTAACCCTAATCCAAACCCTAATCATGTTTAAACTCCACAAAACATGTTGCATTAGTTATCATATCATGTTACAATATTATATATCACATATATAATATTTATCGTAACAAAATAAAATAATACATTTAACATATATCGCATATATATCAATGTATTACCCGAGTGAGAAAAAGAATCTTTTAATGAGCAAATATTAGTTAATGTAATTTTAATATATCATATATATTATTATACACTAAATTATCGAATCAACACTTGATCCGACAATCCGGCTATATCGCATATAACCGACTAATATTTATCCGTACCGATTCATCGAATCAACACTTGATCCAATGACCCGGCTGATATCAAATATCGCGAGAATATAATACGGTATCTCATATCGCATTATCCTCGGTCCCGCACATATCACATACATGCCCCTACTCCGTTTTGCCTGAGCCAAGAAACCTCTGTGTAGGACTCTAAAGATTCGTCAATACGCCGGCAGTAGGTGATGATCATATCAAACACCCACAAGCTGCAAGCGGTCAGCTAAACGTAACAGCTACCCAGGTATTGAGCGCTCAGAAGATCAACAAGAAAGCCTGTACATTCTCCTGCGAATCCAAACAGTAACACTCCCGTACAGTCCGGTCTCGTCGTCTGATATGTCGCATATCTCGCCTAGGGGTGGTAAACGTCAGACCCCGGTAGCTTGATAAGTCGTGTCGATATGAGGTCTATAACGGTTCGAGAAACTACTGATAACACTTACCAGTAAATCTCAGCAACCCTGGCCAGGGATTTCTGGTTATAGCCAATCAAACACAGCACAACATCAACTCCCTATACCGGGAGAGACGAATCCCCTCCTATCGCTCATTGCCTCCATGTGATTCGGGACTATACCCAAAAGCCACCTTTTTGCACGCCCTCTTGGACGTGGTATGATGGAAATCAAAGCACAGTGGGAATCACACAAGACTCTATGATGATCTCGGGTCAACAGACTACTCTGTACCAGTGTCACCGGAGAACTGCCATCTGACGTGAGGTATAATACCATCTGGGAGTTCTCGGCGAGTCCGTCCAGTGTACCCAGTCTCCACTGAGCACCCGTACACCATCCTTGATGTCAAACACCCGATGGATATGGGATCATCCATCGCCCATCATATGGGTCAAGATGCGTATACGCTAGTCTACTCTGGTGTATCGATGCCCTGTCTCGATACACCCTCGACTAGGAACAGTTATAGGATGTACTCATCGACTACCGTGGCCCCACCAGTATGATCTCATCATAGTCTCAGTAGTCGAGTACATATCCTAAGGGCTTTATCAACATGTAATATAGAGACAATCAGAGTACATGTTAAGATAAAGTACAACCAGATAACATACTATCATGTCGAGCAAGAAAGTCCTCCCTATATATATCCAAGCATCCATTACAATATACATCGTATGTACAGTAATGGCCTCTAGGGCATACATATAACTAACACAAACTGCGCATAAACCTCCTTGCCCTATCCGCATCGTTGGCAACTAAAGGTCCAGCGAATCTACTGAGCCGTGTCCACTCAGCTGCATGTACATCTACAGGTGCACCATTCTGCCTTAGACTGATGAACTTCTCTTCCATTTCCTCCCGTGCAGTCCGCGGGAAGAACTTCTCCAGGAAACTCTTTGAAAAATCCACCCACTTGATCGGCTTGGGCAAGCGGGTATCTTCCACAAGCCACCATTCATGGGCGTAATCCACCAACTGGATGCGTACCACATCCACTCTCTTATCTTCGGGGATCTGCACCGCAATGAGTAAATTCTCCGTGTCAACCAGCCGCTGCTCCGCTGGCAACGGTTCCTCCAAACAAGTAAAGACAGATGGACCCAGCCTTCTGTAATCCGCTACGGTTCCTACACGATTCACTAGTCTGGCCACAACATTGTTCACGGACTGCTGAACGGTCCGTAAACCTTCCTGTAGGGAGTCAGCTTGTTGTTGGTTCAGTTCGGTCTGCCACCATTGGTTCTCCAGCATCCCACGTATTACCCCAAGTATAGCGGCTTCGTCAACAAGCCTTTGGTACGTCTTCAGATTCTTGTCTGCCATATTCCTGAAATCAAAACACCCAAGGATTAGCTGGTAACAGATTCAAAATGTAGATCAAGGCTAGAACTCCGAGTTACTTAAATAGAGTACCGCATTGTAACTATGCCGCGGTATCATATCTACAATTACATAACTCCACCCAAGTCGCCTAAGTTCTAGAGATAAATAAGGAACCAGGTTTCGAGTCGATATGTAAAGGAGGTTTGCATACCGTAAAAGTATAATCAGGAGGAGGTTAAGATTCAAGAACGGTAAAACGGTAAGGTGGCAGGACATGTTTCCTAATCACGAGTATTCTGATTCGCGTATTGGGTCCAATACCCAACTACAAAAGAATCAACCCGATTAACCTATAACCTATGGCTCTGATACCAAAAGAACCTTGTCACGCCCCGCTTCCCAGAGTACGCTAAGGTAGGCACGTGACATAGCCAACCATGCTACCTGTGGATAGGAATCATCCTTCCACAGTCACATTACGGCTGTAGAGATATCAAGAACAATAATAAAACTATCTAGCACATGTCCATAAGCCAAAATAAAATGAGTCAAGAATAAATAATGCGGAAGAAAAAGATCCAATACAAGAATAACTGGAATGTATGTCCCATAATGCGGGCTCACATCAGGAATAAAATACTGGAAAAATAAAAGAACTAACTACTAATAGTCCTCACTGACTGAAGTACTCCTGCTCGGACTGTAGCAAAGGTACGGAATCTGGGCCATGCAAAACCCAGACGTCAGCGCATCATAACATCAAGCAATAATATATAAACAGGGTAACAAGACATGCAAGTATGAACATAAATGGTAAAGCAAGTGTAACAGCAATATACATCAGGGCAGTGAAAAGTAGTGTACAGTGAGTACTCTAAACTGGTCTATTGAGTTAACTACTCTCAAGTCTTTGAAATCAATTTGATGAATCATCGATGTAACTCAATAGTATCCCGTGCGTGTCCGGGATCACGGTGAAGATTCTCGGGCTGAAACCGAGACATGCCGCTAGGCACTAAAAGGAAAACGGTAATGATGAATGATGTTCATGGCATCATCCCAAGGCTGGCCTAGCCTCTAAAAGGTAATGGATAACAATGGATGATGTCAACAGTATCATCCTAAGGCTGGCCCAGCCTCTAAAACTGATCAGTAAAGGTAGCGAACTGTCGAGTTACAAGTCAGGTTTCATCATTGATTTCCCCATACCCCCAGGTTGTGTATTCAAGTAAAGTATTTAAATAATCTGGAGCTAATGCTAACACAGGATCACACAGGTACAGGTTTGTCTGGATAGACAACCGGAACGGTCCGTAAGGACAACAGGTCAGGTTTGTTGGCATTAGACACAAGATCAGGTAACAGGTAAGACCATAGTACATCAGGTCAAGCCAGGTAATGTATAAAGGTGTCATGTCATGTCAAGAGTTGCACGGTACCATGTCGTGTCAAGTAATGGGTGTAACAAGTCATGTCAGGGTGTACAAGATATCATGTGGGTGCTCATAATCAACTAGCAAGCATGGGTATACAAAACAAGTATGGGTACTAATAGCACAATAAACTGGAACATGTAATATGATATACAAATAGGTACAGATTAAACTATATGGATTTACGGTTATCGATTTGAGTCAGGGTTATGGTTCCAACGTAAGTATCTTACACTTAAATGAATATGGAATATTAAAATCGCATTAACATGTATTAAATGGCCTAGTGAGGCAATTATATATAAAACAGGTTAGATGGATGCAAACGGGTATTGAACAGTTATACACTATTTAAAGAGTACTATGGCTATGCGACCAAGAATTATGTTATAAATATAGGCATGGCATACAATATTGTAATCTAACATGCAACCGGGTGTATTTTCATAGTTAACTCAAAATGATATAAACGGACATCGGATGGTAAAATGTGATATAGGCACCAATTCAAACTTCATGTTTAAAATATATATATGCAAATAAAATATGGAATACTGTAAATAGCATATAGCAAGTTTCACTTACCTCGACGGATCGCGAAGCGGTATACGGAACGTCACGCGTCGGTGGGAAAAGTCGCGACGCGCGCACGATACACGGAAAGAGTCCAAACAACGCACGATAGGATCACACGGATCGAATATCCTCGCTGGGTCGTCGGGATCGTCGACGTCGCGGTCGGATTCCGGCGATCACAGAAAAACAGTGAACGACTAAAAATAAAAGAAATGCATGAAAGAAAAGAAGAGAAGAAGGATGGAGGAGAGGAGGCTCACTATGGTCTTTGGAGGGGTCGTGATGGTCGACGGCGTCGACGGAGCTCCGGCGAGATACCTGCAGAGGCCACCGGCGATCAAGAAATTGAAATAGAACTGAAACGAAAGGAAAGAAGGAGAAAGAAGGAGAGGAGAGGGAGCAACGCTTACTGGGGGTGCACGAGGGCCAGGGACACGGGGACAAGTCATCGGCAGCAATCGACTCCGGTGGTGCAAGCGGCAGGGTGCTCGGGGAGGAGAGAGTGGAGGTGAAACTGATGAGGATGAGTAGGAGGCGATGAATCGGCGATGGTGGCGTCGGCGGCGTCACGGTAGGCGAGGGGACGGCGGCGGCTAGGGTTACGTATGTGTTTCGCTGAAGAAAAGAAAAAGAAGAAGAAGAAAATATATAGAGGGGAGAGAGAAAGAATCGAGAGGAGAGAGAGGGGAGATCAAGAGGAGTGAGAGAGAGAGGAAGGAACAGTGACGAGAGAGAATCTTGGCTTTTTCTGCGGAGAGAGAAAGGGAGAATAGAGAGAAGAGAGAGAGAGAAGGAGAAGGGTGAGAGAGAGAGACAGCGAAGGGGAAAAGATAGAGAGAGAGGTGTGGGCCCGGCACAGAAAAAGAAAGGTGATTGGCTCTTGGGGGTTTAGAAAAGTGGTTTTGGAAATTTATAAAAGATTTTCTATTTTAAAGAATCACTTCGTTAGCTGGGGAAAAAGAAAAAGATTTCCATGGTAACAAAATTTTCTTCTGTTAGCATACAAAAACTTTAGCTGATAAAATTTAGGTTAAAAGAATTTTTTTAAAAAATATTCAAATAATTAGAATTTGGCGGGATACAAAAATAGTTCAGAATTGCGCCCGGGTCGGGTCCAAAATTTTGGATTTGAAATACGCAAATTATTTGCAGGTTCAAAAATTAAAATGAAGGATTATTTAACAGAAATATATACCCCCAAGAACGGACGCACGTACATGCGCGTAGCCATCCAAACACGTCCGTTTCACTGAACGGGACGAGAACAAACTGCAAGGACGCTACCACGGGGTTAGGGGTATCATGTAGGCCATGTCATGTATTTTTAATTTATTTTGCGTGACTTAAATTGTTATATGCAAAAATATGTAATGTTAGAGTAATCTATAACTAGGAAATAACAAGCTCGAGTAAGCGGGTCGAATATAAAGTAAACTGCCATTCACAACCAAACATGGTAAATGAAATAAATACCACAAACAACACATACGGCAACAGAGATTGGTATAATTGGACTCGGTTGTTACACCTTCACTCTACTGTTTTACTTGGTTTGGATTTCTGAGTTTTGGCTTTCTTAGATTACGTACGCCTCGAGACATTTCGTAATTTAAGTGTCGATCATGTTCCGTACTTTTCGGGTCATGTCATTAACATGTCACATACACACTTAGTATTTATTATGTTAAATATGATTCATACGATACCTTAAGCATCAATAATGGTAGTTAATTGTATAAGTATTATCATGTTTCATATTCAAGTATTAGTAATTTTGATATAAGAAGCATTGGATTATTGCGGATTTATGGTTTTGAGTTTTTTTACACTATTGAGTAAATTCAGTGATTCTTCATGTTGATGTGAGATGTCCACCATGAGATATTGTTTTTATGATTTGGTTTTTCTCCGAACCGAGTGGGGGGCTATACGGTTGCGGATTTATACGTAATCCAGACTGGGTGGGGGGCTATACAGTCGGATTCATGATGGACCCGGTCGAGACCGAGGGGCAAGAAAACCGCATTTGAGGCGGGGAGCCTAGCGAGAATACTCGATACCGGAGATAGTTGTGAAACACTGCGGATATCCAGATGATACCGACCGATGTTACTGATTTGTCAGAGCTTAGGATTAATCTTACGGAACCGAGTAGTGATTTGAAATAAGTAGGCTTTAAAATTCGTTATGTAGGTTGACCCTTGGTTTGATGGAGTAGGTAATTTAGGATGAGTAGAATACCGTACATATGTTCCACGGCATGTTTACGTTACGATACTCAGCCTAAGTAACCTTAGGATATATATCTTGATTAATCCTTCCTTTGACTTCCTATTATTGCTGCTCCTATTCGTACACCTTATCAACTCTCGTTTCTTGTTCAAGTTGCTATGGCTACGCGAGCTAGACGAGCCGCAGCCAAAGATGCAGCTAGGACAGATTCGCCTGTGGCGATGACTGATGCGCGGGAAGTTCCGGCGGTACCTGAGCATGTTGATCCTCCTCCTCCAGATAGACGGACTAGGATAGAGGAGGGCATGTTGGGCTTACAGCAGATGATAGGGAAGTTGACTGAGGCCACCCGTGTTCAGAGACAGGATTCGGCATCGACGATGGTAGAGCCCATTGTACAGCCCGTACAGACCGTCACACCTGCAGACTCGAGAGTTTTAGAGGTATCTCTTCCAGAGTTCATGAGGTTGAGGCCTCCAGTGTTTACGGGGGCAGACGCAGCAGAGGGTCCTCAGTCATTTCTTAATAGGATGGCTAGGATTGGAAGGTCATTGAGATGTTCAGATACGAGGTCGGTGGAGCAGACCAGTTTTTGATTAGAGGGACTTGCACAGACATGGTGTGACTCGATGGAGAGAAGGCGAGCTGCAGGTCTTCCTCCGATGCCATGGACAGAATTTTCCGATGTCTTCCTTGACAGATTTCTTCGAGCGTGAGGGGCGCTAGAGCCAGCAGTTTTGAAGCGTTGTGGAAGACTGCGAGTATGTCGGTGGCAGAGTATGATTTACAATTCACCCAGTTATCACACTATGCTCCATACTTGGTTCCCACGGAAGAGCACCGGGTGAAGAGATTTGTGAGGAGCCTGGATACACAGCTATTTCTTGCTATAGGCTTCTAGCATTTCAACACTTATACACAGGCCATGGACACAGCGATGCGAGTGGAAGAGCGGCTGAATGAGGCAGCGATTGTTCCTGAGCCGAAGAGGACCAGACCTGTTGGGCCAATTACCAGGTAGTTTGGTAGAGGCGGAGGCAGACACATTCCAGGCCGCAGTATTGGTCGAGCTTGGGCTCAAAGCCAGATGTTCAGCTTGTATCCCGTGGAGTAGAGGCCCCCATTGACATGTTTTAGTTGTGGACTTCCAGGCATTTGGCTAGAGAGTGTAGACGCCATGGAGGGACTGTTATTCCGCGGACTGCTCTACCCCCTCCACCTTCTACTTCGATGGCATTACTTCCTCCACCAGCCGATACTATGCGCCAGGCTGTTGCACCATGAGGTCGGGGCTTTGCGGGACGTTTTCAGAGAGGACGAGGAGATCGAGGGAGAGGACGTCAGGATGCCGATAGGGGTCAAGCTTGGGTTTTCTCTTTGACTCCTCGGGATGCTCAGGCATCCAATGCAGTCGTGACAGCTACTCTTCCCGTATGTTCTATAGACGCACATATTTTATTTGATCCCGGTTCTACGCACTCTTACGTATCTGCACACTTTGCACCTTCTCTAGGGAGAGAGTCGTCGTTGTTAGAATTACCGCTAGTAGTGATTACTCCTGTGGGGGATTCTTTCGTAGCTCGACATGTGTTCAGGTCCTGTTCTATACGTATTGGTGACAGAGATTCGTTAGTTGATATGATTCTTCTGGATATTCTAGATTTTGATGTACTTCTCGGTATGGATTGGCTGGCCGCTTGTCATGCATATGTTGATTGTCAGGGGAAAGCGGTCAGATTCTGTTTTCCGGGCGAACCGATTTTTATTGTGTAGGGAGACTACAATGTCACTCCTGCCAACCTGATTTCTGCTCTTTGTGCGGGATGGCTCTTGAAGAAGGGTTGTCATGGTTTCTTAGCGTTTATCCAGGACGTGGGAGCCGCTGAGATCCCGTTGGACCAAGTCCCGATTGTACAAGAATTTCCTGATGTGTTCCCTGCTGAGTTACCAGGATTGCCTCCTGAGCGTGATATTGAATTTTGCATTGACTTGATTCCGGGTGCGGGGCCTATTTCTATTCCACCCTATCGGATAGCCCTGACGGAGCTGAAGGAGCTCAAGAGTCAGTTGCAAGAACTTCTTGATAAAGTACTCGTTCGTCCGAGTGTATCGCCTTAGGCAGCTCCTGTTTTGTTCATAAAGAAGAAGGACGACAGAATGAGATTGTGCATCGACTACATGCAGCTGAATCGAGTTACGGTGCGAAATCGGTATCCATTACCTCGTATAGATGACTTATTCGATCAGCTGCAGGGAGCTGGCTATTTCTCGAAGATCGATTTGTGGTCAGGGTATCACCAGTTGAGAGTTCGGAAGGATGACATTACGAAGACTGCTTTTCACAGACGATATAGGCATTATGAGTTCTTGGTGATGTCGTTCGTCCTGCCCTTTACTTTTACTCTTTATCTTTATCCTTGCCTGCCTTGAGGTTTGAGGGCTCACCAATGCCCCAGCAACTTTCATGGATATGATGAACCGCATTTTCAGGCCATTTCTTGATCAATTCATTATTCATTGATGATATCCTTGTTTATTCCCGGATCCGGGAGGAGAACGAGCAGCACTTGCGTATCACATTGCAGACCTTGAAGGAGCATCAGTTGTTCGCTAAATTCTCCAAGTGCGCATTCTGGCTTGACAGTGTCGATTTCTTGGGTCACGTAGTTACGCGAGATGGTATACATGTGGACCCAAAGAATATCGAATCAGTACAACACTGGCCCAGACCTGTATTAGTTACAGAGGTTCGCAGCTTCTTGGGTTTGGCCGGTTACTACCGACGTTTTGTGCAGGATTTTTCTCGGATCGCTGCACCGCTGACCGGGTTGACCAGGAAGGAGGTTCCATTTCTTTGGACAGAAGCATGCGAGTAGAGTTTCCAGCAGTTGAAGACTCGCTTGACGACTGCACCAGTCTTATCTTTACCTTCTGGGTCAGGAGATTTTGTTGTTTATTATGATGCCTCTCAAGTGGGTTTAGGCTATGTGTTGATACAGCACGACAGGGTCATCGCTTATGCTTCTCGGTAGCTGAAGAGGCACGAGCAAAACTATCCCACTCATGACTTAGAGATGGCTGCTGTGGTTTTTGCACTTAAGATCTGGAGACATTACCTATACGGCGAGTCGTGCCAGATATTCACGGACCACAAGAGCTTGAAGTATATCTTTCAGCAACGAAATCTGAATCTGAGACAGCGCCGTTGGATGGAGTTAGTAAAAGACTATGACTGCGAGATTCTTTATCATCCGGTCAAGGAAAATGTCGTGGCAGATGCTTTGAGTAGAAAGCCCGGAGGTAGCTTATCTTGTTTGAGTGCAGTTCATAGACAGTCGATGGCAGATTGGCAGGTTCTATGTGACGGCCGAGTATAATTCGAGTTTACTTCTACCAGGAGACAGTTGGCCCATATCAGTGCACGCACACAGTTACTTGACCGTATCCGTGAGGCACGGTCCGGCGATGGCCGTATTTCAGAGATTATAGAGCATGTTCGACAGAGCAGAGATTCTGAGTTCGTGATCGATGATCAGGGGATACTACGATTTGGGACTCGATTGTGCGTACCAGATTCTGAGGGACTGAGGCGTGATATTCTTGAGGAGGCACATCGATCGGTATACAGTGTTCATCCAGATTCCACCAAGATGTACCATGATTTGAGAGATGTTTATTGGTGGGAAGGGATGAAGAGAGATGTCACGGACTTTGTATCGAGATGCTTGACTTGTCAGCAAGTCAAGGCTGAGCACCAAAGGCCAGCCGGAGAGTTACAGCCGTTGCCCATTCCGGAGTGGAAGTGGGAACAGATCTCCATGGACTTCGTTGTGGGTCTACCCAGGACCAGTCGAGGGTATGACTCTATTTGGGTGATCGTCGACCGAGTGACGAAAGAGGCTCACTTTCTGCCAGTGAAGACCACTTTCGGGTTTGCTCAGTACGCCCAGATATACATTGATGAAATTGTGCGACTGCATGGCGTCCCTACTTGTATTGTGTCCGACCGGGGCACCCAGTTTACCAGCCAACTATGGCAGAAACTCCAAGAGGCTCTAGGTACCCGATTGAGTTTTAGCACAGCTTTTCATCCGCAGATCGACAGTCAGTCAGAGCGGACTATTCAGACTCTTGAGGATATGCTTCGAGCCTGCAGTCTTTATTTCGGTGGTAGTTGGGATCGCCACTTGCCTTTGATAGAATTCTATTACAACAACAGTTTTCAGGAGACGATCCAGATGGCACCTTTCAAAGTTTTGTATGGGAGAATGTGTCGATCGCCCGTTTGCTGGACAGAACTCAGTGAGAGCAGCATATTGGGACCGCAGATAGTACAGGAAACTACGGAAAAGATCCAGTTGATACGGGACAGGATGAGAGCGGCCCAGTGAAGACAGAAATCCTATGTTGATCGACGTCGTCGTAGACTCGAGTTTGATGTGGGAGATCATGTGTTCCTTCGTGTATCTCCGATGAAGGGTGTGATGCGTTTCGGGAAAAAGGGGAAGCTCGGCCCCAGATATGTCGGACCCTATGAGATTCTGGAGAGAGTGGGTGTTGTAGCTTATCGTTTAGCACTTCCACCGAGTTTTCCCGACGTGCATCCGGTGTTTCATGTGTCTATGCTTTTCAAGTATCTTCACGATCCCTCTCACGCGATCCAGCATCAGACTTTACAGCTTGAGCAGGATTTATCCTACACTGAGCAGCCGGTAGCTATTTTAGACCGGCGGGCAAAGAAACTGAGGTCAAGGGTACTTCCGTCTGTAAAGGTTCTTGGCGAGGACCGAATTGCGAGGAGGTCACTTGGGAGGCTGAGGGGCGATGCAGAAGAAATTTCCGCATCTTTTTGAAGGTACGTGTAGTTATGTTTTAAATTCGAGGACCGAATTTTCTTAAGGGGGAATATTGTAACATTTTGAAATATTTAGATAATAAATTAATTTAGTTAATTAATTAAAAATGTTAAATTAAAATTAATAAAAGACTTTTTTATATATAGTAGGTTAAATTAGTAAAGATATGGTTTATTTATGTAATAATAAGTATTATGAGGGTTTATGAGTAAAAGGGTAAGGTCATGTTTAAGCTTAAGTTACACTCATGGTATAACATAACATGGATGGCACTTCATACTTGCATGACATGATTCATAGTGACACATCCTCCTTGCATGCACACTTCATGCACACTCCTCCTCCTTGCATGAAAACCCCACCATCTTCCATGCTACACCTCCTTCTTGCATGGATACACCACACTTCATCTAGTGACACCTCCTCCTAAACCTCATCATTCACACAAATTGAAATTAAAGAAATCCTAGAACAACTAAGAAAAGAGAAGAGAGGAAAGACTAAGTACTAGGATCCATACCACCACCCTCAAGCTAGGATCTTTGAGCTTGTGCATCTTGAAGTAAGCCTTTTCAGTGATCTTTCTGTAGGTATAATTTCAACCCTGCAACTTAAGTTCAGTACTGTTTTATTTTAGAAATCGGATATCGGAAATATCGTATTTTGATAAGTTTAGACTCTGCTATAATTTAGATGATAATTAACACAATCAAACAGTGCCTTCATCTTATAATTTGGACCTAGAATAAACCTTAGGAAGACGAACCCATTCCCTCGGATTTTGACCGGCGACAATTAGAAGAAATCCGAGCTCGCCAGGTAATTCTTAGAGTTGAGTGTTGGTTTTTGTAGAGTAGCTCTCTGTGGTTATATTAGGATGTTTGATATTGCTAGTTTAAGTTATTTTATCAGTATATGAAATCTGGAAGCTAATATCTGTAATGGGGTTAAAATTCTAAAATACGATACGGATGTTTCATGACACGTCTCTATTTTCTGTTACGAACAGCGAAAGGTTAAAATCCAGTTAGTATAAGTACTAGATGGTTTACAATATTCGTACGTAGCATATTTAGTACGTAAAACATTTATTTTCACGTTTTCACCGTATCAAAGTTAGCCATTTCTTATACGAAGTTAATTTCAATGTTAGATTCGAATACGGAAATTTCGGAGGCCGTAAGGAAAGGAAAGGGATTGATGATATATGAGTAGTTTCGATGTATTCCGGTGAGTAGACTAAATATCTACCGGGGGACTTTGTATGGATGGCGTGATACGCCCGTGGTTTTAAGTTTAAATTAAATTTTGCACTTTTGCATATCAAGTTTGATTTTTAGTAACTTCATCGTATGCCTTCACATATATATATCGTCATGTTAATAATTGCTAGAACACTGCATAAATTATCGACGAGTCATGTTGCACGCGCACATATTTATATGTTACACCACACCTCGCTGATATTAACATGTCACATACACACTTAGTATTTATTATGTTAAATATGATTCATATCATACCTTTAGCATCAATAATGGTAGTTAATTGTATAAGTGTTATCATGTTTCATATTCAAGTATTAGTAATTTTGATATAAGAAGCATTGGATTATTACGGATTTATGGTTTTGAGTTTTTATACACTATTGAGTAAATTCCGTGATTCTTCATGTTGATGTGAGATGTCCACCATGAGATGTTGTTTTTATGATTTATTTTTTTCTCCGAACCGAGTGGGGGGGCTATACGGTTGCAAATTTATACGTAATCCAGATTGAGTAGGGGGCTATACGGTCGGATTCATGGTGGACTCGGTCGATACCGAGGGGCAGGAAAGCCACATTTGAGGCGGTGAGCCTAGCGAGAATACTCGATACCGGAGATAGTTGTGAAACATGACGGATATCTAGAAGATACCGACCGATATTACTGATTGGCAGGATCGTTCGGGGAACGGTGCCTGATGGAAACAGAAGATTTGTTTCGATGTTGGACACGGAAAGATGAACCTTATTTAGAAATAATTGATGAGATTTCAGTTTTGATTTATACAGTTAGTAGTACATATTCATGCTTCCACATGTTATTATGCATTATACTCATCTTTGTTGCTGTTAGCTCTAGTTCGTCATACTTACATTATCAGTCGTTATATGTTAATTTTATTCACTGAGTTGGCAACTCACCCCTGCTGTGCCTTAGTTCCTTGCAGGAGTCGCATGGACGCATAGCAGCGGTGCGGATCCACTTGTCAGCTTTCATCGCTCTTTTTGCTAGGTGGGCTACCTATGTAGTAACCTCCTATTTTGGGTATATGTATTTTGGATCTAGTATTACTCCATCAGACCCTGTATATTTGACTTAGAACGAGATATGTTTGTATATATTTTAAATTTGACTTAGTGAAATCGTTTAATTATGTTAAACTACGTCTTCTTTACTTATGCCTGAAATTCTTCACGTTATGCTTCGTATTATTGTTGTGTATTGATTTCAGCCGTTTGGCATTTATTTTGCTTCCAACTGGGGATGCAAATTATTTAAACACTTTATAACTGCTTTTATAAATAGTTAAAAAGGGAGATACCGGAAAATTTTAAATGCTTAAAATCAGTTGTTTAAACTTAAAAACTGAAAATTTCTAAATTCTGCAAATTAGGTTTTGATCTTAGTTTTCTGGCTTACTCGGATTATGTCGGCATCTCTAGATGTCATACAATCTAAGTGTCGGTCACGGACAAAAATTTGGGTCGTGACAGCTAAACTACCACAAACCCTAGAATTTGATGGCGGTTCTGACGGTCACAGAATCGAGTTAGGGTTTCATTCTTCTAGAGGGTCCACAGAATCACCTGCATGATTTTCTAAATATTTTGAACTCGGAAAAAATCCAACACTTGGAAAATTTCCAGCAGGGAAAAATTGGGTTATTGATATCTGTTCAAACTTTTTAACATCGTCTAAATAACCCAAATACATGTTAGAATTACGACTACGAAACACTCCAAGTTGCCTTTGCAAAAATTTAACATCACATGCAAATTTAGCAAAAACAAACAACACCTGAAACACCAAAACCCAGACCCTGGAACACAATACAAAATTTAACCCTGAACTCCCAGATAAAACCGAGCACACCGGTTTTAAGCTTGTTCTGGCCGGCCTAAAACCATCGAGAGGGGTTCAATTTTGTACTGTGTTCATGTTGCATCTCATACAACATTCTGCAGTTGCTAAAAAAATTTTAGAGCCCTTTAAAATTCAACAGAAACTAGGTCATCATATCGGGTGTTTCGGAGTAGTTTCGGTTTCGTAATCCTAGCCCGTCTAATTTTCTAGCATGGCTCTGATACCACTGTAGGGTTACCTAGCACGGCAGCAAGGTTTCGGGAGGCATCGTCCATGCCATTTTAAAAATTTTGCCGTATTAGCTAACCCTAACCCTAGAATCGTTACTAGAAAATCCGACGATACGATATGTAAACAACTTTACATACAAGTGAATGAGGAATACAACCTTTGTAGACCGGTCCTTCACTTCTAATGCTCCGTGTAATAGTCCCTTCGCAGCGAGCAGTGATCTCCCGAACTCTAGTATGGTTTCCCTGGGAGAAATGAACAAGTTTGCACGAAATCTTCGAGGCCGAAGATGATCTACGTCGAGGAAACACTAGCCCAAGCTACCTCTTCCCTAATTGTGAAATTAGTGAAGCAAACACCCTATACTAAATGGAAAGTAGCAGAGGATGATGAAGTAGGAATTATGCTCACTTTAGAAATAATTTTCTCACTATTTTTCTTCACCTCCATTGAAGCAAGAAAGCTTGAGGAAAGAGATGAAGAAAGCTCTCATGGAAAAATCCTAGTGAAGAATGGCAACTATGGGTAGAATGGAAACTATGGGTGAGTTAGTAGCATATACTTAACCCTTGTAGAGACTAAACCATGGATAATTATAATGGTTGGGTTTATAATATGTTTAGTAAAACAAAAGTTGTGGACTTAGTCAATGGTTAAGCAAGCTTCTCCAAGCTTCTAGCCATGACTAAATATCCCACAATTTGAATTACCTAAATAATTAAAAACCCTAGATCACAACTAGCATGGTGTAAGTCTCACACACACCCAAGTTGCATGTATCATCAAGCATGACACAAAATCTTGTACACTAATATATATCACATATATACAATGTGCACAAATCAAGTGAGAAAAGAAATTATAAGTGAGCCAATACTAGTTAATGTAAATTAATATATCAAATATATAATTATACATTATATTATTAAATCAACACTTGATTTAATAATCCGGCTATATCACATATAACCGACTAATATCATATGTATCAACCTATCAAATCAACACTTGATTCGATAACCCGGCTATATCACATATAACCGACCGATAACACAAATCGTGAGAATAGAATACGGTATCACATATTGTATTAATCTTGGTCCCACACATATCACATATGTGCTCCTACTCTGTTTCGCTTGAGCCAGGAAACCTCTGTGTAGGACTCTAAAGACTCGTCAACACGCCGGCAGCAAGTGATGATCATATCAAACACTCACAAGCTGCAAGCGGTCTGCTAAACGTAACGGCCACCCGGGTATTGAGCGATCAGAAGATCAACAAGCAAGCCTGCTCATACTCCTGCGAATCCAATCAGTAACACTACCGTACAGTCCGGTCTCTTCGTCAGATATGTCGCATATCATAGCCTGGGGGTGGTATAACGTCAGACCCCAATAGCCTGATAAGTCATGCCGATGTAAGGTCCATAACGGTTAGAGAAACTACTGATAACACTTACCAGTAAATCTCAACAACTCTGGCCAGGTATTTCATGTTATGGCCAATCGAGCATAGCGCAACATCAACTCCCAATACCTGGAAAGAAGAATCCCCTCCTATCGCTCATTGCCTCCATGTGACTCGGGACTGTACCCAAAAACCATCTTTTTGCATGATCTCTTAACCGTGGTATGGTGTAAATCAAAGCACAGTAGGAATCACATAAGACTCTATGATGATCTCGGGTCGACAGACTAACATGTACCAGTGTCACCATAGAACTGCTATCTGACGATAGGTATAATACCATCTAGGAGTTCACGGCGAGTCCGTTCAGTGTACCCATTTTCCACTGAGCACCCATATACCTTCTCTCATGTTAAACACCAATGGATACAGGATCATCCACCGCCCATCATATGGGTCGAGAAGCGTATACGCTAGTCTACTCTGGAGTATCGATGCCCTGTCTCGATACTCCCACGACTAGGAACATTTGAAGGATGTACTTACCGACTACTTCTGCCCCACTAGTATGATCTGTATCATAATCTTGGTAGTCAAGTACTCATTCTAAAGGTTTTATCAACATGTAATATAGAGACAATAAGTGTACATGTTAAGATAAAGTGCAACCAGATAGCGTACCATCATGTCGAGCAAGAAAGTCCTCCCTATATATGTCCAAGCATCCACTACAATATACATCACATGTACAGTAATGGCCTCTAGGGCATACATATAACTAACACTTTAATCCAACGGTGCTCTGTTTTACAGAGCATAATATTTCTTGTTTAGAAAGATTGGGGAAATATTTTCCCATACAGAGCTTATTCTGTAGCTTGGTGATTTTTAATCACCATTGGATCTTTAATCCAACGGTGCTCTGCTTTACAGAGTATAATCTTTCTTGTTTAGAAAGATTCAAGAAAATATTTTCCAAATAGGTTTTTGATCTCTCTTATTTAGAATTTAATTCTATCGGCTCAGAAGGCATTAGGAACCGTCACGTGTAGCACGTGACCCATAGCATTAGACCGGTTTGCTTATATGCAGCAGTCCCAGAGAAAAGCATCACGTGTTGGCACGTGAGCTTTTCTGGCCTATTATTTGTTTTAGGAAGGCGCCTATATACTTTGTATATAGATGCTCACGTGCCTTCACGTGAGGCTCAATTTCAGCCTTATTTATTGAGCGCAATGCCTATAATCTTTGCTCCAAGGCGCATCACGTGCGGGCATGTGATGCTCCATTTGGGAAATTTTTTCCATTGCTTTTTGTTCATTATTTATTTTTTATAAGGGAACAAATGCCCCCATAGCATTGTTCTCACGTGGCTTGCACGTGAGTGCAACGCTGTTACCTTTACAGTCGTTAGATTGTCTAGGAAAAAGGGGCGGTGAACCGCCCTTGTCACGCCTTTTAAATGCAAGGGTTTGGTCTTTGGAAGCCATTGTTCTTTCATCTTCTTCCTTCCTTGTCTTCTTTGAGAATTTAATTCTCTTCTTTAGAGCATAGTTCTCTGCCCATTGCAATTTCAGAGTTAACTCTGTCAGAAAAAAAAACCCTTTTTAGGTAACGATCTTGAATAACAAAGAAACCCTTTTCTTAAAAAAAATTCCGGAATTTTAAATCCACCATAAGAGCTTTGCTCTCTTTCTGAAACCCATCTCTCAGAGATTCAAAGACGTGATCTTTGAGTAGTAAACATCAATGGCTTGGGCATTCCCCCTCTGATCTTTAAGGATTCATGGCATTTTTCTTTTTCTTTTCCTCGTTATGGGGGTTTCTGGAATTTAATTCCATCGCATAAAAGGAATTTAATTCCTCACCAATGAGCTTTGCTCTGAAGATCAAGAAGGCCCCTCAGGAATTTCATTCCCTGGTGTTCTTGAGCATATTTTCATAGGGTTTTTTCTTGCTTGCACAAATTCAAATTTGTTGGGTATTTTAACAGAGCTTGTTTTCTCTATGAGGATGTCAAGAGTTGTTTAAACTCCCATGTCCGTTTAACAAGAATCCTTTTAGATTCTCATAATAAGCATTTTCTTGATCATCTCGATCGCTAAACTCTTGCCGATTTTTCTTTTCAGATACTATGGCCGTTTATTTGTATGATATTGACGAAATTATCTCCTATGAAGACATTCGCGTCCAAGGCCGTTGTCAAAACCAGGAGTTTACGAATGCCCAATGCACTGAGATTATGCATCGCTTCGATGAATACAACGGTCGACTACTCCCCCATCGTTCCGCTCTATTGAAGATCACGTGGGGGCGATTTGGGAAGCACTTCCTGAATTTAACGAAGCCATGCCGCTTGAGGCACTTGATGATGCCGAAGACAAGGTGCACTCAGTATATCTGATAGGCTTGATCTCGAAGAGGCGGCGAGATGGTCTTATTGATATCTTGCATCAAGTTTTCTAACAGACGACGATAATCTCTGCCTATCAAAGGACGGATGACATCAGCGAAAATCCTGACGCTTGCATTCGTGAGAAGATGCACACAAAAATGGTCAAAGAAACCAGAAGCATTTTACTCGGCCTTGCTTCTGAATTCCTCAATCCATGTCCAGGATTAAGTGTTTTACTATTGTAAACATTTTCTTTTGTTTTTATACCATGTATAAGTTCCTGTAGCATGAATGACAAAACTTCCTCTTCCCCCTCTCTTTTTTTATGCTCACATGTATTCTGCATGAAGTGTTGTTATACTGTTGTTGGTATTCACGTGTTTTGCGCATGAGGCGTTGTTGGGGAGTTTAATCCTGAACTAGTGCCGGAGCTCACGTGTTATCCACGTGCGGTGCCTCTTTAGTTTTCAAAAGGATCAACGCGGGTGTTCATGTGCCACGCACGTGAGGCTCCTCTGATGAGGTCATTTCGCCTCTCTACTATAATTCCAATGAGTCACCCCTTTCTTTTCCCATACCCCCCCTTTTTGGCCTCGGGAATAGCTCCACTATGCACGACATTTTTTGTGCATAGATTTGAATGCATCTCTTTATAACCCGAAGCTACATCTTCCTCTTTCTTCACAGAGAGAGAACCATTTAGACCTTAGGGTGATCATTTTGAGAAACAAACCAAAGGTTATTGCTTGCAACCATCCCCACGCTCGTCGGCAACCCTGGGAGGTGCCTATCGAGGAGATTATTCCTCGTTTTGCCGCGCGGTTAGCGGATCCTCTTTTCACTGATGACCAATGTGACGCGACACTGTATGGACTCTTGGCCCGTAGGGGCTCTTCTCTTCCTATGGGTTCCATTTGGCTCAGGATGATTTTCTTGTCCGTGCTTGCTGATATTCCCCCTCATCCGGCGGAAATGAATCCAACGATTCTTGATACAGCGGAGGACAAAATTGAGTGTTTCCATGATGCACACTTAATTACCCAGGCTCTGACGGATCGTTCGGTTCATTTACTAAGTCAGATAAGAGCCCGGCGGGCCATCATGTCCGCTTTCGCTGATGAGCACGGTGTTAATCGGTGGGGAGAAACTCCTCGCGAAGATCGTCGCTTCGACATGGTGGAGAGGGCAAAGAGCGAATTAGATAACTTTGTATTTTGTTTTGTTAACCCCTGTATCTCTGATCCCATATTTGGTGATCTTTTACCTATAGAGTAGTATATTTATATCGATGTATTTCTCTTATTCTTGACTATTGAATGTTTTCTTCTCATAAAATATTCGTACATGTATCCCACCTCTGTACATGAGCTTTATACTTTACCCTTAGGAATTTTCTGTTAAGTGCGAGCGCTATTGTCGTGTTGCCCGCAAATCAGCGCGTTTTGGACACCATTTCCATTTAAGTAGGCATACAGTCGCGAATGCATGCTTAGTGGAGTGTGCACCAAAGACTCTCCTTAATGCCTTGCATGGTACATGGTTTGTGCATGTTTGGGTTGAGTATTGTCGTCGAGTGGAGGCTTGCTTATATAACCTTGAGTGCATACGCCTTCCTTCCGAGCTCCTGACTGCAAAGGTGAGCCTGCGGGGGTGGATTGAGCGGCGCGCCGCTAATTTACAGTCTTGTGAGAAGAGGCTCAACCGAAAATTTTTGGAGAGGGAGCTAGCTTCAAATGCTTTAGGGGAACTCCAGGCTCAACTCACTACTAAGACCACTCGTGCGTACGAAATTTGGCGGGTGCTTCAAGAAGCTATCACAGAGGTGGTAGCTCTTGATAAAGCCATTATCTTTACCCGTGAGATGGTTGAAGCTCATAAAGTTGCTGAGAAGGAGCTTGAGAGTCGGTTCGCTTCGTATCAGACTCGACAGTCTCAGGTGGAGACCCGTCTTGTGGCAATAACAAAGCTTGAAGCCGAGGCCCAGCGGAAGAATGATGAACTGATAAACTTATTGCACCATCCGCCGGCTTAAAGATTTTTTTTGTATATCCTCCTTTTTTGTATTTACTCCTGAATGAGAGTATCTTGTATTCATTTTGATTTATGAATAAAAAACATATTTTATTTCATACCGGCGTGTCCCTTTAGCAATTGCGTCTTGTAGATAATCTACCTTGATCTCATTGCAGGGCAGTGATGACTTAGAAGACGAGTTCAGATCTGCCGCCCAAGACTTTTCAACTTTATGAGCTGTGAGGGTCTTATAAAGACTTTTCTCTCTACGAGTCGAGAGGATCCCGTAGGTGTATTTTCTCCTTAGGAGTCGTGAGGAATCCTAAGCGTGTGTTTTCTCTTGAGAGTCGTAAGGATCTCACAAAAGAATTTTCCCGCCTTACAAGTCGAGAGGGCTCGTAAGTGGTTGTTTCCCTCCTTGTCTATATTCGACTTTGGAGAGTGTGGACCGTGAATAGTATGCAATGGTCCATTTTGGACTGACTTGCAAGGCCCCAGTGCTTAAGTAACAGGTCCTTATCCCTATTGCCTAAGGCTTTTCCCTACGAGTCGAGACGAATCGAGAAGTTCTCGCAAGGACACTAATTTCCTCACGGGTAGAGATGAATCGAGAAGTTCTCGCAAAGGTGTCCTAACGTCACAGTTAACTCCTGCTAATAGAAGTCCGTTAGGGTCTGTAGTACTAGGGTTTTTTACCCATCGCACCGTCGTGTTGGCCGATATATTTCCCGATATGCAATCTTGCTGTTCGGGTAGCCCCGCAACTGTCGTGTCTCTGATCCCTTCGGGGGCTGGAAAAGACGTCTTCAAGTAATCTTCCAGGTAATATTACTGTCGAAAGAGCAAGCGTTAGGGATATTCCATGTCGCTTTTTACTTGAGGTTAGGCTCAGTTTGGGAGCCCCGATGAGTCATGATCACTCCGTGCTGGAGCAGGATGATCTCCGATGGTCTTTCAGGTCTCATTTGAGTTGCCGTCAAGACCCTGAAGCTAGGGATCTTCCTTTGCTTCGTTGGTTAACATTGTGTCTGCAATATTACGACGAATGTCGAGGTTGTTTTTGGGTTGTCTATGAACCGTCGAGATTTGGAACTAAGGGACTTTGCCATGGCTCTGTTTGTTGATGTCGCGTCTGTATCCTGCTGGAGGGAGGAAGAACGTTGTTGTTGATCTCTAGGCTATGGATGCTGCCGTCGAGACTTGGAGCTAGGGACTTTGCCATGGTTCTGAGGTGGTCTCTAGTTTGTCTGTGAGCCGTCGAGATTTGTAACTAAGGACTTTGCCATGGCTCCGTTTTATTGACGTAGCGTCTGCATCCTACTGGAGTGAGAAGAAATGTCGTTGTTGATCTCTAGGCTGTCTGTGAACCGTCGAGATTTGGAACTAAAGACTTTGCCATGGCTCCGTTTTGTTGACGTCGTATCTTCTTCTGGTTGGAACGAGAAGAAACTTCGTTGTTGTTTCTAGGCTATAGATGTAGCCATTGAGATATGGCTTTCCTTTGATGGAGCCTGGTGGGACAATATGGTTCACTTTTCGTTTGTGCCCATGGATTGTATACAGGGGTCGATGTGATCTCACCTGCAGGGCAAAAGTTTCATTTTATTTGTTTATTTCCGCGATGCTCTATCATTTGAACTTTTTATATCGCGAAAGTCACGATCGCCCAATCATTTCGGTTATTTTTTGCGGTGCCCAATCATTTCGGATATTTTCTTTTTCTTTACTCGCCGCTTTTTTTTTGCGAGTTGCCCAATCATTTCGGCTATTTTTATATGCATATATTTTACTTGCTGATTTTTGTTGCAAGTTGCCCTATCATTTCGGCTATTTCATATGCATTTTTGGCTCGCTGATTTTTTGCTGCGAGTATGGAACTCAAGATCTGATACCAATCTTAGCAGCATCGCTGCGACTGGAATATTACCAGGAGCGAATCATCATTTGCCGTGAAAGGACTTGGAATTTGATACCGATTTAGGCATCAGCATCGCTACCACTTGGACATTGCCAAAAGCGAATCATCATTTGCCTTTGTCGATTCAAACAAAGGTGGCTTAGCAAACAGGCTTAGGATCCTGTCGACTAAGGCTTTTGACTTCTGAGCCGTAAGGGTCTCATAAAAGTGTTTCTCCCTACGAGTCGTGAAGATCTCGTAGGTGCGTTTTATCCTTAGGAATCGTGAGGATTCTTAAGTGTGTGTTCTCTTATAAGTCGTAAGGATCTTGCAATAGTGTTTTCTCCTTATAAGTCGAGAGGACTTACAAGTGTCGTTCACCACATGAGGACATTCCCCGTAGTTGGTGGGACTTGGTGGGGAAACGTCTATTTGAGCCCGTGGATTGTATACAAGGGCCGATATCGGACCACCTGTAGGGCAAACTGGGGGATGTGATGGCTTAAGAACAGGTTCAGATCCCTGTAGCTTGAGGCTTTTGAATCCTATGAGCCGTGAGAGTCTCGTAGAGGGAATTCTCCTTACGAGTCATGAGGATCTCGTAAGTGTAATTTCTCCTTAGGGATTGTGGGGATCTCTAAGTGTGTTGCTCCCTTGTGAGTCGTAAAGATCTCACGTAGGTGTTTTCTCCTTACAGGGTCGAGAGGACCTTGCGGGTGTTTTTATTTTAACGAGATTGCGCCCTTTCGGGTTTTCACAAGCTCGCCGGTAGCCCTGCTGTTTTTACTCACGGAGTCCTTTCGGGTTTTCATCCATGCCTATTTCGCTTGTGGATGTACCGTTTTTTTTTTGAAACTCTCGAGAATAATTTTGCCGCTTGTGGCCCATTTGTTTGCCGGTGGGATTTGAGTCACAATCCTCACCGTTGGGACTTGTGGACTTGAACTCCACTATCGCCGTGTTTGAGGCGACATTGTTAGTTTAGGGGCATCTCGGTCCGTTGTTAGTTTAAAGGCATCTCGGTCCAATGTTAGTTTAAGGACATCTCAGTCCATTGTTAGTTTAAGGACATCTCGGTCCACAGCTAATTTAAGGATATCTCGGTCCGTAGCTAGTTTAAGGACATCTCGGTCCGTAGAATTTGAGGCGAGGTTTCGCTGGATACTACTTATAGAGTTTGGATTCAGGGAGATAGCGATCAGACACGAGCGTCGTCATCCATCATTAACCTGAGCCGTAACTTGTCAAGCATAGTATTTCTTAAGGAACCGGCCATTTATTGGCCTGAAGGGTCTTTCGCCATGCATATCCATGAGCAAGTAGGCCCCACCTTGGTAGACCTTGTTTATGATGTACGGGCCCTCATAGTTCGGCTCGAATTTCCCCCGTTTAGCATGATTGGGGATCATAGGTCTTTTTACGACTAGCACGAGTTCGCCTTGGCGGAATGTTCTCGGCCTAGTCAATCTTTCGTATGAGCGCGTCATCCTTACTTTGTAAGTTTCTAGTTTTTGCTACGCCATGAGATGGGTTTCATCGAGAGCATCAAGCTCCTCAAGCCGAAGATGGGCATTTTCTTTATCCGTCAGTTCATACCGAACCGCCACTAGTATAAAGGGTAGCTCTATCTCCAAGGGAAGTACCGCTTCCGTGCCGAATACTAACGCAAATGGCGTTGTGTTTATGGCCGTCTTGAACGTGGTTCGATAGGCCCAGAGAGCTTCATGCAATCTCTCATGCCAATCCTTCTTATTTCTGGATACCGTTTTCTTTATGATCTTTTTCAAGGTCTTGCTGAAAGCCTCAGCTAGACCGTTAGCTCGGGGATTATAAACTGAAGAATATCTCCAATCTATATTATGCTGTTGTGCGAAGCGACTGATCTTATGGCTTCTGTAGGCCGGCCCATTATCCGAGATGATCCGTTGCGGAGTGGCGAACCGGTGATGACATGTGTCTTGAAGAAATGAAGGATGTTCTCCGTCTTCACCTCTCTTAACGGTATTGCTTTTACCCATTTAGAGAAGTAATTGGTTGTTGCTAGTATGAACCGATGTCCATTGGATGACGTTGGCTCGATGGGCCCGATTATATCGATTCCCCACATTTCGAATGGCCAGCTAGCTAATGTTGGGTGTAGCGTATTTGGATGCTGGTGAATGAAGTCCCCATGAATTTGGCATTAGTGACACTGCTTTGCATATTCGAGGCAGTCCTGAATCATCGTGGGCCAATAGTAACCGATTCTTTTGATCGTCGGCTTCATCTTTGGCCCAGCTTGATGGGAACCGCAGAGTCCGTCATGAGTTTCTTGAACAACCCTTCTTGCTTCTTCTAGTCCCAGGCATCTCAGCCACAGACAATCGAACGATCTCTTAAAAAGAGTACCATTGACGAAGGCAAAAGACAGGGCTCGCTTCATGAGCTGATGTCTTGATGACGCGTCTTCGGGCGTTTGATGGGATTTGAAGTAGTCTATGAAGACTTCTCTCCAATCCTTCACCTTTTCTTCATCCTCCAATCGGAAGGCCTCTTTTTCGGTTGCTTCCTCTTCTTTAGACGTCTTCGGAGATATTTCTGCTGGTGCGAGAATCCGGTGACTTTGCACAATGATCCTTACATCATCGAGGTTTTCATCAGCCAGTTCTTTAGCGTGCTTGGTTAACGCATCCGCCTTGCTATTTTCCGCACGCGGTATGCTTTCCAGGGTGTAAGAGGGGATTTGCGTCAGCGGTTTTTGCACTCTTTCACCATACCTGATCAGTTCCGGTTTGCATGTTTGGTAGTCTCCATTTACTTGGCTAACGATCAGTTGGGAGTCTCCATATGTGAGGAGGCTTTCGATCCCCATGTCGATAGCAATCTCAAGACCTTCTATCAAAGCTTCATACTCAGCCTCATTGTTTGTTCTCGGCTCTGTTAAAGAAAGGGCAAAACGCATTATCCCTCCTTGTGGAGTCACAAAGATAAGGCCCACCCCAGCTTTAATCACGGGGGTGTTTTGATTTCGCTTCTTCATAGACGATGCTCCATCGAAGTAGAGTTCCCATCGGGTATCACTCCCTTCTTTCTCCCCATCGATTGCGTCAAACGCGTGTTTGTCCGGCAACTCATAGTTTAAGGGAGAATTAGCTGGTATCGGATGCTCAGCGAGAAAGTCAGCGATGGCCTGGCCATTTATTGCCTTGAGGGGCCGATATACTATCGAGAACTCCATCAAGAGGAGGGCCCATTTAGCAAGCATTCCTGTTAATATGGCTCTCGACATCAAATATTTGAGAGGATCCACCTTTGATATGAGATGAACCTCATGTGCCAAGGCGTAATGTCGGAGCTTCGTTACCGCGAAGATCCATGCCAGGCAATGCTTTTCGATTGGGGAGTAGTTGTTTTCTGCCCCCAGAAAAACTTGACTCAAATAGTAGAGAGCTCTCTCCTTTCCCTGATCATTCTCTTGTGCCCATAGCACGCCTAACGAACCTTCAAGGGCTGTTGTATACAGGATGAGGGGTTTTCCTTTGACCAGAGCGGTCAGTACCGGCGGGTTCTGCAGATATTGCATGATTTCGTCCAGTGCGCTTTGGCATTTGCGATCCCAAATGAATGGGGTCCCTTTCTTCATTAGATGACTGTAGGGAAGGCATTTGCCAGAGAGGCTAGCTATGAACCGCCGGATATACGCGAGCTTTCCTTGGAGAGAGCGCAGTTGCTTGAGAGTTCTTGGCGAAGGCATTTCCATAATCGTCTTGATCTTTGACGGTTCTATTTCGATGCCCCGGTGTCGTACGATGAATCCTAGGAAATTTCCCGAGGAAACTCCAAACGCGCATTTCAGAGGGTTTATCTTCAGGTTATATTTCCGAAGGCGCTGGAACACTATCTTCGGATGCTCCCGGTGTTCTTCGTACGATTTGCTTTTCACCACGAGGTCGTCAATATAACATTCGACAATCTCGTGTATGAGATTATCAAAGATCTTTTTCATGGCCCTCTGGTAAGTGGCGCCAGCGTTCTTCAGACCGAAGGGCATCACTTTGTAGCAGAATATGCCTAGCGGGGTCCGGAAAGCAGTGTGCTTTTGGTCTTCAGGATGCATCTTGATTTGGTTGTACCCTGAGGATCCGTCTATGAAGGAGAAGACTTCATGGGTGGATGTGTTATCGATCATCAGCTCGGTAACAGGCACTGGGAAGTCATCTTTCGGACAAGCTTTGTTGAGATCCCAAAAATCTACGCAGATGCGTACTGTCCCATTTTTCTTCATTACCGGAACGATATTGGCGATCCAGTCAGGGTATTGAACTTCTTGGATGAAGCCGGAGTCGATTAGCTTCTTAACTTTGGCATTGATACTCATCTCAAGCTCGAGCCGCATTCTTCTTGGCGCCTGTTTGACTGGATTGACATCTAGCGATATCGCCAGTTTATGCACAGCTATCTCTGGATCTAATCCTGGCATCTCAGAATTGTTCCATGCGAAACAGACTTTATACTGCATAAGCACATACTTTAACATGGCTACCTGTTTCTCAGACAGCAGCTCACTGACGAACATTGGCCTTAGGTCATTTGCCATCCCCAAGTCGATTTTTCTCAAGTTGTCTGTTATGGTGTGTATTCCATCTTTCAGCTCTTTTGGAGCTGGTGGAAATTCTGAGATCATCTCATCCTCATCTTCATTTGCGAAGGACTAGGAGAGGTGGTTCATATTCTAGTGCTCTCCTTCTTTTGAGAATGTTATCATATGGCAGGTACGAGCTCATTTCCAAGCTCGATGCTGATCTAGACTTTCCCTCGCTATGTAGGTTGCTCTCGGCACATGCTTTCATGGCGGGACTACCCTCCAGCTGTCGGATAGAGCAAACCTGCCTTGCTGATACTGATCCTCAACCCAGTCTTTGAAGGTGAAGCAGTCTTCAAGAGAATGTCCCATTATTCGGTGGTAGGAGAAATAATCTGGGTGATGGACCTCGTTCGTCTGTTTGGGGTATCGAGACTCCGGGAGCGTCATAATTTGATGCTTCATAACAAGGTTGAATATTTTGCTTGTCTTGTCTTGAAAGAAAGAGTACTCCCGACCCATCTTCTTCATAAAAGACAGGTTCCAGCTGACTTTTTCTTGCTCGCGCGGCTTCTTGGATCCGTTTCGCTGTTTTTGAACACCATCCCTGTTCTTCACCTTGCTTTTACTTCTACATCGGGCTTTTTTCTTGCCACGAGAGCGCACAGCGGGATGGGGGTGAAGGGCATCGTTGTCTGCTCCTTCCGTAACTTGCTGAATGATACGTTGCGTCCTGGCCTTCTCGTAAATGGCTATTTCGCGGCTATGGTCATCCCGAACCTTTTGACCCGCTTCTCTTATTAGCTTGTCAATATGTTCTTCGAATGACGGGCTTGGTATTCTCATAGTGGGATCTCGCTCTGGTTTGACATCAACGCCATCTAGAAATGCATTCGTTTCTCCACCGAAATTATTTATGACATGGAAGCTATGGAATCGCTCCCTTTTATTGGACCGAAGTATCCAAGGCGGTCGTCTCCATTCTTCCGTTGGGCATCTTCCGCTGAGTCCCGGGAATATCCCAAATCTTGTTATAGAACTGGGCTTGTCGAGCAGTCTGATTGAAGGGTACGCATTGGCGTCTCAATAGCCTTTTCAGTCCCTCTGCGTAGTATCTGGGAAGACGAACTGGTTGAAGGCTGTCGAGCGCAGGTTCGGCACCGTGCCATACTTCTTTCACCACTTTAGTCTCCGTGGATTGGTAGAAAATGATCGCATTCTCACCTCTTTGCTTAGGAGGGACGTAGAAGGTCTGTAGCTCTTGCACGCTGTACGTATAAAGTGCATCAAGTTCTTTGTAATGCCGCTGCGGGACCAGGGTAATCTGTAAACTCTGGTCAGCTCCAGCAAAGGTCTGCATTAGCGGGCGGACGGAGAACACTGCGTTGGCCTCGTCCTCAGAGTCACTGCCAAAGCCCAGAATAAGAGCAGATGGTCCTGGCCTATTGCCTTAGGGTTGTCCCGAGTATACCACCTCTTCATCCTCTTCGGTATCGCTCCCAAATATCGGGATAGTGGCGATAGCTTTTTGTTTGTTCTCCGGTTTATGACATCTTTCCATGTCTTCGAAGTCTGGTAAGAATTATTTGGCGTCTTCATATTTGCGTACTTCATTTACGGAGAATGGGTTCAGCTCCCCTGTAACTATGTACTCGAGGCCGTCCTTGAAGTACTTCATATACTGATGTTGTGTAGAAGGGATGATATTGTACTCATGTAATCAAGGTCTGCCGAGCAAAGCGTTGTAGTAAGTCTTAGCATCAATAACATGGAACTTGATGTCAGTGACAAGCAGCCCGAAGCGTAATGTCGGTATTACAGACCCGAGCATTTGTGATGAGTCAAAACCGGAGATGGTAATTTTATCCCGAGCCAAGTGATGAACGTTCATGCAAATCTCCTTCAGTACTCTTACATTGAGAAGGTTGACGGAGGACCCATTGTCGACCAGGATCTTCCCTATCTTGATATCGTGATAATACCCGATTACATACAGCGGACGGTTGTGCTCGCACGTTCTGAGAAGGAGGTCTTCATCGTTGAAGGTGATATCAGCCGTGTGGACTTCTTCCAGCTCGTCCTTCATCTTTTCTTCCACCAGGAAGGATTGAAACAGGTCGGGCTCTTGTAATGCCTTGATCAGGAAATCTCGTGCCTCTTTAGACAGGAGAAGGGCATCCAAAATACTCAATTGTGAGGGTATCTTCCTCAGATGTACCAGGACATTGTAATCCACCTTGTTCTTTTTGGTCGGGTCTTTGGTTGTGAGCTCTTTGACGACTCTATCATCGAGAGTAATCTCCTCAGGGACTTTTTCCTTCCCTTTGTCTCTTTTGCCCGAACCTTTGTTTGAGGGTCTGAGATTCTTTTCAGGCAATGTACGGTTACGCAGCTGAATGTTCTTACAATTCCTCATCTTTTCTTCTTTTTCAGAGGTGGATTCCTTAAAGAGAGGGCCGAGGGCTATTTCTTCATCAGAATCGCTCCCGAAGGTAATAACTTGAGGTTTTGCTCTTGTCGGGATGGCATCAACCATATGACAGTTACCGGCTGTTCCTTCACGCTTCTCTGTTCCCGACGAGCTTTGCGCTTCATCCGCTTAAATTGTTGTCGATGGGAAACGTATCCAGTTCGTCGAGGCATGTACTCCCGAAAGTATTTTCTTTGAAAGGTGGTAGCTTCATTCCCATTGACAGAGCTTTGGCAAACTGCTTCCTTATCTTGATTCTGCTCTTGCTGATGGCAAGGGCACTTTGATCCGGTTGAGGTACTTTATGGCTTCTCATCACCGGAGCTTTTTAAGCCTGACACCGACGCTTGGCCTTTTCGTATATGGCCGCTTCACGTTCTCGATCAGCTTTGCTCTTTTGAAGAGCTTCGTTCAGCAGCTTGTCGATCAGGTCATCTGATGGTTCCATGGATTTTGGTTCTGGATCTGCCCTCGGTTTCTCTACGTCAGGAGATTCTTTGCCATTTATTGACGAGTGAGAGATCATGTGGCAACTCGCTACATAATTCTCGGGTTCTTCCAAAGAATCGTCTCCTTCATCAATACATTGTTTCCATTCTCAAGAACATGCTTGAAGAATTCTTGCAATGTGACTGGGGTCCGCGCTTTTTGGTTGTATTCCTCCAGTGCGTCGATGTACTTTTGCAGACCCGTACGATTGCCGTTGAGCTGCATAGGATTCTTGGCTTTCTTCTTTTTCTTTAAAGATTTCGGAGGCTTTTCCTGGAGGTTTTGCCCATCACTACCAACTTTTGGCTTGGGCGGGGTTTCAGCATTCCGTCAATAATTTCAGGCTCCGGCATGCTTTTCCACCTAATTGCTGGATATGTTTGAAGATCCTTCAGCATTCTTTTAGTTTTAGCTGAAAGGACCACTTCCCACGGAGCTTCTTCTACAAATGAGCATGATGCCTTCGGTGTATCCACCTTTTTAGGAGCGTGCTGCGGCGGCGGGTTTACCTTCCAGTTTTCGGACAGCGTGAACTTACCCTATTAGTACTGGTCTTCGACCCAGTTTTTGAAGACGTATCAATCTTCGATTGGGTATGTTGGAGATAGTGCCCTCAGAGTCAATTATTGGATCACAGGCACGTGATTGCAATGATTGATGGAGGACCTATCCCGATAGGACAGTCTTACTCAAGATGATAGTATACTATCTGGTTTATCTTTATCATCGTGTACTGCTTTAGGTGACCTTACAGGTCACTATTGCGCTTTGATAGAGCCCCTAGGATTCTTGCTTGACTGCCAGCAGTATGAGGGCGATTATATATGTGGGAGCTGGTAGTCTATAAGCACATCCTTAAAAGGTCCCTAGTCGTGGGAGTTTCGAGACAGAGCATCGATACTCCAGAGTAGACTAGTGTATACAGTCGAGACCCCGACGAGGGGCGGTGGCCGGTCTCACAAGCCACTGGTGTCAGTTGGTTCACCTAAGATGTATACAGGTGCTCATTGGGTTATGAGTACACCGGACAGGACTCGCCGGGAACATGCTAGTTGGTCTTATACCTGACGTCAGATAACAGTTCCCTGGTGACATGTGTACAGGTTAGTTCATCGACCTGAGATCGTCATTTGTCTCGTGTAAGTTCCCACTGTACTTTGATTACTACCCTACCACGCTCAAAGGAGATGTGCAAACAGGTTTTAGTTGGGTACAGTCCCGAGCCACATGGAGGCAGTGAGCGGATCTGCAGGGGTTCGTCTCTCCCGGTATTGGGGGTGAGGTCACGCTGTGTCTAGGAGAGCCATTACACGAAGTCTTTGGCCAAGGCAGGAGATTTACTGGTAGGTATTCCATTAGTATCTCAGGGTGTTCTGGGCTACACTCCGACACGACTTGTACCGCTTTTGGGGTCTGACTTTTACAAACCCCTTAGGCCCGCTATGCGATGCTCATAGACGAACGGACCGGACTGTACGGATATTGTCACTGACAGGCTCAGTAGGGTGTCAGGATGAGTTCGCTCATCGACGTCCCTTTTGGTCAATACCTGGTAGCCCGTTACGTATGGCTAATACCTCTGACGTGCTAGTGGTTAAATCCACAGCCAAAGTATTCATGAGTCTTTAGAGTCCCCCACAGACCGTTTCTCAAGTTTCGGGCGAAACGCTGTAGAGGCCATATGGAGATATGGCAGGGTTCGATCATATACGTGCGGTATTGCACGGATCATGATCGGACGGATAATACTAGCAGGCTTTGGTTTAAGCCGGATCCTAGTATTGTACAGTATAGATTTTGTCTCATTGCATTTGTATTCGGTCGGAATACAAATGCGGGTATGTATATACAGTTGCGGGGTTTTTCTGTAATTTATTATGGGATCAGTTTTTTGGAGTTGCCAGTTTGCTTTCCGTTTCGGCCATTTTCCTTTGTTTCTTTCCTTGGCTGAAAATTGGTGGAGGAGGGCTTATTTGCAAATGTGCAAATGTGCATTGTGGAGGGTGGTCTTTGTAAATGGTTGCTTCATGATTGTGCACCATCTCTTGACTTATTTTATTCATCATTGTTTGACTTTTGAGTTGTGATGGTTGTTGTAGTGTGACTTTTGTTGTGATCATTTGATTCTCTCATCATCACTCATCATTCTTTCTTACATGATTGATCCACTCTCTCTCTCTCTCACACTCCAAGGAGGAGGCCGGCCACTATGTGGGAGGGGTGAGAATTTTTGGAGAGAGGAATTCATTCTTCATCTCATTCTATGCTTGAAAGTGATAGCTCCATTTTTCCTCTAAAGTTGATTTTTCTTCACCTCCACCAAATGGAAACTTCAACCCCAATAGAGACAAAGAGCACTACACTTATTCTACAGCAATTCTTGGACACGTCGACTCGCCAACTTCGTGCCCGAGTTGCCTCGGTCCAGAGGTGGGAGCCTGTAAAAGAACCCGGCGATGTGGTGCCCTTCCGACAAGGAGATGAAGACCAGAGATTCCGCGGGGAGATCGGGACGATGACGAGAAGACCGAAGGACACGGATCGCTCGGTATATCTCTCTACCCCTTCTTTAGTTAGCTAGGATTAAGTTAATGGCCCGATCCGGGATTTTTGTGCGCGGTGGTGCCGGTTTACAAGTTTTGTAAAAGTTTCGTTTCCGCATTCCGGCGTCGGATTGACGGCCGGGGCGCCGCCGTGCACTCACAGGGTATCCCACTATTTGGTGGTAGGGACAGTAATTGGGATTGTTGACGTCGCCAGGCTACAGTGGGCGTCTTGGATCCGGCAGAGTGATGAGCCTGTTGTGCACCGCTAGTTCGAATAGTCTCTTCGTCTTATCCCAGGGGAACGAATAAGAACGTCTCAACTTTTCTCCAAGGGATCTTGGTTTATTGTTTTAGTAAGCAACCAGTTTCGGGCCACCCGGTTGTTGTTGAGCGTTGGCGATGAAGGTCGCTTTCCCTTTTGCCTTTTCATTCCGGAGATCCGTTTTTGAAGAAGACGGCCTATGGCCCATCTGGTCCATTTGGGCCAGCTTGTCAATCAAAGCCTGGAAGGTGGTAGGCTTAAAGAACATCATAAATTGGGATATAGTTTCCTGAGGGTCGAGGGTCCCCACGAACATGCCAACGGCAGGAGCTTCTTCTATGCGTTGTTCGCATTTTGACCATAGGTTCCGCCACCGAATTGCGTACTGAACCCAGGTTTCTCCCGGCTTCACTCTGGCGTTGATTAATGTCGTGATTGGGGTGCACTCGCTTGCACTTGCGAATCGTTGTGTGAAAAGTAGTTCCATCTCCATAAATTTCTTGATGGAGTCATTTGGAAGCTCCGAATACCATTCAAATGCTGTCTCCACCAAGCTGCCGACAAATTGGCGAAGCAATAGTTTGTCATCGCCCCCGGTGTTTCTGGACAAAGCTCTGAATTGAGCAACGTGTTGGTGAGGATTTCCCGTCCCCTTATACACATGGAATTTGGGGATCGTATATCCTGGCGGGTACTTAATTTGGTCGTACCAGCCTGGATAAGGTCACCCAGTTCTAACGACCTGGCCTGCCGCTTCGTTCGCTTGAAGAGCTCGTATTTGTTGAGCTATGTAGTCATCAAGGGTATCTTTGGAGATCGTCTCCTCCCTGGCTACTGATAAAGCAGGAGGAGGGTTCGATGTCTCCCCTCTGTCGTCTTCAATGATTATTGGAGGGTCTTCGGTCGGAGGATCCGGCTGGATCATCATCCCTACCATGTCTTGAAACAGAAGCGCCATTTGTTTTATATTAGCTGCTTGTTCCGTGGCCTCTTTGTCTTTATTTTCAAGAACCCTCCGTAGGAATTCGGTGTCGGTCTCCTGCTCGTGGCGTTGCTCCGACGATACTTCTGGGCTTTCATTCTGCCCAGTGAGTACGTCCATTCTTGTCAACATTTCCTGGAGCTTTTGTTGTTGCTCCTGAGCTTTCGTCATAGACCGTGTGATTGGTCGATGACTCACAGAAGCATGACTATCCTCTTTTCCGGATGCCATGTAGACGGTATGCACAACCATGCCCTAGACTTGGGGGGTTTGGGTCTACTGCCTTTGAAATTTGCCGCGGTCAGGGGGATCTTCTCCAGCCTTCTCCTCTTATGGGAGGTCGAAGTTGAGGGGGCCGTTGCGGCAGGCACCCATGCAGACGATACCTTTCGTGGTATGGCAGAAGGATGGTACTCCTGTTGCCGAGCCTTCGTCTTCTTCAACTGGCGAGAGTAATCTTTGTCAATTACAGAGTCTTGGACTTTCCGCCAAACTCTGTGGATCTTGGAGGACAACCGCTGAGGGGGCTGTTCCGATTTTTCCTGCGTTGTGTTTTCAACAGGCGGAGGAGACTTCTTTAGTACAGCGGTTGGAGAGTTCTTGCGCACCCTCCTGAGCAGATCGAAGTTGTTCCCAGTTGGAACAACAGCGTAAATTTCCACCATTGGAGCTGGTAGGGTAAGTCCAGAGGGGGAACTGCCCCCAGTTTTCCTCACTCGGCGCCAGTGGCGACGTCGAGCGTGTCTTGCGGATGGGATCACCTCAGTTGTAGAAGTGACCTTGTCATGCCCCTTGCTTTGATGAGAGGCTGCTTTTGGTGCCAACTTATCGAAGACCGACGTTCGTTGAGAGGGAACGTCTAACCTGTCGAAGACTGACTTTCGAATAGGGGAAGCACTTATAACGACCTCACCCGTAGCAGGAGTTGGAACGGCCAGTCTTGCGAAGACCGATCCCTTAGCAGGAGAAGCCCCTTTGATGACTTCGTTTACCGGAGCTGGACTGGCTATCCGCTTTGGGATAACCCCTTCAGGTATTGCGGGTCTCTTTACGGGCCTACTAGAGCCTTGACCCAGTCTGTTAAAGTCTGAGGCATTGGACTTGGATGACCCATTGAGAGGGGCCATGGTAGTTGCAAGCCGATCGAAGACCGACTTCTTTGGAGCCTCCTGCGATGAAATTGAAGCATTGAAGCTCATTGGCGAGAGCATGGTCCCGAAGAACAGTCCAGTGGTGGCCTGAGTCACCTATTCCACTGCATTGCGAAGATGGAGGCTGCTTGGGGACCATAAGTTACTCCTCCAGTAGGGACGGAGTGGGAGTTGCTGTTGCAATTGGAAGCCATCGATGTCATCTTCTCTTCTGCACGGAGCAAGACACTAAATCTTAATACCTCGAATCCAGGGGCAACCATATTAAACCGCGATTCTTTCGCGAACACGACACACAAAGTGTGGAGTGGAAAGAGGAAAAGGTCCCACCGGGCATGCCAGAATCTGTTTACCGCCGAAATCCGGGAAAGATAAATGTCTCGCCTGCATTTAAGGGCAGATGCTATTTGGTTTTATCCGTCCACCTCTCCGAAGATGCCAAGTTGATCTATGGCACCGTGTATCGAAGGTCTGGACGGATGCGGCCGTTGTAGCAGACTTCGTCAGATTCCCCCTCGTTGTAAGGGGTTTTTGATTGTGGAGACGCTCTTCCCTACAGGAGCAAACCCCTACAGTTAATTACGTTACCGCATAGAGATAACCACTTTCTCCTGCTCCAGAAGGTCACTTCGTGTCGTGTGTGTTTGTTTTATTTTTGGTTGCCCGTGGATTGTATACGGAGACTAATTTGTGTTGTCGCCCGTAAGGCGTGGATTAGTCCAACTTCGTATTTTTTTAGATTTGGATTTGGTTTGATTTAAGGATTGTTAACCTTGTTCGAGATTAAGATCGACTTAAATATTTGTTAAGGATACGTTAATCCGATATTGGACTAAGATCTACTTAACGGCAGTTCAGGATCATTTTTGATCCAACGAAAGAGCATTTAGGCACTATCCTTTCAGTTTCAGGATGTTGTGGTCCACAGCTAGTTTAAGGACATTACGGTCCATAGGTCACCATTTTTGGGATAATAGTTTAGTTTAAGGACATTGCGGTCCACAGCTAGTTTAAGGACATTACGGTCCATTGGGGTATGCTCATGGGTTTAAGAGTGCATCCAAGAGCTATTGGTTGTCGGGACCCTCCACCTCTCTGACATTGTTGAAGAATTACAATGACATGCATCAGAGGTGTAGAGAGATGTACCCTTGAAACGAACTCCAGATTGAAGGGAAAGATCATGGTGGAATGATCACCATTTTAGATACCATATGTTAGGACATCATTTGGAACTAAGATCGATTTGGGGAGACCTGAGCATAGGCAGACTCAGTTGAAAAAGGGTTTTGGCCTTGGGAGACTTGGTTATGTTTAGGCTAAAGTCGACTTCTCATAGTGTTAAACACTAACATTTGCTTGGTGCTCATGTGCTCCACGTGATGCTCTAAAGCAATGTTAAACACTACAATTTGGAGCGCTCACATGTGGCACGTGAGGCACCCGAGGGTTGGTGTGGTATCCTTAGGTTCAAATCCCTATCTATACATATAGGTGTTAAACACTTAAATCTCGTGGCCATCACGTGTGGACATGTGAGGCGGCCCAGAGTTGGGCACTGATTTTTTGGGTTTATTCCCTTTTCCTTTTAAAAGTTATAAGCGCTATTGGGGGTCACGCGGGATCACGTGAGGCGCCCCAGAATGGGAATTGTCTATGGAATTTCCCCATTTTTCATATGAGTATTGAACAACTGTTTGGGGGTCGCGTAGGAGCACGTGAGGCGCCCTAAAACGGGAACTGTCTTTAGGTTTATTCCCTTTTTCCTTTTGAAAGTTCTAAGCACTATTAGGGGTCACGTGGAATCACGTAACTCGATTTCAGTCGTTCTCATTTTTTATGCAGGGTTAAACCCTAGTTTTGTCAGAGGAATTAAATTCCTATATCTTTTGGAAGAATTAAATTCTTCAAACTTAGTTTTTTCCTCTAGTTTTGGAACTGCATGACAGAATCTCCCCGATGAGAATTAAAATCTCAACTTGTGGGGAGATCTGCTTCTGCAGACCTCAACCAGAGGAAGAACTAAGTTCTTGTTTGGAAGAGTTAAACTCTTGTATGAGGAGATAAAATGATCTCTAGGTCCTTTTTTCTTACTTAGAGTTTCTTTTCTTCAAAGAGAACTCTTCCTCTTCTTTTTTTTAAAATCTTATGGGGGGTCTTCTCTGTTTCTCTTTTCAGTCTTGAGTTCTTTATATAGTAGAGGCATGTTTGTTAATTTAGTTAAGGAAATCTCTCATTGAGAGATTTTTTGATTGATTCGTGGATTTTATCCGCCGTTGGAATTTTAATCCAAGGACTTCTGTTTTACAGAAGATATTTTTCTTGTTTTTAACAAGATTGGGAACATATTTTCTCATACAGAGCTTATTCTGTAGCCTGGTGATTTTTTTAATCACCATTGGATCTTTAATCCAACGGTGCTCTGTTTTACAGAGCATAATCTTTCTTGTTTAGAAAGATTGGGAAATATTTTCCCATATAGAGCATATTCTGTAGCTTGGTGATTTTTAATCACCATTGGATCTTTAATCCAATGGTGCTCTGCTTTACAGAGCATAATCTTTCTTGTTTAGAAAGATTCAAGAAAATATTTTCCAAATAGGGTTTTGATCTCTCTTATTTAGAATTTAATTCTATCGGAACCCTCACGTGTAGCACGTGACTCATAGCATTAGACCGGTTTGCTTATATGCAGCAGTCCCAGAGAAAAGCATCACGTGTTGGCACGTGAGCTTTTCTGGCCTGTTATTTATTTTAGGAAGGCGCCTATATACTTTGTATATAGATGCTCACGTGCTTTCACGTGAGGCTCAATTTCAGCCTTATTTGTTGAGCGCAATGCCTATAATTTTTGCTCCAAGACGCATCATGTGCGGGCACGTGATGCTCCATTTGGGAAATTTTTTTCGATCGCTTTTTGTTCATTATTTATTTTTTATAAGGGAACACGCGTGTCACACTTACACAAATTTACCGGCTCACACATTCATAATCGGTAATTGCCATGCCACTTACACAGTAGAACTGCTATATCACGGTATTACTCTTAACTGTAAAGTACAATCATTGTTCAGTAATTATCACATGACATGCTTACATGATAATACTTGAGATACTTAAAGTATTGTTCTATGTTTGCATATACTATACTTTATGGTTACATGCATTGAGATGTTGTTTTTATAAAATCACTGGATTTGAGAACCGCGGTTATATTTCAAAAAAATTATGAATTGTTTTAAAAACTCGGTTTCTCATGATGTGATATTTTTTGTCCACCATGAGTTTTCTCGGTTCTGAGCTATGTGATACCCGATTCGAGAAGTGAGGAGGAACCATTTGCGGGTACATGGTGGACCCGGTAAGGAATCCCGAGGAAAGAAGATCGTGGAGTAGACGATGAGCCTGGTAGAGGATGCATTACCTACCGGTGATAGTTTGGGCTCGGCGGTTATCCGGAGGATACCAACCGGAGTCGTGAGATCAGCTGGATATGAGAGCCGATCTGAGGATATGGCGCCTGAGATATGAGGATTTACGTGTCGATACTGGACACGGGTTTCATGATGTTTCGAGTGTCGATGTTGGACACTCAGGTTTCATGATGTTGATGTGTCGTTGATGGACACATGTTGCTTGATACACATGCATACATGCATATATATATTCAGATGACTATCATTACATACCGTTACTGGCACGACATTGTCGTTGTACACATGTGCATACATGATCACCCTATATACTATAGTTTTACCTTCATGATACAGTAGGACCTGGGGATCGTTGTTCATTCGATTTCTACCTACTGATATTTTCTACTCACGAGTTGGCAACTCACCCCCGTTGTGCCACATTTTTCTTGCAGGTTCGACCGCTTGGATCAGTAGCGGCATCGCTGGCACACAGCCTTCTTCAGGGTGTTTTGTTTTGGTGGGTGGGATACACATTTGGATCGTGACCACCCTTGTACCTATTTATTTATGTTGTATCTAGTTAAAGTTCTATCAATCAAAAACCAAACTATGTATTATTGATAGACCTAGACAGACTTGTATATTTGCGTGACTTAGAGAGAGATGGATGTATGTTCGCTATTTTGAGCTGGATAGTGTCTTGGGTTTGCTTATTACTCTTTCTGTGATGGATCTTCGCTGTAGGGAGTCGTATATATGCTTTATTGCGTGGTTGTGATTCCGCCAATTGGCGAAGAGCTAGCTCCTGCTTGGGGATGCCTATATTATTACATGTATGTAGTTTTAAAATATTTTCAAAGACGAAAATATTTTCAAAGATAGTAAACTGTTGCATTTTCATATGATATGACTTATATTTTAAAATGATGGCTTGAATTTCATTATGCCGATGTTTCAAAACTGCACCTCCACTATTTTCCGCAAAAAGGTTTAGATTTTTGGGCTTCGGCTTACTTGAATTACGGCGGGATCTTGTAGACTTCACGTAATTCTCGTGCCGGTCACGTGCCAAATTTCTGGGTCATGACAAAGTTGGTATCAGAGCGTTGGGTTTAACCTTGGTTAGAGTTTAGGCTTGACCTTACGGAACTTAGACCCGACTAAGGGGCTTTGGGGCCCGAGATTTCATCTTATAGGTTTAACCTTGGTTCGAGTTTAAGCTTGACCTTACGGAACTTAGACTTGACTAAGGGGGGTTGGGACCCGAGATTTCATCTTATAGGTTGACATTGGTTGATGGAGTAAGTAACTTGAGTAGAGTGGCGTACTTTGTGTATGTTCTATGACATACTTACGACACGCTGCTCCACTTAAGTGACCTTAGGATGTACAGTTTTTGAGATCCGCGATTCTATTCATTCCTATGATCATACTCCTATTGATTCAATTCTTTCCTATGATCATATTTCCATTTCAGACCTATCGATTCCATTCGTTCCTTTGATCTATCTTCATCGATACTTGCTTGAGGTTCATGTCACCATGGCTACGAGAGTAGAGAGAGCTGCTACAAGAGATGCGGTTAGAGCAAGCTCATCGCAGACGAGGGATGACCATGATATTCTCCTGGTGACATAGGAATGTATCGGTGTATTGTTTGTATTAAGATCTCTCGTTTGAGGCGAGTGTTCGGATCTGTACTGGATGATCGGGTCATTGTTAGAGGCTGCCAGATTGAGAAGACTGTTGATGTACAGCCTACCCCAGAGATTGCGATGTTGTCTACCATGCAAAAAGATGACCCAGCTGTTGCTGAGATTGACGGGATGTCGCCTCCAGAGTTTATAAGCTGAAACCACAAAAGCGTACAGGCAGGGATGTGACAGAAAATCGTTAGTCCATCTGAATAGAGTGACTGAGATAATTCGTTTAATTGGATGCGCCAACGCAGGCTCAGTTAAGTTGAAGAATTCCATTTTGGAGGATCTTACTCAGATCTAGAGTAAATCGATCAAGAGAGAACATTGTTCATTGGGTGCTCCGATGCGAGATCAATAAGTTGACCAGCTTCAGATAGAAGGACCTCACCCAGACGCGTTGTGAGTTGATCAAGAACGGACGAATCAAGTGTATTCCTCCGACAACTTGGATGAGTTCACAAAGATGCAATCGGCTAGATATCTTCCACAGAGTGGTAAAGATACCCAAGTTTGTAATTTCGAGTCCTTATGAGAGACTCCTGATTAACTGTGGCCGAGGATGAATTGTCGTATGCAGCCGGCAAGATATGACATCGAAGTGGACGATAATAAAGACTGATGGGACAATAGGTTCGTGCGAGATATTAACGAGCTGTTGTTACTCCCCGTTGATACCATAGGATTGATATGTATGCAAATGCATTGGATACGGCCAATTTCCAGAGGAAAGCAGTGCTGAGGACGCAACTGTTCGGAAATGAAAAAGGAATTTAAGTAAAAAGTGCCAACCTCCGTACAGTTTAGCATAGGTGAGATTGGAAGAGACCATAAGCAATTTTTTCCAGGATGCTATAGCGATAAGGAAATTGCACCCAGGATCAGTTGTATCGCGCATAATCATAGGGGTAGATGCCGCCATCAGTAATGTGCTATTTTGCGAGTGGTCATGTTAATTGGCCAAGAGATGATCAGAGGAGTGCCAGAGCGGAACTGTTCCATCATTACACCTAACCGGGCCGACGAGCAGAAAGATTATACGATTGGTAATCCACAGAGAAAACAGGAACCCAGAGACAGAGGACGCCAGACCGTGAGCAGGAGGCAAGTGGATATTCTTACTCTGCCAGTTTTGGGCGCACCGGTATCTTTTGATATTGAAGGAGGTGTACCTCAATGTCATTTATTACGATTTGTATTTAGTGATCCGAGTATCACACTTTTATCGCTTGGACTTGAGTTTTGATGATTTGGTTTCGTGGTATTTGTTTTCATGCACCGTAGCTGCACCTACTGGACATTTTCATTTATGCACGGTTGTTGTATTTGATTTATGTTTTATACATCTGTTACATTGGTTTATGATTTGTGCATATCAATTGCACTTGATATCGATTTTGTGCCTTGACTGCACATATTTATGATTCCGTGGATTTCGATACTGTCGATTTGATTTCGTGCATGTTGTATGCACTCGACTTGACTTATGCACTCGGTATAGCTCACATGTGCTTGCAGTATATTGATACGGATTTTGTGCATGCAGTTGCACACGTTTATGGTTTTATACACTTTGGTACACTCGGTGTTATTTTTATGCGCTTTTGGTACATTAACGAGCTTTCGGGAACTTAGTGCACCTGATATTTGTTTTCGTGCATTTGTTGCACTAGATTTATGTTTTCGTGCACCGTGTGCACTTGACGTTCGTTATCGTGCACTCTACCGCACTGATGTTTTTGTGTGGACCTGAAGCACTTGATTTATATTTTCGCGCATACTGGGTGCATGGGATGTGATTTTGTGTACACCGGATGCACTTGATCGAGATTTTTATTCATGCATGTTTGGTGCACTTGGTTGAGATTTTCGTGCACTCTAAATGCACTTGATGTTGTTGTCGTGCACATCCGTTGTGCTTGACAAATGCTTTCGTGCGCACCCGTTGCACTTGGTTTTTGCTTCTGTGCATATTCGTGGAACTTGTGTTTGACTTGGATTTTCGTGCGCACCAGACGCATGTGATATTGGATATACCTTTTAAGGTTGATTTATTCATGAGCATCATATTTTCATGATAGATACTATATTATATAGTAGCCGAGCAGGACTGGTCTGAGGACAGTGTTGGATATAGTGCCCTCAGAGTCAATTATTGGATCACAGGCACGTGATTGCAATGATTGAGAGAGGACCTATACCGGTAGGACAGTCTTACTCAAGATGATAGTATGCTATCTGGTTTATCTTTATCATCGTGTACTGCTTTAGGTGACCTTACATGTCACTATTGCACGTTGATAGAGCCTCTAGGATTCTTGCTTGACTGCCAGCAGTATGAGGGCGATCGTATACGTGGGAGCTGGGGTCTATAAGCACATCCTTAAAAAGTCCCTAGTCGTGGGAGTTTCGAGACAGGACATCGATACTCCAGAGTAGACTAGTGTATACAGTCGAGACCCCGACGAGGGGCGGTGGCCGGTCTCACAAGCCACTGGTGTCAGTTGGTTCACCTAAGATGTATACAGGTGCTCATTAGGTTATGAGTATACCGGACAGGACTCGCCGGGAACATGCTAGTTGGTCTTATACCTGACGTCAGATAGCAGTTCCCTGGTGACATGTGTACAGGTTAGTTCATCGACCTAGATCGTCATTTGTCTCGTGTGAGTTCCCACTGTACTTTGATTACTACCCTACCACGCTCAAAGGAGTTGTGCAAACAGGTTTTAATTGGGTACAGTCTCGAGCCACATGGAGGCAGTGAGCGGATCTGCAGGGTTTCGTCTATTCCGGTATTGGGGGTGAGGTCGCGCTGTGTCTAGGAGAGCCATTACACGAAGTCCTTGGCCAAGGCAGGAGATTTACTGGTAGGTATTCCAGTAATATCTCAGGGTGTTATGGGCTACACTCTGACACGACTTGTACCGCTTTTGGGGGTCTGACTTTTACTAACCCCCTAGGCCTGCCATGCGATGCTCATAGACGAACGGACTGGACTGTACGGATATTGTCACTGACAGTCTCAGTAGGGTGTCAGGATGAGTTCGCTCATCGACGTCCCTTTTGGTCAATACCTGGTAGCCCGTCACGTATGGCTAATACCTCTGACGTGCTAGTGGTTAAATCCACAACCAAGGTGTTGACGAGTCTTTAGAGTCCCCCACAGACCGTTTTCTCAAGTTTCGGGCGAAACGCTGTAGAGGCCGTATGGAGATATGGCAGGGTTTGATCAGATACATGCGGTATTGCACGGATCATGATCGGACGGATAATACTAGCGGGCTTTGGTTTAAGCCGGGTCCTAGTATTGTAAAGTGTAGATTTTGTCTCTTTGCATTTGTATTCAGTGGGAATACAAATGCGGGTATGTATATACAGTCGCGGGGTTTTCCTGTAATTTATTACGGGATCAGTTTTCTGAAGTTGTCAGTTTGCATTCCGTTTCAGCCAGTTTTTCTTTCTTCCATACTTGGCTGAATTTTCTGATGGAGGGGCTAATTTGCAAATGTGCAAATTAGCAATTGTGGAGGGGTTCATTTGTAAATGGGGATCTTCATGAGTATTCTAGCACATTTGATTCCATTTTTCTCATCATGGTTTATATTAATGAGAAAGGAGTTAATTTGATTATGAGAGGATTCTTGAAAGACTTTGATGTGATCTTTTTATCACATATTATCCTTACTTGTTTTAATCTATTTTTTTCCCTCCACCATATGTCATGGCCGGCCACACATTTGAGGGGGTGAGTTTTTTGGATATAGGAATTGATCTCATTTCTTTTTCCTTGCTAGAAAAATGAGAGCACCATTTTCTTCCAAACTTCTTTTTCTTCACCTCCATCAAAACATAGCAACTTCAACCCCATTGAGACAATCCATTCGACACTTCATCTACAGCATTTCTTGGGCATGTCGGCTTGCCAATTTCGTACGCGAGTTGCCTCGGTCCAGAGGTGAGAGCCCGTAAAAGAACCCGGCGATGTGGTGCCCGTTCCGACGAGAAGGTGAAGATCGGAGATTCCGCGAGGAGATCGGAGTGGAGGTCGAAGACCGAAGGACACGGATCGCTCGGTATAGCTCTCTACCCCATTTTCTAGTTTGCTAGAGTTAGGTTAATAGCCCGATCCGGGATTTTAGTGCACGGTGGTGCCGGTTTCTAGTTTTTAGAAAAGTTTCGTTTCCGCATTCCGGCATCGGATTGACGGCCGGGGCGCCGCCGTGCCCTTACAATGGTATCAGAGCCACGCCATTAACCTAGTCTAGCTTGCTCTAACGTGTTTACAAGTTCGATCGATCGAATTTTCCAAAAACCACATTTCCATGTCGCACTTTCTGTCGAATTTTTTCTTGCTCTTAAAATTATTTAGTATATTGGAAAAATACGTGCAGTGTTTTTTATGCATTCTGTGAAAATTTGGTCGGCTGATATTACTGTAGAGCGCCGGTTCAGCGGCCAAAACCACGTTTTGGCCGCGGAACCGCCGCCGTTTTGTGGCCAAACCGTACCACATTTCTACAGTGGTTTACTGACATGGAAATAGGGTTTCTGGTATATTCTTTTTGGGCCCAGATGTTTTTGAGTGCTACAGTTGTGCTTGGGGCCCACTTCGGAAAATTCAGTCAATCGAAAATTTTAAACATGTTAGTTCACAGTATTTACATTATATCTGCGACCGTGAATGTCATTTGATCGGTAAATCCTGTCTAACTGCTATAGCCATTTTAGAAGGATTTACGAACGTGACATTCACGTTGATGTTCTGTGTTGTGCTGTGATGTTGCGGATTGGTCGTGGGGGATAGCCTGGATGCAATGTTAGTACAGTTTTGGTATTTTTATGTACATTTGATATTGCGGGACGAGCGTCCGACATGTGGACTGCCGTTACTGCCTGTTTGTATATTATTCTTTTGGGGCACGACCGGGCTGAGGTCGATGTACCCGTTGTATGTATATTTTACTTTCTGTACTAGGATTACCCCGCGAAGGGGTGCACGGATAGCCGGGTTCTAGAGGGCAATGAGCCCGCATCTCATGGCTTTGAGACGGAGGGGGCTTCACTATAGAATTGGCGGGCTATTCACCGCACTCGTAGGGGGTACAGGTTGACCCAAGGAGGGATGCCCAAGTTACCGGATTCCGTGAAGTGCTGGGTGGTCCATTCACGTTGTTGAATGGGGCTGCCTCGCTTCAGGTTTTGGCGGGTAACTTGCCGCGCTCGTAGGGGTCTAAGATTTCATTGCACAGGCTATCCACACGACCAGGGGAACATCGGGTTTCAGTAGCGACTCTATGAAACCCGGGAATCCCAGATATCTGTATTGTTCTGTGATGCTTATTACATTTCTGTGATGTTGCATTTTATCATGCCTTGAGCGAATATTATATATTTATATATATACTAGTAGATGTTGTATATGTTTTGCATCCGCGCTAGTTCAGTCCCCACTCTGTCGTTAGTTAAGTAACCTAACGGGTGATGACGGGACCTAGTGGAGAATGCGGATGGCATATACGTACAACATTATTTTCGTTCTTTATTGGTGTGATCAATTGATGGGACTGCGTTGATTCGGATCAATGCAAGCTAAAGAAACCTATTATGATGTTGTTGGAACATTTTTCAAAAATCTGTTATTGCAAGGGCGTTCTCTTTTGTTTTGCACAGTGGTATTCGGTTATGAATATCCAGCACCTCATTCGACGAGGCAAGGGCCGAGATCCCTTCACCGAGAGTGACCCCTTGGACAGAAGTTTGCGTCAGCACAATAACTGCACTATAGTCGATTACTTTTGCTTTGCATCGTGGTATTCAGTTGGAATATCCTGCACCTCATTCTACGGGGAAACAGCCGAGATCCCTTCACCGGGAGTGATCTCTTTAGCAAAGGTTTTCGCCACTATATTTTTAAAAAGCTATCCGGTTCCTTCAACGATATCAAGTTCATTACGTTAAAGGTTTTTCGCCAGAAACCATTCGTAGCCCTCCGTCATTTCAGACGGGTAGCACGTAGTATTCATGCTATGTTTGTTGACCTTCATCAAGGCATAGTGTATGGTAGCTGCTTGTTACTTTTCTGCTGCATATATAGATGCGTTGGTTTGGGACAGTCGTATAGCCTTGTTGACCTTCGTTAAGGGCTTGTACGGATGGGTTCAAATTAACCTGGACAATGACGGGTAGAACTTGACATGTGACTTATGATTTGTTGACCTTCGTCGAGGTCATAAGAGCATGGGGCAAAAATCACATCGGGTGTTTCTAAAGAAACTGAAACTTGCCAGATATGCGCATACCTTCTGGAGTGTGATAACATGAGCGGATTCCGTCACGTTATCATGCGATGATAGTTGGATTCCGATTCCCACTGATGAGTTGGTTTGCTCCTCGGGTGATCCCGACTAATTCTTCTTTCAGGTTTGGAGGAGAATTTGACGTTACAGTGGGAGGTTTCCTGATTAGATAAAGTGATAACCATTCTGATCTAGGTTAGAGTGCACGCAGAGTGTTTCTTTTCTCTCTTTTTTTGCCAGCGACCATGACCCGACCCTAGACTATGACTCGGTGACCAAATTAACCGAACCTTCTTAAACACTGGCTTTTGGATTGTCAGAGTTGCATACCTCATTGCCACTCCTACTTTTACCCTTTTCTCCAGGACACCCCGTATTACTACGAATGTCCACTTCCATTGGACAAAGCCATCGTATGGTTATATACGAACTCGAAGGAATTTATTCGAGAATGGTTTCCGGTTCTGTAGAAAACGAATAGGACTATTCAGTTGTCTTTTCCTTTTACCTTCTCTCCGGTTGCGAGTACTCCTTGGTTTAGGAGATAGTACACCTATTACGCAAATTGGATAGTCTTCTTCCAAACCTTAGGCTGGTGCCGAACGGTGGGGAATGAAGAAAACCAATTATCATAACGATGGTGTACAGAAGGTATTAAGTTAAGACAAACAAAGGGATTAGTAAGAGGGCAAAGTAAACTGCGACTGCTATTCACGACCAAACCAAGTATTTCATTACCACTCCCACTTTACCTTTGTATTTCTCCAGAATACTCCGTATCACTACGAAGATCCACGGTTTATTGGATACTCCATCGTATGGTTATATACGAACTCGAAAGGAACTTGTTCCAGTTCGGGGATGGATTCTGGTTCAGGAGAAATAGGAATGAGGTTTCATTCAGTTGTCTTTTATCTTTACCTTCTCTCGCATTGCGAGTGCTCCTAGGATTAGGACAGTACACCCATTATGCTTATTGGATAGTCTTCTTCCAAACCATAGGCTGGTGCCGAACGGTAGGGAAGGAAGAAAACCATTTAGCCTAAGAGGGTGTACAGAAGGTAATGACTAAAGACATATAAAGGGATTTGGAGAGATGGCAAAGAATTATACGGTTACAGTTGTGAATCTAGATAATGGAAGAGGCATTACTAGGAATACCGGGATACCCCATCGAAACATTTCAATGTTTCAGTTTCACTGTGTACTGTTAAAAGAAAACTGATTTCCCAATTAGACACTTGCTCCAGGGTATGTATTTACCAGGTTTGATTCTCACATCTGTATGGTTTTACAGATGATGAGTGGGAGTAAGTTATTGGGAATTAGGTGATCATCCTCATTATATCGGGATTCGTTGTAATTGGTGATATTTGAGGAAGTGATTGATCTCAAAAACTATCTATTAACCGCAATCAAGAACGGCGTCGCTTGGTAGCTAGCCGGTGAGTACGGGTCGGTCCACAGGGATGTTGTGAATCTCCTAATCGCTCTTACGAGTTAATTCCGATGGGTATTCGGATTGATTATTAAATCTAAAAACTAAATTAATCTATATCTAAGTCTTGCTAGGGTTAGGTCTAGGTTAAGTTTGGAAAGTCTATAAATCTCACCACTTTCTATACCCATATGAAGATCTAATTAGGTGTTATGGTAATTATTAATAAAAGGGATTAGAATCATCGGGAAGATGTTTTCTTCCTCTAGTTTCTTGTCCTTCCTTTATCAATCCTTACCCTAACCTCCATGGAAAACATCACGACCGGGCCTTTATACTACGGTATCACCGCTACCTCGAGGGATAAGGTGCCGTAGGGAGAGGTAGGTGCATGTATGCATAGAGTCCTATGAAAATAAATGATGGGCAAGAAAGGGGATGAGAGATCTTCGTCTCTCAAACCTTCCCCAGATCTAACCCTAACAAGCGAGGAGACTACTCACTCATTAGGGAATTAAAATACATTTATCTAGGGCAGAGAATAAAAGATTAACTAGGGCAAGGAATTAAATTTAACTAGGGCAAGAATTGAAAATTAACCTAGGGCAGAAAATAAAGAACTTACAAAAATGATGCTCTCCAAAAGAATGCTGAAATTTATTAATGAAGGGAGGCATAGGGAGGCATGAACAAATACAAGGAATTGGGATTCTATTTATAGGACATAGAAACCCTAGGTTACAATTGATTCGTACATCTGCTTTTACAAAAATGCCCTCTAAGTAAAGACCTAGTCAAAGATCCGCGCCGCCTCTGAAACTTGGTAAAAAATTAAACTTCTACGGGCTTGTTCATAACAGAATACTGCATTTTATACCGCCCATTCTTATGCTCGTGTGTTTATAGGTAGGTGCTTTTAATCCGTGTTTGTTACATATTTACAGAGTACAGGTTTCCAGTCCAAATATTGCAAATCAAGACAAAATCTCCACAGTTACGCCAAAACCAGAACATCTGTTGACAGCAGATAAAAGCCGGGTTCCGGTCATCCATATCCGTCCAGTGCCGAGTACCAGTTCCTGAGACAAGACATATGACAGTGGTCATTCGTGTCTGGGACAAGCACAGAGCACGAGGGGGCAACACAAGAATCAATGGGTGCGCGGAGCTCGAGAGAGATAGAAGTCAAAAGTGAAGAAAAGATAGCAATCTTGGACTAAGAATTCTGAAGATATTCTGGAAAGATTATCAGAAAATACATGTACCAGACAACAGGGGACAGCAGACCAGGGCCGTACAGAAAAGCCCATGCCCTGACTCCATCATAGGGCCGCGGATCCGCGGCCAATAGGGGGTATTGGCGGCGGATCCGCGGCCGTACTGGCGCCGCAGCTTATCAACTTTTGTGGGTATTTTGGTCCATTTGATCGCACGCTTTTGGCGTGTCGGATGTTCAAAGAATTAAAGTATAACCGCGATCAGGACGGTGTCGCTATGCAGCTTGCCGGTTGAGCACGGGTCGATCCACAGGGAGATGGTTGTATGTCCTTTCTTGTCTTAGACGAGTCAATAAAGAATTGTGTATATGTTTGTTCGATTCTAACCTATGTGTATTATTTGCAAGTATAAAGTTGTTAAGAAAAAGATACGAAATTGTAAGCTAAAGAAATCCGTACTCAAAACCTTTGAGCCGAGTCTTGACCAATTGAAGCTAAAGCAATCGGCAACAACGTGGATTAGGGGATTTAAGCGCGGTATTCGTGGAATACGGCTTATTTACCCTTGTCCTTCCGTTCTTGTTTCTTGCTTTCGCCTCCGGCCAAACCGAACGCAACCGGTCGCGGTTAGGAATCACCGTTACCTTGTTAGGGTAGGGTGCCTAACGGAGCGCTTGCGTATGATTTGGGCAGAGTTCAATGGAAAATAACGGGAAAAGGAAATGAGAAAGAAGATATTAACTTACAATACCGTATTTCATCTTAACAACAATAATTACAACCATTCACAAAATGAACAAAAGAGAGCAAAAGAAAAGAACAAAGAAAAGAAAAGATTACAAGTATTAAGTGCATGAATTTAAGTGCATGAAATAAATTGCAAGAAAGAAAAGCAAGATAATAATAAGCAAGTAATAAAAAGCGATAAAAAGAACAACAAAGTAGAACTCAAGACAAGCATGGGATCAATAGCCAACCCTTAAACTTGCAAGCTCAATCAAGAGGTTGCAAGATCAAGAGAAGGGTAGAGAACGCATGTGAATTGAAGCGCTAATTCCATAAGAAAATACGACCCTTGAGATCAATAACTAACCCTTAACCATTCAAGCTCAATGAAGAGGTTGAATGATCAAGAGAAAGCAAGAATCTCAAGGGGAAGAAGAAACAAAAGAGAATGATACAAAACCCTCATCTTCATTAATATCCACTCAATGCTCTCACTACATTTCCATGGAGGAAGAATGAAGAAGAAGAAGAAGAACTATACAAAAAACTACAAAAGAGTGGACACAAAATTGGACCGTTGGCTTAGCTCAATTCTGGAGTATTTATAGGCAGGGAGCTGGAAATCTAGGGCAACATTCAGAACCTACATAAAAAGACCAAAATACCTACAAAAGTTGACAAGCTGCGGCGCCATTACGGCCGCGGATCCGCCGCCAATACCCCCTATTGGCCGCGGATCCGCGGCCCTATGATGGAGTCAGGGCATGGGCTTTTCTGTACGGCCCTGGTCTGCTGTCCCCTGTTGTCTGGTACATGTATTTTCTGATAATCTTTCCAGAATATCTTCAGAATTCTTAGTCCAAGATTGCTATCTTTTCTTCACTTTTGACTTCTATCTCTCTCGAGCTCCGTGCATCCATTGATTCTTGTGCTGCCCCCCCTCGTGCTCTGTGCTTGTCCCAGACACGAATGACCACTGTCATATGTCTTGTCTCAGGAACTGGTACTCGGCACTGGACGGATATGGATGACCGGAACCCGGCTTTTATCTGCTGTCAACAGATGTTCTGGTTTTGGCGTAACTGTGGAGATTTTGTCTTGATTTGCAATATTTGGACTGGAAACCTGTACTCTGTAAATATGTAACAAACACAGATTAAAAGCACCTACCTATAAACACACGAGCATAAGAATGGGCAGTATAAAATGCAGTATTCTGTTATGAACAAATACCCCCAAACTTAACTTTTGCTCGTCCCGAGCAAAACCAATTATTCACAAAAAATAAAATCCTAACCGCACTTTCGCAGGGAACGCGATTGCACTGAGCACGTGCAACAAGCCATTAAACCCCTAGGTGTCCCTAGTAGGAGGAGTGTTGTCTCCTGAGGGTTTTCAGCGGATTACACCCACAAAATCCCGTCAAGCTAGTGTCATAAGTTAACATTGACTCTACTCCTACAGTTTAGTATTTACGTTAGAAACTCTATCATCCTAAGTTAGAAATATCCAACCCTAATACTTCACACCTCTAATCTATTTAACCTTAGATCATATTCGTTCCAAAAAAGTTTAGAAAGATGTTGGTTCCCCTGAGTTTTCCTTCTAAAGTGCGGCCTCAATTTAGGGATTTTTATCAACTTTACAGAAAACACAAGTCTTATTCTTTATTTCTATCTTTTATCCAAACATCGATTGTATACCCCTACGTGTGTGTATATTTGCACCCCTACACTCAAGAATTCAATTCAAGCTATAATACCCTTGCCCTAATACCTAATACTACTTCTTTTCATTAAGGATGGACGGATTTGCTCACACACCTTTCATGCGACTATTAATGCTTCTTGAGGCACTAACGGCCGATTACTGAATATGTGAACTTAAAGCGTAAATAGCAGTTTCCAGGTCTTGACTTTATTCTATTTTTTTCTTTTTCTTTTTCTTTTTCTTTTTCTTTTTCAAGACCGGATATATCTTTCAACATGCTCTTTTGGTGTTTAGCTTTAAATACCGTTTTTTCTTTCATACTAGGCTTTCAGGCAAGAGTATTTCTAGGTATCCTCTACTATCCCAAGTTTCAAGGTGCGTGTATGTGCAGTTTGTAGGGTATATACTTTCTAAATTTGAACTTAAGAAAAGAAACTATTTTTCAGACTTATCCTCCGGTAAAGCTTCAATACTTTCCCTTTATCTTGACTTAACTCAAGAACTGAACTCAAGATTACCTAGTTCTCAAAAAAAACTGTAAGGACGTATACTTACCAAATTTAAACAGAATGAGGGTTATTTTTAGGGTTTTCAATTCCTAAGCCTAGAATTTAGTTATTTCTATCATATCAACTAAACTTTCGGAATAAAGATCTAAGTTACCCTATTAGCTAACTTGACGACAAAGTTTTTATATTTTTTGGAAAATTTTCAATTTTTGTGGGTTTTTAATAAAGTATGCAAATGCAAAATATACAAATGAATGCGAAGGAAGAAAGCTTACCGAGCACACCCCCAAACTTAAACTTGACAGTGCCCTCACTGTCAGGCTATACTAAGAGGGTCAAAATTGCCGGCGCTCCCTAAAAACAAATTATATACAAAACAAAAAAGGAAAACAAAAAATATATACAAAAAAGGTGTCCCCCCCAAACTTAAGTAAAACAGTGTTTCCACTGTTAAGCGATGAAGTTCAGGATTAGGGGGGAAAGAACAGTATCAAGCTATACAAGGCCTTACACAGGCCAAAAGTGAGCACCAACCATTCAAAGATTTTATCGCTATAATGTACAGGTTGGTGGAAGAAGGCGTAGAGAAAAGAGGGGGAGAATACGCGAGACCGTATTGAGATAGAAGTGGTATACGGTCTAGGTATATAAGAGGAAGAAGAATGGCGGAAGGGAAAAAGAAGTGGAATACGAACTTGAGGGTGTAAATGGAGTAAATAGATTAGCACAATTTGTGATGACCGATGTGTGAAAAGCGAATGTGCTAATATATTTACCCGTCGAGAAATGGGATCAAATCCCTCAAGATTCGTGAGAAACCATGGGTACGCCGAACTTGGTAAACCAAATACAGGAAGTGAAAATGATACGGGTTCTTGCAAGGTCGGAACGATGGAAAGGATGGAGGGAAGTAGTCGAGAAAGGGTATCGGTTAAGGGTTCTGGAGGGTGTACACAGTCAGTAAAAGGAACAGGATGAATTGGAAAATCCGACTCATCATCTAGAACTGTTTCATCCTCAAAAATATCCTCAAAATTCTCCTCAAAGTTAAGCTCATCCATGCATATTTCATCAAAGTCCAGACGCATATGGAGTTCGGGAAAAACATTTAATGACTCGGGATGATGAATTGGAGAGAAAAACTCAGTCAAATCTACGGGTTCTTCATCCAAAATAGCCCCAGCGTCAATATCCTTAATCAAGTGAAAGTCAATTTTCTCAGACACCTCATCAAAAGCATGGATTTCAATCAATTTGGGTTCTAAGATGGAGGTGTAGAGGTTAAAAGGTTTAGGATCAGTTTCACTTGGAAGAGACCCTTCACAATCGGGTAAATCAAACACTACGAAGTTGCACAACTCATTCATCATTCTATCTTCAATTGATAAATCATGTGGGATACTCGATAGACTTTCAAAACAGGAGGTGTTGGATTCAATTTGGGATGGGTAGGTTTGATTTCGAAGGGAGTACATTTCACTCTCTCCACTCAAATTCACAGCCTGTCCTGCCGCCTCATCATACATTGAAAAAGTTGGAGCTAGGTGAAAACTAGCTACCGGGTCACTAGGTTGCATGAGGGCGGCCATGGACGCATTCAAATCCATCATCTGTTGGCTTGACGCTACCCTAAAGTCTTCCAAGGACTGTTCTAGACTAGACATTGGTTGTGAAGGGGTTTCAGTAAAAGATTCAAAGTTGTTTGGATACTGAAAACTCCCAAATGGCGGTTCTGATGCAATGTCTAGGGAAGGTGCAAAAGTAGGGTAGGATTGGTAGGAATTGAATGGCTGGACAGGAGCAGGATCAACATTTGGATAGGAAGGTGAATGGAATTGTTGATCCCAAGAATTTGAAGTGGTGAAAGGAGTGAAAGATCGGCTACGAGATTGTTCAATACGTTCTGCAATAGACATAGGTCTTGGAATTGCAACATGACTCGAAGAAGGGGTATCAACGTAAGAAGGGGTGAATGTATGAAATGGTTGATACGAAGTGGATTGCGGAGTCAAATTGTTTGTCCTAGACGCGTCTATCCGATCTTTCAACGAAATTTTGGGCATGGAGGGGTCGTTCGAAGTTCGGCCAAAGCAAGAACCGTAAGATGTAATGTCTGGTTGTGGGTACCAAAGTTCGGCAAGAGTTTTGCGAGGTGGGGTACCCATGATATGATGAGAAAAGGAAAGAAGGGAAGAGAAAAGGAGGGAAAAAGAATGTGATTTTTTTTTATATATTTTTTTTTTATAGAAATATATTAACAAAAGAATGAAATATACACACAAAAAGAATATTGACAAAAACAATCACGACACGAAAATACCACACACCTAATCGTTCTAGGGTTCACCTAGGTCAACTAGACCTGCTCCAGAACTTGATTGTCGAAGTAAAACTGTGTCGAGAAACAGGCTCAAGATACACTGATCACGAGGCCAGGTAAGTGCAGAGATAAGGGAAGGTTTTCCAACGCTTTCGCGAAGTTCCTTAATTAAATAACCCTTTCTCTTTTGGCGGTTTCGCCGTTAACACTTTCCTAGACACCCCGTAAACAATATACCGTTAAGCAAGGTTCTAAACACAGTTAACTTCTCCTAGTGAGCGCGAAGTCCTTAAGGCTTAAAGTCTAGTTTCTTTTAAATTTTGTGCGGGTAAACGTTATGCTCAAGTTCGTGATTTGTGGGCCACGGAAAAGGTGATGAAATCCTTTACCGTATATTGTGGGGTTCGCTTGCCCTTAAGTCCGTATTAATGTAAGCAATGCGCAATTCAAAAATTCTATAAAGAATCAAACAATCATTTTTTAGTTTAAGCACGGCACTGCAACAAATATGGGTTAGTTAATTTTTTAGCGTTTGCTAGCGAACTTGCAAAGAATCCTACAAAGAATAGTATATTGGAAGCGTCGGATTTGAGAAGAAGGTGTTAGTAAAATACGTACCGTTAAGTTTTGGGTTAGGAAACCCCCGTTGAATCAAATCCGGTAAGCTTGAAAAGTTCGCTTGCGCGGGTCAAACTACCCGGATCTTTGGCACTGTACTTTGCAATCACCTTAACCTCGAACGTACACTTTGCTCCCCACAATCGCAGTTTGCAAATACGCAAAAATCTGCACTCTTGCCCACAAAATTGATCAAAAATAACAAAAAGATTTTTTTTTTTTTATAAATATATACAAAAAGAATATTAACCCGAATAACAAGAAAGAAAATACGCTACCGTCTCCCCGGCAACGGCGCCATTTGATCGCACGCTTTTGGCGTGTCGGATGTTCAAAGAATTAAAGTATAACCGCGATCAGGACGGTGTCGCTATGCAGCTAGCCGGTTGAGCACGGGTCGATCCACAGGGAGATGGTTGTATATCCTTTCTTGTCTTAGACGAGTCAATAAAGAATTGTGTATATGTTTGTTCGATTCTAACCTATGTGTATTATTTGCAAGTATAAAGTTGTTAAGAAAAAGATACGAAATTGTAAGCTAAAGAAATCCGTACTCAAAACCTTTGAGCCGAGTCTTGACCAATTGAAGCTAAAGCAATCGGCAACAACGTGGATTAGGGGATTTAAGCGCGGTATTCGTGGAATACGGCTTATTTACCCTTGTCCTTCCGTTCTTGTTTCTTGCTTTCGCCTCCGGCCAAACCGAACGCAACCGGTCGCGGTTAGGAATCACCGTTACCTTGTTAGGGTAGGGTTCCTAACGGAGCGCTTGCGTATGGTTTGGGCGGAGTTAAATGGAAAATAACGGGAAAAGGAAATGAGAAAGAAGATATTAACTTACAATACCGTATTTCATCTTAACAACAATAATTACAACCATTCACAAAATGAACAAAAGAGAGCAAAAGAAAAGAACAAAGAAAAGAAAAGATTACAAGTATTAAGTGCATGAATTTAAGTGCATGAAATAAATTGCAAGAAAGAAAAGCAAGATAATAATAAGCAAGTAATAAAAAGCGATAAAAAGAACAACAAAGTAGAACTCAAGACAAGCATGGGATCAATAGCCAACCCTTAAACTTGCAAGCTCAATCAAGAGGTTGCAAGATCAAGAGAAGGGTAGAGAACGCATGTGAATTGAAGCCCTAATTTCACAAGAAAATACGACCCTTGAGATCAATAACTAACCCTTAACCATTCAAGCTCAATGAAGAGGTTGAATGATCAAGAGAAAGCAAGAATCTCAAGGGGAAGAAGAAACAAAAGAGAATGATACAAAACCCTCATCTTCATTAATATCCACTCAATGCTCTCACTACATTTCCATGGAGGAAGAATGAAGAAGAAGAAGAAGAACTATACAAAAAACTACAAAAGAGTGGACACAAAATTGGACCGTTGGCTTAGCTCAATTCTGGAGTATTTATAGGCAGGGAGCTGGAAATCTAGGGCAACATTCAGAACCTACATAAAAAGACCAAAATACCCACAAAAGTTGACAAGCTGCGGCGCCAGTACGGCCGCGGATCCGCCGCCAATACCCCCTATTGGCCGCGGATCCGCGGCCCTATGATGGAGTCAGGGCATGGGCTTTTCTGTACGGCCCTGGTCTGCTGTCCCCTGTTGTCTGGTACATGTATTTTCTGATAATCTTTCCAGAATATCTTCAGAATTCTTAGTCCAAGATTGCTATCTTTTCTTCACTTTTGACTTCTATCTCTCTCGAGCTCCGCGCACCCATTGATTCTTGTGCTGCCCCCCCTCGTGCTCTGTGCTTGTCCCAGACATGAATGACCACTGTCATATGTCTTGTCTCAGGAACTGGTACTCGGCACTGGACGGATATGGATGACCGGAACCCGGCTTTTATCTGCTGTCAATAGATGTTCTGGTTTTGGCGTAACTGTGGAGATTTTGTCTTGATTTGCAATATTTGGACTGGAAACCTGTACTCTGTAAATATGTAACAAACACGAATTAAAAGCACCTACCTATAAACACACGAGCATAAGAGCATGGGGCAAAAATCACATCGGGTGTTTCTAAAGAAACTAAAACTTGCCAGATATGCGCATATCTTCTGGAGTGTGATAACGTGAGCGGATTCCGTCACGTTATCATGCGATGATAGTTGGATTCCGATTCCCACTAATGAGTTGGTTTGCTCCTCGGGTGATCCCGACTAATTCTTCTTTCAGGTTTGGAGGAGAATTTGACGTTACAGTGGGAGGTTTCCTGATTAGATAAAGTGATAACCATTCTGATCTAGGTTAGAGTGCACGCTGAGTGTTTCTTTTCTCTCTTTTTTTGCCAGCGACCATGACCCGACCCTAGACTATGACTCGGTGACCAAATTAACCGAATCTTCTTAAACACTGGCTTTTGGATTGTCAGAGTTGCATACCTCATTGCCACTCCTACTTTTACCCTTTTCTCCAGGACACCCCGTATTACTACGAATGTCCACTTCCATTGGACAAAACCATCGTATGGTTATATACGAACTCGAAGGAATTTATTCGAGAATGGTTTCCAGTTCTGTAGAAAACGAATAGGACTATTCAGTTGTCTTTTCCTTTTACCTTCTCTCCGGTTGCGAGTACTCCTTGGTTTAGGAGATAGTACGCCTATTACGCAAATTGGATAGTCTTCTTCCAAACCTTAGGCTGGTGCCGAACGGTGGGGAATGAAGAAAACTAATTATCATAACGATGGTGTACAGAAGGTATTAAGTTAAGACAAACAAAGGGATTAGTAAGAGGGCAAAGTAAACTGCGACTGCTATTCACGACCAAACCAAGTATTTCATTACCACTCCCACTTTACCTTTGTATTTCTCCAGGACACTCCGTATCACTACGAAGATCCACGGTTTATTGGATACTCCATCGTATGGTTATATACGAACTCGAAAGGAACTTGTTCCAGTTCGGGGATGGATTCTGGTTCAGGAGAAATAGGAATGAGGTTTCATTCAGTTGTCTTTTATCTTTACCTTCTCTCGCATTGCGAGTGCTCCTAGGATTAGGACAGTACACCCATTATGCTTATTGGATAGTCTTCTTCCAAACCATAGGCTGGTGCCGAACGGTAGGGAAAGAAGAAAACCATTTAGCCTAAGAGGGTGTACAGAAGGTAATGACTAAAGACATATAAAGGGATTTGGAGAGATGGCAAAGAATTATACGGTTACAGTTGTGAATCTGGATAATGGAAGAGGCATTACTAGGAATACCGGGATACCCCATCGAAACATTTCAATGTTTCAGTTTCACTGTGTACTGTTAAAAGAAAACTGATTTCCCAATTAGACACTTGCTCCAGGGTATGTATTTACCAGGTTTGATTCTCACATCTGTATGGTTTTACAGATGATGAGTGGGAGTAAGTTATTGGGAATTAGGTGATCATCCTCATTATATCGGGATTCGTTGTAATTGGTGATATTTGAGGAAGTGATTGATCTCAAAAACTATCTATTAACCGCAATCAAGAACGGCGTCGCTTGGTAGCTAGCCGGTGAGTACGGGTCGGTCCACAGGGATGTTATGAATCTCCTAATCACTCTTACGAGTTAATTCCGATGGGTATTCGGATTGATTATTAAATCTAAAAACTAAATTAATCTATATCTAAGTCTTGCTAGGGTTAGGTCTAGGTTAAGTTTGGAAAGTCTATAAATCTCACCACTTTCTATACCCATATGAAGATCTAATTAGGTGTTATGGTAATTATTAATAAAAGGGATTAGAATCATCGGGAAGATGTTTTCTTCCTCTAGTTTCTTGTCCTTCCTTTATCAATCCTTACCCTAACCTCCATGGAAAACATCACGACCGGGCCTTTATACTACGGTATCACCGCTACCTCGAGGGATAAGGTGCCGTAGGGAGAGGTAGGTGCATGTATGCATAGAGTCCTATGAAAATAAATGATGGGCAAGAAAGGGGATGAGAGATCTTCGTCTCTCAAACCTTTCCCAGATCTAACCCTAACAAGCGAGGAGACTACTCACTCATTAGGGAATTAAAATACATTTATCTAGGGTAGAGAATAAAAGATTAACTAGGGCAAGGAATTAAATTTAACTAGGGCAAGAATTGAAAATTAACCTAGGGCAGAAAATAAAGAACTTACAAAAATGATGCTCTCCAAAAGAATGCTGAAATTTATTAATGAAGGGAGGCATAGGGAGGCATGAACAAATACAAGGAATTGGGATTCTATTTATAGGACATAGAAACCCTAGGTTACAATTGATTCGTACATCTGCTTTTACAAAAATGCCCTCTAAGTAAAGACCTAGTCAAAGATCCGCGCCGCCTCTGAAACTTGGTAAAAAATTAAACTTCTACGGGCTCTGGATGGCCGCGGAACCGCGGCCTCGGCATGGGTTGGGCCGCGGTTCCGCGGCCCAATGATGGCACTGGAGGCTTATTTTTCCTGGGCTTTTTCTTGGACTCTTGGACTTCTTATTTCTTTGGTTCTTTTATTAAAATAGCTTCTAGTTTCTTCCAGATCTCCAGTGAACAATTGCAGTGGACTTTTAACCGTTCGCTTTGTAATCTTGGACCTTGCGCTGCCTTATGCTTTGTGAACTTTATCTTTGTGTAGGCTTGATTAAGATCCTTCTATTTGTTGGTCAAAGTCCCTCTTTTATATCGTCTTTTATCTTTTTCACTGTTTTCGCTCCAAGAACCTGTAACCTGTACTATGTAGCAGACATGGGTCAAAAGCACCTGTTTATTTGTAAAAAGAATAAGAATGGGGAATATAATAATACAATATTATGATATGAACACATACCCCCAAACTTATGTTTTGCTCGTCCTCGAGCAAACTTAGTTTTATTCTCGACAAAAACCTAACCGCACTTTCGCAGGGAAACGCGATTGCACCAAGCTCGTGCAACAAGCCGTTAAACCTCTAGGTGTCCCTAATAGGAGGAGTATTGTCTCCTGAGGGTTTTCAGCGGATACTACTCACAAAATCCTATCAATTTGGCCCATTGACTTTTGTTCTCCAATTAGGTTTTCTAACAAGGAATTCTATTATCGTCGACCCGTAAATTATCCACCCATATTCTTCGCTCTTCCTCATTATTTAACTTAAGATTATATATGTTCTGTAGACTTACTTAGCTTTCGGCATTTCTTATGTTTTTCTTCTAGGGTTCCATCTCTACTTAGGAATTTCTATCAACCCTTACTAAAGATACAAGTTCTATTCTTCACTCCTTTCTCTCATCTAAATCCCAATCACATACCCCTACGTGTGTGTATAAATCACCCCTACACTTGAAAATTCAGATCAAGCAATCATACCCTTGTCCGTTGTCCAAAGCACTTATTAGTTGGTGAATTTTTAATTGAATTTTGCTTACATATCCTTCATGCGACCGTTAATACTTCTTGAGGTACCAACGACCGATTACAAGATGTGTTTGCACATTAAAGCGTACTTCCTAGTCTTGCAACACCCAAGGCTTTTTAGCAGTGACTCCCAAACCAGTTGGTCTAAGGCACTAGGTGATGAAGCACCCTCGCTAAATATTTTTCTATTTTTGCAGCCTTAAGTAATCACAAAAACCAGTGTTCATTTTTTTCTTTATTCACCTTTTTTTTCTTTTTTTTCATTGTACTAAGGACTTCAGACAAAAGCATTTCAAGGTCTCTTCTATTATTCCAAGTTTCAAGGTACGTGATTGTGCAAATTGTAGGGTATACATTTTCAGAATCTAGACTTAAGCTAGGAATTATTTTTCAAACTTATACTCTAATAAAAGTATCAATACTTTTCCTTCGTTTCGACTTAGCCCATTAAGTGAACTCAAAATATGCCTATTTCTAAATAAACTACAAAGACATATACTTTCTACCGCTAAACTTTAAGGAAGGTTATCTTTAGGGTTTTTAATTTACTACGTCTAAGATCTAGTTATTCCTAGCTAGTTAACCTATCTGTCAAACTCTAGTCAAATAAGGCCAAAATTGAATACATTAATTTTTATAATTTTTGAAATTTTTCAATTTTTATGGGTTTTCAAATAAGTATGCAAATGAAAAAAAAAATGTACATATGAATGCGAAGGAAGAAGACTTACCGAGCATACCCCCAAACTTAAACTTGACAGTGTCCTTACTGTCATGCCACACCAAGAGGGTCAAAATGTCGGCACTCCCCTGTTTATTTATTTATAATAGTTTTTATATTTTTTTTAATGTTTTGAAAAAAAATTTCTTTTATTGTTAATAGAAAAACAAAACAATATATATATATATATACATATATACAATAAGGTCCTCCCCAAACTAAACAAGGCCTTACATAAGCCAAAGGTTAGCACCAACCATTCAAAAATATTATCGTGGAAATGGTAGGGTTGGTGAAAGAATGGGGTGTAAAGGAAAGAAATGAGAAACACACGAGACCGTATGGAGAGAAAGGGAGAATATGGTCTCGGTGGAGGAGAAGAAGGGCGGAAAAGAGAAAGAAAGGTAGCACGATCTTGAGGGTGTAAATCGAGTGAATAAATTAGCGCAATTTGTAATGACCGATGTGTTAAAAGCGATTGTGCTAACCTATCAACCCGTCGACGACACCATTTGATTGATCTCAAAAACTATCTATTAACCGTAATCAAGAATGGCGTCGCTTTGCAGCTAGCCGGCGAGTACGGGTCGGTCTACATGGATGTTGTGAATTTTCTAATCGCTCAAACGAGTTAATTCCGATGGGTGTTCGGATTGATTATTAAATCTAAAAACTGAATCTATCTAAAAACTAAATTAATCTAGATCTAAATCTTGCTAGGGTTAGGTTTAGGAATGGTTTGGAAATATAAATAAATCTCAACGCTTTCTATACCCAACTTAGGATCTAAGAGGAGTTATGGTAATTATCAATAAAGGGGATTAGATCCATTCGGGAAGGTGTTCCTTCCTCTAGGTTCTTGTCCTTCCTTTAGAGATACTTACCCTAACCTCCATGGAAAACGCGCGCAACCGGGCCTTTATACTACGGTATCACTGCTACCTCGAGGAATAGGGTGCCGTAGGGCGCGGTGTGTGCGTGTATGCATGGAGTCCTATTGATTATATGTGATGGGTAAGAAAGGGATGAGAGATCTCATCTCTCAAAAGCCTTCCCCAAAGCTAACATCTAAGGCAAGGAATTAAAATCTAAACTAAAGCAATTAAATAAAACTACTTACAGATGGCTCTCTCCAAACATCAACACGGGGTTGTCAGATCTGAATTCATGAAATGAAAAGAGGGACCTATATGTTAAAAGTGATTGTGCTAATCTATCAACCCGTCGAGAAATGGGGTCAAATCCCTCAAGATTCGCAAGAAAACATGGGTCCGTCGAACTTGGTATTGGAGATGAAAGCGTAACGGTCTCTTGTAAGGTCGGAACGATAGGAAGGACGAAAGGGAGTGAATTAGGGATCGTCTCATTCTCACCGTAGTAAACTGTCTCGAACTGGAAAGATTCCATCAATGGTTCCAAACGACTGTAAGCAACCGAGTCTGATGGATCGACTAACTCATCTGAAAATTCAAAGGACTCAAACTCAGGCGGTGAGTCTGCAACATCGTCCGAAAAAGTGAAACACTCGTAAATGTTATCGGCTGGGAGAACTGTGTCAGATTCAAAGGGAAATTTTTCAAGCTCACAGTCTTCAAGCGTGATCTTTTGCGTGGTCGAAACGATGGAAAGTAGGGAAGGTGATATAACAGTTAAAGGTTCAGGATGATGAATTTGAAAATCCGACACATCAAACAAAAATGGCTCAACCTCAATATTATCCTCAAGACTCTCCTCAATACTATCTTCATAATTCTCCTCAATATTTAGCTCATCCATGCCATTATCATCAAAATCAAGACGCATATGAAGTTCGGGAGAAACATTTAATGACTCGGGATGATGAATCGGACATAAAATTTCAATCAAATCGACAGGTTCATCATCCGAAATATTCTCGGCGTCTATATCCTCAATCAAGTGAAAATCAATTTTGTCTGACACCTCATCAAAAGTATGGATATTTATCGATTTAAGTTCTAGAGTGGAGGTGTAAAGATCGAAAGGATTAAGTGTAGTTTCACTCGAAAGGGGTTCTTCACAATCTGGCAAATCAAGAACTACAAAGTCACACAACTCGTTTTTATTTGTTCTATTTTCAACTTGTGAATCATTTGGGACAATAAATAGAAAACCGGAGTTGTGGGCTTCAATTGGGTATGGGTAGGTTTGATTTGGAAATCCTCTCAAATTCGCACTCTGTCCAACCGCCTCCTCATATATTGAAACATTTATAGCAAGTTGGAAACTAGCTACCGGTTCAGTAGTTTGCATAAGGGCAGCTATGGACGCATCCACATTCCTAACCATTTTGTTTGTTGCTGAAATGTAAGCTGCCAATGACTGTTCCAAACTAGACATGGGTGGTGAAGGGGTTTGAGTAAAAGAGTCAAAATTGTTTGAATATGTGAAACTCCCAACTGGCTGTGTAGAAACATTGTCTAGTGAAGGTGGGAAAGTCGGGTAGGACTGGTAGTAATTGGATGGTTGGACAGGAGTAGGATCAATATGTGGATAAAAAGGTGAATAGTCTTGTGGATCCCTAGAACTAGATGAGTAGAGAGGGGTGAAAGATCGGCTACGAGATTGAGCAATATGCTCAGCAATGGACATCGGTTTAGGAGTTACAGCAGGACTTGAAAAAGTGGTATCAACATATGAAGGTGGTAAAGGTTGACTTGGTTGACACAAAGTGGTTTGCAAAGTCGAACTGTTTCTCCTAGACGCTTCTATTTGATCTTTTAAAGAAATTTTGGGCATGGAAGGATTTTCCTTAAATCGACCGAAGCAATTGACGTACGACGCAAAGTTAAGTTCGGGATACCAAAGTTCGGCAAGAGATTTATGAGGTGGGGTGCCCATGATGGAAGAAAGAGAGGAGAAAGAAGGTGGGTGTAAGTGGGGTGCAAGGATTTTTTAGCGACAAAATTTTGCAAGTTTTTATAAAAAAAATTCTTTTTTCCTTTTTCTCTTTATTTAGAACTGTTTGTAAAAAGATTTTCGAGAAAAGAGCTAAGACACACTTTCGATCAACCAAAAATGCACAATTAGGCCTAGATCTAGGGTCACCTAGGTCAACTAGACAGCTCCTAACTGTTCCAAAGGGTTAGAAATAAGACCTCAAACCGCCTCTTCACCGCCAATTGCGGCCAGGTAAGTGCCAGGTAAGTGGGAGGCTCCCCGCTACAAGTAGTGGTCCTAATTAAGTAACCACTTGCCTTAGACACACTTGCCCAGACACCGCAAAGTCAGGTTAGGATAAACGATCGATGCCTATAACTAGTCCTCTGTCCTATTGAGCTCGAAGTCCTTAGGGCCGAGTCTAGTACTTTTTTAATTAAGAATGGTCAATGCAAATGCCTTATGTGATTTCTGGGGTCCTGGGAAGGGTGATGAAATCCCCACCCAATCTGAATTGGTCAAAAGCCCCTTAAAATCCGATTAAAGATATGCAAAACAGTAAATCACCTGCAATCAAATCTTTTTTATTTTATGCACGACGCAAAGAATCCTGTACAAGATTTGTTATTTGGAAGGGAAGATTTCTTTTTAAGCGCAAGGAATCCTGCAAAAGATTTGACAAAAGATATATGGGGATTGGCATAAGAGGGAAAGGGGGAGAAAACAGTGCAAAACACGCGTGCTGACGTGGCAAATGGACCGCGGAACCTCGGCGGGAGTGCGCTTGCGCGGCGGAAGGGCGGCAGATTTGAAGCTTCAGGTCTCTGAAAAAATTGTTTTGCTCTGTTGTTCTAATCCCTTTCTGTTCTGATCTACCTTTTTCTGTTTCGCACTCTAGATTTTTCCAGATCCGTCGATCCTGCAAAGATTCATAAAAAATACCCTTTCCAAAAAATACCAGATGATATATTTTTATATTTTTTTTTTTTTTGATTTTTCAGTTTTTATGATTTTTTTAATTAAGATTAACCCGAAATTGCAAAAAGGAAATAACACGCCATCCCCGGCAACGGCGCCATTTGATTGATCTCAAAAACTATCTATTAACCGCAATCAAGAACGGCGTCGCTTGGTAGCTAGTCGGTGAGTACGGGTCGGTCCACAGGGATGTTGTGAATTTCCTAATCGCTCTTACGAGTTAATTCCGATGGGTATTCGGATTGATTATTAAATCTAAAAACTAAATTAATCTATATCTAAGTCTTGCTAGGGTTAGGTCTAGGTTAAGTTTAGAAAGTCTATAAATCTCACCGCTTTCTATACCCATATGAAGATCTAATTAGGTGTTATGGTAATTATTAATAAAAGGGATTAGAATCATCGGGAAGATGTTTTCTTCCTCTAGTTTCTTGTCCTTCCTTTATCAATCCTTACCCTAACCTCCATGGAAAACATCACAACCGGGCTTTTATACTACGGTATCACCGCTACCTCGAGGGATAGGGTGCCGTAGGGAGAGGTAGGTGCATGTATGCATAGAGTCCTATGAAAATAAATGATGGGCAAGAAAGGGGATGAGAGATCTTCGTCTCTCAAACCTTCCCCAGATCTAACCCTAACAAGCGAGGAGACTACTCACTCATTAGGGAATTAAAATACATTTATCTAGGGCAGAGAATAAAAGATTAACTAGGGCAAGGAATTAAATTTAATTAGGGCAAGAATTGAAAATTAACCTAGGGCAGAAAATAAAGAACTTACAAAAATGATGCTCTCCAAAAGAATGCTGAAATTTATTAATGAAGGGAGGCATAGGGAGGCATGAACAAATACAAGGAATTGGGATTCTATTTATAGGACATAGAAACCCTAGGTTACAATTAATTCGTACATCTGCTTTTACAAAAATGCCCTCTAAGAAAAGACCTAGTCAAAGATCTGCGCCGCCTCTGAAACTTGGTAAAAAATTAAACTTCTACGGGCTCTGGATGGCCGCGGAACCGCGGCCTCGGCATGGGTTGGGCCGCGGTTCCGCGGCCCAATGATGGCACTGGAGGCTTATTTTTCCTGGGCTTTTTCTTGGACTCTTAGGCTTCTTATTTCTTTGGTTCTTTTATTAAAATAGCTTCTAGTTTCTTCCAGATCTCCAGTGAACAATTGCAGTGGACTTTTAACCGTTCGCTTTGTAATCTTGGATCTTGCGCTGCCTTATGCTTTGTGAACTTTATCTTTGTGTAGGCTTGACTAAGATCCTTCTATTTGTTGGTCAAAGTCCCTCTTTTATATCGTCTTTTATCTTTTTCACTGTTTTCGCTCCAAGAACCTGTAATCTGTACTATGTAGCAGACATGGGTCAAAAGCACCTGTTTATTTGTAAAAAGAATAAGAATGGGGAATATAATAATACAATATTATGATATGAACAGGAAGTCACCTGGGTTGTTTGCCGGATGGCTAATATTTGGTTTTGAATATCCGCTGTTATGCACCAATTTCAAATTGATATATCTGTACGTTTATTTTTATAGAGTGAGATATACCTTTTTTGAAATTATGTCCATGATATTTACCTATACCAGTGGTGGTTAGGTAAGGGGCATTAAACAGCGGTGTAATTCTTCTTAACTATAAGTACAGTTTTCAACCTACGACACACAGGGTTTGAGTTATTAGACTCAGAGGACTTATACAGAGTATTGTATGTTGTCCAGTGTCCATTAGGACAGAGGGGTTGGTCCTCGTACTATATTCGGTTTACTTATGACTTCTCTAGTTCTTAGACAAGTGTTTCGTAGAAACACAAGGTCTGAGTTTTGAGAAGTTATAGGTATATGAATAAAGTAGAGAACCAGGTATTGCAAGTATCGGGATTCTTCAAGATGATCGAAGATGTAGATACTTGTGAATGGTATTCAGTTGATAGTAATGATTAAGAGAACTTGCTTCTCTTTCAGGTTACTCATAATTGGAAGTATTCCTAAGTTGAGTAACGCAGATAGGCCTCCTTCCATTTAGTTGACATGTACTGGAGACGGCTGCATGATTTGGATCTGGTTCAATTAAATCAGTGCCTCTGTTTCTATATTGGATATAGAACGGTTCATATCTTAACGATGTTAAGGTACGGGGAGTTGTCTGGCATGCTTAAAACCAGACTCTGGATAACTCAAGGCACGTTTCTGTAATGGCTGTTTGTGGGTTGACCCAGGCTATGACGAGGGTTGATTTTCTACCATCTGGAAGATCAATAGTGATATTGTTCTTGACTCGCCACAGTTTTAATAAAAATGGATTTTTTTTCAGAAAACAGTAGTGGGAGTATGGTAGAACTGGAAGTGATTCCAGAACCGCAAACGATTACTGAAAATTTGATAAGAACCTAAAGATTCAATCTGGCTTGACATTCCATTGACCACTCCGCAGATAAGGTGGGTAACCTCAGGCACCCGAGAGGTACTTCGGTATGCTCAAGGACGGTGGCAGGGAGATTCTTGTTTACCCGGACTTGCCATTGTTGTTATTCCAGACTGTGAGACCCGGCAGGAGGATGAGTATAGCGTCGTTCTAAACTAGCTTTAGAAGTGCACGTGTATATGACTCTGCCAGAGGGTTGTCGTAGTCAGTGGGAGCAGCGGAAGCATTGGTGGACAAGTAGCTTATGTCTATTTATGGACTAAAGCAGATATAGCGGAGATAGATCATCTATTTCTGATGTGACAGTCATAGGTTTGACTTCATCAGAATAAAGGGTGGATCTGTTAAGAAAGTAGTAGGGTGTGATGTCCTGGTATTTGGATGACATACACAGAGTTGGAAGTGAAGTTCCTATACTACAATCGGTTATACTTTGGTTGTCACACAGTAGTTTCTCCATATAGGACTTGGATATTATATCAGACATTCTGGTTATTGGATCTATGGTTTTAGATCTAGATTTGGGTAGTCTCCTAATCTGGGTACTTAGACAGCATTCTAAAGGTGTTTTAGAATGGACGACTCCTGGCATGGTGGTGTACCTGCAGGTGATGGAGTCACCCTCTCTAAAGCTGTCTTATAGACTAAAGGGGAGAGGGATGTACATGATTGGCAGATCACTTGCTTAGGCAATTGAGTCAATCATGAGATGTCAAGTACCACACCAGATGTTTTTTTTGCACGATATGCAATAAGTTGATATTGATCCAATCCTGGAGAAACATTCGAAAGCAGTTTTAGAACATAAGTGAATGTTTTAGGGATATGATAACGGCATCCTCCTTCGGGAGACCATTATCATTCCAGGCTTCCAAGGTGACCTGGATGACAGAGTGGCTGTCAGAGTTATAGTTTTCCCTCTGACGAGGGGCAGTATTTTGGACAGGTGGTCCAGGTGGATACTGAGGGAGGCATGGCGCAGGATACTGATTAAGTTCAGTTGACGATACAGTCTAAGAAGTTTGGATTTGGAGTTCATTTATGAACTAGGCCCCATCAGACATCCAGACATATTCTAAGACAGGTATTGTTCATTTCGGGAGATGGCTTTCTCCGCGAACTTGAGATATAGAGAGACATAGAAAGAAACATCAAGACGGATCCACTCACTGAGGCTATTCCTCGAACGCAATAGTTTCGCAAACGGGTTTTGTGAGGCTGATTAGTAGAGGAGTTGGGTGTTTGGTATCACACGGGCTGTGAGTATGCGACATCGTAATAATTAGCCTTGAGTGCAAGTGGGAGATTGTTGGATATAGTGCCCTCAGAGTCAATTATTGGATCACAGGCACGTGATTGCAATGATTGAGGGAGGACCTATACCGGTAGGACAGTCTTACTCAAGATGATAGTATGCTATCTGGTTTATCTTTATCATCGTGTACTGCTTTAGGTGACCTTACAGGTCACTATCGCACATTGATAGAGCCCCTAGGATTCTTGCTTGACTGCCAGCAGTATGAGGGCAATCATATATGTGGGAGCTGGGGTCTATAAGCACATCCTTAAAAGGTCTCTAGTCATGGGAGTTTCGAGACAGGACATCGATACTCCAGAGTAGACTAGTGTATACAGTCGAGACCCCGACGAGGGGCGGTGGCCGGTCTCACAAGCCACTGGTGTCAGTTGGTTCACCTAAGATGTATACAGGTGCTCATTGGGTTATGAGTACACCGGACAGGACTCGCCGGGAACATGCTAGTTGGTCTTATACCTGACGTCAGATAGCAGTTCCCTGGTGACATGTGTACAGGTTAGTTCATCGACCTGAGATCGTCATTTGTCTCGTGTGAGTTCCCACTGTACTTTGATTACTACCCTACCACGCTCAAAGAAGTTGTGCAAACAGGTTTTAGTTGGGTACAGTTCCGAGCCACATGGAGGCAGTGAGCGGATCTGCAGGGGTTCGTCTCTCCCGGTATTGGGGGTGAGGTCGCGCTGTGTCTAGGAGAGCCATTACACGAAGTCCTTGGCCAAGGCAGGAGATTTACTGGTAGGTATTCCAGTACTATCTTAGGGTGTTATGGGCTACACTCTGACACGACTTGTACCGCTTTTGGGGTCTGACTTTTACCAACCCCTAGGCCCGCCATGCGATGCTCATAGACGAACGGACCGGACTGTACGGATATTGTCACTAACAGTCTCAGTAGGGTGTCAGGATGAGTTCGCTCATCGACGTCCCTTTTGGTCAATACCTGGTAGCCCGTCACGTATGGCTAATACCTCTGACGTGCTAGTGGTTAAATCCACAACCAAGATGTTGACGAGTCTTTAGAGTCCCCCACAGACCGTTTTCTCAAGTTTCGGACGAAACGCTGTAGAGGCCGTATGGAGATATGGCAGGGTTCGATCAGATACGTGCGGTGTTGCACGGATCATGATCAGACGGATAATACTAGCGGGCTTTGGTTTAAGCCGGATCCTAGTATTGTAAAGTGTAGATTTTGTCTCTTTGCATTTGTATTCAGTGGGAATACAAATGCGGGTATGTATATACAGTCGCGGGGTTTTCCTGTAATTTATTACGGGATCAGTTTTCTGAAGTTCCCAGTTTGCATTCCGTTTCAGCCAGTTTTTCTTTCTTCCATACTTGGCTGAATTTTCTGATGGATGGGCTAATTTGCAAATGTGCAAATTAGAAATTGTGGAGGGGTTCATTTGTAAATAGGGAGCTTCATGAGTATTCTAGCACATTTGATTCCATTTTTCTCATCATGGTTTATATTAATGAGAAAGGAGTTGATTTGATTATGAGAGGATTCTTGAAAGACTTTGATGTGATCTTTTTATCACATATTATCCTTACTTGTTTTAATCTATTTTTTTCCCTCCACCATATGTCATGGCCGGCCACACATTTGAGGGGGTGAGTTTTTTGGATATAGGAATTGATCTCATTTCTTTTTCCTTGCTAGAAAAATGAGAGCACCATTTTCTTCCAAACTTCTTTTTCTTCACCTCCATCAAAACATGGCAACTTCAACCCCATTGAGACAATCCATTCTACACTTCATCTACAGCATTTCTTGGGCATGTCGGCTTGCCAACTTCGTGCGCGAGTTGCCTCGGTCCAGAGGTGGGAGCCCATAAAAGAACCCGGCGATGTGGTGCCCGTTCCGACGAGGAGGTGAAGATCGGAGATTCCGCGAGGAGATCGGAGTGGAGGCCGAAGACTGAAGGACACGGATCGCTCGGTATAGCTCTCTACCCCATTTTCTAGTTTGCTAGAGTTAGGTTAATGACCCGATCCGGGATTTTAGTGCGCGGTGGTGCCGGTTTCTAGTTTTTAGAAAAGTTTCGTTTCCGCATTCCGGCGTCGGATTGACTGCCGGGGCGCCGCCGTGCACTTACAGACAGTACCTGAGTATTTTTGCATGCATCAATATTTACCAAGAGGTTTTCAAAAATGAAGTATAGTCTCTCTATTTCCTACGTGCCCATAGTGACACGAACTTTTACGAAGGAAAAGCTTTTGGGATATTTCAAAAAGGCGGGACGTATATTTTGAGCAAAACATTTATAGACATATATATATTTCTTTACCAAATGAGCATCCGCCACTTGTACCGTGAGTTACGCATTACACGGCAGTTTGGAAAGAATTTTGCATAGGTTTATTCAGCTTTTAAAAGGGTTTTACAAGAATGTGTACTATATACGTATTATGATCTTGACTATAGTATATTCGGATTTTAGCAGTGGATATCAAGACTTACATCTCTATTATAACTCCCGTGATTGTGTAACGGTTGACGGAGTTTGATTTTGAGTTTCGCACTCGTTTTCATGCGCACTCGATGCGCTGTGCTATATTTGAGTATTCCGTGATTTCGGAGGCCCGTTGATTGAACTGATTATTGAAATATTTTAGTATTTCAGGGTTTAAATTTAAATTCGGGGACCTAATTTATTTAAGGGGGGAAGATTGTAACATTTTAGAAATATAAAATAATATTTTTTGAATTTAAATAATAAAATAACAAATTTCACGAAAACTATTCGAGTACGAATTTGGGGTTTTTGTAAAATGGTATAATTAAATACCAATATTTAGAAAATATTTGGATATTAATATGAATTATTAATTATAAAAGGTATTTATTGGATTTGGACATTTTATAAATAATTATGCAATTAATTATATGCAAGTTTATATTAAACTTGATTAGTGCACTACTAATCTTGATTAAGCCAAATCACTTTTGTATTAACCATGGTTAGTGCACCATGACATGTTGTATTTTTGTTGCATGGATGGTTTCATTTTGTATTTGTTGCATTTGGGTTTTTAAAAAGAAAAAGGGAAAAGATATTTGATGAGAGAGAGGGAGACAAGATGTGACATGGAGAGGGGGACAAGAGCATGGGTTAGAGAGAGAGATGGAGAGAAAGGGAGGGGTCAACCCTTAACCATGGCTCCCATCATTTCCTTCTTCACTTCATTATTTTCTTCTTCCTTCATTCCTTCATCATCTTCATCCTCATCCTCCACCTTCTCTACCACCTTGAAACCACCTCAAAATCACATGCCACCTTCACAAAAAAATATACACAACCTCATCCTACACCCCCTAGAAAGCTCAAGTTTCGATTTTGAGGACTTTCAACCATCTTGGAATTTTCTTCAGTTGCTCCAAGAGGTATAACCTTCACTTTTCATTTTGTTATTTTTTTTCTTCATCTCTTAGTTAAGTTTAGAGTTCGTTTAAGCAAGTTTAGTGATCTTGGAAAACTCTATGATATTTTTAGTGAATGATTTGAGTAATAGAGATGCAATTGAGATTTAGTTAGTGACCCCCAAGCCTTTAGTGATGATATTCTGGATAAACTTGAGAATAGAACCCCAAAAACGAACTTAGAATTATCCGATATCGGTTTTTGGCGATTTGTGTTATCTCTATAGAATCTGCTATGACCCGTGTGCTCTATAAATAAGTTGCCATCACAGAGAGGTGTGCAGGCCACATAGAATTTTCCCTAGAAACCCGAGCCCCTACCTCTATTTATAGGCCGCAGATTTAATCATAACGGCCGCAAATTGCGGCCTGACCAGTGTGATAGGGTGTGATTTTTTGTGCATGGCTTTATTATGTGATATGTAGACCTACCCTATATGCAGAATATCCTAATTGGTAGAATCTGGGAGTGATTTTCTAGGTTGTTGATTTCGGGTTTCCGATTTCTGAAAACTTGGTTTTGGTATTTGAGTTTGGACTTGGTCACGTTCATACGTCAACGCTGAGGGTTGATTGGTTGTTCTTGTATGCATGGGCTATAGGTTCTAACTTATGAGCACTTCGTGTGCCCTATCAGTTTTCGGACTTGGTTTTAATATTGTTACGATGTGTATTGATTGCAGATACCTTTGCGTGGACTTCCGAGACGACGAAGGAGATCAAGAAGTTCATCGACTTCGACTAAGCAAGGATATTGCAGCTGAGTAGATCTATATCTACGGGGAAGTCGGGTGGATGGCGTATAGCACCCCCGCAACCATAATAATAGAAAATCTATATATATAATATAATTTGGAGAAACCTATGCTATGAACTTACGGATATGATCAAAAGATTTAGTATGAGATGATATGATGAAAGATGACATTAGTGGATATGTTGGCTTAAGGATGCAAGGAAATATACATATTATATTCATATGCCAATATATGATATGAGATTATACACACACACACACACACACACACATAAATGAGAATATGATATATACAAGATGACTTGATTTGAGATGTTGATATGATCAAATGAGAATATGATGAAATAAGATGACTTTGCTTGATATGTCGATATACGGATGTTAGGCGATATATATACACATATACTTATGCCGAGACTTATAATGAGAATAAATGATGATATGATGTACGAGACCATAGATCTGTACCCCTGTTGACGTATAGGGCGATAGATCCTTAATCTATTTGATGACACCGTACGATAGATTATACCGTACGTGATAGGATACCGGATGATTGATCGACACTCTCGACTCGAGGATGATGTACGAGAATTATATCACATCTGATACTATGAGGATGGATCACCGATGTAACGTTTTGAAAATCGTTTCGGTGAAATTTCGAAAAAACGGTAAAATAAGGGGGGTTTCTGTAAAAAGTCAAAATACAAATATCTTATTATAAAAATTAAATATACATATTCTAGCTATGTAATTGCTATTATTTGGTGTTTATTGAGCCGCTGGTGAAATTTCAAATTTTCTGAAAAAAATATTATTTTATTATTATTTTAAGCCGTCACTGATACATTTAATTAAGGAAAATTACAAATTGGAATGAGTTGAAACAAATTTTGTGCATCATAAAACATTAAATAAAATTTTATCATGTGGTTTTTGGAACGAAATCATTTGCCAAAACGGTTTAGAAATTATTGAAGAAAAAAGCCTTTTTTCGGTGAAATTTAGTGTAAATGGAAATTGGGGTAATACATTTATCTTTTCCCCACACCCACACACTTCACCATCACCCCTTCCCCTTGTGGCCGTCCCACTTTGACAGCCCCTCCCCCTCTCTCTCTCTCCAATCACCTCCTTTTTGAATAGAAAAGAAAAGAAAAGAAAAGAAAATGAAAGAAAAGTCAAAAGGGGTGTGGACTTGTCTTTTCTCCCCACTTTCTTCACCTCCCTCTCTCTCCTCACTCCCCCACAACATGGCTGACCCCTTTCCAGCAGCAGCCCCTACCCTAAAATCCCCCACAAAATTGCCTCAAAAATCCACAATTTTGCCTCAAAATCCTTGCAAAATCAAAGTTAATTCAAAATCCAAGCCTTACCCATTATTTCTTGGCTACTATAGCATGTTTCTTAGTGAAAAGTTTTCATTTTGGAGGCCAAGATTATGGTGCTAGATTCATGTTTGATCCCTTGATCATGAGGTATAATTTTAACCTTTTTCTTAAGTTGTTGTTAATTGCTTTAGGTTAGTTTAATTATATGTTTAAATAGGTTTTTATTTTAGTTCTAAGTGCATGGTTTGAAATTCAAGAGTGGGGTTTTGTGTTGTGAGATTAGGGTTGTGTGATGTATTTGACATATTAGGTTATGCTAAATCCAAATTAGGTTGCTAGTTTGCATATTTGTTGATTTAAATTGTGATAATTATATAAATTGTAAACTAGGTTTTTAAAATAATTATATTCTTATGAGATAAAATTCAAATTATGGTTTCATGGCATTATTAAAATTATAATGAGTGGTTTAATACCTTAGGTTATGCAAATCTAAGCTTAATTCTTAAATCGAGAATTTTTGCTTTGAAATTGTTAAATTTTAGGTATTTTGTAAACTAGAATATTATGGTTTTTGGAATTTAATGAGATTAAATTCCGGGAATTGTTTATATGACTTATTTAAGATATTTAATAAGTATATTGGCCGCTACATTCATTTAAACATCATGTTTTGTACAAAAACGGCGAATTGTGCTTGCTAGATTTTCGGAAAAATGACTTTTTAAGTGAAATTGGGGTTTTTGTGAGTTTTAACCTAGTTTATATTAAAATTAGTGTTCGTGAATGTGCAAATGAGTGTGATTGGATTTTTCTCGATGGTTTGATGTTTGTACATCGACATCGAGGGTTGGTTTGGCTATTCTTGCATGCGTAGGCGATAGGTTTGGACCTATGCGTGATACGCGTGCCGATTTTCGTATGCCGTTTCGATTTCGAATTTAGTTTTAATGCGATATAGTGCGTTATGATATGTAGCTACCCCATGTGGACTTCGAGACGACAAGCAAGCGTGTGGCGACGTCGGCACCGGCGGGCGAGGACCAGGTGAGTAGATTTATATCTACGGGGAGAAGTCGGGTGGATGGCGTATAGCACCCCCGCAGTTCGTGGTGATGTATACGAATACGTATGCACACACACACACACACACACACACACACACACACACACACACATATATATATATATATATATATTGTTTCAGTATATTGATGATAATATGGATATTTGGTGTTCTTGGATGTTTTAGTGTCCCGAAACCCTAGAGTAGTGGTCGCACTACACATGCACACACCAACCCATACTTGCATACTTTCTTCTTTCATTTATGCTTATACGGGATATATAGTTATGTGTTCACATGGGTATGGGACTATGGGTTCACATACGAATTTGAGGCTTGGGTTTGAGTTGAGTCGATGAGATTTATATTGATGTTGTGACTTCGATGATATGGCCGGATTCGTATTTGAGATACGACATGACGTTGTAGCGGGTCCTTGACATAGTGTTTCACACACGTCCATGCATACTTAGGCAGTATCAGTATTGTACTAGACGTAGATCAGTACCCCGATCATGATATTTGATAAAGAGGATACCAGGTGAATGGTATGATGAATATGATATTGACCCGTACCCAGATTTGGGGATGCCGTACAACGGATTTACGTACGAGCTATATTTTGATGATTGATCCGCACTCTTGACTTGGGATGTCTGGTTATGGATATGATATTATTGAGGCGGGATCACCGACTGTATATATACAGGCATGTATATGTATCGACTCAGATGATAGGCGGTTTCCTTAGCTGTAGTTCAACTTGTTAGTTCAGCCGTATAGCTTAGTGTAGTTGTTAGATTAGATTAGACTCCTACCTATTTCAAAACTAGCGGATCGTGGGTATTTTAAAAGACAGGTCAAGGGATCTACGGATATTTCAAAAGACGTATCCTTTCTTAAAAAACCACCGTAGCCCTATTTTCAAAACCCCGCGGTTCGTGTTATTTCAAATGGCACCATTTGTAGGACTTATATTAGATTAATGCAGATTGGTTATAGTTGCGTCTAGTTTTTAGCTCCCGCTCATTTTGGTTGCTCGCTCCGCATCGCATATTTACATTGTTATTTCATATTGCATTGTTGACATTATGCTGTTAGGACACCAGCACCATTACCGATGATGCGTATGTACCACATACACTTACTTGCCGGCTCACACACATCTTCATCGGTAATTGCCATGTCACGTACACCTTAGAAAATATTGTTGCTTAACTTAACTTGATAGCCAGTAGTTTGACATAATATTAGTGTACATACCTTATATGCCAGCTTAGATATTATAGTTATTACTTGTCGCTTCATGCATACTGTTATTCATTCTCATGCTTATATTCATGGTTCTACATGCTATTGATGATTCGGATTTCCATGATATTTTCTGGATTTGGAGGAAAACCGCAAAACATATATAAACTGATTTCTCTCTTTTTTTTAAATAAAAGTGCGGTTTTTCCCATGATGTATGAGTCGTCCACCATGAGTTTGCTGATGGATTTCGAGACCCGATTCGAGGAGACGGATGAACCGTTTCGGGTACATGGTGGACCCGGTAAGGTACCCCGGGGCAAGAAGCGCGTGATGATGACGATGTGAGCCTGGCAGGGGAGCACTACCTACCGGTGATATTACCCGACGCGTCGGATATCCGGAGGATACCGTCGTGGTCTTGAGATGGATGGTAGGGGCCGGTCTGGACTGACGGCGCCCTAGATATTGTGATTGAGACATTGAGATTGAGACTTGAGGTACATAGATTGTGACACAGAGATATCGAGGTATTTGGACACTTGTTTTGTGTCGATGCTGGGCACTGTTTTATGCTGATTTCATATATGGTACCTCATTTCTTTTAAAATACAGAAATCTCACTGATTTATGAAACCAGTTTTATTCAGTACATGATTCTGTTTCATGCATTCATACATCATCCATATGATATATTGCTACCTGAGGCACTGACACGGGCACATGAGATTACACTCGGGTTAGATATTTACCCTAGCCTTGTTATAGGCTACGTGTTATTCATATTTGAGGATATATTGATCATTGACCTAGGTTGCGTTATTTATGCGATTTCTGTGCGTAGATGTTTTTCTATTCACGAGTTGGCAACTCACCCCCGTTGTGCCCCAGTTTCTTGCAGGTTTGCCGTATAGGTTTCATTACGGCTTTGCGGGCTCAGTTTCATTCGGGTGACTTGCTAGTAGGTGGGTTTTTCTTGTATCGTACCCATCATATTACCTTGTATAATATTATTCCGTTGTATCTAGTAAATTCCATCAACCAAACATGTATTTTTTGAGATAGAGACCAGTGTTGTTTATTCTTTCGACCTTAGAGTCGCTCGTTATATTTCTGGTGGTTTTGAGTTTCCTTTTGAGTTTTGATCCTCGCCGTTGGCGTTGTATATTATATTGCTTGTATGGTTGTGACCGTCGATTGACGAAGAGCTAGCTCTCGCTTGGGGATGCCTTTTATTGATTTCGTATACTATTCATGTTGTATCCCGTTTGGGAGCCAGTATTTACAAAGGAGACTCTGCCGAAATTTTCAGAAAATACTTGATGTTTTAAAAACCGCATAATTCGGCTTATGCTATTAAAACTTCTGGATTTAAATTGGTTTTCCTACTCTCTACTACTCTTCTTGGTTTGGATTTCTGGGTTTTCGGCTTACTTAGAATACGTACGCCCTGAGACGTTCGTAGTTTAAGTGCCGGTCATGTTCCGTACTTTCGGGTCGTGACAAAGTTGGTATCAGAGCGTTAGGTTTTAACCTTCGGAGCGTAGGATGACCCTTGGTTGATGGAATAGGTGACTAAAGTAGAGTGACGTACCGTTGGTATGTTCCGCGGCATATTTACGACACGCCACTCCACTTATGAAGCCTTATGATGTACATTTCCTTGTTCAGTAATATATTCCTTCCTGATCTAGCCTCATCGGTACCGGTTTGGTTTTGCTGCTACGGTTACGGGCAGGGAGAGCTACGGCTAGAGTTGCGGTCAGCACAAGCTCGTCACGAACGAGGACTGACCAGGGCGAAATTCCGGCGACACACGATTGCAGAGATGTGTCTTTTTACTGTGTTTCTGCGCCACGAGCGTTTGGCGGATCGCCTTTATGAGGTTACTCGGAGATGCTGATCGACACTAGAGAATTGAGCCAATGATGGAGGCCAGCCAGATTTTGATGACCGTTGGTGTGTTGCTTACTCCTGATGATTGAGGCACTGTTCAGCGTGCAGACGAGCGAGCCAGTTGTTGCTGCGAGCGACGAGATATCGCCCCTTATGTTGGAGCTATTGCGGGGCGAGTTGTACGAATAGATGATAGAAGGTCGCTAGTCACCCGATGATGAATGACTAGGACAGGTGGTTCGTTCGCTTACCCCGATGCGAGTTCATCAGATGGATTGATTCCAGCTAGAGACGACTTCACGCAGAGGCGTGAGGGTCGACAGAGACGATCGAATGTCAGAAACCTATTATTCCAAGTTTAAAGTAGTCGGAAAGACATGCAGGCAATTCTATGGTCCCTCTAGAAGAATGAAACCCTAACTCGACTTAATGACCGTGTGAAAGCCTTTGAACCTTCGGGTTTGCGGCAGTTCTACGGCGCCATTAGTGAGGCTTAGGTTTGCCTTTCTACGGCTGGACCACCGATGCTGTGGTATGTACTCGATACTATTAAACTGTACCCAAGATGTTGCGCTCTTGGGGGATTATGAGATTTTGACGACTCGATCGGATGGCTCGACTTAATTCGGATGCTAGGTGGTGAGATGCATTCTTGGGAGACTCCAGATACGAGGATAGCCGTTGGAGCTCAGTCCATGCAGCCGCGACGAGACGAGTCCAAAGCAGAAGACATTAGAGAAAAGTGAAGTAAGATGTTCGTACCAGATCTAGATGAGATGACGTTCCACTCCGCCGACATCAGAGAGGCGATGCGCATGCCGAGGCATGGTACTTGGACTTACCTTCCAGAAGGAGTCGCGATGAGTATGCAGTCGTTCCAGAGCAAGATGCAGATATAGGAAAGGACAACGACTTCCGGACAGTTGGCAGAGACGAGGCATGGAATAGACCGTGAGCAGGATTCCTTCCAGGACACTGCTGCAATGATACTTGCACCCAGGATCAGATGTGTTATGTACATTCAGAGAGCCAGAGGCCGACGCCAGTGATATGCTGTCTTACGAGTGGTCGTGATGATTGACCGGGAGATGACAAGAGACGTGCCAGAACTGGATCATCCCCGTTAGCACACCCGACAGGGCCGATGAGCCGATGGACCGAAAGATTGGTAATTCACAGTGAAGACCTTGACCCAGGAGTGGTCATGGTTACGCACACCAGCAGGACAGAGTTCATGATCATCGACGAGACGTCCCACTAGTGACCACGACAGTTGGCCGAGATTCTTAGAGGATGCGCTTGAGCGGTACTGTTCCGCCATTATTGATTACGATGTTTTGGGTGATTTATTCGTATGATTTGATTTTGATGATTGAGGATTTACGATCTTTGCACAGTGTTGCACTTGATATCGTTTTCATGCTTTAGTTTCACATGTTTGTGATTTTACGGTTTTAAAAAGTTGAGTTGGTTTTATGCGTATGCATGCACGCGATTTCGTTCCTGCACCCTGTATAGTTTATATATGCTTGCAGTGCAGTGATACGCCTTTTGTGCACTTAGATGCACTGGACTTCGATTTCGATTGTGATGTTCGATATTTGTTTTGTGCACCGTGTGCACTTGATTGGATTTTGCGCATGTTCGGTGCTTGATATTGGATTTCATGATTTCGTGCATGATGGATGCACCTGATTTGGGGTTTTTCGCGCATGTTGGGCGCATGTTATGAGATACGATTTTGGTGCACACCAGATGCACTAAATCGAGATTCTTCGTGCGTGTCAGACGCACCTGTCCTTGCTGTCAGGCACACACGTTGCCTACGACAGATGCTTGTGCACACCCGATGCACTTAGATGTTGTTTCTGTGCGCATGTATGGCACATTCATGGATTTTGATTTCCGTGCGCACCAGACGCACGTAGCATTCATGTGCATATTTTGGGATTGATTTCGTATAGAGCAGTACGTTTTTATGATATTGCTATGTGTTTTCGTACTGAGCAGGACTAGTCAGAGGACAGTACCTGATTATATTTTGCATGCATTGATAGTTATTGAAGGGATTTCCAAAAAGCGAGCTATAGCCTCAGTATTTACCTACGTGTCTGATATGACACGAAATGTTTAAAACAAGGAGACCCTTCTAAATTGTTTCCAAAACGGCGAAACGTACATTTCAAACAAAGGTATATATGTATATAGTTATTTCCTTATGATAAACGTCCGCCACTGTGCAGTGTTATACGCGTGCACAGCGACCTAAAGAGATTTGGCATGCATTTCCTTCAGGTACTTACATATATAGATTCGATATTTACATGTATAGTTTCGAGTTATATCATATTGGTTTTGCTTTGGATTTGGCATTGATGTCTTCCCCATGACTCCGATGATTGCGGGATGCTTGACGGAGTTGTGATTTGAGTTATATGCTCATTTTTCATGCGCATGCGCTGCGCTACGATTTGTTTTAGGTATTTACAATTTCGGAGCCCCGACGACTTGATGGTTTTGGTTTAGATGTTTTAGTATTTGGGGAGAGTTTTAATTTAAATTCGGGGACCGAATTTCTTTTAGGGGGGAAGATTGTAACGTTTTGAAAATCGTTTCGGTGAAATTTCGAAAAAACGGTAAAATAAGGGGGGTTTCTGTAAAAAGTCAAAATACAAATATCTTATTATAAAAATTAAATATACATATTCTAGCTATGTAATTGCTATTATTTGGTGTTTATTGAGCCGCTGGTGAAATTTCAAATTTTCTGAAAAAAATATTATTTTATTATTATTTTAAGCCGTCACTAATACATTTAATTAAGGAAAATTACAAATTGGAATGAGTTGAAACAAATTTTGTGCATCATAAAACATTAAATAAAATTTTATCATGTGATTTTTGGAACGAAATCATTTGCCAAAACGGTTTAGAAATTATTGAAGAAAAAAGGCTTTTTTCGGTGAAATTTAGTGTAAATGGAAATTGGGGTAATACATTTATCTTTTCCCCACACCCACACACTTCACCATCACCCCTTCCCCTTGTGGCCATCCCACTTTGACAGCCCCTCCCCCTCTCTCTCTCTCCAATCACCTCCTTTTTGAATAGAAAAGAAAAGAAAAGAAAAGAAAATGAAAGAAAAGTCAAAAGGGGTGTGGACTTGTCTTTTCTCCCCACTTTCTTCACCTCCCTCTCTCTCCTCACTCCCCCACAACATGGCTGACCCCTTTCCAGCAGCAGCCCCTACCCCAAAATCCCCCACAAAATTGCCTCAAAAATCCACAATTTTGCCTCAAAATCCTTGCAAAATCAAAGTTAATTCAAAATCCAAGCCTTACCCATTATTTCTTGGCTACTATAGCATGTTTCTTAGTGAAAAGTTTTCATTTTGGAGGCCAAGATTATGGTGCTAGATTCATGTTTGATCCCTTGATCATGAGGTATAATTTTAACCTTTTTCTTAAGTTGTTGTTAATTGCTTTAGGTTAGTTTAATTATATGTTTAAATAGGTTTTTATTTTAGTTCTAAGTGCATGGTTTGAAATTCAAGAGTGGGGTTTTGTGTTGTGAGATTAGGGTTGTGTGATGTATTTGACATATTAGGTTATGCTAAATCCAAATTAGGTTGCTAGTTTGCATATTTGTTGATTTAAATTGTGATAATTATATAAATTGTAAACTAGGTTTTTAAAATAATTATATTCTTATGAGATAAAATTCAAATTATGGTTTCATGGCATTATTAAAATTATAATGAGTGGTTTAATACCTTAGGTTATGCAAATCTAAGCTTAATTCTTAAATCGAGAATTTTTGCTTTGAAATTGTTAAATTTTAGGTATTTTGTAAACTAGAATATTATGGTTTTTGGAATTTAATGAGATTAAATTCCGGGAATTGTTTATATGACTTATTTAAGATATTTAATAAGTATATTGGCCGCTACATTCATTTAAACATCATGTTTTGTACAAAAACGGCGAATTGTGCTTGCTAGATTTTCGGAAAAATGACTTTTTAAGTGAAATTGGGGTTTTTGTGAGTTTTAACCTAGTTTATATTAAAATTAGTGTTCGTGAATGTGCAAATGAGTATGATTGGATTTTTCTCGATGGTTTGACGTTTGTACATCGACATCGAGGGTTGGTTTGGCTATTCTTGCATGCGTAGGCGATAGGTTTGGACCTATGCATGATACGCGTGCCGATTTTCGTATGCCGTTTCGATTTCGAATTTAGTTTTAATGCGATATAGTGCGTTATGATATGTAGGTACCCCATGTGGACTTCGAGACGACAAACAAGCGCGTGGCGACGTCGGCACCGGCGGGCGAGGACCAGGTGAGTAGATTTATATCTACGGGGAGAAGTCGGGTGGATGGCGTATAGCACCCCCGCAGTTCGTGGTGATGTATACGAATACGTATGCACACATATATATATATATATATTGTTTCAGTATATTGATGATAATATGGATATTTGGTGTTCTTGGATGTTTTAGTGTCCCGAAACCCTAGAGTAGTGGTCGCACTACACATGCACACACCAACCCATACTTGCATACTTTCTTCTTTCATTTATGCTTATACGGGATATATAGTTATGTGTTCACATGGGTATGGGACTATGGGTTCACATACGAATTTGAGGCTTGGGTTTGAGTTGAGTCGATGAGATTTGTATTGATGTTGTGATTTCGGTGATATGGCCGGATTCGTATTTGAGATACGACATGACGTTGTAGCGGGTCCTTGACATAGTGTTTCACACACGTCCATGCATACTTAGGCGATATCAGTATTGTACTAGACGTAGATCAGTACCCCGATCATGATATTTGATAAAGAGGATACCAGGTGAATGGTATGATGAATGTGATATTGACCCGTACCCAGATTTGGGGATGCCGTACGACGGATTTACGTACGAGCTATATTTTGATGATTGATCCGCACTCTTGACTTGGGATGTCTGGTTATGGATATGATATTATTGAGGCGGGATCACCGACTGTATATATACAGGCATGTATATGTATCGACTCAGATGATAGGCGGTTTCCTTACCTGTAGTTCAACTTGTTAGTTCAGCCGTATAGCTTAGTGTAGTTGTTAGATTAGATTAGACTCCTACCTATTTCAAAACTAGCGGATCGTGGGTATTTTAAAAGACAGGTCAAGGGATCTACGGATATTTCAAAAGACGTATCCTTTCTTAAAAAACCACCGTAGCCCTATTTTCAAAACCCCGCGGTTCGTGTTATTTCAAATGGCACCATTTGTAGGACTTATATTAGATTAATGCAGATTGGTTATAGTTGCGTCTAGTTTTTAGCTCCCGCTCATTTTGGTTGCTCGCTCCGCATCGCATATTTACATTGTTATTTCATATTGCATTGTTGACATTATGCTGTTAGGACACCAGCACCATTACCGATGATGCGTATGTACCACATACACTTACTTGCCGGCTCACACACATCTTCATCGGTAATTGCCATGTCACGTACACCTTAGAAAATATTGTTGCTTAACTTAACTTGATAGCCAGTAGTTTGACATAATATTAGTGTACATACCTTATATGCCAGCTTAGATATTATAGTTATTACTTGTCGCTTCATGCATACTGTTATTCATTCTCATGCTTATATTCATGGTTCTACATGCTATTGATGATTCGGATTTCCATGATATTTTCTGGATTTGGAGGAAAACCGCAAAACATATATAAACTGATTTCTCTCTTTTTTTTAAATAAAAGTGCGGTTTTTCCCATGATGTATGAGTCGTCCACCATGAGTTTGCTGATGGATTTCGAGACCCGATTCGAGGAGACGGATGAACCGTTTTGGGTACATGGTGGACCCGGTAAGGTATCCCGGGACAAGAAGCGCGTGATGATGACGATGTGAGCCTGGCAGGGGAGCACTACCTACCGGTGATATTACCCGACGCGTCGGATATCCGAAGGATACCGTCGTGGTCTTGAGATGGATGGTAGGGGCCGGTCTGGACTGACGGCGCCCTAGATATTGTGATTGAGACATTGAGATTGAGACTTGAGGTACATAGATTGTGACACAGAGATATCGAGGTATTTGGACACTTGTTTTGTGTCGATGCTGGGCACTGTTTTATGCTGATTTCATATATGGTACCTCATTTCTTTTAAAATACAGAAATCTCACTGATTTATGAAACCAGTTTTATTCAGTACATGTATTCTGTTTCATGCATTCATACATCATCCATATGATATATTGCTACCTGAGGCACTGACACGGGCACATGAGATTACACTCGGGTTAGATATTTACCCTAGCCTTGTTATAGACTACGTGTTATTCATATTTGAGGATATATTGATCATTGACCTAGGTTGCGTTATTTATGCGATTTCTGTGCGTAGATGTTTTTCTATTCACGAGTTGGCAACTCACCCCCGTTGTGCCCCAATTTCTTGCAGGTTTGCCGTATAGGTTTCATTACGGCTTTGCGGGCTCAATTTCATTCGGGTGACTTGCTAGTAGGTGGGTTTTTCTTGTATCGTACCCATCATATTACCTTGTATAATATTATTCCGTTGTATCTAGTAAATTCCATCAACCAAACATGTATTTTTTGAGATAGAGACCAGTGTTGTTTATTCTTTCGACCTTAGAGTCGCTCGTTATATTTCTGGTGGTTTTGAGTTTCCTTTTGAGTTTTGATCCTCGCCGTTGGCGTTGTATATTATATTGCTTATGTGGTTGTGACCGTCGATTGACGAAGAGCTAGCTCCCGCTTGGGGATGCCTTTTATTGATTTCGTATACTATTCATGTTGTATCCCGTTTGGGAGCCAGTATTTACAAAGGAGACTCTGCCGAAATTTTCAGAAAATACTTGATGTTTTAAAAACCGCATAATTCGGCTTATGCTATTAAAACTTCTGGATTTAAATTGGTTTTACTATTCTCTACTACTCTTCTTGGTTTGGATTTCTGGGTTTTCGGCTTACTTAGAATACGTACGCCTTGAGACGTTCGTAGTTTAAGTGCCGGTCATGTTCCGTACTTTCGGGTCGTGACAACCGACTTATGGATTTGTCTTGATTCGAAGAATCATTGCTGCTAAGCACCTTAGTGGATAATGGGTTATATTTGATGTATCCTGGGGTAGTTACATATCTTATTACCGTTCATGTTATGTTGTATTATACCTCGTGACATACGTACCATGTTCCCAACACTTACCTGTATATGGCTTTGTCTACTCGTACACCTGTACTATTACTGATGATGTGCATGTTACACTTACACAGAAGAGGATGAGCTTCAAAAGAATGATTCGGAGTTTTTGCTGGCTCACACATCCATCATCGGTAATTATCATGCCACTTACACAGTAGAACTACTATATCATGGTATTACTCTTAACTGTAAAGTACAATCATTGTTCAGTAATTATCACATGACATGCTTACATGATAATACTTGAGATGCTTACAGTACTGTTCTATGTTTGCATATTGTGTATTTTATGGTTATATGCATTGAGATGTTGTTTTTGTGAGATCTCTGGATTCGAGAACCGCGGTTATATTGTTGGATATGTGTATGCCCTAGAGGCCTTCATTGTATAGACTATTAGGGATATGTATGTACATGACAATCTTGCTTATGATAGTACGCTATTTGGTTTGTCTTTATCTTAAACGTGTGATATATTTTACTTTGTATATATATATACATGTTGATAAAGCCCATAGGGTGTTTGCCTGACTATCGGCGTTATGATGGCAGTCATACTTGTGGGAATTGGATAGTCAATAGGCACATCCTTAAATGTCCCTGGTCGCAGGAGTATCGAGACTGGGCATCGATGTTCCAGAGTAGACTAGTGTATACATATCTAGACCCTGACGAGGGGTGATGGATTGGTCCCGCAGCCATTGGTGATGTACACCTAAGATTGTATACAGATGCTCACTTCATGTGAGTACACCGGACAGGACTCGCCGAGAACTGACTGGATGGTATTATACCTAACGTCAGATAGCAGTTCTCAGGTGACATGTGTGCAGATAGTCTGTTGACTTAAAGTCATCATTTGTCTCATGTGAGTTCCCACTGTGCTTTGATTATTACCCTACCACGGCTTAAAGGAGTCGTGCAAACAGGTTTTAGTTGGGCACAGTCCCGAGCCACGTGGAGGCAGTGAGCGACTGTTAGGGATTCGTCTCTCCCGGTCTAGGGAGTTGATATCGCACTGTGATCGGTTGGTCATTATCATAAGTCCCTGGCCAGGGCTGATTGAGAATTACTGATGGACTGATCAGTAGATTCTCGGATTGTCTTGAGCCATGCCGGCACGATTTGTACGGTTATTAGGGGTCTGACGTTCACCACCTCCCTAGACCATACATGCGATACTCTTAGATGAACAGACCGGACTGCGCGGATATTGTCACGGACAGGCTCAGTAGGAGTTCGGATGAGTTTCCTCATCGGCCTTCTTATCGGCATCTACCTGGGGACCGTTATGTACAGCTAGTGCCGCTTGCGGTCTGTGGTTAAACCCACTGCCAGCGTAGTAGTCGAGTCTTTAGAGTCCCACACAGAGATTTCCCTACTCCAGGCGAAACGATATAGAGGTCGTATGGTTTTACGATAAGGGTTCGGACGCATACGTGTGTTTACACGCGTACGACGTTCGGACAGTTTTTACTAGCCGGCTTTGGTTTAAGCCAGATTCTAGTATCAGGTTATTGGATTTATACAGTCTAAAGTTTTTCCGTGTTTTCACGGATAGGAAGGGCGTTCTCGTAATTTTACGGGAAGCTTCTAGAAGCATGGTGACTTGAGGGTTTAGGTGGCATTTTCATTAAATGCAATTGTGACTCATTTTGTGTGATTCATCATATCATTAATGCATCATTAATTGCTTAATGACTCATATAGTGAATCACTCATATAGAATTAATGTAGCATGATGAATAATCACATTTATTCATTTATTTTGATTAAACAATATGCTTCATATAATTCAAGTGAGAAACAATTCCATTATCATTATCAAGTTCACCTTCTCTCTCCTCAAGCTCACTCTCTCTTCAAACCCTAATCCTACCACTCATGAGTTGAGATCAAGGATTAGAATAGACTAAACAATCCATAACCTAACTCTATATCACCTAAGTTCCTTTGATTAGCAACTAGAGAAACTTAGTTACCTCAAGTTTAGAGGTGAAGCTTGGATTAGGGTTCTCGGGTGGATCATCTATCACGGACAGGAGGCCGAGGAGGACGTAAAGAATGAAAAGACGAAGGACACGATTCACTAGGTATAATCTCTTTTCATAGTAGTTAAGAACTTCTATGGTTATTGTTAGTTATCGTTTAGTAAAGATCTTCGGTTAGTCGATATATGCTTAAAGAACAAGATCGTTTTTCATATTTCCGCCTCCCCGCAACTCGTGGGGGTGTTGTAGATCGACTTACAGTGGTATCAGAGCCTCACTAAACAATAATTAACTCATTAGCAAAGTCGTTACAATTTCGAACGCGAAACGAACCGGAAAATACATCGATATCACCATGTTTCTGTCGATTTTAAAATGAGGCCTAAAATTTTTTCAGGGACCTCCAGAATAACCTACAGGAAATTATAAGAACACAAGAAAAAAATGGGTTCATGAATCGGCCATACAGCCGCGGAACCGCGGCCGATCTCACCGATCTACCGCGGATCCGCGGCCGAGTTGAAGCCGATTCAGTCCAGTTTTTCCCTGTGGCTCTTCTGTGATGTTTTGTCTTTTCTGGAATGATTTATTTTCTGCTCAAGTCTCAGGTTTACAGAGAAGTTTTGGAGTAGAATCTAAAGTGTTTAATCGATCGAAATTATACGATGTTTGCTAATTAGTTTATATCTGTGAACTGTTTTATGTGTTCGTAAACCTCCCCTAACTGCTAGTATGTTGGTTGGCAGGGGGTTGCACATATCTGTGATGATTTTAAACTGTTTGTGATTATGAACTGTATTGGATTGTTGTGATAATTAGCCGGGGTTTGGTGATGGGTTATTTTATTAATTCATTCGATGTAATTGTAATATGTTGTAATATTATTTTGCGGGGCACATCCAGGTTGCGGTTGTAGCCACCGTTGTATTATTTCTTTTTACTGTTTTTGCTCCTAGGATAGACCCAAGGTGGGGTGCACAAACTACCGGGTACATTGAAGTGTTTAGTTGCCTACTCACGTTGTTGAGGAAGACCGCTTCACTTCGGGTACTTGGCGGGTAGTTTGTCGTACCCGTAGGGGTCTAGGGTGGGGTAATGGCTATTCATCACTACTGTGTAATCCGTCTTTCGTTGCAGGCTCAAAAGAAACGAGGATTGCTTGTATATCCAATAAAGTTCATCTGTAATCTGGAATGCCTATTATTGCGTCTGACGAATATACAATATCTATATATGATAACTATTTAGACGTCGCTTATGTTTTACACCCGCGCTAGCCCAGCCCCCGCTCTGCCGTTAGTTAAGTAACCTAACGGGTGACGACGGGACCCCGTGGCGAATGCGGATGGCATAAGAGGACGTTGTATTTTCGTTGTTATCTGTAATGATAGGTTAATGATGGGACGCATTATTATTAATGCAAAGAAAATAAAACCTAAACTAAATCGTTGGAACAATTTCAAAACCACTCGGTTTTCTTCAAAAAGAAAATTTTAAATGCGGAGCTTAAACCACTTCTTTTAAAAAGGGCTATCTTGGTTCCTTCGATCATATCAAGTTCACTACGTTAACGGTTTTTTGCCAAAAACCAGCCGTAACCCTCCGTCGTTTCAAATAGACAGCACATCGTATTCATGCTATACTTGTTGGCCTACGTCAAGGCATAGTGTATGGTAGCAGTGTGTTGCTTATTTGTTGCATAGATAGATGCATTAGTTTAGGACAGACGTACAGCCTTGTTGGTCTACGTCAAGGGCATGTACGATATACCTAAATTAATCAGGACAACAACGGGTAGAACTTGACTTGCGTCTTATGATTTGTTGGCCTACGTCAAGGTCATAAGAGCTTGGGGTAAAAATCACATCGGGAGTTTCAAATATCAAAGGAAACTTGCAGATTTAGCATACCTTCTGGAGTGTGGTGACTAGAGTGGCTTCCATCTAGGGCATCATGCAATGATAGTTGCATCCCGATCCCACTGATGAGTAGGATTACTCTCGGGAAATTTTCTCACTTAACAATCAATGTTATAAAACAAGTAGGTGTCTAGAAAGGTGTTGGAGGGGCTACGCCTCCAGGGAAAAGAGGTTCTTTAATTAAGGAACTTCACGAAAGCGTTGGAAAACCTCACTCGAAGTACCAACACTGGCCTGGCTGAAAGGTTAAGCAAGTATTATGACGTGTGATTAAATCCTGACTAGTTCTTCTTTTAGGTTTTGAAGAAGGATTTGAGGAAACAGTGGGAGCCATCCTGTTTAGATAAACTAATAACCAATCTAAACTTGCAAGAGCATATGCTGAGTGTTTCTTTTCTCTCTCTCTGGCAGCTGCCATGACAGGACTAAAACTATTACTCGAAAAAAATATACTGACCGGATAAAACTATAAAGATTGGCTAAGGAACGTCAATATTGCACTGACTTATGAAAAAGTAGCATATGTTACCACCGTTGTTCCTCCCCTTATCCCAGGACTAGATTCCTCAGTTGCGGACAAGGAGGTTCGCAAAACCTGGGATCTAGACTGTGAGAAAGCTAAGTGTATCGTGCTGGCGTCCATGAACAATGAACTCCAGAAATAGCACGAGAGTATGGATATTATATCCATCTTTCTCTATTGCAAGGAATTGTATGGGGTGCACTCCCGTATCGCGAGGTACGAGACCTCAAGGAAACTCTTCCAGATGAGGTTAGCTCCAGGATCACCAGTAGGAGAGCACGTCCTCAAAATGATCAGCCTCGTTGAGGAACTCGCAAATCTGGGATGCGTGCTAGAGAATGATTTGTACATCGACTTGATTTTGCAGTCCCTTCCCCACACCTTCTCTCAGTTCGTGCTGAACTTCAACATGCACGAAATGGAAGCTGATCTTCCAAAGCTCCTCAACATGTTGAGGGTAGCAGAGACCTCCTTGAAAAAGGAGAAGACCCATGTTCTGTATGTTGGCCAATCATCCTCTTCTAAATCTAAAGCAAAAGCTAAAGGGAAGAAGAAGATGAAAGCCACCAAACCGAAAGGCGGGGTCAAGAAGGTGCAGGGAACGAACAAGGCAGGAAGGGTGAAAGCGGATAAGAATGAATGCTATTATTGTCACAAGCAAGGGCACTGGAAGAAGGATTGTTTGGCCTTCAAAGCCAAGGACAAGAAGCAAGCGGTTGCTTCTGCTTCAGGTGTGTTCGTAATCGAAAATTGTCTTTCAGTAAACTCTACATCATGGGTACTTGATACCGGTTCTGGTTCTCACATCTGTAATTCATTGCAGGATCTGAGAAATAGTAGAGCACTGGGGACAGGTGATATGACTCTCCGGATGGGCAATGGAATGCATGTCGATGCGATTACAATAGGGGAATATCACCTAGGGTTGACTAGTAGGCACATTTTGGTGTTGTACAGCTGTTTTTGTATTCCCAGTATGTTGTGTAATATTATATCAGTATCTTTGTTATCTAATGAAGGATATAATTTTGCACTTGAAAGAAATTTCATGAACATTCTCCTAAATCAAGAACTGATTAGGTTTGGCACACTGGAAAACGGCATATACATACTTAATCAACCTCAAATTTTCAATATTCAAAACACGCTTAAAAGAAAGGCTCCAGATTCAAACCAAACCTTTCTATGGCATTGTAGACTTGGTCAAATAAACGAAACAAGGTTGACTAAGTTACATAAAGATGGATATTTAGATCCGTTTGAATATTCATCATATGCAACTTGTCAATCATGTATCAAAGGAAAAATGACCAAATCTCCGTTCACCGGACACGGAGAAAGAGCCACAGAACTCTTGGGACTTGTACACAGTGATGTATGTGGTCCAATATCTACACATATAAGAGGCGGTCACTCCTACTTCATCACTTTTACTGATGACTTCACTAGGTATGGACATGTGTTCTTAATGAAACATAAATCCGAGGCCTTTGAGAAGTTTAAGGAGTATAAAAATGAGGTAGAGAAACAGACTGGTAAAAGCATCAAGACACTTCGATCTGACCGAGGCGGAGAATACTTAAGTACCAGTTTCCTTGAATGCTTAAAAGAGAATGGAATTCTCTCTCAGCTTACTCCGCCTTATACACCTCAGCATAATGGTGTATCAGAAAGGAGGAATCGCACGTGTTCCCCGCCGAAAAATGCGCAAGACGGACTGTCTTGCCTGAGATTCAGGGCAGATGCTAATTGGTGCTATCCGTCCACCTCTCCGAAGATGCCAAGTTGATTTATGGCACCATGTATCGAAGGTTTAAACGGATGCGGCCGATGTAGTAGACTTCGTCAGATTCCCCCTCGTTTGAGAGGTTTTTTATTATGGGGACGCTCTTCCCTGCAGACGCAAGCCCCTGTTAGTGTATATGCCCTAGAGGCCATTAATGTATCATACTAGTTTGTATATTACTTAATGGAAGCTTGGGATATTCACCTTGTATATACAATCTTGCTCAAAATAGTAGTATGCTACTTGGTTTGTTTCTACTTCAATGTGTACATGTGTTTATTTTAGTATATCACCTATACACATTAGTGGAGCCCTTAGGATCTTTGCTTGATTACCGGCGTTGTGATGGCAGTCACACTGGTGGGGGCTGGGTAATCTATAAGCACATCCTTATACAGGTCCCTAGTCGCAGGACTATCGAGACAGGGCATCGATACTCCAGAGTAGACTAGCGTATGCGCTTCTCATCCCAGTGTGGGAGATGGTCTGTCCCACAGCCATCAGTACGTCGTACTGGAGATAGTATACGGGTGCTCGTTAGGTTACGAGTACACTGGACAGGACTCGTCGGGAACTGACCGGTTGGTATTATACCTATCGTCAGTTATCAGTTCCTAGGTGACATGAGTACAGCTTAGTCCGCTGACTTGACACTGTCACTTCGCCTCGAGTGTGTTCCCACTGTACTTTGATTACTACCCTACCACGGCTCAAAGGAGTCGTGCAAACAGGTGGTAGTTGGGTGCGGTCCTGAAGCACTTGGAGGCAGTGACGGTTAGACAGGATTCGTCTCTCCCGGTATTGGGAGTTGACATCGCGCTGTGTCTAGGAGAGCCATTACACGAGTAGTCCCTGGCCAGGGCAATCGAGATATACTGGTAGACTTCCAGTGTTATCTCATGGTGTTTTGGGCTTCACTCCGACACGACTTATACCGCTATTAAGGGAATGACGTTTACCGCCCCCTAGGCCCGCCATGCGATGTATCAGACGAACAGACCGGACTGTACGGAGACTGTCATATTCAGGCTCAGTAGGAGTTCAGATGGGTTTCACCTCGTCAGTCTTCTTGTCGGCATCTACCTGGGGACCGTTACGCACAGCTAGTGCCGCTTGCGGTCTGTGGTTAAACCCACTGCCAGCGTAGTGTCGAGTCTTTAGAGTCCCATACAGAAAGCTATTCGCCTTTAGGCAAAAGAGTAGAGGTCGCATGGTTTTGCGACAGGTCGCATGGTTTTGCGACAGGGTTCGGTCACATCCGTGCACTTGTGCACGTACAGTGTCCGGACAGTTAACACTAGTGGGCTTTGGTTTAAGCCAGATCCTAGTGTACGTTTTGGGATTGGATTTATCCAGTATGTATTCGTGTTCCTTGGAACGCGGATGCGGGTGTGTATGCACAGTTGACGGAGAGACAGGGGTAGAGGATTCTCATTAGGGTTGTTGACCGTTGACTGTTGACTATTGACTTTTTGCTCAACCCTAATGAGAATATGATTAACAATAATATTAATTAAGTATTGTGGTGACATGGTTGTTGAGAGGTTGACTTTGTTGACTTGTTGACTTTGTTGACCGGTTGACTAGGTTGGACTAGTTGACCATCATGATGACAATGGCTATCATTTCATGGCAAAGACTTTTTACTTGCTTGTTTCTCTTGTGAGAAATGAGTGCATGAAATGATATGGCTATTGTAGCTTAAACCATTTACACAACACTTGATTACTATTTTGTGATGATGGTTTTGGATTATGAGAGCCAAGAGAGAAAAGTCTTCTATCATTTCTATCATTCTCATTCTCTCTCTTGTTCTTGAGCTCTCATCTCCTTCCTCTTGCTCTCCCTCTCTTTAGTCTATGGTTCACTTGTCTCATGTGTTGAGAAGCAAGAACCATAGAAGAAAATCCCAACACACTCTTCTCTACTCACTCTAGTTCACAAGGTTTGGCAAACCAAGTGAACTAGTTTCTTCAAAGATCGAAGAATAAGCCAAAGGTAGAAGCTTTCAGGTGGATCTATCTTCGGCGCAAGGAGACGACGAGGTGAAACCGATCCGGACCACCATCGAGGCTTGAAGACGAAGGAGTTCAAGAAAGAAAGGTATAACCCCCTAACCGAGTAGTTAACAACTCCTAGTTAGGTTGTTAGTTAGATGTTTAACAACCCGGTTTTGAGTCCATGTTACCACCTCTAGAAAAATTGTTTTTCACCAAATTCCGCATGCCCGAAAGTACCGGGAGAGGTAGCATGGACTTACAGCCTCTGCAGTTAATTGCGCTACCACATCGCGGTAACAACTTTCTCCTTCTCCAGATGGTCACTTCGTGTCGTGGGTGTTTATTTTGTTTGTGGTTGCCCGTGGATTGTATACGGAGACTAATTTACGTTGTCGCCCGTAGGGCGTGGATTAGTCCAAATCCGTATCTTCTTATATTTGGGTTTTGGTTTGGGTTTAAGGATACGTAAGTCTTATTTGAGACTAAGATCAACTTAAACGTTTGTTAAGGATACGTTAGTCTAATTTCCAGACTAAGATCAACTTAACGGGATCGTTTAGATCCAACAAGCGAGAGCATTTGGGCTCAATTGTTTAGTTTAGGAACATTGCGGTCGATTTCCAGTTTAAGGACATGGTGGTCCAATACAAGTTTAAGGACGTAGTGGTCCAATACCGGTTTAAGGACATAGTGGTCCAAGTTAAGGACATCATAGTCCGTGAAATGTATGGCTGTCGGGACCCATCACCTTTCTGAAGACGTTGAAGGATTACAACGACAAATATCAGAGGAGTTCAGAGATGTACCCTTGAACCAAAGTTAATTGGGTGATCTATAGTCCAATTTGGAACTAAGATCAATTAATTAGATAATGAGCATATTGGCTCAGTTAAATCTGAATTGAGGACTTATGGCCAATTTGGGCTAAGTCTAATTACGTTTGAAATGTTGGCCCCTTTTGGGACCATTAAACATTTGTCTGGGTTCAGCCCCTCATTATTTAGCAACGCTAAACAAGAGTTTGAGAATTCTGACAACATTTTGTCTTTGGCTAAGCACTGACCATTCATCATGGCTCTGGGATTTTATTTTTGAATGTCATATGAAATGATCAAGTTTGGAAGAATATAGTTGGGATTCAACCAAAGGAGGGATCTTGTCTCAGGAAAGCTTAGCTGATTTGGGCTAGGGCTGATTTGAAAATAATGTTAAACACTAGCACATATCTGGGGGTCACGTGTTCCCACGTGATGCATTTACAGTAGTGTTAAACACTGGAGACAAAATGTTCAAAATAGTGTTAAACACTAGAAAGGAAGGGGTCACGTGAGGCGCCTGAGATGGGGCCAGACCTTCTTTTTCCTCGTTCTGCAATTAAGTGTTAAACACTTTTTATATTTTTATTTTGAGCATCACGTGTTGGCACGTGATGGTCATCTGTGCGCTGATCATTAAAGCGTTTGCTAAGGGGTCACGTGGTAACACGTAAGAGCGCCCAAAGCTTGGATTTCCTTTGCTTTTTCTTTCTGCGTTTTGGGAGTCACGTGGGAGCACGTGAGGCATTGCCTCAAAGCTTCTTTTCCTTCTCATTTTTGGAGATCTTTTCGGGGGTCACGTGGGGCCACGTGACCTTAGTTCTTTGTAGGTATGAAGATCTGTTAATTCTCTTTACCTTTAAGAATTAAATTCTCTGTAGGGTTAAACCCTAATTTTGTTTTGGAGGAATTAAATTCCTATACATGTAAAAGAATTAAATTCTTACATAAGGTTAAACCCTAGTTCTGTCTTGGAGGAATTAAATTCCTATGATTTTGGGAGAATTGAATTCTCAGATAAGGTTTTAAACCCTAGTTTCATCATGAAGGAATTAAATTCCTGTGAGTTTGGGAGAATTAAATTCTCATGTAGGGTTAAACCCTAATTTTGTTTTGGGAGAATTAAATTCTCTAAACTCAATTCCCCCTCTAAGTTTTGGACCATGCCCCGATGAGAATTAAATTCTCAACTTATGGGGAGATGTGCTCTTTGCAGATCTTCAACCAGGGAAAGAACTAAGTTCTTTTTTGTAGAAGAGTTAAACTCTTAGATTGAGAATTAAATTCTCTTTATTGAAGTTTTGATCCCCTTTCTTTTCTCACCTAGGGTTTTCTTTGTTGAGAATTAAATTCTCCTTTCTTTTCTCTCTTGAGAATTAAATTCTCCTCTTTCTGTTCTTCTCTCCATTGTTGTTATCTCCCAAAAAAGTAGATCCCTTCTCTTTTCTTCTTGGCTCCTATTTATAGGAGAAAGAAAAGAATCAATTTGTTTAGTAAATCTTTAATTGAAAGATTTGTTTGTTTTCATAATTAATATGATCCTTTAGATCATTCAGTGAATTTTATTCATCGTTGGATTTTAAATCCAAAGATATTTTGTTTGTTATTTTCGGTGAGATTTAGGAGAAATCTTTCCTTGTCTAAGATTTTTCCATAAATTGGTGATTTTTAATCACCCTTGGATTTTTAATCCAACGGTCCCCACAATCATTTTCCATTTGGAAAGATTTAGAAGCTTTTAGAATTTAATTCTATTAACAGTAAGGCTTTCGAAACCAGTCACGTGCTGACACGTGACCCTTGGTCACGTGTGAGCACGTAACCCCAATTGAGTCCTTTTCTCAGCGTTTATTTATGCTTCAGTTTTAACTATCACGTATCAACATGTGACCATTGGTCACGTGTGAGCACGTGATACCTCATTGAGGTATTTCCTTTAGCCATTTGTTTTTATTTTTGTTTTAACTATCACATGTCAACACGTGACCATTGGTCACGTGTGAGCACGTGACCCCCAATTGGGTCCTTCTTCAGCCGTTTGTTTTTATTTCTGTTTTAACTATCACGTGTCAACACGTGACCATTGATCACGTGCGAGCACGTGATACCTCATTGAAGTAATTCCTGATTTTTAATCAGGGAACAATGCATAGCATATTTGCTCATAACTTTTGACCCCGGATAAATTATGAAGCCCATAATATATCAAATCGAAGAGTTTTTCGAGATGCTTCCAATATCATCAGAATTTAGCTATTTCTCTTTCGGGAGTTTATCAAAATACAGGCCGAAAGATACTGGTTCGCATTTTCTTAAGCGTATCGCTGCCATTTGATACCTTGGGTTCTTTTGCGCAGAAATTTTTGACGGGAACAAATACCCCCCACTACTTTGCCCACGTAAGTATGTACATGGATGAAGTAGTGCAGAGTTATGCATGGCGTATGACCAGTTTCGGGTTGGTATATAACTTTCAGAATCTTGATCTGAGAAGATAACGAGCGGACACAAGCGTCGTCATTTATCATTGACTCAAATCTCAACTCTTAAAAGATATAGTTCCAAACCCTCAGCCCCATGAGCCGCACCCTTATATTTCTTTATGTCTTACTCTGGTGTGAAGGAGTTTATATGCTCATGAGTAACTTCTCCATTTCAGTGGCATGCAGCTTTGGCAAGTGTGGCCCATAGATGGTAGATAACCGTTCATCTTGAACTCTTTATAAGGTAATGATGGCTTAGGAGACAGGTTTAGGATCTGCCACCTAAGACTTTTCAACTTTATGAGCCGTGAGGGTCTCATAAAGAATTTTCTCCCTACAGGTCGAGAGGATCCCATAGGTGTATTTTCTCCTTAGGAGTCGTAAGGACTCCTAAGTGTGTTTTCTCTTGAGAGTCGTAAGGATCTCACAAGAGAATTTTCCCCCTTACAAGTCGAGAGGACTCGTAAGTGGTTGTTTCCTTCCTTGTCGAGGTTCGACTTTGGAGAGTGCGGCCCGTGAATAGTATGCAAGAGTCCATTTTGGACTGACTTGCAGGACCCCAGTGCTTAGAAAACAGGTTTTTTTAATCCCCACTGCCTAAGGCTTTTTCCTACGAGTCGAAATAAATCGAGAAGTTCTCGCAAGAATGCCCTAACGTCATAGTTAACCTCTGTTCTTTACGACAAAGGTCCGTTAGGGTCTGTGGTACTAGGGTTTTGCCCATCGTACCGTCGCGCTGGCTGATATATTCCTCGATAGGCAATTTTGCTCTTCGAGTAGCCTTGCGACTGTCGTGTCTCTGATCCCTTCGGGGGCTGGACAAGACGTCTTCAAGCAATCTTCTTAGGCAGTTTGACCTTCAGAAGAGCAAGCGTTAGGAATTTTGTCGTGCCGCTTTTTACTTGAGGTTAGGCTCATTTTGGAGAGCCCCGATGAGTCATAACCACTCCGCGCTGGTGTGGGATGATCTCCGATACTATTTCAGGTTTTATATGAGTTGCCGTCAAGACCCTGAAGCTAGGAATTTGGCCTTTGCTTCGTTTGCTGGCATCGCGTCTGCTGTATCGAGACGAATGGCACGGTTGTCTCTAGGTTGTTGATGAACCATCGAGGTTTGGAACTACGGATTTTGCCGTGGCTCCGTTGTTTGATTATCGCGTCTGAATCCTGCTGGAGGGAGAACGTTGTGGTGACATCTCATCTGCTGTATCGAGACGAACGCGAGGTGGTGACCACTCCATGTGGGATGATCTCCGGTAGTCTTTCAGGTTTTATATGAGTTACCGTCAAGACCCTGAAGCTAGGAATTTGGCCTTCGCTTCGTTTGCTTTGGCGTGTCCGGATCCTGTTGGAGGAAGGACGCTGTTGTGACATCTCGTCTGCTATATCGAGACGAACGTCGAGGTGGTGACCACTCCGCGCTGGTGTGGGATGATCTCCGATTGTCTTTCAGGTTTTATATGAGTTACCGTCAAGACTCTGAAGCTAGGAATTTGGCCTTCGCTTCGTTTGCTTTGGCGTGTCCGAATCCTGTTGTAGGAAGGACGCCATAGTGACATCTCGTCTACTGTATCGAGACGAACGTCGAGGTGGTGACCACTCCGCGCTGATGTGGGATGATCTCCGATAGTCTTTCAGGTTTTATATGAGTTACCGTCAAGACCCTGAAGCTAAGAATTTGGCTTTCGCTTCATTTGCTCGCACTGCGTATGCTGTATCGAGAGGAATGTCGTGGTGGAGCTGGAATTTTGCCGTCACTCCGCTTTGTTTCAACCATGGGGTCTTTCGCTGACGTTGCATCTGCATCGTGCTGGATTGCGAGCGAACGCCGTTGTTAATATTGCGTCTGCTGTAACGAGACGAATGCTGAGGTGGAGCTGGGATTTTGCCGTCACTCCGCTTTGTTTTGACCATGAGGTCTTTTATTGACGTTGCATCTGCATCCTGCTGGACTGCGAAGGAACGCCGTTGTTGACATCTCGTCTGCTGTATCGAGACGAATGCTGAGGTGGAGCTGGGATTTCGCCGTCACTCCGCTTTGTTTCGACCGTGAGGTCTTTTGTTGACGTTGCATCTGCATCCTGCTGGACTGCAAAGGAACGCCGTTGTTGACATCTCGTTTGCTGTATCGAGACGAATGCTGAGGTGGAGCTGAGATTTTGCCGTCGCTCCGCTTTGTTTCGACCATGGGGTCTTTTGCTGACGTTGCATCTGCGTCGTGCTGGATTGCGAGGGAACGCCGTTGTTGACATTGCGCTGCTGTAACGAGACGAATGCTGAGGTGGAGGTAGGATTTTGCCGTCACTCCGCTTTGTTTCGACCATGAGTTCTTTTGTTAACGTTGCATCTGCATCCTACTGGACTGCGAAGGAATGCCGTTGTTGACATCTCGTCTGCTGTATCGAGACGAATGCTGAGGTGGAGCTGGGATTTTACCGTCGCTCCGCTTTGTTTCGACCGTGAGGTCTTTTGTTGACGTTGCATCTGCATCCTGCTGGACTGCGGAGGAACGCCTTCGTTGACATCTCGTCTGCTGTATCGAGACGAATGCTGAGGTGGAGCTGGGATTTCGCCGTCACTCCGCTTTGTTTCGACCGTGAGGTCTTTTGTTGACGTTGCATCTGCATCCTGCTGGACTGCGAAGGAACGCCGTTGTTGACATCTCGTCTGCTGTATCGAGACGAATGCTGAGGTGGAACTGGGATTTTGCCGTCGCTCCGCTTTGTTTCGACCATGGGGTCTTTCGCTGACGTTGCATCTGCGTCGTGCTGGATTGCAATGGAACGCCGTTGTTGACATTGTTTCTGCTTTAACGAGACGAATGCTGAGGTGGAGGTGGGATTTTGCCGTCACTCCGCTTTGTTTCGACCATGAGGTCTTTTGTTGACGTTGCATCTGCATCCTGCTGGACTGCGAAGGAATGCCGTTGTTGACATCTCGTCTGCTGTATCGAGACGAATGCTGAGGTGGAGCTGGGATTTTTCCGTCGCTCCACTTTGTTTCGACCGTGAGGTCTTTTGTTGACGTTGCATCTGCATCCTGCTGGACTGCGGAGGAACGCCGTCGTTGACATCTCGTCTGCTGTATCGAGACGAATGCTGAGATGGTCTCTAGGTTGTCTGTGAACCATCGAGATTTGGAACTAGGGACTATGTCGTGGCTCCGTTTGATAGTGTAACATCTGTGTCCTACTGGAATGAGGAGGCCCACCGTTGTTGGTCTTCAGGCTGTAGATGTGGCCATTGAGATTTGGAACTAGGGACTTTGCCATGGTTCCGTTTCGTTGCGACTCTGAGGTCAATTGTTGATGTCACGTCTGCATCTGGTTGGAGTGAGGAGAAAGGCCGTTGGTGATCTCTAAGTTGTCGATGTTTACGCCGAGAACCTGAAGCTAGGGATCTTCCTTTACTTCATTTGTTGACATTGTGTCTGCAATATTGCAACAAATGTCGAGATTGTCTCTAGGTAGTCTATGAACCGTCGAGATTTGGCTTCGCTTTCTGATGGAGCCTGTTGGGAAGGTATGGTTCCCTCTTTGTTTGTGCCCCTGGATTGTATATAGGTGTTCCCCTCCGAACGGCGGCCGGCGACGCGGGGGCGTCTGGGCCTAAGGTCCGGGGCAGATGCTATATGGTTTTATCCGTCCACCTCTCCGAAGATGCCAAGTTAATTTATGGCACCGTGTATCGGAGGTTTAGACAGATGCGGCCGATGTAGCAGACTTCGTCAGATTCCCCCTCACTTGAGGGGTTTTTGATTGTGGGGACGCTCTTCCCTGCAGGCGCAAGCCCCTGCAGTTAATTACGCTACCGCATCGCGGTAACCACTTTCTCCTTCTCCAGAATTTCACTTCGTGTCATGTATGTTTGTTTTGTTTGTGGTTGCCCGTGGATTGTATACGGAGACTGAGTAATGCCGTCGCCCGTAGGACGTGGATTAGTCCAAATCCGTATTTACTTAGATTTGGGTTTGGTGTTTTGGTTTAAGGATGCGTTAGCCGTATTTAAGGCTAAGATCAACTTAAACATTTGTTAAGGATACGTTAGTCCAGTTTGAGACTAAGATCAACTTAACGGGATCGTTTAGATCCGACAAAAGAGCGTTTGGGCTCTATTGTTCCAGTTTAGGGACATAGTGGTCCATTGCATGTATGGCCATCGGGACCCATCACCTCTCTGACGACGTTGAAGGATTACAACGACAGGTGTCAGAGGAGTTCAGAGATGTACCCTTGAACCAAAGTTGATTGGGGGATCTATAGTCCAATTTAGGACTAAAGTCTGTTTGAAGGTTTAACGATACGTTAGCCATATTTGAGGCTAAGATCAACTTAAGCGGGATCGTTTAGATCCGACAAAAGAGCATTTGGAGGCTCTATTATTCCAGGTTAAGGACGTAGTGGTCCATGTTCCAGTTTAGGGACATGGGGGTCTATATTCCAGTTTAGGGACATGGGGGTCCATAGGTAGTTTAGGGACATTGCGGTCCATAGGTAGTTTAAGGACATTAAGGTCCATTGGATATATGGCCGTCGGGACCCGTCACCTCTCTGACGATGTTGAGGGATTACAACGACATGTGTCAGAGGGGTTCAGAGATTTACCCTTGGACCAAGTGTAAATTGATTTAAAAGAGCAACTGTGCTCAGTCAATTTAATTTGAGGACTTACGGCCACGATTGGGCTAAGTCCAGTTGAGAGTATTCAACGTTTTATTTGCATTTGGCTTGTTAGGCCTTTACTGGGGCTCTGCCCCTGTTTAATAATGCATAGCATTTTCTCTGGCCTTTTAGGCCCAGAGCATTTTATTTTGGTCTGATAGACTTTTATTTGGGCTTTATCCCTTTTAATAGTGCATAGCACTTTGTTTGGTCTGGCAGGCCTTTCTTTATTGGGCTCTGCCCTTGATGATGCATTGCATTAATTAGTCTGACAGAGTGCCACGTGGCTTGTCAGGCGCTTTGCACTGATTGAGGAGCGCAAGGCGCAAGTCCATGGGGAGGTGACACGTGTCACGCTCAGGAGAGCGTAAGCGCAGTGCGCTGCGCCAGTGCGCTGCGTTGTTGCGCTACTGACATGTGGCGCGCTCTGGTGGGTTGCGCCAATTCATGAGAGCAGTGCTCTGTTTTAGAAGCGCATAGCGCAGATCATCATGGAGCTGACACGTGGCGCTCTCTGGTGGCTTGCGCCAACCCGAGAGTGCAACAGTGTGGATTTTTGCAAGTGCAGGGCACTGTTTTATTATTTGAGAATCTTTTAGATTCCAGAACCAATGGTTCATAAAAGAAGTGCAAAGCACTATTTGTTTTCTTGATCTAATTTAGATCGAAGAAAACAAGTTTCTCTTGTTTTTCTTATTTCAGGGAACCAGAGGTTCATAAAAAAGTGCAAAGCACTATTTTTATTTTCTTTTATTGAAGATCATTGATTTTATTCTTAGATCAATGATCTATTAGAAGAAGTCCTTCTATCTTAAAGGTTTTTTACCTTTTTTCTTCTTGAAATTCCTTCAGAGTTTTCTCTGTTTGAAGTTCTTGATTTTTTTTCACAAATGTTGATGCCTTTTAATTGAGGTCTAGGGGCCTTTATATAGTGCCCATAAATTAGTTAAATTTGTTAAAGAGATCTTTCTCTGAGTGATTTGGGGAATTTTCCCCACCGTTGGATCTTTGATCCAAGGGCTTCTGTTTTACAGAAGAAAATCTTCTTGTTTTAATAAGAATAGAAAGATTTCTTAGAATTTTAATTCTGTTTGGCGCAAATGCTCCAGAGCGTGACACGTGTCACGCAGCGCAGCTGCGCTTGCGCATCTGCGCTGACACGTGTCGTGCAGCGCACAGCGCATCTGTGCTGACACGTGTCGTGCAGCGCACAGCGCAGCGCAACTGCGCTGCCACGTGGCGCGCAGCACAGAGCGCAGCGCAGAGCGCAGCGCAACTGCGCTGCCACGTGGCGTGCAGCGTAGAGCGCAGGTCAGCTGAAGCGTTGCTTCTTTAATTAAAGTTTGAATTTTAAACAGAGCCTTGCTCTGATTGGGTGCGCTGCCTTGGGCGCTGCGCTCCCTGTGCTAACGTGTCTGATTTTGACACGTGGCGCTCTGCGCGCAGCGCAGGGGATCTGAAGCGTTGCTTCATTTATTCTCACTTTAATTTTCAAGACAGATTTTTGCTCTGATTGGAGGAGAACAGAAGCATTGCTTCTTTTCCCACCTTGGAATTTGAACAGAGCTTTGCTCTGATTAGGGTAAACAAATGCCCCCCCACCGTTGCACTTACGTGGCCTTAAATGTGAGCACAGCGGTGGCCGAATTCTAACCGTCGCGCCATCCTTTGGAAGTTGAAAGGGTATTTGATGCCTATAAATAGGACCTTTGGTCCCTTAGATGATTTTCATCTTCACAAGTTTACTTTCAGAACTCAGAGCCCTGCTCTCCTATTTAAACACTTTTAAAAGTTCAAACTTTAGAGAATTTTTAGGTAAAAATATTAATTTTGATTAAATTAAATCAATTTTAAAAGCCTTGCTCTCAATAGATCCCTGATCTAAAGAAGACCCGTTTAGGGTTTTACTTAGCAGAGTTTTGCTCTAAGGGAGTCTATAGAAGACTAAGGAGAGCCCTATTAGTGTTCCATTAATAGAGCTTTGCTCTCTAAAAGATCTTCCCTGTATTTTCTCATTTCATTAATGGAGCTTTGCTCCTCCCAAATCATATAGAAGAACTCTTAAGAATTCTTCATGGATCTTGGAGGTTAAAGATGGCATTTTATTCCTCAGTGCATTATATCATTTTGCTTAATCAGTCTTTCTGATAATTTTTGTTGATTTTCTTTTACAGAAACAATGAACGCCTACATGTACAATCTTGACGAGATCATCTCTTACGGGGACATCCGCCGACTTGGCCGTTCTCAAAATCGAGAGTTCACAAACGCGGAGTGTGCTGAAATCATGAGCCGCTTCGACGCATATAACGGTCCACTGCTTCCCCGACGTTCCTCCCTCCTGAAACTTATCGTGGGAGCCATCTGGGAAGCACTTCCCCTATTCTGTTCCGGTGTGCCGCTTAGGGCGTTGGATGCCGCTGAGGATAAGGTGCACTCGGTGTACCTTATGAACTTTATCTCGAAGAGACGGCGAGATAGTCTTGTCGATCTCTTGCATGAGGTCTTTCAACAGTCTGCCATACTCGCTGCTTATCGGAGGGTGGAAGACATCAGGGGGGACCCTGACGCTTGTGCTCGCGAAAGAAAGCACACCAGGATGGTCCGCGAGGCTTGGAAAGTCATAGATAGGGTCACTTTCGAGTTCCTCAACCCATGTCCTGGGTTCGAGGTTATACCTTTGTAAACATTTTCATAATGTTATTATCTATTTCTCCATGATTGTAAGGACCCCTTTTTATGATATGAATAGAAAATTTCCATTTCAGCTTGTCTTATTCCTTTTTCTGAATTTTCTGCACCTGCGTGAATGAGTATGTCTCGAATGTAAATCGGATGTTCTTACTGTCACTTCCTTCTTTCTTTTATTGTGCGTATGTTGTCTTAATAAACAGGGTCGATAGATAATAGAGAAAGCATCTAGATTTTCTCAAGAAATAGCGATGGCTTAGGCCGCAGGTTCAAATCTGCTGCCTAAGACTTTTCAACTCTATGAGCCGTAAGGGTCTCATAGAGACTTTTCTCCCTACGGATCGAGAGGATCTCGTAGGTGGATTTTCTCCTTAGGAATCGTAAGGATTCCTAAGTGTGTTTTCTCTTATAAGTCGTAAGGATCTCATAAGAGAATTTTTCCCTCTTATGAGTCGAGAGGACCCGTAAGCGGTTGCTTCCCTCCTTGTCGAGTTTCGAGTTTGGAGAGTGAGACCCGTGGATAGTGTGCAAGAGACCATTTTGGGCCAACTTGCAGGGTCCCAGTGCTTAAGAAACAGGCTCCTTTTATGCCTATTGCCTAAGGCTTTATCTCATGAGTCGAGCCGCATCGAAAATTTCTCGCAAAGACATCAATTTCTTCACAAGTTGAGACGAATCGAGCATTTCTCGCAAGAATATCTTAACGTCACAGTTAACCTCTGCTCTTTTCGACAGAAGTCCGTTAGGGTCTGTGGTACTTAGGGTTTTGACCGTCGTACCGTTGCATAAGCTGATATGTTCCTCGATAGGCAATCGTGCTGTTCGAGTAGCCCTGCGACTGTCGTGTCTCTGATCCCTTCGGGGGCTGGACAAGACGTCTTCAAGCAATCTTCCTAGGCAGTTTGACCGTCGGAAGAGCAAGCGTTAGGAATTTGCCATGCCGCTTTTTACTTGAGGTTAGGTTCATTTTGGTGAGCCCCGATGAGTCATAACCACTCCGCGCTGGTGTGGGATGATCTCCGATAGTCTTTCAGGTTTTATGTGAGTTGCCGTCAAGACCCTGAAGCTAGGAATTTGGCCTTTGCTTCGTTTTGCTGGCATCGCGTCTGCTGTATCGAGACGAATGTCGCGGTGGGAACTAGGGATTTTGCCATGGCTCCATTTGTTTGATTGTCGCGTCTGCACCCTGCTGGAGGAAGAACGCTGGAGTGACATCCCGTCTGCTGTATCGAGACGAATGTAGTAGTTGTCTCTAGGTTGCTGACGAACCGTCGAGGTTTGGAACTAGTGATTTTGCCGTGGCTCCATTTGTTTGATGATGTTGCATCTGCTGTGTCGAGACGAACGTTGGGATGACATCTCGTCTGCTGTATCGAGACGGACGTCGAGGTTGTCTCTAAGTTGCTGACGGACCGTCGAGGTTTGGAACTAGGGATTTTGCCGTGGCTCCATTTGTTTGATGATGTTGCGTCTGCTGTGTCGAGACGAACGTTGGGGTGACATCTCGTCTGCTGTATCGAGATGAACGTCGCGGTGGAGCTAGGATTTTGCCGTTACTCTGCCTTACTGATCATAGGGTCTTTTGTTGACGTTGCGTCTGCTGTGTCGAGACGGACATCGTAGTTGTCTCTAGGTTGCTGGTGAACCGTCGAGGTTTGGAACTACGGATTTTGCCATGGCTCCATTTGTTTGATGATGTTGCGTCTGCTGTGTCGAGACGAACGTTGGGGTGACATCTCGTCTGCTGTATCGAGACAAACATCGTAGTTGTCTCTAGGTTGCTGGTAAACCGTCGAGGTTTGGAACTATGTATTTTGTCGTGGCTCTACTTTGTTTCGACCGCAAGGTCTTTTGTTAGCGTTGTATCTGCATCTTGATGGACTGTGAAGGAACGCCTTTATTGACATCTCATCTGCTGTAACGAGACAAATGCTTAGATGGTCTCTAGGTTGTCTGTGAACCGTCGAGATTTGGCTTCGCTTTTTTATGGAGCCTGTTGGGAAGGTATGTTTCCCTCTTTGTTTGTGCCCCTGGATTGTATACAGGAATCGATGTGATCTAACCTGTAGGGCAAAAGTTTTATCATCATCATTTTTTTTGTTTTATTTCCGTGATGCTCTATTATTTTAGCTTTTATGTCGCGAAGGTCGCGATTGCCCAATCATTTCGGCTGTTTTTCGCGGTGCCCAATCATTTCGGCCATTTATTTTATTTTTACTCGCTGCTTTTTATTGCGAGTTGCCCAATCATTTCGGCCATTTATTTTATTCTTACTCGCTGCTTTTTATTACGAGTTGCCCAATCATTTCGGCTATTTTGCGTGCATACATTTTTACTTGCTGCTTTTTATTGCAAGTTGCCCTATCATTTCAGCTATTTCGTATGCATGTGCGGCCTATTGGCTTTTCACCGTAAACCTGCAATTAGACGTCGATTTTGGCATCAGCACCGCTACAACTTGGATATTGCCAGGAGCAAATCACCATTTGCCTTCGTCGGTGTCGAACAAAGGTGGCTTAGCGAACAGGGTTAAGGTCCCGCCGACTAAGACTTTTGACTTCATGAGCCGTAAGGGTCCCACAAAGGTATTTCTTCCTACAAGTCGTGAGGATCTTGTAGGTGTATTTTCTCCTTAGGAATCGTGAGGATTCCTAAGTGTTCGTTTCCTCTGTAAGTCGTAAGGATCCTACAGGAGGGTTTTCTCCTCATAAATCGAGAGGATTTACAAGGGTTGTTCACCATGCGAACATATCCCCAGTCACAGATGAGACTTGGTTAGGGAAATGCTTATTCGCGCCCGTGGATTGTATACAAGGGTCAGTATTGGACCACTTGTAGGGCAATATCGGAAGTTGTGGGGGTTGCTTAAGCACAGGTTTAGGTCTCTGTAACTTAAGACTTTCAACTTTTATGAGTCGTGAGGGTCCCATAAGAGAGTTCTCCTTACGAGTCGTGAGGATCTCGCAAGTGTATTTTCTCCTTAGGAATCGTGGGGATCCCTAAGTGTGTTACTCCCTTGTGAGTCGTAAGGATCTCACGCGGGTGGTTTCTCCTTACAAGGTCGAGAGGATCTTGTAAGTGTCCTTTAACGAGATTACGCCCTTTCGGGTTTTCACAAACACTCGCCGGTAGTCCTGCTGTTTTTACTCACAGAGCCCTTTCGGGTTTTCATCCGTGCCCTTTTTGCTTATGGACCTACCCCCTTTTTTTATTATTTTTTTTTATTTTATATATTTTTTACGAGGTCGCGCCCTTTCGGGTTTTCACGAACACTCGCCGGTAGCCCTGCTGTTTTTACTCACGGAGCCCTTTCGGGTTTTCATCCGTGCCCTTTTTACTTATGGACCTACCCCTTTTTTTTATATGTTTTTTTTATATCTTGTCAGCCTAAAAGATGCTGCGGTAGTAGTTTAAAGGCGTTTCGGTCGTTTGCAAGTTTTAGGACATTGCGGTCCATCATTAGTTTAAGGACGTTTCGGTCTGTTGTCGCCGTATTTGAGGCGAATATCTAGTTTATTGACTTTTCGGTCTATGAGGCTTTCTCTATGACTGAGCATGATGCCCCCGGCGTATCCATCTTTCTCGGAGCGTGTGGTTTTGGCGGGATCACCTTCCAGTTTTCGGAGATGACGAACTTGCCCTGTTGGTATTGATCTTCAACCCAGTTTTTGAAGACGTAACAATCCTCGATCAGATGACCTACCGTTTGATGGTAAGGGCAATAATTAGGATTATTAACATCGCCTGGCCATAACGGACGTTTTGGACTCGGCAGATTGATGAGTCTGTCGCACACTGCCAGTTCTAACAGTCCCCTTATTTTATCTTGCGGAAACGAGTAAGGACGTTTCAACTTTTCCTGGAGGGGTTGCCGCTTGTTGCTTTGGCGAGCAACCGGTCTAGGGTCACTTGATTGTTGTTGAGCGCTGGCAACGAAGGCCGTTTTTCCTTTTCCTTTATCCTTTTTGTTCTCTCCGTTGTTTGCGGAGCTGAGATTTTTTCCGAGTAGCGTGCGATTGCACGGCTGAACGTTCTCGCAGCTCCTCAATTCCTTTATTTTTGAACTAGATTCCCCGAGAGAAGGGTTGGGGGTAGCTTCTTCGTCAGAGTCGCTTCCAAAGGTGATAATTTATGATCCCTTGGAGTCGGCTATATGACAATTGTCGGTGGCTCTTTTGCGCTCATCTATCGCATTTTTTCGGCGTCTACGAGCTTCACATTTTGCCCTGTCAAAGTGTTGCTTTTGAGCGACATACCCTTGCCACCAACAGTTAAAGGATTCGCAGTCTTCGGTAGGATGTATGATCTTCTGATGATATAAACAGAAGTTATGGTGTATCTCTACCTCAGCGAGAGTATTTTCTTCAGAGGGCGGTAGCTTCATTCCTACTGATAGAGCTTTGGCGAACCTTTTCCTCGTCTTGAATTTGTTTTTACCTGCAGTGTATGGCTTTTGATTTGACGGGAATGCCTTGGCTCTTTCTAGTATGGCCATTTCACGCTCTTGATTGGCTTTTGCTTTCAGACGAATTTCATTTAGGAAGACATCGATCAACTCGTCTGATGGCTGTAGAGTCTCCGGCTCAGGGTTCGCCATTGGTTTCTCGGTGCAAGAAGCCTCTTCATCATCTGCTAGTGAATGAGAAATCACATGACAAGTCGCTACGTAGTCTTCGGATTCATCTGATGAGTTTTCTCCATCATTTTCATCTTCGACGATAGAACAAGCTGCACCCATTGTATCCGTTTTCTTTGGAGTATGCGGCTGTGGCGGGTTTACCTTCCAATTTTCAGACAGCGCGAATTTGCCTTGTAGGTACTGATCCTCGATCCATCCCTTAAAGACGAAACAATCCTCGATCGGGTGACTTACCGTTTGGTAGTAAGAGCAATAATTGGGATTATTAAGATCGTCTGGCTGTGACAGACGCTTTGGACTCGGCAGATTGATGAGTCTGTTGCGCACTGCCAGCTCGAACAGTCTTTTCGTTTTATTCTGAGGAAACGAGTAAGGACGTCCTAGCCTCTCTTCGAGGGATGGGCGTGGACGCACGTTGTTTTGGCGAACGACCGGCTTTCAGTTGTTCGACTGTTGCTGAGCATTGGCGACGACAATCGCTTTCCCTTTTCCTTTCTCATTTCGGGAATCTGGTTTTGGAGGAGATGGTCCATGGCCCATCTGGTCCATTTTGGCTAATTTGTCGATCAAGGCCTGGAAGGTGGTCGGCCTGAAGAACATCATGAATTGCGAGATGGTCACCTGCGGATTGAGAGTGCCTACAAACATGCCTACCGCAGGTTCCTCTTCTATGTATTGTTCGCATTTCGACCACAGGTTTCGCCATCGTGTTGCGTATTGGACCCACGTTTTGCCTGGCCTTATTCTGGCATTTATTAGTGCTGTTATCGGGGTGCGTTCACTAGCACTCGCGAATCTTTGTGTGAACAGTAGCTCCATCTCTGCAAATGTTTTGACAGAGTCGTTAGGTAGTTCTGAATACCATTCAAAGGCTGTTTCTGCTAAGCTGCCGACGAATTGGCGAAGCAACAATTTGTCGTCGCCTCCAGTGTTGCCGTATAAGGCCCTGAATTGAGCGACATGTTGATGAGGATTCCCTGTCCCTTTATATACATGGAATTTAGGGATAGTATATCCCGGCGGGTAACTGATTTGGTCATACCAGCCCGGATAGGGTAGTCCAGTTCTAACAGTTTGCCCAGCTGCTTCACTCGCCTGATGAGCTCGTATTTGCTGAGCTATATAGTCACCAAGCGCGGCCTTGGAAATGGTTTCTTCCTTGGCTGCTGAAAGAGCAAGAGGAGGATCAGATGTTTCCCCTCCGTCATTTCCGACAATGACTGGAGGGTCTTCAGCTGGAGGGTCCGGCTGTAACATCATCCCTACCATGTCTTGGAAGAGGAGTGCCATTTGTTTTATGTTAGCCGCTTGTTCTGCGGCTTCTGTGTCCTTCTTTTTGAGGATTCTACGTAAGAAGTCAGCATCAGTCTCTTGTTCATGACGCTGTTCTGATGATACTTCCGAACTTTCTTTTGGTTCGGTAAGTGCAGCCATCACAGTCATCATTTCCTGAAGCTTATGTTGCTGCTCCTGGGCTTTCGTCACAGATCGGGTGAGCGGTGGGTGACCCGTCGAAGCACGGCTTTCCTCCTTTCCGGAAGCCATATAAACGGTGTGCACCACCATGCCCCCAGACTTGGGGCGTTTGTGTCTAGTGTCTTTGTGATTTGCCAAAGACATAGGGGCTTTTTGCGGCCTCCTTTTTTGAGTGATTGGAGTTGAGGGGGCCGTTGTAGTGGGCACCCAAGTAGCTTTTGCTTTTTGTGTCTTGACAGAGTAATCCTTCTCCTGCCACACCTTCATCTTTTCTTGTCGGCGGATATAGTTTTTATCAATTACCGACTTTTGAACCTGTCGCCAGACCTTGTAAATTTTAGAGGACAGCCGTTGAGAGGGCTGCTCTAGTTTCTTCTCTGGAGTATTCTCCACAGGTGAAGGAGTTCGTTTCAACATCGCAGTAGGAGAGTTTTTGCGCACCGTATTCAGCAATTCAAAGCTGTTCCTGGTTGGAACAGCAGCATCGATCCCCACCATCGGAGCTGGTGTAGTAAATCCAGAGGGGGAGTTGCCCCCAGCCTTTCTTACTCGACGCCAGTGGCGACGTCGAGCGTGTCTTGCGGATGGAGTCACCTCCGTTGTTGGATAAGCTTCTTTATGCCCCCTGCTCTGGGTAGGGGAAGCAGCTTTGAGGACTTCGCCTGGAGCAGCAACCGGAATGGCCAACCTTGTAAAAACTGACTTTTCGGAAGGAGAAGCCTTTCCAATGATTTCGTCCGTTTGCGTCGGTATGGCTATCCGCTTTGGGATGGGAGCTTCGGGTATCGCAGGTTTGCGGACGTTCTGGCCCAGTCTATTGAAAACTGAGGTATTGAAACTGGACGACCTGTTGAGAGGGGTCGCGGCAGTGGTAAGTCGATCAAAGACTGGCTTCTTTGGAGCTTCTTGCGATGTCATTGGGGCATTGAAGCTCATCGGTGGGAGCATGGTCCCGAAGAATAGTCCAGTGGTGGCTTGAGTTACTTGCTCCACTGGAATCTTGTAAAGGGAGGCCGCTTGGGGCCCATAAGTCACTCCTCCAGCAGGGACGGAGCGAAAGTTGCAGTTGCAGGTAGTGCAGCTTGAAGCCATTGATCTTCTGTTTCCTGGACGGAGAAAGACACCAAATCTAAGTACCTTGAATCCATAGGCAACCACAGCAAACCGCGATTTGCTCGCGAACACGACGCACGAAGTGTGGAGTGGAAAGAGGAAAAGGTCCCACCGGGCGTGCCAGAATCTGTTCCCCTCCGAACGGTGGCCGGCGACGAGGGGGCGTCTGGGCCTGAGGTCCGGGGCAGATGCTATATGGTTTTATCCGTCCACCTCTCCGAAGATGCCAAGTTAATTTATGGCACCGTGTATCGGAGGTTTAGACGGATGCGGCCGATGTAGCAGACTTCGTCAGATTCCCCCTTGCTTGAGAGGTTTTTGATTGTGGGGACGCTCTTCCCTGCAGGCGCAAGCCCCTGCAGTTAATTACGCTACCGCATCGCGGTAACCACTGTCTCCTTCTCCAGAATTTCACTTCGTGTCATGTATGTTTGTTTTGTTTGTGGTTGCCCGTGGATTGTATACGGAGACTGAGTAATGCCGTCGCCCGTAGGACGTGGATTAGTCCAAATCCGTATTTACTTAGATTTGGGTTTGGTGTTTTGGTTTAAGGATGCGTTAGCCGTATTTAAGGCTAAGATCAACTTAAACATTTGTTAAGGATACGTTAGTCCAGTTTGAGACTAAGATCAACTTAACGGGATCGTTTAGATCCGACAAAAGAGCGTTTGGGCTCTATTGTTCCAGTTTAGGGACATAGTGGTCCATTGCATGTATGGCCGTCGGGACCCATCACCTCTCTGACGACGTTGAAGGATTACAACGACAGATGTCAGAGGAGTTCAGAGATGTACCCTTGAACCAAAGTTGATTGGGGGATCTATAGTCCAATTTGGGACTAAAGTCTGTTTGAAGGTTTAAGGATACGTTAGCCATATTTGAGGCTAAGATCAACTTAAGCAGGATCGTTTAGATCCGACAAAAGAGCATTTGGAGACTATATTATTCCAGTTTAAGGGCGTAGTGGTCCATGTTCCAGTTTAGGGACATGGGGGTCCATATTCCAGTTTAGGGACGTGGTGGTCCATAGGTAGTTTAAGGACATTGCGGTCCATAGGTAGTTTAAGGACATTACGGTCCATTGGATATATGGCCGTCGGGACCCATCACCTCTCTGACGACGTTGAGGGATTACAACGACATGTGTCAGAGGGGTTCAGAGATGTACCCTTGGACCAAGTGTAAATTGATTTAAAAGAGCAACTGTGCTCAGTCAATTTAATTTGAGGACTTACGGCCACGATTAGGCTAAGTCCAGTTGAGAATATTCAACGTTTTATTTGCATTTGGCTTGTTAGGCTCTTACTGGGGCTCTGCCCCTGTTTAATAATGCATAGCATTTTCTCTGGCCTTTTAGGCCTAGAGCATTTTATTTTGGTCTGATAGACTTTTATTTGGGCTTTATCCCTTTTAATAGTGCATAGCACTTTGTTTGGTCTGACAGGCCTTTCTTTATTGGGCTCTGCCCTTGATGATGCATTGCATTAATTAGTCTGACAGAGTGCCACGTGGCTTGTCAGGCGCTTTGCGCTGATTGAGGAGCGCAAGGCGCAAGTCCATGGGGAGGTGACACGTGTCACGCTCAGGAGAGCGTAAGCGCAGTGCGCTGCGCTGTTGCGCTGCTGACACGTGGCGCGCTCTGGTGGGTTGCGCCAATTCATGATAGCAGTGCTCTGTTTTAGAAGCGCATAGCGCAGATCATCATGGAGCTGACACGTGGCGCTCTCTGGTGGCTTGTGCCAACCCGAAAGCGCAACAGTGTCGATTTTTGCAAGTGCAGGGTACTGTTTTATTATTTGAGAATCTTTTAGATTCCAGAACCAATGGTTCATAAAAGAAGTGCAAAGCACTATTTGTTTTCTTGATCTAATTTAGATCAAAGAAAACAAGTTTCTCTTGTTTTTCTTATTTCAGGGAACCAGAGATTCATAAAAAAGTGCAAAGCACTATTTTTATTTTCTTTTATTGAAGATCATTGATCTTATTCTTATATCAATGATCTATTAGAAGAAGTCCTTCTATCTTAAAGGTTTTTTACCTTTTTTCTTCTTGAAATTCCTTCAGAGTTCTCTCTGTTTGAAGTTCTTGATTTTTTTTCACAAATGTTGATGCCTTTGAATCGAGGTCTAGGGGCCTTTATATAGTGCCCATAAATTAGTTAAATTTGTTAAAGAGATCTTTCTTTGAGTGATTTGGGGAATTTTCCCCACCGTTGGATCTTTGATCCAAGGGTTTCTGTTTTACAGAAGAAAATCTTCTTGTTTTAACAAGAACAGAAAGATTTCTTAGAATTTTAATTCTGTTTGGCGCAAATGCTCCAGAGCGTGACACGTGTCACGCAGCGTAGCTGCGCTTGCGCATCTGCGCTGACACGTGTCGTGCAGCGCACAGCGCAGCGCAGGTGCGCTTGCGCAACTGCACTAACACGTGTCGCGCAGCGCAACTGCGCTGCCGCGCGGCGCAGAGCGCAGCGCAACTGTGCTAGCGCAACTGTGCTAGCGCAACTGCGCTGCCACGTGGCGTGCCGCGCAACTGCGCTGCCACGTGGCGTGCAGCGCAGAGCGCAGGCAAGCTGAAGCGTTGCTTCTTTAATTAAAGTTTGAATTTTAAACAGAGCCTTGCTCTGATTGGGTGCGCTGCCTTAGGCACTGCGCTCCCTGCGCTAACGTGTCTGATTTTGACACGTGGCGCTCTGCGCGCAGCGCAGGGGATCTGAAGCGTTGCTTCATTTATTCTCACTTTAATTTTCAAGACAGAGCTTTGCTCTGATTGGAGGAGAACAGAAGCATTGCTTCTTTTCCCACCTTGGAATTTGAACAGAGCTTTGCTCTGATTGGGGTAAACAACAGGGATCGATGTGATCTCACCTGTAGGGCAAAAAGTTTCATTCTTTCATCATTTTTTTATTCTTTCCGCGATGCTCTATCATTTCAGCTTTTTATATCGCGAAAGTCGCGATTGCCCAATCATTTCGGCTATTTTTCGCGGTGCCCAATCATTTCGGCTATTTTTCTTTTTACTCGCTGCTTTTTATTGCGAGTTGACCAATCATTTCGGCTGTTTTTGTATGCATACATTTTTACTTGCTGATTTTGTTGCAAGTTGCCCCATCATTTCGGCTATTTCATATGCATTTTTTTGGCTCGCTGATTTTTTCTCGCGAGTAGGGGATTTGGGATCTGATCCCAATCTTGGCATCAGCATCGCTGCGACTGGAATATTGCCAGGAGCGAATCATCGTTTGCCGTAAAAGGACTTGGAATTTGATACCGTTTTAGGCATCAGCATCGCTACCACTGGGATATTACCAGGTGCGAATCATCATTTGCCTCTATCGATGTTGAACAAAGGTGGCTTAGCAAACAGGGTTAGGATCCTGTCAACTAAAGCTTTCGATTTCATAAGCCGTAAGGGTCTCATAAAGGTATTTCTCCCTACGAGTCGTGAGGATCTCGTAAGTGCATTTTCTTCTTAGGAATCGTGAGGATTCCTAAGTGCATGTTCTCCTATAAGTCGTAAGGATCTTACAGGAGTGTTTTCTCCTTATAAGTCAAGAGGGCTTACATGGGTTGTTCACCGTTCGAACATATCCCTAGTCACGGATGGGACTTTGTTAGGGAAATGTTTATTCGCGCCCGTGGATTGTATACAAGGGTCAGTACTGAGCCACTTGTAGGGAAATATCGAAGGTTGTGGGGGTTGCTTAAGAACAGGTTCAGGTCTCTGTAAATTAAGACTTTCAAATCTTATGAGCCGTGAGGGTCCCATAAGAGAGTTCTCCTTACGAGTCGTGAGGATATCGTAAGTGTATTTTCTCCATAGGAATCGTAAGGATCCCTAAGTATGTTGCTCCCTTGTGAGTCGTAAGGATCTCACGCGGGTGGTTTCTCCTTACAAGGTCGAGAGGACCTTGTAAGTGTCTTTTAACGAGGCTGCGCCCTTTTGGGTTTTCACAAACACTCACCGGTAGCCCTGCTGTTTTTACTCACAGAGCCCTTTCGGGTTTTCATCCGTGCCCATTTTGCTTATGGACATACCGTTTTTTTTTTTTTTTTACTCTTTTTTTTTCTAACGAGGTTGCGCCCTTTCGGGTTTTCACAAACTCGCTGTTAGCCCTGCTGTTTTTACTCACGGAGCCCTTTCGGGTTTTCATCCGTGCCCATTTTGCTTATGGACATACCTTTTTTTTTACCACGCCAGCCTGAAGATGTCGCGGGTTGGTAGTAGTTTAACGACGTTTCGGTCATCAGCCAGTTTTAGGACATAGTGTTCCATCGTTAGTTTAATGACGTTTCGGTCTACAGCCAGTTTTAGGACATAGTGGTCCATCGTTAGTTTAACGACGTTTCGGTCTACGGACATAGTGGTCCATCATTAGTTTAACGACGTTTCGGTCTATCGTTGCCATTTTTGAGGCGAGTTTCTAGTTTACGGACTTTTTGGTCCATGGGGCTTTCTCTATGAAAGAGCACGATGCCCCCGGCATGTCCATCTTTTTCGGAGCATGTGGTTGTGATGGGTTCACCTTCCATTTTTCGGGCAGGGCGAACTTGCCCTGTTGGTATTGATCTTCAACCTAGTTTTTGAAGACGTAGCAATTTTCGAGTGGGTGACCCATTACTCTGTGGTAGGGACAATAGTTAGGATTGTTAACGTCACCTGGCTGCAACGGACATTTTGGATCTGGCAGAGTGATGAGCCCGCTGCGCATTGCTAGCTTGAACAATCTCTTTGTTTTATCTTGAGGAAACGAGTAAGGATGTCCTAGCCTCTCCTCGAGGGATATGCGTGGACGCGTATTGTTTTGACGAACAACCGGTCTAGGGCCACTCGATTGTTGTTGAGTGTTGGCGACGAAGGTCGTTTTTTCCCTTTCCTTTATCCTTTTTGTTCGCTTTGTTGTTTGTGGGTCCTTGTTACAGATCGCGTAAGCGGTCGATCACCTGTGGAGATATGGCTGTCCTCTTTTCCGGACGCCATATAGACAGTATGGACCACCATGCCCCCAGACTTGGGGCGTTTAGATTCAGTGTCTTTGTGATTTGCCAAAGACGCAGGGATCTTCTCCAACCCCCTTCTTTTGTGAGCGGTCGAAGTTGAGGGAGCCGTTGTAGTGGGCATCCAAGTAGCTGTTGTTTTTTCTGGCTTGACGGGGTAGTCCTTCTCCTGCCGAACCTTCATCTTTTTCTGTCGGCGGAGATAGTCTTGATCCATTATGAAGTCTTGGACTTGGCGCCAGACCTTGTAAATTTCAGAGGATAGCCGTTGAGGAGGCTGCTCCGGCTTCTTCTCTGTAGCATTCTTCACAGATGAAGGAATTCTCTTTAGCACTGCAGCAGGAGAGTTTCTGCGCACCTTGTTGAGCAGTTCAAAGCTGTTCTCGGTTGGAACAGCAGGATTGATCCCCACCATTGGAGCTGGCGGAGTTATCCCAGAGGGGGAGTTGCCCTCAGCCTTCCTTACTCGGCGCCAGTGGCATATCCCTAGTAGGAGGAGTGTTGTCTCCTGAGGGTTTTCAGCGGATTACACTCACAAAATCTTACAATAAAAGAGAGATGGTGAGAGTTATATAAAGACAAGAACTATAAAAGAAAGAACTTGAAAATAAGAGTTTTCAACTATACCAGCTTTTCAGTTGCTATGAGCCCTATCTTAATGGTCATGAAAAAATGTTAGAAATCACATTATCCCTCAATAAAACATTGCCTTTAGTTTTCATTCCTACCTTTCTTCCAAACATTGATCATATACCCCTACGTGTGTGAACTGGACATCCCTACACTCAGAGAATTCAATTCAAGCAAGCATACTCTTGTCCATCTACCTTAGTACTTTTTAATAGATATTTAGATGGAATTTGCTCACACATTCTTCATGCGACCGTTAATACTTCTTGAGGTACTAACCGACCGATTACTCATGTGCTTGCTAATTAGGTGTTTTTCCTCGTCTTGCAACACCTAAGGCTTAGCAGTGGCTCCCAAACCAGTTGGTCTAAGGCACTAGGTGATAAAACACCCTCGCTATATATTTTTATTGCTGTCTCGGTGATAACAAAACCAATGTTCATTTTTCTTTTCACCATTTTATCTTTTATTCTCCACTTTTATTTTCTTCATACTTTGGCTTTTAGACAAGAGCATTTCAAGGTATCCTCTACTATCCCGAGTTTCAAGATGTGTGTATGTGCGTATAGTAGGGTATCAACGTTCAAATGTTTAGCTTCCAGAATAGGAACTATTTTTCAGGCTTATTTTTATCCTCAGATTAGTAATTTCCTTCATCTTACTAACCCTTGGGACAATAGCTCATAACTATTTATTACTAGTTTCATTTAAGAAAACATCTAACTTTCTTGTTTTTCTTAAACTATTCCTATCTTTTAAATATAATTTTTTTCACTTTCTACTCTTTTATTGTCACAAATTTTTTTTGTGTGCTTATATATAGTATAATGCAAAGTAGGGCGTAAATAAGCACAGGAGCGCTGAAAAACGACTTCTTGGGAGCTTCTTGCTATAGTACAGGAGCGCTGAAGCTCGTTGGCGGGAGCATGGTCCTGAAGAATAGCCCAGTGGTGGCTTGAGTTACCTGCTCCACTGGTATAGTGAAAAGGGAGGCCGCTTGAGTCCCGTAGGTTACTCCTCCAGATGGGACAGAGCAAGAGTTGCTGTTGTAGTTAGTGTAGTTTGAAGCCATTGATTTCTTGAAGAGCTTGAATATTCTACCCCCTGCGTCGACCTTGGTCTTTGGCATGTGCCAGTTGTTTGAGGACCGATTCCGTCGGCAAGGCTGCTGCTTGGGGAGCCTTCCTGTGGACGACAGACATCCTCTGGGCTTCCTCCATCGGCATTGAGGCACCGAGGGTGGGAGGTGGGAGCATCGACCCAAAAAGAAGCCCGTTGATTTCTTGAAGAGCTGGATTGCAGAGATTTGAGGCTGCAAGTGATCCATACTTGACTCCGCCGGATATGACAGAGCCTGAGTTGCTAGGGTGGGAGCAAATGCCATTCTTCATAGAGACGAAATGCCGGCTTCAATATCCACTCCCCTAAGGGCAACCAAATATATACACACCGCGATTATTTGATCGCGGGAAAAACACGACACACGAAGTGTGGAGTGGAAAGAGGAAAAGGTCCCACCAGGCGTGCCAGAATCCGTTCGCCGCCGAAAGACGTGCAAGACGGACTGTCTTGCCTGAGATTCGGGGCAGATGCTAATTGGTGCTATCCATCCACCTCTCCGAAGATGCCAAGTTGATTTATGGCACCATGTATCAAAGGTTTAAACGGATGCGGCCGATGTAGCAGACTTCGTCAGATTCCCCCTCGTTTGAGGGGTTTTTGATTGTGGGGACACTTTTCCCTGCAGGCTCAAGCCCCTGCAGTTAATTACGCTACCGCATCGCGGTAACAATTTTCTCCTTCTCAGATGGTCACTTCATGTCGTGGGTGTTCGTTTTGTTTGTGGTTGCCCGTGGATTGTATACGGAGACTAATTTACGTTATCGCCCGTAGGGCGTGGATTAGTCCAAATCCGTATCTTCTTAGATTTGGGTTTTGGTTTGGGTTTAAGGATACGTTAGTCTTATTTGAGACTAAGATCAACTTAAAGCTTGTTAAGGATACGTTAGTCTAATTTCCAGACTAAGATCAACTTAACGGGATCGTTTAGATCCAACAAGAAAGAGTATTTGGGCTCAATTGTTTAGTTTAGGGACATTGCGGTCGATTTCCAATTTAAGGACATGGTGGTCCAATACCAGTTTAAGGACGTAGTGGTCCAAACCAGTTTAAGGACATAGTGGTCCAAGTTAAAGACATCATAGTCCGTGAAATGTATAGCTGTCGGGACCCATCACCTCTCTGAAGACGTTGAACGATTACAACGACAAATATCAGAGGAGTTCAGAGATGTACCCTTGAACCAAAGTTGATTGGGTGATCTATAGTCCAATTTGGAACTAAGATCAATTAATTAGATTATGAGCATATTGGCTCAGTTAAATCTGAATTGAGAACTTATGGCCAATTTGGGCTAAGTCCAATTACGTTTGAAATGTTGGCCCCTTGTTGGACCATTAAACTTTTGTCTGGGTTCAGCCCCTCATTATTTAACAACGCTAAACAAGGGTTTGAGGGTTCTGACAACATTTTGTCTTTGGCTGAGCACTGACCATTCATCATGGCTCTAGGATTTTATTTTTGAATGTCATATGAAATGATCAAGTTTGGAAGAATATAGTTGGGATTCAACCAAAGGAGGGATCTTGTCTCAGGAAAGCTTAGCTGATTTGGGCTAGGGCTGATTTGAAAATAGTGTTAAACACTAGCACATATGTGGCGGTCACGTGTTCCCACGTAATGCATTTACAGTAGTGTTAAACACTGGAGACAAAATGTTCAAAATAGTGTTAAACACTAGAAAGGAAGGAGTCACGTGAGGCGCTTGAGATGGGGCCAGACCTTCTTTTTCCTCGTTCTGCAATTAAGTGTTAAACACTTTTTATATTTTTATTTTGAGCATCACGTGTTGGCACGTGATGGTCATCTGTGCGCTGATCATTAAAGAGTTTGCTAAGGGGTCATGTGGTAACACGTGAGAGCGCCCAAAGCTTGGATTTCCTTTCCTTTTTCTTTCTGCGTTTTGGGAGTCACGTGGGAGCACGTGAGGCATTGCCTCAAAGCTTCTTTTCCTTCTCATTTTTGGAGATCTTTTCGGGGGTCACGTGGGGCCACGTGACCTTAGTTCTTTGTAGGTATGAAGATCTGTTAATTCTCTTTACCTTTAAGAATTAAATTCTATGTAGGGTTAAACCCTAATTTTGTTTTGGAGGAATTAAATTCCTATACATGTAAAAGAATTAAATTCTTATATAGGGTTAAACCCTAGTTCTGTCTTGGAGGAATTAAATTCCTATGATTTTGGGAGAATTGAATTCTCATATAGGGTTTTAAACCCTAGTTTCATCATGAAGGAATTAAATTCCTGTGAGTTTGGGAGAATTAAATTCTCATGTAGGGTTAAACCCTAATTTTGTTTTGGGAGAATTAAATTCTCTAAACTCAATTCCCCCTCTAAATTTTGGACCATGCCCCGATGAGAATTAAATTCTCAACTTATGAGGAGATGTGCTCTTTGTAGATTTTCAACCAGGGGAAGAACTAAGTTCTTTTTTGTAGAAGAGTTAAACTCTGAGATTGAGAATTAAATTCTCTTTATTGAAGTTTTGATCCCCTTTCTTTTCTTACCTAGGGTTTTCTTTGTTGAGAATTAAATTCTCCTTTCTTTTCTCTCTTGAGAATTAAATTCTCCTCTCTCTGTTCTTCTCTCCATTGTTGTTATCTCCCAAAAAAGTAGATCCCTTCTCTTTTCTTCTTGGCTCTTATTTATAGGAGAAAGAAAAGAATCAATTTGTTTAGTAAATCTTTCATTGAAAGATTTGTTTGTTTTCATAATTAATATGATCCTTTAGATCATTCAGTGAATTTTATTCACCGTTGGATTTTAAATCCAAAGATATTTTGTTTGTTATTTTCGGTGAGATTTAGGGGAAATCTTTCCTTGTCTAAGATTTTTCCATAAATTGGTGATTTTTAATCACCCTTGGATTTTTAATCCAACGGTCCCCATAATCATTTTCCATTTGGAAAGATTTAGAAGCTTTTAGAATTTAATTCTATTAACAGTAAGGCTTTTGAAACCAGTCACGTGTGAGCACGTGACCCCAATTGAGTCCTTTTCTCAGCATTTATTTACGCTTCAGTTTTAACTATCACGTGTCAACACATGACCATTGGTCACGTGTGAGCACGTGATACCTCATTGAGGTATTTCCTTCAGCCATTTGTTTTTATTTCTGTTTTAACTATCACGTGTCAACACGTGACCATTGGTCGCGTGTGAGCACGTGACCCCCAATTGGGTCCTTCTTCAGCAGTTTGTTTTTATTTCTGTTTTAACTATCATGTGTCAACACGTGACCATTGATCACGTGCGAGCACGTGATACCTTTTTGAGGTAATTCCTGATTTTTAATCAGGGAACAATGCATAGTATATTTGCTCATAACTTTTGATCCCGGATGAATTATGAAACCCATAATATATCAAATCGAAAGGTTTTTCGAGATGCTTCCAATATCATCAGAATTTAGTTGTTTCTCCTTCGGGAGTTTATTAAAATACAGGCCGGAAGATACTGGTTCGTATTTTCTTAAGCATATCACTTCCATTTGATACCTTGGGCTCTTTTGCGCAGAAATTTTTGACGGGAACAGAACGCTATTAGATATGGTGCGTTCAATGATGAGTAGCGCTGAGTTTCCACTTTCCTTCTTGGGTTTTGCTCTAGAATCAGCAGCATACCTATTGAATAGAGTTCCGACTAAGTCTGTACCTACCACTCTATATGAAATGTGGAGCGGGAAGAGACCATATCTCAAATATATCGAGATATGGGGATGTCCGGCATATGTTAAAAAGCATAATCCGGACAAGCTCGAGGCACGATCGGTTTTATGCAAGTTTGTAGGATACCCCAAGCATTCAAGGGGGTATATGTTCTACCTCACTGAAGAACAAAAGGTGTTTGTCGCTCGCCACATTGTCTTCTTAGAGAGCGAATTTCTTGCAAAAGAAATTAGTGGGAGCACGGTAGAGCTGGAAGAAATTCCAGAACCTCAAACTGCTGCCGAGGACTTAGTAGAACCTCAGGTTTCAATAGAACATGACAAACCAATGCCACTCCACAGATCTAGTAGGCTTTCTCATCCTCCTGAAAGGTACTATGGGTTTCTTCTGGATGGGGATCGAGAGGATTGCATCATCGATGATGATGAGCCTACTAGTTTTCAGCAGGCTATCATGAGTAGCGACTCGGTGAAGTGGCTGGATGCTATGAGATCCGAAATGGAATCCATGTACACCAATAAAGTACGGACTTTAGAAGTTGCTCCTCCTGGGGTGAAACCAGTTGGATGCAAATGGATTTTCAAAAAGAAGATTGGTGCATTTGGACAAGTGGAAACCTACAAAGCTAGACTCGTTGCAAAAGGTTTTCGTCAAAGACCAGGATTGGACTATGATGAAACTTTTTCACCGGTAGCTATGCTTAAATCCATTCGGATCATGCTTGCCATTGCTGCCTTCCATGACTATGAAATCTGGCAGATGGACGTAAAAACAGCTTTTCTAAATGGACATTTAGAAGAGAGTGTTTATATGGATCAACCAGAAGGTTTCTTAGACAGTGGGCGCAGCGGAAAAGTGTGCAAATTGCTTAAATCCGTTTATAGATTAAAACAAGTATCGCGGAGTTGGAACATCTACTTTGATGAGACGGTCAAGGAATTTGACTTTATCAAAAATGTAGATGAACCATGATTTATAGGAAGATTGTAAAAGGAGCAGTAGTCTTTCTCGTTTTATACGTCGACGACATACTACTGATAGGGAATGATATCCCTATGCTACAATCAGTAAAGCTCTTCTTGTCACAGAAATTCTCCATGAAAGACTTGGGAGATGCATCATACATTCTGGGCAATAAGATCTATCATGATAGATCCAATAGAATGTTAGGACTTTCACGGTCCAGGTATATTGACACTATACTAAAGAGATTTAGTATGGAAGATTCCAAGCGCGGTAATTTACCTGCTTGTCACGGGATCACCCTCTCCAAAGAGATGTCTCCAAAGACTGATGAAGAGAGGGCTCACATGGGCATTATACCCTACGCTTCAGCAGTAGGATCTATAATGTATGCGATATTATGTACCAGACCAGATGTAGCTTACGCACTTAGTGTGGTAAGAAGGTATCAATCTGACCCAGGTGAGAAGCATTGGATAGCGGTAAAGAACATTCTCAAGTACCTGAGAAGGACTAAGGAGATGTTCTTAGTTTACGGTAATGGGGACCTCCAGGTAGAGGCTTTTACCGACTCCGGCTTCCAAAGTGACAAAGATGATTCTAAATCCATTTCGGATTTTGTTTTTACCCTCAATGGAGGGGCGGTATGTTGGAGGAGTTCCAAATAGGATACCGTCGCAGACTCAACTATGGAGGCTGAGTATATAGCTGCTAGTGAAGCCGCAAAAGAAGCTGTCTGGATGAAGAAGTTCATCTCTGAACTTCAGGTAGTTTCGTCCATTGCCAATCCAATACCTTTGTATTGTGATAACAATGGGACTGTAGCATTAGCGAAGGAACCAAGGTCCCATCAGAAATCCAGGCATATCTTAAGGCGGTATCACCTGATCAGTGAGATCGTGGATCGTCGAGAGATTGAGGTGCGGAGAGTGGACACAAAAGACAACACGGCAGATCCATTCACCAAGGCCGTCCCTCAAGTCCAGTTCGAGAGGCTGTTTGAGATGTTGGGCATGCGGTACGCCATCAACTGGGTCTAGTGCAGACAGTGGGTACTCATTGCGCCAATTATAGGCCTTAGTGCAAGTGGGAGATTGTTGGATATATGTATGCCCTAGAGGCCTTCATTGTATAGACTATTAGGGATATGTATGTACACAACAATCTTGCTTATGATAGTACGCTATTTGGTTTTTCTTTATCTTAAACGTGTGATATATTTTACTTTGTATATATATATACATGTTGATAAAGCCCATAGGGTGTTTGCCTGACTACCGGCGTTGTGATGGCAGTCATACTTGTGGAAGCTGGATAGTCAATAGGCACATCCTTAAATGTCCCTGGTCGCAGGAGTATCGAGACTGGGCATCGATGCTCCAGAGTAGACTAGTGTATACATATCTAGACCCTGACGAGGGGCGATAGATTGGTCCCGCAGCCATTGGTGATGTACACCTAAGATTGTATACAGATGCTCACTTCATGTGAGTACACCGGATAGGACTCGCCGAGAACTGACTGGATGGTATTATACCTAACGTCAGATAGCAGTTCTCAGGTGACATGTGTGCGGATAGTCTGTTGACTTAACGTTATCATTTGTCTCGTGTGAGTTCCCACTGTGCTTTGATTATTACCCTACCGCGGCTCAAAGGAGTCGTGCAAACAGGTTTTAGTTGGGCACAGTCCTGAGCCACGTGGAGGCAGTGAGCGACTGTTAGGGATTCGTCTCTCCCGGTCTAGGGAGTTGATATCGCACTGTGATCGGTTGGTCATTACCATAAGTCCCTGGCCAGGGCTGATTGAGAATTACTGATGGACTGATCAGTAGATTCTCGGATGGTCTTGAGCCATGCCGGCACGACTTGTACGGTTATTAGGGGTCTGACGTTCACCACCTCCCTAGACCATACATGCGATACTCTTAGACGAACAGACCGGACTGCGCGGATATTGTCACGGACAGGCTCAGTAGGAGTTCGGATGAGTTTCCTCATTGGCCTTCTTAACGACATCTACCCGGGGACCGTTACGTACAACTAGTGCCGCTTGCGGTCTGTGGTTAAACCCACTGCCAGCGTAGCAGTCGAGTCTTTAGAGTCCCACACAGAGATTTCCCTACTCCAGGCGAAACGATATAGAGGTCGTAGGGTTTTACGACAAGGGTTCGGACGCATACGTGTGTTTACACGCGTACGACGTTCGGACAGTTTTTACTAGCCGGCTTTGGTTTAAGCCAGATTCTAGTATCAGGTTATTGGATTTATACAGTCAAAAGTTTTTCCGTGTTTTCACGGATAGGAGGGGTGTTCTCGTAATTTTACGGGAAGGTTCTAGAAGCATGGTGACTTGAGGGTTTAGGTGGCATTTTCATTAAATGCAATTGTGACTCGTTTTGTGTGATTCATCATATCATTAATGCATCATTAATTGCTTAATGACTCATATAGTGAATCACTCATATAGAATTAGTGTAGCATGATGAATAATCACATTTATTCATTTATTTTGATTAAACATTATGCTTCATATAATTCAAGTGAGAAACAATTCCATTATCATTATCATGTTCACCTTCTCTTTCCTCAAGCTCACTCTCTCTTCAAACCCTAATCCTACCACTCATGAGTTGAGATCAAGGATTAGAATAGACTAAATAATCCATAACCTAACTCTATATCACCTAAGTTCCTTTGATTAGCAACTAGAGAAACTTAGTTACCTCAAGTTTAGAGGTGAAGCTTGGATTAGGGTTCTCGGGTGGATCATCTATCACGGAGAGGAGGCCGAGGAGGACGTAGAGAACGAAAAGACGAAGGACACGATTCACTAGGTATAATCTCTTTTCATAGTAGTTAAGAACTTCTATGGTTATTGTTAGTTATCGTTTAGTAAAGATCTTCGGTTAGTAGATGCATGCTTAAAGAACAAGATCGTTTTCCATATTTCCGCCTCCCCGCAACTCGTGGGGTGTTGTACATCGACTTACATATATTTCAAAGGAAATTATGAATTGTTTTAAAAATGCGGTTTCTCGTGATGTGATATTTCGTGTCCACCATGAGTTTTCTCAGTTCTGAGCCAGGAGTGAGGAGGAACCGTCTGCGGGTACATGGTGGACCCGGTAAGGTACTCCGGGGCAAGAAGATCGTGGAGTAGATGATGGGCCTGGCAGGGGATGCACTACCTACTGGTAATAGTTTAGGCTCGGCGGTTATCCGGAGGATACCAACCGGAGTCGTCAGATCAGCTGGATATGATGGTCGATTTGACGATGCGGCGCCTGAAGTATGAGGATTTACGTATCGATGATGGACACGGGTTTCATGATGTTTCGAGTGTCGATGTTGGAAACTCAGGTTTTATGATGTTGATGTGTCGTTGATGGACACACGTTGCTTGATACACATGCATACATGCATATATATTCAGATGACTATCATTACATACTGTTACCGGCACAATATTGTCGTTGTACACATGTACATACATGATCACCCTAGATACCATAGTTTTACCTTCATGATACAGTAGGACCTAGGGATCGTTGTTCATTCGATTTCTACCTGCTGATATTTTCTACTTACGAGTTGGCAACTCACCCCCATTGTGCCACAGTTTTCTTACAGGTTCGATCGCTTGGATCAGTAGCGGCATCGCTGGCACACAGCCTTTTTCGGGGTGTTTTGCTTTGGTAGGTGGGATACACATTTGGATCGTGACCACCCTTGTACCTATTTATTTCTGTTGTACATAGTTAAAGTTCCATCAATCAGAAACCAGACTATGTATTATTGGTATACCTAGACGGACTTGTATGTTTACGAGACTTAGAGCGGGATGGATATATGTTCGCTATTTTGAGCTAGATAGTGTCTTGGGTTTGCTTATTATTCTTTCTGTGATGGATCTTCGCTGTAGGGCGTCGTATATATGCTTTATTGCGTGGTTGTGATTCCGCCAATTGGCGAAGAGCTAGCTCCCGCTTAGGGATGCCTATATTATTGCATGTATGTGATTTTAGATCAAAATATACAAGGGAGGTGCTGCCTAAATTTTCAAAAACGAAAATATTTTCAAAGATAGTAAACTGTTGCATTTTCATATGATATGACTTATATTTTAAAAGGATGGCTTGAATTTCATTATGCCGATGTTTCAAAACTGCACCTCCACTATTTTCCGTAAAAAGGTTTAGATTTCTGGGCTTCGGCTTACTTGAATTACGGCAGGGTCCTGTAGACTCCACGTAATTCTCGTGCCAGTCACGTGCCAAATTTCCGGGTCGTGACAATATCCAAGGGTTTAACCCTTCTCAAGAACTTAGTTCTTTCTCTGGATCTGATATCCACAAGACAAGTCTCCCACAAGTTGAGAATTTAATTCTTATCGGAAAGATCTTGTTCTTGAGAATCAAAGATTCAGCAAAGAACTAGGTTAAAAAAAAGAAGGAAAAAGGGGAAAAAGAACCTATCCTAGAGGAATTTAATTCCTCAAAAAACAGGGTTTAACCCTCCACATATAAAGAACTTAGTTCTTATAATAAAAAAAAGGGGCATAAGAACTTAGTTCTTAAAGAATATTTAATCCCAGATCTTTAAAACAAAGATCTTGGTAATCATTAATGGAAAAAATGCCATTAACAGAAAGAAAATCTTTAAAAGAAAGGAATCCAGCGCCTCACATGCCTTCCACGTGGGCGCCCAAGACAACATTTCATATATGGCCAAAATGGCTGAGTGCTTAGCACTAATTGGGCAGCACCCAGCGCCTCACGTGGACGCCACACAAAAGTGCTTAGCACTTCATATACAGCCAAAACGGCTAAGTGCTTAGCACTGAATTGGGCAGCGCCCAGCGCCTCATGTGCATCTCACATGGACGCCACACAAAAGTGCTTAGCACTTCATATATAGCCAAAACGGCTAAGTGCTTAGCACTGATTGGGCAGCGTCCATAACTGAAGGCTTCACATGATATCTATGTGAGCGTCAGAGCTCCAAACAAGTGCTTAGCACTTTTGCATAAAGGGGAAGGGGCTGAACAAATATAGCCCGAATAAGTGCTTAGCACTATTGAACAAGAAAAGGACTGAGCAGACTAAGCCCAAATTGGCTAAGTCTCTCTGAAAAGTTTCTTATAGTCGAGCCCAAATGCTCTGTTGTTGGATCTTAAATGATCCTTAAAATTTTTCTAAGTTGATCTTAGTCTCAAATAAGTATAATGTATCCTTAGTTAAAATAAATTGAGCCAAAATGCTCATATATTTAAGTTGATCTTAATCTCAAACTAGATTAACGGTCCTTAAATAAAACAAACCCAAATCTAAAATATACAGATTTGGACTGATCCGCGCCCTACGGGAGACAACATAAACTAGTCCCCGTATACAATCCATGGACAACCAAAATAAACAAAAATACACACGACGCGAAGTGAACTACTGGAGAAGGAGAAATTGGTTATCGTAATGCGGTAACGTAATTAAATGCAGGGGCTTGCGCCTGCAGGGAAGAGCGTCCCCACAATCAAAAAACCCTCGTAAATGAGGGGGAATCTGATGAAGTCATGCTACAATGGTCGCGTATGTCCAAACCTCCGATATACTGTGCCATAAATCAACTTGGTATTTTCGGAGAGGTGGATGGATAAGTCCAAATAGCATCTGCCCCCAAATTCAAGCTATACATCCCAACATCTCGGTCCGGTCTTTCGGCGGCGAACATGTGGTCCAAGAGGATACTGAGGAAGGCATGGCGTAGGATACTGATTAAATTCAGTGGAAGATACGGTCTAAGAAGTTTGTTGGATTTGGAGTTCATTTGTGAACTTGGTCCCATTAGATATCAAGACAAATTCTAAGACATGTATCGCTTATTTCGGGAGATAGTATTTCTCCGCGAAGTTGAGATATAGAGAGATAAAGATAGAAACATTGGAGCAGATCGACTCACTGAGGCTATTTCTCGAACGCGATAGTTTCACAAATGTGCTTTGCGAGACTAATTAGTAGAGAAGTTGGGTGTTTGGTATCACACGGGCTGTGAGTATGAGACACCGCAATAATTAGATTTAAGTGAAAGTGGGAGATTGTTGGATATAGTGCCCTCAAGTCAATTATTGTAATCACAGGCAGGCGATTGTTATGATTGAGGGAGGACCTATACGGGTAGAACAATCTTACTCGAGATGATAGAATGCTATCTGGTTTGACTTTATCATCATGTACATGCATTAGGTAGTATTACAGATCACTATTACATGTTGATAAAGCCCGTAGGATTATTGCTTGACTACCAGCGTTATGATGACGATCATACATGTGGGGGCTGGTAGTCCATAAGCACATCCTTAAATGTCCTTAGTCGTGTGAGTATCGAGACCGGGCATCGATATTCCGGAGTAGACCAGTGTATACGTTTCTAGACCTTGACAAGGGGCGATGGTTGTTCCCACGGCCATTGGGTTTTTGCACCTAAGATCGTATACAGGTGCTCACTGGGGGTGAATATGCTGGACGGACTCACCGAGAACTTCTGGATGGTACTATACTATCGCTAGATAGCAGTTCTCAGGTGATATGAGTACAGGTTAGTCTTCACACCTGAGATCGTCATTTATCTCGTGTGAGTTCCCACTGTACTTTGATTAGTACCCTACCATACCTCTACTGATTCGTGCAAACATGTTTTAATTAGGTACAGTCCCGAGCCATATGGAAGCATTGAGCGATTGTTGGGGATTCGTCTCTCCCGGTATAGGGAGTCGATATCGCACTGTGTTCGATTGGCCAGCACCATAAGACCTTGGCCAAGGCAGTTGGGATTTACTGATAGTTAGATCAGTAGTTTCCCGGATTGGTCCTGAGCCACATCGGCACGGATTATCAGGTTATTAGGGTCTGACGTTTACCATCCCTAGACCTGGTATGCGATACTCTCAGACGAAGAGACCGGACTATACGAAGATTGTCACATATAGGCTCAGTAGGGATCTGGATTAGTTTGCTCGTCAGCCATCCTTTTCGACAGGTACCCGGGTAGCCATTACGTATAGCTAGTGCCACTGACGTGCTTGTGGTTATGGATTTATCCAGTAACTCACTGCCGGCGTACCGTCGAGTATTTGGAGTCCCACACAGAGGGTTTCCCTGGTTCAGGCGAAATGATGTAGTAGCCGTATTTTGATATGTGCAGAGTTCCGATCGAATGATTGTACTCGTTACTCGAACTTTCGATCCGACGGTTGATAATACTAGTCGGCTTAAGATTGAGCCGGATTATTAAATCAGGTATTGATTTAATAATTTACGTATATATATTTCGATATGTATATTCTAGTATTATGTTCTTTGTGTTGTTCTATCTCTTTAGGTATTCGTATTTTGATACGAATAAGGGTATGTATATACGGTAGAGTGTATTCTGTATTTATATGGAAAACATTCTAGAAGGTGGACACCTCATTTTAGATTTATCCATTTATTTTTAAATGAAAATGAGGTGTGAAGGTAGTGAGGTAAGAATGGTGAGAACCATGCTTCAATAGTGTTGACAAATGAATTGAATATTCATTTGTACAAACTCTTCAAGCATGGTTATGATTTTATATTGGAAAAATGTTTATAAAAAACTATGGTTCATGTTTTTTGCTCACTTGAAAAAAAAGATGGTTGGAAAAAAATTGAATGAAAGAAATCATGCTCACCATTTTGCTTATCTCTCCTCACTAACCATTCTTGAGCTCCTCCTCCTTTTTCTTCATCTTCTTCCCTACAATCCAATGTGTTGAGAATTAAGGGTAGAAAAGAGATAGATATACACTAAGAACAACTCACTACATCCTAAACACTCTAGATTAGCAATCTAGAGTCTCTAATTGCTCTACTGGATTTTTAGTGTGGAGCTAGAGCCATGAACCACATCTCTCGGATGGATCATCTTCGATGGAGGAAGACCGGCGGTCAAGCTCGATCAAGGAGATCTCAATAAGGTAAGGAAGAGGGTAGAAGACCGAAGGACACAGATGTTTTGGTAAAACACCTCTATCACAGTAGTTAGAACTTCTATAGCTTGCTAGTTTCATGTTTGGTTTCGATTCTAGGTAGTTGTTTTTAGCGCCAAGTTTTTTAAACACCAAAATTTTTCGTTCTGCAACGGCCGCGGTCGACGAATAGGACGCTAGGAACCCCAACACAAATTATGCCTATAGAAATTGACAACCAGACATCTGGTACTTGTAACCAGATGTCTGATACTTAATTTCCTGTAACTTCTAACAACTTGCATGTAACTTTTAATTAGTACCAGACGTCTGGTTATAAGTACCAGACGTCTGGTTATCAATTGCCAGAGGCATATTTTGAACCGGAGACGTTTGGTTACAAGTACCAGACATCTCCATTTCAAAATATGCCTCTGGAAATTGACTTCATAGATGCTAGAGACGTCTAGTATTTGTAATCAAACGTCTCCAGTTCAAAATATGCCTCTATAAATTGACAACCAGACGTCTGGTACTTGTAACCAGACTTCTGGTACTTAGTTGCCTGTAAATTCTAACAACTTGCCTGTAACTTCTAATTAGTTGCATGCAACATTTATGCACTTACTTATAACTTCTGATAAGTTACCTGTAACTTCTAGACAGTTGCTTGTAACTTTTATGCACCTGCCTTTAATTTCTAATCACTTGCCTGTAAAATCTAATTAGTTGCATGCAACCTGTATTAACTTGCCTGTAACTTTTAACTACTTGTCTATAACTTCTAACTAGTTGCATCTAACTTCATATCATAGCATCGGCTATATAAAACAGATAACATCAACAAAAATATCATTGGTATCATAACATCGGCCAATATCGACGATATTAAAGTGAATACGTCAACAATTTCTTACATTCATTAGATAAACCAATGATATATAAGCAATTTATCATCCTTACTCAAAACAAGTAATAATATCAGCGAATATCGGCCAAATACAAATAAATGAATACATGTACGATTAATAAAGGGTTCAAATTTCGACCAAACAAAAACTGAAATAATATCAAGCCATTTCTTCCTTGTTCGCCAATAGAATTTATGCACCTCTTTTTTCACACAAATATTCTTTCAATGCGTCGCTTGTGCTTCGAGAGACATGCCCTTCACATTGTCCTTCTCATCCGGCTTCTCAACAAATCGTTTCTCCAGAATCTATACTAATAAAGATCACAATATGTTATAATCAAGTTAAAATTAGAATAAGGGCATGTTTGGATGAGCTTATTTTTAAGTGATTATTTGCCATAATCACTTTTAAGTGATTATTTCTGGAAAAAGTGAAAACTCACTTATAAGTGCTTATGACAAATAAGTTGTTTAGTGTTTGGATGATTTTGTATGAAAAGTGATTATAAGTAGATAGTGGGTTTGGATGAAAAGATAGATAAGTGATTATTGAGTATAAAATGATCAAAAGGATCTATCATTAATACCATCTTAAAATTTGGATGAAAAGACAAGGGGTATTATGGTATATTACTTGATCAATTTTACTATTCTATAATCACTTATTTAATAAGCTGGGAATTCCTAGCTTATTTTTAAGTGGGAAAAGATGCCATTTTTTAGCTAGTCATGGTGGGACCCATGGTAAAATAATCACTTATTGAATAGTAAATGAAAGATCCAAACACACTATCCACTTGGGGCCTACCTTGAAGTGATTTTTAATCACTTGTTGAAAAAAAATAATCAAATCCAAACAGGCCCTAAGTAATAAGCTTAAGTGTTAGAAATTACAAATAAGTTATTAGAAGTTACAAGGAAGTGCTTACAAATTATAGACAACTTATTAGAAATTATATGCAATTAATTAGAAATTACAAATAAGTTGTTAGAAGTTACAGGCAAGTGATTATAACTTACAAGTAATTTATTAGAAGTTACAAATAACTGCTTAGAAATTACAGGTAACTTATTAGAGTTTACAAGCAATTGCTTAGAAGGTATATGCAAGTGCTTACAAATTGTAGGCACACACAAAAAAAACACACACACATACTTAAGCTTATTACTTAATCTAATTTTAATGCTCATAAGCTTCCAGCCTTCTCCAATCTTTTTGGAGTTGGCCTTCAAAGTATCCATTTTCAGTTTCTAACAACACTTTATCGATTATAAAATCAACTTAATAAAACTCATAACAAAAAAAATGTAACAACAGAAACGATACTGAAATTGCATCTTCATTTAAAATTTCCATAAACTTTCATTTTTCTTGGCCACTTCAATCAACATGCTCAATAGGGCAATTCATTAAGCAATTACCGTGCAATAATAAAAATAACACTGTAAACTGAAAATTAAGAAAAACCCATAACATAAAATTAGGTTTAGATCGAAGTTATTAACCCAAAAATTGAGAAACAATACAAAAATTATCTTTGCAATGTAGAAAGCACTCGATCGTGAAAATACACTCAAGCAGTTGGACTTAGAAGATACTGACGAGGATGAGAATAGTCTTTCGTGTTATGCTGCTTTTGGGGAGGCGAGGTTGCGATGACGATGACGACGGCGACAGTGAAGGCCGTGACAACGGCGACAACGACGACGGCGAGAGGCAAATTGGATTCTCTGAGATCGAGCGAGAGAACGACGACGACGATGGTAAAGGCGGTGACGACGATGGCGAAGTTGGCGATGAGGACGACGAGAGATGAATTATCTTTGATCGAGAGAGGAGAAATTTTGAATGGCTGTAAATTGGGTTAAGGGTATTTTTGGAATATACTAAAATACCCACTGTTGTGAGTATGTGGGGGAAAAAGTGACGGGCCAAGGTTTTTTTCAACATGTACCCCTTTTTCTTGGGCCGGGTTTTTTTCAACAATTTACCCGTAATCTTATATTCCATGTATTACAAATTCTTAACTTGGACTCAACCCGCAAACATTTATGGCCCAAATAATTTGGGTGATCAAATGGATCCAATCCAAGGGTTGGGAATGAATCACAGCCGCCATATTTGGAAAGACTGAGTAATTGCTTTCCTTGTCATCAATCATCATTGATCCGAGGTTCATTGCCTCCCAAATGAATCTCTTTGCTAATGTTTTTAAAATAATGTATACCTAGTGCTCTCTCTCTCTCTCTCTCTCTCTCTCTCTGCAAGAAGAGAAAGAGGAGCAGAGAGTTGCCGAGTATTCAAGGTATAACCTTCTCAATTCTTGTATTCATGTATGCAGTGTTTCATTTTTGTTGATAATGTTAAGATTTGTTCTTTGATTTGATTTTTTTTTAATCATTGATAGTAAATACCCATCCTTTTGTTTTATGATATTTAGGGGTTTAAGTGATTGGGCAAGTAGGTGTCTCCAAAATCTTGAATTTTTGAAGGGTAAAAGATGATGGCTTTGATCTAGAGAGAGTTATGGTAAAACTCTTGGGGAGTAAATTGTGGTGAATAGCCATTACTTGTTAATTTAGATCATCTGGATAAATTGGAATCAATGGCTTGATCCATGTTCCCAGCAATCCATCCCATGTTCATTGCGTTTTCTTTTTGTTGATTGTAGGAGAATTGTCTCGCCACGATTTGGTGTGTGCTTTTTGTTTAGGTTTACTAGTGTTTTGCACATTAGATGTAATTTAAAAAAAAGATTTGTGTAATTAAAAGAAGATCTGTATTTAGTAATTTAGAGAAATTTATGGAGTTAGTTATTGGAAGAGATATATGGGGTTAGTTGCGATTACAATTTAGGTTTTGATTTTTTATATTTTTTTATTGAATTTCTCTTGCAAACTAGATAGCCAAAGTTTCAAATCAATTTCAAAATTGGAGCTCTGCCTTTTGCACTATAATAGAGATGAATGATGAAAGTAGAATAAGCTTGAAAACCAAACAATATTTAGTCAATTATGCTTATGGATAGGGCTGTTAAACGAGACAAACCAGTCGAGCTTTAGGTTGTTCGACTTGGCTCGATTATTTAAACGAGCTTAAAAACTTGTTCAAGTTTGGCTCGTTTATTTATCAAACGAGCCCGAGCCGAACCTTCATTGAGTCTCGAGCTTTGTCGAGCCTATCTAAAATCCAAAAAAGCTATAAATAATTATATCAATATTTAAAAACATGATATCAATGTTCAATATTATATCTAATAAAATGAGCAGCGAGAAATGCAGTTATTATTATTATTAAATAAACGAGTTTAAAACTTGTTTTGAACTTTGTCGACAAAATTTAAAGTTAATTATTTAATTTCTTTAATATTTTAACATAACAATATTTGATTCAATATTTATCTTGATGTATGACAAGTTTAACATCAACAAGCTAATAATTATAATATAAATTTAAGAATAAGTAATCATATATTTATTCATATCGAGATACAAATTAACTAATTTTACACGAGCCTTAAACAAGCCGAGCTTGAACACGAGCCGAGCTTGAGCATGTCGTGTTCGTGTTTGTTCGTTTATTTCCCTGAGCTTAGATTTTTGTTCAAGTTCGGCTCGTTTAGCTGTCAAACGAATCCCAGCCAAGCTTTTAACAAGCCAATCCCGAGCCAAGTTTCAAGTTTTGAGCTTTTTTAACTGCCCTACTTATGGAGACTTGCCATCTGGAATTGAATTCTAGAATTCATCCTAGATTAAAAGAAAAAAAGTAGTAGAAGAAAGGGAGAGATATGATAAGTTAGTCTTGTATACATGGTGAGAGGAAAAAATAGGGTTCCGATTGCATGAGTCAGCCTTAGGGTGTTCACGCCACAACAAACCCCAAAGACCCCCTATTTTACCCCTTTGGTGTTGAGGCGAATGGTTTTTTGGGCGTCCGCTTGCGGGGTGCGGGGCAGAGCCTTGATGGATTTTTTAATATAAAATTAATTCAAATTCTTTGGCAAATTAATTTCCACACCGGCCTTTTCATATATGACAACATTTTGAATCCGGTTGACCCAATCATTAACATGTGTGTTATGGTTTATGTTGTTAAGCAGTAATTAAGGGATTTACTTATCATCGAATTTTATTTCGGACTTCAATGGCTATTACTCTAATTTGGATCTGTTATCTCCATTCTCGAATTCTATTTAACAGAGCTTTTCCCATAGACAACAACATTTAGAAAACTCTCACCGTCACACCCTCCTTCCCAAAAGACGGGAGCAGGAACGTGACAAGGCCCGTGACGTATTTATTCCGAAAAGATCTTTTCTCGAAACAAATACGTTAAGCGTAAATGAGCAATATAAAAGTGATAAGAAATTAATATGAGATTGAAATTTTCAACAACGTTATTTACATTCACTTCAACGAACTTTAATTACAATGATAGATTGTCTGAAAAGGAAATGCAAATAACATGAAATGCCTAAACAAGTGGCATACTGGTAATGAAAAACTAAGTAGGAAATCTAAAGGTCGGCTTGGACTGTGATCTGGTTATGATCCTCAGCAGTCGGATCTACCTTCTCAGCCTCTAGATTATTTGACAAACATTCCAAAAAAAAACAAAAGTGGGTGGAATGCCCGTTAGCGAACTTGCGTCCGGTAAGTCTCCAAAAAATTATAATGACAAGATGGAAAGTATAAACAAAGTGATATGGTTATTAAGCATAGCAATTAATATATTATGCCGGTTCTATTATAACATGACAATGCAAATGAAAACTATGTAAGTATGCTAATGTAATACGAGCATAGTGACCAAGTATATCATGGCTGTGTAGTGTAAGTATAATGAACATGAAATGCATGTATGTCCTAAAAGAGTCTTTACAAGAGTAAGCTAATTAACGTGAGTTTAAGTGCGAATGTCAACTAATCTCAAGAGTGTTCTTAAACCCAACAGGTTATCATCCAAAGATAAGGAACCACGAGCCCGAATTAAATGTTAGTACCGGGACTTCAACCTAATGTCAAAGTATTTCAAATCCAACGGGCTATCGTCCAGGGGCTTGGAAACATGGGCTCTCATGATAGATTGCATATGTTAGTAAACATAAATTATGAACTAGGGGGACTCATAAGATTTTGTTGGATTCACACTTAAACTACCCCAACACCCCGTGTTTATTAGCCTATGATTTGACGTTACGAGTCTTGATCGAATACATGAATACAAAAGATGATGTAATATCAAGATTGAGTTCATGTAGTTATGTAGTCATGTCAAGTGCAACTCATATAATTTATATTCATGGTTCGAGTCAAGTTGATTTCAGGTATACTTGTTGGGTTCATATATTCATGTCACGTTTCGAGTATACAGTTCAGGTTCAACTCGAATTTGAGTTCAAGTCAAGATCATATTTAGGTTTAAGTCAAGTTTAAATTCGAGTTTGAGTTTTGTGTTTGAGTTCGAGTTCAAGTTAGATTGAAATTCAAGTCAAGTTCGGATTCGAGTTCAAGTTCTAATCATATCTTATTAAAAAGATTTATCTTTTGAAATTCTTAAGTTTGGTAACAATCGGGCAACCACTGCATATAAACGGCATGATTTGTGACTTTTTCAAAGATGATTGCCATCGATAATTCCTTTAATTTGCAGTGTTATCTAAACTGGATAGGCAAGCACCCATTTTCTCCGGCTCCCTGAGGCCTAGAGAATTGGTACCGCTTAACCCATTATTAATCTAAAGTCCTTAGATTTTTATCAAGTTATTTATTATATGTATTTACATGTTTGCATTTCTTGAAGGGGTAAATGTAAAATGTTTTAATTTTTTAAAAATAAACCCCAAGGATGTTTTGATAAAAACATGATTAAAATGTCAAGATTTTTCATAAAACATATTCTATATTTTGTGATATTTTAGTATCAAAACTTAGCTTTTAAAAGTTGATCGTATTTTATGAAAAATCTATCTTTTGGAACTTGAGGGTATTTTCTTAAAAACTTTAATCTTTTCATTTTAGTATATTTATCTAATTTTCACAAATTTGTTTTTCTTTGAAATTACTAATATATGTTTTAAGTCATTTTCAATTTGTTTGAACTTTGTTTTTAAAAATTCGTATTTTCTTTATAACCGTATTTTCTTCGTTTCGAGATCGAATTCTTCTTGAAAGGTTCTGCATTCCACTCTACTATCCCCAAGATGTGCGATAATCCACATTATCCATAAACGGGTCCCCTAACGAGCGTTGTAGAGTTGTATTTACAAAGGATAAAAATATCGATTTAAAACCGTATTTTCGAATTTGAGGGTATTTTAATGAAATACGTTTCTTTCGAAAAATTATTATAAATATAGTATCGTGCTATGTTTTCCATGTGCACATGTGGGATTGGCCATACATATCACACTAAACCTAGTAATCGAGTAAGTATAAAGAATTTGGTATTTAATTGTTATATTGCATTCTAGTTTTGTTTAGAATGGCAAGTTCCATTTTAAAACATATAAGCTAGATGAGACAAGTCTTGCAAGAATGATAGATTAAAATTTGGTGTTTTCTTGTTAATTTGAGGATTTCTAATAAATAGGTCAATGTTAAATTAGCTTGCTAAAAACCATATTATTATTATGCCGATGAGAGAGGATGAACAAAAGAGAGAGAGAGATCGAAGCAGATTTACGGGTTGCGGTATCTATATTAGATAATAGGGAAGGGGTAAGTCTCGGTTGGAAAAACCGAGACTGAGGATGAAGCGGAGGGACGAACTCGAGATCGACAATGCTACGAACAAGTTTGAGAGAACAACGACGCGAGGTGAAAAGTGAGCTTGACTTCTTGAGCTTGGCTTGGACTTGAGAGTATTGAGAGAGAACTTTTGAGAGGAAATTTGGAATATTTTCAAAAATGAGGATGCGACTAGAATGGTTAGGTATTTATAGGGAGTAAGGGATAGACGTATGTTGAATTAAAAAGAATTAAAAGGGTTTAATGAGAGAGATGAAAGGTCCGACAATTCTCTGGTTGATTACAGGGGATTTAAAGTATCAAAAGGGGTGGTTGGGAGCTGAAAGGATGCACGGGAGAAGTATGGACCCAATTGGTCGAAATCGGGCCGTCGGTTTTGAATTTCTGGCGGCCAGACCAGAGGCGATTGCCTCAGGATTCGTGCCATGGGTTTGGGGTTAGGTTAAGGGTCCTATTTTAATACTTTGTTTCAGTTGGAACGTTTCGTAAACCCGTGTGAAGCTCGTGCAACCTTTTAGGCTTCCAAAACGTTAAAAAGAAAATATTAAAATAATTGGGGTTGATTGGATTTGAACACGTAGGCTATGGGTCAGCAGTGGAAAGTATTAATCAGTAAGCTACAAGTTGTTTCTTGTTGACTTTTATAAAAAAAACTACTTATAACTCGGAAACTTAAATAGAAATACCCTTTATATAATATAGAACTGTTGCAAATGTACAGGGATTTCAGGATCGTTACATCCTACCCACCTTAGAAAAATTTCGTCCTTGAAATTTAAACAAGGTGGGTATTGTAAATGATTCAAAGAAAGTTTTAATTCAATGCAATCGTGAAGGCTGGGGTATGGATTGCGTGGAGCAGTTCAGGTGGAAGAAAGAATCAAAGAATGCAAGAATTTGAATTGGCTGAAAAAAGATGGAAGGGATTTACCTATGACGATCCGATCCATGGCTTCGGCCTTTACGGCCGACATAATGAAAGTCTGGCATCTCGGCACTTTTCTCTGTGCCTGATGATACACTCGTTGCTGAAGGGGTAATGGCTGTTCGTGCTGAGTTGGTGCAGGAAGAGCCAAACAGGTAGGAGGAGCTTGAATAGCTGGTCTAGCTGCGGGGGCTAAGACAGCTCGGTTCTGTGGGCATGTTGCTATGGTGTGTGTAAGCGATACACAGATCAAGCAGAGACCATTGGCTCGACGGCAGTCATTGACCTGATGTCCCTGTTTTTTACCGTAGTTGCAGAATTCTGGCCTACGATTGACAAATGACCCTTCTGGCCTCAAAGGTGGCGCCGAAACAGTTAGCCTTGAGAAGGTCCTCCTGCAATCTGGCTAACCAGGTGTTTCATACCGGCCTACTGTGGCCCGCCTTTCTTTTTCACAACAACTTTGTAGCGTCGAGCTGCCTTCAAAGTACATACGTCGGATAGTCCCCTGTTGCTAGAGCTGCCTGGATCTCGGGGTCTAAACCTTGCAGAAAACACTTGGCCTGGATTTTGGCGGTAAGAATTAGGTGGGCATCGAACCTGCCGAGCATGGTGAATTTCGGCATCGTACTCGTCTATCGACTTAACTCACATAGAACCTTGTTGCAGATGGATGAATTGTTGTTCCATATCGATCCGGGCAGTTTCTGGGAAGTATTTGGCGTCAAAGAGATCGCGAAACGTCTTCCACTCAATTGGTTTTGTGAGACGGCTTTCTTCGGCCTTTCACCAGACGCTGGTATTGTTAGTAAGTTGGAGTTTTGCTACTTTGAACCAAGCCACTTCTGAAACTTGGACTGCCGCCAAGTCATCCTCTACGCTTTAAGCTCATTCTTCCGCTTCTAACGGGCTCTCTTTCCCAGAAAAATTCTTCAGGTGCAACACCCGAAACTGCTTCACGCCGGGTGCTTCCGCTCCGCTTCAGGACAAGGCGGTCCTTGTGAAGGAGAGCGGTATGCTCCTGCTGTCCCTCAAGTATATCTCTTGTTGCTTCCAAAATAATTGTCTGTTCGTTGAGCGAAGCTGCAGCAGGTGGTGGTAGAGCTGCGACAGTAGGTGGTAGTGTACTGCCATTGACGTTGGTGCTGGTGTTATTGAGAGAATCCATCACCTTGATAAAAAGAAAGATTAAGATATATTCAAGAAAATTTGGATTGAAAGTAATGTAAAAGTTGTTAAATTTCATAACTCTTATGGTATATTGCTTAGGACTTAATATAGAACCGACCTGCATAAGCCACCAATAAGACCTGTTACGCCCAACTTCCCAAAAGACGGGAGAATGAACGTGACGATGCTCGTGACGTATTTATTCCGAGAAGGACCTTTCTCCAAACAAATACGCTAAGCTTAAACGAGCAATATAAAAGTGACAAGAAATTAACATGAGATTGAAATTGTCAACAACTTTATTTACATTCATTTCAACATACTTTAATTACAATGATAGATTGCCTGGAAAGGAAATGCAAATAACATGAAATGTCTAAACAAGTGACATTCTGGTAATGAAAAACTGAGCAGGAAATCTAAAGGTCGGCTTGGACTGTGATCTGGTCGTAGTCCTCAGCAGTTGGATCCACCTCCTCAGCTTCCAGATTATCTGACCAACATTCCAAACAAACAAAGGTGGGTGAAATCCCTGTCAGCGAACTTGCGTCCGGTAAGTCTCCTTGGAAATTAGAATGATAAGATGGAAAGTATAGACAGTGATATGGTGATTTAAGCATGGCAATTAATATATCATGCCGGTTCTATTATAACATGACAATGCAAATGAAAACTATGCATGGTAATGTAACATGAGTATATCGACCAAGTATATCATGGCCGTGTGATGTAGATATAATGAACATGAAGTGCATGTAAGTGTCCTAAAAGAGTCTCTACAAGAGTAAACTAACTAACGCGAGTTCAGTTGTGAATGTCAACCAATCTCAAGAGTTCTCAAACCCAACAGGCTATCGTTCATGGGTAAGAAATTATGGGCCCGAATCAAGTGTTGGTAGCGGGACTTCAACCTAATGTCAAAGTATTCCAAACCCAACGGGCTATCGTCCAGGGCTTGAAAACACGGACCCTCATGATATATTGCATGTGTTAGTAGACGTGGATTCATGAACTAAGGAGACTCTCAAGTTTTCGTTGGATTCACACTTAAACTAACCCAACACCCCATGTATATTAGCCTATGATTTGATGTTTCGAATCTTGTTCGAATCCATGAATACAAAAGGTGGTGTAATATTAAGATTAAGTTCATGTAGTCATGCCAAGTGCAAGTCATGTCATTTGTATTCATGGTTCGAGTCAAGTTGGTTTCAGGTATGCATGTTGAGTTAATGTATTCATGTCACGTTTCGAGTATATAGTTCAGGTTCAACTCGAATTTGAGTTCTAGTCAAGAGTAGATTTAAGTCAAGTTTAAGTTCGAGTTTCGTGTTTGGGTTCGAGTTCAAGTTAGATTGGAATTTAAGTCAAGTTCGGATTTGAGTTCAAGTTCTAATTATATCTTATTAAAAATATTTATCTTTTGAAATTCTTAAGTTTGGAAACAATCGAGCAACCACTGCACATAGACGGCAGAATTTGTGACTTTTTCAAAGACGATTGCCATCGATAATTCTTTTAATTTGCAGTGTTATCTAAACTGGATTAACAAGGACCCACTTTCTTCGGCTCCTCGAGGCCTACAGAATTGGTACCGCTTAACCCATTATTAATCTAAAATCCTTAAATATTTATCAAGTTGTTTATTATATGTATTTACATGTTTGCATTTCTCGAGGGGGTTTGTGTAAAATGTTTTAATTTTTTTAAAATAAACCTCGAAGGTGTTTTGATAAAAACATGTTGATTAAAATGTCAAGATTTTTCATAAAACGTATTGTATATTTTGTGGTATTTTAGTGTCAAAACCTAAGTTTTAAAAGTTTATGATATTTTTATAAAAAATCTATGTTTTGGAAACTTGTGGGTATTTTCTTAAAAACTTTAATCTTTTCATTTTAGTGTATTTATCTAATTTTCACAAAAAAATTCTTTGAAATTACGAATATATGTTTTAAGTTATTTTCAATTTGTTTTTAAAAATTCGTATTTTCTTTAAAACTGTATTTTCTTCCTTTCAAAACCGAATTCTTCATGAGGAGTTCTACATCTCACTCTATCATCCTCAGGATGTGCAATAATCCGCACTATCCATAAATGGGTTCCTTAATAAGGTTGTAGAGGAGTATTTGCAATGAATAAAAATATCAATTTAAAACCGTATTTTCGAATTTGATGGTATTTTAGCGAAATACGTTTCTTTCAAAAAAAATTATTAGAAATATGTTATCATGCTATGTTTTCCATGTGTACGTGTGGGGTAAGTTATTACCGTCACACTAAACCTAGTATTCGAGCTATAGCATAAAGGATATGGTATTTAATCGTTATATTGCGTTCTAGTTTTGTTTAGCATGGTAGGTTCCATTTTAAAACAAATAAGCTAGATGAGACAAGTCTTTGCAAGAATGATAGATTAGAATTTGGTGTTTTCTTGGTAACATGAGGATTTCTAATGAATAGGTCAAGGTTAAATTAGCTTGCTAAAAACTATATTATTATTATGTCGATGAGAGAGGATGAACAAAAGAGAGAGTTCGAAGGAGACTTGCGGGTTGCGCTATCTATATTAGATAGTAGAGAATGGGTAAGTCTCGGTTGGAAGAACCGAGACCGAGGATGAAGCGGAGGGATGAACTTGAGATCGACAACGCTACGAACAAGTTTGAGAGAACAATAGCGCGGGGCAAAAAGTGAGCTTGACTCCTTGTGCTTGGCTTGGACTTGAGAGTATTGAGAGAGATAACTTTTGAGGGGAAATTTGGAGTATTTTCAGAAATGAGGATGAGACTAGAATGGTTAGGCATTCATATGGAGTAAGGGATAGGTATATGTTGAATTAAAAAGAATTAAAAATGTTTAATGGGAGAGATGAAGGGTCTGACAGTTCTCTAGTTGATTGTAGGGGATTTAAAGTATCAAAAGGGGTAGTGGGAAGCTGAAAGGATGCACGGGAGGAGCATGGACCCAATTGGTCGAAATTGGGCCGCCGGTTTTGGATTTCTGGCTGCCAGACCAAAGGTGATTGCTTCGGGGTTCGTGCCATGGGTTTGGGTTAGGTTAAGGGTCCTATTTTAATACTTTGTTTCAGTTGCAACGTTTCGTAAACCCGTGTGAAGCTCGTGCAATCTTTTGGGCTTCCAAAACGTTAAAAAGAAAATATTAAAATAATTGGGGCCGATAAGATTCGAACACGCAAGGTATGGGACAACAGTGGAGAGTATTAACCAGTGAGCTACAAGTTGTTTCTCGTTGACTTTTATCAAAAACTACTTATAACTCAGAAACAGAAATACCCTTTATATAACATAGAACCGTTACAAATGTACATGGATTTCAGAGTCGTTACACTCTCAAATTAGTTTTCTTCTTCTTCAGTTCTCTAATCTCTTTATAAGTTCCATATTACTTCTTGATAAAGCATAAGTACGTGTGGCAAAGCAAGTTTCTATATCCATCATACGTGGTGTACATCTACGACGAAGAAACCGAAGTCCCCTGTAAATCAGGCCGCCATCACCGTTGCACCGAGATTTTCCTTCTGAGGGACAGAAATATGGTTTTGAGGGCAGTGATGACACGCTTCGGTCAATAACTAATTTTTATCAATATAATCTTGATAATATTCTGCTACAATTCTTCTTTCTGTTTGGTCTGCTCATGAAGATTGAACAATTCTTGGCATTGCAAATCTATGTTAGACTCTCCGGATTATCTTTCGATTACCATCCTGTAATATTTGTTTGGTTGCTCATACAATGTTTCTCCTTGACATTTATTGTTGTGATATTAGTTACTCATACCCACACCCAATAGCATGTTCAATGATTTGGTTATTTGCGATAAACTGATAATCCCTCAATGGCTCTACACTATATGGGGTTGGGCACTAATACCCACTTATACCCCAAAATTATTCTCTAAGTTTACTTTTACTGTTGTCTTCTCCCTCTCTATTTCTTGCTTCATTCTACGCAAAAACTATGGATATCGACTCCCCACCCCCCCCAACACACACACACACAATATTGCCACCACCTGAAACACATCCAAATGCCCTACCATACTCACAATCTGATTGGGAAAGAGCATGGAACAAACAAATCATAACCAATTTTACTTGTGTACCAGCCCTTGTGATTTAATGGTACTTCATGATTCTTGTTGAAAGTGAAGAGGAGAAACAAATGTTTTGTTTGGAAATGGAGAGAAAAAAGAAACGGTAAACGGAATTCAAAAAGTAGGTTGAAACAGAGGAGGCATAAGCAAGGTTGCACGGACATGGACACGGCGACACGGACACAATACGATGTGACACGGCGATACGGCAAAATTCCAAAATATAAGATGCGGGGACACGGATATATATATATATATATATATATATATATATATATATATATATATATATAATTAAAAGGAATGTAATACCATAACATTACAACAACATATTTAGCAAAAACCTTAGCATTTCAACATTTTTTTATTGTAGTTATCAAAATTCGGTAAAGAACTAAGTTATTTCAGCATAATTTCAACAATTTGCGGCAAAAAAACACTTCATCAATTTTTAAATTATATTTGACATAATTTCAGCAATAACCCTACAACAAACTACTATAATAACCCTACAACAAACTACTATAATTAATATAATTTCTGTAAAAGTACATATTTTTTGCATTTTTCTAATAGTTTTAGTAAAAATCTTATATATTTCATCATAGAAATTATATTAAGCAATAAAATTGAGTAAAATAGCAAGAAAAAGTCAACTACTCAAAAGAAATTCAATAAGATTAGAGTTTTTTCGTCTTCAATTGAAAAAATAGGGTCGCCGCTACTACGGGAATCGCTTTTTGTGTTGTGGTTACACTAAAATGTGTTCGATACGTGTCTAAATCTAAAGTCGTCTCATTTCGAAGCAGAACACGGAAATTTTGTGTCGGACACATGTCGTGCACGTGTTGTAACACCCTAGTACGGTTATACGACATTAATTGGTATTTTAACACTTACTTTTATATTTCTTCTATTTTATTCTTTTGGGTTGCGAGTGATTCGAATAGTAGTAGTTATTCGACCCGACCTGCATGTGTGAAACCCAGTATGGTGTTAGATTATATCTTATATTTATCAGTAAACTGAATCTATGTGAATCTATATATATATATATATATATCATATATCTAGATCATCATACATCTTTTAGTAGCCATAAATTAAGGATATGTTATATTTTGCTAACTGTCATCATATGGTTAATTTTTCCATATCTTATTTTTTTCTTTTATCTATTACGTTTAAATCTCAAGGTATCTGATACTAAATATTTGTTAAATATATATATATATATATTTAAAATTCTCTTTAATTTTATGTTAGGGGGTATAATTTATTTAAATTATATTCTTACATTATGGTTTAAAAGTTTACGTATGTGAATTGTTTTCCAAAATATATATTTGATGAGATTTTGGTGGAGATTGGTTGTAATTTGATATTATCTATATACCTTAAAACCTATAATATAATATATAACCTAATAAACAATACTATATATATACATATAATACATATAATTCATATAGTTAAAAATAAAATAAACCTCTCTTTGTTCTTTCATTCTTTCTCTTTCTTTTTCTCTTTAACAAACTCCCTTTGTCGTCAAACCGAGACTCTCGGGTTACCTTAACCCCGACTTGACCGCCATTACTACCGTCTCGCCGCCACATCACATCCATCGTCGTCGAGATCATCGGATTTGTCTCGAGCAAGTTCCGATCGTATTATACACCGTCGTGATATCGTTTCGTTCGTGTGTTCGTAACCGAGACAAGTATTTCTAAATACTTGTTGCATGCTAGCTACGGCCGGATCATATATGGCGTAACAATATTATTATTGGTTTCGTAATATTATTTTTTTCTATTTGATAGATTGGTATTTTTACAAACTAGATCGGTATGAGTTTAATAAAAATATAGTTAAATTAATATTTACTATTATGATTGATAGTTTGGTTGATATATGTATGCATATTGATTATATTTTTAGTTAGTGGTTGTTTAATTTGAGTTCACTATACTACAGTTTTCTTTACAACAATTGTTATATTAGAATAATGCATAATTGTTTCACCATCATTTGTCGTTATATAATCAACAATATACTTTATCAAAAAATAATTGTTTAGTAAACATGTTATAACGTTATGCAAAATATAGTTTGAAAATATTATAGTTTACACATGGAACGTCGTCATCAAGCGGATACGACAAATCTGGAATTTACTGTACACATTACCTTATAAAATTCACTATAAATCATAGAAAAATCAGTAGCACGTGTTCTTTAGTCCGTTACGAAGCTAACTCAGAATACTATAACCATGTGAAATTGTAAGTGCACGGCGGCGCCCCTGCCGTCAATCCGAGGCCAAAATGCGGAAATGATAATTTACTTTAATTTTTGAACCGGCACCACCGCGCACTAAAATCCCGGATCGGGCCATTAATCTAGTCCTAACTAACTAAAGAACAGGGTAGAGAGATATACCGAGCGATCCGTGTCCTTCGGTCTTCTCGTCGTCGTCCCGATCTCCCGCGGAATCTCCGGTCTTCACCTCCTCGCCGGAAGGGCACCACATCGCCGGCTTCTTTTACGGGCTCCCACCTCTGGACCAAGGCAACTCGGGTACGAAGTTGGCGAGCCGACGTGCCCAAGGGTACCGTAGGTTAACTGTAGAACTTATGTCTCATTTAGGGTTGTATGGAAGTTGCCCTTTTGTGAAGGAAATGGGATATGAACTTTGGTGGTGGCTAATGAGTTTTTAGAAAGCAAAGGAGATCAAAAACCCCACCCTCAAAATTGGGAAAGCCCCTCCCCTAATGTGGCCGGCCTTACATCATAGAGAGAATGAGAGAGGAGCGAGTATGAATCAAAAATGAGAGAGCCCACATAATGCAAGAGAGGGAAAAGGGTTATCATGAAAAGAAATGATCACCCACTAAAACCCACACTCCATCAACCAATCATCTCATCACAAAGTCAAGCAATCATAAAGTCAAGAAAGTCAAGGTAGGGTGCAACCATCATGACACTACAACTTGCAAAAACAACCCTCCAAATTGCTAATTTGCACAATTGCAAATAAGCCCTCCTCCACCAATTTTCAGCCAAGGAAAGATACAAAGAAAAATGGCCGAAATGGAAATCAAACTGGCAACTCCAAAAAACTGATCCCGTAATAAATTACAGGAAAACCCCGCTACTGTATATACATACCCGCATTTGTATTCCGATCGAATACAAATGCAATGAGACAAATCTATACTGTGCAATACTAAGATCCGGCTTAAACCAAAGCCCGCTAGTATTATCCGTCCGATCATGATCCGTGCAATACCGCACGTATCTGATCGAACCCTGCCATATCTCCATACGGCCTCTACAGCGTTTCGCCCGAAATATGAGAAAACGGTCTGTGGGGGACTCTAAAGACTCGTTAATACTTTGGTTATGGATTTAACCACTAGCACGTCAGAGGTATTAGCCTATACGTAACGGGCTACCGGGTATTGACCAAAAGGGACGTCGATGAGCGAACTCATCCTGACACCCTACAGAGCCTGTCAGTGACAATATCCGTACAGTCCGGTCCGTTCGTCTATGAGCATCGCATGGCGGGCCTAGGGGGTTGGTAAAAGTCATACCCCAAAAGCGGTACAAGTCGTGTCGGAGTGTAGCCCAGAACACCCTGAGATACTACTGGAATACCTACCAGTAAATCTCCTGCCTTGGCCAAAGACTTCGTGTAATGGCTCTCCTAGACACAGCGCGACCTCACCTCCAATACCGGGAGAGACGAACCCCTGCAGATCCGCTCACTGCCTCCATGTGGCTCGGGACTGTACCCAACTAAAACCTGTTTGCACGATTCCTTTGAGCGTGGTAGGGTAGTAATCAAAGTACAGTGGGAACTCACACGAGACAAATGACGATCTCAGGTCGATGAACTAACCTGTACACATGTCTCCAGGGAACTGCTATCTGACGTTCGGTATAAGACCAACTAGCATGTTCCTGGCGAGTCCTGTCCAGTGTACTCATAATCCAATGAGCACCTGTATACATCTTAGGTGAACCAACTGATACCAATGGCTTGTGAGACCGGCCATCGCCCCTCGTCGGGGTCTCGACTGTATACACTAATCTACTCTGGAGTATCGATGCCCTGTCTCGAAACTCCCACGACTAAGGACCTTTTAAGGATGTGCGTATAGACTACCAGCTCCCACGTATATGATCGCCCTCATACTGCTGGCAGTCAAGCAAGAATCCTAGGGGCTCTATCAACGCGCAATAGTGACTTGTAAGGTCACCTAAAGTAGTACACGGTGATAAAGATAAACCAGATAGCATACTATCATCTCGAGTTAGACTGTCTTATCGGGATGAGTCCTCCATCAATCATTGCAATCACGTGCCTGTGATACAATAATTGACTCTGAGGGTACTATCTCCAACAATCTCCCACTTGCACTCAAGGCTAATTATTGCGATGTCGCATACTCACAGCCCGTGTGATACCGAACACCCAACTCCTCTACTAATCAGTCTCACAAAACCCGTTTGCGAAACTATTGCATTCGAGGAATAGCCTCAGCGAGTGGATCCGCTTTGATGTTTCTTTCTATGTCTCTCTATATCTCAAGTTCGCGTAGAAAACCATCTCCCGAAATGAGCAATACCTGTCTTAGAATATGTCTGGATGTCTGATGGGACCTAGCTCATAAATGAACTCCAAATCCAAATTTCTTAGACTGTATCGTCAACTGAACTTAATCAGTATCCTGCGCCATCCTTCCCTCAGTATCCACCTGGACCACCTGTCCAAAATACTGCCCCTCGTCAGAGGGAAAACTACAACTCTGACAACCTCTCTGTCATCCAGGTCACCTTGGAAGCCTGGAATGATAACTGTCTCCCGAATGAGGCTGTCGTTATCATATCCCTAGAACATCCACTTATGTTCTAAAACTGCTTCCGACTGTTTCTCCAGGATTGGATCAATGTCAACTTATTGCATCTAGTGCAAAAACAACATCTGGTGTGGTACTTGACATCTCATGATTGACTCAATTGCCTAAGCAAGTGATCTGCCAATCATGCACATCCCTCTTCCCTTTAGTCTGCAAGACATCTTTAGAGAGGGTGACTCTATCACCTGCAGGTACACCATCATGCCAGGAGTCGTCTATTCTGAAGCACCTCTAGAATGCCGTCTAAGTACCCTGATTGGGAAACTACCCAAATCTAGATCTAAAACCATAGATCCAGTAACCAGAATGTCTGATATAATATCCAAGTCTCTTGTGGAGAAACCACTGTGTGACAACCAAAGTATAACCGATCGTAGTATAGGAATATCACTTCCTACTCTGTGTATGTCATCCAAATACCGGGACATCACACCCTACTACCTTCTCAACAGATCCATCCCCTATTCTGATGAAGTCAAACCTATGACTGTCACATCAGAAATAGATGATCTATCTCCGCTATATCTGCTTTAGTCTATAAATAGACATAAGCCACTTGTCCACCAATGCTTCCTCTGCTCTCACTGACCACGACAACCCTCTGGCAGAGTCATATACACGTACACTTCTAAAGCTAGTTTAGAACGACGCTATACTCATCCTCCCGCCGGGTCTCACAGTCTGGAACAACAGCAATGGCAAGTCTGGGTAAACAAGAACCTCCCTGCCACCGTCCTTGAGGCTACCGGAGTACCTTTCGGGTGCCTGAGGTTACCCACCAAATCTACGGAGTGGCCAATGGAATGTCAAATCAGATTGAATCTTTAGGTTCTTGTCAAAACTTCAGTAATCGTTTGCGGTTCTGGAATCACTTCCAGTTCTACCATACTCCCACTACTGTTTTCTGAAAAATTCATTTTACTTAAAACTGTGGCGAGTCTAGAACAATATCGCTATTGATCTTCCAGATGGTAGAAAATCAACTCTCGTCATAGCCTGGGTCAACCCACAAACAACCATTACAGAAACGTGTCTTGAGTTATCCAGAGTCTGGTTTTAAGCATAAGCCGGACAACTCCCCATACCTTAACATCGTTAAGATATGAACTGTTCTATATCCAATATAGAACCAGAGGCACTGATTTAATTGAACCAGATTCAAATCATGTAGCTGTCTCCAGTGCATGTCAACTAAATGGAGAGAGGCCGATCAGCATTACTCAACTTAGGAGTGCTTCCAATTATGAGTAATCTGAAAGAGAAGCAAGTTCTCTTAATCATTACTATCAAATGAATACCCTACATAAGTATCTACATCTTCGATCACTTTGAAGAATCCGATACTTGCAACACCTGGTTCTCTACTTTATTCATATACCTATAACTTCTCAAAATTCGGACCTTGTGTTTCTACGAAACACTTGTCTAAAAACTAGAGAAGTCATAAGTAAACCGAATATAGTACGAGGACCAACCCCTCTGTCTTAATGGACACTGGACAACATACAATACTCTGTATAAGTCCCTTGAGTCAAATGACTAATTCACTGTGTGTCGTAGGTTGAAAACTGTACCTATGGTTAAGAAGAATTACACCGCTGTTTAATGCTCCTTACCTAACCATCCACTGATATAGGTAAATGTCATGGACATAATTTCAAAACGGTATATCTCATTCTATAAAAATAGACGTACAGATGTATCAATTTGAAAGCGGATATTCAAAACCAAATATTCGCCATTCGGCAAACAAACCAGGCGATTTCCTCAAATATCACCAATTACAACGAATTCTGATATAATGAGGACAATCACCTAATTCCCAATAATTTACTCCCACTCATCATCTGTAAAACCATACAGATGTGAGAATCATACCTGGTAAATACATACCTTGGAGTAAGTATCTAATCGGGAAATCAGTTTTCCTTTAACAGCACACGGTGAAACTGAAACATTGAAATGTTTCGATGGGGTATCCCGGTATTCCTAGTAATGCCTCTTCCATTATCCAGATTCACAACTGTAACCGTGTAATTCTTTGTCATCTCTCCAAATCCCTTTATATGTCTTTAGTCATTACCTTCTGTACACCCTCTTAGGCTAAATGGTTTTCTTCCTTCCCTACCGTTCGGCACCAGCCTATGGTTTGGAAGAAGACTATCCAATAAGCATAATGGGTGTACTGTCCTAATCCTAGGAGCACTCGTAATGCGAGAGAAGGTGAAGATAAAAGACAACCGAATAAACCTTATTCCTATTTCTCCTGAACCAGAATCCACCCCCGAACTGGAAAAGTTCCTTTCGAGTTCGTATATAACCATACGATGGAGTATCCAATAAACTGTGGATCTTCGTAGTGATACGGAGTGTCTTGGAGAAATACAAAGGTGATTTAGGATTGGCGAAGAAATACTTGGTTTGGTTGTGAATAGTAGTCGCAATTTACTTTGCCCTCCTTCTAATCACTTTATGTCTTTACTTAATACCTTCTATACACCATCGTTATGCTAATTGGTTTTCTTCATTCCCCACCGTTCGGCACCAGCCTAAGGTTTGGAAGAAGACTATCCAATTTGCGTAATAGGTGTACTATCTCCTAAACCAAGGAGTACTCGCAACCTGAGAGAAGGTAAAAGGAAAAGACAACTGAATAGTCCTATTCGTTTTCTCCAGAACCGGAAACCATACTCGAATAAATTCCTTCGAGTTCGTATATAACCATACGATGGTTTTGTCCAATGGAAATGGACGTTCGTAGTAATACGGGATGTCCTGGAGAAAAGGGTAAAAGTAGGAGTGGCAATGAGGTTTGCAACTCTGACAATCCAAAAGCCAGTGTTTAAGAAGGTTCGGTCAACTTGGTCACTGAGTCATAGTCTAGGGTCGGGTCAATGGTCGCTGCCAAAGAGAGAGAAAAGAAACACTCAGCGTGCACTCTAACCTAGATCAGAATGGTTATCACTTTATCTAATCTGGAAACCTCCCACTGTACCGTCAAATTCTCCTCCAAACCTGAAAGAAGAATTAGTCGGGATCACCCGAGGAGTAAACCAACTCATCAGTGGGAATCGGGATCCAACTATCATCGCATGATAACGTTACGGACTTCGCTCACGTTATTGATTTGATCTCAAAAACTATCTATTAACCGCAATCAAGAACGGCGTCGCTTGGTAGCTAGCCGGTGAGTATGGGTCGGTCCACAGGGATGTTGTGAATTTCCTAGTCGCTCTTACGAGTTAATTCCGATGGGTGTTCGGATTCATTTATTAAATCTAAAAACTAAATTAATCTAGGGCAATTGAATTAAAGATCTAACTATCTAACTAGGGCAAGGAATTAAATTTAATCTAGGGCAGAGAATAAAAGATTATCTAGGGCAAGAATTGAAATCTAAACTAGGGCAATTAAATAAATCTACTTACTTTACAGATGGCTCTCTCCAAACATTTACACAGGGTTGTCAGATCTGAATAGATGATATGAAAAGAGGCATCGATGCTCTCCAAAAGAATTCTAAATTTTATTCATAAAAAGAGGCATAGTGAGGCATAAGGTTTACAATGATTTAGAGTCCCTATTTATAGAAGATAGGAAACCCTAGGATTACAATGACTCGCATGTCTACATTTACAAAAATTGCCCTATAAAGACCAGTCAACGTCGCCACTTTATTTTGCTAAAAACTTGTTTTTTTATTTCTTTAGAACTGCCGTGGAACCGCGGCCCGAGGCATGGTTTGGCCGCAGTTCCGCGGCCAAACAATGGTGTTGGCTTATTGGATTTTGTGGGCTGGCTCTGATGCTTTTTATCTTTTTATTTCTTTATGTCTTTTCTCAATTTAGCTTCCGGTTCTCTTCCAGATTTTTCAGTGAACATTGTAGTGGACTTCTACCCGTTCGCTTTGAGTTGATGTCTTGAATCTTGCTATGCGAATTGTTCCTTATGTAGGCTTGATCAAGAGTCTTCTGTTTATTGGTTAAAGTCCACTTTTGCACCGTCTTTTCATCGTTTTCACTGTTTTCTGTCCAAGAACCTGTAACCTGTAATATGTAGCAGACATGTGTCAAAAGCACCTGTTTATTTATAAAACGAATAAGAATGGGGAATATAATAATGCAATATTATGGTATGAACAAATACCCCCAAACTTATCTTTTGCTCATCCTCGAGCAAACTTATTTTTTTTATTCTCTAAAAAAACCTAACCGCACTTTCGCAGGGAAACGCGATTGCACTGAGCTCGTGCAACAAGCTGTTAAACCTCTAGGTGTCCCTAGTAGGAGGAGTGTTGTCTCCTGAGGGTTTTCAGTGGATACCACCTACAAAATCCTATCAATTTGGCTTATCGACTTTTATTCTCCAATTAGGTTTTCTAACAAGGAATTCTATTATTTTCGACCCGTAAATTATCCACCCATATTCTTCACACTTCCTCATCATTTAACTTAAGATTATATATGTTCTATAGACTTACTTAGCTTTCGGCATCTCTTAAGTTTTCCTTCTAGGGTTTCATCTCCACTTAGGAATTTCTATCAACTCTACTAAAGATACAAGTTTTATTCTTCACTCCTTTCTCTCATCTAAACTCCAATCACATATCCCCACATGACTGTATAAATCACCCCTACACTTGGGAATTCAATCAAGCAATCATACTCTTGTCCGTTGTCCAAAGCACTTTTTAGTTGGTGAATTTAAATGAATTTTGCTTACACATCCTTCATGCGACCGTTAATACTTCTTGAGATACCAACAACCGATTACAAGATGCGTTAGCACTTTAAAGCGTACTTCCTAGTCTTGCAACACCCAAGGCTTTAGCAGTGACTCCCAAACCAGTTGGTCTAAGGCACTGGGTGATGAAGCACCCTCGCTAAATATTTTTCTATTTTTACAGCCTTAAGTAATCACAAAAACCAGTGTTCATTTTTTTATGGTCTTTATTCACTTTTTTTTTCTTTTATTTTCTTCGTACTAAAGACTTTAGACAAGAGCATTTCAAGGTCTCCTCTACTATTCCAAGTTTCAAGGTGCGTGATTGTGCAAATTGTAGGGTATACATTTTCAGAATCTAGACTTAAGCTAGGAACTATTTTTCAAACTTATACTCTAATAAAAGTATCAATACTTTTCCTTTGTTTTGACTTAGTCCAAGAAGTGAACCCAAAATTTGCCTATTTCTAAATAAACTACAAAAACATATACTTTCTACCGCTAAACTTTAAGAAAGGTTATTTTTAGGGTTTTTAAATTACTAAGTCTAAGATTTAGTTGTTCCTAGCTAGTTAACCTATCTGTCAAACTCTAGTCAAATAAGCAAAAATTGAATACAATAATTTTTATAATTTTTGAAAATTTTCAATTTTTATGGGTTTTAAAATAAGTATGCAAATGCAAAATTGTACATATGAATGCGAAGGAAGAAGACTTACCGAGCATACCCCCAAACTTAAACTTGACAGTGTCCTCGCTGTCATGCTACACCAAGAGGGTCAAAATGTTGGCACACCCCTGTTTATTTATTTATAATTTTTTTTATTGTTTTGAAATTTTTTTAATTATTTTTTTTATAGAAAAAGAAAACAAAAAATATATATACATATATACAACAAGGTTCCCTCCAAACTTAAGTTTGGCCTTACACAAGCCAAAGGTTAGTACCAACCATTCAAAAATCTTATCGTGGTCATGGTCGAGTTGGTGAGAGAATGGAGTGGAAAAAAAAGAAATGAGAAGCACACAAGACCGAATGGGAAGAAGAGTGGAATATGGTCTCGGCGGAGGAGAAGAATGACGGAAAAGAAAAAGAAGTGGAGTACGATCTTGAGGGTGTAAATCGAGTGAATAAATTAGCGCAATATGTGATGACCGATGTGTTAAAAGCGATTGCGCTAACCTATCAACCCGTCGAGAAATGGGGTCAAATCCCTCAAGATTCGCAAGAAAGCATGGGTACGCCGAACTTGGTATAGGAGATGAAAGCGTAACGGTCTCTTGCACGGTCGGAACAATGGAAGGTAGGGAAGGGAGTGAATTAGGGATAGTCTCATTCTCACCGTAGTAAACTGTCTCAAATTGGAAAGATTCTATCAATGGTTCGAAACAACTGTAAGCAACCGAGTCTAATGGTTCGACTAACTCATCTGAAAATGTAAAGGACTCAAACTCGGGCGGTGAGTCATCAACATCGTCCGAAAAAGTGAAACACTCATACGTGTTATCGTCTGTGAGAACTGTGTTAGATTCAAAGAGAAAATTTTCAAACTCACAGTCTTCAAGCGTGATATTAGGCGTGGTCGGAACGATGGAAAGGAGGGAGGGTGATTTAGGTAAAGGTTCAAGAAGATGAATTGGAAAATCCGACACATCAAACAAAAATGGTTTAACTTCAATATTATCTTCAATACTCTCCTCAATACTATTCTCATAATTCTCCTCAAAATTTAGGTTCTCCATGCCATTATCATCAAAATCAAGACGCATATGAAGTTCGGGAGAAACATTTAATGACTCGGGATGATGAATTGGACATAAAATTTCAGTCAAATCTACGGGTTCATCATCCAAAATATTCCCGGTGTCTATATCCTCAATCAAGTGAAAATCAATATTTTCTGACACTTCATCAAAAGCATGAATATTTATTGATTTAGGTTCTAGATTGGAGGTGTAAAGGTCAAACGGATTAGGTGCGGTTTCACTTGAAAGGGGTTCCTCACAATTTGGCACATCAAGCACTACAAAGTCGCACAACTCATCATTTTGGACACATGTTTGAAAATTGGAGTTGTTGGATTCAATTGGGTATGGGTAGGTTTGATTTGGAAATCCTCTCACATTCTCACTCTGTCCAACCGTTTCCTTATACATTGAAAAATTTGAAGCTAGTTGCAAACTAGCTACCGGTTCAGCAGGTTGCATAAGGGCGGCTATGGACGCTTCCACATTCCTAGTCATTTTGTTTGTTACTGCAATATAAGCTTCCAATGACTGTTCCAAACTAGACTTGGGCGGTAAGGGGGTTTCGGTAAAATATTCGAAATTGTTTGGATACGTGACTCCCAAAAGGGCTGTGTAGAAACATGGTCTAGTGAAGGTGGGAAAGTCGGGTAGGACTGGTAGGAAGTGGATGGTTGGACAGGATTAGGATCAACATGTGGATGAAAAGGTAGATGGACTTGTTGATTCCTAGAACTAGATGAGGGGAGAGGGGTGAAAGATCGGCCACGAGATTGAGCGATATGCTCAGCAATGGACATTGGTTTACGAGTTACAGCAGGACTCGAAAAAGTATCATCAACATACGAAGGTGGTGAAGGTTGACGTGGTTGACACAAAGTGGGTTGCAAAGTCAAACTGTTTCTCCTAGACGTTTCTATTTGATCTTTCAAAGAAATTTTGGGCACGGAGGGATCTGCCTTAAATCGACCGAAACAATTGACGTACGAAGCAAAGTTAGGTTCGGGATACCAAAGTTCGGCAAGAGATTTGTGATGTGGGGTATCCATGATGTCAGAAGGAGAAGAGAAAGACGGTGGGTGTAAGTGGGGTGCATGGATTTCTTAGCGACAAAATTTTGCAAGTTTTTATAAAAAAAATTCCTTTTTCCTTTTTCTCTTTATTTAGAACTGTTTGCAAAAAGATTTTCGAGAAAAAAGCTAAGACACACTTTCGATCAACCAAAAATGCACAATCAGGCCCAGATCTAGGGACACCTAGGTCAGCTAGACAGCTCCTAACTGTTCCAAAGGGCTAGAGATAGGACCTCAAACCGCCTCTTCACCGCCAATTGCGGCCAGGTAAGTGCCAGGTAAGTGGGAGGCTTCCCGCTACAAGTAGCGGTCCTAATTAAGTAACCACTTGCCTTGACACACTTGCCTAGACACCGCAAAGTCAGGTTAGGATAAACGGCTGATGCCTATAACTAGTCCTCTGTCCTATTGAGCTCGAAATCCTTATGGCTGAGTCTAGTATTTTTTAATTAATAGATGGTCAATGCATATGCCTTATGTGATTTCTGGGGTCCTGGAAAGGGTGATGAAATCCCCACCCAATCTGAATTGGTCAAAAGCCTCTTAAAGTCCGATTAAAGATATGCAAAACAGAAAAATCACTTGAAATCAAAGATTTTTATTTTATTTTATGCGCGGCGCAAAGAATCCTGCATAAGATTTGTTATTGAGAAGGGGGAAGATTTTTAAGCGCAAAGAATCCTGCAGGATATTTTTCAAAAGATATATTTTAGGTTGCAGAGGGGAAAAAGGAAACAAACATTGAAAATTTCGCGCGATGACGTCAGCATGACGCGGCGGTTTAGCGGCGGGAGCGCGCTTGCGCGGCGGAATAGCGGCGGTACGGAGGCTTTAGGTCACCAAAAAAATTGTGGTGTTCTGATTTTCCAACCTCTTTCTGTTCTGATGTATCTTTTTCTGTTTCGAACTCTAGATTTTTCCAGATCCGTCTCGATTGTAGATCCTGCAAAATTCAAACAAAAAATACCCATCACAAAATACAAAGATAAATTTTTATGATTTTTGATTTTTCAGTTTTTATGATTTTTTTAATTAAGATTAACCCGAAATTGCAAAAAGAAAATAACACGCCATCTCCGGCAACGGCGCCATTTGATTTGATCTCAAAAACTATCTATTAACCGCAATCAAGAACGACATCGCTTGGTAGCTAGCCGGTGAGTACGGGTCTGTCCACAGGGATGTTGTGAATTTCCTAGTCGTTCTTACGAGTTAATTCCGATGGGTGTTCGGATTCATTTATTAAATCTAAAAACTAAATTAATTTAGGGCAATTGAATTAAAGATCTAACTATCTAATTAGGGCAAGGAATTAAATTTAATTTAGGGCAGAGAATAAAAGATTACCTAGGGCAAGAATTGAAATCTAAACTAGGGAAATTAAATAAATCTACTTACTTTATAGATGGCTCTTTCCAAACATTTACACAGGGTTGTCAGATCTGAATAGAGGATATGAAAAGAGGCATCGATGCTCTCCAAAAGAATTCTAAATTTTATTCATAAAAAGAGGCATGGGGAGGCATAAGGTTTACAATGATTTAGAGTCCCTATTTATAGAAGATAGAAAACCCTAGGGTTACAATGACTCGCATGTCTACATTTACAAAAATAGCCCTATAAAGACCAGTCAACGTCGCCACTTTATTTTGCTAAAAACTTATTTTTTTATTTCTTTAGAACTGCCGCGGAACCGCGGCCCGAGGCATGGTTTGGCCGCGGTTCCGCGGCCAAACAATGGTGTTGGCTCATTGGATTTTGTGGGCTGGCTCTGGTGCTTTTTATCTTCTTATTTCTTTGTCTTTTCTCAATTTAGCTTCCGGTTCTCTTCCAGATTTTCCAGTGAACATTGTAGTGGAGTTCTACCCGTTCGCTTTGAGTTGATGTCTTGAATCTTGCTATGTGAATTGTTCCTTATGTAGGCTTGATCAAGAGTCTTCTGTTTATTGGTTAAAGTCCACTTTTGCATCGTCTTTTCATCGTTTTCACTGTTTTCTGTCCAAGAACCTGTAGCCTGTAATATGTAGCAGACATGCGTCAAAAACACTTGTTTATTTATAAAACGAATAAGAATGGGGAATATAATAATGCAATATTATGGTATGAACAGTTATCACACTCCAGAAGGTATGCGCATATCTGGCAAGTTTCAGTTTCTTTAGAAACTCCCGACGTGATTTTTGCCCCATGCTCTTATGACCTTGGCGTGAGGTCAAAATATCATAAGTCACATGTCAAGTTCTGCCCATCATTATCCAGGTTAATTTGAACACACCCGTACATACCCTTGACGTAGGCCAAAATAGTAGTACGACTGTCCTAAACCAACGCATCTATCTATGCAACAGATAAATATCCGGCAGCTACCAATCACTATGCTTTGGCGTGAGGTCAAAATATATAGCTTGAATACTACCGAATATTTAACCGAAATGATGGAGGGCTACGAATGGTTTCTGGCGAAAACCTTTAACGTAATGAACTTGATATCGTTGAAGGAACCAGATAGCTTTATAAAAATATTGTAACGAAAACCTTTGCTAAAGAGGTCATTCCCGGTGAAGGGATCTCGGCTCTTTCTCCGTAGAATGAGGTGCAGGATATTCCAACTGAATACCACGATGCAAAGCAAAAGTAATCGGCTATAGTGAAGTTATTGCCCTGACGCAAACTTCTTTCCTAGGGTCACTCCCGGTGAAGGGATCTCGGCCCTTACCTCGTCGACTGAGAAGCAGGATATTCCAACTGAATACCACTGTGCAAAACAAAAGTGAACGTCCTTGCAATAACAGCTTTTTGAAAAAATATTCCAGCAACATCAGAATAGGTTTAACTTGCATTGATCCGAATCAACGCAGTCCCATCAATTGATCACACCAATAAAGAACGAAAATAATGACGTACGTATATGCCATCCGCATTCGCCACTGGGTCCCGTCATTACCCGTTAGATTAGTTAACTAACGACAGAGCGGGGACTGGACTAGCGCGGATGCAAAACATATACAACATCTACTAGTATATATATCAATATATAATATTCGCTCAAGGCGTGATAAAATGCAACATCACAGAAATGTAATAAGCATCACAGAACAATACAGATATCTGGATCCCCGGGTTTCATAGAGCCGCTACTGAAACCCGACGTTCCCCTGGTCGTGTGGATAGCCTGTGCAATGAAATTCTAGACCCCTACAGGCGTGACAAGTTACCCGCCAAAACCTGAAGCGAGGCAGCCCCCTTCAGCAACGTGAATGGACCACCCAGCACTTCACGGAATCCGGTAACTTGGGCACCCCTCCTGGGTCAACCTGTACCCCCTATGAGTGCGACGAATAGCCCGTCAATTCTAGAGTAAAGCCCCTTCCGTCTCAATGCCATGAGATGCGGGCCCGTTGCCCTCTAGAACCCGGCTATCCGTGCACCCCACCTTGGGGTAATCCTAGTACAGAAAGAAAAATATACATACAACGGGTACATCGACCTCACCCCGGTCGTGCCCCAAAAGAATAATATACAAACTGGCAGTGACGGCAGTCCACATGTCGGACGCTCGCCCCGCAATATCAAATGTACATATAAAACGAAACTGTACTACGATTGCATCCAGGCTATCCCCACGACCAATCCGCAACATCACAGCACAACACAGAACATCAACGTGAATGTCACGTTCGCAAATCTGTCTAACCGGGTTATAGCAGTTAGACAGGATTTACCGATCAAGTGACATTCACGGTCGCAGATATAATGTAAATACTGTGAACTAACATGTTTAAAATATTCGATCGATCAAATTTACCTATGTGGGCCCCAAGCACTATTGTAGCACATAAAGAAATTCTGGGTCCAAAATGAATATACGAAGACCCATATTTTCAACACAGAGACTCTCTGTAAAAATTTGATGCACTGAACATTAAAGGTGGCGGCGGAACCGCGGCCCAAACATGGGTTTGGCCGTGGTTCCGCGGTGGAATAATGGGTTCATGCGACCAAATTTTACCAGAGTGCTTATACTTCCCTGCACATGTTTCTGCAACAACCTGAAAAATTTTTGGAGCCAAAAAAATTTCGACAGAAACTGATGCTTTTGAAAACGCGGGTTTTGGAATTTTGTTCGATCGAAGATATAAACATATTAGACCAAGCTAGACTAGGTTAATGGCGTGGCTCTGATACCAGTGTAAGTGCACGGCGGCGCCCCTGCCGTCAATACGAGGCCAAAATGCGGAAACGATAATTTACTTTAACTTTTGAACCGGCACCACTGTGCACTAAAATACCGGATCGGGCCATTAATCTAGTCCTAGCTAACTAAAGAACGGGATAGAGAGATATACCGAGCGATCCGTGTCCTTCGGTCTTCTCGTCGTCATCCCGATCTCCCACGGAATCTCCGGTCTTCACCTCCTCGCCGTAAGGGCACCACATTGCCGGCTTCTTTTACGGGCTCCCACCTCTGGACCGAGGCAACTCGGGCACGAAGTTGGCGAGCCGACGTGCCCAAGGGTACTGTAGGTTAACTGTAGAACTTATGTCTCATTTGGGGTTGTATGGAAGTTGCCCTTTTGTGGAGGAAATGAGATATGAACTTTAGTGGTGGCTAATGAGTTTTTAGCAAGCAAAGGAGATAAAAAACCCCACCCTCAAAATTGGGACAGCCCCTCCCCTAATGTGGCCGTCCTTACATCATATAGAGAGAATGAGAGAGTATGAATCAAAAATGAGAGAGCCCATATAATGCAAGAGAGAGAAAAGGGTTATCATGAAAAGAAATGATCACCCACTAAAACCCACACTCCATCAACCAATCATCTCATCACAAAGTCAAGCAATCATGAAGTCAAGAAAGTCAAGGTAGGGTGCAACCATCATGACACTACAACTTGCAAAAACAACCCTCTAAATTGCTAATTTGCACAATTGCAAATAAGCCCTTCTCCACCAATTTTCCGCCCAGGAAAGATACAAAGAAAAATGGCCGAAATGGAAATCAAACTGGCAACTCCAAAAAACTGATCCCGTAATAAATTACAGGAAAACCCCGCTACTGTATATACATACCCGCATTTGTATTCCGATCGAATGCAAATGCAATAAGACAAATCTATACTGTGCAATACTAGGATCCGGCTTAAACCAAAGCCCGCTAGTATTATCCGTCCGATCATGATCCATGCAATACCGCAAGTATCTGATCGAACCCTGCCATATCTCCATACGGCCTCTACAGCGTTTCGCCCGAAACTTGAGAAAACGGTCTGTGGGGGACTCTAAAGACTCGTCAATATTTTGGTTGTGGATTTAACCACTAGCACGTCAGAGGTATTAGCCTATACGTAACGGGCTACCAGGTATTGACCAAAAGGGACGTCGATGAGCGAACTCATCCTGACACCCTACAGAGCCTGTCAGTGACAATATCCGTACAGTCCGGTCCGTTCGTCTATGAGCATCGCATGGCGGGCCTAGGGGGTTGGTAAAAGTCATACCCCCAAAAGCGGTACAAGTTATGTCGGAGTGTAGCCCAGAACACCCTGAGATACTACTGGAATACCTACCAGTAAATCTCATGTCTTGGCCAAGGACTTCGTGTAATGGCTCTCCTAGACACAGTGCGACCTCACCCCCAATACCGGGAGAGACGAACCCCTGCAGATCCGCTCACTGCCTCCATGTGGCTCGGGACTGTACCCAACTAAAACCTGTTTGCACGATTCCTTTGAGCGTGGTAGGGTAGTAATCAAAGTATAGTGAGAACTCACACGAGACAAATGACGATCTCAGGCCGATGAACTAACCTGTACACGTGTCACCAGGGAACTGCTATCCGACGTCAGGTATAAGACCATCTAGCATGTTCCCGGCGAGTCCTGTCCGGTGTACTCATAACCCAATGAGCACCTGTATATATCTTAGGTGAACCAACTGACACCAATGGCTTGTGAGACCGGCCATCGCCCCTCGTCGGGGTCTCGACTATATACACTAGTCTACTCTGGAGTATCGATGCCCTGTCTCGAAATTCCCACGACTAGGGATCTTTTAAGGATGTGCTTATAGACTACCAGCTCCTACGTATATGATCGCCCTCATACTGCTGGCAGTCAAGCAAGAATCCTAAGGGCTCTATCAACGCGCAATAGTGATCTGTAAGGCCACCTAAAACAGTACACGGTGATAAAGATAAACTAGATAGCATACTATTATCTCGAGTTAGACTGTCTTATCGGGATAAGTCCTCCATCAATTATTGCAATCACGTGCCTGTGATCCAATAATTGACTCTGAGGGCACTATCTCCAACAGAAATATGACTTGCAAAATAAATTTTTTAAATAACGTAAACTGTAAATAAAAGTATCTCTGAACTGTTGTCCAGGAAAATTCCCGCAGCAAACTTTCAATTTCGAATTTTCATAAATTTTTGTAGGAACAACCTGAGATATTTTAACTTAGAAAAATGAAAATTTTATTAAATTAGTTTTGTTTTGGTATATGACACGTCCTTTTTGGAGGACGTTTGTTATTTTTAAGCTATTTTACAAATCATGGTGACGCTGAATTTCTGAACGGAACTTTCTTATGCATAGTTAATCAACACCATTTTTATAGTTATTAATCGGATTGAATATGATATCCCTGTTAATGCTATTATCTTGGTCTTGTACATAATATGATTATGTTATCTTTGACATGCTTGTCACCTGCCAGACTGTACTATTTTTGTTCTCATGTTAATATCTGTTGCCTGTAATACTTACCGATACCAACGATATTGACTTGTTATCCTGATTTACCTGACTTGTTGTCTTGCTAGATTGCTCACGATTATTCCTGTGTTGGTATTAGGTAGACATTCTAGTGATACCCGACTTAAACACGAAACCTGAGGGAAAAGACGAAATCAATAATGAAACCCGACTTGGAAGTCAACAGTTCACTACTTTCCAGAGACTAATCAGTCGATTCAGGTTTCGGGTCCGGAATGATGATGCTGATATCATTCATCTGTACATGATATTGTTTTTACTGCCTGGTGGCACGTCTCGGATTCAGCTCGGAGAGTCGTGACCGTGGTCCCGGACACGCACGGGATACTATTGAGTTATATCGAAGATTCCATTAATTGGTTTCAAATACCGTTAGGATAGATTATATAGAAACACAAGTTTTAGGATGCACGTGAGATACCTATAGCCTGCTGATATATCACCTGTGAGTTTGTTTATAATTATACTTCATTTTGCACATAACACTTTATAGTACATTGCTCAGTTTATTATTATGATATTTATGACGCACTGACGTCTGGGTTTTGCTTGGCCCAGATGTTTGATTTAGCACGTGAGTACTTCGACATGATCACTGATCAGTGAGGACCATCTCACTGATATAGCTCTTATTGATGGTTAGTTATTTCTCGAATCTTTATTGCTTTCGCTACTATTTCCTGTTGTCGTTTGTGGCTATTTGGACATGTTTAGATATAAACAGTTATATTATTGTTCTTGATTACTGATAGACAGCCGTAATGTGACTATTGAATGATATTTTTTTACCGCGGGTAGCATGGCTGGCTTGGTTACGTCATGAAATTTTCGTATTTTGGGAAGCAGGGTGTGACAAGTGTCGAGCATGAATCTGTGTCCGTGCCGACACGGACATGACAACCAAAAAAACGTGTCCGTGCAACCTAGGGCATAAGTGCTCGTTTTGATAGTTCAGGGGGTATTAGTTCTCAACCGCCTATAGTGTAGGGGCCCTAGGGGGTTCATGTGCAATTAAGTTTTAATAAATAGGATTTGTCTACTCCTCTTTAGCATTCCATTGGTTGCATGGCTTGATCTTGTGACCTTCTAGTCACAATTCTTATGTCCTAACGGATAGATGACCAAGATAGGACGAAAATCCTCTCATGTGGCATCTCATACCCATATGTCATCCTTTATCCAGAATTAACCTAGTGAATTATTAATAAGAAATCTAAGTGCAAACTAATATGAGATTTTGTTTACCAGCTTTAATGTATATCATCTTCTATCAATTTTACTTATATTATTTTTTCCTCAACCTTATCTACAAATTCATTGCATTTCCCCCTTGTTTTTGTATGTGCGTGTATGTGCATTTATTCGGATTCTCTCATAATTTTTCACCGTCACAGATGGCGGACGTAGCCAAGGACTTAACCGCAGGAACAATTGGAGGTGCCGCCCAGCTCGTCGTTGGGCACCCCTTCGACACAATCAAGGTCATGCTCCAAAGCCAGCCAACCCCACTTCCGGGCCAACTCCCAAAGTACTCAAGCGCAATTGATGCTCTGAAAAAAACACTCGCTGGCGAAGGCCCAAAGGGCTTATATAAGGGAATGGGGGCCCCACTAGCCACTGTTGCCGCCTTCAATGCGCTTCTATTTTCAGTGAGAGGGCAGATGGAATCGTTGTTGAGGTCTAGCCCCGGAGACGTGCTTTCAGCGAAGCAGCAGGTTGTTTGTGGCGCTGGTGCTGGGGTTGCGGTTTCGTTTCTGGCATGCCCAACAGAATTGATCAAGTGCAGGTTAGTCTACACATATTTTTTGTTAGTAGCTTACATAAGGGTCAGTTGCACTAAACCCTGCGTAGTTTACTCCGTATAGCACTTGTATTTCTCAAGTAAATCATGAGCATAAACATCCTCTCTGTTCATCTCCCAAGACCCTCAATCCTCTCAAATTCTACTATGAACAACACAAACTAGAGTTTAATCAGACAAACGTTTGAGTTGTTTAGAGTTGAATTTGAGCATTTTTAAGGATCGTGGTCAACGAGCCGAGGGGTGTTTCGCTAATAAATTACATGAGAATTTAGGTCATATACGATGTAAACTAGAATGGGTTTTGTGCAATTAACTTTATTTAAAGGTTAACATAAGCAAAAAGGTAGGTACAACCCTAAAAGCATTCAGTTCCCGTTAAAGCGCTTTCCACTTAGTTTTCAGGCAATAATTTCACTTGTGGAATAACCCAGACGATTTTTTTTCTTATTTTATTTATTTTTATTCAATTTTCTTCCAAAAAACTTTTGATAGATTTTTAAAATGCCAACTTCAATAAGATATTTTCCCAATCTTAAGGACTACATAATGCTTATCACTCTTTCCTTGCTTCTAATTCCCAAGATATTTACAGTTCACACAGTTAATTCCTATTAGTGACTTGCAACACATGGTTCCTATATGTGATGGACTTGAGCCTCCTTAATTCTTTGTGATGCCTCTCACATGAAGGAAATTGTTATGTATCGGCGTGTATTTTGCTGTGCATCGTCGATTTGCATGTCACAAATATTGCGATCTGAGAAATTTCTATCTGAACTCCCGGTGTTTGATCCACCATAAGTTTGACGTAGGGTGCTAACATCTAGGTATAGAAATATATATACACTTAGTGTAACTATGATTATGAGATTGGGATTTTTCATATTAATCCACATTTCTACATTTATATAACCATTAGAAGGGGCAGACGCAGGAATTTTGACCAGAGAGTGCACAAAGTATATAATAAGAGATTCCATTGGGAGATCCAACCACATTATACATATAGAACCCATTATGCATTTTAGAACTGGACAAAAATTAATTTAATTAATTTAATCTTGGAAAAATTAAAACTGTTTACATTCCTTACAATATATTTATGGAGAAAATATATAATAAACAACCAAAAACGTCAACATTCTTTGCTGCCGAAATGTGTGTGTGTGTGTGTGTGTTCTCTTTATTATCGAAAAGACGTTCATTTTTTCATCCATTTGATGCATGGGTTAGAGGCATCCAAATCTATTGATATTTCATAGATAAATATTTTAGAGTATGGATTAGACGATGAATGGTTTGGATCGTTCAAATCTTGCATTGTTTAGGAGTTCACATTTTCTTTATTGTGCAATCCAGGTTGCAACGGATCACTCCCCTATATGTATATATGAGGCTGGACCTCATTTCTTATACGGGCTTTTTACTTAAACCCCCCCTCCCCCCCCCAAAAAAATGATAATTACATAAAAAACCCAAAAATTGATAATTACTTGTTACCCTCCAAAATGTTTAATTTGTTACTTAAAAGACCCCCAACTTGCAAAAACAGAATCTTTTTGGTATATTTCTTCACCCCGTTAGCTAGTGAACAGCGGGTATCGAGGGTTAGGTCTTTTAAACCCCCAACCCCTCTTCTTCACTAAAAATCCCCAAATTTAGGTTCAAATTGGAATTAGGGTTAAGGATTTGCTCAATTGATCCCGAATTGTAGATGGAATCTGCTTCTTCTTCCTCTCTTCTTCATCAAACATATCTTAGGGGATTTTCAAACCCTAACCCCTCTTCTTCATCTACCCAAAATTTAGCCCCAAATGAAATTAGGGTTGGGTATTTGCTCCAACCCCTCTTCTTCTAAAATCAACAATTTAGCACCAAATAGAAATTAGGGCTTAAGGATTTGCTCCATCGATCTCGAATTGGTTATTGAATATGGGTATTCTTCTTTAATTTTCTCTAACCATGAACTAATGGAGTGCATGGGATATTCAGGTTAGGAGAAAACCTAAATAAAAATAAATAAATTATTGAAAGTGAAGAAGTGGAAGAGGAAGATTGGATGGAAAACGTGAAGGAGGTAACAAGTAACAACTTAAACATTTAGGGGGATAATAAGTAATTATCAATTTTTTTGGGTTTTTTTTTTGTGTAATTAGCATATTTTTGGGGGCTTTAAATAAAAAATCCCTTTATATTTTGAGGCTAAATTTTTAAACACCCAACCATTTTGATCTTGTTTTACATTGATCCTGTTTTACATTGATCCGTACCTGCCATTTTGATCCACATGATCAAGATAGCTTATGTATAAAGTTTTACTAGATTTGGAGATCTCCAACACATCCATCAAGCATACTGAAAATTCATCAGCTTTTCGGTACATGAAAAATACGGTCACTTGATAGATATGTTAGAGGTCTCCAAATCTCGAGGAACTTTATACATAACCAATCTAGAACATGTAGATCAGAGTGACCGGTACGGATCGGTGTAAAACACGGTGGGTTGGGTGCTTAAGAATTTGGCCTTAAAATTAGAAATGAGGTCCGGTCTCATAGATCAGCTTCCTATATACCGCTCGCCTCAGGATTCAGTTCAGTCCCGCCCTGGGTATTAGCCTGATTATGCATAGGGATGTATTTATGAATCATTCAATGAACATAATTTTTTTCCAAGAACAGCATTACTTCTTTTGTGCACCATAATCCATAACATGAGCATAGTAATACTACATTCTTATACTTTCATATGATTGTTCTTTGATTCTAAACATTTAGCCTGCCATTTAATCACTTATTTTCTTCATTTCGAAACAGGTTACAAGCCCAAAACACCCTATCTGAATCCATGTCTACCTCGACACCAAAGTACAACGGCCCAATGGACGTCGCTAAACAAGTTATAAAATCCGAAGGCGGCCTCAGAGGTCTCTACAAAGGCCTAGTCCCAACCTTAGCTCGGGAAGTCCCTGGCAATGCAGTTGTTTTCGGCGTCTACGAAGCTCTAAAACAACAGTTAGCTGGCGGGCCCGAGACCTCAGAGCTCGGAAAAGGTTCTTTGATTGTCGCTGGAGGCTTGGCCGGGGCTAGCTTTTGGCTCTCTGTGTATCCGTCAGATGTTGTGAAGAGCGTGATTCAAATCGATGATTACAAGAATCCGAAGTTTTCAGGCTCGGTCGACGCCTTTAAGAAAATTTTAGGTTCAGAAGGAGTTAAAGGGCTTTTTAGAGGGTTTGGTCCTGCGATGGCGCGAAGTGTTCCGGCAAACGCAGCTTGTTTCTTGGTTTATGAGGTTATCAGATCTAATTTAGGCTGATTTGGGTAAAAAAATTCTTCCCTTTTCACATTATATGATTTTTTTAAGGGTGTGATACCTACTTGGAATTAGGATTCCATTGTTTGCTTATTTGGTTAAACTTGACTTAATTATTAAATAATTATATTGAGCAGGGTCATATTTGCTATTTTGTAGATAAATAGAGATTGAGATTGATCTTCTTTTGATTTTGGCCTTGGAACATGTAGTCATGTACTATGGTGAAGCAACCACATACATTATATTGTATGATGTCTCGTATTTAAAATGATTTTCTTATATTAAATATTGGATTCACTTTATGGTATTCGTATCCATGCAGTCAAATATAGACTACTCGTGTAGTTATAAATATAGCTACAAAAAAAGTATACATTTTTCACTAAATTAGTGGATTAGTATAAGAATTTTCATAATAACAATGTGCCTCTTTCCCTTTGTACTATACTAGTTTTGATTATAGGCTGAGTTTCATTAAACCCCTCGGAGACATGGGGTGTATCATCGTAAACCCTCAATGTTTTGAAATGGTACAAGATTCCCCTTTATATTTTTAGAGCTTGTATAACATCTAAATTTTCACATGAACATAGTAAAATTACCAGATAACCCTAAATCTTCACATATGAATGAAGCAAAATTAAATTTTCTGATGATATAACATTTTCCTTAACCAAATCAATGGTTAAAAAAATATTAATCTCTCATTAAAATTGGTGTACATATGCTTTAGCCCATAAGATCACAAGGGACGATGTTGATCATCATATAGCATTTGTGAAAAGTCTAATTTTTAACCAGTCTTGTGTCTTTGACTTCTTAATTGCTAGATTAATACCACCAGGACCATAGGATCCTTTTGTCCAATTTGATGGTTGATATCTATTTCATAAGTGCATATCACTTCATGAAAATAACAGAAACTGTGACAATGATTAAGAGTTGGATGAAAATATATAGTTGTACAATATTATATGCAGTGATTTAATACAGTTGTACAACTAAAAAAAAACTGGGCACCAGCATTGTTCATACAGAAATATCACAGGCATCAAATTCCCCCCCCCCCCCCCCCGCCCCCCCCCCCCCCCCAAAAAAAAAAAAAAAAAAAAAGATAAACATATGATAGGCATATGCATGTCTCATATGGCGGAGACCGACAATTCCAGGCAAGAGAGCATTATCGTGGAGTAGACATGCAAATAAGCTCATATATACATATACCGGAGATTGTTAAGCGTAATGCTTTAACTACTTCGACGCATCATATATATATATATATATATATATATATAGAGAGAGAGAGAGAGAGAGAGAGAGAGAGAGAGAGAGACGCGCTTGTGCGTCCATTCAGTAATTATTGTTTTGCAGCGTAACTTTGCTATGAACAGAAAAAAAGACAATGTGCTTATGTCTCCGGCCATATCTTGGATCTTTGTTTTTCTTTTGGTTATGGATTAGGTTGTTCCTCATTGCGTCCAGTGCAACGATCCAGTTTAGTGTGGCTATGTAGTTGAATTAAGATGTTATTGCGGGAGACTTCTTGTTTCATTACTATCTCATTAAAGAAATATCGGTGGAAACACCGTTTATCTAAATCTTTTTTTGATCAAGTGTATAAATTAATCTGAACATTATTATCTCTCTCTCTCTCATATTCATATATTTCGCACCTAGATTCTAGAACACTGAATGATTTCACAGGTAGCTGACACTTGTGCTAATTTGTACATTTCCTGCTGCATAGGTTTATAGTATGTAAGCTCATTTCATAAGGCTAAAAATCTGTATGTTTCGGCGACATGCGTCCAGTCATAAGAAAAGAAAAGAAAATGACATGGTGCTATAGAGTTTCTAAACATATGTGAACATTATCATCTTTGTCTCTCCTATCTTAGATACATTATATACATTATATTAGGAACACCGAATAATTTCACAAATAGGAACACCACAGTGAGGTAGCTATCTTTCATTCTCTTATTTGCATTGTCCATTTTCAAAACCTAACAATTCTACACCTCATTTAGGGGACCATTGTGCTTAGTGAATATTAATGTTCTTCCTCAATTAGTCACCATTTCTAACAACACCAAGCCCACAACAATAATCTTCAATGGCTATCTGGATCCTGCTCATGATCATCATCACCCTTTCACTTCCCCTCACAAAACTAGTATAAAAAAACAACCAAAATATCAACAACATTGTTATTCTACCTCTCCATGACCTCCACAAATCCCACCATATGGTTCACTCACTCTTCAATTTCCAAACCATCCTACACCATCTCTTCACCAAGCATGGCCCTATACTGTCCTTCCCTCTTCCCTTCACCAGCGCCCGTGCTGTCTACATCGCCGACCGCACGCTCGTTCGTGAGGCTCTCGTCGGGAAAGGCTCCTCCTCCCTGTCCAACCGCCTCCCCCTTCCCCACATGTTATAGCACTCCTTCGCCATCCGCCGTGATAACAAATAAATTTGAGAATAATATTTTATAGGAAGGAGGATGGAAGAGGACGAAGATAAACTTTATATTAATATTTGTTTTTTGCACACCTTGCTCTTTACATATAACCCATTTATATAGGTTTTACAATGACTCTTCACATAGGTTTTATAATGACTCTTTAACTTCATACATTGAGTTTGATATAATAAATAATAGACTTAAATTAGATACATGCATCACAATAAGTTTATGCACATTATCTCTAACTTTTAGACCTCCCAATAACTCATTATTATCAAGTTTATGATATTTCCAGCATGCCCCCTTAAACTTGATTCACCATCCCGAGCTTACTTCGCAATAATGAGAATGTTTCAAACTTCAACAGCTTTGTTAATATGTCAGCGACTTGGTCTTGAGATTTCATATAATTCAACTCGACATCTTTATTCTTCACATGCTTTTGGATGAAATGATAGCAAGTGTCTGTGTGCTTGCTTCTTTCATGAAACACTGGATTTTTCGCAAGTGCAATTGCCGACTTATTATCGACATAAATCTTTGTAGGCCTCGTTTGAGCAAACTGTAGGTCTTTAAGCAAGCTTCTCAGCCACAATGCATGGCAAACTCCAGTCGATACAACAACATACTCGGCTTCACAAGTGGAAAAGAGTAACCATCGATTGCTTTTTCGAGGACCAAGTGATTGCGATGTCACCCATCAAGAAAGCATAACCGGTTGTACTCTTTCAATCATCAATATCTCCACTCCAATCGCTATCAGTGTATGCAACAAGTTCAAAACTGTCAGAATTTGAAAACAACAAACCATAATTTGTTGTACTTTTGATGTATTGGAGAATCCTCTTTGCTGCTAATAAGTGTGAAGTTCTCGGATCTTCCGTGTATCTACTAACGAGCCAAACACCATAATGAATATCCAGCCTCGTGCAAGGCGAGTAACGAAGGCTTCCGACTAGCCTTTTGAAATATGTCGGATCAACTTTGCTTCCTCCATCAAACTTCGACAACTTGATGCTGCACTCGGCCGGTGTGTTGACCGGGTTGCTTTTCTCCATATTGAACTTCTCAAGAATTGACTTCGCATAACCTTCTTGGGTGATGAAAATGCCATCACTACTTTGCTTCACCTCAATTCCAAGATAATAAGACATGAGCCCAATATCCGTCATATTGAATTCTTGAACCATGGAGTTCTTGAACTTCCCAAACATATGTGGAATGCTATCTGTAAAGATAAGATCATCCACATACAAGCACACAAAAAAAAATTCTCCATTTTCATTCACCTTAGTGTATAGAGCATGTTCGTAAGGACATTTCACAAAATTATTAGCTTGAAAATATGCATCAATTCTATTATTCCAAGTCCTCGGTGCTTGCTTCAAGTCATAAAGTGCCTTCTTCAACTTCAACACTTTGGTTTCACTACCCTTTTTCACATAACCAAGAGGTTGTTCAACATAAACCTCTTCTTCAAGAACACCATTCAAAAATGCCGACATCACATCTAGTTGAAATATGTACCAATTGTTTTGTGTAGCTAAATATATTATCAAACGAATAGTTTCAAGTCGAGCAAGAGGAGAGAATACCTCATCATAATCAATTCCAGCTTTTTGTTTGTAGCCTTTTGTTACCAATCTTGCTTTATACCTTTCGACTTCGCCCTTCGCATTCTTTTTCTCTTTAAATACCCACTTTACACCAATTGCCTTTTTTCTTTGTGGAAGCATTGTAAGTTCCCACATGCCATTCTTCTCAATTGCTTTGATTTCTTCATCCATCGCTACTTTTCATCTTTCATCTCGAATAGCTTCCTCAAAATCTAAAGGTTCACAATTGGCAAATATGCAAAATCATGTTAAATCATTTTGATTTTCGGTTACCTCATAAAATTCTTCTAAAGATCTCATTTTCCTTGGAGGTGAGCTTGAAGAGGTTGAGGAAGAGGATGATGCCGGAGAGTGGGGTGTTGGTGGTGATAGAGTATGTGCTTGAACTTCTTTTGGAACCTCAACTTCTTCATAAATAATATTGATCTACAAACTTTTCCTTTGCTCCATTCCAATGATTTTTGTAACAGCCCTAATTTTCTGTACAAATTTGTTTTCAGAATACAGAAAGAGACACCTAAGATTGAGCACGAATTATAAGTTTGTTTTGCTTTTGAACAGCAAGAAAGAGCTTGTAGCTCACTGGTAAGGCCTTGCACTGTTGAGACGTAGCACCAGAGTTCAAATCCTATCAGCCACATATTCTTTTTTATTAAAATTTCTTTTAATCTTTTTAGAAGTCCAAGAATCTACACGTGCACTACACGTAAACTCAAGAGTCACAGTTTAAACAAACATGTGCAAAATACTATTCATACAAACTCTGACACGTGGCAAACATCCGAGTCCCACCCCAAAGATTGGACCGACGAGATTGAAGCTTGGGTCGGCGCCGCCGGTTTGGTTGTAGCCAAATGCAATTTTTTTAACCTTAGCACCCCTTGGACTTCCCCCTATTAACCCCAGTCTGTTTGTTTTCTCTGCACATTTTCAGAGAATTAAAAATGAGCATTACTCCATATTTTAATGCATTTTAATTCTCAAATTCATCACCCTAAACCCTAATCCTACCCTATAAATACAACCCTACACTTTAGCTCTCTTCATTCTGAAATTTAGTATCAAAACTCTCAAAAATTTTCAAGTCCTCTTTGGTGTACAAGTGGAGTTACCGAAGTGCAAAGCTCCGACGAAATTTCGAGGAGATTCCGGCGACGAAACAACGTCCCGACGCTTCTCAATCCTTCTCCTACCTCTCCCCTCTCATTAAAGCCAGTAAGTCCCATCTTCCACTCTCATCTTCTATTCTAAAAACTTCAATTTCAAAAACCCGACGGAAGCGGAGTTAATCCGACTTTCGATTCGGTTTTTCTTCAAAACTCAACTTTTCCTAATCAAGAAAATACCAAAATCTTATATAATGTTTAACAAATATTAACAAACCCATTGAAACAAGTTTCATCTCAAAATATTCTTTATTGCACTTTTTATTGTATTTTTGCAATAAAATACCATATACTTTAGTTTCGACATAAATCATCATAATTCCTTGCTATACCTTTAGATAGTTCACGAGGTAATGACCTACCTCATCACAACACACATCTCTATCACAGCACGATGAAGTTTGGGACAATAGAATACGGGAAAATACAACTTTACAAATAAATACCTTAAACTTACAAAACCGTTTTCTATAAAAAAAGATGTATTAAACATTTCCATGCAATAACACCTCTACAACCCATTTTGAGGACCCCGTTCGGGATGGTGCGGATTATCGCACATCCTCTAGCTTAGTAGAGCGAGATGCAGACCTTCGCAAGGAGCATTCGATCATGATGGAATTTTTATGCATTTTTATTTAGAAAATAAGATTTCTACAAGAAAATAAATAAATTATTTTCATTAAATATATATATATATATATATATATATATATATATATTATCAAAATATCTATTTTAATTATATAAATATTCCAAATTTTCTAAAATCAAAGGAATCACTATTACATGAAAATAGCATCCAAATACAACACAAGTACATTATTTCAAGAAAATACCATATACTATGAAACTAGGTTCTATTCACTAGGAATTTCACATTTACAAAATATACATCTATGAAAACCCTAAAGACGATAATTAAATACTTGGGGTGTATTTTGAAATTATGCCAAAACTATTTTTACATAAAACCCCTTCAAGTTATATTAAATTACAATAAGGACCCTAGTAAACATAGGTTTAAGCGGGACCAGTCTCTTGAGCCTCAGGGAGGCGGATATATGGGTGCTTGCCTATTTAAGGTAGACAATCTAACAAACGGTGTTATCAACATGGTAATTGTCTTGGAAAAATACACAAATCCTACCGTCCATATGCAGCAGTTACCGATAACACCAAAACCTAATTCAGGACTTCAATTTATTTTCTAATTGACTGACTCAAACTGAATCTCAATATAATCAATCTGACTTGAATGAGATTCAAGTATAAAACTACAATTCAATATTAATCCATGAATCTATATATTCAAGCTATATTAATTTATACCACTTGACCGAACCGAACCATGGATATACTTCATCTACATGTTCATCCATTATATCCGTTCCATTTAATGGTATCATGGTTTCGGCAAGTCATCTATCTATACAATTTATAATACAAGGCAAGACAATATAATCCATACAATCAATACATAAACACTACAGGGTTATAAAGGGGTAGATTGGTATGGAAGGTGTTAAAGATGGCACAAGGTGGTCACTTAAGACGTAATTACATCCGTGTCGTTGTTCCGTGGTATTATCGACGGAGCCTTTTACTACGGGTTACCAAAGTCTCCGGTGTAAGTGGGACTCCTCTCATATACACTGGCATTTTCTGTACCAAGCTACAAACAACAGCGTTAACAATATAAACAAACATGATAAGATATACTCTCTCTCTCTCTGTGTGTGTCTACTCTATCTCATCTTTGGGACTTACCGAGCGATTGTTCTCTGACGACATTCTTTTTCTTCTTTTCTTTGGAATGTTGTCAGGTGGATTGGAATTTCTGGAGACAGAGCCCACCAGCGAGGATTTGGATCAGCTAACCTTTGACCTGGAGCTCTAGTTTACTTGTACATTTTATTTTCATTTCTGTTATGCCACTGTTTAGGCATCGCTTTCATTCTATGTATTTACTTTTCAAATGTATTGTAAGAAGAATGTGAAATAAATAAAGTTGATGTTCTTTTACATCTTGTGTACTTTTATTTTATATTGCTTAGATGCGCTTAGCGTGTTTACTTCCGAGTAGATGCGTCGCGTGACCCGTCGCATCCACTGCCCGTACACTGGCCCATGCAGGTCAGCTCTGCATGGACAACCTAAGCAATATAACACAAGAACCAGCAACTGAAAACATTCTTTACAATTCATATTTCTTGAATCTTCCAATTTCATATGTTTTGAATCTGTCCTAACCCAATTTTTTTTTCAAGATTATGGATTCCCCAAACAACACCAGCACCAACTTCAACAACACTCCACTACCCCTGCCGATTACACCTGCCGTAGCTGCTCCAATCAATGAGCAGACGGTACTGCTTGAGGCAATCCACAGCCTCCTGGAAGGACAGCAGCAGTAGACTGTTATTCTGATGAACCGTCCCGAGACAGAAGCACCTGGGGTGAAGCAATTCAAGGCCTTGCACCCCTAGAAATTTTCAGGAAAAGAGAGCCCTCTAGAAACCGAGGAATGGGCTCAAAGCGTTGAAGATGATATGGCAGCAGCACAAGTGCCAGAGATTGCTTGGGTTCGAGTTGCGAAGCTGCAGCTCACTGACAATGCACGGGTCTGATGGAAGGCGGAAGAAAGCCGTCTTGACCAACCGATCGAATGGAGGACTTTTCGCGATATGTTTGACGCGAAGTACTTCCCCGAGACTTCCAGATTCGATATGGAACAACAGTTCATCCACCTACAACAGGGTTCAATGTGGACCAAATCAGTGGATGAGTACGATGCTGAGTTTACCATGCTCAGTTGGTAAGATATGTATTAATATTTCGATTTTCAAATATCACATACTACACAGCTAACACAATACCTTAACAGATTCGCGGCACACCTGATACCGACGGATGAGATCAGAGCCAGTCGATTCCAACAAGGGTTAGATCCGGAGATCCAAGCTGCGTTAGCCACAGGGGATTTTCCGACTCATGAATTGGCTCTGAAAGCGGCCTGTCGATATGAGGCAGTAGTGAATAGGAAGGGCAGACCTCAATCTGCCGGAGTGAAGCGTTCTGCTACTCAGATGGCAGGAGGAACCTCTTCAAGGCCAACTGTTGAACCCAGGAGACCGGAAGAAGCCAATAATCAGCCGAGTCCAGAATTTTGCTTCTATTGCAAGAGGTATGGACATGTGGAAGGACTGTAGGCGCGCAAAAGGCCTGTGCTTAGTTTGTGGCGCATCCAATCACGAAATTGGAAACTGTCCTTATAGACACAACCTAGCTCACACACCCACCAACTACTCACAATGGGCAGCTATCCAGGCTCCTGCACTTCGTCTTGCACTCCCAGCTCCACCTCCTGCACACCCTACTCTCCAATTCCAACAAGCACTGAGGAACATGTCTCGAGGGAAAAGGAACATGCCCCAAAGACAGAGGAATGTGCCTCCAGGTAGGAGGAATGTACCCCAGCATCAGACTTTCACTTTAGCAGCCGTAGAAGCCGAGATTGTTGACCAAAGTAACCCTGATATTTCCCTCACCTCTTTCCAAAACTTTTGCATTCTTTTGTTCTTCCAAATATTTTTTCATACGCTATCAATAGTTCCATCACTAAATTGCTTTGAATCTGTTACACTTTCCTTCTGTAAAATTTGAGGACGAAATTTTTATAAGGAGGGTAGAATGTAACAACCCTAACTTTCTGTACGAATTTTTTTTCAAAATACAGAAAGAGACACCTAAGTCTGAGTACGAGTTATAAGTTTGTTTTTCTTTTGAACAGCAAGAAGGAGCTTGTAGCTCACTAGTAAGGCCTTGCACTGTTGAGACGTAGCACCAGAGTTCAAATCCCATCAGCCACATATTCTTTTTATTAAAATTTCTTTTAATCTTTTTAGAAGCCCAAGAGTCTACACGTGCACTACACGTAAACTGAAGAGTCACAGTTTAAACAAACATGTGCAAAACACTATTCATACAAACCCTGACACGTGGCAAACATCCGAGCCCCCACCCCAAAGATTGGACCAGCGAGATTGAAGCTCGGGCCGGCACCGCCGGTTTGGTTGTAGCCAAATGTAATTTTTTTTAACCCTAGCACCCCTTGGACTTCCTCCTAAACTTCAGTCTATTTGTTTTCTCTGCACATTTCCAGAGAATTAAAAATGAGCATTACTCTATATTTTAATGCATTTTAATTCTCAAATTCATCACCCTAAATCCTAATCCTACCCTATAAATACAACCCTACACTTTGGCTCTCTTCATTCTGAAATTTATTATCAAAACTCTCAAAAAATTTCAAGTCCTCTTTGGTGTACAAGTGGGGTTAGTGAAAGGCGAAGCTCCGACGAAATTCCGAGAAGATTCCGGCGATGAAACGACGTCCCGACGCTTCTCAATCCTTCTCCTACCTCTCCTCTCTAATTAAAGCCAGTAAGTCTCATCTCCCCCTCTCATTTTCTATTCTAAAAACTTCAATTTCAAAAACCCGACGGAAGCGGAGTTAATCCGACTTCCGATTCGGTTTTTCTTCAAAACTCAACTTTTCCTAATCAAGAAAATACCAAAATCTCATATAAAGTTTAACAAACATTAAAAAATCCATTAAAAAAGTTTCATCTCAAAATATTTTTTATTGCACCTTTTATCGTATTTTTACAGTAAAATACCATATACTTTAGTTTCGACATAAATCATCATAATTCCTTGCTATACCTTTAGATTGTTCATGAGGTAATGATCCACCTCATCACAACACACATTTTTATAATAGCCCGATGAAGTTTGGGACAATAGAATACGGGAAAATACAACTTTACAAATAAATACCCTAAACTTACAAAACTGTTTTCTATAAAAAAGATGTATTAAACATTTCCATGCGATAACGCCTCTACAACCCATTTTAGGGACCCCGTTCGGGATGGTGCGGATTATCGCACATCCTCGGGCATAATAGAGCGAGATGCAGACCTCCGTAAGGAGCATTCGATCTCGATGGAATTTTTATGCATTTTTATTTAGAAAATGAGATTTCTACAAGAAAATAAATAAATTATTTTCATTAAATATATATATATATATATATATATATAATCAAAATATATATTTTAATTATATAAATATTCCAAGTTTTCTAAAATCAAAGGAATCACTATTACATGAAAATAGCATCCAAATACAACACAAGCACATTATTTCAAGAAAATACCATATACTATGAAACCAAGTTCTATTCACTAGGAATTTCACATTTACAAAATATACATCTATGAAAACCCTAAAGACGATAATTAAATTCTTGGGGTGTATTTTGAAATTATGCCAAAACTATTTTTACATAAAACCCCTTCAAGTTATATTAAATTACAATAAGGACCCTAGTAAACATAGGTTTAAGCGGGACCAGTCTCTTGAGCCTCAGGGAGGCGGAGATATGGGTGCTTTCCTATTTAAGGTAGACAATCTAACAAACGGTGTTATCAACACGGTAATTTTCTTGGAAAAATACACAAATCCTACCGTCGATATGCAGCAGTTACCGATAACACCAAAACCTAATTCAGGACTTCAATTTCTTTTCTAATTGACTGACTCAAACTGAATCTCAATATAATCAATCTGACTTGAATGAGATTCAAGTATAAAACTACAATTCAATATGAATCCATGAATCTATATATTCAAGTTATATCAATTTATACCACTTGACCGAACCGAACCATGGATATACTCCATCTACATGTTCATCCATTATATCCGTTCCATTTACTGATATCATGGTTTCAGCAAATCATCCATCTATACAATTTATAATAGAAGACAATACAATACAATCCATACAATCAATACAATCAATACATAAACACTACGGGGTTATAAAAGGGTAGATTGGTACGGAAGGTGTTAAAGGTGGCACGGGATGGTCTCTTAAGACGTAATTACATCCATGTCGTTGTTCCGTGATATTATCGACAGAGCCTTTTATTACGGGTTACCAAAGTCTCCGGTGTAAGTGGGACTCCTCTCGTATACACTGGCATTTTCTGTACCAAGCTACAAACAACAGCGTTAACAATATAAACAAACATTATAAGATATACTCTCTCTCTCTCTCTCTCTTTGTCTACTCTATCTCATCTTTGGGACTTACCGAGCGATTGTTCGCTGACGACATTCATTTTCTTCTTTTCTTTGGACTGTTGTCAGGTGGATCGGACCTTCTGGAGACAGAGCCCACCAGCGAGGACTTGGATCAGCTAGCCTTTGACCCGGAGCTCTATTTTACTTGTACATTTCATTTTCATTTTTGTTATGCCACTGTTTAGGCATCGCTTTCATTCTATGCATTTACATTTCAGTTGTATTGTAAGAAGAATGTTAAATAAATAAAGTTGATTTTTTTTATATCTTGTCTCTTGTGTACTTTTATTTTATATTGCTTAGATGCGCTTAGCGTGTTTACTTCAGAGTAAATACGTCGCGTGACCCGTCGTGTCCTCTGCCCGTACACTAGGAAGCGGGGCGTGACAATTTTTATGCATATCTCGACTAATGATAAGTTTCCTGCTACAAGGATCATATAATTTGTATCTTTTGGTTCGCGAATCATAACCAACGAATATATATGGAACGCTTCCATCATCTAGCTTCTTTCTCTTCTGATCAGGAACGTTAGTATAAGCAACACTCCCAAACGCTTTAAAGTGGCTCACATTGGGCTTGTAACCGGTCCAAAGTTCTTGTGGAATGATGTTGTGGAGGACGTGAGTAGGACACCGGTTCAGGATGTAGGTGGCACAAGCAACTGCTTCAGCCCAAAATATCTTAGGCGTTTTCTTGCTATTAAGCATGCTTTTTACCTTATCCAGAATTATTCTGTTCTTTCTCTCGGCAACTCCATTTTGTTGAGGTGAGTAAGGAGCCGTGAGGAAGCGCCGAATGCCATGTTGTTCACAATATGCTTCGAAATCCTTCAAAGTGAACTCACCGCCTCAATCTGACCTGATAGCCTTAACATAATAACCACTTTCTTTCTTTACATTAGCTTTAAATCTCTTAATCATATTAAATACATCGGACTTATTTTTCAGAAAATACACCCAAGTTTTTCTATTAAAGTCATCGATAAAAGTAAGAAAATATTTGTTCTCACCGAATGAGATAGGTGTGATCGACCCACACACATCCGTATGTACAAGTTGAAGTGGTTTTGATGCATGAAATGAAGCTTCTTTAGAGAAGCTAGCTCGGTGATGCTTTCCAACAAGACATTATTCACAAAGTTGCTTTGAATGATCAATAAAAGGAAGTCCTCTCACCATTTGTTTCTTTACCACTGTTTGAAGACCATCAAAAGTGAGATGCCCGAATCTTAAGTGCCACAACCATGATGGATCATTGATGTTCGTCTTCAAGCATTTCACATCTTCACTTTCTAGGTTAAGGATGAACATTCGATTTTTCGATATTTGTACATTTGCAATTAATCTATTCTTTTGATCTCTAAGAAGACTACGATCTTTCATATGAACATTGTATCCCTTTTTGAAGAGTTGCCCCAAACTTAAGATATTGTTTTTCATATTTGGCACATAATAAACATTTAAAATAAATTGATTTTCTCCATTCTTGAGGCGAATAAGAATTTTACCTCTACCCTTCACTGGAACTTTCGACGAATCTCCGAAGGTTACTTGGCCATTCACCGATTCATCCATATCGACAAATATGCTTATTTTTCCACACATGTGATTGTTAGCGCCGGTGTCAAGATACTACACATTTTCTTTATCTCCATCTCCTTTAAGTGCTAAAAGAAGAACATTATCTTCCTCATCTTCTTTCTCGGTATAGTTTTCTTTTTCCTCGACTTGGCTAGGACTCCAACAATTGGAAGCATAATGACCATACATGTTACAATTAAAACATTTAATTTGAGATTTACCTTGGTCACCATTAAATCTTCCTCGACCTCGGCCTCCATTGAATCTTTGATTTCGATCTTTTTCTTCAAAATTCTTGCGATCTCTTCGACCATAGCCTCCTCGGCCACGGCCTCGACTTCGAGCTTCTCTATGGCCTCGACCACCATGGCTCCTTTCTTTTGAGTCTTCTCGATGATTCTTCAAATTAAGTTTTGCTTGAAGAGCCTTTTCCACCGGTTCTTGCCTCTTGCCAAATCTCTTCTCATGGGCACTTAAGGAACCCATGAGCACATCGATTGTCGTTGTGTCCAAATCTTTGGACTCTTCAATAGTACACATAATATAATCAAATTTCGAAGAAAGTGATCGAAGTGTTTTCTCCACCACATGAACATCTTCAATCTTCTCGCCATTTCTTCGAAGTTGATTCACAACGACCAAATCTCTTGTGAAATAGTCTGAAACTATTTCACCGTCCTCCATCTTTAAATCTTCGAACTCTTTTTGAAGTGTTTGAAGCCGAACCTTCTTCACCTTCTCCACCTCTTTATAGGAGTTTTGAAGTTTCTCCCACGCTTGTTTCGAACTCGTCACATTGGAAATTTTCTCGAATGCCGATTCATCAATTCCTTAATAAATAAAGTAGAGAGCTCTACTACCTTTCTTGCTTATTTCACAAAGAGAATCTCTTTGGGCCGTCGTCAACACGGTCTTATCTTCAGGCCTATCATAGTCACTCACAATAATATCCCAACAATCTATGGATCCCAATGCCCTTCATTTGGATACACCAATTTTCATAATTTTCCTCCGTGAGACGAGAAATGACGAATGAAAAGTTGCCATTAACATTCATCTTCACAACTGTGCTCTGATACCACTTTGATAACAAATAAATTTGAGAATAATATTTTATAGAAAGGAGGATGGAAGAGGAAGAAGATAAACTTTATATTGATATTTTTTTTGCACACTTTACTCTTTACATATAACCCACTTATATAGGTTTTACAATGACTCTTCACATAGCCAAGACTCTTTAACTTCATACATTGAATTTGATATAATAAATAATAGACTCAAATTAGATTCATGCATGACATCAAGTTCATGCACATTATCTAACTCTTAGACTTTCCAATAACTCATTATTATCAAGTTTATGATATTTCCAACAGGCAGGACCCCTTATGGGCCTCACTTCCGCTTTCTCCGACACAACCTTGTTTCGAGCATCATGCACCCTTCCAATTAGCTCAAAACTTTTGGTGGCTTACGAGAAAGCGCCATCTCAGTCTTATAACTGACCTTAGGTGGGTACGTGATCCATTTAGATCGAGAGTTTTTCTATATGTATCTTTCATTTATGTAGCGAGCATCTTGGACTATTGAGATTTGGTGTGGTTGTTGTTGAGCGTGTGGATCTCAATGGGTTGATGTTAGAATTGAAGCCGAGCTACCTGCAAGTGAAGTCCTGGGGTGGGTGATCACCGTCTCCGACGATCAAGTTAGTGCCGAGGAATATGAGCAGAGTAGCGGCTATTGGAATGGGTTCCCGTTACCTGAGTCGTCTGAGAGAGGGGTTTATATAGTGGTCGCGTGGAGCAAGCGGGCGCGAGATCGTCACTGTCAGTTACGCCCCTTCATTATCCTCGCATTAATGGCGGGATACGCCTATTAATGGGGGATGCGCCAGCGTGGGACGCGGAACGTGGGGAGGTGGATATCTCGCCCTAGCGAGATATGTGGAGCCGTTGCGGGGGCGCTTGGGTTCCGTGCTCTTGGTTGATCGGGGAAGCCAAGGAAGCTCGGCCTGACAGATGGCTCGGAGACGAGCAAGGAGACCGAGGAAGCTCGGCCTGTCAAATGGCTCGGAGACGAGCAGTGATGCCGAGGAAGCTCGGCCTGACAGATGGCTCGGAGACGAGCAAGGAGACCGAGGAAGCTCGGAGACGAGCCGTTGGTAGTTTGCTAGGTGAAGGTGGAAAGTACTCAGGGAGGTCTCCTGAAAGGTCGGACACTTCCTCGAGACGAGGTCCCGAGGAATGCCCATAATGCAACATATTTATTCCACCTCCGTAGCCTTCGGGACACGTTATCCGCCACGTGTCGTAATATGAGGAAATACCACTTGTGAGCATCATCATTAGCCCCCACTCTCGTTCCGACCTATTTATGGGTCGGGTCGAAGGTGGCTTGCTCGGTTTTTCTTCGGCTTAGTTTGGTGCCAAGAATTAGAATGTGGATCGCTCGGGAATGACATGACGTTTGGCGGTTGCGTCGTTTCGATCTTTGGGCCTACGTGTCGTCTCGTCGTGCGCCTGAATTTTCCTGCGTATCTCCGATGGCGTCAGCGGATCAGTGAAATGATTGCGCTTTAAAGAGGGGGCGCCGTTTCAATCGATTCGCAAGTTGGGATACGGGCTACGTGTCGGACGTCGGTTGGCAGAAGCGACAGGCTGTCTCTGACTCCTACAGTTGAAAGGACGTGACCAATGGCCGGTCGCCACGTGGAGCTTCGACCGCCGCTTGAGCGCAACGTTTCTGTTTCCCCCAATCAGAGCAAAGCTCTGTTTTAAAATTCAAAATTTAAAAATTGAAACAATGCTTCAGATTCAGCGCTAGGCGCGTTGCGCGCCACGTGTTAAACACAGACACGCTGGTGCTAGGTGCGCTGTGCCCTAGGCAGCGCACCCCCAATCAGAGCAAAGCTCTATTTTAAAATTCAAAATTCAAAGAAAATGAAATTGATTGAAGCAACGCTTCAGATCCAGCGCTAAGCGCGCTGCGCGCCACGTGTCAAACACGGATACGCTAGCGCCAGGTACGCTGCGCCATAGGCAGTGCACCATGAGTGCGCTAGTGCTAGGTGCGCTGCGCGCCACATGTCAAACACGGGTGCGCTAGCGCAGGCTGCGCTGCGCTCTGCGCTGCGCAAACGTAGGTGCGCTAGCGCAAAGTGCGCTGCGCTCTGAGCAGCGCACCACGTGCAAAACACGGGTGCGCCAGCGCTGGAATTAAAAATTCCCCACCGTTAGATCAAAAGATCTAATAATGATAAATCGTTAATTAATTTAAATTAAAATTATTTTATGGAAAGATCTTTCCAATCTTGTTAAAAACAAGAAGATTGCCTTCTGTAAAACAGGAATCCCAGGATCAAAGATCCAACGGTGGGGAAACATCCCCAAATCAATCAGAGAAAGATCTCTTTAACCGATTTAACAAATCAATTTGCCCTATATAAAGGCCCCAAGACTTCAAGTCTAAAATAGAGAAACCCCCCTACAAACTTTGAGAAAATTCAAAAGAAAGAGAGCAAGCTCTTGAAAGAAGACCATTTCTTCAAGGTAAAAAGAATGATTCTTGAACAAAAAGATGAAATCATCTCATTAGAACAGAAGAATTATCTTCTTAAAAGATCATAGATCTACAAAAGACCAAGGTCTTTTATAAAAAGAGATCAAAAGATCTCATCATAGAAACAAAAGAAGTATTTACTTCATTCACAGATCATTGATCTACAAAGGAAAACCCCATTCAAAAGTAAGAACTATTGTTCTTGAAACTTGAGGCAAAGCCTCCTTTAAAAAGAAAATAAACTTGTTCACAGATCATAAATTTGATCAAATGAACTTTGCGCTATTGAAAAGTGCCTTGCACTATTGAACTGCGCTTCTGCGCTCCTTGGACCGGTGCTCAGCGCCAAAACGTGCCACGTGTCAACCACGTATGCACTTGTGCTTTGCGCTTCTGAAACAGCGCACTGCGCTCATGGGCTGGCACTCAGCGCTAAGCGCGCCACGTGTCACTCACTGGTGCGCCACTAAACTAGCGCAACGCGCTCATAAATTATGAGCGCAATGCGCTCATAAATTATGAGCGCAATGCGCTCATAAACTGGCGCTTAGCGCTAAGCGCGACACGTGTCCTTTTCGTGTGCGCTACTTGGCAGAAGCGCAATGCGCTCTTTAATTGGCGCAAAGCGCCTGGCGCACCACGTGGTGCGCTGTCAGAACACACATTGTTCTGATGAATGCTATGCATTCAATACAAGACAAAAAATGCGTCAGGATCTAATGCTTAGTATTATTAAAAGGGCCAAGCCCAAATAAAGGCTCAACAGCCCAGAACAATAAAATGTTAAACATTTTAATCTTATTGGACTTAGCCCAATTCTGGCCATAAGTCCTCAATTTATATTTAATTGAGCCCATCTGCTCATGAATATTCAACAGATCTTAGTCCCAAACTGGACTACAGATCTTTCAACCAACTCACACCGGTTCGAGGGTACATCTCTTTACTCCTCTGATATCTGTCATTGTAATCCTTCAACGTCTTCAGAGAGGTGACGGGTCCTGACAACCACACATTTCTACGGACTGTGGGGTCCTTAAACTCATGGACTATGATGTCCTTAAACTTCATAGACTACGATGTCTTTAAGCCACGGACTGTGGGGTCCTTAAACTCATGGACTACGATGTCCCTAACCTCGGACTGTGGGGTACCTTTAAACCCACGGACTATGATTTCCTCAACCTGGACCGAGATGTCCTTAAACTAACAACAGACCGAGATGTTCTTAAACTAACATTGGACCGTAATGTCCTTAAACTAATCGACCGCAATATCCCTAAACTAAACAACAGAGGCCAATTGCTCTCTTGTTGGATCTAAACGATCCCGTTAAGTTGATCTTAGTCAAGAAATTAGACTAACGTATCCTTAACAAACGTTTAAATTGATCTTAGCCTCAAATGATACTAACGTATCCTTAAACCCAACCCCCAAACCCAAATCTAAGAAGATACGGATTTGGACTAATCCACGCCCTACGGGCGACAACATAAATTAGTCTCCGTATACAATCCACGGGCAACCAAAAACAAAATAAACACCCACGACACGAAGTGACCATCTAGAGAAGGAGAAAGTTGTTACCGCGATGCGGTAGCGTAATTAACTGCAGGGGCTTGCGCCTGCAGGGAAGAGCGTCCCCACAATCAAAAACCCCTCAAACGAGGGGGAATCTGACGAAGTCTGCTACATCGGCTGCATCCATTTAAACCTTCGATGCACGGTGCCATAAATCAACTTGGAATCTTCGGAGAGGTGGACGGATAGCACCAATTAGCATCTGCCCCGAAATTCAGGCGAGACGTCCTCCGCGTCTTTCGGCGGGGAACAGATTTCGGTACGCCCGGTGGGACCTTTTCCTCTTTCCACTCCACACTTCGTGTGTCGTGTTCGCGAACGAATCGCGGTTTGATATGGTTGCCCTTGGGTTCGAGGTACTAAGATTTGGTTTCTTGCTTGGCGCAGAAAATGAAACATCAATGGCGTCTACTTGCGTGAAGTGTTCCAGCTACAACTGCAACTCACGTTCCGCCTCATCTGGAGGCATAGCTTACGGGCCCCAAGCGGCCTCCCTGTTCACGATGCCGGTGGAACAGGTCACTCAGGCCACCACTGGATTATTTTTCGGGACCATGCTCCCGCCAACGATCTTCAGCGCTCCTATACCAACACAAGAAGCTCCCAAGAAGTCGGTCTTTGATCGGTTGCAACTACCGCGGCCCCTCTCAACGGGTCGTCCAGCTCCAGCACCTCAGTCTTCGCCAGATTGGGCCAAAGTTCATGTGAGCCCATGATGAAGCCTGCAGTTCCAGAGAAGGTTATTCCGAAGAGGATAGCCATCCCTGCTCTCGAATCCGTCAAGACGGCTTCTCCTGCCAAAGGGTCAGTCTTTACAAGACTAATTGTTCCGGCTCCCACTCCGGCTCCCGTCCCTGCTCCAAATTCTGTCTTTGACAGATTAGATACTGCTACTCAACGGACATCAGTCTTCAAGAGGCTGACGCCGGCAGCAGCCCTTCTTCAAAACAGGGGGCACGACGAAGCCATCCCCATCGCTGAATCAATCCCAGCAGCTTGGCACGCTCGACGTCGCCACTGGCGCCGAGTAAGGAAAGCTAGGAGCAACTCCACCTCTGGGCTAACTCCACCAGCCCCAACGTGGAAGTCAATGCTGCTGTTCCAACCGGAAACAGCTTTGAATTGCTGAAGAAGGTGCGCAGGAACTCTCTTACCGCCGTACTGAAAAGATCTCCTCCACCCATGGAGAATGTTATAGAAACAAAGCCGAAGCAGCCCCCTCAGCGGCTGTCCTCCAAAGTTTACAAAGTCTGGCGACAGGTCCAGGAGTCGGTGATTGATCAAGACTATCCTCGCCGACAGAAAAAGCTGAAGGTTCAACAGGAAGAGAACCGTCCTGTCAAGCCACAAAGGACGGCAACTACTTAGGTGCCCGCTGCAACGGTCCCCTCAACGTCAACTGCTCAAAAGAGAAGGAGGCCAAAGAAAGCCCTTATAACTACGGCAGACCACAAAGACGCTGATCCCAAACGCCCCAAGTCTGGGGGCATAAAGGTGCATATTGTTTACATGGCTTCCGGAAAAGAGGAAAGCCGCGCTTCGACGGGTCACCGACCGCTCACCCGATCCATGACAAAATCCCAGGAACAACAGCAGAAGCTTCAGGAAATACTGACGCAAATGGCCGCACTCACCGGGCCAAAAGAAAGCCCGGAGGCGTCATCAGAGCAGCGTCATGAACAAGAAACCGATGCTGACTTTCTCCGCAGAGTCCTCGAAAAGAAGGACAGAGAAGCAGCAGAACAAGCGGCTAACATAAAACAAATGACACTTCTCTTCCAAGACATGGTCGGGATGATGTTACAGCCAGATCCTCCAGCTGAAGACCCTCCGATCGTTATTGAAGACGACAGAGGGGAGACATCGAACCCTCCTCCGGCTTTTTCAGAAGCCAAAGAGGAAACCATTTCCAAGGCCGCTCTGGATGACTACATAGCTCAGCAAATACGAGCTCACCAGACGAATGAAGCGGACGGTCAAGTTGTTAAAACTGGGCGACCGTATCCAGGCTGGTATGACCAAATAAAATACCCGCCGGGATACACGATCCCTAAATTTCATGTATACAAAGGGACGGGAAATCCCCACCAGCATGTCGCTCAGTTCAGGGCTCTTTGCGGCAACACCGGGGGTGATGATAAACTTTTGCTCCGTCAGTTTGTTAGCAGCCTGTCGGAAACAGCGTTCAAATGGTACTCCGAACTCCCGAACGTTCCGTCAAGACTTTTGCGGAAATGGAGCTATTATTCACCCAGCGATTCGCGAGTGCTAGTGAACGCACCCCAATAACGGCATTGATCAATGCTAGGGTGAAACCTGGAGAGACATGGGTTCAATACGCAATACGATGGCGGAATCTGTGGTCGAAATGCGAACAACACATCGAAGAAGCTCCGGCGGTGGGCATGTTCGTGGGCACTCTTGATCCGCAGACGACCATCTCCCAGTTCATGATGTTTTTCAAGCTGACTACTTTCCAGGCCTTGATTGACAAGTTGGTCCAAATGGACCAGATGGGTCATAGACCGTCTCCTCCAAAGCCGGACTCTCGAAATGAGAAGGGAAAGGGGAAAGCGATCGTCGTAGCCAATGCTCAACAGCAGCCCGGTGGCCCGAGACCAGTTGATCGCCAAAATAACAGAACTCGATCTCTCGAAGATAAAATGAGACGCCTTTACTCGTTCCCTCAAGACAAGACTAAGAGGTTATTCGAGCTTGCACTGCGCAACAGGCTCATCAATCTGCCGGAGCCAAGACGCCCAGCGCAACCCGGCGACATTAGCAATCCTAACTATTGCCCTTATCACCGAATGTTGGGCCATCCGATTGAGGATTGTTACATCTTCAAAAGCTGGATAGAAGATCAATACCAGCAGGGAAAATTCGTATTATCTGAGAATTGGAAGGTGAACCCGCCTCAGCCACACACTCCCAAGAAGACGGATACACCGGGGGCATCATGCTCTTTCATAGAAGAAGCTCCATGGGAGGTCACTCTTTCAGCCAAAACTAAAAGAATGCCGAAGGATCTCCAAACATGTCCGACAATTAGGTGGAAGAATCCACTGGATCCTGAGATCATCGAGGGGGTGCTGAAGCCGCGCCCAACTCCAAAGATTGGTGGTGATAGCCAAAGTGCTTACATCCAGCCGTCAAAGTCTTCGAAAAAGAAGAAGAAGACCAAAAAGCCCATGAAGCCTGGCGACAAGCGCACGGACCTGCAAAAACAGATTGACGCGCTAGAAGAGTATAACCAGAAGGTGCGGACTCCAATCACGCTCCAAGAGTTCCTCAGCCACGTCCTCGAGGACGGAAATGATGGAGAAGACTCATCGGATGAATCTGAAGATTACGTGGCGAGTTGCCATGTGATCTCGTACTCGTCGATAGACGATGAAGAAGCTCCTTGCACCGAGAAGCTGGGGGCAGATCCTGAGCCGGAACTTCCGGGGCCATCAGACGAAATGATCGACGCATTCCTCAACGAAGCTCTTTCAAAGAGTTAAGCTGATCGAGAGCGTGAGATGGTCATATTTGGAAAGGCCAAACGCCGGCGACTGGACAAAAGGATTGAAACACTCTCGCCAGATCAAAGTGCCTCCGTTGCAAATAAAAACAGCTTCAAGACGAGGAAGAGGTTCGCCAAAGCCATATCAATGGGAATGAAGCTGCCACCCTCCGAAGGAAACGTTCTTGGTGAAGCGGAAATGCACCCTAGCTACTGCTTATATCATCGGAAGATTGCGCACCACACCGACGAGTGCAACGCTTTTAAAAGATGGAGGCAAGGATATGTCGCTCACCGGAAAAATTTCAAGCGGATGAAACGCAAAACTCGTCGGGAGCAAAGAAGTACGACCGAGGAGCATAAAAGAACTATCGGCAACTGTCGCATGGTCATCGCCGGGGGATCGCAAGTTCTCACCTTCGGGAGCGACTCCGATGAAGAAATGACTCTTGGCCCTCTCTTTAAGGAGTCCACCTCGAGAAAAGAGGAAAAGCCGACGACCTATGAAAATATTCAGCTGCGCAATCGTACGCTACCCGAAAAGAATCTTGGGCCCTCGAACAGTGGGTTGAATAGAAAAGATAAGGGAAAAGAAAAAGTCCCTGAGGATATCACCCTTGATGACCAAGTCGCCGAAAAGCTGACAGCCAAAGACCCGCCAAAGAAAAGCAAGGTGGACTACAACGTTCTGGCACACTTGAGGAAGATGCCCTCTCAGCTCAGTATTCTCGACGCCCTTCTGCTATCCAAAGAGGCAAGGGATTCTTTAATTAAGGAACTGCAGGAACCCGAGCAATTCCAAGCCTTCCTCGCCGAAGAAAAGATGAAGGACGAGCTGGAAGAAGTACACACAGCCGATATGACCTTTGGCGATGAAGATCTCCTCCTTGGGACATGTGAATACAACCGTCCTCTATATGTCTCCGGATACTGTCATGACATCAAGATAGGCAAAATTCTGGTTGACAATGGTTCTTCCGTCAATCTCCTCAACGTGAGAGTGTTGAAGGAAATCTGCATGAGCGTTCAGCACCTCGCTCGTGATAAAATCACCATCTCCGGATTTGACTCTCAGTCATCACGGACGCTTGGGTCTGTAATATTGACGCTGCGCTTTGGGCTGCTAGTCACTGATATTAAATTTCATGTCATTGACGCCAAAACATGCTACAATGCTTTGCTCGGCCGACCCTGGTTACATGAGTACAACATCATCCCCTCTACACAACATCAGTGTATGAAATATTTCAAGGATGGTCTCGAGTATTCTGTGACAGGAGAGCTAAACCCATTCTCCGTGAACGAAGTCCACAAATACGAAGATGCAAAATACTTCTTACCAGACTTTGAGGACACGGAAAGATGTCACAAACCGAAGAACAAAGCTATCACCACCGTTCCGGTCTTCGGGAGTGTTACCGAGGAGGAAGAAGAGATAGTTTACTCAGGTCCGCCCCAGTGCAACAAGCCGGGACCGTCCGCTCCTATGTTGATCTTCGGCAGCGACTCGGAAGATGAGGTCAATGCCATATTCTCTGCTCGGCCATTAATACAAACCTTCGCTGATGAAGAGCAAAGTTTGCAAGTTGCCATGGTTCCGCCCAAGCATCATAAAGAGCTAGACGCGCTTGATACCTACAATGTGGAAGAACTGCAGACATTATACGTCCCTCCTGTTAGTTATATGTATGCTCTAGAGGCCATTACTGTACATACGATGTATATTCTAGTGGATGCTTGGACATATATAGGGAGGACTTTCTTGCTCGACATGATAGTACGCTATCTGGTTGCTCTTTATCTTAACATATATCTGATTGTCTCTATGTTACATGTTGATAAAGCCTTTAGGATGAGTACTTGACTACCAGGACTATGATGCGGATCATACTAGTGGGGACAATGTAGTCGCCAAGTACATCCTTCAAATGTTCCTAGTCGTGGGAGTACCGAGACAGGGCATCGATACTCCAGAGTAGACTAGCGTATGCGCTTCTTGACCTATATGATGGGCGATAGATGATCCCATATCCATTGGTGTTTGACATTAGAGAAGGTATACGGGTGCTCAGTAGAGAGTGGGTACACTGGACGGACTCGCCGAGAACTTCCAGATGGTATTATACCTTACGTCAGATGGCAGTTCTCTGGTGACACTGGTACATGTTAGTCTGTAGACCCGAGATCATCATAGAGTCTTGTGTGATTCCCACTGTAATTTGATTTCCACCTTACCATGTCCATGAGGGCGTGCAAAACGGTGGTTTTTGGGTACAGTCCCGAGTCACATGGAGGCAATGAGCGATAGGAGGGGATTCGTCTCTCCCGGTATAGGGAGTTGATATTGCGCTGTGTTCGATTGGCTATAACTGGAAATCCCTGGCCAGAGTTGCTGAGATTTACTGGTAAGTGTTATCAGTAGTTTCTCGAACTGTTATAGACCTTATATCGACACGACTTATCAAGTTACTGGGGTCTGACGTTTTTACCACCCCTAGGCGAGATATGCGACATATTAGACGAAGAGACCGGACTGTACGGGAGTGTTACTGATTGGATTCGCAGGAGAATGTACAGGCTTGCTTGTTGATCTTCTGATCGCTCAATACCTGGGTGACTGTTACGTTTAGCTGACCGCTTGCAGCTTGTGGGTGTTTGATATGATCATCACATACTGCCGGCGTATTGACGATTCTTTAGAGTCCTACACAGAGGTTTCCTGGCTCAGGCAAAACGGAGTAGGAGAACATATATGATATGTGCGGGACCGAGAACAATACGTGTATGTGATACCATATTAGATTCTCACGATATGAGATATCGGCCGGCTATATGTGATATAGCCGGTTCATCGGATCAAGTGTTGATTCGATGAACTGATACATATTATATTAGTCGGTTATTTGTGAAATAGTCGGATTATCGGATCAAGTGTTGATTTGATAATTTAATGTATAATAATATATTTGATATATTAAATTACATTAACTAATATAAGCTCACTAAAAGATTCTTTTTCTCACTCGGGTAATACATTGATATATATATGCGATATATGTTAATTGTATTATTTTATTTTGTTACAATAAATATTGTATATGTGATATATAATATTGTAACATGTTAGGGTTATTAATACAACATGATTAGTGGAGATTAAACATGATTAAAGTTTGATTTGGGTTAATTTTTCTAGAAGCTTCTAGAAGCTTTTTGTTTTGTTTTTGCAAAGATATTTTGTAAAGATATTTTTCTAGATATTTAGTTAACCCAACCCAACCCTTCACCATGGTTAAGTCTCTACACGGGTTAAGTTATCATACTTAACTCATGGTTGCATTTTTAACCTCACAAAAACTTTCATTATTCATCACAAAAGAAATAGATCATCTTCTTCCTTCTTCTTCTTTTCATGAAAAGCTTTCTAGCTTTTTATGAAGTGATGATAATGAGTGAGATTAAGAAAATAAATGAGAGCTAAAATCCTACTTCATCATCCTAATCTATTCTTGCCAATTAGATTAGGGTGTTCACTTCATTAGTAAGTGAGAGCTTGTGTTAAAGAAACTTCAAGGTAGATCATCTTTGTTATCAAAGATCGGAAGCAAGCTTGCATCTTTCTCTTCGTGGAGCCTCTCTTGAGTCCGGGAACTTGATGATCGCAGCGAATGGACTTCTACTCGGAGCTTTTGAAGCGAAGGACTGGACTACAAAGGTTGTAATCCCAAACTCTTAGAAGTAAAGTTGTTTACTTGCTATTTGTTTCGCCTAATCTCTAGTAAAGATCTTGGTTAGGGTTGTTCGGCACGTCTAAATTTTAAATCGGGTATGGTTGATGCCTTGTAAACCCTTGTGAGAGTGCCTAGTAACCCTACAGTGGTATCAGAGCCAAGCTAGAGCTTTAGGCGAAGTCTAGACGAAGTTTACAGTCCGATCGAACCCCGAAACCCCGGTTTAGACCCCTCTCTGGATATTTTCTAAAAATGTGATTTTTTCTGTATTAAAAATACTCAGAAAATAAAGCAGGAAAATCTAAGAATTACTGTGAAGTACGGACCACCAACTCGATCACGTGAGTGCGGAACCGCGGCCAAACCAGGCGTTTGGCGGCGGTTCCGCGGCCACAATTTGGAGTTGGTCCCTGATACTTCAGGTATTAATTCTTGGGTCCTTTTTCATAGTTCTGGGAATTTTTAATTCTACTCAAGTGTTGAGTTTTCTGGAGATCTTTTGTATTCGTTGATTCGATCGGAAAGTTTAACTTCGTTTAAGTTTATTTCGGGTAATTTAGAACGTGTTAAAAAGTTCGAACGGATATCAATAACTCACTTTTTCCCGACCCGGAAAATTTCCAAGTGTTGGATTTTTCCATAGTTTAAGAACGTTCTTAGTCATGCAAGTAACGCGGTGGACCCTCTAGAAGAACACAAACCTTAACTCGATTATGTGACCGTCTGAACCGCCTCTAAACATTAGGGTTTGGGGCAGTACGGCATTGCCACATGTGAGGCGTTGGTTTGACCCTTCTACGGCTGGACCATTGGTACTGTGGCATGTGATGGATGTTTTTTTAAACTAATTTCAAGTGTTGAGAACTATTTGGGAAATCTTGGGTGTTTGTTTATTCGATCGGAAAGTTTAACATTGTCTATTTATCTGGAATGTGATACAATATTTGGAATCCACAAGTAGTTATGAGATAACTAATTTGAATGTTATAAATCTAGCAGTTTAGTCTCATTTGATCGGTTGCCATGGGATTTTGATGTGATCAAAAGTTCGTCGCAATCACGTAGCGTACGCGGATACTCGCCGGGTAAACTTAATAGATAGCCACGCCCCATAACCCCGACCAAGTGACTGTAGGAGAACCCCGTCGCCAAAAGCATCCGTTCGGGTGCTTGCGGCAGCGGTGTTCCGCCTTAGTCCACTTTGTCAACGGCATCCGGGGGTGCGGCCGTCTACTAAAGTTTGCGACGAGCATTCGATCAGGATGTCGGGAATCTTGTTGAATTGCCCAAATTGATATTGAAAAGAGTTTTCGATAATGAGACTAAAATGCGGGGTTTATAATTGTTAGGCATGAGATGTCTAAGGAATTCATTTGGTTAGGCATGCGATGTCTAAAGAGGTTGCGGATTCCAACTGTTGTAGTTTTACACTTTCTTTTTTGCGACCGTAAGTGTAATATGTGGTGTATCGCCGGTTTCGTTGCTATACATCAACGACAATTGGGATACACATATTTAATTACGTTGATGATATGTGATATTATGTGTTGCTGTGATATGTTATATTGGATCGTCGTATTTTGAATAGCCGGGGGTTTTATGTGAGATGAGAGTTTTTCTTTTTCATTCATGTAAAATTCAATTGTATGTAATATTCTTTTATTGGGGCACTTCCGGGCTGAGGATGATGTCACCGTTGTATATTATTTACTTTTCCGCATTAGGTAGACCCATGGCGGGGAGCACAAGTAACCGGGTTCTAGGGTCCAGTGGGAGACCATCTCGAGGAGTCGAGACCGGGTCTCCTAACTCTAGAACTGGCAGGGTTACTTGCCGCTCTCATAGGGGTCTAGGGATGTGGGTTTGGCTATTCATCATGACCGTGGAATCCGTGTTTTATACAGGCTCGTATTATAACACGGACCTCCTAGTATATCCAATATTTCATATATGTTCTTCTGCTGCAATATTCTGTGATGAGATCATATTACTGCCTGAGACGAATGTTTATATTATATATATGAGATATATGTTATATTGCAGATTTCGTTTCAAATGTGATGCTTGTGAAGCATAATAAAATGGGACTTCATTAATGAGATTAATGAAATAAAAGAAACCTAAAGAAGTTGTAGAAACTTGTCTAAAAAACTGGTAGCTCTAGTTCTTGCTTTGCATAGCGGTGTTCCTTGTAGAACATCCAGCACCTTATTCAATAAGGAAAGAGCCGAGATCCCTTCACCGGGAGTGACCTCTTTAGCGAAACTAGCAGATACTACAAACTCGGTTTGTCTTTTGATTGTTTTTATAGTTTTTGCTTTGCATAGTGGTATTTGCGAAATATCATGCACCTTATTCGATGAGGAAAGAGCCGAGATCCCTTCACCGGGAGTGACATCTTTAGCAAAACTATAAAAGCCTAAAAAACATTCCAATTAAAATCACTCGATTCTACAACGATATCAAGTTCATTACGCAAAGGGTTTTCTTAAAAACCTGTCGTAGCCCTTCGTCATTTCAGATAAGTACTAGTTAGTATTCATGCTACGTTTGTTGACCATGTTAAGGCATAGTATGCGGTAGCTGATTAGTGCTTATCTGTATAAGCATATGATGCGATTGGATTAGGGTAGTCGTGCGACTTTGTTGACCATGTTAAGGGTCGTGCGGGTGGGTTTAATTCAATCGAGAAATGACGGGTTGAACTTGACTAGCACTTATGATTTGTTGACCATGTTAAGGTCATATAACTGCTAGGGGCAAAATATTATTGGGAATTTCAAGAGTTGAAATTTGCAATGAGATTGCATACCTTCTATGAGATAGTTGGATCCCGATACCCGCTGCGAGTAAGAGTTATTCCTGGGAGAGTTTTACACATTACAATTAGCCGATCAAGTAGGTGTCTAGAAAGGTGTTAACGGGGTTAAGACCCTGGGAAAATGAGGTTTATTTTAATTAGGTCCGTGCAAAAGCACGGGAAACCTCCCTCAAAGTACCGGCACTGGCCTGGCTGAAAAATTGGCGAACTTGTAGGGTGTAATTAACTCCGGCTAGTCTTTCCTTTTAGGGTTTGAAGGAAGATTTGAATAAAACAGTGGGAGCCATCCTGATTAGATAAATTGATAACCAATCTAATCTTATAAAAAGCGCACGCTGAATGTTTTCTTCTCTCTCTCTCCAGGTAGCGACCATGTCACGCCTTAATCAAGATAATAATACGGATGTATTGACCGAACCCGCTTGTTATAGTGCGCTAAGGAACGTTGGTCCCGCTCCAACTTGTAATTGTTATAAGACAGAGCAGGAAATAGGGGATTACCAGAATTCCCGTGCCGCCCAAACGAAGAAAGTACATGTTGATGCATCATCTTCGGGTGTGTTCATTACCGAAAACTGTTTCTCAGTATCCTTTACGTCCTGGGTATGAGATACCGGATCAGGATCCCACATATGTAATCTGTTACATGGGCTACAGACAGGTAGAGTACTGAATACGGGTGATAAGTTTCATGGGTTGGAAATGATGCAAGTGTTGTAGCCAAGTCTGTTGGAAGTTATCACCCTGTATTATTAGAATACATTGATTCTGAACGAATGTTATTAGATACCGAACCTGATATACAACATCATTTCAGTCTCTTTATTAGTAAAGAAGGATATAATTTTGTATTGTTGGATAATGTTTTGAACATTTCCTATATCAAGAGTTGATCGGTTCAGGAACGTTATCTAAAAGTATAGACGTTCTAAATCAAACCACAGTTTTTAACGTATAGAACACACACAAGAGGAAGAGTTCAGAAATGAACAAATCCTTCTTGAGGTATTGTAGACTAGGTCATATCAATGTGACCTGACTAGCTAAAGTTATATTTAGATGCTTATTTAAATCTGTTTGGATTTACATCTTGTAAAACTTGCCAGTCATGTCACAAAGATAAGATGACCACAACTCCGTTTATTGGAAACAGAAAAAGAGTTAGTGAACTCTTGGGATTAATACATGATGATGTATATAATGTCCCTGTCTACACATGCCAGGACCGGTTCTTTATACTTCATTACATTCACTGTTTATCTCTCAAGATTCGGACATATGTTCCTGTTGAAACACAAGTCTGAACCTTTTAAGATATTCACAGAATATAAGTTAGAAGTAGAGAACCAAAAACGGGTATAAGTATTATGTCCTTTGATGAGATCAAGGAGGAAAATACTTGAGCACGGAATTCCTGGACTATTCTAAAGGAGAATGAGATTCTCTCTCAGCATTACTCCTCCGTATACACCACAGCACGTCGGTGTATCGGGGCGGAGCAATCACACCCTATTTGATATGGTGCGCTCTATGATGCGTACTATTGAGTTTCCTATTTTCCTTTTGGGAGTTATGCACTTGTGAAGCTGCATACCTATTGAATAGGGTTCTAACCAAATCAGTTGCCTACCACTCCATATGTGATATGGTATGGGAAGAGCCCATATCTTAAGTAAGTTAAGATTTGGGGTTGTCCGGCTTATGTCTAAAAGCATAATCCAGACAAGCTCAAGGCAAGGTCAGTTCTGTGGAAGTTTGTTGGATATCCCAAGCATTCGCAAGGGAATATCTTCTACCAAACCGAGGAACAAAAGATGTATTGTTTCTCAACATACCACCTTTGTGAAAGGGAATTTCTTGTGAAGAAATTAGTGGTCATGAGGTAGAATTGGAAACAGTTCCAGCTATACAAACTGCAGCTGATGATTTGGTAGAACCGAAGAATTCAATAGTTTCTAACGAACCTCAGCCTCTCCACCGATCTAGTAGGGTTCCTCACCCACCTGAGAGATACTTCGGTTTCTCTATGACAGTGGGAGAGAGGATTGCATCATGAGATGATGACCTAACTAGTTTCGTGCAGGCCATCAGGAGTGAGACTCTGTAAGAATGGCTGGATGCTTAGCGATCTGAGATGGAATCCTTATACACCAACAAAGTATGGACTTTGGTTGCTTTATCTGAAGGGTTAAATCCCCATCAGGAGCAAGTATATCTTGAGAAGATTACTTGGTGTACATGGAAAAGTTGAAACTTTCAAAGCTATGCTTAAGTCCATCCAGATCCTACTTGCCACCGCTACATACCATGACTACGATATCTGGTGGTTGGGTGTCATGACTGCTTTTCTAAATGATGTTTTGAAAGAGAGCGTCTATAATTACACAGCCAGAGGGCTTCGTAGATAGTGGGAGCAGTGGAAACGTGTGCAAGATGTTTTATGTGATAAATCAGGCATCGCGGAGTTGGAACATCTGTTTTGATGTGGTAGTCAAAGAGTTTGACTTCATCAAAATGGTAGATGAACCTTGTATATACAAAAATGTTGTAGGGAGTATGGTGGTGATCCTCGTAGAGTACGTAGATGACATACTCTTGATAGGGGAGGAGTTTCCTATGCTACGCTCGGTCAATCTCCGCTTATCACAAGGATTCTCCATATAGGATCAAGGTGATACCTCCTAAATCCTGGGTTTTGGATCTATAAGATAGATCTAATTGGATGTTAGAATTCTCACTAGGTGTAGTGATATGGTATCAATCGATCCTGGGGAGAATCACTGGAAAGGTTCCAGGGTGATAAGGACGACTGAATGTCAGTCGCAGGCATTGTCTTTACCCTCATTGGAGGGACGGTATGTTGGAAGAGTTCCAAGCTAGATACCGTGGCTTACTAGACGATTAAAGGCAAGATACATCGTTACTAAGGATGCTACCAAAGAGGCAGTCTATATATATATATATATATTAGTTCATGAGATGAACTTCGTTCCTGCCATTGTATGACAATGGAGTTGTGGCTTATGCCAAGGAACCCCCGTCCCATCTGAAATCTAGATATAATTATTAGGCAGTATCACCTGATCATGGAGATGATAGATCTCTAGGGAGATCGAGGTTAGGAGAGTAGACACAGAGGACAACAGCGCGAATCCACTCACAAAGGCCTATTTCCCAGTAGTGACTTTTATGGGATGGTTGAGTATGAGATACTTCAACCACAACTAATTGTTGGGTGTGTGATACCACAACAGATGGCCCGAGTTCAAGTGGGAGATTGTTAGTTATATGTATGCCCTAGAGGCCATTACTGTACATACGATATATATTGTAGTGGATGCTTGGACATATATAAGGAGGACTTTCTTGCTCGACATGATAGTACGCTATCTGGTTGCTCTTTATCTTAACATATACTCTGATTGTCTCTATGTTACATGTTGATAAAGCCCTTAGGATGAGTACTTGACTACCAGGACTATGATACGGATCATACTAGTGGGGACAGTGTAGTCGCCAAGTACATCCTTCAAATGTTCATAGTCGTGGGAGTACCGAGACAGGGCATCGATACTCCAGAGTAGACTAACGTATGCGCTTCTTGACCCATATGATGGGCGATGGATGATCCCATATCCACTAGTGTTTGACATCAGAGAAGGTATATGGGTGCTCAGTGGGGACTGGGTACACAGGATGGACTCGCCCAGAACTCCCAGATGGTATTATACCTCACGTCAGATGGCAGTTCTCTGGTGACACTGGTACAGGTTAGTCTATAGACCCGAGATCGTCATAGAGTCTTGTGTGATTCCCACTGTGCTTTGATTTCCATCATACCACGTCCAAGAGGGCATGCAAAAAGGTGGATTTTGGGTACAGTCCTAAATCACATGGAGGCAATAAGCGATAGGAGGGGATTCGTCTCTCCCGGTATAGGGAGTTGATCTTGCGCTGTGTTCGATTGGCTATAACTGGAAATCCCTGGACAGGGTTGCTGAGATTTACTGGTAAGTGTTATCAGTAGTTTCTTAAACTGTTATGGACCTCATATCGACACGACTTATCAAGCTACTGGGGTCTGACGTTTTTACCACCCCTAGGCGAGATATGCGACATATCAGACGAAGAAACCGGACTGTACGGGAGTGTTACTGATTGGATTCGCAGGAGAATGTATAGCCTTGTTTGTTGATCTTCTGATCGTTCAATACCTGGGTGGCTGTTACGTTTAGCTGACCGCTTGCAGCTTATGGGTGTTTGATATGATCATCACCTACTGCCGGCGTATTGACGATTCTTTAGAGTCCTACACAGAGGTTTCCTGGTTCAGGAAAAACGGAGTAGGAGCACATATATGATATGTGCGGGACCGAGAACAATACGTATATGTGATACCGTATTAGATTCTTGCGATATGAGATATCGGCCGGGTATATGTGATATAGCCGGGTCATCGGATCAAGTGTTGATTCGATGAACTGATACAGATTATATTAGTCGGTTATTTATGAAATAGCCGGATTATCGGATCAAGTGTTGATTTGATAATTTAATGTATAATAATATATTTGATATATTAAATTACATTAACTAATATAAGCTCACTAAAAGATTCTTTTTCTCACTCGGGTAATACATTGATATATATATATATATATATATATATATATATATATATATATATATATATATATATATATATGCGATATATGTTAATTGTATTATTTTATTTTATTACAATAAATATTGTATATGTGATATATAATATTGTAACATGTTAGGGTTATTAATGCAACATGATTAGTGGAGATTAAACACGATTAAGGTTTGATTTGGGTTAATTTTTCTAGAAGCTTCTAGAAGCTTTTTGTTTTGTTTTTGCATAGATATTTTGTAAAGATATTTTTCTAGATATTTAGTTAACCCAACCCAACCCTTCACCATGGTTAAGTCTCTACATGGGTTAAGTTATCATACTTAACCCATGGTTGCATTTCTAACCTTACAAATACTTTCATTATTCATCACAAAAGAAATAGATCATCTTCTTCCTTCTTCTTCTTTTCATGAAAAGCTTTCTAGATTTTTATGAAGTAATGATAATGAGTGAGATTAAGAAAATAAATGAGAGCAAAAATCCTACTTCATCATGCTAATCTATTCTTGCCAATTAGATTAGGGTGTTCACTTCATTAGTAAGTGAGAGCTTGTGTTGAAGAAACTTCAAGGTAGATCATCTTTGTTATCGAAGATCGGAAGCAAGCTTGCATCTTTCTCTTCGTGGAGCCTCTCTTGAGTCCGGGAACTTGATGATCGCAGCGAAGGGACTTTTACTCGGAGCTTATGAAGCGAAGGACCGAACTACAAAGGTTGTAATCCCAAACTCTTAGAAGTAAAGTTGTTTACTTGCTATTTGTTTCGCCTAATCTCTAGTAAAGATCTTGGTTAGGGTTGTTCGGCACGTATAAATTTTAAATCGGGCATGGTTGATGCCTTGTAGACCCTTGTGAGAGTGCCTAGTAACCCTACACCTCCCAAGCGAAAAGATGAGAAGGTGATCCTGTTCTACCAATCCGGGGAAACCGGAGTGGAGAAAGAAATCTGGCATGGTGCGGATTCTACACTTGACAGGCTCCAGCCCACCTGTTTGCCCAGATATTACACAGACGGACTAAAGAGACTCTTAAAACGCCAAGGTGTACCGCTTAAGCAAACTGCGCGACAAGCACGGTTTTATAACAGTATCTGGAACGTTCCCGGAACTCAACGAAAGTTTCCCAACGGAAAAATGGAAACGACTGGTCTTGGGTATGTGCATTTCAAGAAACGGGAGCTACTCCGTGACTGCTACGTCATACGTGACTTTAATGAAGAGGGAGATGCTCTGTGGGAAGATGCTAACCCTGAACCAGAACGAGCTCCCGCAGTGAAAAAGCCCAGTCCGTCGTTCGAAGAACAAATGGACAAGCTTATAAGGGAAGTGAGTCAAAAGGTTCGAGACGACCATAATCACGAAATGACCATCTACGAGAAAGCCAGGATGCAACGCCTCCTTCAACAGACTGTGGAGAATGAAAATGCTCCTCCTTGTCAACCCGTTGTATAAAAGGCCCGACACAGAGGCAGAAACAAACCAAAGAACGGGAAAGGCGTTCGACAACAACAAAGCGGGTCCAAGAAGCCACGCGATCAGGAATCGAGCAGTCCAGATTCGTCTCTTATGAAAAAGATGAGTCGAGCATATTCTTTTCCCCAAGACAAGACAATGAAGATATTCGATCTTGTCATAAAACATCAAATGATTATCCTCCCGGAGTCCAAGCACCCCGAGCAAGCAGGTGAAGTCTCTCACCCAGACTATTGCTCCTATCACAGGGCAATAGGACATTCTCTTGAAGACTGCTTCACCTTCAAGAACTAGGTCGAAGACCAATATCAACAGGGCAGGTTCGCTCTATCCAGCAACTGAAGGGTAACTCCGCCGCAGAAGCATGAACCCAAAGCGGCGAGAGTAGGACCGGATCAACATCGGTCTTGGAAGAGATCTCGTACTTGCCATATGATAACGCTGTCAGAAGAAGAGCCCGAGAATATGGATGACCTCCCGCGGTGCTTCTACAATGATAATGACGAGGTAATCTCAGAATTTCCACTGGCACCAAAGGAGCTGGAAGATGGGATACATACTACTACAGATAACCTTAAGAAAATTGATTTGGGGACAGCAAGTGACCCGCGGCCGACGTTCGTCAGTGAGCTGTTGCCTGAAGAAAGGGTGGCTACGCTAAAAGACGTGCTCATGCAGCATAAAGATTGCTTCGCATGGAACTATTTTGAGATGCCAGGATTAGATCCAGAGATTGTTGTGCACAAACTGGCGATATCTCCGGACGTCAAGCCGATCAAACAAGCACCGAGAAGGATGCGGCTCGAGCTTGAGATGAGCATCAACGCTGAGGTCAAGAAGCTAATCGACTCTGGATTCGTCCAAGAGGTTCAATATCCTGACTAGATCGCCAACATCGTCCCGGTGATGAAGAAAAATGGGACGGTGCGCATATGTGTGGAATTTCGGGATCTCAACAAAGCTTGCCCGAAGGACGACTTCCCAGTACCAGTCACTGAGCTGATGATAGATAACACGTCCACTCACGAAGTTTTCTCTTTCATGGACGGATCATCAGGATACAATCAGATAAAGATGCATCCCGAAGACAAGAAGCATACCGCTTTCCGGACCCCTTTGGGCATATTCTGCTATAAGGTGATGCCTTTCGGTCTAAAGAACGCCGGTGCCACCTATCAGAGGGCCATGACGAAGATCTTCGATGACCTCATACATGAAATCGTCGAATTCTATATCGACGACCTTGTGGTGAAAAGCAAATTATACGAGGAACATTTAGAGCATATGAAGATTGTATTTCAACGCCTTCGGCAATACAACTTGAAGAAGAACCCTCTCAAATGCGTGTTCAGAGTATCCTCAGGCAAATTCCTGGGATTCATCGTCGGACACCGGGGCATTAAGATATATCCGTCGAAGATCAAGGCAATTATGGAAATGCCCCCACTAAAGACTCTCAAGCAGCTATGGTCTCTCCAAGGGAAGCTCGCGTACATCCGGCGATTTATAGCCAATCTCTCAGGAAAGTGTCGTCTCTACAGTCACCTAATGAAGAAGGGAACCCCGTTTGTCTGGGATCACAAATGCTAAAGCGCACTAGACGAAATCAAGCAATACCTGCAGAATCCGCCAGTATTGGCCGCTCCCGTTAAAGGAAAACCTCTCGTCCTGTACACAACAGCCCTCGAAGGTTCTTTAGGTGTGCTATGGGCACAAGAAAACGACCAAGGGAAGGATAGAGCCCTTTATTATCTGAGTCGAGTTCTCCTGGGGGCAGAAAGCAATTACTCTCCCATTGAAAAACACTGCCTGGCATTGATCTTCGCAATAACGAAGCTCAGACACTATGCATTGGCACATGAAGTCCATCTCATATCAAAGGTGGATCCCCTCAAATATTTGATGTCAAAAGCCATATTAACAGGGCGGCTCGCTAAATGGGCCCTGCTCTTGATGGAGTTCTCGATAACTTATCGACCTCTTAAGGCAGTGAAAGGCCAGGCCATCGCCGACTTCCTCGATGAGCATCCGATACCTTCCGATTCTCCTTTGAATTGCGAACTGCCATATGGACATGCGTTTGACACGATCGACGGGGGTGATACCCTGTGGGAACTTTACTTTGATGGAGCGTCTTCCATGAAGAAGCGCAAACAAAGCATGCCCGTAACCAAATCGGGGGTAGGCCCCATCTTCGTAACTCCATAAGAAGGGATAATGCGCTTTGCTTTCTCCTTAACAGAGCCGAGGACAAACAATGAAGCAGAGTATGAAGCTTTGATAGCAGGTCTCGAGATCGCCATCGACATGGGAATTGAAAACCTCCTAATATACGGAGACTCCCAGCTGGTCGTTAGTCAAATAAACGGCGACTACCAAACGTGCAAGCCAGAGTTGGTGAAGTACGGCGAGAGGGTGCGGCAACTACTGACCCAAATTCCTTCCTACACCTTGGAAAGCATACCGCGTGCGAAAAATAGCAAATCCGATGCATTAGCCAAGCTCGCTAAAGAACTGGCTGACGAAAACCTCGATGACGTGAGGATCGTTGTGCAAAGCCGTCGGGTTCTTACACCGGCAGAAATATCTCCGGAGTCGTCCAAAGAAAAGGGAGTGATCGAGCAAGCAACCCTACAAATAAAAGACCAGGGAAAGGCTAAGGATTGAAGGGAAGTCTTTATAGACTACTTCAAATCCCGTCGAACGCCTGAAGATGCGTCCTCGAAACATCAGCTTATGAAACGAGCTCTGTCTTTTGCTTTCGTCAATGATACGCTGTATAAGAGATCATTTGACTCTTTATGGCTAAGATGCCTGGGACCTGAAGAGGCAAAGAGAGTCGTCCAAGAAACTTATGACGGGCTTTGCGGTTCTCACCAGGCCGGCCCGAAGATGAAGCTAAAGATCAAACAGATGGGTTATTATTGTCCCACGATGATCCAAGACTGGCTCGAATACGCGAAGCAGTGCCATTCATGCCAGATTCACGGGGACTTCATCCATCAGCATCCAAATCCACTACATCCAACAGTAGCTAGCTGGCCGTTCGAAATGTGGGGGACTGACATAATCGGCCCCATCGAACCAGCATCGTCCAGAGGACATCGATTCATTTTGGCGACAACTGATTACTTCTCTAAATGGGCAGAAGCAATACCGCTGAAGGAAGTGAAGATGGAGAATATCCTCCATTTCTTCAAGACGCACGTCATTTATCGGTTTAGAACTCCGAGACGGATCATCTCCGATAACGGGCCAGCCTACAGAAGCCACAAGATCAGCCGCTTCGCACAACAGCATAACATAGACTGAAGATACTCTTTGGTCTATAATCCCTGAGTTAACGGTCTAGCTGAGGCTTTTAACAAGACCTTGACGAAGATCGTGAAAAAGACGGTGTCTCAAAATAAGAAGGACTGGCATGAACGACTGCATGAAGCTCTCTGGGCGTATCAAACTACGTTCAAAACGGCCACTAACACAATTCCGTATGCGTTGGTATTTGGTACGGAGGCGGTACTCCCTCTCGAGATAGAGCTACCCTCTCTATGAGTGGCAGTTCACTACGAGTTAACGGACGAAGAGAATGCTCACCTTCAGCTTGAAGAGCTCGACGCCCTTGATGAAACCCGGCTCATAGCGCAACAAAATCTAGAGGCTTATAAAGCGAAGATGACGCGCTCATACGAAAAATTGACTAGGCCGAGAACATTCCGCCAAGGCGAACTCGTGCTAGTAGTCAAAAGACCTATGATCCCCAATCGTGCTAAATGGGGGAAATTCGAGCCGAACTATGAAGTCCCGTATATCATAGACAAGGTCTACCAGGGTGGGGCCTATCTACTCATGGACATGCATGGTGAAAGACCTTTCAGGCCAATAAATGGCCGCTTCCTGAAAAAGTACCACGCCTGACGAGTCACGGCCTAGGTCAACGATAGATGACGGCGACTATGTCCGCTCGCTATCTTCCTAAGCCCAAACTCTTTAAACTAACAACGGACCGAAACGTCCTTAAACTAACAACAGACTGAAACGTCCTTAAACTAACGATGGACCACTATGTCCTAAAACTAGCTATTGACCGAGACGTCGATAAACTACTGTGGACTGCAGCATCCCAAGGCTGATACAAAAAAAGGAAGAATAAAAAAAAAAGAAAGAAAAAAGAAAAAACGGTATGTCCATAAGCGAAAAGGGCACGGATGAAAACCCGAAAGGGCTCCGTGAGTAAAAACAGCAGGGCTATCGGCGGGTTTTGTGAAAACCCGAAAGGGCGCAATCTCGTTAAAAGACACTTGCAAGGTCCTCTCGACTTTGTAAGGAGAAACCACCTGCGTGAGATCCTTACGACTCACAAGGGAGCAACACACTTAGGGATCCCCACAATCCCTAGGGTAAAATTACACTTGCGAGATCCTCACGACTCGTAAGGGGAACCCTCTTATGAGACCCTCACGGCTCATAAGATTTGAAAGTCTTAAGCTACAGGAATCTAAACCTATTCTTAAACGGCCACCACAACCTCCAACAATGCTCTACAAGCTGCTCAATATTGACCCTTGTATACAATCCACGGGCACGAACAAACAATTCCCTAACGAAGTCCCATCCGTGACTAGGGATATGTCTACATGGAGAACAACCCTTGTAAGTCCTCTCGACTTATAAGGAGAAAACACTCTTGTAAGATCCTTACGACTTATAAGAGAACATACACTTAGGAATCCTCACGATTCCTAAGGAGAAAAAGCACCTACGTAATCCTCACGACACGTAGGGAGAAATACCTTCATGAGACCCTTACGGCTCATGAAGTCAAAAGCCTTAGTCGACAGGATCCTAACCCTGTTCGCTGAGCCACCTTTGTTCGACATCGACAGAGGCAAATGATGATTCTCTCCTGGCAATATCCCAGTTGTAGCGGTGCTGATGCCGAAATCGGTGTCTAATTCCAAGCTTGCAGCAAAGAAGCTAGCGAGCCACACATGAATACGACATAGCCGAAATGATGGGGCAACTTGCAACAAAATCAGCAAGTAAAAATGTATGCATGCAAAATAGCCGAAATGATTGGGCAACTCGCAATGAAAAGCGGCGAGTAAAAATAAAATAAATAGCCGAAATGATTGGGCATCGCAAAAAATAGCCAAAATGATTGGGCAATCGCGACCTTCGCGATATAAAAGCTGAAATGATAGAGCATCGCGGAAAGAAATAAAATTTTTTTAAAAAATGAATGAAATTTATGCCCTACAGGTGATATCACATCAATCCCTGTATACAATCCAGGGGTGCAAACAAAGAAGGAATCACACCTTCCCTCCCCAGGCTCCATCAGAAAACGAAGCCAAATCTCGATGGTTCCCGGACAACCTGGGGACCAATTCGATATTCGTCTCATTACAACAGACCCAACGTCATCTACATGACCCCGTCTTGGAAATACATCATCCACATGACCCCGTCTCGAAAATACGTCATCCACATGACCCCGTCTCGGAAATACGTCATCCACATGACCCCGTCTCGGAAATACGTCATCCACATGACCCCGTCGCGGAAATACATCATCCACATGACCCCGTCTCGGAAATACGTCATCCATATGACCCGGTTTCGGAAATACGTCATCCAAATGACCCCGTCGCGGAAATACGTCATCCATATGACCCCATCTCGGAAATACGTCATCCACATGACCCCGTCGCGGAAATAAGTCATCAACATGACCCCGTTTCGGAAATACGTCATCCACATGACCCCGTCTCGGAAATACGTCATCCACATGACTCCGTCTCGGAAATACGTCATCCACATGACCCCGTCGCGGAAATACGTCATCAATATGACCCCGTCTCGGAAATACGTCATCAATATGACCCCGTCTCGGAAATACGTCATCCATATGACCCCGTCTCGGAAATACGTCATCGACATGATCCCGTTGCGGAAATACATCATCCAAATGACCCCGTCGCGGAAATACGTCATCCACATGACCCCGTTGCGGAAATACGTCATCTACATATCAATCTCATTAAACACTTACGGGTCCTCTCGATTCGTAAGGAAGAAAACTCTCTTATAAGATCCTTACGACTTACAAGGGAGAACGCACTTAGGAATCCTCACGACTCCTAAGGAGAAAATACACCTACGAGATCCTCTCGACTCGTAGGGAGAAAAGTCTTTATGAGACTCTCATGGCTCATGAAGTTGAAAAGTCTTAGGTAGCAGATCTGAACCTGCTTTCTAAGCCATCACTACCCCTCGAAGAAGCCGAAACAAGATACTCACCCTATCATCTGCCGGCTATGTTTGCTAAGGTGACATACTCATAACAAAAGAAGGAAGAAAACAGAAAGATAACACAAGACATTGCGAAAGAAATATATCTTTTATTCATGAATTCAATTGGGTACAAAATACATCATATAAAAGAATAAAAGAATAAATACATCTTATTCAAAATTTACAAATGACGCAAAAGCAACTATTGGGAGGGAAGCGTCTTAAGTAGGCCAATCAATTGCTCACGCACTCCCTTCAGCCTCTCGTCATGGTCAGCTGCCGCGACCAACTCTGCTTCAACCTAAGCTCGTTGCTGCAAATAGGACGAAAGCTGCTCCTCGACTGCCTGCTGAGCTGCCCCACGATTTTGTGCATCCCGCTCGACGGTGTCAAGCTGCTGCCTCAGTGTTAACCCATCAGAGATGCATCGCAGAAGGCCTTCAAAGATAACTTTCAACTGTGCAACATTTGCATCAACCTGAGCATGCAGTCGGGAAGATTCGCTCGAAGTCTCTCCGCACTCCTTACGTTTTAAAGCCGCCTCTTGTTCAAGATGACGGAAGTAGGGAGTGATATGCTCAACCCACGCAGCCCGCTGAGCGTTCACAGCCAGGACCTCTGGAGCAGGACGTCCAACCTCGAGCTCATGTAGGCAAGCTTCAATTTGCCTGCAGTGATTAACCCAACACTCGACGACGCCTTCATTATGGAAGTTCACAAGCGTCGCCAGCATTGGATTGACCTCGGCAGCGAAATCTGCGGCAGATGTAAGAGCCTCCGCATCAAGATCCTCGACGTATTCGCTCAGCATACGCAGACTGGTCACGGCACCTTTTGAGGATGGACGTCTGGAAAAGGGCCCTGCCGGCATTATGATAAGAGACTTGAACGGGGCTGGAGTCGATGTGATTGCTGCAAAATAAATCATAGTCAGATGTCGGCTCAAGAAATAAAGAAAATACACGAAAAATAGAGTCTACTATACCAGCTGCAACAGGGGGCAGAGCTGGGAGTACTGGTGGCGAAATGATATCCTCGTCCCCGCCTTCGATTTGTAAGGCTACAAGCAATACAAAGAGGGATTAGCAATAATGTGACTGCCCGTTAAATAAAGGATGTCGTTTAGAAAAGATACTCACCGACACTAGCAGGCAGACTAATCTCTGACAAGAAGGAGAAGTGTGGGTGCAACACCTGATACAGGTGGTCAAAAAGGACTCCTGTAAGGACGCAGTAATGCAACGTTAGTACATAAGTTATACAGCTTAAAAATAAGACGGATGAGTCACGAATTCGCACCTTCCAATATCTGAGATGGTACGAAAGACGGCAGGGGAATGGTCGCCGTCAAAGCGGTGACTGATGGCGCTGCCTCGGGTAGCGCAACCTCAACGCTCGCCACACCTGCATTAGAAACAAGATAAATACTGTCAGGAAAGATTGAAAAGGATTGCAGAATAAAAAGAAAAGCAATGACCCAAAATCTACCTGATGAGTCGCCAGTCAGAGCCGCGACGAGGGCGTCACTTGATACAGCAACTGCTTCATCCTCTTCTATCGGGATGGTCTCACCTCCCGTCGCCTCATCCTCTGACTCTACGAGAGCCGTCGTAACGCTTGCGACGCCAGGAGATGGCAAAGAGCCGCATGCGGAAAAAGCGACGATCGGGGCAGCGCACGACTCTCGCGAAAGAGTGACTACCTCGGGCTCGGCAATTGTAGCCGTCTCACCCATCGCCACCTCGGGCTCGGCAATAGTGGTCATCTCACCTACCGCCATCTCAGGCTCGGCGATCATGACTGTCTCACCCGCTGCTACCCCGAGCTCGGCGATCGCAGCCATCTCGCCTACCGCCGCCTCGGGTTCGGCAATCACGACTACCTCCTCTACTTCTACCCCAGGCTCAACGGCCGCCGCCACTTCTTTGGTAAGACTCAGCCCTGCAAGATAAGATATATGAGAATTGATATTTAAAACTTTGACAACGGAACCCCATGTCACATTACCTTGAGTTGGTCTTCCGACCGCTTCCCGAGCCGCATGTGCTGCCCGTCTATAGGCAGTGGACAAGGCAGCCGGGGATTCCTCTGAAGGAGTAGGGGCAGGGGTAGCGGTGCTCGAACCCGCACCCGCGGCCGAGGCAGCACTATGCTCCCTTGCCGCGTGCATTCGGCGCTTTCTTTCCGCTCGGGCCGTCAAAGTGGATCTTCTGGACGCCTCCATCAATAGGACGCCGTCATCCATGCCAAGGGATACCTCTGGAGCCGTTATAGCTTCTGTCATCGGTCGTTTAAGTAAGGCCTCTTTCGACAGTGCCGAAGAGGCCGGGACTTCGGTGGCTAGCCTGGGAAGAATCTCCGCACCACCTCGCGGGATTGACATTGTGGTCCTTGTGATAAGATAAAGAAGGGGTTAGATTGTCCATAAGAAAGGAGAATGAAGATGCAATGAGCCGAGACATACCAATGCCCAACAAGGCGCGATTCTTCTCCTCCTCCTCAAAGGTCCTAAGGGAAGCCGCCAGAGCCTCTTCAGTGGTAAAGCCTGTTACAGAAGGAAAAATGTCAGTCAAGACATGATAATAAAAATAAAGATATAATGCAATAACAAAAGGTGCGACTGATGTCTACTTGATTGCACAAGGGTGGCCATTTCTTCTTGGTGGCTTGTGGATCGCACAGAAGCTGCAATAGCGGTCTCGAGATCAGCATCTTCTGGCGCTATGAAGAGACCTTCGTTGGTCCCATATTCGTTCAGGCCCTCGTTATAAGGAGCCTGAGGCTCCAAGCCGAGTACAACATCTAGAGAGAGGGCCGACTTCTTCTTCCTCTTCTGCGCGCGAGCTCCAGTCGCAACAAGCACAAGCTTACGTTTGGTGGGCACTTTGGGGGCGACGAGTCCAGATATCTGAGCCCACACCAAATTCAGGGGAAGCTACATTTACCGTCTCCGTAGGAGCATGGGGCACCGGTGGTACATCCACCGTCTCCACGGGAACACGGGGCACCTGTAGCTCAGGCCTGTCCTCGGGGACTTCAATCACAGCAGCTCCTCTTAGTGGAGGAATGACAATGGTCCGTCGCTTCAAGGGGAGGTTTCGGTCACTAGCAGGGGATGCACCCTTGTGGTCGAGTAGCAGCCGCTTCTCCTCCCTGATAACAGCACCCGTTGCATGTTGATACCAGGCCACGTGTACGTTAAGGGCCCTCGGGACGCAACTCGGTTCACTGATAAAGAAGTGAGAGCCCACATTCAAGCGCATGAAGTGATGCAGCGCGCCCCGCATTCCCTCTCTAGTGGCAACAAGTTCTACCAAGAAAGCCTCCAGTGGGACTCCTTGATTATAACTCAGCCGCTGGGCAAAATGATGGGGGTTGTATCTCATGAATAGCGCCGCATCATTTTGCCTGAACACAAGGAAGCCCGGCCTGATGGAGTACAAATGGAGAATCTCCTGGTCTTTTAACACGGAGGCCCCGTCCTTAAAAATGTCTCGCAGTGACAGCACCGCCTTGGAAGTTTCCTGGCCGATGGTCAAGACTTTGTCCGTGAAATACATACCATCTCCGACCGTGCGCGGACGAAGGAACAAGACCCTAGCTTCCCGCTGTGACGGACTCACGATGGAGGCGTCAACCAGCCGCATAATCCGAGGGAACTTGCATCTCTCATAAAACCAAGATCTCTTGTGAATACCGAAGACCCCGAGCACATGCATCTCCATCCATGAAGTGAAGTAATGCATCGGGAAGTTGGCAGGATGCACCCCCGATTCAGTGGTATCCGCCACTACGCTAAGACCGTGGTATAGGTGGGCTAACCCGGCGATCCCGATGGCCACTTGTATTCCGGCAACCATGCGATGCGCGGGGTAGAAGACGGAAGGCCTCATGTAACGAGGATGCATGGGGAGCGCGAACCAACTCAACCATAGCCCAAGAAACCCAAGAAAGAACGCCTCCTCATCAATGCCCGGGGCGGCGATTTCTGACAGAGGGATGACCGCAGCGTCAGGAAGAAAGAAGCCCTTCTGATCAGCTTCCAGTACCGGCTGACGGTCCAAGCCAAAGCCGAAGGGATCATCGAGCTTAGCAAACTTTTCGCCTCGTCGCGACAAAATCTCCGGATGAAAAAACGGACAATGAAATCCGCAAAACAGACCCCCCCGGCCTCCGGATTCCAGAAAGAGGCTCTCGTACATATTCAACACCTTTATCAGACTAGGTAACTGGTGCTGAATGGCGTTCTCTGGCGTGAGGCCCATCACCACTGGTTTGGTGGCAAAAACATATTCATCCGGAGGAAGCAGCTCCTTGTAGTGCTCCCCCCTGACCGGTAGACCGGAAACCTCGGCAAATTCTTCTAAGGAAATGGAAACCTCTCTGTCCGGTAGAAGGAAGGTATGGGTCGGGATGTTCCACTGCTCCAAGAACGCCTTGATCCACCATGAGGGAGGAGCAGAATATTGGAACAACGAAGCGTAGACCGCAGGGTATAGGCCGAGCTTTAGCAGCTACGATTTCTTCGCCGACAAGATGTACCTGACCCAGTACAAATACCCGGCCGGATGAGGGGAGTTAGCCCGATGTTGTAGGGTTGTCCCCAAGGGCGCGACTCGCCATAGCATATGCGCCGTCCTAGGGTTTCCAAAGCCGCCGGCGGCTGCATGGGTACGACGACAATCGAATGTTGAAGAAGACCCTCCGAACTCCAATTAACAACCTCCACGGCATAGTTCACCGGGGGTGCATCTGCATACGGAATCACCGAGATAGGCTCCGACGGTGTCGCACAAGAGAAGCTTTGACGACCTCTGATAATCTGTTCGTACCATCTACCCCACAAGTGAAGATTTTTGTGTTCCGGGTCACGGTCTTTGATAAGCGCGAGAACCTCCCGGTCCACAGGTGCCTCAGGGAATCCTCCCTCTGAACGGACGAATGGAAACGTAGCATCGAAAGACATGTCGCCTGCAAGGAGGGACAGAAGTCAACTGTCAGTGCTTTAATTTAATTTTAAAAATTCCGACACTCGGTACTTTAAAATTTGTACCACATTGCAATGCAGTGGAAAGGGGACCAAAGGGGGACCCACAAAATCTAGATGACAATGCATCAATTAATAAAACAACCTCATCATTGGATGCGACTGTTAATTAATGAGGAAATCCTCAAGAAAATTCTCATTATATGAGAGATCCCTCGGGAAAAGGAGAAAATCTCCCTTTGAGAGCAAAGCTCTATGATAGAGTGACACTTGTCAAACTCTAATCATGAAGGAATAAGATTCCTTAAGAGCTTGGCTCTGTAATGATGATGGAAAAATCCATCAAGAATTAATTAAAATTAATTTTTATGAATTAAAAATTCTGGGATCTTCAAGATCCATAAAAAAAACTCTTATGAGTTCTTCATCAAAGATTACGAAATCTACAGAGCAGAGCTCTGATTCATGGGCTAAGAAACCCAAGAAAAGGTCTCTCTAGATCTATAGGTTCATAAGAGAAAATCTCTGCTAATGAAACCCTAAGTGGGTTTTCTTTAGATCAAAGATCTATGAAGAGCAAGGCTCTGTTAATGGGTAAAACCCTAATTTATTAAAAAATTTAAAACTTTACCTAAGTTTGGAAAGAGTTTTTACTCTTAAAAAGTTCTTAAACAGAAGAGCTGTGTTCTGAACAAAAATTCTCAAAGAAAGAAGATGATAATCATCTAAGAGACCAAAGGTCATATTTATAGGCATTGAACCGCCTCTTCAACTTCTGAGTTGATCCAAGGGCTCAGATGCTGCCACCGCTGCACTCACGTGTGCGCCACGTGAGCGCAACGGTGGGGGGGGGCATTTGTTTCCCCCAATCAGAGCAAAACACTGTTTTAAAATTCAAAATTTAAAAATTGAAGCAACGCTTCAGATTTAACGCTAGGCGCGTTGCGCGCCACGTGTCAAACACAGACATGCTGGCGCCAGGTGCGCTGTGCCCTAGGCAGCGCACCCCCAATCAGAGCAAAGCTCTGTTTTAAAATTCAAAATTCAAAAAAAGGAAATTGATTGAAGCAACGCTTCAGATCCAGCGCTAAGCGCGCTGCGCGCCACGAGTCAAACACGGATACGCTAGCGCCAGGTGCGCTGCGCCCTAGGCAGTGCACCATGAGTGCGCTAGCGCTAGGTGCGTTGCGTGCCACGTGTCAAACATGGATGTGCTAGCGCAGGCTGCGCCGCGCTCTGCGCTGCGCGCCATGTGTCAAACGTAGGTGCGCTAGCGCAAAGTGCGCTGCGCTCTGAGCAGCGCACCACGTGCAAAACACGGGTGCGCTAGCGCTGGAATTAAAAATTCCCCACCGTCAGATCAAAAGATCTAATAATGATAAATCATTAATTAATCAGAGTTAAAATTCTGCTATGGAAAGATCTTTCCAATCTTGTTAAAAACAAGAAGATTGCCTTCTGTAAAACAGAAACCCCAGGATCAAAGATCCTAAGGTGGGGAAACATCCCCAAATCAATCAGAGAAAGATCTCTTTAACTGATTTAACAAATCAATTTGCCCTATATAAAGGCCCCAAGACTTCAAGTCTAAAATAAAGAAACCCCGCTACAAACTTTGAGAAAATTCAAAAGAAAGAGAGTAAGCTCTTGAAAGAAGATCATTTCTTCAAGGTAAAAAGAATGATTCTTGAACAAAGAGATGAAATCATCTCATTAGAACAGAAGAATTATCTTCTTAAAAGATCATAGATCTACAAAAGACCAAGGTCTTTTATAAAAAGAGATCAAAAGATCTCATCATAGAAACAAAAGAAGTATTTACTTCATTCACAGATCATTGATCTACAAAGGCAAACCCCTTTCAAAAGTAAGAACTATTGTTCTTGAAACTTGAGGCAAAGCCTCCTTTAAAAAGAAAATAAACTTGTTCACAGATCATAAATTTGATCAAATGCGCTTTGCGCTATTGAAAAGTGCCTTTCACTCTTGAACTGCGCTTCTGCGCTCCTTGGACCGGCGCTCAGCGCCAAAATGTGCCACGTGTCAACCACGTATGCACTTGCGCTTTGCGCTTCTGAAACAGCGCACTGCGCTCATGGGTTGGAGCTCAGCGCCAAGCGCACTACGTGTCACTCACTTGTGCGCCACTAAACTAGCGCAATGCGCTCATAAATTGAAAGCGCAATGCGCTCATAAACTGGCGCTTAGCGCTAAGCGCGACACGTGTCCTTTTCGTGTGCTCTACTTGGCAGAAGCGCAATACGCTCTTTAATTGGCGCAAAGCGCCTGGCACGCCACGTGGCGCGCTGTCAGAACACACATTGTTCTGATGAATACTATGCATTCAATACAAGACAAAAAATGCGTCAGGATCTAATGCTTAGCATTCTTAAAAGGGCCAAGCCCAAATAAAGGCTCAACAGCCCAGAACAATAAAATGTAAAACATTTTAATCTTATTGGACTTAGCCCAATTCTGGCCATAAGTCCTCAACTTATATTTAATTGAGCCCATCTGCTCACGAATATTCAACAGATCTTAGTCCCAAAATGGACTACAGATCTTTCAACCAACTCACACCGGTTCGAGGGTACATCTCTTTACTCCTCTGATATCTGTCGTTGTAATCCTTCAACGTCTTCAAAGAGATAACGGGTCCCGACAACCACACATTTCTACGGACTGTGGGGTCCTTAAACTCATGGACTATGATGTCCTTAAACTTCATAGACTATGATGTCTTTAAACCACGGACTGTGGGGTCCTTAAACTCATGGACTACGATGTCCCTAACCTCGGACTGTGGGGTCTCTTTAAACCCACGGATTACGATGTCCTTAACCTGGACCGAGATATCCTTAATCTAACAACAAACCGATATGTCCTTAAACTAACATTGGACCGTAATGTCCTTAAACTAATCGACCGCAATGTCCCTAAACTAAACAACAGAGGCCAATTGCTCTCTTGTTGGATCTAAACGATCCCGTTAAGTTGATCTTAGACTACAGATTAGACTAACGTATCCTTAACAAACGTTTAAATTGATCTTACCCTCAAATGTGGCTAATGTATCCTTAAACCCAACCCCCAAACCCAAATCTAAGAAGATACGGATTTGGACTAATCCACACCCTACGGGCGACAACATAAATTAGTCTTCGTATACAATCTACGGGCAACCAAAAACAAAACAAACACCCACGACACGAAGTGACCATCTGGAGAAGGAGAAAGTTGTCGCGATGCGGTAGCGTAATTAACTGCAGGGGCTTGCGCCTGCAGGGAAGAGCGTCCCCACAATCAAAAACCCCTCAAACGAGGGGGAATCTGACGAAGTCTGCTACATCGGCTGCATCCGTTTAAACCTTCAATGCATGGTGCCATAAATCAACTTGGCATCTTCGGAGAGGTGGACGGATAGCACCAATTAGCATCTACCACAAAATTCAGGCGAGATGTCCTCCGCGTCTTCGTCCGCGTCTTTCGGCGGGGAACAGTTTCGTTTTGGCGGGAATCAATCAGGGCTGTGGGATGTTCTCTTTTAGGGTGTATAAATAGGAGGGGACTATCCTAGGGCCGACATTTTGCTCTAATTCTCTTTCATTGCTGAAAATTGCCCGGCGCTCCACTTCTTAGAACGGATCCTCTATTCATTTTTCCTCAGTGAGTCCATTCCTTTGAATCAGGTTAGATGTCTTCATCCGAGGAGTCTGTAGAGGTAGTAAGGGTAGAGTCGGACGATGAGGCCTCAGCTGCTAAGGCTGAGTCCAGTAGGTCTTCTTCCTTTTCGGCTTCAGATAGCCAAGAGGGTTCCTCTTCTGATACGTCTTCTGTGTCGGGTTCGCCCCATAGAGTCAGGGCTGCCCTTGTCACTCACCGTCGGGCGGTGACAAGGGCTCCCAAGGTGCGCATCGGGAACACTCGTGATGTGCCCTCCGTTTTTAAGAGTTTGGATTAGCTTTCTGAAATTCGGACTCGATTCCACATCCCCTCTAACTATTCCATCCATTTAGCTAGAGAGGGTGAACGGGCAGACCAGGTACAGGGTAAGGAGATTGCCCTGTATTTGGAAGCGTTCCGGGCAGGAATGCGTCTGCCCTTCCCAACCGAGGTTCGTAGGGTGCTTCGCTGCTTTCGTCTTGCCCCGGGTTAGCTAGCGCCGAACTCATGGAGAATCCTCCTCGGGTTTCTGGTCCGGTTAAAACTTGATCAGATCCCCTTCAGTTTGACCCTCCTTGTGTCGTTCCTTTATTATAAGAATCACCCTGGCACCAGTAAGAAAGAGCTGAGCTGGGTGTACTTTTTGTATAAAAATGTAGGGGTGGGGCGGCTGGGCCGGGGGTAGTAGTCGTCCCTTCTTCCATCCATGAATGGAAGGAGAAGTTTGTATTCGTCGGGCCATCCGAGGGCGAGGATTGTCCTGTGCCTACATAGTGGCACATGGCCGACTGCTCGAGGGAAAAGCAGTCGACTTCCCCCGAGGCAAGGGTGGTGTCCCAGTGGGAGCTGATCCAGCGGGAGGATGTCCTGCTATCCGTGCAGGCACTGAGCTGGGCTGGGCTCAGTCCTGCGCGTTTCTTGGGTAAGTTAGGGTTTTCGACGACCTGTTTAGACTTCGTTAACTTCCTTTTCCTTTTCATTGTCACTAACCCCTTTTGATTGTGTGTTCTTTTTCGCAGAGCCAATGGACCGATCGAAGATCCTAGCCACCATGGCCACCAAGAACCAAGGGAGGAAGGTCGGGGGCACAAGCTCGTCCCGACCCGGTTCGAGTTCGGCCCCGAGGTCAACTCCACCGTCCAAGCCTTCCGCCGCACCCCGAGCCCTAGAAGAACACCGTGGGGGGGAGGGTTCATATGCATACATGGGACTCAGTGCCCCGGGCAAGAGAGGAGGAGGAGGCTGAGCCCGCCGAGATCACCCTAAAGAGGCTGAAGCGGACGGTCTCTCGAACACCTTCTAATGGAATCCACGTGTAGGAGGGCGACTTCTGCATTGAGGTGCCCTCGGGGCTCTCCGTCGCTGATAGCTTGCTTTCAGACATGGATTAAGCAGCCGGGGGCAATATTCCCCGGGGACCATGAAGGCCCAGGTGGCCGCCATAGCATAGGAGGCGGTTCAGGTCGGTAATTGACTTTTCTTAAAATTTCTTAAGTCTTGTTTTCTCGATTTGAGATTTCTAACCCGTTTGCTGCTTTCCTCACGTCCTTCATCCCCGCGCTCTCCTCGTCGCCATGGAATCCAAGGAGGTAGCCCCGGACATGAAAAAGGCGGGCGAATCCTCCTCGTGGGAGGAGGAACTCCGCCTCCAACTGCGGCAGGCGGAGGAAAGGGCGGCTCTCCTCGACACACGACTGGTCGCCGAGGGGTTGACGAACTCCAAGTTGAAGGAGTCTCATCGGGTCCTGGATGAGTCCAACCGGGCCATCCAGGCCAAGTTGGAGGAGGTGAACAGCCTCTACAACTTGATGAAGAAGTCGAGAGACGCCCTCAAGAGGGATGTTCGGGTGGCCATGGATGCGGTGAAGCTCGCCGAGAGCCGGGCGGCGAAGGCCGTAGAGGGATATAAGGCGTCCGACCAGTTTTACGTCGATCTCGCCGAATCCGCGGCCGTTGTGTGGCACATCGCCCTTGATGCCGTCAAAGAGTCTATGCCGGGGTTCGATGACCGCGAGCTCCGTGCCAAGTACCTCCTGACCAAGGAAACGCCACAAGGGGACGTCGCCGAGGCTGCAGTTGGAGGCGAGGCTGTCGGCGGAAACGCCGACCCCGAGGACGCAGTTTTGGTCCCTGATGCCGATGTCGAGTAGGGTGAGATCCTTCCCGAGCAGGCGGCCTGAGCTTTCCCTCATTGGGTTTTTTTCTTTTTCCAAATTTTGTAAGCCTCCAGGCATTTTTTATAAGGATGAGGAGCCCATAATACCTTCTATTTATTTTTGTTTATAAATAAAGTACTCATTTTTCTTTTGCCCAAATGTTTGCTCGCTGCGCAAGTACTTTTAGCTCGTATCTTTTTCATTGTTTGAATCTTCATTGTGCAAGTATTTTTAGCTCGTAAGTTTCTTTATCTTGCGAGTGTTAGGCCGGTGTCCACCCTTCCTGCACTTGTTGGCCGTTCATTGAGTAGAGTCGAACGATAGCCAAGTGTAGGAAGGTCAGTATCCTTCTTTTCCCCGGAATTGAGGTAGCGATCGCGCATCGAGTCGAATGATAGCCAAGTGTGGGAAGGTTGGCATCCTCCCTTTTGTTAGTTGTATGTATGCCTTATAGTCCATTACTGTACATGAGATGTATATTGTAGTGGATGCTGGGACATATATAGGGAGAACTTTCTTGCTCGACATGACAGTACGCTATCTGGTTGCTCTTTATCTTAACATGTATACTTACTGTCTCTCTGTTACATGTTGATAAAGCCCTTAGAATGTGTACTCGACTTCCAGGATTATGATGCAGATCATACTAGTGGGGCCTGGGAAGTCCATGAGTACATCCTTCATTGTTCCTAGTCGTGGGAATATCGAGACGGGGCATCGATATTCCAGAATAGACTAGCGTATATCTTCTTGACCCATGAGATGGGCGATGGATGATCACATATCCATTGGTGTTTGACATCAGAGATGGTATGCGGGTGCTCAGTGGAGACTGGGTACACTGAACGGACTCGCCGAGAACTCCCAGATGGTATTATACCTCACGTCAGATGGCAGTTCTCTGGTGACACTGGTACAGCTTAGTCTGTTGACCCGAGATCGTCATAGAGTCTTGTGTGTCTCCTACTATGGTTTGATTTCCACCCTACTACGGCTCTACTGATTCATGCATACAGGTGGTTTTTGGGTACAGTCCCGAGTCACATGGAGGCAATGAGCGATAGGAGGGGATTCGTCTCTTCCGGTATTGGGGGTTGATGTTGCGCTATGATCGACTGGCCATAACTGGAAATCCCTGGCCAGGGTTGCTGTGATTTACTGGTAAGTGTATCAGTAGTTTCACGAATGTTATGGACCATACATCGGCATGACTTATCAAGCTACTGGGGTCTGACGTTTACCACCCTTAGGCGAGATATGCGACATATCAGACGAACAGACCGGACTGTGCGGTAAGTGTTACTGATTGGATTCGCAGGAGTATGAGCATGCTTGCTCGTTGATCTTCTGATCGCTCAATACTCGGGTGGCCATTACATTTAGCAGACCGCTTGCGGCTTGTGGGTGACTGATATGATCACCACCTACTGCCGGCGTATTGACGAGTCTTTAGAGTCCTACACAGAGATTTTCTGGCTCAAGCGAAACGAAATAGGAGCGCATATGAGATATGTGCGGGACCGAGAATAATACCAGTATGCGATACTGTATTCTTGTTAGTTATATGTATGCCATAGGGGCCATTACTGTACATTGGATGTATATTGTAGTGGATGCTGGGACATATATAGGTAGGACTTTCTTGCTCGACATGATAGTACGCTATTTGGTTGCTCTTTATCTTAACGTGTATACTTTCTGTCTCTCTGTTACATGTTGATAAAGCCCTTAGGATGTGTACTCGACTTCCAGGACTGTGATGCAGATCATACTAGTGGGGCCTGGATAGTCCATGAGTACATCCGTGAAATGTTCCTAGTCGAGGGAATATCGAGACGGGGCATCGATATTCCAGAGTAGACTAGCATATATCTTCTCGACCCATGCGATGGGCGATGGATGATCCCATATCCATTGGTGTTTGACATCAGAGATGGTATGCGGGTGCTCAGTGGAGACTGGGTACACTGAACGGACTCGCCGAGAACTCCCAGATGGTATTATACCTCACGTCAGATGGCAGTTCTCTGGTGACACTGGTACAGCTTAGTCTGTTGACCCGAGATCGTCATAGAGTCTTGTGTGTCTCCCACTGTGTTTTGATTTCCACCATACCACGGCTCTACTGAGTTGTGCAAACAGGTGGTTTTTGGGTACAGTCCCGATTCACATGGAGGCAATGAGCGATAGGAGGGGATTCGTCTCTCCCGGTATTGGGGGGCTGATGTTGTGCTATGCTCGACTGGCCATAACAGGAAATCCCTGGCCAGGGTTGCAGTGATATACTGGTAAGAGTTATCAGTAGTTTTACGAATGTTATGGACCTTACGTCGGCATGACTTATCGAGCTATTGGGGTCTGACGTTTACCACCCCTAGGCGAGATATGCGACATATCAGACGAACAGACCGGACTATACGGTAGGTGTTACTGGTTGGATTCACAGGAGTGTGAGCGGGCTTGCTCGTCGATCTTCTGATCGCTCAATACCCGGGTGGCCGTTACGTTTAGCAGACCGCTTGCGGCTTGTGGATGTTTGATATGATCATCATCCGCTGCCGGCGTATTGACGAGTCTTTAGAGTCCTACACAGAGGTTTCCTGGCTCAAGCGAAACGAAATAGGAGCGCATATGAGATATGTGCGGGACCGAGAATAATGCGTGTATGTGATACCGTATTTCATTCTCGCGATGAATGTGTTGAAAGGTTTATGAGATATAACCTAGTTATCGAATCAAGGATTGATTCGATAAGCCGATACATTAGATACTAGCCGGTTATATGCGACATGACCGGATCATTGAATTAAGTGTTGATTTAATGATTTAATGTATAATTATATATTTGATATATTACTTTGCATTAACTAGTATTGGTTCACTTTAAATGGATTTACTCACTTGAAATGCACATTGTATATGTGATATATTTTTTATGGACATGATTGTATCATGTTTGATGATACATTCTAGCTTGGGTTTGTGTAAAGTATTAAACCATGGTTAGTTAGTGGTTAGGGTATCATTTCTTTTCTTTATTCATTTATCTATTTATTTATTTATTTATTTTTGAAAAGAAGAAAAGAGAATGGTGGCTTGTTTTGTTTGCTTGTTGAAGCTTCTTGATGCTTCGAACAAGTCCACCATTCTTGTCTCTTCTCTAACCCTAACCACTCATCTAACCTTAGTTAAATCTCTACACTAAACCATGGTTGAGATTATGATAAGTATCATATTGTTTTTTATTTTAAAATGATAACTTATCATATCATCTTCTTCTTCCATGAAGAAAGCTTGCTACATCAATCGTGATTGATGAAAAAGTGTGAGAAATCCAAATCTAAAGTCTACCCACTTCCTATTTCTTCATCCTCTACCTCTTGCCAAGTAGTATAGGGTGTTTCCTTCACAAGTTTTCTTGACTTGGTGAAGTTGGAGCTTGATCTAGCGATGCCTCGACGTAGATCATCTTCGGCATCGAACCGACGACCAAACCCGCCCATTTCTTCGATGAAGCCGATGCTAGAGTCCGGAGTCCGGTTTGGACAGCGGAGGGACATCATCGCGGAGCTTAGGGAGTGGTGGATCAGATCTACAAAGGTTGTAGCCCCTTTCCTCTTAGATAAATTCTTTTATTTGCTTCGCATCGCCTCATTATCTAGTTAACGATCCGTATTAGGGTTTGTAGGCACCCGTAAAATTTGAATTAGCCATGTTAGATCACTTGGGAGATTCCATTAGTGTGCCTAGGAACCCTACAGTGGTATCAGAGCCTAGCTAGAGCCTTAGGCGATGCGTAGACGGAGTTAGAAGTCCGATCGACCCAAAACCCCGACTTTAAAATGCTCTCTGGACAATTCTGTAAAATGTGGATTTTTGTTAATTAAAAATATGCAGAAAAATCAGCAGGTATTTCTAAGAATTACTGTGAAATTCGAGAGCATGATTCTTCTAGAGTGCGGCGGAACCGCGGCACAAGCATGGCTTGTGCGGCGGTTCCGCGGCCAGGTTGTCCCATCATCTGTTTAAATTTTCACAGTAACTCCTAGTTTTTATTGCTGGTTTTCCTGGGAATATTTTAATATTTATTCCAGAGTTTTATTTTCTGGGTTGTATTGGGAACTCAGTGTATCGATCGGATTGTCTAATTTTGTCGGTGTGCTTTTCCGGGTATTTTTAGAATATGTTAAAAAGTTCGACCGGATATAAATACCCACTTTTTCCCCTGCCGGGAAATTTCCAATTGTTGGATTTTTCCGTAGTTTAACGACGTTCTAAGTAGTGCAAATAACGCGATGGACCCTCTAGAAGACAACAAACCTTAACTCGATTATGTGACCGTCTTGAACTGCCCTTTGAACCTTAGGGTTTGGGGCAGTACGGCGTGCCACATGTGAGGCGTTGGCTTGACCCTTCTACGGCTGGACCGTTGGTACTGAGGCACGAACTGAATGTTGTTAGACTTATTTCATGTATTGAGCTGTATCGGGAAAACTTGGGTGTTCGATTGTTCGATCGAAAAGTTTAGCATTTTCTATTTATCCGGAATGTGATACAATACTTGGAATTCGCAAATAGTTATGAGATAACTAAATGAATGTTATAAACATAGCAGTTTAGTCTCACTTGATCGGTTGCTACGGAATTTTGATGTGATCAAAAGTCCGTTGCAATCACGTAGCGTACGCGGATACTCGCCGGGTAAACTTAATAGACAGCTACACCCCATAGCCCCGACCAAGTGACTGTAGGAGAACCCCGTCGCCGAAAGCATCCGTTTGGGTGCTCGCGGTAGCGGTGTTCCGCCTTGGTGCACTTCGTCGACGGTATCGGGGGTGCGGCCGCCTACTAAAGTTTGCGACGAGCATTCGATCAGTTTTTCGGGAATCTTGTTGAATTGCCCGACTCGATATTGAAAAGAGTTTTCGATAAATGAGACTGAAATGCGGGGTTTATAATTGTTAGGCATGCGATGTCTAAGGAATTCATTTGATTAGGCATGCGATGTCTAAAGAGATTGCGGATTCCAACTGTTGTAGTTTTACACTTTCTTTTCTGTGACCGTAAGTGTAATATGTGATATCTCCGGTTTCGTTGCTATATGTCAACGACAATTGGGATGCGCATATTTACTTACGTTGATGACATGTGATGTTATGTGTTGCTGGATATGTTATTTTGGATCGTCGTGTTTGAATAGCCGGGGGTTTTTATGTGAGATGAGTGTTTTTCATTTTCATTCATGTAAAAACTTGTATGTAATATTCTTTTATTAGGGCACTTCCAGGTTGTGGAAGTTGTCACCGTTGATGTATATTATTTACTTTTCTGCACTAGGATAGACCCAAGGAGGGGAGCACAAGAAACCGGGTTCTGGGGTCCAGTGGGAGACCAACTCGAGGAGTCGAGTCCGGGTCTCCTAACTCTAGAATTGGTAGGGTTGCTTGCCGCTCTCGTAGGGGTCTAGGGGTGTGGGATTGGCTATTCATCACGACCGTGGAATCCGTGTTTTATACTGGCTCGTATTGAAAACACGGACGTCCTAGTATATCCAATATTTCATATGTTTCTTCTGCTGTGATTTATCTGTGATGTGATCATGTGATGTTCTGTGATAGATATAGTATATAGTATATATGATATATTATATAGACGTTACTTATGTTTTACACCCGCGCTAGCCCTGCCCCGCTCTGCCGTTAGTTACCTAACCTAACGGTGCACGAGGGGACATCGAGGCGAATGCGGATGGCATAAGTGTACGTCATATTTATCTGTGATGTTTAGGTAATTTAAATGATGGGATATTCATTAATGAGATTAATGAAAGAAAATAAACCTAATTGATGTTGTGGAATCGAATTTTAAAATAAAAACAGGTAGCTACAGTTCTTGCTTTGCATCGCGGTGTTCCTTGTAGAACATCCTGCACCTTATTCGATAGGGAAAGGACCGAGATCCCTTCACCGGGAGTGACTCCTTTAGCAATAACTGGCAGATGCTACAACCCTCGGTTTGTCTTTTGATCGCTTGTATAGTTTCTGCTTTGCACAGTGATATATATGATATATCCCGCACCTCATTCGACGAGGAAAGGGCCGACGATCCCTTCACCGGGAGTGACCCCTTTAGCAAAACTAGAAAAGCTTCAAAAACATTCCATTTAAAAACCATTTTTGATTCCGCAACAAGATCAAGTTCAAAGCGTTAATGGTTTTCATAAAAACCATTCGCAACCCTCCGTCATTTTAGGAAGTAGAGTACTTAGTATTCGTGCTGTGTTTGTTGACCATAGTCAAGGCACAATGTACGGTAGCTAAGTGATGTCTTTCTACACCGCATATGATGCGATTAGTTAGGACAGTCGCGTGACTTTGTTGACCTTAGTTAAGGGTCATGTGGGTGGGTCTGATTAATCATGAAATGACGGGTAGAACTTGACTAGTACTTATGATTTGTTGACCATAGTTAAGGTCATAGGTGCTAGGGGTAAAAACCTTTATCGGGAGTTTCAAGTGTTGAAATTTGCAATGAGATTGCATACCTTCTATATGATAGTTGAATCCCGATACCCACTGCAAGTAATTGTTACTCCTGGGAGAGTTTTGCACTTTACAATTAGCCGATCAAGTAGGTGTCTAGAAAGGTGTCAATGGGGTTACGCCTCTGGGAAAGCGAGGTTTACAGTAATTAGGTCCGTGCGAAAGCACGGGGAACCTCCCTCAAAGTACCGACACTGGCCTGGCTGAAAGATTGGCGAACTTGTAGAGTGTAATTAATCCCGGCTAGTCTTTCCTTTTAAGGTTTGAAGGAAGATTTGATAAAAACAGTGGGAGCCATCCTGATTAGATAAAATATATAACCAATCTGATCTTGCAAGAGCGCACGCAGAGTGTTTTCTTCTCTCTCTCTCCAGGTAGCGACCATATCACGCCTTAATCAAGATAATAAAATGGATGAATTGACCGAACCCGCTTGTTATACTGAGCTGGGAACGTTGGTCCCGCTCCAACTTATAATTGTTATAAGACAGAGCAGGAAATTGGGGAATACCAGAATTCCTATGCCGCCCAAACGAAGAAAGTGCATATGATGCATCTTCTTCGGGTGTGTTCGTCAAACAGAACCGTTTCTCAGTATCCTCTGCATCCTGGGTATATGATACCGGATCAGGATCCCAGATATGTAAGCTGTTACATAGGGCTACAAAAAGGTAGAAAAACTGAGAACGGGTGATAAGTTTCATGAGACAGAAACCGGGGCAAGTGTTGCAGCCAAGTCTGTTGGTCACTGTCACCCTGTATTACCAGTACATTGATTCTGAACAAATGCTATTAGATACCGAACCTGATATACAAAATCATATCAGTCTCTTTATTAGTAAAGAAGGATATAATTTTGTATTGTTGGATAATGTTTTGAACATTTCCTATATCAAAAGTTGATCGGTTCAGGCACGTTATCTAAAAGCATTGACGTTCTAAATCAAATTACAGTTCCTAGTATACAGAACACACACATGAGGAAGAGTTCAGAAATGAACGAATCCTTCTCGAGGCATTGTAGACTAGGTCACATCAATGCGACCCGACTGGCTGAAGTTACATTTTAGATGCATATTTAAATCAGTTTGAATTTACATCTTATGAAACTTGCCAGTCATGTCACAAAGATTAGATGACCATAGCTCCGTTTACTGGAAACAGAGAAAGAGTTAGTAAACTCTTGGGACTGATACATTATGATGTATATAAGGTCTCCTGTCTACACATGCCAGGACTGGTTCTTTATACTTCATTGTATTCTCTGATAATCTCTCAAGATTCAGTCATATGTTCCTGTTGAAACATAAGTCTGAAGCTTTTGAGGTATTCACAGAATATAAGTTAGAAGTAGAGAACCAAAATACGGGTATAAGTATTATGTCCTATGATGAGATCAGGGAGGAGAATACTTGAGCATGGCATTCCTGGACCATTCTAAAGGAGAATGAGATTCTCTCTCCGTACTACTCCTCTGAATACACCACAGCACAACGGTGTATCAGGGCGGAGCAATCGCACAATATTAGATATCGTGTGCTCTATGATGAGTATTACTGAGTTACCTATTTCCTTTTGGGAGTTATGCGCTTGGGAAGCTGCATACATATTGAATTAGGTTCGAATCAAATCAGTGTCTACCACTCCATATAAGATATGGTGTGGTAAGATCCTATCTCTTAAGTAAGTTAAGATTTGGGATTGTCCGGCCTATGTCAAAAGCAAAATCCGGACAAGATCGAGACAAGGTCAGTTATGTAGAACTGGAAATGTTCCAGCTATACAAACTGCAGCTGATGATTTGACTGAACCAAAGGATTCAATAGTTCCCGACGAACCTCAGCCTCTCCGCCGATCTAGCAGGGTTCCTCACCTGCTTGAGAGATACTTCGGTTTCTCGATGACAGTGGGAGCAAGGATTGCATCATGAGATGATGACCCAACTAGTTTCGAGCAGGCCATCAAGAGTAGGGACTCTGTAAGAATGGCTGGATGCTTAGCGATCTGAGATGGAATCCATATACACCAACAAAGTATGGACTTTGGTTGCTATATCTGAAGGGTTAAATCCCTATCAGGAGCAAGTATATCTTGAGAAGATTACTTGGTGTAGATGGAAAGGTTGAGACTTTCAAAGCTAGACATGTTAAAGGTTTTCGTCATCGGCCAGACACGGATAATGATGAAACCTTTTCCAGGGAATATACTTAAGTCCATCCAGATCCTACTTGCCATTGCTACATACCATGACTGCGATATCTGGTGGTTGGGTGCCATGACTACTTTTCTAAATAATGATTTAGAAGAGAACGTCTATAAGAACACAGCCAGAGGGCTTCGTAAACAGTGGGAGCAGCGGAAACGTGTGCAAGTTGCTTTACATAATGAAGCAGGCATCGCGGAGTTGGAACGTCTGTTTTGATGTGATAGTCAAAGTGTTTGACTTCATCAAAATGGTAGACGAACCTTGTATATACAAAAGGGTAGTAGAGAGTAAGGTGGTCATCTTCGTATTGTACGTAGAAAACATACTCTTGATAGGAAAAGAGTTTCCTATACTACGATCGGTCAATCTCCTATTATCACTAGGATTCTCCAAATAGGATCAAAGTGATACCTCCTAAATCCTGAGTTTTCATCTATGAGATAGATCTATTTGGATGCTAGGATTCTCACTAGATGTAGTGAGATGGTATCAATCGATCCTGGAGAGAATCACTGGAAGAGTTCCAGGGTGATAAAGACGACTGAATGTCAGTCACGGGCATTGTCTTTACCCTCAGTAGAGGGACGGTATGTTGGAAGAGTTTCAAGCTAGATACCGTGGCAAACTAGACGATAAAGGCTGGTAACATCGCTATTGAAGATACTACCAAAGAGGCTGTTTGGGTGTATATTGGTTCATAAGATGAACTAGGTTCCTGCCATTGTATGACAATGGAAGTGTGGCTTAGGCCCTGGAACCCTGGTCCCATCAGTGACCCAGACATATTCTGAGGAAGCATCACCTGATCATGGAGAGTAGACTCAGAGGACAACACGGCGGATCCACTCACGAAGGCCTTTTCCCAAAGAGAGACTTTTAGGGGATGGTTGAGTATGTGATACTGCAACCACTGCTACAGATGGTCCTAGTGCAAGTGGGAGATTGTTAGTTATATGTATGCCCTAGGGGCCATTACTGTACATTGGATGTATATTGTAGTGGATGCTGGGACATATATAGGTAGGACTTTCTTGCTCGACATGATAGTACGCTATCTGGTTGCTCTTTATCTTAACGTGTATACTTTCTGTCTCTCTGTTACATGTTGATAAAGCCCTTAGGATGTGTACTCGACTTCCAGGACTGTGATGCAGATCATACTAGTGGGGCCTGGATAGTCCATGAGTACATCCTTGAAATGTTCCTAGTCGAGGGAATATCGAGACGGGGCATCGATATTCCAGAGTAGACTAGCGTATATCTTCTCGACCCATGCGCTGGGCGATGGATGATCCCATATCCATTGGTGTTTGACATCGGAGATGGTATGTGGGTGCTCAGTGGAGACTGGGTACACTGAACGGACTCGCCGAGAACTCCCAGATGGTATTATACCTCACGTCAGATGGCAGTTCTCTGGTGACACTGGTACAGCTTAGTCTGTTGACCCGAGATCGTCATAGAGTCTTGTGTGTCTCCCACTGTGCTTTGATTTCCACCATACCACGGCTCTACTGAGTTGTGCAAACAGGTGGTTTTTGGGTACAGTCCCGATTCACATGGAGGCAATGAGCGATAGGAGGGGATTCGTCTCTCCCGGTATTGGGGGTTGATGTTGTGCTATGCTCGACTGGCCATAACAGGAAATCCCTGGCCAGGGTTGCAGTGATATACTGGTAAGAGTTATCAGTAGTTTCACGAATGTTATGGACCTTACGTCGGCATGACTTATCGAGCTATTAGGGTCTGACGTTTACCACCCCTAGGCGAGATATGCGACATATCAGACGAACAGACCGGACTATACGGTAGGTGTTACTGGTTGGATTCACAGGAGTGTGAGCGGGCTTGCTCGTCGATCTTCTGATCGCTCAATACCCGGGTGGCCGTTACGTTTAGCAGACCGCTTGCGGCTTGTGGATGTTTGATATGATCATCATCCGCTGCCGGCGTATTGACGAGTCTTTAGAGTCCTACACAGAGGTTTCCTGGCTCAAGCGAAACAAAATAGGAGCGCATATGAGATATGTGTGGGACCGAGAATAATGCGTGTATGTGATACCGTATTTCATTCTCGCGATGAATGTGTTGAAAGGTTGTATGCGATATAACCTAGTTATCGAATCAAGGATTGATTCGATAAGCCGATACATTGGATACTAGCCGGTTATATGCGACATGACCGGATCATTGAATCAAGTGTTGATTTAATGATTTAATGTATAATTATATATTTGATATATTACTTTGCATTAACTAGTATTGGTTCACTTTAAATGGATTTACTCACTTGAAATGCACATTGTATATGTGATATATTTTTTGTGCACATGATTGTATCATGTTTGATGATACATTCTAGCTTGGGTTTGTGTAAAGTATTAAACCATGGTTAGTTAGTGGTTAGGGTATCATTTCTTTTCTTTATTCATTTATCTATTTATTTATTTTAGAAAAGAAGAAAAGAGAATGGTGGCTTGTTTTGTTTGCTTGTTGAAGCTTCTTGATGCTTTGAACAAGTCCACCATTCTTGTCTCTTCTCTAACCCTAACCACTCATCTAACCTTAGTTAAATCTCTACACTAAACCATGGTTGAGATTATGATAAGTATCATATTGTTTTTTATTTTAAAATGATAACTTATCATATCATCTTCTTCTTCCATGAAGAAAGCTTGCTACATCAATGGTGATTGATGAAAAAGTGCGAGAAATCCAAATCTAAAGTCTACCCACTTCCTATTTCTTCATCCTCTACCTCTTGCCAAGTAGTATAGGGTGTTTCCTTCACAAGTTTTCTTGACTTGGTGAAGTTGGAGCTTGATCTAGCGATGCCTCGACGTGGATCATCTTCGGCATCGAACCGACGACCAAACCCGCCCATTTCTTCGATGAAGCCGATGCTAGAGTCCGGAGTCCGATTTGGACAGCGGAAGGACATCATCGCGGAGCTTAGGGAGTGGTGGATCGGATCTACAAAGGTTGTAGCCCCTTTCTTCTTAGATAAATTCTTTTATTTGCTTCGCATCGCCTCATTATCTAGTTAACGATCCGTATTAGGGTTTGTAGGCACCCGTAAAATTTGAATTAGCCATGTTAGATCACTTGGGAGACTCCATTAGTGTGCCTAGGAACCCTACAATTCTATTCTCGCGATTTGTATCATCGGTCGGTTATATGCGATATAGCCGGTTAACGAATCAAGTGTTGATTCGATATATTGATACACTAGATATTAGTCGGTTATATGCGATATGACCGGATCATTGAATCAAGTGTTGATTTAATAATTTAATGTATAATTATATATTTGATATATTACTTCATATTAACTAGTATTTGTTCACTTAAGATTGTTTTTCTCACTTGATGTGCACAAAGTATATATGTGATATATAATTGTGTACATGTTTGTATCATGATTGATGATACATGCAAACTTGGGTGTGTGTATGACTTACACCATATTTAAGATAATGGTTAGGGTTTTTATTTTTCTTGTAATTCAAAATGGTGGCTTTTTTTGTCTTGGCTTGAAGCTTCATGAAGCTTAAAGCATCTTTGACAAAGTCCACTCACTTTGTTTTGCATAAGATATTTATTAACCAAACCATTAACTTAAACCATGGTTTAGTCTCTACAAAGGTTAGTGGATAAAAATAAGTCACCCATGGTTGCATTATGATGATTATCTTCACTTATTATTCTTTTCTCATTATCCTTTTTCTTTCTTCTTCTTTTTCTTCATCAAGAAGAAAACCTTGCTAGAAATTTTTCAAGTGAAGAAATAAAGTGAGAAATCAAAATCTAAAGTAAACCCATTTCCTATCTCATCATCCTCTACTACTTGCCATTTAGTTTAGGGTGTTCTCTTCACAAAGTTCTTGACTAAGCGAAGAGGGAACTTGAGTTTGAGTCGCCTCGACGTAGATCATCTTCGGCCTCGAAGTCAACGAACTAGCCCGTTCATTTCTCCGAGGAAACCATCACTAGAGTCCGGGATCTAGATGATCGCAGCGAAGGGACGTCAACATCGAGCTTTAGAAGTGAAGGAACGGATCTACAAAGGTTGTATTTTCATTCACTTCTCTTTGTAATGTTGGATTACTAGTTATGTTACCCTAGTTTTCTAGTTCGATCTTTAGGTTGATTGCTTAGCACCCTCTTTAATTTTTGTTGTGGCATGTGTGATGCTTGCAAACCCTAGGCTAGCTGCTGAGGAATCCCAACATGGTATCAGAGCCAAACTAAAAACTTAGAAGATGTTAAGACAATGTGAAACCGAAAAACTCCGCAAAAATACGATTTTAGAAACCCTTGAAAATTGCTCTCTGGAAATATTTTAAAAAGTGGTTTAAAAATTATTTAAACAACCGCAGAGTGACATTTAGAATGATATAAGAACACAGGTGAAACACGCAATGGGGTGCTCGGTTCCAGGCCGGCGAGAAGGCCTAGAATTCCGGCGTCGCCGACCCCTTAAGCTCCCCTCCCCCTCGTATTGCACCTGTGATCTTTTACTCATATTTTGGGGTTTCTGGTATTGTTTGTTTAGTCCAGATTTTCATGTGATGATAATTGTGCTATGGACTCTTTGCGGAGTATTTCGTATTCGTATTTTTTAGCATTGTGTTGGTAACCTAGACCATGTTTAACACTTCGAACGAAATTCAAACTTCACCCCATGACCCCCTCTGAAATTTCCAAGTGTTGGAATTTTTCCCAAGTTAATTATATTCAATGTTCGTGCAAGTAACTTTATGGACCCTCTAGAAGAACATAAACCTTAACTCGATTATGTGCCCTCGGAACCGCGGTTTAAACCTTAGGGTTTGCCGTGGTTCCGCGGTGTCACAGGTGACGCGTTGGTTTGACCCTTTTACGGCTGGATCATAGGTACTGAGGTACGTTTTGGGTACTTTAACTTCGCTCAAGTGTTGATCTCATTGGGAGTTGTGGGGATTTGTTGATTCGATGGCATCGTCTAGCAAATTGTGATACAATATTTGGAATCAACAACATTTGAATTTTATAAGTCTATCAATTTAGTCTCATTTGATTGGTTGCCATGGGATTTTGATGCGATCAAAAGTCCGTCGCAATCACTTTGTGTATTCGGATACTCGCCGGGTAACATTACTAGATAGCCACGCCCCATATCCCCGACCAAGTGACTGTAGGGGAACTCTGTTGCCAAAACAACATCCGTCCGGGTGCTCGCGGCCGCGGTGTTCCGCCTAAGTACACTTCATCGTCGGTATCGGGGGGGGGGGGGGGCGTCTACTAAAGTTTCCGACGAGCATTCAATCAGAATGTCGGGAATCTTGTTGAATTGCCCGACTGATTATTGGAAAGTGTTTTCAATATCGAGACTAAAATGCGGGATTTATAATTGTTAGGCATGAGATGTCTAAGGAATTCATTTGTTAGGCATGAAATCCGAAATATGAGATATTACGGGTTTATGATGTCTAAGGCGGTTGCGGATTCTAACTGTTGTAGTTTATCACTTTCTTTTCTGTGATCGTAAGTGTAATATGTGGAGTATCGCCGGTTTCGTTGTTATACGTCAACGACAATTAGGATACGCATATTTACTTACGTTGATGACATGTGATGTTATGTGTTGCTGGATATGTTATATTGGATCATCGTGTTTGAATAGCCGGGGGTTTTTATGTGAGATGAGTGTTTTTCATTTTCATTCATGTAAAAAACTTGTATGTAATATTCTTTTATTTGGGGCACTTCCGGGTTGAGGAAGATGTCACCGTTGATGTATATTATTTACTTTTCCGCATTAGGATAGACCCAAGGAGGGGAGCATAAGTAACCGGGTTCTATAGTCCAGTGGGAGACCATCTCGAGGCGTCGAGACCGGGTCTCCTAACTCTAGAATTGGTAGGGTTACTTGCCGCTCTCGTAGGGGTCTAGGGATGTGGGTTTGGCTTTTCATCATGACCGTGGAATCCGTGTTTTATATAGGCTCAAAATAAAACACGGACATCCTAGTATATCCAATATTTCATATGTTGTTTTCTGCCGCGTTATCTGTGATGTGATCATGTGATATGTTGAGATAGATACTGTATATTGTATATATGATATATTATATAGACGTTGCTTATGTTTTATACCCGCGCTAGCCCTGCCCCGCTCTGCCGTTACTTACTTAACCTAACGGTGCACGACGGGACTGCATGGCGAATGCGGATGGCATAAGCGTACGTTGTATTTATCTGTGATGTTTAGGTGAATTAAATGATGGGACATTCATTAATGAGATTAATTAAAGAAAATAAACCTAAAAGATGTTGTGGAATCGAATTTCAAAAATTAGGTAGCTCTAGTTGTTGCTTTGCATAGCGGTGTTCCTTGTAGAACATCCAGCACCTTATTCGATAAGGAAAGAGCCAGGAGTGACCTCTTTAGCGATAACTAGCAGATGCTACAACCTTCGGTTTGTCTTTTGACTGCTTTTATAGTTCTTACTTTGCATAGTGGTATTGTGAATATCCTGCACCTCATTCGACAAGGAAAGAGCCGAGATTCTTTCACTGGGAGTGACCTCTTTAGCGAAACTAGCAAAAGCCTAAAAAACACTCCATTTAAAACCATTTGATTCTGCAACGATATCAAGTTCTAAGCGTTAAAGGTTTTCTTAAAAACCATCCGCAACCCTCCGTCATTTTAGGAAGTAGAGTACTTAGTATTCGTGCTGCGTATGTTGATCATAGTCAAGGCGCAGTGTACGGTAGCTAAGTGATGTCTTCCTACACAGCATATGATGCGATTAGTTAGGACAGTCATATGATATGTTGATCATAGTCAAGGTCATGTGGGTGGGTCTAATTAATCATGAAATGAAGGGTAGAACTTGACTAGTGCTTATGATATGTTGATCATAGTCAAGGTCATAAGTGCTAGGGGTAAAAACCATTATCGGGAGTTTCAAGTGTTGAAATTTGCAATGAGATTGCATACCTTCTATATGATAGTTGGATCCTGATACTCACTGCGAGTAATTGTTACTCCTGGGAGAGTTTTGCACTTTACAATTAGCCGATCAAGTAGGTGTCTAGAAAGGTGTCAACAGGGTTACGCCCCTGGGAAAACGAGGTTTATTTTAATTAGGTCCGTGCGAAAGCACGAGGAACCTCTCTCAAAGTAACGCACTGGCCTGGCTGAAAGATTGGCGAACTTGTAGAGTGCAATTAATCCCGGCTAGTCTTTCCTTTTAGGGTTTGAAGGAAGATTTGATAAAAACAATGGGAGCCATCCTGATTAGATAAAATATATAACCAATCTAATCTTGCAAGAGCGCACGCAGAGTGTTTTCTTCTCTCTCTTTCCAGGTAGCGACCATGTCACGCCTTAATCAAGATAATAATATGGATGTATTGACCGAACCCGCTTGTTATACTGAGCTAGGGAATGTTGATCCCTCTCCAACTTATAATTGTTATAAGACCGAGCAGGAATTAGGGGAATACCAGGATTCCCATGCCGCCCAAACGAAGAAAGTGCATGATGATGCATCTTCTTCGGGTGTGTTCATTACAAAGAACCGTTTCTCAGTATTCTCTACGTCCTGAGTATTTGATACCGGATCAGGATCCCGGATATGTAATCTATTCCATGGGCTACAGATAGGTAGAGAACTGAGAACGGGTGATGAGTTTCAAGAGTTGTAAACGGTGCAATTGTTGCAGCCAAGGTGTTGACAGTTATCACCCTGTATTACCAAATACATTGATTCTGAATAAATGTTATTAGATACCGAACCTGACATACAACATCATATCAGTCTCTTTATTTACTAAAGAAGGATATAATTTTGTATTGTTGGATAATGTTTTGAACATTTCCTATATCAAGAGTTGATCGGTTTAGGCACGTTATCTAAAAGCATATACATTCTAAATCAAACTACAGTTCCTAACGTACAGAACATACACAAGAGGAAGAGTTCAGAAATGAACGAATCCTTCTTGAGGCATTGTAGACTAGGTCATATCAATGCGACCCGACTAGCTAAGTTACATTAAGATGCATATTTAAATTAGTTTGAATTTACATCTTGTGAAACTTGCCAGTCATGTCACAAAGATAAGATGACCATAACTTTGTTTACTGGAAACAGAGAAAGGGTTAGTGAACCCTTAGGACTGATACATAGTGATGTATGAAGGGCCTCAGTCTACATATGCCAGGACTGGTTCTTTGTACTTCCTTACATTCACGAATGATCTCTCAAGATTCGGACACATGTTCCTGTTGAAACACATGTCTGAAGCTTTTGAGAACTTCAAAGAATATAAGATAGAAGTAGAGAACCAATATAGGTGTAAGTATTATATCCTTTGATGTGATCAGGGAAGAGGATACTGAGGCATGGAGATCCTGGACTATTCTAAAGGAGAATGAGATTCTCTCTCAGCATTACTCTTCCGTATACACCACAACACAATGGTATATCGGGGTGGGGCAATTGCACCCTATATGATATGGTGCGCTCTATGATGAGTACTACTAAGTTACATGTCTTCTTTTCGGAGTTATGCACTTGAGAAGCTGCATACCTATTGAATTGGGTTCCAACCAAATCAGGTGCCTACCACTCCATATAAGATATGGTATGGGAAGAGCCCATGTCTTAAGCAAGTTAAGATTTGGGGTTGTCCGGTCTATGTCTAAAAGCAAAATCCGGACGTGCTCGAGGCAAAGTCGGTTCTGTAGAATTAGAAGGAGTTTCAGCTATACAAACTACAGCTGATGATTTGGTAGAACCGATGGATTCAATAGTTCCCGACGAACCTCAGCCTCTCCGCCGATCTGGTAGGGTTCCTCATCCACTTGAGAGATACTTCGGTTTCTCGATGACAGTAGGAGAAAGGATTGCATCATGAGATGATGACCCAACTAATTTTGAGCAGGCCATCGAGAGTGGGGACTCTATAAGAATGGCTGGATGCTTAGCGATCTGAGATGGAATCTATATACACCAACAAAGTATGGACTTTGGTTGCTATATCTGAAGGGTTAAATCCCCATCAGGAGAAAGTATATCTTGAGAAGATTACTTGGTGTAGATGAAAAAGTTGAGACTTTCAACGCTAGACTTATTAAAGGTTTTCGTCATCGACTAGGCATGGATAATGATGAAACCTTTTCTAGTGGCTATGCTTAAGTCCGTCCGGATCCTACTTGCCACTGTTACAAACCATGACCACGATATCTGGCGGTTGGGTGTCATGACTGTTTTTCTAAATATTGATTTAGAAGAGAGCGTCTATAAGTACACAGCCAGAGGGCTTCGTAGACAGTGGGAGCAGCGCAAGATGTTTTATGAGATAAAGCAGGCATCACGGAGTTGGAACATCTGTTTTGATATGTTAGTCAAAGAGTTTGACTTCATCAAAATGGTAGATGAACCTTGTATATACAAAAAGGTAGTAGAGAGTATGGTGGTATTCCGCGTACTGTACGTGGATGACATACTCTTGATAGGAAAGGAGTTTCCTATGCTACACTCGGTCAATCTCCTCTTATCACAAGGATTTTCCATATAGGATCAAGGTGATACCTCCTAAATCCTGGGTTTTGGATCTATGAGATAGATCTAAATGGATGTTAGGATTCTCACTAGGTGTAGTGAGATGGTATCAATCGATCCTGGGGAGAATCACTGGATAGCTTCCAGGGTGGTAAGGATGACTGAATGTCAGACGCAGGCATTGTCTTTACCCTCAGTGGAAGGACGGTATGTTGGAAGAGTTCCAAGCTAGATACCGTGGCAGACTAGACGATAAAGGCTGGTGACATCGCTATCAAAGATACTACCAAAGAGGCAGTTTGGGTGTATATTAGTTCATGAGATGAACTAGGTTCCTACCATTGTGTGACAATGGAAGTGTAGCTTTGGCCCAGGAACCCCGGTCCCATCAGTGACCCAGACATATTGCAAGGCAATATCACCTGATCAAGGAGATAGTTGATCTCCAAGGAGATCGAGGTTAGGAGAGCAGAAACAGAGGACAACACGGCGGATCCACTCATGAAGACCTTTTCCCAAAGAGAGACTTTTATGGGATGGTTGAGTATGAGATACTACAACCGCTACTATATGATGGCCCTAGTGTAAGTGGGAGATTGTTAGTTGTATGTATGCCCTAGACGCCATTACTGTACATGAGATGTATATTGTAGTAGATGCTGGGACATATATAGGGAGGACTTTCTTGCTCGACATGATAGTACGCTATCTGGTTGCTCTTTATCTTAACATGTATACTTACCGTCTCTCTGTTACATGTTGATAAAGCCCTAAGAATGTGTACTCGACTTCCAGGATTATGATGCAGATCATACTAGTGGGGCCTGGGAAGTCCATGAGTACATCCTTTAATGTTCCTAGTCGTGGGAATATCGAGACGGGGCATCGATATTCCAGAGTAGACTAGCGTATATCTTCTCGACCCATGAGATGGGCGATGGATGATCCCATATCTATTGGTGTTTGACATCAGAGATGGCATACGGGTGCTCATTGGAGACTGGGTACACTGAACGGACTAACCGAGAACTCCCAGATGGTATTATACCTCACGTCAGATGGCATTTCTCTGGTGATACTGGTACAGCTTAGTCTGTTGACCCGAGATCGTCATAGAGTCTTGTGTGTCTCCCACTGTGCTTTGATTTCCACCCTACCACGGCTCTACTGAGTCGTGCAAACAGGTGGGTTTTGGGTACAATCCCGAGTCACATAGAGGTAATGAGCAATAGGAGGGGATTCGTCTCTCCCGGTGCGTGCCCGGGAATCACGATGAAGATTCTCGGGCTGAAACCGAGACATGTCGCTAGGCACTAAAGGAAAAGGGTAAAGATGAATGATGTCCATGGCATCATCCCAAGGCTGGCCTAGCCTCTAAAAAGGTAATGGATAACGATGGATGATGTCAGCGGTATCATCCCAAGGCTGGCCCAGCCTCTAAAACTGATCGGTAAAGGTATCGAACTGTCGAGTTACAAGTCAGGTTTCATCATTGATTTCCCCATATCCCAGGTTATATGTATTCAAGTCAGGTATTAAATAATCTAGTGCTAATGCCAACACAGGATCAGGCAGGTACATGTTTGTCTAGATAGACAACAGGAATGGTCCGTAAGGACAACAGGTCAGGTTTCTTGGCATTATACACAAGATCAAGTAACAGGTAATACCATGGTACATCAGGTCAAATCAAACAGTGTATTTAGGTGTCATGTCATGTCAAGAGTGTACGGTACCATGTCATGTCAAGCAATAGGTGTAACGAGTCATGTCAGGGTGCACAAGATGTCATGTGGGTGCTCATAATTAAACTAACATAAGCATGGGTATAAATAAACATTCATGGGTACTAACAGAACAATAAACTGGAACATGTAAGATGATATGCACATAGGTACAGACTAACTATAAGGATGTATGGTTATCGATTAGGGTTAGAGTTATGGTTTCAACATTAAGTATTATACACTTAAATGAAGATGGAATACTAAAATCTCATTAGTATGGATTAAAAGATCTGGGAATGCAACTATAACTAATACAGGTTAAAGGTGCACACGGGTGTCCAATAGAGTAAAACTATAGAAAGGGTACCATAGACTATGCAAATAGTTATTATGTGATTTAACATACAGATGTGGTTACTAGGTATAGTAAACTAAAATGAAACGGGTATGTTTCAAGTTCTGAATCCAAAAGATCTAAACGGAACATCAAACTGTTAACCTGGAACACGTGACTTAGATTCGATCCATAGGCTTAATATGAAATTAAATAAATAAGTATAGGAATATTATGAATAGCATGTAGCAAGTTTCACTTGCCTCGATGGATCACGATACGGATACGCACGGCACGTCCGACGTCGGCAAATGTTGCAACATCCACACGTGCACACGGAACAGGTCCAGGCACGGCAAGAAGGTAACCATACAGGTAGGGGACGTCCATAGGGTTGCTTGGATTGACGGAAGCGGCACGACTCCGGCGATGACCGGAAAAAATACGGATCAAGGATTGAAATGTAAAGAGAAGAAAGAAGAAGAAGAGCAAGAAGAAGGAAAAGGAAACTGGGGTCTCAGGTATGGCTCTGGGTTTGGATTCATGGATCAGAGAAGGCAGCGAGGGGCGAAGACGAGATGGTGGGTCACCGGCGATGGGTTTGCCGGCGAGGCAGTGGATGTGAAGGGAGGGTTTCCTGGGTTCTTGGGATTTGGTGCATGGGTCGTGGCTTGCAGGGAAGGAGATGAGAGAAATGTTAGTGATGGTGATGAGGCCGATGAGGTTGGAGGGTGCTAACGGTTTGCAGTGAGTGGTGAGGCTGCAGGGATCATGGTGTGCAGGGAAATGGTTGGTCGGAGAAAGAAGAGGGATGCTCGAGGGAAGAGAGGATCGTGTAGCCGGCGGCGAGGAGCTTCGACGATGTGGGAAATGCAGGCGATAGGTTTCGGAGAAGGTGCGTGTAGCGGTTTGCAGTGAATCGTCGGTGAGGGGATAGAGAGGAGAGGAGAGAAGACAGAGGAGGTCGAGGAGGCGACGATGAGGTCGTCAGTGGCGAGGTGCAGGAGCGGGTTCGAGCGTGGGTTAGGTTTGCAGGAGGCGGCGGGGAAAACAGAAAGAAAAAATGGAAGAAGGAGATGAGGGGAGAGAGAATGCATGGGGTTTATAAAAATAAAATATATGAAATAAGTATGTGAAGGAGAGAGAGAGAGAGTCAGGTAGAGAGAGAGATGGAGTCTTTTTTAAAAAAGATTTAAGAAAAATATGGTAAATATAATTACAGAGAGAGAGAGACGTGAGGATACTGTTTAGGTTAAAAAAAATATATTTTTAGTTAAGAAAACGTTAAGAGGAAATAAAATTATAATATTATAATATTAACCCGTTTTGAGATTTTGGCAAATACAAACTCACTCCAAAACATGCCCGGGTCGAGTCTAAAAATTCAGATTAAAAATATGAAAAATATATGCGACGTCCAAATTTTAAAACAAGTACTCAGGTAACGAAAATACGTATCCCCAAGAACGGATGCACGTACGTGCGCGTAGCCATCCAAACACGCCCGTTTCACTGAACAGGACGAGAACAAGATGCGCGGATGCTACAACAGGGTTTGGGGTATCATGCAGGCTATGAAATGCAATTTAATTTATTTTACAAGACCTAAAATGTTATATGATAAAAGATGCGATACTAGATAAAATACCAGTATGTACTAAACATGAGATGCACGTGTCCATGCAACAAGTCAAGGTAATCTATAGATAAGAATCAAACCGGTTCAAGCAAGCGTGTCGGGTTGAATGCAATATAAAGTGTAAAATACCATTCGCACCCAAGATACGTTAAATCAAAAATATCACGAATAAAGAAATACGAGAACTGGAATTGGTATAAATGAACTCGGGTGTTACATTATACCCAACTACAAAAGGAATTTCGTCCTCGAAATTCCAAGAACAAGAAAGGATAAACAATCAAGAAACTACAGGAATAGCTGTGGAAACTTCTGTCGGATCTCATCATCTCGTTCCCAAGTTGACTCTCCATGTGAGCGATTACCCCACAAAATGAATACAAGAAATATAACCTTGTTCTTAAGAACCTTTTCCCCTCGATCCATAATCGACATTGGTTGCTCCTCACAAGTCAAATCTTCTCGTACAGTCAGCTCCGAATGATCCAACACATGTGTTTCATCTCGAACATACTTACGGAGTTGAGGTACGTAAAACACGTCATGAATAATCGCCAAGGGTTGCGGTAACACCAATCGATACGCCACATCTCCAACACGCTCCAAAATCTCAGAGGTCCAACGAATCGAGGACTAAGCTTTCCTCGACTTCCGAAACGAATCACCCCACTAGTGGGTGATATCTTCAAGAATACAAGATCACCAACAGCGAACTCTAGAGGTCTTCTCGATGTAACTGCCCAGCTCTTTTGTCGGTCTTGTGCTGCTTTCATATGATTCCGGATAGTATTAACTTCCTCTACTGTCTGCACGATCAAATCTGATCCCAACAATCATCGTTCTCCAACATCGTCCCAACGAACAGGTGAACGACACCTGTGACCATAAAAAAAACTTCGAATGGAGCCACTTGTATAGTCGCCTGGAAACTGTTATTATAGGAAAAACTCTACCAAATGTAGATGATCCTTCCATGAACCCTTGAAGTCTAACATGCAAGCTCTCAACATGTCTTCAAGAGTTTGGATCGTTATCTCCGGCTGGCCATCTGTTTGAGGATGATAAGCTGTGCTAAACTTCAAATGAGTCCCCACACTTTCCTGTAAGCTCCTCCAAAAGTGTGATAAGAAACGAGTGTTACGTCCGGACACGATGCTCACAGGTACTCCATGCAATCTTACAATCTCCTGCATGTACCGCTCCGCTAACGCTTCCGTTAACTGACCAACTCGAAATGGTATGAAATGAGCCGCCTTGGTCAATCGATCAACAATCACCTAAACTGCATTGTTGCCCTTTGGACTCCGCGGTAAAGCTGTCACGACGTCCATGGTTATATGTTCCCACTTCCACTGAGGAATCGGAAGTGGTTGCAATAAACCAACAAGCCTTTGATGTTCGGCCTTAACCTGCTGACACACCAAGCACTTTGCTACAAAGCGAGCAATCTCCCGTTTCATGCCTTTCCACCAGAAATGATGTCGTATATCTCGGTACATCTTCGTGCCTCCTGGATGTACGGAATACGCGGAACTGTGTGCCTCCTTCATAACTTCTTCATGGATATCTCCCCTTAGCACACACAAACGGCTACCATAATGCAACGTATCACCTTCATGAATCAATAAGTCCGTTCGAATTTCAGCTTCAACCTGTTCTCGAAACCTTTGCAATCTTGAGTCTTTCAATTGCGCTGCTTTAATACTCTCGGTCCGGCAGCTGCATCAACTGTCCCGAAGAATGCGGTAGCACAACTTCCAAATCGAATCTCCGAAAGTCTTCAATAAGTTCCTTCTGTGCAGTCAACATCTTAATTGCTGGCAACCGACTAAGCGCATCCGGCACAACACTAACTTTCCCCGGATGGTATTCAAGATCAAGATCGTAGTCAGCCATCAGCTCCAACCATCTATGCTACCTCTTATTAAGCTCCTTCTGTATGAACACATACTCCAGGCTTTTGTGATCGGTATATACTTCGACCATTTTTCCCAATAAGCAATGTCTCCAAAACTTCAAAGCGAAAATAACAGCTGCTAACTCCAAGTCATGAGTTGGGAAATTCTCCTCATGGGCCTTCAACTGTCTCGATGCGTAAGTTGTAACCTTCCCATACTGCATCAAAACACATCCCAATCCTTTTTCAGGTGCGTCGCTGTGAATCACCGATCCTCCGGAATTGTCTGGCACGGTCAGAATAGGAGCGGTTATCAACTTTTGCTTTAGCGCCTCAAAAGCCGACGCACACCTATCCGTCCACACAAACGGTACCTCCTTGCGCGTAAGCTTGGTCAAAGGCTCAGCCAAACGAGAAAAATTCTCCACGAACCTTCTATAATACCCGGCCAGTCCAAGAAGCTTCTTATCTTCGCAACATTCTTCGGAATCGGCCAATCTCGAACTGCTGTAATCTTTCGGATCAACGGCGATTCCATCTCCAGCCACAACGTGCCCTAAAAAATTCACTTCTTCAAGCCAAAACTCGCACTTACTCATCTTTGCATATAATTTCCTTACCTCAATCTCTGCAGTGCAATCTTCAAGTGTTCTACATGCTCTTCCTTGCTCCCTGAGTAGACCAGAATATCACCTATGAACACCACTCTAAACTGGTCCAAGAATGGTGAAGAGATCCGGTTCATCAAGTCCATGAATATCGCCGGTGCATTCGTTACTCCGAAGGGCATCACTAAATACTCGTAATGTCCATACCGAGTTCTGAACGCCGTCTTGCAAATATCTTCTGTTTTAACTCGGACCTGATGATATCTGAATCGCAAATCCAGTTTCGAGAATACCCTCGCGCCACTAAGCTTCTCAAATAATTCGCCAATGCGAGGGATCGGGTACTTGTTCTTAATAGTCACCCGGTTTAATTCTTGATAATCGATGTGCATCCTCCTTGTGCCATCTTTCTTCTTGACTAGAAGAACCGGAGCTTCCCAAGGTGAGCTACTGCTGCGAATCCAACCCTTCTCAATTAATTCAGCAACCTGCTTCTTGACTTCTTCCAACTCCGCTGGTGCCATTGGATAATACGCCTTTGAGGTTGGCGCTGCACCAGGAACAAGATCAATCACGAACCCCATATCTCGTTTTACGGTAAACCCGAGATGTCCTCGAACACGTCCATAAACTCTCAAAATATAGCCGGTGCTTCATCCTTATCAATTTCCATCGACGAAAGAACATTATTTGTCGGCCTAGCCCTAAACTCGACTGGCCCGACAGAACTGCTTCCTTCAGCAAAACAAACTCCGGATGTCCGGGAATCTGGAGAATCACTTTCCTTTCCTTACCATCAATATAAGCATGGAAAGTGCCGCGAAAATCCATTCCCAAGACAACAACAAACAAAGGGATGCACCAGGATTGAATAATCCTAATGCGGGAAAAACAAGAACAAGTAAAATACCGAGATGACTTCATCCAAAGTCAAGATACATAAGAGGATTAAGCACGGTAAACATGATTCAAGCTGGTGATAAAACAATAACTAGTAAGCAATGAAACCGAGAGAAGCAAGGTAATATAACGATCATGAAACAAGAAAATGAATCAAAACTAGAATTCCAAGTTACTTAAATAGAGTACCGCATTGTAACCATGCTGCAGTTCATGGGTACAATTACATAACTCCACTCAAGTCGCCCAAATCCTAGTATTAGAATCAAGGAACGGGGAGAAACAATGGTGAACCAAAAAGGTTTCAAGCCGAGATGCAAAGTTGTTTGTATAACGTCAAGACGAAGGATAAAAGAAAGATATGATTCAAGAATCACGATAACAAGGTGGCAGGACATGTTCCTAATCACGAGTATTCTGATTCGTGTATTGGGTCCAATACCCAACTACAAAAGAATCAAACTCGATTAACATATATCCTATGGCTCTGATACCAAAAGAACCATGTCACGCCCCGCTTCCCAGAGTACGCTAAGATAGGCACGTGATATAGCCAACCATGCTACCTGTGGATAGGAAAAATCCTTCCACGGTCACTTTACGGTTGTAGAGATATCAAGAATAGGAAAGTAAACTAAACTATCTAGTACATGTCCATGAGCCAGAATAAATGAGCCAAGAAATGATAATATGCGGAAGCAGAAGATACAATAAATGAAACACCTGAAAAGTAAAATTGCATACCAACAGGGTCTTCACCGCTCGGTCTAATAGCGGCAATACTCCTGATCGGTTTGCAACATAGGTAGAAGATACGGGCCATGCAAAACCCAGACGTCAGCGCGTCATAACAACAAGCAATAATCTAAACAGGGATAGCAATACATGTAAGTATGAGTATAAAAGGTAAAGCAGGTGTAACAGCAATATAAATCAGGGCAGTGAAAGGTAGTGTACTGTGAGTAATCCAAACTGGTCTATTCGGTTAACTACTCTCAAGTCTTTGAAATCAGTTTGATGAATCATCGATGTAACTCAATAGTATCCCGTGCGTGCCCGGGATCACGGTGAAGATTCTCGGGCTGAAACCGAGACATGCCGCTAGGCACTAAAGGAAAAGGGTAAAGATGAATGATGTCCATGGCATCATCCCAAGGCTGGCCTAGCCTCTAAAAAGGTAATGGATAACGATGGATAATGTCAGCGGCATCATCCCAAGGCTGGCCCAGCCTCTAAAACTGATCGGTAAAGGTATCGAACTGTCGAGTTACAAGTCAGGTTTCATCATTGATTTCCCCATACCCCAGGTTATATGTATTCAAGTCAGGTACCAAACAAACCCTGTCACTCCCCGCTTCCCAGAGTGCGATGAGATAGGCACGTGACAGAGCCAACCATGCTACCTGTGGATAGGAAATATCCCTCCACAGTCACATTACGGCTGTAGAGATATCAAGAACAGTAAAATAATAAACAACTATCTAATACATGTCCATAAGCCAGAATAACGAGTCAAGAATAAAATAATGCGGAAGCAAAAAGATCCAATACAATAATTAACTGGAATGTATGTCCCATAATGCGGGATCACATCAGGAATGAAAATACTGAAAGGAAACTAAACTAAACTAATAACAGGTCCTCACTGCTCGGCCTGTTGATCAAAATACTCCTGGACAGCTTGCGATAAAGATAAGGGATCTGGGCCATGCAAAACCCAGACGTCAGTGCGTCAAAATATCAATAATTCTAAGCAACCAGGATGTGATGAAATATGCAGGCATGAAGTATGAACAGTAACAAGTCATCAGTAGCAAGTAAACCATAACATGAATATAGATCAGTGAACAGGATATAAACAGGTGAAGTGCAGTGAGTAGTCTAAACTGTGCTATAGGGTTATCTACTCTAAAGTTATTTGAAATCAATTAATGTAATCCTCATCGTAACCCATCGGTCTATGCCCCGTTCATTCCCCACGGGACCACGGTAAAATGATGTAAGAGACCGTGAGTCTATGTCCCGTTCATTCCCCGCGGGACCACGGTAAAATGATGTAATAGACTGTGAGTCTATATCCCGTTCATTCCCCACGGGACCACGGTAAAATGATATAATAGCCCTTTGAGTTACGTTCAGCTACATTCTTGATTTCCCCATACCCCAGAGTTATGTGTGTAAGTCTGGTATTTATAAATCTGAGACTACTGCTTGACTTGATATCTGATACACCACTACTTGACATGACTTGATACATGTACACTACCTGACATGACCTGATATATCACTACTTGACAAGGAGGAAGCGCCAACTGTAGTTCGAGAGTTCATGGACGTGTTTGAGAACATCTCGGGTTTACCGCCAAAACGAGATATGGGGTTCGTGATTGATCTTGTTCCTGGTGCAGCGCCAACCTCAAAGGCGTATTATCCAATGGCACCAGCGGAGTTGGAAGAAGTTAAGAAGCAGGTTGCTGAATTAATTGAGAAGGGTTGGATTCGCAGCAGTAGCTCACCTTGGAAAGCTCCAGTTCTTCTAGTCAAGAAGAAAGATGGCAAAAGGAGGATGTGTATCGATTATCGAGAATTAAACCGGATGACTATTAAGAACAAGTACCCGATCCCTCACATTGGCGAATTATTTAAGAAGCTTAGTGGCGCGAGGGTATTCTCGAAACTGGATTTGCGATTCAGATATCATCAGGTCCGAGTTAAAACAGAAGATATTTGTAAGACGGCGTTCAGAACTCGGTATGGACATTACGAGTATTTAGTGATGCCCTTCGGAGTAACGAATGCACCGGCGATATTCATGGACTTGATGAACCGAATCTCTTCACCATTCTTGGACCAGTTTAGAGTGGTGTTCATGGGTGATATCCTGGTCTACTCAGGGAGCAAGTAAGAGCATGTAGAACACTTGAAGATTGCACTGCATACATTGAGGCAAGGAAATTGTATGCAAAGATGAGTAAGTGCGAGTTTTGGCTTGAAGAAGTGAATTTTTTTGGGGCACGTTGTGGCTGGAGATGGAATCGCCGTTGATCCGAAAGATTACAGCAGTTCGAGATTGTAAGTCCACGTTGCCCACCCCGGTGCTTGCGGGGAGGCGGAAACGTTATGAAAAATCGGTTTTTTACAACACTAGGCAACATGGACTATGCTAAAGGAGGGATCTTTGCTAAACAAAGACTAACTACCATGCTAAAAGAGTTAGCTACTCGGAAAGGGGGTTATAACTTGGTCTTCAAGTCCTTCTCTTCTTGCTCCTTGGAGTGAAAGAACGGGTTCTCCTTGTCGCCTTCTCTTGCCGAAGAAAGATCCACCCGAGGGCCTCTACCTTTGGCTCCAACCTCAAACTAGAAATAACTAAGGTGCTTGGTGTGCTAGACCTAGGACCTTAGAAAGAGTAGAGAGTATTTTTGAAAGATTTATCTCAAGCTCAAAGGATTCTCAACACATAAGAGGGGAGAGCTAGAGAGAGAGAGGAAGAGGAGGAGAGAGAATGCGAATGATAGAATGAGAAGAATAATCCAATCTTCTCACATATATGTGAATTATGAAAAATAGATAATTAGCTAAAGATAATTGTGATGGTTAATCAAGAAATGACCATTATCATTTCACATTAAATGCTTTTGCAAGGATCAAAGAGCATCTTTCATATGGAATGATGATGGTCAACTTGTCAACCTAGGTCAACAAGTCAAGCAAAGTCAAATGGTCAACAAGTATAACCATAACACAATTATAATTAACTAATATTAATAAACCATATTTCACACATAAACATTAGGGTTAAGAAAATGACAACGGTCATCAACCCTAATGAAAGTCCTCTGCCTCTGTCTCAGTCAACTGTGAATACACACCCGTATCCGTGTTCTGAGGAACACGAATACAATGAGATAAAACCAATCCCAAAACATATACTAGGATCTGGCTTAAACCAAAGCCCGCTAGTATAAGCTGTCCGGACACCAAACGTGCACAAGTGCGCGGATGTGAACGAACCCCGTCGGAAAACCATGCGACCTCTACTCATTTTGCCTAAAGGCGAATAACCCTCTTTGTGGGACTCTAAAGACTCGACACTACGCTGGCAGTGGGTTTAACCACAGACCGCAAGCGGCACTAGCTGTACGTAACGGTCCCCAGGCAGATGCCGATAAGAAGACTGACGAGGTAAACCCATCTGAACTCCTACTGAGCCTGAATGTAACAGTCTCCGTACAGTCCGGTCTGTTCGTCTAAGAACATCGCATGGCAGGCCTAGGGGGCGGTAAACGTCAGTCCCCTACTAGCGGTACAAGTCGTGCCGGAGTGTAGCCCAGAACACCTGAGATAACACTGGAAACCTACCAGTCTATCTCGCTTTCCCTGGCCAGGGACTTTGTGTAATGGCTCTCCTAGACACAGCGCGATATCAACCCCCAATACCTGGAGAGACAAATCCTGTCTAACCGTCATTGCCTCCAAGTGCTTCGGGACTGCACCCAAAAACTACCTGTTTGCACGACTCCTTTGAGCCGTGGTAGGGTTGTAATCAAAGTACAGTGGGAACACACTCGAGGTGAAGTGACAGTGTCAAGTCAACGGACTAAGCTGTACTCATGTCATCTGGGAACTGATAACCGACGATAGGTATAATACCAACCAACAGTTCCCGACGAGTCCTGTCCAGTGTACTCGTAACCAAACGAGCACCCGCATACTATCTCAAGTACGACGTACTGACGGCTGTGGGACAGACCGTCTCCCAAGCTGGGATAAGAAGCGCATACGCTAGTCTACTCCGGAGTATCGATGCCCTGTCTTGATAGTCCTGCGACTAGGGACCTGCATAAGGATGTGCTTATGGATTACCCAGCCCCCACGAGTGTGAATGCCATCACAACGCTGGTAATCAAGCAAAGATCCTAAGGGCACCACTAATGTGTAAAGGCGATATGCTAAAAGAAACACATGCACACATTAAAGCAGAAACAAACCAAGTAGCATACTACTATTTTGAGCAAGATTGTCAATACAAGGTGAATATCCCAAGCTTCCATCAAGTAATATACATACTAGTATAATACATTAATGGCCTCTAGGGCATATACACTAACAATCTCCCACTTGCACTAAGGCCATGTACTAGCGTATCGAAGACCTATCATCTCGATCAGCCGCTCGAACTGAGTCTGGGGTAAGGCCTTCATGAATGGATCAACAGTGTTATCTTTGTAGGGTTCCTAGGCACGCTAATGAGGTCTCACAAGGCATCAACCATGCCAATTTAAAATTTTAGGGGTGCCGAGAAACCCTAATACGGATCGTTGGCTAGAATTTTAGGCGAAACAAAGAAGCTAGTTAACAAATTAACTAAGTGAACGGAAATACAAGCTTTGTAGATCCGGTTCTCCACCTCCATAGCTCCATGATGAAGTCCCCTTGCTGTCCAAATCCAATCCCGGGCTCTAGCGTCGGCTTCATCGGAGAAATGGACGGGCTAGGTCATCGACTACGATGCCGAAGATGATCTACGTCGAGGCATCACAAGATCAAGCTCTCACTTCACCAAGTCATCAAACTTGTGATGAAAACACCCTATACTACTTGGCAAGTGGTAGAGGATGAAGAAATAGGAAGTGGGTTCACTTTAGAATTGGATTTCTCACTCATTTCATCAATTCACCATTGATGGTTGCAAGCTTTCTTCTTCTTGAAGAAGAAGAAGAAGAAGAAGAAGAAAAGTATTATGATAAGTTAATTTGAAAATAGAAATAAATGAATACTTATCATATTGCAACTATAGTTAGGTGTAGAGAATAAACCATGGTTAGAGTTAATGGTTAGGTTTAGGAAAAGAACAAGAATGGTCAAGCTTTCAACACTTCAAGAAGTTTCTACAAAAACAACAAAATAAGCCACCATTCTTTTATTTTCCTAAAATAAATAAATAAATATATAAATGAATAAGTAATTTAAACAAAAGCCTAACCATTTACTTAACCAAGGTTTAAACTAAACATACACTCAAACTATCATGTATCATCAAACATGATACAATCAAATGTACAAAAGTATATCACATATACAATGTGCACATAAAGTGAGAAAATCCATTTAAAGTGAACCAATACTAGTTAATGCAAAGTAATATATCAAATATATAATTATACATTAAATCATTAAATCAACACTTGATTTAACGATCCGGTCATATCTCATATAACCGACTAATATCAATAGTAACAACTTATCGAATCAACTCTTGATCCGATAACCCGGCTATATCGCATATAACCGATCAATGTCACAAATCGCGAGAATCGAATACAGTATCACATACTGGTATTATTCTCGGTCCCGCACATATCTCATATGCGCTCCTATTTCGTTTCGCTTGAGCCAGGAAACCTCTGTGTAGGACTCTAAAGACTCGTCAATACGCCGGCAGCGGGTGATGATCATATCAAGCACCCACAAGCCGCAAGCGGTCTGCTAAACGTAACGGCCATCCGGGTATTGAGCGATCAGAAGATCGACAAGCAAGCCCGCTCACACTCCAGTGAATCCAACCAGTAACACTTCCGTACAGTCCGGTCTGTTCGTCTGATATGTCGCATATCTCGCCTAGGGGTGGTAAACGTCAGACCCCAATAGCTCGATAAGTCGTGTCGATATGAGGTCTATAACAATTCGAGAAACTACTGGTAACACTTACCAGTAAATCTCAGCAACCCTGGCCAGGGATTTCCGGTTATAGCCAATCGAACACAGCGCAACATCAACTCCCTATACCGGGAGAGACGAATCCCCTCCTATCGCTCATTGCCTCCATGTGATTCGGGACTGTACCTAAAAACCACCGTTTTGCACGCCCTCTTGGACGTGGTAAGGTGGAAATCAAAGCACAGTGGGAATCACACAAGACTCTATGACGATCTCGGGTCTACAGACTAACCTGTACCAGTGTCACCAGAGAACTGCCATCTGACGTGAGGTATAATACCATCTGGGAGTTCTCGGCGAGTCCGTCCAGTGTACCCAGTCTCTACTGAGCACCCGTATATCATCTCCGATGTCAAACACCAATGGATATGGGATCATCCATCGCCCATCTGTATGGGTCGAGAAGGTATACGCTAGTCTACTCTGGTATATCGATGCCCTGTCTCGATACACTCACGACTAGGGACCTTGAAGGATGTACTTATGGACTACCATGTCCCCACTAGTATGATCCGCATCATAGTCTAGGTAGTCAAGTATACATCCTAAGGGCTTTACCAACATGTAACAGAGAGATAATCAGTATACACGTTAAGGTAAAGAGTAACCAGATAGCATACTATCATGTCGAGCAAGAAAGTCCTCCCTATATATGTCCCAGCATCCACTACAATATACATCCTATGTACAGTAATGGCCTCTAGGGCATACATACAACTAACAATCTCCCACTTGCACTAGGGCCATCTGTCGCAGTGGTTGTAGTATCTCATACTCAACCATCCCATAATGGTCTCTCTCTGGGAATAGGCCTTCGTGAGTGGATCCGCCGTGTTGTCCTCTGAGTCTGCTCTCCTAACCTCGATCACCCTAGAGATCTACCATCTCCATGATCAGGTGATACTTCCTTAGAATATGTCTGGATCACTGATGGGATGGACGTTCCTTGGCATAAGCCACAACTCCATTGTCACACAATGGGAGGAACTAAGTTCATTTCATGAACTAATATACACCCAAACTTTCTCTTTGGTAGCATCATAAGTAGCGATGTATCCAGCCTTTATCATCTACTTTGTCACGGTATCTAGCTTGGAACTCTTCCAACAGACCGTCCCTTCACTGAGGGTAAAGACAATGCCTGTGACTGACATTCAGTCGTCTTTATCACCCTGGAACCCTTCCAGTGATTCTCCCCAGGATCTATTGATACTATCTCACTACAACTAGTGAGTATCCTAATATCCATTTAGATCTATCTCATAGATCTAAAACCCAGGATTTAGAAGGTACCAGTTTGATCCTTTGTGGAGAATCATAGTGATAAGCGGAGATTGACCGAGCGTAGCATAGAAAACTCCTTCCCTATCAAGAGTATGTCATCCACATACTCTACGAGGATCACCACCATACTCCCTACTACCTTTTTGTATATACAAGGTTCATCTACCATTTTGATGATGTCAAACTCTTTGACTAACACATCAAAACAGACGTTCCAACTCCGCGATGCCTGCTTTATCATATAAAACATCTTGCACACGTTTCCGCTGCTCCCACTGTCTACGAGGCCCTCTGGCTGTGTACTTATAGACGCTCTCTTCTAAATCAATATTTAGAAAAGCAGTCATGACACCCAACCACCAGATATCGTAGTCATGGTATGTAGCCGTGGCAAGTAGGATCTGGATGGACTTAAGCATAGCCACTGGAAAAAGGTTTCATCATTATCCACGCCTGGTCAATGACGAAAAACTTTAACAAGTCTAGCTTTGAAAGTCTCAACTTTTCCATCTACACCAAGTAATCTTCTCAAGATATACTTGCTCCTGATGGGGATTTAACCCTTCAAATATAGCAATCAAAGTCCATACTTTGTTGGTGTATAAGGATTCCATCTCAGATCGCTAAGCATCCAGCCATTCTTACAGAGTCCCACTCTTGATGGCCAGTTCGAAACTAGTTGGGTCATCATCTCATGATGCATTCCTCGCTCCCACTGTCATAGAGAAACCGAAGTATCTCTCAGGTGGGTGAGGAACCCTACTAGATCGGCGGAGAGGCTGAGGTTCGTTGGAATCTACTGAATCCTTTGGTTCTATCAAATCATCAGTTGCAGTTTGTATGGCTGGAACATTTCCAGCTCTGCATTACAGACCTTGCCTCGAGCTTGTCCGGATTTTGCTTTTAGACCAAGGCCGGACGACCCCAAATCTTAACCGACTTAAGATATGGGCTCTTCCCTTTCCATATCTCATATGAAGTGGTAGGCAACTGGTTTGATTTGAACCTTATTCAATAGGCATGCAGCTTCTCAAGTGCATAACTCCCAAAAGGAAATAGGTAACTCAGTAGTACTCATCATAGAGCACACCTTATCATATAGGGTGTGATTGCTCCGCCCCGATATACCATCGTGCTATGGTGTATACGGAGGAGTAATTCTGAGAGAGAAACTCATTCTCCTTTAGAATAGTCCAGGAATTCCATGCTCAAGTATTCTCCTCCTTGATCTCATCATAGGACATAATACATATACCCGTATTTTGGTTCTCTACTTCTAACTTATATTCTGTGAATATCTCAAAAGATTCAGACTTATGTTTCAACATGAACATATGTCTGAATCTAAAGAGATCATCAGAGAATGTAATGAAGTACAAAGAACCGATCTAGGCACATGTAGACAGGGGACCTATATGCATCCACATGTATCATCCCAAGAGTTCACTAACTCTTTCTCTGTTTCCATTAAACAGAGCTATGGTCATCTTATCTCTGTGACATGACTGGCAAGTTACAGAAGATGTAAATTCAAACTGATTTAAATATGCATCTATATGTAACTTCAGCCAGTCGGGTCGCATTGATATGACCTTGTCTACAATGCCTCAAGAAGGATTCGTTCATTTCTGAACTCTTCCTCTTGTATGTGTTCTGTTTACTAAAAAACTGTAGTTTGATTTAGAACATCAATGCTTTTAGATAACGTGCCTGAACCGATCAACTTTTGATATAGGAAATGTTCAAAACATTATCCAACAATACAAAATTTTATCATTTCTTTACTAATAAAGAGATTGATATGATTTTGTATATCAGGTTCGGTATCTAATAACATTCGTTCAGAATCAATGTATTTGTAATACAGGATGACAGTGACCAACAGACTTGGCTGCAACACTTGCCCCGTTTTCTGCCTCATGAAACTTATCACCCGTTCTCAGTTCTCTACCTTTCTGCAGCCCATGTAACAGATTACATATGCAGGATCCTGATCCGGTATCATATACCCAGGACGTAAAGGACATTTGAGAAACAGTTCTCTGTAAAACGAACACACCCGAAGATGATGCATCAGCATGCACTCTCTTCGTTTGGGCGGCACGGGAAATCTGGTATTCCCCAATTTCCTGCTCGGTCTTATAACAATTATAAGTTGGAGCGGGACCAACGTTCCCCAGCTCAGTATAACAAGCGGGTTCGGTCAATAATCCGTATTATTATCTTGATTAAGGCGTGATATGGTCGCTACCTGGAGAGAGAGAGAAGAAAACACTCAGCGTGCGCTCTTACAAGATCAGATTGGTTATTATTTTATCTAATCAGGATGGCTCCCACTGCTTTTTATCAAATCTTCCTTCAAACCCTAAAAGGAAAGACTAGCCGGGATTAATTACACGCTACAAGTTCGCCAATCTTTCAGCCAGGCCAGTGTCGGTACTTTGAGGGAGGTGCCCCGTGCTTTCGCACGGACCTAATTAATGTAAACCTCGTTTTCCCAGAGGCGTAACCCCGTTGACACCTTTCTAAACACCTACTTGATTGGCTAATTGTAATGTGTAAAACTCTCCCAGGAGTAACTCTTACTCGCAGCGGGTATCGGGATCCAACTATCTCATAGAAGGTATGCAATCTCATTGCAAATTTCAACACTTGAAATTCCCGATAATTTTGCCCCTAGCACCCTATGACCTTGACGGAGGTCAACAAACCATAGGCTACTAGTCAAGTTCAACCCGTCATTTCTTGATCGAATCAAACCCACCCGCATGACCCTTGACGGAGGTCAACAAGGTCGCACGACTACCCTAATCCAATCTGCATCATATGCATAAGCAGATAAATACTAGTTAGCTACCGCACACTACGCCTTGACGGAGGTCAACAAACGTAGCACGAATACTAAGTAGGACTTATCTGAAATGACGGAGGGCTACGACAGGTTTTTCTGAAAACCTATTCCGTAAAGAACTTGATATCGTTGTAGGATCGAATGAATTTTGAAATGGAGTGTCTTTGAGGCTTTTCTAGTTTTGCTAAAGGAGTCACTCCCGGTGAAGGGATCGTCGGTCCTTTCCTCGTCGAATGAGGTGCGGGATATATCATATATATCACTGTGCAAAGCAAAAACTCTTAAAAGCAATCAAAAGACAAACCGAGTGTGTAGCATCTGCCAGTTATTGCTAAAGGAGTCACTCCCGGTGAAGGGATCTCGGTCCTTTCCTTATCGAATAAGGTGCAGGATATATCATATATACCGCTGTGCAAAGCAAGAACTGTAGCTACCTGTTTTATTTTTAAAATTCGATTCTACAACATCTTAGGTTTCTTTTATTTCATTAATCTCATTAATGAAGTCCCATCATTTAAATACCTAAACATCACAGATAAATACGACGTACACTTATGCCATCCGCATTCGCCTCGATGTCCCCTCGTGCACCGTTAGGTTAGGTAACTAATGGCAGAGCAGGGCAGGGCTAGCGCGGGTGTAAAACATAAGTAACATCTATATAATATATCATATATACTATATACAGTATCTATCACAGAACATCACATGATTACATCACAGATATCGCAGCAGAAGAGTCATATGAAATATTGGATATACTAGGACGTCCGTGTTTTCAATACGAGCCAGTATAAAACACGGATTCCACGGTCGCAATGAATAGCCAAACCCACACCCCAAGACCCCTACGAGAGCGGCAAGTAACCCTACCAATTCTAGAGTTAGGAGACCCGGACTCGACTCCTCGAGTTGGTCTCCTACTGGACTCCAGAACCCGGTTACTTGTGCCCTCCTCCTTGGGTCTATCCTAGTGCGGAAAAGTAAATAATATACAAAAGGTGACAACTTCCGCTACCTGGAAGTGCCCCAATAAAAGAATATTACATACATGTTTTTACATGAATGAAAATGAAAAACACTCATCTCACATAAAAACCCCCGGCTATTCAAACGCGACGATCCAATATAACATATCCAGCAACACATAACATCACATGTCATCAACATAAGTAAATATGCGCATCCCAATTGTCGTTGACATATAGCAACGAAACCGGCGATATCACATATTACACTTACGGTCACAGAAAAGAAAGTGTACAACAGTTGGAATCCGCAACCTCCTCAGACATCGCATTCCTGACCATATGAATTCTTTAGACATCGCATGCCTAACAATTATAAACCCCGCATTTTAGTCTCATTATCGAAAACACTTTTCAATATCATGTCGGGAAATTCAACAGGATTCCCGACATTCTGATCGAATGCTCGTCGCAAACTTTAGTAGGCAGCTGCACCCCCGATACCGTCGACGAAGTGCACCAAGGCGGAACACCGCTACCGCGAGCACCCAAACGGATGCTTTCGGCGACGGGGTTCTCCTACAGTCACTTGGTCGGGGCTATGGAGTGAGGTTGTCTATTAAGTTTATCGGCGAGTATCCGCGTACGCTACGTGATTGCGACGGACTTTTGATCACATCAAAATTCCATGGCAACCGATCAAGTGAGACTAAACTGCTATGTTTATAACATTCATATTAGTTATCTCATAACTATTTGTGAATTCCAAGTATTGTATCACATTCCGGATAAATAGAAAATGTTAAACTTTCCGATCGAACAGTCGAACACCCAAGTTTTCCCAAAACAGATCAACACATGAAACAAGTTTAAAAACATCCTCTTCGTGCCTCAGTACCAACAGTCCAGCCGTAGAAGGGTCAAGCCAACGCCTCACATGTGGCACGCCGTACTGCCCCAAACCCGAAGGTTCAAAGGGCAGTTCAAGACGGTCACATAATCGAGTTAAGGTTTGTTGTCTTCTAGAGGGACCATCGCGTTACTAGCACTACTTAGAACGTCATTAAACTACGGAAAAGTCCAACAATTGGAAATTTCCCGGTAAGGGAAAAAGTGGGTATTTATATCCGGTCGAACTTTTTAACATATTTTAAAATTATCCGGAAAGCCACATAGACAAAATTTGATAATCCGATCGAATCATTGATTCCCAATACAACCCCAGAATACTCAACTGTAGAGTATACATTAAAATTACCCAGAAAACACAGGAGTTAATTATTGACATTACTGTGCAAAGTGGGGTGAAAATATCAACTAGATGGCCACGGAACCGCCGCGTCACGTGGGGTAAGGCCTCGGTTCCGCGGCGGGTTGACGGAGTTAGAACTCCGTTTTGCACAGTAATTCATAAAAAACCCTGCTTAATTTTCTGCATATTTTTAATATTGAAAAATCCAGATTTTTAAAAAATGGACAGAGAGCACTTTGAGAGTTAGGGTTTCGGTTCGTTCGGATTTCAAACGCCGTCTAGACTTCGCCTAAGGCTCTAGCTAGGCTCTGATACCACTGTAGGGTTCCTAGGCACGCTAATGAGGTCTCACAAGGCATCAACCATGCCAATTTAAAATTTTAGGGGTGCCGAGAAACCCTAATACGGATCGTTGGCTAGAATTTTAGGCGAAACAAAGAAGCTAGTTAACAAATTAACTAAGTGAACGGAAATACAACCTTTGTAGATCCGGTTCTCCACCTCCATAGCTCCATGATGAAGTCCCCTTGCTGTCCAAATCCAATCCCGGGCTCTAGCGTCGGTTTCATCGGAGAAATGGACGGGCTAGGTCATCGACTACGATGCCGAAGATGATCTACGTCGAGGCATCACAAGATCAAGCTCTCACTTCACCAAGTCATCAAACTTGTGAAGAAAATACCCTATACTACTTGGCAAGTGGTAGAGGATGAAGAAATAGGAAGTGGGTTCACTTTAGAATTGGATTTCTCACTCATTTCATCAATTCACCATTGATGGTTGCAAGCTTTCTTCTTCTTGAAGAAGAAGAAGAAGAAGAAAAGTATTATGATAAGTTAATTTGAAAATAGAAATAAATGAATACTTATCATATTGCAACTATAGTTAGGTGTAGAGAATAAACCATGGTTAGGGTTAATGGTTAGGTTTAGGAAAAGAACAAGAATGGTCAAGCTTTCAACACTTCAAGAAGTTTCTACAAAAACAACAAAATAAGCCACCATTCTTTTATTTTCCTAAAATGAATAAATAAATGAATAAGTAATTTAAACAAAACCCTAACCATTTACTTAACCAAGGTTTAAACTAAACATACACTCAAACTATCATGTATCATCAAACATGATACAATCAAATGTACAAAAGTATATCACATATACAATATGCACATAAAGTGAGAAAATCCATTTAAAGTGAACCAATACTAGTTAATGCAAAGCAATATATCAAATATATAATTATACATTAAATCATTAAATCAACACTTGATTTAACGATCCGGTCATATCGCATATAACCGACTAATATCAATAGTAACAACTTATCGAATCAACTCTTGATCCGATAACCCGGCTATATCGCATATAACCGATCAATGTCACAAATCGCGAGAATCGAATACAGTATCACATACTGGTATTATTCTCGGTCCCGCACATATCTCATATGCGCTCCTATTTCGTTTCGCTTGAGCCAGGAAACCTCTGTGTAGGACTCTAAAGACTCGTCAATACGCCGGCAGCGGGTGATGATCATATCAAGCACCCACAAGCCGCAAGCGGTCTGCTAAACGTAACGGCCATCCGGGTATTGAGCGATCAGAAGATCGACGAGCAAGCCCGCTCACACTCCAGTGAATCCAACCAGTAACACTTCCGTACAGTCCGGTCTGTTCGTCTGATATGTCGCATATCTCGCCTAGGGGTGGTAAACGTCAGACCCCAATAGCTCGATAAGTCGTGTCGATATGAGGTCTATAACAATTCGAGAAACTACTGGTAACACTTACCAGTAAATCTCAGCAACCCTGGCCAGGGATTTCCGGTTATAGCCAATCGAACACAGCGCAACATCAACTCCCTATACCGGGAGAGACGAATCCCCTCCTATCGCTCATTGCCTCCATGTGATTCGGGACTGTACCCAAAAACCACCGTTTTGCACGCCCTCTTGGACGTGGTAAGGTGGAAATCAAAGCACAGTGGGAATCACACAAGACTCTATGACGATCTCGGGTCTACAGACTAACCTGTACCAGTGTCACCAGAGAACTGCCATCTGACGTGAGGTATAATACCATCTGGGTGTTCTCGGCGAATCCGTCCAGTGTACCCAGTCTCTACTGAGCACCCGTATATCATCTCCGATGTCAAACACCAATGGATATGGGATCATCCATCGCCCATCTGTATGGGTCGAGAAGGTATACGCTAGTCTACTCTGGTATATCGATGCCCCGTCTCGATACACCCACGACTAGGGACCTTGAAGGATGTACTTATGGACTACCATGTCCCCACTAGTATGATCCGCATCATAGTCTAGGTAGTCAAGTATACATTCTAAGGGCTTTACCAACATGTAATAGAGAGACAATCAGTATACACGTTAAGGTAAAGAGTAACCAGATAGCATACTATCATGTCGAGCAAGAAAGTCCTCCCTATATATGTCCCAGCATCCACTACAATATACATCCTATGTACAGTAATGGCCTCTAGGGCATACATACAACTAACAATCTTCCGTAGCAACTCTCCGAACCTCGATCTCCTGGCGACCCACGATCTCCCTGATCAGGTGATACCGCCTCAAGATGTGTCTGGACTTCTGATGGGACCTGGGTTCCTTCGCTAAAGCTATAGCCCTGTTGTCGCAATACAGAGGTATTGGATCAACAATGGACGGAACCACCTGAAGTTCTATCAAGAACTTCTTTATCTAGACGGCTTCTTTTGCGGCATCTGCAGCATCGATATATTCCGCTTCCATCGTCGAGTCAGCAATGGTTTCCTGTTTGGAACTCTTCCAACATACCGTCCCTCCATAGAGGGTAAAGACATAACCCGACATGGACTTGGAATCATCCTTGTCACTCTGGAAGCTGGAGTCAGCAAAGGCCTCAATCTGGAGGTCTTTTCCGCCATACACCAAGAACATCTCCTTAGTCCTTCTCAGGTACTTGAGAATGTTCTTTACCGCTATCCAGTATTTCTCCCCAGGGTTTGACTGATACCGGCTTACCACACTCAGTGCATAAGCTACATCTGGTCTGGTACACAACATCGCATACATTATAGAGTCTACCGCAGAAGCGTAGGGTATAATAGACATGCGATCCCTTTCCAAATCAGTCTTGGGAGACATCTCTTTGGAGAGGGTGATCCCGTGACAAGCCGGTAGATCACCGTGCTTGGAATCTTCCATACTGAACCTTTTCAGTATGGTGTCGATGTACCTGGACTGTGAAAGTCCTAATATCCTCTTGGATCTATCACGATAGATCCGGATCCCCAGAATGTATGAGGCATCATCCAGGTCTTTCATGGAGAACCTGTGTGACAAGAACCCTTTGAAAGATTGTAGCATAGGAATGTCATTTCCTATTAAGAGAATGTCATCCACGTATAATACGAGGAATACAACAGTTCTTGCTACAAATCTACTATAGATGCATGGTTCATCTGGATTTTTGATAAAGCCAAATTCTTTGACCGTCTCATCAAAACAGATGTTCCAACTCCGCGATGCCTGCTTTAGTCCATAGATGGACTTAAGCAACTTGCACACCTTTCCGCTGCTCCCACTCTGAATGAAACCCTCTGGCTGGTCCATATAGGCACACTCCTATAAATTTCCATTTAAAAAAGCGGTCTTTACGTCCATTTGCCAGATCTCATAATCGTGGAAGGCAGTAATGGCAAGAAGGATCCGAATGGATTTCAGCATAGCCACTGGAGAAAAGGTTTCGTCATAGTCCAAACCAGGTCTTTGACGAAAACCCTTTGCAACAAGTCTAGCTTTATAGGTCTCAACCTGTCCATCTACACCAATCTTCCTTTTGAAGATCCACTTGCATCCAACGAGTTTTACCCCATCTGGAGCAATGTCCAACGTCTATACTTTATTGGGGTACATGGACTCCATTTCGGTCCGCATTGCATCCAGCCATTTTACCGAGTCAACGCTCTGAATGGCCTGCTGGAAGCTAGTAGGCTCATCACTATCAATGATGCAATCCTCTCTATCCCCGTCTATGAGAAAACCGTAGTATCTCTCGGGTGGATGAGACTGTCTACTACTTCTGCAGAGCGGCGCAGGAATGTCCTGATCTTTCGAACCCTCTAGTGTTAGTTGTATGTATGCCCTAGAGGCCAGTATTGTACAGATGATGTATATTATATTGGATGCTTGGACATATATAGAGATGACTTTCTTGCTCGATATGATAGTATGCTATCTGGTTGCTCTTTATCTTAACATGTATACTAGTCTCTTTAAACTGTCTTATAGTTACATGTTGGTAAAGCCCTTAGGATGTGTACTTGACTACCTGGACTATGATGCAAATCATACTAGTGGGGACATGGTAGTCCATAAGTACATCCTTTAAGGTCCCTAGTCGTAGGTGTATCGAGACGGGGCATCGATATACCAGTGTAGACTAGCGTATACACTTCTCGACCCATGAGATGGGCGATGAATGATCCCATATCCATTGGTGTTTGACATCAGAGATGGTATACGGGTGCTCAGTGGAGACTGGGTACACTGGACGGACTCGCCGAGAACTCCCAGATGGTATTATACCTCACGTCAGATGGCAGTTCTCAAGTGACACTTGTGCAGGTTAGTCTGTAGACCCGAGATCGTCATAGAGTCTTGTGTGATTCCCACTGTGCTTTGATCTCCACCTTACCACGTCCATGAGGGCGTGCAAAACGGTGGTTTTTGGGTACAGTCCCGAGTCACATGGAGGCAATGAGCGATAGGAGGGGTTTCGTCTCTCCCGGTATTGGGGGTTGATGTTGCGCTGTGCTCGATTGGCCGTAACAGGGAAGTCCCTGGTCAGGGCTGATTCAGAGATTTGCTGGTAAGTGTTACCAGTAGTTTCTCGACCCGTTATGAGCCTCACATCAGCACGACTTATCAGTTATTGGGGTTTGACGTTTACCACCCCTAGACTTGATATGCGACATATTAGACGAGGAGACCGGACTGCACGGTAGTGTCGCCGATTGGCTCGACGGGAGTTGTAGCAGGTTCGCTTGTTCTCTTCTGATCACTCAATACCGGGTGGCCGTTACGTTTAGCTGACCGCTTGCGGCTTGGGGGTACTTGATATGATCATCACCCACTGCCGGCATATTGACGAGTCTCAGAGTCCCACAATGGAGTTTCCTAGTCCAGGCGAAACGTTGTGGTGCGCGTATGCGATATGCGCATGGACCCGATTAAAATATGCGTATAGGATACCGTATATTGATCGGGCAGCTTGCTTTTGGTTAGGGTCGTATGTGATATGGCCGGATTGATAAATCAAGTGTTGATTTATTATTTAACCATTAGATTCTCACTAGAAATCCTTTCTTGTTTTCTATGGATATATGGATGCATGTATGCATTTCTTATTGTTTCATGCACATATGGATGTGCATGCACACATGCATACATACATCATTCTATCATGGTTGATTATACAAGGAAATGGTGGCAATATAAGACTCACACCATGGTTTTAAATATGGATTTTATTGTATTTGTTTTAAAACAAAAAGGGAAAAAGGGAATGGTTATGATTCATTTGTTTCTACACTCTTCTTTTGACCTAACCATCCTCACCCACCTTTTAACCTAAGGTAATCTTTCCTTTTGTGTTTTAACTCAAGTTCAATTATATATTCATTGTTTAAACCATGGTTTGAGATGAAAACATGAAAATATATAAACATATATTATCATTTTTCTAAAAAAAAGAGTTATCCTTTTTTCACTCTTGAAAAAGATATTGCCACCATCTTCTTCTTCCTCTCTCATTTTGCTCTCTAGTTCTTTGTAGTGAGCAATATACTCATCAAGATTGGATTTTGAAGTGAGAAAGAGAACCACAACACCATTCTACACAAGTCTAGCCCACTTGTTTGGAGTGTTAGCTTGATTTCGTTCACTTGATCGAATAAAGTTGCAAGCTTGGACAAAGAGGACTCCGGGTGGATCATCGGTGATATCGAGGAGTTCAAGCGAAGCTTTTTCAAACCCCAAGTTGCCAAGGAGTCTAGCATAGGGAGCTACAAAGGTTGTACTCTCTAAACCCCATCTATTCTTTCATATGTTGATGTGAAAATTTTAGAAACCCTAATTTTCTAGGAACGATCCGATGTTTGTTAACTTGGCACCCTAAAGTCTCCACCTTTGGTTCATGTGATGCTTCCAAACCCTTCATGAGGTGCTAGGCTAGCCCATCAGTGGTATCAGAGCCGACCTAGAACATTAGGCGACACTTTAACGAAGTTAAAACTCCGATCGAACCGCAAATACGGATTTTTGAGTGCTCTCTGGAAATTTTTTAAAATCTGACATTTTTCAGAATTAAAAATATGTAAAAAATTCAGCAGGTAAATATAAGAATTATGGTATAAAAATTATTCGATGAACAGTCATTATTGCGGCGGAAACGCGGCCTAAGCTTGCTTAGGCCGCGGTTCCGCGGCCGTACACATCAATCAATGAATAAATTTTATACAGTAATGCTGGAATCTGCTTGTATATTTTTTTGGGTATTTTTAATCTGAATTTAGTGCTGAAAATTCTGGAGATGGTTCTGGACTCGACGGTTCGATCGGAATTTTGATTTCGTGACTTTTCCGGGTAAATTAGAAAGTATTGTAGTATTTGAACGAGTATCATTTGCTCACTTTTCACGGGGTTTAAATCTATCAGAAATACATGCAAGTTTGTTTGTGGTGGACCCTCTAGAAGACAACAAACCTTAACTCGATTATGTGACCGTCTTGAACTGCCCTTTGAACCTTAGGGTTTGGGGCAGTACGGCGTGCCACATGTGAGGCGTTGACTCGACCCTTCTACGGCTGGACCGCTACCACTGTGTCGCACTCCGGGTTTTTGAACTCCGCTCAAGTGTTGAGCTTTAGTGAATCTTAGATATTTGATCGTTCGTTCGAAAACTTTAATACCGTCTATTTATCTGGAATGTGATGCAATATGTGGAATTCATATAGTTGGACATGAAATACGAAGTATGTGATATTTCGCATTTACGATGTCTAAAGAGAATGTGGATTCCAAATATTGCAGTTTTACACTTTCTTTTCTGTGACCGTAAGTGTAGTATGTCGATATCGCCGGTTTCGTTGCTATACATCAACGACAATTGGGGTACGCATACTTACTTACGTTGATGATATGTGATATTATGTGTTGCTGAGATATGATGTGCAGGATTGTCGCGATCGAATAGCCGGGTTTTTTTTTATGTGAGATGAGAGTTTTATATTTTCATTCATGTAAATTCAAATGTAATGTAATATTCTTTTATTTGGGGCACTTCCGGGTTGAGGTCGATGCCACCTGTGTTGTATATTATTTACTTTTCCGCATTAGGATGGACCTAAGGAGGGGAGCACAGGTGATCGGGTTCTGGGGTTCAGTGGGAGGCCATCTCGAGGAGTCGAGACCGGGTCTCCTAAACTCCAGAATTGGTAGGGTCACTTGCCGCTCTCGTAGGGGTCCAGGGTGTGGGCTTGGCTATTCATCGCGACTGTGGAATCCGTATTTTCTATTGTTAGCTAAATACTAAATACGGACGTCCTAGTATATCCCACATTATATCTATGTTTCTACTGTGATATCTGTGATGTGATCATTAGATATGTTCTGTGATGGATACAGTATATAGTATATATGATATATTATATAGGCGTTACTTATGTTTTACACCTGCGCTAGCCCTGCCCTGCTCTGCCGTTAGTTACCTAACCTAACGGTGCACGAGGGGACATCAAGGCGAATGCGGATGGCATAAGTGTACGTCGTATTTATCTGTGATGTTTAGGTGACTTAAATGATGGGACTTCATTAATGTGATTAATGAAAGAAAAGAAACCTAAAAGATGTTGTAGAATCAAATTTTAAATAAAAAGGGTAGCTACAGTTTTGCTTTGCATATCGGTATATATGATATACCCTGCACCTTATTCGATGAGGAAAGGGTCGAGATCCCTTCACCGGGAGTGACCCCTTTAGCAATAACTGGCAGATGCTACACACTCGGTTTGTCTTTTGATTGCTTCTATAGTTTATGCTTTGCACAGTGATATATATGATATATCCCGCACCTCATTCGACGAGGAAAGGGCCGACGATCCCTTCACCGGGAGTGACCCCTTTCGCAAAACTAGAAAAGCCTCAAAATCACTCCATTTCAAAACTTCACCTGATTCTACAACGATATCAAGTTCATTACGCTCATGGTTTTCAAAAAAACCTGCGTAGCCCTCCGTCAATTCAGATATGTAATATTAAGTATTCGTGCTACGGTTGTTTGGCATGCGTCAAGATGTAGTGTACGGTAGCTGATTATTACTTATCTGTAGCATGAGATGCGATTGGATTAAGGTATTCGTACGGCGTTGTTTGGCATGCGTCAAGGGTCGTATGGGTGGGTTTAATTCAATCACGAATTGTACGGGTTGAACTTGACTAGCGGACTATGGGTTGTTTGGCATGCGTCAAGGTCATAGCACGCTAGGGGCAAAATATTATCGGGAATTTCAAGTGTTGAAATTTGCAATGAGATTACATACCTTCTATGAGATAGTTGGATCCCGATACCCACTGCGAGTAATTGTTACTCTTGGGAGAGTTTTACACAGGACAATTAGCCGATCAAGTAGGTGTCTAGAAAGGTGTCAACGGGGTTACACCTCTGGGAAAACGAGGTTTACTTTAATTAGGTCCGTGCGAAAGCACGGGGAACCTCCTTCAAAGTACCGACACTGGCCTGGCTGAAAGATCGACGAAGTTGTAAGGTGTAATTAATCCCGGCTAGTCTTTCCTTTTAGGGTTTGAAGGAAGATTTGATAAAAACCAGTGGGAGCCATCCTGATTAGATAAGATAATAACCAATCTGATCTTGCAAGAGCATACGCTAAAGTGTTTTCTTCTCTCTCTCTCCAGGTAGCGACCATGACATGCCCTAATCAAGATAATAATATGGATGTATTGACCGAACCCGCATGTTATACTGTGCAGGGGAACGTTGGACCCGTTCTATCTTATAAGTGTTATAAGACTGAACAGGAAACAGGAGAATATCTGGATTCTCACGCCACCCAAACGGAGAACATGCATGATGATGCACCTTCTTCGGGTGTGTTTGTTATTGAGAACTATTTTTCAGTTCACCCTACGTCCTGGGTACCGGATCAGGATCCCACATATGTAAAATATTACATGGGCTATGGAAAGGTAGAGAACTGGGAAAAGGTGATCATTCCGTTCAAGTAGAGAATGGGGCAAATGTTGCAGCCAAAGCAGTTGGCGAATATCACCTAGTATTACCAAGTGGTAATACACTGATTCTAAATGAATGCTATTATATACCAAACATGATGTGCACATTATATCAATTTCTTTATTAAGTAAAGAAGGATATAATTTTGTAGTAAAGGATAATGTTATGAACATATTCCTAGATCAAAAGTTGATTGCATCAGGCTCGTTACATAATGGCATATTCATTCTAAATCAAAATACAGTCCTCAATATACAAAACACACACAAGAGGAAAAGTTCAGAAATGAACGATTCCTTCTTATGGCATTGTAGACTTGGTCACATCAATGCGACACGACTAGCTAAGTTGCATAAGGATGGATATTTAAATCCGTTTGAATTTTCATCTTATGACACTTGCCAGTCATGTCTCAAAGGCAAGATGACCAAAACTCCGTTTACGGGACATGGAGAAAGAGTTACAGAACTCTTAGGGCTGATACATAGTGATGTATGCGGTCCCATATCTACACATGCCAGGGACGGTTCTTCCTACTTCATTACATTCACTGACGATCTCTCTAGATACGGACGTGTGTTCCTGATAAAACACAAGTCTGAAGCTTTTGAGAAATTCAGAGAATATAAGCACGAAGTAGAGAACCAAACGGGAAAAAGTATTAAGATCCTTCGATCTGATCGAGGAGGAAAATACTTGAGCAATGATTTTCTAGATTATTTAAAAGAGAATGGGATTCTCTCTCAGCTCACTCCTCTTTATACACCACAGCACAATGGTGTATCGGAACGGAGAAACCGCACCCTATTAGATATGGTGCGCTCAATGATGAGTACAGCTGAGTTACCTATTTCCTTCTGGGGATATACGCTTAAGACAGCCATGGACCTATTGAATAGAGTTCCTACCAAATCAGTGCCTACCACTCCATATGAGATATGGAAAGGGAAGAGACCACATCTTAATTACATTAAGATATGGGGTTGTCCAGCCTATGTCAAAAGACAAAATCCGGACAAACTCGAGGCAAGATCAGTCTTATGTAAGTTTATAGGATATCCCAAACATTCATAAGGGTATATCTTCTACCACCCCGAGGAACAAAAGGCGTTTGTTTCTCGACATGCCACTTTCTTAGAAAAAGATTTTCTTATGAAAAAGACAAGTGGCATTGAGGTAGAACTGGAAGAGGTTCCAGCGACACAAACTGTAACAGAAGACTTGGTAGAACCAGAGGATTCAGTAGTACCTGACGAACCACAACCGCTCCGCTGATCTAGCAGGGTTTCTCGTCCACCTGAGAGATACTACGGTTTTCTCATTGACGGTGGGAGCGAGGATTGCATCATGGAGGATGATGACCCAACTAGCTTCGAGCAGGCCATCACGAGTGGGGACTCAGTGAATTGGCTGGATGCTATGCGGTCCGAAATGGAATCCATGTACACCAACAGAGTATGGACTTTGGAAGATGCTCCTGAAGGGGTAAAACCCATTGGGAGCAAGTGGATCTTCAAGAAAAAACTTGGTGTAGATGGGAAAGTGGAGACTTTCAAAGCTAGACCTGTTGCAAAGGGTTTTCGTCAAAGATCAGGTGTGGACTATGATGAAACCTTTTCTCCAGTAGCTATGCTTAAATCCATCCGGATCATGCTTGCCATCGCTGCATATCATGATTACGAAATCTGGCAAATGGATGTTAAGACCGCCTTTCTAAACGGTGATTTAGAAGAGTGCGTGTACATGACTCAGCCAGAGGGCTTCGTAGATAGTGGGAGCAGCGGGAAGGTGTGCAAGCTGCTTAAATCCATTTATGGATTAAAGAAAGCATCGCGGAGTTGGAACATCTGCTTTGACGTCGTTATCAAAGAGTTTGATTTCGTCAAAAATGTAGATGAACCTTGTATCTACAAGAAGGTGGCAGAGAGTAAGGTTGTCTTCCTCGTATTGTACGTGGACGACATACTCTTGATAGGAAATGACATTCCTATGCTGCAATCGGTCAAGCTCTTCTTATCATAAAGATTCTCAATGAAAGATCTTGGTGATGCCTCCTGCATATTGGGAATCAGGATCTATAGAGATAGATCCAAACGGATATTGTGATTGTCCCAATCCAGGTACATTGACACCATACTAAAGAGGTTTAGTATAGAAGAATCCAAGCGTGGGAACTTACCCACGATCTCTGGAGTCACTCTCTCCAAAGAGATGTCTCCCAAGACTGATTTGGAGAGAGCTCGCATGCAAGAGATACCCTATGCTTCGGCTGTAAGCTCTATCATGTACGCGATGCTATGTACCAGACCTGATGTAGCATACTCACTAAGTGTAGTGAGTAGGTATCAAGCTGATCCTGGAGAGAGTCACTGGACAGCTGTGAAGAGCATTCTCAAGTACTTGCGAAGGACTAAAGAGATGCTCTTGGTGTATGGTAACGGAGAACTCCAAGTAGAGTCCTTTACCGATTCGAGCTTTCAGAGTGATAAGGACGACTCCAAGTCGCAGTCGGGATTTGTCTTTACCCTTTACGGAGGGGCGGTTAGCTGGAAGAGTTCCAAGCAGGAAACCGTGGCAGACTCGATGATGGAGGCTGAATACATCGCTGCCAACGATGCTGCTAAAGAGGCTGTCTGGATCAAGAAGTTCGTTACTGAACTTGGAGTGGTTCCATCCATTGAGCATCCAATACCTTTGTATTGCGATAACAATGGAGCGGTGGCTTTGGCCAAGGAACCCAGGTCCCATCAGCGATCCAGTCATATTCTGAGGCGGTATCACCTGATCCGGGAGATAGTTGATCGCCGGGAGATCGAGGTCAGGAGGGTTGACACGAAGAACAACACGGCGGATCCACTCACGAAGGCCATTCCCTAGATACAGTTTGAGAGACTCTTCGGGATGCTCGGTATGCGATACTACAGCAGCTGGCCCTAGTGCAAGTGGGAGATTGTTAGTTGTATGTATGCCCTAGAGGCCGGTATTATACAGATGATGTATATTATATTGGATGCTTGGACATATATAGAGATGACTTTCTTGCTCGATATGATAATATGCTATCTGGTTGCTCTTTATCTTAACATGTATACTAGTCTCTTTAAACTGTCTTATAGTTACATGTTGGTAAAGCCCTTAGGATTTGTACTTGACTACCTGGACTATGATGCAGATCATACTAGTGGGGACATGGTAGTCCATAAGTACATCCTTCAAGGTCCCTAGTCGTAGGTGTATCGAGACGGGGCATCGATATACCAGTGTAGACTAGCGTATACACTTCTCGACCCATGAGATGGGCGATGGATGATCCCATATCCATTGGTGTTTGACATCAGAGATGGTATATGGGTGCTCAGTGGAGACTGGGTACACTGGACGGACTCGCCGAGAACTCCCAGATGGTATTATACCTCACGTCAGATGGAAGTTCTCAGGTGACACTTGTGTAGGTTAGTCTGTAGACCCGAGATCGTCATAGAGTCTTGTGTGATTCCCACTGTGCTTTGATCTCCATCTTACCACGTCCATGAGGGCGTGCAAAACGGTGGTTTTTGGGTACAGTCCCGAGTCACATGGAGGAAATGAGCGATAGGAGGGGTTTCGTCTCTCCCGGTATTGGGGGTTGATGTTGCACTGTGCTCGATTGGCCGTAACAGGGAAGTCCCTGGCCAGGGCTGATTCAGAGATTTGCTGGTAAGTGTTACCAGTAGTTTCTCGACCCGTTATGAGCCTCACATCAGCACGACTTATCGGTTATTGGGGTCTGACGTTTACCACCCCTAGACTTGATATGCGACATATCAGACGAGGAGACCGGACTGCACGGTAGTGTCGCCGATTGGCTCGACGGGAGTTGTAGCAGGTTCGCTTGTTCTCTTCTGATCGCTCAATACCCGGGTGGCCGTTACATTTAGATGACCGCTTGCGGCTTGGGGGTACTTTATATGATCATCGCCCACTGCCGGCGTATTGATGAGTCTCAGAGTCCCACAATGGAGTTTCCTAGTCCAGGCGAAACGTTGTGGTGCGCGTATGCGATATGCGCATGGACCCGATTAAAATACGCGTATAGGATACCGTATATTGATCGAGCAGCTTGCTTTTGCTTAGGGTCGTATGTGATATGGCCGGATTGATAAATCAAGTGTTGATTTATCATTTAACCATTAGATTCTCACTAGAAATCCTTTCTTGTTTTCTATGGATGTATGGTTGCATGTATGCATTTCTTATTGTTTCATGCACATATGGATGTGCATGCACACATGCATACATACATCATTCTATCATGGTTGATTATACAAGGAAATGGTGGCAAAATAAGACTCACACCATGGTTTTAAATATGGGTTTTATTGTATTTGTTTTAAAACAAAAAGGGAAAAAGGGAATGGTTATGGTTCATTTGTTTCTACACTCTTCTTTTGACCTAACCATCCTCACCCACCTTTTAACCTAAGGTAATCTTTCCTTTTGTGTTTTAACTCAAGTTCAATTATATATTCATTGTTTAAACCATGGTTTGAGATGAGAACATGAAAATATATAAACATATATTTTCATTTTTCTAAAAAACAGAGTTATCCTTTTTTCACTCTTGAAAAAGATATTGCCATCATCTTCTTCTTCCTCTCTCATTTTGCTCTCTATTTCTTTGTAGTGAGCAATATACTCATCAAGATTGGATTTTGATGTGAGAAAGAGAACCACAACACCATTCTACACAAGTCTAGCCCACTTGTTTGGAGTGTTAGCTTGATTTCGTTCACTTGATCGAATAAAGTTGCAAGCTTGGACAAAGCGGACTCCGGGTGGATCATCGGTGACATCGAGGAGTTCAAGCGGAGCTTTTTGAAACCCCAAGTAGCCAAGGAGTCTAGCGTAGGGAGCTACAAAGGTTGTACTCTCTAAACCCCATCTATTCTTTCATATGTTGATGTGAAAATTTTAGAAACCCTAATTTTCTAGGAACGATCCGATGTTTGTTAACTTAGCACCCTAAAGTCTCCACCTTTGGTTCATGTGATGCTTCCAAACCCTTCATGAGGTGTTAGGCTAGCCCATCATCTAGTTCTACTAAGCTTTCAGTAATAGCTCGTGGTTCTGGAATTTCTTCCAGTTCTACTGCGCTCCCACTTATCTGATTTTCCAAAAACTCAGTTTCCAAGAAGTTGGCATGACGAGAAACAAAAACCTTTTGTTCCTCTTCGCAATAGAAGAAATATCCCTTGGAGTTCTTTGGATATCCCACAAACTTGCACTGTACTGAGCGTGCCTCGAGCTTGTCCGCCTGCTTCTTTTTGCCAAAAGCTGTACATCCCCATGTCTTAATGTGATTAAGATAGGGTCTCTTCCCACACCACATCTGATATGGTGTAGTAGGCACAGTCTTAGTTGGAACTCGGTTCAAAAGCTATGCAGCTGATTCTAGTGCATATCCCCAGAATGATCGCGGTAACTTAGCGTTACTCATCATGGACCGAACCATATCCAATAGGGTTCGGTTCCGTCTCTCCGATACACCGTTATGTTGCGGAGTGTATGGTGGAGTAAGCTGAGAGAGAATTCCATTCTCTTTTAAGTAATCCAGGAATTCGGCACTCAAGTATTCACCACCTCGATCAGATCTCAGTGTCTTTATACTTTTACCTGTTTGTTTTTCTACTTCATTCTTATATTCCTGGAATTTTCCAAAGGCTTCGGATTTATGTTTCATTAAGAAGACATATCCGTACCTTGAAAAGTCATCCGTAAAAGTAATGAAGTAAGAATAACCGCTTTGTGCATGCGTAGACATTGGACCGCACACGTCGCTGTGTACAAGTCCCAAGAGCTCGCTCGCTCTCACTCCGTGTCCAGTGAACGGAGTCTTTGTCATCTTTCCTTTGAGACAGGATTGACAAGTTGCATATGATTGATATTCGAACGGATCCAAATATCCTTCTGTATGTAACTTCGTCAACCTTCTCTCATTGATGTGACCCAATCTACAATGCCATAAGAAAGTCTGATTTGTTTTCGGAGACTTTCTTTTGTGTGTATTCTGGACATTGAAAATCTGTGGTTGGTTTAATACGTATATACCATTGCTTAATGTACCTGACCCAATCAGAACTTGATTAAGGTGAATGTTTACAACATTACTTACAAACGCAAATTCATAACCTTCTTTAGAAATTAAAGATACAAAAATGATATTACAAGTTGCATTGGGTACAGAAAAGCAATTACGAAAAACCAAAACATGTCCATCTGACATTCCCAGGTGATAGTCCCCCACGGCCTCAGCATCCATGCTAGCTCCGTTTGCAACTTTGAGGGTCATGTCACCTGCCTTCAAAAACCTACGCTTTCTCAACGCCTGCAAAGAATTACAGATATGAGATCCTGATCCGGTATCCAATACCCAGGACGTAGAGTTTATTGATAGACAGTTTTCAATAATATACACACCTGAAGCTGAAACCGCAACTTGCTTCAGATCCTGTGTTCTGGCCTTCCAAGCCCTGCAATCTTTCTTCCAGTGTCCACTCTTGTGACAGTAAAAGCACTCTTCCTTATCCACAAGCTTCCCCGCTACCTTTGTTGCTTTTGCCTTTCCCTTCGTATCCACTTTACTAACACCGCCCCTTGGTTTGGCGGGGGTTTTCTTCTTCTTTCCCTTAGCTTTCGCCCTGGACCTAGAAGAGAAAGATCCTCCTATAAACAAAGTGGATGTTTCCCTACTTTTCTGTAAGGTGCCCTCCGCACTCCTTAGCATGTTGAGGAGTTCTGAAAGTTCAACTTCCTTTTCCTGCAAGTTGAAGTTCAGGATGAACTGGGCGTAAGTGGAAGGAAGGGACTGGAGAATCAAGTCCGTATAGAGCTCATTCTCCAACGTGGTCCCAAGGTCCGTGAGCTCCTCTATGTAGCCAATCATCTTAAGCACGTGTTCCGCTACCGATGATCCTACGGCCAATCTCGCCGAAAATAACTTCTTTGACACTTCGTATCTGGCGATACGGGATTGCTCTCCATACAGTTCTTTTGTATGGAGAAATATGGATTCGAGGTCCATATTCTCGTGCCTCCTCTGATGTTCATTGTCCATAGAGGCAAGCACGAGGCACTTGGCCTTCGTGCAGTCGATTTCCCAGGTCTTGCGGATTTCCCTATCCACGACACTGGTTTTGGGACATGGGACAGGGGGAGCTTTGGTGGTAAGAAGATACCCCAACTTGTCATAAGTGATTGCCATTTTGACATTCCTGAGCCAATCTTTGTAGTTTGGCCCTGTCAGTATGTTTTTATCTAGAAGTAACTTAAGTCCAGTCATGATAATTGGTCGCTGCAATTAGGAGAGAGAGAAGAAACACTTTAGCATGATGCTCTTGCAAGTTTAGAGTGGTTTTTAATTTGTCTAAACAGGATGGCTCCCACTGTCTCTCGAATCCCTCCTCAAACCATAAAGGAAGAATTAGTTGGGATCAATCTCACCATACAATACTTGCTTAACCGTTCAGCCAGGCCAGTGTCGGTACTTCGAGGGAGGTTTTCCAACGCTTTCACGAAGTTCCTTAATTAAGTAACCTCTTTTCCTTGTGGGCGTAGCCCCGCTAACACCTTTCTAGACACCTACTTGGTTTATAGCATTGATCGTTAAGTGAGAAAGTTCCGGAGGAGTAGCATATACTCACAGTAGGATCGGGATCCAAATATCATCGCGTGACAAAACTGAAGGAATCCTACCAGAATCATCACACTCCAAATGGTATGCAGCGCTAGCAAGTTTCAGTTCTTTTGAAACTCCCGATGTGGATTTTTGCCCCATGCTCTTATGACCTTGACTTTGGCCAAAAAATCATAAGTCACATGTCAAGTTCTACCCGTCATTCTCCAGGTTAATTTGAGCCCACCCGCATATACCCTTGACTTTGGCCAACAAGGTAGAACGACTGCCCCAAACCAACACATCTATCTATGCTGCACATGAATACCCAATAGCTACCAATCACTATGCCTTGACTTTGGCCAACAAATATAGCTTGAATACATATTGACCATTCATGTGAAACGACGGAGGGCTACGAATGGTTTTGGCGAAACCGTGAACGTAGTGAACTTGATATAATCGATGGAACGCGATAGCTTTCAAAAGGAGTGACTCAAGCTCCGCATTTAAAACTTGGTTTTGAAAAGAACCGAGTGGTTTTTAAAGTGTTCCAACGACTTTTACTTGGTTTATTTTTTCTTGCATTAATTCCAATGCATCCCATCATTTAATCCTACCATTGCAGAAAACAACGAAAATATGACGTACGCTTATGCCATCCGCATTTGCCACGGGGTCCCGTCATTACCCGTTAGGTTAACTAACGACAGAGCGGGGGCTGGACTAGCGCGGATGCAAAATATAAGCAACGCCTAAATAGATATCATATAGATATATATAAACATTCGTCACATGCAATGATAGCCATTCCAGATCACAGATGAACACATTGGATATACTAGGAATCCGCATTTCATACGAGCCTGTAACGAAGAGCGGATTACACGGTCGCGATGAATAGCCAAACCCCACCCTAGACCCCTACGGGTGCGGCAAACTACCCGCCAAGTACCCGAAGCGAAGCAACCTCCCTCAACCCCGTGAGTAGGCCACTCGGCACTTCGAGATACCCGGTAGTTTGTACACCCCACCTTGGGTCTATCTTAGGAGCAAAAACAGTAAAAAGAAATTATACAATGACGGCTACAACCCCGACCTGGTTGTGCGGCCATACAAATAATATTACATCAAATTGAATATTACAAGAATTGAAAGAATAAGAAAACTCTCATCTCACAACCCCCCGGCTATTCATCCACGACAATCCAATGAATTCATATACACAAACCATCAACATTACAGATCACAAATATGTATAACCCCCACTAATCGACGTATAGCGATTAGCGGACGTTCAATACATATATCACATCACAGATATAACCCATTAGCCAAAGTGTAAAGAAATTCGATCAAAATACGGATTTGTGACCACCCCAAAAACTAACTTGTTCTCTTGAAAATCTGGGCAGAAACAAACCATCCTAAAAATCCCAAAATAGCACCAGAAGAATACTGCAGGAAAAACGACCCACGGCCGAGTCAACTCGGCCGCGGTTCCGCGGTGAGTTGGTTGACTCGCTGGCTCGTTTTTCTTGTGTGTTCTGTAGAAACCCTGAGCCGATTTTTGAGGTATGATTTATTATTTTTAGAGCAGGTTTAAAAATCGGCAGAAACTTAGGGTTTTAGAAAAATGTTTTGCGATTTTTTCCGATCGAAGTTCTAGATACTTTGCTAATTAGTTAGTTTTTGTTTAGCTAGTTTCTGATACCACTGTAAGTCCATGTTGCCCAACCCGGTGCTTGCGGAGAGGCGGAAACGTTATGAAAAATCGGATTTTTACAACACTAGGCAACATGGACTATGCTAAAGGGGGGATCTTTACTAAACAAAGACTAACTACCATGCTAAAAGAGTTAGCTACTCGGAAAGGGGGTTATACCTAGGTCTTCAAGTCCTTCTCTTCTTGCTCCTTGGAGTGAAAGAATGGGTTCTCTTTGTCTCCTTCTCTTGCCGAAGAAAGATCCACCCGAGGGCCTCTACCTTTGGCTCCAACCTCAAACTAGAAGTAACTAAGGTGCTTGGTGTGCTAGACCTAGGACCTTAGAAAGAGTAGAGAGTATTTTTGAAGGATTTATCTCAAGCTCAAAGGGTTCTCAACTCATGAGAGGGGAGAGCTAGAGAGAGAGGAAGAGGAGGAGAGAGAATGAGAATGATAGAATGAGAAGAATGATCCAACCTTCTCACATATATGTGAATTATGAAAAATAGATAATTAGCTAAAGATAATTGTGATGGTTAATTAAGAAATGACCATTATCATTTCACATTAAATGCTTTTGCAAGGATCAAAGAGCATCTTTCATATGGAATGATGATGGTCAACTTGTCAACCTAGGTCAACAAGTCAAGCAAAGTCAAATGGTCAACAACCATAACCATAACACAATTATAATTAACTAATATTAATAAATCATATTTCACACATAAACATTAGGGTTAAGAAAATGACAATGGTCATCAACCCTAATGAAAGTCCTCTGCCTCTGTCTCAGTCAACTGTGCATACACACCCCTATCCGTGTTCCGAGGAACACGAATACAATGAGATAAAACCAATCCCAAAACATATACTAGGATCTGGCTTAAACCAAATCACGCTAGTATAAGCTGTCCGGACACCAAACGTGCACAAGTGCGCGGATGTGAACGAACCCCGTCGCAAAACCATGCGACCTCTACTCATTTTGCCTAAAGGCAAATAACCATCTGTGTGGGACTCTAAAGACTCGACACTACGCTGGCAGTGGGTTTAACCACAGACCACAAGCGGCACTAGCTGTACGTAACGGTCCCCAGGTAGATGCCGATAAGAAGACTGACGAGGTAAACCCATCTGAACTCCTACTGAGCCTGAATGTGACAGTCTCCGTACAGTCCGGTCTGTTCGTCTAAGAACATTGCATGGCGGGCCTAGGGGGCGGTAAGCGTCAGTCCCTTACTAGCGGTACAAGTCGTGCCGGAGTGTAGCCCAGAACACCTGAGATAACACTGGAAACCTACCAGTCTATCTCGCTTGCCCTGGCCAGGGACTTTGTGTAATGGCTCTCCTAGACACAGCGCGATATCAACCCCCAATACCCGGAGAGATGAATCCTGTCTAACCTTCACTGCCTCCAAGTGCTTCGGGACTGCACCCAAAAACTACCTGTTTGCATGACTCCTTTGAGCCATGGTAGGGTAGTAATCAAAGTACAGTGGGAACACACTCGAGGCGAAGTGACAGTGTCAAGTCAACGGACTAAGCTATACTCATGTCACCTGGGAACTGATAACTGACGATAGGTATAATACCAACCAACAGTTCCCGACGAGTCCTGTCCAGTGTACTCATAACCTAATGAGCACTCGCATACTATCTCAAGTACGATGTACTGACGGCTGTGGGACAGACCGTCTCCCAAGCTGGGATAAGAAGCGCATACGCTAGTCTACTCCGGAGTATCGATGCCCTGTCTCGATAGTCCTGCGACTAGGGACCTGCATAAGGATGTGCTTATGGATTACCCAGCCCCCACGAGTGTGACTGCCATAACAACGCTGGTAATCAAGCAAAGATCATAAGGGCTCCACTAATGTGTAAAGGCGATATGCTAAAAGAAACACATGCACACATTAAAGAAGAAACAAACCAAGTAGCATACTACTATTTTGAGCAAGATTGTCAATACAAGGTGAATATCCCAAGCTTCCATCAAGTAATATACATACTAGTATGATACAGTAATGGCCTCTAGGGCATATACACCAATAGAGATTGGCCGATTCCGAAGAATGTTGTGAAGATAAGAAGCTTCTTGGACTGGCCGGGTATTATAGAAGGTTCGTGGAGAATTTTTCTCGTTTGGCTGAGCCTTTGACAAAGCTTACGCGCAAGGAAGTATCGTTTGTGTGGACGGATAGGCGTGCGTCGGCTTTTGAGGTGCTAAAGCAAAAGTTGATAACCGCTCCTATTCTGACCGTGCCACACAATTCCGGAGGATCGGTGATTCACAGCGACGCACCTGAGAAAGGATTGGGATGTGTTTTGATGCAGCATGGGAAGGTTACAACTTACGCATCGAGACAGTTGAAGACCCATGAGGAGAATTTCCCAACTCATGACTTGGAGTTAGTAGCTGTGATTTTCGCTTCGAAGTTTTGGAGACATTGCTTATTGGGCAAAAGGGTCTAAGTATATACCGATCACAAAAGCCTGGAGTATGTGTTCACACAGAAGGAGCTTAATATGAGGCAACATAGATGGTTGAAGCTGATGGCTGACTACGATCTTGATCTTGAATACCATCCGGGGAAAGTTAGTGTTGTGTCGGATGCGCTTAGTCGGTTGCCAGCAATTCAGATGTTGACTGCACAGAAGGAACTTATTGAAGACTTTCGGAGATTCGATTTGGAAGTTGTGCTACCGCATTCTTTGGGACAGTTGATGCAGCTGCAAGTACAGTTGTCATTGATCGAGAGTATTAAAGCAGCGCAATTGAAAGACTCAAGATTGCAAAGGTTTCGAGAACAGGTTGAAGCTGAAATTCGAACGGACTTATTGATTCATGAAGGTGATACGTTGCATTATGGTATCCGTTTGTGTGTGCCAAGGGGAGATATCCGTGAAGAAGTTATGAAAGAGGCACACAGTTCCGCGTATTCCGTACATCTAGGAGGCACGAAGATGTACCGAGATATACGACAACATTTCTGGTGGAAAGGCATGAAATGGGAGATTACTCGCTTTGTAGCAAAGTGCTTGGTGTGTCAGCAGGTTAAGGCCGAACATCAAAGGGTTGCTGGTTTATTGCAACCACTTCCGATTCCTTAGTGGAAGTGGGAACATATAACCATGGACTTCGTGACAGCTTTACCGCGGAGTCCAAAGGGCAACAATGCAGTTTGGGTGATTGTTGATCGATTGACCAAGGCGGCTCATTTCATACCATTTCGAGTTGGTCAGTTAACGGAAGCGTTAGCGGAGCGGTACATGCAGGAGATTGTAAGATTGCATGGAGTACCTGTGAGCATCGTTTCCGACCGTAACACTCGTTTCTTATCACACTTTTGTAGGAGCTTACAGGAAAGTGTGGGGACTCGTTTGAAGTTTAGCACAGCTTATCATCCTCAAACAGATGGCCAGCCGGAGAGAATGATCCAAACTCTTGAAGACATGTTGAGAGCTTGCATGTTAGACTTCAAGGGTTCATGGAAGGATCATCTACATTTAGTGGAGTTTTTCCTACAATAACAGTTTCCAGGCGACTATACAGGTGGCTCCATTCGAAGTTTTTTTTATGGTCGCAGGTGTCGTTCACCTGTTCGTTGGGACGATGTTGGAGAACGAGGATTGTTGGGATCAGATTTGATCGTGCAGACAGTAGAGGAAGTTAATACTATCCGGAATCATATGAAAGCAGCACAAGACCGACAAAAGAGTTGGGCAGTTACATCGAGAAGACCTCTAGAGTTCTTTGTTGGTGATCTTGTATTCTTAAAGATATCACCCACTAGAGGGGTGATCGTTTCGGAAGTCGAGGAAAGCTTAGTCCTCGATTCGTTAGACCTCTGAGATTTTGGAGCGTGTTGGAGAAGTGGCATATCGATTGGCGTTACCGCAACCCTTGGCGAATGTTCATGACATGTTTTACGTACCTCAACTCCGTAAGTATGTTCGAGATGAAACACATATGTTGGATCATTCGGAGCTGACTGTACGAGAAGATTTGACTTGTGAGGAGCAACCAATGTCGATTGTGGATCGAGGGGAAAAGGTTCTTAAGAACAAGGTTATCTTTCTTGTATTCATTTCGTGGGGTAATCGCTCACATGGAGAGTCAACTTGGGAACGAGATGATGAGATCCGGCAGAAGTTTCCACAGCTATTCCTGTAGTTTCTTGATTGTTTATCCTTTCTTGTTCTTGGAATTTCGAGGACGAAATTCTTTTTGTAGTTGGGTATAATGTAACACCCGAGTTCATTTATACCAATTCCAGTTCTCGTATTTCTTTATTCGTGATATTTTTGATTTAACGTATCTTGGGTGCGAATGGTATTTTACATTTTATATTGCATTCGACCCAACTCGCTTGCTTGAACCTGTTTGATTCTTATCTATAGATTACCTTGACTTGTTGCATGGACACGTGTATCTCATGTTTAGTACATACTGGTATTTTATCTAGTATCGCATCTTTTATCATATAACATTTTAGGTCTTGTAAAATAAATTAAATTGCATTTCATAGCCTGCATGATACCCCAAACCCTGTGGTAGCATCCGCGCATCTTGTTCTCATCCCGTTCAATGAAACGGGCATGTTTGGATGGCTACGCGCACGTACGTGCATCCGTTCTTGGGGGTACGCATTTTCGTTACCTGAGTACTTGTTTTAAAATTTGGACGTCGCATATATTTTTCATATTTTTAATCTGAATTTTTAGACCCGACCCGGGCATGTTTTGGAGTGAGTTTGTATTTGCCAAAATCTCAAAACGGGTTAATATTATACTATTATAATTTTATTTCCTCTTAACGTTTTCTTAACTAAAAATATATATATTTTTTAAACCTAAACAGTATCCTCACGTCTCTCTCTCTCTGTAATTATATTTACCATATTTTTCTTAAATCTTTTTTAAAACAGACTCCGTCTCTCTCTCTACCTGACTCTCTCTCTCTCCTTCACATACTTATTTCATATATTTTATTTTTATAAACCGCATGCATTCTCTCTCCTCTCATCTCCTTCTTCCATTTTTTCTTTCTGTTTTCCCCGCCGCCTCCTGCAAACCTAACCCACGCTCGAACCCGCTCCTGCACCTCGCCACCGACGACCTCGTCGTCGCCTCCTCGACCTCCTCTGTCTTCTCTCCTTTCCTCTCTATCCCCTCACCGACGATTCTCTGCAAACCGCTGCACCCACCTTCTCCGAAACCCATCGCCTGCATTTCCCACATCGTCGAAGCACCTCGCCGCCGGCTACACGATCCTCTCTTCCCTCGAGCATCCCTCTTCTTTCTCCGACCAACCATTTCCCTGCACACCATGATCCCTGCAGCCTCACCACTCACTGCAAACCGTTAGCACCCTCCAACCCATCACTGGCTCCTCGCCAGAGCTCCGACCTCATCGGCCTCATCACCAACACCAACATTTCTCTCATCTCCTTCCCTGCAAGCCACGACCCATGCACCAAATCCCAAGAACCCAGGAAACCCTCCCTGCACATCCACTGCCTCGCCGGCAAACCCATCGTCGGTGACCCACCATCTCGTCTTCACCCCTCGCTGCCTTCTCTGATCCATGAATCCAAACCCAGAGCCATACCTGAGAACCCAGTCCCCTTTTCCTTCTTCTTGCTCTTCTTCTTCTTTCTTCTCTTTACATTTCAATTCTTGATCCGTATTTTTTCCGGTCATCGCCGGAGTCGTGCCACTGTCGTCGATCCAAGCAACCATGTGGATGTCCGCTACCTGCGTGGTTACCTTCTTGCCGTGCCTGGACCTGTTCCGTGTGCGCGTGTGAATGTTGCGACATTTGCCGACGTCGGACGTGCCGTGCGTATCCGTATCGCGATCCATCGAGGCAAGTGAAACTTGCTACATGCTATTCATAATATTCCTATACTTATTTATTTAATTTCATATTAAGCCTATGGATCGAATCTAAGTCACGTGTTCCAAGTTAACAGTTTGATGTTCTGTTTAGATCTTTTTGATTCAGAACTTGAAACATACCCGTTGCATTTTAGTTTACTATACATAGTAACCACATCTGTATGTTAAATCACATAATAACTATTTGCATAGTCTATGGTATCCTTTCTATAGTTTTACTCTATTGGACACCTGTGTGCACCTTTAAACTGTTTTAGTTATAGTTGCATTCCCAGATCTTTTAATCCATACTAATGAGATTTTAGTATTCCATCTTCATTTAAGTGTATAATACTTAATGTTGAAACTATAACTCTAACCCTAATTGATAACCATACATCCTTATAGTTAGTCTGTACCTATGTGCATATCATCTTACATGTTCCAGTTTATTGTTCTGTTAGTACACATGCTTGTTTATTTATACCCATGCTTATGTTAGTTTGATTATGAGCACCCACATGACATCTTGTGCACCCTGACATGACTCGTTACACCTATTGCTTGACATGACATGGTACCGTACACTCTTGACATGACATGACACCTAAATACACTACTTGATTTGACCTGATATACCATGGTATTACCTGTTACTTGATCTTGTGTCTAATGCCAACAAACCTGACCTGTTGTCCTTACGGACCGTTCCTGTTGTCTATCTAGACAAACCTGTACCTGCCTGATCCTGTGTTGGAATTAGCTCTAGATTATTTAATACCTGACTTGAATACATATAACCTGGGGTATGGGGAAATCAATGATGAAACCTGACTTGTAACTCGACAGTTCGATACCTTTACCGATCAGCTTTAGAGGCTGGGACAGCCTTGGGATGATGCCGCTAACATCATCTATCGTTATCCATTACCTTTTTAGAAGCTAGGCCAGCATTGGGATGATGCCATGGACATCATTCATCTTTACCCTTTTCCTTTAGTGCCTAGCGGCATGTCTCGGTTTCAGCCCGAGAATCTTCACCGTGATCCCGAGCACGCACGGGATACTATTGAGTTACATCGATGATTCATCAAACTGATTTCAAAGACTTGAGAGTAGTTAACCCAATAGACCAGTTTGGATTACTCACTGCACACTACCTTTCACAGCCCTGATTTATATTGCTGTTACACTTGCTTTACCTTTTATACTCATACTTACATGTATTGCTATCCCTGTTTAGATTATCGCTTGTTGTTATGACGCGCTGACGTCTGGGTTTTGCATGGCCCAGATCCTCTACCTTTGTTGCAAACCGATCAGGAGTATTGCCGCTGTTAGACCGAGCGGTGAAGACCCTGTTGGTATGCAGTTTTACTTTTCAGGTATTTTATTTATTGTATCTTCTGCTTCCGCATATTATCATTTCTTGGCTCATGGACATGTACTAGATAGTTTAGTTCACTTTCCTGTTCTTGATATCTCTACAACCGTAATGTGACTGTGGAGTGATTTTTCCTATCCACAGGTAGCATGGTTGGCTATGTCACGTGCCTATCTTAGCGTACTCTAGGAAGCGGGGCGTGACACAAATCATGTCATCCATATGCAGCAGTTGTCCGATTACTCACGAACTTAAGAAATTCAAAATCTAAATCCTTTCATAAGATATTTACTCTAACCTGAAAACAAACTCAAGCAGGATCCAAATTTTAACATAAACTTGAACCCTTGATCAAGAACCATAACACTTGAACTTGAATATCCTAAAACTTGAATACTATGACTTGACATGAAAAAGAATCTTTTAGTGAGCTAATATTAGTTAATGTAATTTAATATATCATATATATTATTACTATGACTTAACATGAAAAAGAATCTTTTAGTGAGCTAATATTTACTCTGATACCACTGTAGGGTTGCTATGCACTGCTACAAGGGTCTACAAGGCATCAACCATGCCCGGATAAAAATTTAGTCGTGCCGAATAACCCAAAGCCGGATCTTTAAACTAGAGTTTATGCGAAAACTAACATGTTAAAGACTTCAACACTAAGTGAGAGGGATTACAACCTTTGTAGATCCGGTCCTTCACTTCTAAAGCTCCGTGTTGAAGTCCCTTCGCTGCGATCATCGTGTTCCGGACTCTCGAGAGGTTCCACGAAGAGAAAGATGCAGTCTTGCTTCCGATCTTCGATACAAAGATGATCTACCTTGAAGTTTCGTTAATACAAGATAACACTCATAATATGAAGTGAACACCCTCATCTAAATGGCAAGGATAGATGAGGATGATGAAGTAGGATTATTGCTCTCTTTTATTATCTTTTTCTCACACTCATTCATCACTTAGAAAAACCTAGAAAGCTTTTTCATCAAAAGAAAGAAGGAAGAAGATGAACAATTAACATGAACCCTTTTGTGATGAATAATGAAAGGATAAAGATGATCAATAATGCAATCATGGTTGACTAAACCATTGTAGAGAATTAACCAAGGCTAGGGTTTAGGTTAGGTTAAGAATGAGTCACTTGAAAATATCTTTTCCAAAACAAAAGAAAACCTTCTAGAAAGCATTAACCCAAATCAAACCCTAATCTTGTTTAATCTCTACTAAAAATGTTGCATTAGTTATCATATCATGTTACAATATTATATACCAAATCTTTTAGTGAGCTAATATTAGTTAATGTAATTTAATATATCATATATATTATTATACATTAAATTATCGAATCAACACTTGATCCGACAATCCGTCTATATCGCATATAACCGACTAATATTTATCCGTACCGATTCATCAAATCAACACTTGATCCGATGACCCGGCTGATATCAAATATCGCAAGAATAGAATACGGTATCTCATATCGTATTATCCTCGGTCCCGCACATATCACATATGTGCTCCTACTCCGTTTTGCCTGAGTCAAGAAACCTCTGTGTAGGACTCTAAAGAATTGTCAATACGCCGGCAGTAGGTGATGATCATATCAAACACCCACAAGCTGCAAGCGGTCAGCTAAACATAACAGCCAGCCAGGTATTGAGCGCTCAGAAGATCAACAAGAAAGCCTGTACATTCTCCTGTGAATCCAATCAGTAACACTCCCGTACAGTCCGGTCTCGTCGTCTGATATGTCGCATATCTCGCCTAGGGGTGGTAAACGTCAGACCCCAGTAGCTCGATAAGTTGTGTCGATATGAGGTCTATAACAGTTCGAGAAACTACTGATAACACTGACCAGTAAATCTCAACAACCCTGGCCAGGGATTTCCGGTTATAGCCAATCGAACACAGCACAACATCAACTCCCTATACCGGGAAAGACGAATCCCCTCCTATCGCTCATTGCCTCCATGTGATTCGGGACTGTACCCAAAAGCCACCTTTTTGCACGCCCTCTTGGACGTGGTATGATGGAAATCAAAGCACAGTGGGAATCACACAAGACTCTATGGCGATCTCGGGTCAACAGACTACTCTGTACCAGTGTCACCGGAGAACTGCCATCTGACGTGAGGTATAATACCATCTGGGAGTTCTCGGTGAGTCCGTCCAGTGTACCCAGTCTCCACTGAGCACCCGTACACCATCCTTGATGTCAAACACCGATGGATATGGGATCATCCATCGCCCATCATATGGGTCAAGATGCGTATACGCTAGTCTACTCTGGTGTATCAATGCCCTGTCTCAATACACCCTCGACTAGGAACGGTTATAGGATGTACTCGTCGACTACCATGGCCCCACTAGTATGATCTCATCATAGTCCCAGTAGTCGAGTACATATCCTAAGGGCTTTATCAACATGTAACATAGAGACAATCAGAGTACATGTTAAGATAAAGTACAACCAGATAGCGTACTATCATGTCGAGCAAGAAAGTCCTCCCTATATATGTCCAAGCATCCATTACAATATACATCGTATGTACAGTAATGGCCTCTAGGGCATACATATAACTAACAATCTCCCACTTGCACTAGGGCCATCTGTTGTGGTATCACATACCCAACAATTAGCTGCGGTTGAAGTATCTCATACTCAACCATCCCATAAGAGTCTCTACTTGGAAAAAAAGGCCTTTGTCCGTGGATCCGCGCTGTTGTCCTCTGTGTCTACTCTCCTAACCTCGATCTCCCTGGAGATCAACCATCTCCATGATCAGGTGATACTGCCTAAGAATTATATCTGGATTTCAGATGGGACGGGGGGTTCCTTGGCAAAAGCCATAACTCCATTGTCACACAATGGTAAGAACGAAGTTCATCTCATGAACTTATATATATCCAGACTGCCTCTTTGGTAGCATCTTTGGTAACGATGTATCTTACCTTTAATCGTCTAGTAAGTCACGGTATCTAGTTTGGAACTCTTCCAACATACCGTCCCTCCACTGAGGGTAAAGACAATGCCTGCGACTGACATTCAGTCGTCCTTATCACCCTGGAACCTTTCCAGTGATTCTCCCCAGGATCGATTGATACCATCTCACTACAACTAGTGAGTATCCTAACATCCAATTAGATCTATCTCATAGATCCAAAACCCAGGATTTAGGAGGTATCATCTTGATCCTTTATGGAGAATCCTTGTGATAAGCGGAGATTGACCGAGCATAGCATAGGAAACTCCTTCCCTATCAAGAGTATGTCATCCACGTACTCTACGAAGATCACCACCATACTCCCTACTACCTTTTTGTATATACAAGGTTCATCTACCATTTTGATGAAGTTAAACTCTTTGACTACCATATCAAAACAGATGTTCCAACTCCGCGATGCCTGTTTTATCACATAAAACATCTTGCACACATTTCCGCTGCTCCCACTGTCTACGAAGCCCTCTGGCTGTGTACTTATAGACACTCTCTTCTAAAACATCATTTAGAAAAGCAGTCATGACACCCAACCACCAGATATCGTAGTCATGGTATGCAGCCGTGGCAAGTAGGATCTGGATGGACTTAAGCATAGCTTTGAAAGTCTCAACTTTTCTATGTACACCAAGTAATCTTCTCAAGATATACTTGCTCCTGATGGGGATTTAACCCTTCAGATAAAGCAACCAAAATCCATACTTTGTTGGTGTATAAGGATTCCATCTCAGATCGATAAGCATCCAGCCATTCTTACAGAGTCCCACTCCTGATGGCCAGCTCGAAACTAGTTGGGTCATCATCTCATGATGCAATCCTCGTTCCCACTGTCATAGAGAAACCGAAGTATCTCTCAGGTGGGTGAGGAACCCTACTAGATCGACGGAGAGGCTGAGATTCGTTGGAAACTATTGAATCCTTTGGTTCTACCAAATCATCTGCTGTAGTTTGTATAGCTGGAACTCCTTCCAGTTCTACCTCATGACCATTAATTTCTTCATAAGAAATTCCCTTTCACAAAGGTGGCATGCTGAGAAACGAAACATTTTTTGTTCCTCGGTTAGGTAGAAGATATCCCCTTGCGTATGCTTGGGATATCCAACAAACTTCCACAGATCTGACTTTGCCTCGAGCTTGTCCAGATTTTGCTTTTTAGACATAGGCCGGACAACCCCAAATCTTAACAAACTTGAGATATGGGCTCTTCCCTTTCTATATCACATATGAAGTGGTAGGCAACTGATTTGATTTGAACCCTATTCAATAGGTATGCAGCTTCTCAAGTGCATAACTCCCAAAAGGAAATAGGAAACTCACTAGTACTCATCATAGAGCACACCATATCACATAGGATGCTATTGCTCCGTCCCGATATACCATCGTGCTATGGTGTATACGGAGGAGTAATGCTGAGAGAGAATCTCATTCTCCTTTAGAATAGTCCAGGAATTCCGTGCTCAAGTATTCTCCTCCTTGATCTCATCAAAGGACATAATACTTATACCCGTTTTTTGGTTCTCTACTTCTTACTTATATTCTGTGAATATCTCAAAAGGTTCAGACTTGTGTTTCAACAGGAACATATGTCCGAATCTTGAGAGATCATCAGAGAATGTAATGAAGTACAAAGAACTAGTCTTGGCATGTGTAGACAGGGGACCTTCATACATCAACATGTATCAATCCCAAAAGTTCACTAACTCTTTCTCTGTTTCCAATAAACAGAGTTATGGTCATCTTATCTTTGTGACATGACCGGCAAGTTTCACAAGATGTAAATTCAAACAAATTTAAATATGCATCTAAATGTAACTTAACTAGTCGGGTCGCATTGATATGACCTAGTCTACAATACCTCAAGAAGGATCCGTTCATTTCTGAACTCTTCCTCTTGTGTGTGTTCTTTATACTAAGAACTGTAGTTCGATTTAGAACGTCTATGCTTTTAGATAACGTACCTGAACAGATCAACTCATGATATAGGAAATGTTCAAAACATTATCCAACAATACAAAATTATATCCTTTCTTTACTAATAAAGTGACTGATATGATGTTGTATATCAGGTTCGGTATCTAATAACATTCGTTCAGAATCAATGTATTCTGGTAATACAGGGTGATAGTGACCAACAGACTTGGCTGCAACACTTGCACCGTTTTCTGTCTCATGAAACTTATCACCCATTCTTAGTTCTCTACCTTCTGTAGCCCATGTAACAGATTACATATGCGGGATCCTGATCCGGTATCTCATACCCAGGACGTAAAGGATACTGAGAAACAGTTCTCTGTAATGAACACACCCGAAGAAGATGTATCAGCATGCACTTTCTTCGTTTGGGTGGCACGGGAAATCTGGTATTCCCCAATTTCCTGCTCTGTCTTATAATAATTATAAGTTGGAGCGGGACCAACGTTCCCCAGCTCAGTATAACAAGCGGGTTCGGTCAATACATCCATATTATTATCTTGATTAAGGCGTGACATGGTCGCTACCTGGAGAGAGAGAGAGAGAAGAAAACACTCAGCGTATGCTCTTGCAAGATTAGATTGGTTATCTAATATATCTAATCAGGACGTCTTCCACTGTTTTAATCAAATCTTCCTTCAAACCCTAAAAGGAAAGACTAGCCGGGATTAATTACACGCTACAAGTTCGTCAATCTTTCAGTCAGGCCAGTGTCGGTACTTTGAGGGAGGTCCCCCGTGCTTTCGTACGAACCTAATCAAAATAAACCTCGTTTTCCCAGGGGCGTCACCCCGTTAACACCTTTCTAGACACCTACTTGATCGGCTAATTGTAATGTGTAAAACTCTCCCAGGAGTAACTCTTACTCGCAGTGGGTATCGGGATCCAACTATCTCATAAAAGGTATGCAATCTCATTGCAAATTTCAACACTTGAAATTCCCAATAATATTTTGCCCCTAGCAGCTTATGACCTTGGCTAAGGTCAACAAATCATAAGTGCTAGCCAAGTTCAACCCGTCATTTCCCGATTGAATTAAACCCACCCGCACGACCCTTGGCTAAGGTCAACAAAGTCGCACGACTACCCTAACTCAATCGCATCATATGTTTATACAGATAAGCACTAATCAGCTACCGCACACTACGCCTTGGCTAAGGTCAACAAACGCAGCACGAATACTAACCAGTACTTATCTGAAATGACGGAGGGCTACGACAGGTTTTTAAGAAAACCCTTTGCGTAATGAACTTGATATCGTTGTAGAATCGAGTGATTTTAAATGGAATGTTTTTAAGGCTTTTCTAGTTTTGGTAAAGGGGTCACTCCCGGTGAAGAGATCGTCGACCCTTTCCTCATCGAATAAGGTGCAGGATATTTCACAAATATCGCTGTGCAAAGCAAAAACTATAGAAGCAATCAAAAGACAAACCGAGTTTGTAGCATCTGCCAGTTATTGCTAAAGAGGTCACTCCCGGTGAAGGGATCTCGGCTCTTTCCTTATCGAATAAGGTGCTGGATATTCTACAAGGAACACCGCTATGCAAAGCAAGAACTAGAGCTACCAGTTTTTAAACAAGTTTCTACAACATCTTTAGGTTTATTTTAGTTTCATTAATCTCATTAATGAAGTCCCATTTTATTATGCTTCACAAGCATCACATTTGAAACGAAATCTGCAATATAACATATATCTCATATATATAATATAAACATTCGTCTTAGGCAGTAATATGATCTCATCACAGAACATAATAGTAGAAGAACATATATGAAATATTGGATATACTAGGACGTCCGTGTTTTAATACGAGCCTGTATAAAACACGGATTCCACGGTCGTGATGAATAGCCAAACCCACATCACTAGACCCCTATGAGAGCGGCAAGTAACACTGCCAATTCTAGGGTGAGGAGACCCAGTCTCGACTCCTCGAGATGGTCTCCCACTGGACCCTAGAACCCGGTTACTTATGCTCCCCGCCTTGGGTCTACCTAATGCGGAAAAGTAAATAATATACAATGGTGACATCATCCTCAGCCCAGAAGTGCCCCAATAAAAGAATATTACAAACAAATGAATTTTACATGAATGAAAAAGAAAAAACTCTCATCTCACATAAAACCTCCGGCTATTCAAAACGCGACGATCCAATATAATATATCACAGCAACACATAATATCTCATATCATAACGTAAGCAAGTATGCGTATCCCGATTGTCGTTGATATATAGTAACGAAGCCGGCGATACACCACATACTACGCTTACGGTCACAGAAAAGAAAGTGTAAAACTACAACAGTTAGAATCCGCAACTTCTATAGACATCGCATGCCTAACCAAATGAATTCCTTAGACATCGCATGCCTAACAATTATAAACCCCGCATTTTAGTCTCATTATCGAAAACTCTTTTCAATATCAAGTCGGGTAATTCAACAAGATTCCCAACATTCTGATTGAATGCTCGTCGCAAACTTCAGTAGATGGCCGCACCCTCGGATGCCGTCGACGAAGTGCACTAAGGCGGAACACCGTTGCCGCGAGCACCCGAACGGATGCTTTTGGCGACGGGGCTCTCCTACAGTCACTTGGTCGGGGCTTTAGGGCGTGGCTGTCTGTTAAGTTTATCCGGCGAGTATCCACGTACACTACGTGATTGCGACGGAATTTTGATCACATCAAAATTCCGTGGCGACCGATCAATTTGACACTGAACTGCTAGATTTACAACATTCAAATTAGTTATCTCATAACTACCTGTGGATTCCAAATATTGTATCACATTCCAGATAAATAGACAATGTTAAACTTTCCGATCGAATAATCAAACACCCAAGATTTCCTCAATATATCTCAACACTTGAAATCAGTTTAAAAACATCCATCACATGCCACAGTACCAATGGTCCAGCCGTACAAGGGTCAAGCCAACGCCTCACATGTGGCACGCCGTACTGCCGCAAACCCTAAGGTTTAGAGGCAGTTCAAGACGGTCATATAATCGAGTTAAGGTTTGTTGTCTTCTAGAGGGTCCACTGCGTTACTTGCATGACTTTACGAAAGTTTCAAACTCGAGAAAAAATCCAACTTTTGAAAATTTTCCGACAGGGGAAAAAGTGAGTTATTGATATCCGTTCGAATTTTTTAACAGTTTCTAAAATTATCCGGAAAAAACTTAAACGAAGTTAAATTATCCGATCGAATCAACGAGTCCCCAATACAACCCTAGAAAACTCAACACTTGAGTGGAATTAAGAAATTCCCAGAAAAAAATGACAAGAAAGGACCTAAGAATAAATATGTGAAGTTCCAGGGACTAAGTCCAAATTTTGGCCGCAGAACCGCCGCCAAACCCTTGGTTTGGCCGCGGTTCCACGGTCACGTGAGCGACTTAGTGGACCATACTTTACAGTAATTCTTAGTTTTTCCTGCTTAATTTTATGAGCATTTTTAATTCATAAAAAACCACATTTTTGAAAAATGTACAGAGAAGGGTAAACATCGGGGTTTCCGGGTTCGATCGGACTTTAAACTTCGCTCAGATTTCGCCTAAAGCTCTAGCCTGGCTTTGATACCACTGTAAGATTGCTATGCACTGCCACAAGGGTCTACAACATGAACTTAACATGAATACCAGAACACAATGGCTGCTATTGAAACTGACTTGACTCGAACCATGAATACAACTTGACATGAATACATGAACACTTGACACGAATACTTGACATTGACATGAACTCAATCTTGCAACTTGATGTATTCATGGATTCGAGCAAGGCTGGTAATTTTAACTGTAACCTAGAATACACGGGGTGTTGGGATAGTTCAAGTGCGAATCCAACGAAATCTCAGGAGTCCCCCAAGATCATGAATCCATGTCTACTAACACAAGCAAGCTAACATGAGAGCCCGTGTTTCCTTACTCCTGGATTATAACCTGTTGAGTTTGGAATACTTCAACACTAGGTTGAAGTCCCGTTACTAATACTTGATTTGGGCCCGTGGTTCCTTACCCATGAATTACAGTCTGTTGGGTTCGAGGATACTCTTGAGATTGGTTGACATTCACTCTTGAACTTACGTTAAATTAGTTTACCCATGTAGAGACCTTTTAGGACACTTACATGCACTTCATGTTCACTATACCTACACTACACGACCATACTATACTATTTTGCTATGCTCATGTTACTTTGCCATGCTTATAAACATATTATCATACTCATGATACCTTGCCAATAGAACTACATATTACATAGAATTGTCATGCTTATATTAAATGACGTGTTTAAACACCATATCTCTTAGTCCATTGCTTCATGATATTCATTTTCCAACTTGTCATTATACTTTTATACTTCACACTTTTCCTTGGGGGCTTACCAAGCGAAAGTTCGCTGACGGGCATCCACCCATCTCTTTCTTTTTGGATGTTCGTCAGGTGGTTTAGAGACTGAGGAGATAGAACCGACTGCAGGGGATTACGACCGGACCACTACTCAAGCTTAGCATAACTCATCTTTTCTTTCAGTTTATGTATGCCACCTATTTAGGCATTTCTTTTCTTGTATTTCCTTTTCAGTTGAACTCATGTATTGTAAATGTATCAAGTTTGAATGCAAATAAAGTTGTTGAAGTTTAAATCTTAAGTTAATTTCTTGTCATTTTATATTGCTCAATTACTCTTAGCGTATTTATTCTGGGAAAATGACCTTCTCGAAATAAATACGTCGCGGGCTGTCGCGTGCCCGTTTCCATCTACTGGAAAGCGGGGCATGACAGGTTTTGTTGGTGGCCCATGCAGGTCAGTTCTGTATGAAGTCGTAAGCAATATATCACAAGAAAGATGAAATTCAACAACTTTATATTCTTTGCATTTCAATTTCCATTGAATCTATCCTAATCTTTCTTCTCTATCTAAGGTGATGGATTCTCCCAACAACATTAGCACCAACGTCAATGGAAGCACACCACCACCACCTACCCTTACCGTTCTACCACCTCCACCTACCGTAGCCGCTCCACTCACAGAATAGGCGATACTTTTGGAGGCTATCTAAAGCCTACTTGAGGGTCAGCAGGCTCAAGGCACGATTTTGCAGGAGCAAACTGCTCTCCTTCAACAGAGTTTCATCCGCTCTGAAACAGAAACATCGAGATTGAAAAAACTTCGAGCATTACACCTGAAGAACTTCTCAAGGAAATAGAAACCGTTTGAAACCGAGGAATGGGCTCAGAGCATAGAAGACGATCTAGCAGCAACCTAAGTTCCAGAAGTGGCTTGGGTCAGAGTTGCAAAACTCCAACTTACTGACAATGCCAGAATCTGGTGAAAGGCCGAAGAGAGCCATATAGAGCAGCCGATTGAGTGGAAAGTTTCCCGTGATCTATTCGACGCCAAGTATTTTTTGGAAACCGCACACTTCAAGATGGAGCGGAAATTCATACACATGCAATAAGGATCCATGTGGGATAAGTCAGTGGATGAGTATGATGCCGAATTTACCATGCTCGGCAGATTCGCTGCCCATCTAATTCCTACTATAGAAATCAGAGCCAAGCGCTTTCAGCAAGGATTAGACCCTGAGATCTAGGCTGCCCTAGCAACGGGATAATACCTAACACATGAAACAATTTTGAAGTCAGCCCGTTGCTATGAAGCTGTCATTAAGAAGAAGGGAATGTCACAGTCGGTCAGTATGAAACGTCCCGCTAACCAGATTACTGGAGGAGCCTCTTCTAGGCCAACTCTCCCAGCGCCATCTATGAAGCCAGGAGGATCATTTTCCAAGACTGAACTAAACTTCTGTATCTATTGCAAGAGGACCGGACACCAGGTCAAGAATTGCCGTCGAGCAAATGGTCTTTGTTTGATATGTGGATCTCCCTCACACACTGTAAGGACTTGCCCACAAAACCGAGCTGGCCCAACCCCCGCAGCTAGACCAGCTATTCAAGCTCCTCACACCCGTTTAGCTCTTCCTGCATCAAGATAACACTGATAAATCCCCTCCCATCTTTTTCAGCCATTTCAAATTCTTGCATCCTTTTGTTCTTTTATCTTCCTAAACTTTTTCACGCACTTTCGGTACGATATTAGTAGTTCCTTCACCGCTGCTTTAACCAAATTTTTCTTGAATCTGTTATAACATCCCCTTATATAAATTTCGAGGACGAAATTTATATAAGGTGGGTAGGATGTAACGATCCTAAAAGTTCTATACACTTTTATTGATCCAATGTTAATAAAATAGTGTATTTCTGTCCTGATTTCGAGTTATAAGTTATTTTTGATAACTTATATACAAGAAACAATTTGTAGCTCACTGGTTAAGCCTCTACACTGCTGTCCCATAGTCTGCAAGTTTGAATCCCATCAGTTTCAAATATTTTTAAAATTTTTCTTTTTAATTTTCGAAAGCCCAAGAGTTGCACATGCATTACACGGAGAAACGAGAAGTTGCAAATAAATCAAAAAATATAAATGATACATAAATACCCATATGAATGCACTGCACGAACCCCGAGACCAACCTCCACTTTTGGACCGCCGGTTTTCTCATTTTGACCGCCACCGGCGGTTGGGGTGACCCCAAATCCCTTTAATTTTTGCACGTGCATCCCTTCAGCTCTCCACAACTCCTTTTTCCTATATGATTCTCCTACAATTAACCAGAGAACCCCAGACCCTTCATCTACCCCTTTACCCTCACTTTTAATACATTTTATTATCTTTTTTAATTTTCTCTACACCTATATTTACCCCTATAAATACCTAGCCTTTCTCCTTAGTTCTTCTCCAAGATTATTCTGAAAATACTACTTAAAATTCTCTCTCTCAAACCTCACTCTAGCAAAGAAAGTTAAGCGCACAAGTCTAAGCCAACTCCGTCGCTCAAGTTCGTTCTTCCGTGCGTTAGCTATCTAGAGTCCGTTCTTACGCACGTAATCGGATCCAAGCTCAAGTCTCCATGCACCGTAGGTCTCGGTTCCTCGACCGAGACTTCTTCTCTTCATTTTCTCACTTGTATGAGTACAAGTGGAAACCATAAGTCTCCATCCCTATCTTCCTTTTTCTTTCTATCCTACATTCAAATTTGTAAGTCTCAACCCACTTGACATCTCTTTTTCCCCCCTTCTTACATCACCATCAAAAATACGACTTTTAGTGTCTAACATCATCTTTAATTTAATTGTTGTAAATTTTTGACATATTCATTATAGTTTCATATTAGTATTAACAAGAAATTATCACTTGCCATCATACCACCAATTACATGTCATGTTTTACCTACATATCATATGAATTTAAAATGAAAGTTTGTTATTGTTAAAACTACCCTAGAATGCATGTAACGCCAAAATACCATGTGTCACGCCCCGCTTCCCAGTAGACGGAAACGATGACGTGGCAGGCCGCAAACGTATTTAATAAGAAATAAATACGTTAAGCAAAGGCGGAGCTGGTTTTCTGATCAGAAAGGCCAGTCTGAGGGAACAAGGTACTTGATTGGTCATTCCACTATTAATTAAGCAATATATAAAAATGTACAAGAATAACAAGTGATATAAAATAACAACTTTATTTACATTCATCTTTACATACAACTGTTTAAAAAGAAAAAATACAATGATAATAAGCAGTGCCTAAAAAATGGCATACAGGAAAATAAGTACAAGGAACTAGAAATCAGGCTGTGCCGCAAGCTGGTCCAAGTCCTCCTGGTTCGGCTCGATCTCCTGAGAGTCCGGTCCTCCTGACGAACATTCCAAAAAAAGAAATAGAAAGGAATGTCGTCAGCGAACTAACGCTCGGTAAATCCCAAAAGAAGGAAGAGAATATACAAGTAATATGAAATGAACAGATAAGTTGTGTATGATTGATTGCTGGTATATGATAGTTATTATAACGTGGTTGTTTATAGCTTGATACAGAAGGTATTCATGTATACGAGAGGAGTCTATCTTATCCCGTGGACTATGGTAACATGTAGTATAAGGCCCCGTCATAACACATGGGAAAACGGCACGGGAATTCATGTAAGTGTCTTTTAAGTGACCTGTCGTACCACTATATACGTTCCGTACCAATCTACCCCTTTATTCCCGTGTAATGTATTGTATTGATTATATTTACAAGTCTTGCCGAAACCATGGATACAAATTGTTCAAGTATTCATGTTCAGGATGTAGTCAAGTATTCAAGTAGTCATGTCAAGTTATAACTATGGTTCGGTCAAGTCAGGTCAAGTATACATGTTTGATATTGATGTTTGATTTCATGTATTCATGTTCTTGATCAAGTATTCATATTTGATATTGGATTCCGATTTGAATTAGACTCAGATCGAGTCAGACACTTGTACTGATTTAGCTCTTGAATTAGGTTCGGGGGTCATCGATAACTGCTGCACATGGACGGCATGATTTGTGTCTTTTTCCAAGACAATTACCATTGATAACTCCGTTAAGTTGTCTACCTTAAATAGGCAAGCACTCATTTTCTCCGGCTCCCTGCGGCTCAAGAGAATCGATCCCGCTTAAACCAATATTTACTAAAGTCCTTAAATATTGTTTTATATATCTCAAGGGGGTTTATGAAAAAATATTTTAATATAGTTAAAATTAAACCTCGAGGGTGATTAGTATTATTTAGGGTTTTCATGAGTGTGGATTTAAGTATTGGGTATTTTAGTGATATACACTTAACTTGGAAAGTTCATGGTATTTTATTGAAAAACTTGCCCTTTATAGTATCTTGATGGTATTTTATTAGCAAACTTGTTAATTTTTTCATTACTAAAAAACATAGGTTTATTATATTTTGAAAATATGGATTTATAATTTTATATAATTTTAATTTTAAAAATAATTTTATTTTATTTAGAAAATTCGTATTTCTTAAAAACCGTATTTAAATCCTTTCGAGATCGAATGCTCCGTGAGAAGGTCTGCATCTCGCTCTACTAGCCCAAGAATGTGCGATAATCCATACCATCTATTAGCGGGTCCCCTAAAGAGGGTTGTAGATGCGTAATCGCAAAGGATATGAAATACTGTTTTAAAAGAAATCTGATTTTTAAACTAGTTGGTATTTTATTGTAAAGTTTTCTTCAAAACGAAAATACATACAATGAGTATCGTGCTATGAAATCAAGTGAGCGTGTGGGGTAGGTCGTTACCCCATGAAGTTTTCCTAAGGTTTTGTTAAGCAATTACTAAAAGAGGTGTTTATAAAGTTCAAGATATTTTAATGGAAAAATGCTACTATGGTTGTTTCACATGAGGATTTTGATGAACTTTGATTCTAAATATTAGGGTTTAAGATTACAAGTATTGTGTAAAAACTTGGTTGATCAAAGAATAAAGAAGAAGGATTTTCTAGGGTTTAGAAAAAAGATATCGGTATTAACTCCACTTATCGATATAAGTTTTAAAATGGAATTTCAATGAAGAGAAAGGGTGTTTGGAATGGACTTACTATTTAGAAAGCTCAAAGAAAGGGTTAGAAATAAAGGATGATCGTCGTGGCATCGCGGGAGCTCCGGAATTATCTTTGATCTTCGCCGGGACCAACTTACTCGCTAACTCCTTTTTACTTCACTTGCACTAGGAACTTTTTAGAGAGTTTTGGCTAGAATTTTCAGAATGGTACTGAGCCAAAGTGTGGGGTGGTATTTATAGTGGAGAATTAGGGTTTGGGAATTAAAATGGTGGATTAAAAAGCATTAAAATGAGGTTTAATGTGAAATGAAAGGTTTCTGTTTGATTACAGGGAAATCAAACAGTGCAGAGGGGTTAGGGGTAGCTGAAGAGGTGTGTGTGCAAAGCCCGGGAAATTTGGCCCCATCTTGACCGTCGGCGCCGGCTATAATGAGCTTTCCACCGGTCGATCTAGGGCTTCTGGCCTTGAGATTCGTGCCACGTGGATTATTTTGTGTTTACTCCATTTTGTGCATGTTTGATTTTTCTGAACTTTTCATTTCCCTGTGTATTGCACGTGCAATCTTTTGGGCTTCCAAAAAGTTAAAAAATTCAGAAAAAATAATGTATCTGATGGAAATCGAACACAGGGGCTACGTCACAGCAGTGCAAATCTTTACCAGTGAGCTACAAGTTGTTTCTTGTTGTTATTTAACAAACTTGACTTATAACTCAAACTCAGGCCGTAAAACTCATTTCTTGTATATTAACAGTAAAATTTCCGTACAAGATTTTAGAGTCGTTACATTCTACCCTCCCTATAAAAATTTTGTCCTCGAAATTTATATTTACATATGGACTAATTTTCAAATAGATAAGGGTATATTGCACGCGTGTCTTTTTTCGTTCCCATGTTGATTGTCCTGGTGAATCCTTTCTCCACATCACTAGGACCAAATTTACTTTCTTGTTCCGTAATTTCTTTACCTTTCGGTCCAGGATCTCAACGGGTTGTTGCTCGCAAGTTAGGTCCATTTGTACTGTGAGTTCGGAGTGATCAAGTATGTGGCCGGGGTCGCTCATATATCATCGTAGCTGGGATATGTGGAACATGTTGTGCACTCCTTCCAATGAGGGTGGAAGTGCTAAACGATATGCTACTTCTCCAACTCGTTTGAGTATGTCGAACGGTCCTATGTATTTTGGACTTAGCTTATCCCTCTTGCCAAAGTGGATCACTCCTCTGTTTGGAGAGATCTTCAAAAAAACATGGTCTCCAGGTTGGAACTCTAGATGTCGCCACTTTGCATCTGCCCAATACTTATGTCTGTCTTGGGCTATGCGCATTCTTTCCCTGATCATGTGAACTACGTCCACAGTTGCCACGATCATTTCTGGTCCAAGGAGTTCACGATCTCTGACGTCCTCCCAACTTAGTGGTGAACAACACTTCCGTCCGTAGAGTGCTGCGAATGGTGCCATTCCAATGCTTGCTTGATAGTTTTTGTATGAAAACTCCACAAGGTGTAGGTGATCTTCCCATGAACCTCTGAAGTCTAATATACAAGCTTTTAGCATATCTTCTAGAATCTGAATTGTTCGCTCGGACTGTCCGTCCGTTTGTGGATGATAAGTCATGCTGAAATTCAGACTCGTTCCCAGGCTAGCTTGCAGACTCTGCCAAAACTGTGATTGGAATTTGGTATCACGATCAGAGACGATGCAAACAGGTACTCCATGTAATCTCACGATCTCCTGCATGAGTTCATGGTTATAAAATATATTATACTTTGAAGGTTTAAATATTACTTTAGATTTATGCTTACCTCCATTTACTTGTTTGCTAACGTCTCGGTTGATTGGCCAACTCAAAATGGAATAAAGTGAGCCCACTTAGTGAGTCGATCCACAATAACCCATATTGTGTCGTTACCCTTCGTCCTGCGAGGAAGGGCAGTCACGAAGTCCATGGTAATGTGATGCCATTTCCATTCTAAGATTGGTAACAGCTGAAGTAGACCAACAGTTCTATGATGTTCAGCCTTCACTTGCTGACACACCAAACACTTGGCTACGCTCCTTGCTACTTCACTCTTCATTCTATGCCACCGGTAGTGTTGTCGTAGATCCTTGTACATTTTTGTACCACCGGGGTGTATAGAATAAGGAGAGTTGTGAGCTTCTTTCATCAACTTTTCTCAAACTGGGCCATTTGGTACACATAATCGACTTCCATATCGCAAGGATCCATTTTCGTGGATGATGTAATCAGTTCGAAGTCCACTTTCTACTTGTTCTCGGATCTTTTATAGCTTAGCATCATTTGCTTAAGTTGCCTTGATCTGATTGACAAGAGTGGAATGGACTTGTAAGTTCATCAAATATTAAGCGTTACCTGGCATAACTACTTCGATCGCCCATCCATGAAATTCTTGTTGTAGCTTCCACTAAGCGGTGAGGTTCATTGCTAATGACTGGCGGCTAAGTGCATCAGGAACTACGTTCACCTTCTCAGGATGATACTGTAGGTTGATGTCGAAGTCTGCCATGAGTTCTAGTCATCTTCTCTGCCGCATGTTTAATTCATTCTGAGTAAATATATACTTCAGACTCTTGTGGTCAATGTATATATCCACTCGTTCTCCCAGAAGATAGTGGCGCCAAATCATAAGTTCGAAGATAACGGCTGCCAACTCCAGATCATGTGTTGGATAGTTGCGCTCATGAACCTTCAGTTGTCTTGATGCAAAAACTACACCTTTTCCATGCTGGAGTAGAACACATCCTAATCCCTTACCAGACGCATCGTGATGCACAACAAATCCTCCAGATTGATCCGGTATTACGAGAATAGGAGCAGAAGTTAATCTTGACTTAAGTTCTACAAAAGCGTTTTCACATGCTTCTGACCACACGAATAATTTATCTTTACGTGTGAGCTTGGTCAGGGGTGCTGCAATCTTCGAAAATCCTTCAAAGAATCGTCGGTAGTATCCTGCTAATCCCAAGAAACTTCGTATATCCTTCACCGTCTTTGGTGTCGGCCACTCGCTGACAGCTGACACCTTAACTGGATCTACTGAGATTCCTTCGCCTGAAACGATATGTTCGAGAAATCCGACTTGATCTAGCCAAAATTCACACTTGTTGTACTTGGTATAGAGCTGATGTTGTCGCAATATTTCCAGGACAATCCGTAAATGCTCGACGTGTTCTTTCCGATCCTTTGAATATACCAGGATGTCGTCGATGAAGATGACAACGAACCTGTCTAAGTACTCTCGGAAAACTTGGTTCATCAGATTCATAAAGGTGGCAGGTGCATTAGTCACTCCAAATGGCATTACGAGATACTCATAATGACCATATCGAGTCCTAAACGCCGTATTCGGAATGTCGGACTTTTTGACTTTCACCTGATGTTAACCCGAACGATGATCTAGCTTCGAAAATACACAAGACCCATTCAACTGATCGAAAAAATCATCGATGCACGGTAACGGATACTTGTTCTTAATCATCACTTCGTTCAGAGCACGATAATCCACACACATCCTGTCACGACCCGAAAGTACGGAACATGACCGGCACTTAGGCTACGAACGTCTTAAGGCGCACGTGCTCTAAGTAAGCCGAGCCCAGAAATCCAAACCAAGAAAAGTAGTGGAGTGAAGGAAAAACCATAGGTAAAACAACCAGTCTACAATATAATATACAACGTCTAAAGGCGAGGATCACAACAGAAAGGAAACTCAACAGCAAGAATCCCAGAGAAATATAACGTGTGATTCTAAGGTCGAAAGAATAATCAACACTGGTCTCTATCTCAAATAAGTACATGTTTGGTTGATGGAACTTCTAGATACAACTGAATATAATATACAATGTATAATGATGGGTATAATACAAATAAACCCACCTACTAGCAAGTCACCCGAAAGAAGCAGTGGCGCAAGCCGTAATGAATCACTGTACGGCAAACACCTGCAAGAACTGGGGTACAACGGGGGTGAGTTGCCAACTCGTGAATAGAAGAACATCTATGAACAGAAAATCGCATGTATGACGCAATCCTAGGTCATACGATCTATTAGTTATATGTATGCCCTAGAGGCCATTACTATACATAGGATGTATATTGTACTGGATGCTTGGATATATATAGGGATGACTTTCTTGCTCGATATGATAGTATGCTATCCGGTTACTCTTTACCTTAACGTGTACAATAATTGTCTCTCTGTTACATGTTGGTAAAGCCCTTAGGATGTGTACTTGACTACCTGGACTATGATGCGGATCATACTAGTGGGGACATGGTAGTCCATAAGTACATCCTTCAAAGTCCCTAGTCGTGGGTGTATCGAGACGGGGCATCGATATACCAGAGTAGACTAGCGTGTAGCTTCTCGACCCATACAGATGGGCGATGGATGATCCCATATCCATTGGTGTTTGACATCAGAGATGATATACGGGTGCTCAGTAGAGACTGGGTACACTGGACGGACTCGCCGAGAACTCCCAGATGGTATTATACCTTACGTCAGATGGCAGTTCTCTGGCGACACTGGTACAGGTTAGTCTGTAGACCCGAGATCGTCATAGAGTCTTGTGTGATTCCCACTTTGCTTTGATTTCCATCATACTACGTCCAAGAGGGCGTGCAAAAAGGTGGCTTTTGGGTACAGTCCCGAATCACATGGAGGCAATGAGCGATAGGAGGGGTTTCGTCTCTCCCGGTATAGGGAGTTGATGTTGTGCAGTGCTCGATTGGCTATAACAGGAAGTCCTTGGCCAAGGCAGCTTTTGGGATTTACTAGTAAGTGTTACCAGTAGTTTCTCGACCCGTTATGAGCCTCATATCGACACGACTTATCGAGTTATTGGGGTCTGACGTTCACCATCCCTAGACGAGATATGCGACATATCAGACGAACAGACCGGACTGTACGGTAGTGTTACTCGTTGGATTCACTGGAGTGTGAGCGGGCTTGCTCGTTGATCTTCTGATCGCTCAATACCCGGGTGGCCGTTACGTTTAGCAGACCGCTTGCGGCTTGTGGGTGTTTGATATGATCATCACCTGCTGCCGGCGTATTGACGAGTCTTTAGAGTCCTACACAGGGGTTTCCTGGCTCAACCGAAACGAAATAGGAGCGCATATGAGATATGTGCGGGACCGAGAATAATACCAGTATGTGATACTGTATTCTATTCTCGCGATTTGTGACATTGATCGGTTATATGCGATATAGCCGGGTTATCGGATCAAATGTTGATTCGATAAGTTGTTACTATTGATATTAGTCAGTTATATGTGATATGACCGGATCGTTAAATCAAGTGTTGATTTAATGATTTAATGTATAATTATATATTTGATATATTACTTTACATTAACTAGTATTGGTTCACTTAAGATTGATTTTCTCACTTGAAAGTATACATTGTTTATATGTGATATATGCAAGTGTACATGTTTGTATCATCATGTTTGTATCATGCTTGATGATACAAACAAGTTGTGTGTATGAGACTTGAACCATAACAAGGTTGAATTAGGGTTTAATATTTTCCTAAACAAATAACAAAAGAGAGTGACTTTGGTCAAAGTTATCAAGCTTCATGAAGCTTGATGAACATTGACAAAGTCAACTCTTTTGTCATTTGTTCAAGATATTAGCTAACCCAACTCTTAACCTTATGCTATGGTTAATTCTCTACATGAGTTAAGCATGAGGACTTAACTCAACCATGATGCCATGATTAAAAGGATAAGTGTTCATATTATTCTTTTAATGGAAATCATTTCTTTCTTCTTCTTCATCTTCATCAAGCTTGAAAAAGCTTGCTGGCTCCAATGGCATCATGAGAAAAAGAGTGAGAAATCCAATTCTAAAGTGAACCCACTTCCTATTTCTTCATCCTCTACCACTTTCCATGTAGTATAGGGTGTTCTCTTCACAAAGTTTTCGACCGAGTGAAGGAATAGCTTGAGTTTGAGTCTCCCCGACGTAGATCATCTTCGGCCTCGAAGTCAATGACCTAGCCCGATCATTTCTCCGACGAAACCATTTCTAGAGTTCGGGATCCGATGATAGCAGCGGAGGGACGTCAACACGGAGCTAAAGAAGTGGTGGACCGGATCTACAAAGGTTGTAATCCCTTTCACTTAGTAGCAAAGTCGTTTGCTTGCTTGCTTTTCGCCTTTACTTCTAGTTAACGATCTATATTAGGGTTTCTCGGCACCGGAAAATTTTTGTTTGGCATGGTTGATGCCTTGTGGAACCTCTTGAGTGTGCCTAGGAACCCTACAGTGGTATCAGAGCCAAGCTAGAGCTTTAGGCGAAGTGTAGACGATATTAGAAATCCGATCGAACCCCGAAACCCTAACTTTTAACCCTCTCTGGACTTTTTCTGAAAATGTGGATTTTTCCAAATTAAAAATATCCAAAAATTACAGCAGGGTAGTGTAAGAGTTACTGTGAAGCACGTGAGCATAAGTCCCCCAAAGCGCAGCGGAACCGCGGCCTCACCCTAGCATGTGCGGCGGTTCCGCGGCCAACAAGTTGGTTCTTAGCACGTGCTTTGCACAGTAATATCCTATATTGAGTGCTGTATTTTAGGGGAATTTTTAAAGTTTGCTCAAGAGTTGAGTTTTCTTGGTTGCTTTGGGGAATCGATGATTCGATCGGATTGTTTAGCTTTGTCTATAAGTTTTTCCGCATAACATATTCAAAAATTATGCGGAAAAACTTATAGACAAAGCTAAACAATCCGATCGAATCATCGATTCCCCAAAGCAACCCAGAAAACTCAACTCTTGAGAAAACTTTAAAAATTCCCATAAAATACAGCACTCAATATAGGATATTACTGTGCAAAGCACGTGCTAAGAACCAACTTGTTGGCCGTGGAACCGCCGCACATGCTAGGGTGACGCCGCGGTTCCGCGGCGCTTTGGTGGACTTATGCTCACGTGCTTCACAGTAACTCTTACACTACCCTGCTGTAATTTTTGGATATTTTTAATTTGGAAAAATCCACATTTTCAGAAAAAGTCCAGAGAGGGTTAAAAGTTAGGGTTTCGGGGTTCGATCGGATTTCTAACATCGTCTACACTTCTCCTAAAGCTCTAGCTTGGCTTTGATACCACTGTAGGGTTCCTAGGCACACTCAAGAGGCTCCACAAGGCATCAGCCATGCCAAACAAAAATTTTCCGGTGCCGAGAAACCCTAATATAGATCGTTAACTAGAAGTAAAGGAGAAAAGCAAGCAAACAACTTTGCTACTAAGTGAAAGGGATTACAACCTTTGTAGATCCGGTCCACCACTTCTTTAGCTCCGTGTTGACGTCCCTCCGCTGCGATCATCGGATCCCAGACTCTAGAAATGGTTTCGTCGGAGAAATGATCGGGCTAGGTCATTGACTTCGAGGCCGAAGATGATCTACGTCGGGGAGACTCAAACTCAAGCTATTCCTTCACTCGGTCGAAAACTTTGTGAAGTGAACCCACTTCCTATTTCTTCATCCTCCACCACTTGCCATGTAGTATAGGGTGTTCTCTTCACAAAGTTTTCGACCGAGTGAAGGAATAGCTTGAGTTTGAGTCTCCCCGACGTAGATCATCTTCGGCCTCGAAGTCAATGACCTAGCCCGATCATTTCTCCGACGAAACCATTTCTAGAGTCCGGGATCCGATGATCGCAGCGGAGGGACGTCAACACGGAGCTAAAGAAGTGGTGGACCGGATCTACAAAGGTTGTAATCCCTTTCACTTAGTAGCAAAGTCGTTTGCTTGCTTTTCGCCTTTACTTCTAGTTAACGATCTATATTAGGGTTTCTCGGCACCGGAAAATTTTTGTTTGGCATGGTTGATACCTTGTGGAACCTCTTGAGTGTGCCTAGGAACCCTACAGTGGTATCAGAGCCAAGCTAGAGCTTTAGGCGAAGTGTAGACGATATTAGAAATCCGATCGAACCCCGAAACCCTAACTTTTAACCCTCTCTGGACTTTTTCTGAAAATGTGGATTTTTCCAAATTAAAAATATCCAAAAATTACAGCAGGGTAGTGTAAGAGTTACTGTGAAGCACGTGAGCATAAGTCCACCAAAGCGCCGCGGAACCGCGGCCTCACCCTAGCATGTGCGGCGGTTCCGCGGCCAACAAGTTGGTTCTTAGCACGTGCTTTGCACAGTAATATCCTATATTGAGTGTTGTATTTTATGGGAATTTTTAAAGTTTGCTCAAGAGTTGAGTTTTCTGGGTTGCTTTGGGGAATCGATGATTCGATCGAATTGTTTAGGTTTGTCTATAAGTTTTTCCGCATAATTTTTGAATATGTTAAAAAAGTTCGACCGGATATAAATACCCACTTTTTCCCCTGTCGGGAAATTTCCAAGTGTTGGATTTTTCCATGGTTTAAAGATGTTCTAAGTAGTGCAAGTAACGTGATGGACCCTCTAGAAGACAACAAACCTTAACTCGATTATGTGACCGTCTTGAACTGCCTTTTGAACCTTCGGGTTTGGGATAGTACGGCGTGCTACATGTGAGGCGTTGGCTTGACCCTTCTACGGCTGGACCATTGGTACTGAGGCATGAAGTGAATGTTTTTAAACTTATTTCATGTGTTGATTTGTTTCGGGAAAACTTGGGTGTTTGAATGTTCGATCGGAAAGTTTAACATTTTCTATTTATCTGGAATGGGATACAACAATTGGAATTCACAAGTTGTTATGAGATAACTGATATGAATGTTATAAGCATAGCACTTTAGTCTCACTTGATCGGTTGCCACGGAATTTTGATGTGATCAAAAGTCTGTCGCAATCACGTAGCGTACGCGGATACTCGCCGGGTAAACTTAATAGACAGCCATACCTCATAGCCCCGACCAAGTGACTGTAGGAGAACCCCGTCGCCGAAAGCATCCGTTCGGGTGCTCGCGGTCGCGGTGTTCCGCCTTGGTGCACTTCGTCGACGGTATCGGGGTTGCGGCCGCCTACTAAAGTTTGCGACGAGCATTCGATCAGTTTATCGGGAATCTTGTTGAATTTCCCGACTAGATATTGAAAAGTGTTTTCGATATAGAAACTAAAATGCGGGGTTTATAATTGTTAGGCATGTGATGTCTATGAAATTCATTTGATTAGGCATGCGATGTCTAAAGAGGTTGCGGATTCCAACTGTTGTAGTTTTACACTTTCTTTTCTGTGACCGTAAGTGTAATATGTGATATCGCCGGTTTCGTTGATATATGTCAACGACAATTGGGGTGCGCACATTTACTTACGTTGATGACATGTGATGTTATGTGTTGCTGGATATGTTATATTGGATCGTCGCGTTCTGAATAGCCAGGGGTTTTATGTGAGATGAGAGTTTTTATTTTCATTCATGTAAAATTTATTGTATGTAATATTCTTTTATTGGGGCACTTCCAGGTAGCGGAAGATGTCACCCATTGTATATTATTTACTTTTCCGCACTAGGATAGACCCAAGGAGGAGGGCACAAGTAACCGGGTTCTGGAGTCCAGTGGGAGACCAACTCGAGGAGTCGAGTCCGGGTCTCCTAACTCTAGAAGTAGTAGGGTTGCTTGCCGTTCTTGCAGGGTCTAGGGGTGTGGGTTTGGCTATTCATCATGACCGTGGAATCCGTATTTTATACAGGCTCGTATTGAAAACACGGACGTCCTAGTATATCCAATATTTCATATGATTCTTCTGCTGCGATATCTGTGATGTGATCATGTGATGTTCTGTGATAGATACAGTATATAGTATATATGATATATTATATAGACGTTACTTATGTTTTGCACTCGCGCTAGCCCTGCCCCGCTCTGCCGTTAGTTACCTAACCTAACGGTGCACGAGGGGACATCGAGGCGAATGCGGATGGCATAAGTGTACGTCGTATTTATCTGTGATGTTTAGGTATATTAAATGATGGGACTTCATTAATGTGATTAATGAAAGAAAATAAACCTAAAGATGTTGTGGAATCGAATTTTCAAAAACAGGTAGCTACGGTTCTTGCTTTGCATTGCGGTGTTCCTTGTAGAACATCCTATACCTTATTCGATAAGGAAAGGACCGAGATCCCTTCACCGGGAGTGACTCCTTTAGCAATAACTGGCAAATGCTACAACCCTCGGTTTTTCTTTTGATTGCTTCTATAGTTTTTGCTTTGCACAGAGATGTATATGATATATCCTGCACCTCATTCGACGAGGAAAGGGCCGACGATCCCTTCACCGGGAGTGACCCCTTTAGCAAAACTAGAAAAGCCTAAAAAACACTCCATTTTTAAATCATTTGATTCTACAACGATATCAAGTTCATTACGCAGTAGGTTTTTAGAAAAAACTGACGTAGCCCTCCGTCATTTTAGGAAGTAGAGTACTTAGTATTCGTGCTACGTTTGTCGACCTTAGCCGAGGCGTAGTGTACGGTAGCTAAGTGATGTCTTCCTACACCGCATAGATGCGATTAGTTAGGACAGTCATGTGGCCTTGTTGATCTTAGCCAAGGGTCATGTGGGTGGGTCTAATTAATCACGAAATGACGGGTAGAACTTGACTAGTGCTTATGATTTGTTGACCTTAGCCAAGGTCATAGGTGCTAGGGGCAAAATATTATCGGGAATTTCAAGTGTTGAAATTTGCAATGAGATTGCATACCTTCTATGAGATAGTTGGATCCCGATACCCACTGCGGGTAATTGTTACTCTTGGGAGAGTTTTACACATTACAATTAGCCGATCAAGTAGGTGTCTAGAAAGGTGTTAACGGGGTTACGCCTCTGGGAAAACGAGGTTTACATTAATTAGGTCCGTGCGAAAGCACGGGACACCTCCCTCAAAGTACCGACACTGGCCTGGCTGAAAGATTGGTGAACTTGTAGCGTGTAATTAATCCCGGCTAGTCTTTCCTTTTAGGGTTTGAAGGAAGATTTGATAAAAACAGTGGGAGCCATCCTGATTAGATAAAATAATAACCAATCTGATCTTGCAAGAGCGCACGCAGAGTGTTTTCTTCTCTCTCTCTCCTGGTAGCGACCATGTCACACCTTAATCAAGATAATAAAACGGATATATTGACCGAACCCGCTTGTTATGCTGAGCTAGGGAACGTTGGTCCCGCTCCAACTTATAATTGTTATAAGACAGAGCAGGAATTAGGGGATTACCAGAATTTCCGTGCCGCCCAAACGAAGAAAGTGCATATGATGCATCTCCTTCGGGTGTGTTCATTACAAAGAACTGTTTCTCAGTATCCTTTATGTCCTGGGTATGTGATGCCAGATCAGAATCCCGCATATGTAATTTGTTACATGGGCTACAGAAAGGTAAAGAACTGAGAACGGGTGATAAGTTTCATGAGACAGAAAACGGGGCAAGTGTTGCAGCCAAGTCTGTTGGTCACTGTCACCCTGTATGATCAGTACATTGATTCTGAACGAATGTTATTAGATCCCGAACCTGATATACAAAATCATATCAGTCTCTTTATTAGTAAAGAAATGATAAAATTTTGTATTGTTGGATAATGTTTTGAACATTTCCTATATCAATAGTTGATCGGTTCAGGCACTGTATCTAAAAGCATTGAAGTTCTAAATCAAACTACAATTCTTAGTATACAGAACACACACAAGAGGAAGAGTTCAGAAATGAACGAATCCTTCTTGAGGTATTGTAGACTAGGTCATATCAATGCGACCCGACTAGCTGAAGTTACATTAAGATGCATATTTAAATTAGTTTGAATTTACATCTTGTGAAACTTGCCAGTCATGTCACAGAGATAAGATGATCATAGCTCCGTTTATTGGAAACAGAGAAAGAGTTAGTGAACCCTTAGGATGATACATGTTGATGTATGTAGGTCCCCTGTCTACACATGCCAAGACCGGTTCTTTGTACTTCATTACATTCTTTGATAATCTCTTAAGATTCAGACATATGTTCCTGTTGAAACACAAGTCCGAACCTTTTGAAATATTCACAGAATATAAATTAGAAGTAAAGAACCAAAAACAAGGGTATAAGTATTATGTCCTTTGATGAGATCAAGGAGGAGAATACTTGAGCACGGAATTCCTGGATTATTCTAAAGGAGAATGAGATTCTCTCTCAGCATTACTCCTCCGTATACACCATAGCACGATGGTATATCGGGGAGGAGCAATCACACCCTATGAGATATGGTGTGCTCTATGATGAGTACTACTGAGTTTCCTATTTCCTTTTAGGGGGTTATGCACTTATGAAGTTGCATACCTATTGAATAGGGTTCCGATCAAATCTGATGGCTACCATTTCATATATGATATGGAAAGGGAAGAGCCCATCTCTTAAGTCGGTTAAGATTTGGGATTGTCCGGGCTATGTCTAAAAGCATAATCCAGACAAGCTCGAGGCAAGGTCTGTTATGTAGATCTGGAAAGGTTCCAGCTATACAAACTGAAGCAGATGATTTGGTAGAACCAAAGGATTCAATAGCAACCAACGAACCTCAGCCTCTCCGCCGATCTAGTAGGGTTCCTCACCCACCTGAAAGATACTTCGGTTTCTCTATGACAGTGGGAGCGAGGATTGCATCATGAGATGATGACCCAACTAGTTTCGGGCTAGCCATCAGGAGTAGGACTCTGTAAGAATGGCTGGATGCTTAACGATCTGAGATGGAATCCTTATACACCAACAAAGTATGGACTTTGGTTGCTTTATCTGAAGGGTTAAATCCCCATCAGGAGCAAGTATATCTTGAGAAGATTACTTGGTGTGCATGGAAAAGTTGAGACTTTCAAAGCTAGACTTGTTAAAGGTTTGCATCATTGACCAAGTATGGGTTATGATGAAACCTTTTCTAAGTAGCTATGCTTAAGTCCATCCAGATCCTACTTGCCACGGCTACATACCATGACTACGATATCTGGCGGTTGGGTGTCTTGACTGCTTTTCTAAATGATGATTTGGAAGAAAGCGTCTATAAGTACACAGTCAGAGGGCTTCGTAGACAGTGGGAGCAGCGGAAACGTATGCAAGATGTTTTATGTGATAAAGCAGGCATCGCGGAGTTGGAACATCTGTTTTGATGAGTTAGTCAAAGAGTTTGACATCATCAAAATGGTAGATGAACCTTGTATATACAAAAAGGTAGTAGGGAGTATGGTGGTGATCCTCGTAGAGTACGTGGATGACATACTCTTGATAGGGAAGAAGTTTCCTATGCTACGCTCGGTCAATCTCCGTTTATCACAAAGATTCTCCATATAGGATCAAAGTGATACCTACTAAATCCTGGGTTTTTGGATCTATGAGATAGATCTAATTGGATATTAGGATACTCACTAGTTGTAGTGAGAAGGTATCAATCGGTCCTGGGGAGAATCACTGGAAAGGTTCCAGGGTGATAAGGACGACTGAATGTCAGTCGCAGGCATTGTCTTTACCCTCAGTGGAGGGACGGTATGTTGGAAGAGTTCCAAGCTAGATACCGTGGCATACTAGACGATAAAGGCTGGATACATCGCTACTAATGATGCTACCAAAGAGGCAGTCTGGATGCATATTAGTTCATGAGATGAACTTCGTTCCTTCCATTGTGTGACAATGGAGTTGTGGCTTATGCCAAGGAACGCCCATCCCATCAGTGATCCAGACATATTCTAAGGCAGTATCACCTGATCATGGAGATGGTTGATCTCCAGGGGATCGAGGTTAGGAGAGTAGATTCATAGGACGACACGGCAGATCCACTCACGAAAGGCCTTTTCCCAGAGAGAGACTTTTATGGGATGGTTGAGTATGAGATACTACAACCACTGCTATCAGATGGCCCTAGTGCAAGTGGGAGATTGTTAGTTATATGTATGCCCTAGAGGCCATTACTATACATAGGATGTATATTGTAGTGGATGCTTGGACATATATAGGGATGACTTTCTTGCTCGATATGATAGTATGCTATCCGATTACTCTTTATCTTAACGTGTACACTGATTGTCTCTCTGTTACATGTTGGTAAAGCCCTTAGGATGTGAACTTGACTACCTGGACTATGATGCGGATCATACTAGTGGGGACATGGTAGTCCATAAGTACATCCTTCAAAGTCCCTAGTCCCTACACGATCAACATATACAAACCTCAAATGAATAAGTCTGAAGCATGCTAAGGTGGCAATGTAACATCTATACATGTATGTAGTGCCAAGTACTCGCCAATGCCTCAGGTAATAACATGTCATAAATATGAGGTATGTCTGCATAGAGTAATATGAATCAATGCCAGCTATAACATGAATCTAGTAGTATGTGGATGTCCTCCAACTAGGTAATCAATATCTGTAAATCGGTGGATCCCGTCCACGTGTCACCCAATGACAACAAGCATCATGCATGTAAATATCGTAAAGCATATGCATGGAAATATGAGGATATAATCAAATCATGGAACCTGAGTGCCTAGCATCGACACTCAAAAACATCATGAACACCTGTGCCTAGCATCAACACGTAAATCCTCATGTATCTCAGGCGCCGCACACCCTGGTTGTTAGTTATATGTATGCCCTAGAGGCCATTACTGTACATTGGATGTATATTATAGTGGATGCTGGGACATATATAGGTAGGACTTTCTTGCTCGACATGATAGTACGCTATCTGGTTGCTCTTTATCTTAACATGTATACTTTCTGTCTCTCTGATTACATGTTGGTAAAGCCCTTAGGATGTGTACCCGACTTCCAGGACTATGATGCTGATCATACTAGTGGGGCCTGGGTAGTCAATGAGTACATCCTTCATTGTTCCTAGTCATGGGAATATCGAGACAGGGCATCGATATTCCAGAGTAGACTAGCGCATATCTTCTCGACCCATGCGATGGGCGATGGATGATCCCATATCCATTGGTGTTTGACATCGAAGATGGTATGCGGGTGCTCAGTGGAGACTGGGTACACTGAACGGACTCGCCGAGAACTCCTAGATGGTATTATACCTCACGTCAGATGGCAGTTCTCTGGTGACACTGGTACAGCTTAGTCTGTTGACCCGAGATCGTCATAGAGTCTTGTGTGTCTCCCACAGTGCTTTGATTTCCACCCTACCACGGCTCTACTGAGTCGTGCAAACAGGTGGTTTTTGGGTACAGTCCCGATTCACATGGAGGCAATGAGCGATAGGAGGGGATTCGTCTCTCCCGGTATTGGGGGTTGATGTTGTGCTATGCTCGACTGGTCATAACAGGAAATCCCTGGCCAGGGTTGCAGTGACCTACTGGTAAGTGTTATCAGTAGTTTCACGAATGTTATGGACCTCACGTCGGGATGACTTATCGAGCTATTGGGGTCTGACGTTTACCACCCCTAGGCGAGATATGCGACATATCAGACGATCAGACCGGACTGTACGGTAAGTGTTACTGGTTGGATTCACTGGAGTGTGAGCGGGCTTGCTCATCGATCCTCTGATCGCTCAATACCCGGGTGACCGTTATGTTTAGCAGACCGCTTGCGGCTTGTGGTTGTTTGATATGATCATCATCTGTTGCCGGCGTATTGACGAGTCTTTAGAGTCCTACACAGAGGTTCCCTGGCTCAAGCGAAACGAAATAGGAGCGCATATGAGATATGTGCGGGACCGAGAATAATGCATGTATGTGATATCGTATTCCATTCTCGCGATGAATGTATCGAATGGTTATATGCGATATAACCTAGTTATCGAATCAAGGATTGATTCGATAAGCCGATACATATGATACTAGTCGGTTATATCCGATATGACCGGATCGTTAAATCAAGTGTTGATTTAATGATTTAGTGCATATTTATATATTTGATATATTACTTTGCGTTAACTAGTATTGGTTCACTTTAAAAGGATTTTCTCACTTGAATTGTGCAAGTTGTATATGTGATATACTTTTGTGCACAAGATTGTATCATGTTTGATGATACTTGCTCTTTTGGGTTTGTGTAAAGATTAAACCATGTTTAGTGAATGGTTAGGGTTTCTTTTCTCTTATTTATTTATTCATTTATTATTGTTTTGGAAAAGATAAAAGAGAAAGATAAATGGTGGACTTGTTTTGTTTTTAGTTGAAACTTCTTGAAACCTTGACTAAGTCCACCATTCTTGTCTCTTCTCTAACCCTAACCACTCATCTAACATTAGTTAAATCTCTACACTAAACCATGGTTAAATTCATGATAAGTATTGATTTATTTATCAAATAAAAAAGACTTATCATAACTTCTTCTTCATCTTCATCTTCTTCAACATGAAGAAAGCTAGTGGCCATCAATGGCAACTAGTGAAATTGAGTGAGAAATCCAAATATAAAGTCTACCCACTTCCTATTTCTTCATCCTCTACCTCTAGCCAAGTTGTATAGGGTGTTTACTTCACAAGTTTCCAAAGCTTGGTGAAGTTGGAGCTTGTTCTTGTGATGCTTCGACGTAGATCATCTTCGGCATCAAACTGACGATCAAGCCCGCCCATTCTTCGATGATGCCAATGCTAGAGTCATGAGTTCGATTTGGACAGCGGAGGGAGATCATCGTGGAGCTTAGGAAGTGGTGGACCGGATCTACAAAGGTTGTAGCCCCTTTCCTTTAGATAGATTTCCATTTACTTGCTTGTTTCGCCTAGATATCAGTAAACGATCCGTATTAGGGTTTGTAGGCACCCGTAAAATTTGATTTGTGCATGTTTGATCACTTGTGAGACTCCATAAGAGTGCCTAGGAACCCTACACTGGTCGGCCCTCATATCCATCTCACGACTCCAGTCGGTATCCCCCTTGTTCCCCTCCGAACGGCGGCCTGGACGCGGGGTGTCCGTGACTGATATTCGGGGCAGATGCTAATTGGTGCTATCCGTCCACCTCTCCGAAGATGCCAAGTTGATCCATGGCACCGTGCATCGGAGGCTTAGACGGATGCGGCCGATGTAGCAGACTTCGTCAGATTCCCCCTCAGGATGAGGGGTTTTTGATTGTGGGGACGCTCTTCCCTGCAGGCGCAAGCCCCTGCAGTTAATTACGCTACCGCATCGCGGTAACAACTTTCTCCTTCTCCAGATGGTCACTTCGTGTCGTGTGTGTTTATTTCGTGTTTTATTGCCCGTGGATTGTTTACGGAGACTGAGTTATGTCGTCGCCCGTAGGGCGTGGACAAGTCCAAATCCGTGTTTTATCTTAGATTTGGGTTTGGGGGTTTGGTTTGAGGATACGTCAGCCATACTTGAAGCTAAGATCAACTCAAACGTTTGTTAAGGATACGTTAGTCTAACGTTGAGACTAAGATCAACTTAACGGGATCGTTTAGATCCGACAAAGGAGTGTTTTAGGCTCCATTGTTCCAGTTTAGGGACATAGTGGTCCATCGTATATGTGGCCGTCGGGACCCGTCACCTCTCTGACGACGTTGAAGGATTACAACGACGGGTGTCAGAGGAGTTTAGAGATGTACCCTCGAGCCAGAGTTAATTGGGGGGATTCATAGTCCAGTCTGTTTGAAGGTTTAAGAATACGTTAGCCATCTTTGAGGCTAAGATCAACTTAAACGGGACCGTTTAGATCCGACAAAAGAGCATACGGGGCTCTATTGTTCTAGTTTAAGGACGTTGCGGTCCATGGGTAGTTTAAGGACGTTGCGGTCCACGGGTAGTTTAAGGACATTGCGGTCCACGGGTAGTTTAAGGACATTGCGGTCCATTGTTAGTTTTAAGACATCTCGGTCAAGGTTAAGGACGTCGTAGTCCATGGGTTTAAGGACTCCACAGTCTGGTATGTGCTCTGGATGCTTCACACGGGTTCACTGCCGTGCTAGGCGAGGACCAGGCTCCGCTTTGGATGCTTCACACGGGTTCACTGCCGTACTCTGCGAGGACCAGGATCCGCTCTGGACGTTTTCCACGGGGTCAAAGAGTGACATTATCCGTGTTCCACGTAACCAGGAATTTTGCATTAGACATGGGTTTAAGGACCCCACAGTCCATATCATGGGTGGTCGTCGGGACCCGTCACCTCTTTGAAGACATTGAGGGATTACAATGCCAAGTATCAAAGGAGTGAAGAGATGTACCCTAGAACCGGAATGGCTTGAGTAGTCCTTGGCCCAATTTGGGATCAAGACCGATTAATTATGTTATGAGCCCATTAGCCCAGTTAATTACGAATTGAAGACTCATGGCCTAGCTCGAGCTAAGTCCTATTATGTCTGGGATATTGGCTTCTTGTTTGTCCATTGAAGGAGAGGCTTTGCCTCTATCCATTTAGCCAATTGGGCCAAAGCCTAGTGTTAAACACTACAGAGCAATCAGTGTTGAACACTGGGAATGAGGTTGACAAGTTAGTGTTTAACACTAAAAGATAATTAGTGTTAAACACCAGCAACAAGGCTTTCAAATTATCATAAACACTAAAACAGATCAGTGTTGAACACTGGCAATAGAGATCTCAGATTAGTATTAAATACTAAGATAATCAGTGTTGAACACTGCGAATAAGGTTCTTTGATTAGTGTTGAACACTAAGGCCCAATAGTGTTTCAATACTGTATTCAAGAGTTCCAATTTAGTGTTGAACACTAAGGCAAGAGGGGTCACGTGGCAACACGTAAGAGCGCCCTCCCTTCATTTATTCTGCTGAGATTATCGCATCACGTGCCCTCACGTGAAGGGCATTTAAATGCTTATATGTTAAAGCTTCCGCCGAGGGTCACGTGGGGTGCTGCCTCAAAGGGGTTTTCTGTAGATCTCTTGGGGGGGTCACGTGGTGACACGTGACCCTGCCTCTATGTATGTTGTTTAGAGAATCTGTTAATCTTTTTCAGGAATTAAATTCCTCGTAGGGTTAAACCCTGACAGTAATTTCAGAGGAATTAAATTACTACTTCCTTTTGAAGATTTATATTCTGAATAGAGTTAGACTCTGAATTTTCTGTAGGAATTAAATTCCTCATATATGTGAAGAACTAAATAGAGTTAAACCCTAATAAAAGCTTTTAAGGAATTAAATTCCCATTCTCTGTTAAATTATGATCAAGGGAATTAAATCCCCGCTGTTCCAACAGAACTAGGTTCTTAATTAGGGTTAAACCCTGTTTCTTTTTTGTTCTGAAGGAATTAAATTCCCATTTTCTGTTAAATTATGATCAAGGGAATTAAATCCCTGCTGTTCCAACAGAACTAGGTTCTTAATTAGGGTTAAACCCTGTTTCTTTTTTGTTCTGAAGGAATTAAATTCCCATAACACAGGGTCAAGCCCTACTTTTATCTTGAAGGAATTGAATTCCTATAGTTCTGTGAGAATTAAATTCTCATATTTCCATTCCCTCTCTATGTTTCGGATCTGCATGGCAGGATCTCAACCCATTGAGAATTAAATTCTCAACCTAAAGGGGAGATGTGCACTTTGCAGATCCTCTATCGAGGAGAGAAGGAATATGTTCTTCTGTTTCATATATCAGAGTTAAACTCTGTTGAGAATTAAATTCTCCCTCTTTCAAAAAGCCTTCCCTTTCTTACCTAGGGTTTTCCTTTGCAGAAGCTCCAAATTCCTCAAAGTATCAAGGCTCTCTCCTTTTTTCTCCCTCTGTGTGTATATTTGTTTTTTGTATCCCTTGGCTCCTATTTATAGGAGAAGCAGCCGAGTCAGTTAGTTTTTGACGAATCTTCCTTGAGATATTTGATTTGCATCCATCATTTGTTTTGGACCTTTGGATTATTGGGTGAATTTTATTCACCATTGGATTTCAAATCCAGGGATTCTCCTTTGTTATTTCTGTTAGATTTAAAGGGGAAATCTTTCCAAACCAGAGATTTTCCCGTAGATAGATGATATTTAATCACCTCTGAATCTTTAATTCGATCGGTTCCAGATAGTCACTTTCCTTTGGAAAGATTTGAATCTCCTTCAGAATTTAATTCTGTTGACAAAACGGGCTTTGAAAGCCGATCACGTGTGACCACGTGATCCATGGTCACGTGTGGGCACGTGACCCCCTTGGAACGAGACTTCCTCTTTCTTTTCGCGCTCTGTCTTCTGATTGTTGCTTAACCGTCACGTGCCAACACGTGACCCCTGGTCACGTGTGAGCACGTGACCCCTGTCTGGAGTCTTTTTTCTTGATTTAACTGGAGAACGAGTCTGCTGCTTTTGATTATCACGTGCCAACACGTGACCTTGGTCACGTGGGAGCACGTGACCTCTTTTCTGAAGCCTTTTCCTTTGATGTAATCGGGAAGCTGAATCTGACTTGATGATGCTTTTGGATGTCATGTGCCAACACGTGACTACTGGTCACGTGTAAGCATGTGACCCTCTTCTGAAGCTTTTTCCAGAAGCTTTTCTGATTTTAAATCAGGAAACAAATGCCCCCACAGCGTTGTTCTCACGTGTCTGCACGTGAGTGCAACGCTGTCACCTCTTGTGACCGTTGGATTCCTCTAGGGATCTGGGGAGATGAAACGTTTCCATTGCCTTCTATAAATACCTCTGTCTCTTCATAGGAGCCTTCACTTTGCTCATCTTCTTCTTCTGAGAACTTCTTCCTTGAGAATTTAATTCTCGCTTCCAGAGCTTAGTTCTCTGTCTTGAAACAATCTTCAGAGTTTAACTCTGTTCGAAAAGAATCCCTTTCCTCAAGTAATGTTCTTGGACAACGATGGACCTTCACATTTCTCTGGATTTTAAATCCAAAACAAGGGTTTTTACCCTTTTTCCTTCATATTTTCCATAAGAACATGAAACCGCTTAACCTTCAAATTGTAGATCTCTTAGGGTTTAGATGATCTTTGGGGAGATGATGATGGCGTTTCAACCCCATGGAATTTAATTCCATCAAAAAATATTTCCTGGGAATTTAATTCCCTTTTCTTAATAAGGAATTTAATTCCAATGAAGGACTTGATTTCTTCACGCGGAGGCTTCCTGGGGTCTCTTGGCCCGAGGTTGTTCTTCTGCAATTAATGAAATAGGGGCTTTGTAATGATGTCTTTTTATGGGAATTTAATTCCTTCGATTTTGTTGGATTCATTATAGAGCCCGAGACAGATCCTGTTGGGGGGGATGTGCATGGTCATCATTCTTTATTAAATGAGAATATTCCTTTTGTTTTATTGTAATGATTTGGCCTCATTATTAATGAGCCGTCATCCGGATTCTGTGGGGTCCATATGTTTTGTAGCCAATGGTCCCAGAAAACTCTGCTGTTGCTTTCTTTAACTAGTCCTTATGTTCATGCATGAATATATATCGCTGACTTTTCTTTTAACGGTCTTCCTTTATCGGATTTCAGGTGCGATGGCTTCTGTTCCACGCTTTCCCTTTTCTCGCTCGGAGGCGGCTTTTCCTCAGTCACCATCTGATGAGGAAGCGATGGCGATGATTCGGGCCCATGACCCGAACTGCACCAACCTTCTTCAATGGGGATCTTGGTATAGTCAGATTATTCAGGGTCGCCGGAGTTTTCTTTGCGCGGTGCCAATGGAGCCCACTTTCCCCTTTTTACCGATGGATCCTCCAAGGACAGCTTTTGCTGTGGAAATGCCCAACTGGACTCCAACGGGGAGGCTGGAGCCTTCGACGACCGGCATTCCGAACCATCTGATCCCGGCCATAGACATCTTGGGACGGTGTATCTGCCAGGGTGAGGCCCACCCGTGGGGGCAAATTTATAAGATAGGGCTCACTCCTAGGCATCCTACGGGCTACCTTCTCTGGGCTCGCTACATCCTTTCTGCCCATCGGGCGCGGTTGCAGAAAGTCGGGCTTTACCAGGCCATATACGCGTCACTATTCCATTACAAGTCCCCGCATGTCTGGTGGGTCAAGGCGTTTTTGAACCAGTGGAATCTCCCCACTAATACTTTCATTCTGGGAGATCGCGAGGTTTCGATTTCTCTGGCCGAATTTTATGATATCTCGGGGTTGCCGATAAGGGGTAATCTGTATGAGGAGTTGTTGCCTCCTGACGAGTACGTTTTTGAACCCGAGCCCGCCCCAGTTGACGGCCTGTCTGCTGAGAATGCTGTTCGCCACAAGCGCCCCAGTTTAATTAAGGCCCTAGGCATCTTCGACCGATTATTCACCGAGTCCGAGGAGCAGGGTGTCACTTTCAAGAGCTTCATTGCTCGTTTCCTTCGTGAGGACGCCTTATCGAAGACAGCCCCGAAGTTTGCCAACATTGGGGACCCCTTTGGGTTCGGTCCGAAGAGGTTGCCGACCAACGAATCAGATTTACCTCAGTATTACATCCCTATTATATCGCCGATATCTTTTGAATCCATTGTTTTCCCAGGCATGGACGAGGAGACGTTCTTTGTGGGGTTTGTTAGTGTCTGGCTTAGTTGGTTCGTTATCCCCATGCATCGCCGCTTCATGAGAGCCTCGGTCATCTACCCGGCTCATCGTATTGCTGAGGGGATGCGGTTGGCTATCGGCATCCCGGCCTTGGCGCACCTCTATAACGGATTGGGCACCGCAGCTAATACCTCTACGCCAGGCGTAGACGTAGTGAACTTTTCGCTTCATTATTTCACGTCGTGGATCGAAATGCATATGCTGGGGTCTTTTGCTATGCATCAGAGGCCCGCCTTTTACGACGCCTATCCCTTCGCGCGACTTATGCGACTGGTGGGTGCTTCTGCTACCGACCCAACTCAATTTGGGTCTATTCGGGTGCTGATTTCTCCTCATGCCCTCGCTGGAGGGTTGGTTTTTAATGATCGGGTTTCGTCTGCTCCCTCGGGTCCCGTTCAACAACTCTGGGACCGGTCGAAAGACAACGCGCTTTCTCTGAAGCCCCGGGGGGCCACGCATTTGTATACAATTAGACCGGGCTACTTGGTGTTTCGCCAGGACAGTGCAGCTCTTTTTATGCGGTACAATCCTCATCGATTTGCCCGGCAGCTTGGATACGACCAGGGTGTTCCTTTTGAGGCTTTTATAGTCGCCCCGATCCCTTCGCTCGATGCTGTTCGCGATGCCGCTCATCATTTCATGAGGCTGAACACCGGCTCTCATTTCATGGTCCCTGAAGCCGAGTACATGCCCCGATGCGTAGGTGCATTTACGGGCTGGTATCTTTATCGGATCACCCCAATTATTGCTGAAGAAAGAAGGGTTCTTCTTGGTCACGACGCCCCTCCTCAGGCTTCGGGAGTTAAGCTGCGACCGAGGGTTCCAGTCTGCTTCCCTTTGAGGGAGATTGGCACCGCCCTCATTCCGGGGGAGTCAGGGGTAGACCTTACTCCAACAGCTGGTATGCCCTTGGGTTCCCGATCGCGGGGTAAACGGGCTCCAGTAGTAGCACCTCTGCCGGTGGCGGCACCGCCCCCCGTGGCGTCGACAATGGCGATGTCGTCCTCGGTTGTGGCACTGAGCGAAAGTAATAGGGATGAGGGCGTTGAAGGCGATGTGGGCCAGCGCCGCCCTAAGGCTTCGCGAGGGAGGAAGCGGTCATCCTCAGTGACCGGCTCTGGGTCTAAACGGCAGAGGAAAGCGGCTACCACCCCGCTTGATTCTGTGGTGGAGTCTAAGCCTATCCTTGAAGACGAACCATTGGCCTTGCAAAAGTCAAACGCTGGACTTCTCTTCCCGAGTTCGGCTGATGAGGAGGCTGCGCAGCTGGCTGAGGCCATACGGCGTTCAAAAGACGCGTCCCATAACGCCAAGGTTCCGAAGAAGTCTTATCCCGCTGTAATTTTTTACGAAGACCCTTCGTGGATTCGGCGGCGATTTATCGGCCCTTTGGAGGAATGGGGGGAAAGGGCTTTGAAGCAGGCCGCTTCAGAAGACGCCGCTGATGCGCTTTCTTTATGGACCGGCGGTCATGAATCTACCCTTAAACCCCGGCGAGCTCACCTCCTTGAGAAGGAGAAGCGGCTTGAAGAAGCCATATTGAGGGCTTCTTTGCGTATAGGTACGTTGTGCTTCTTTTGTAGTCTTTTCGATTATTAATGCTCGTGGGTATGTATCATTATTCTCATTTGAATCGTGCAGAATCTTCGATGCTGGGGGAGCTCCCTACTGGCCCATTAAAGCTAAAGCCCGCCGAAATTCTCAATGAAGCCTTGCTCGATGTGGAGGGGGCTGATGAGGCTGCTCCTCTCATGATAGAACCTCCAGCGGCGGTTCTTGATCAGGGAGTGCTTGCCCCTTTGGGGGAGGCTCCCTTGGAGGCCGCTGCCCCAATGACTCTTGCTGAGGGCGGCCCAAAGGCTGGAAGCGAGGTAGTCGGGACTACTCTCCCTTTGTTGGAGCCTGAGGTCACGGCGGAGACCGTTGAAGCTGCTATCCCCCCGGCTCAGAATGGGAGGAGTGTTGAAGGTATCCCTCTGCGTTTTAATTTAGCAACCCTTTCATAGTCTGAACTCTTTTATCTTTCCCAGAATTGTGCGGCTTGGCGGCCACGATCGCGGATCTGTCGCCTCGCCAGTCATTTCAGCGTTTATTGGAGATGGCAGCTCCGCAGGCGATCTCCCCTCGGCGTATTGTCCTTTCCTCTGGGCAAGGTTAGTGTCATTCGCCATTTTTTACCATAGCATTGTTACTATTTTGCGAAATGACGTTGATGTCTCTTATAGTTTTAGAAGCCGACGATGAGGTTGAGGTCGTTGAAGGGCCAGGGGAACCTTCAGCTCCTACTTGCATGACTGTCGGTGAGTGACATTTTATTATAGTCCCGTTCATTCTGCGTTTAAAAGTTTTACTAACATTCGCCAAATTTGAACAGCCCTGCCAGTCTCCATGGCTTTGGAATCGCGCATTGTGATGCCGCCCGGCCCCTACGCCCTGCGGGCTTCAGAACGCTTGGCCCAATTGAGTCTTGTCTCCCTATCTTCTTTCATCGAGGAGCTCTGTGCTGGCAGTGCGACCACAGCCGAAGCGTTTGCCGCTGAAGCTAACGGCTCCCTCCCTTTTCTCGCCACCTATCATAGCGAAGAGGTGGTGCGGGTCTGGGTGGAGTTCTGTAGGAAGGTGGAGGCTTGTTTGTACGCTCTCGAATGTTCTCGCCTTTCCTCGGAAGCCGTAGCTGCAAAAGTGGAGTTACGAGGTCTGATAGCACGATGTGCGGCCAACATGACGTCGTGCGAGAAGAGGCTTGGCCGCAAGTTCTCGGAGAGGGAGTTAGCCTCCAAGGCGCTGGGTGAGCTTCAGGCCAATCTCACAGCCAAAGCCAACAAAGCGTATGAACTCTGGCGGGTGCTTCAGGAGTCTATCAAGGAGGTGGTGGCTCTCGATAAAGCCGCCACGTTTACTCGCGAGAGGGTTGAGGCTCATAAGGCTACTGAGAAAGAGCTCGAAGCTCGGCTCGCTTCGTATCAGGCTCAGCAAGCTCAGGCGGAGGCTCGTCTTCTGGAGATCTTGCGTCATGAAGCCGTGGCTCAGCAACAGAATGACGAGCTGGTAAAATTATTGCACCGCCCGCCGGCTTGAGGACTTGTATCTTTTCTCCCTTTTTTTGTACATACTCATGGATAAGAGTATCTTTCTTTTTGTTTCTTTCATGACTTGTATTTTGTATCCATTTTGGCTTATGAATAAAAGATACAATTTTCCTCTCGATGGTGTGTCCCCTTTTATTGAATGTATTCTGCGGATATTCTACCTTGATCTCCTTGCAGGACAGCCATGGCTCAGGATTCAGGGTTAAGATCTGCTTCCTAAGACTTCTGCATTTTATGAGCTACGAGGGTCTCATAAAGAGTTTTTCTCTCTACAGGTCGAGAGGATCCCATAGGTGTAAGTTCTTCTTAAGAATCGTGAGGATTCTTAAGCGGGTTTTCCCTTGAGAGTTGTGAGGATCTCACAAGAGAGTTTTTTTTTTCTTCCTTACAGGTCGTGAGGACCTGCAAGTGTCGGATGTGATCACCCTTGTCCGTGTTTCACGGGGTCAGGGGCTGCTCCAGGTATCGTAGTTTAAAGACGTCGCGGTCAAGGTTAAGGACCTCATAGTCCGTGGATTTAGGGACTCCACCGTCCGCTGTTAGTTTTAAGACATCACGGTCAAGGTTAAGGACCTTATAGTCCGTGGATTTAGGGACTCCACCGTCCGCTGTTAGTTTTAAGACATCACGGTCAAGGTTAAGGACCTCATAGTCCGTGGATTTAGGGACTCCACAGTCCGGTGTTTGGTTGTAGGGCCCCGTCACCTCTTTGAAGACGTTGAGGAATTACAACGCCAGGTATCAAAGGAGTGAAGAGATGTACCCTTAAACCCAGGCAGAATCCGTAGGGAATCGGGGTGGTTGATCGTTAGTTTTAAGACATCACGGTCGAGGTTAAGGACGTCATAGTCCGTGGATTTAGGGACTCCACAGTCCGGTATTTGCTCTGGATGCTTCACACGGGTTCACTGCCGTGCTTGGCGAGGACCAAGCTCTGCTCTGGATGCTTCACACGGGTTCACTGCCGTGCTCTGCGAGGACCAGGATCCGCTCTGGACATTTTCCACGGGGTCAAAGAGTGACATTATCCGCGTTCCACGTAACCAGGAATTTTGCACTAGATGCTTCACACGGGTTCACTGCCGTGCTCGGCGAGGACTAGGCTCCGCTCTGGATGTTTTCCACGGGGTCAAAGAGTGACATTATCCGCGTTCCACGTAACTAGGAATTTTGCACTAGATGCTTCACACGGGTTCACTGCCGTGCTCGGCGAGGACTAGGCTCCGCTCTGGATGCTTCACACGGGTTCACTGCCGTGCTCTGCGAGGACCAGGATCCGCTCTGGACGTTTTCCACGGGGTCAAAGAGTGACATTATCCGCGTTCCACGTGACCAGGAATTTTGCACTAGATGCTTCACACGGGTTCACTGCCGTGCTCGGCGAGGACTAGGCTCCGCTCTGGATGCTTCACACGGGTTCACTGCCGTGCTCTGCGAGGACCAGGATCCGCTCTGGACGTTTTCCACGGGGTCAAAGAGTGACATTATCCGTGTTCCACGTAACCAGGAATTTTGCACTAGATGCTTCACACGGGTTCACTGCCGTGCTCGGCGAGGACTAGGCTCCGCTCTGGATGCTTCACACGGGTTCACTGCCGTGCTCTGCGAGGACCAGGATCCGCTCTGGACGTTTTCCACGGGGTCAAAGAGTGACATTATCCGCGTTCCACGTAACCAGGAATTTTGCACTAGATGCTTCACACGGGTTCACTGCCGTGCTCGGCGAGGACTAGGCTCCGCTCTGGATGCTTCACACGGGTTCACTACCGTGCTCTGCGAGGACCAGGATCCGCTCTGGACGTTTTCCACGGGGTCAAAGAGTGACATTATCCGTGTTCCACGTAACCAGGAATTTTGCTGATTGTATCCGCATTTCACGAAATGGAGGTTTGACTCTCGGTGATATGTATATCGCCGAGCCATGGAACTGGGGGGGTCGCCGCTGTTCCGTTTCACTTGATGTTGTGTCTGCTGCCATGAGACGAACGACGAGATGATCTCTAGGCTATCTGTGAACCGTCGAGATTTGGCTTCTCCTTATGATGAAACCTGGGGAAGGAGTATGATCCCTTCTTTGTTTGCGCCCCTGGATTGTATACAGGGGTAGATGTAACATCACCTGTAGGGCGAGGATTTCACTTTTATTTTATTTCTTTTTCCGCGATACTCTATCATTTCAGCTTTTATATCGCGAAGGTCGCGATTGCCCCATCATTTCGGCTATTTTTCGCGATGCCCAATCATTTCGGCTATTTATTTATTTTCTGCTCGCTGCTTTTTATTGCGAGTTGCCCCATCATTTCGGCTATTTTTCATGCCTTCATTTTTACTTGCTGCTTTTTATTGCAAGTTGCCCCATCATTTCGGCTATTTTGTAGGCATGTGTGGCTTGCTAGCTTTTTCGCTGCCAGCCTGGATTTTAGGCACCGATTTCGGCATCAGCACCGCTACAACTGGAATGTTGCCAGGAGCGAATCATCATTTGCCTTTGTCGACGACGAACAAAGGTGGCTCAGCAAACAGGGTTAAGGGTCCTGTCGACCAAGGCTTTTGACTTCATGAGCCGTAAGGGTCTCACAGAGGTATTTCTCCCTACAAGTCGTGAGGATCTTGCAGGTGTATTTCCTCCTTAGGGATCGTGAGGATTCCTAAGTGTGTGCTCCTCTGTAAGTCGTAAGGATCCTACAAGAGGACTTTCTCCTTATGGATCGAGAGGACCTACAAGGGTTGGACTTTGCTGGGGAAATGTTTATTCGCGCCCGTGGATTGTATACAAGGGTCAGTATTGAGTCCTTTGTAGGGCATTGTCGAGGGTTGTGGAGGATTGCTTAAGCACAGGTTTAGGTCTCAGTAACTTAAGACTTTCAAATCTTATGACCCGTAAGGGTCCCATAAGAGAGTTCTCCTTACGAGTCGTGAGGATCTCGTAAGTGTATTTTCTCCTTAGGAATAGTGAGGATCCCTAAGTGTGTTGCTCCTTTGTGAGTCGTAAGGATCTCACGCAGGTGGTTTCTCCTTACAAGGTCGAGAGGACCCTATAAGTGTCTTTTAACGAGGTTGCGCCCTTTCGGGTTTTCACAAACACTCGCCGGTAGTCCTGCTGTTTTTACTCACGGAGCCCTTTCGGGTTTTCATCCGTGCCCGTTTTGCTCGTGGACGCACCGTTTTTTATTCTTTTTCTCTTTTTTTTTTAATCTCGTCAGCCTAAGGATGCTGCGGTAGTAGTTTAGGGACGTTTCGGTCCGTCGTTAGTTTAAGGACGTTTCGGTCCGTCGTTAGTTTAAGGACGTTTCGGTCCGTCGTTAGTTTAAGGACATTTCGGTCCGTCGTTAGTTTAAGGACGTTTCGGTCCGTCGTTAGTTTAAGGACGTTTCGGTCCGTCGTTATGGGAAGGCCAGCTGCTGCTTGTAAAGTCTGAGCCTAGGAAGATAGCGAGCGGACATAGTCGTCGTCATCTATCATTGACCCAGGCTATGGCTCATTAAGCATAGTATTTCTTTAAGAAGCGGCCGTTTATTGGCCTGAAAGGCTTTTCACCGTGCATGTCCATGAGTAGATAGGCTCCACCCTGGTAGACCTTGTCTATGATGTAAGGGCCTTCGTAGTTTGGCTCAAATTTTCCCCGCTTGGCACGATTGGGGATCATAGGTCTCTTGACCACTAGCACGAGTTCGCCTTGGCGGAATGTCCTCGGCCTGATCAATCTTTCGTACGAGCGCGTCATCTTCGCTTTGTAGGCTTCTAGATGTTGTTGCGCTATGAGCCGGGTTTCGTCGAGGGCATCAAGCTCCTCAAGCCGAAGGTGAGCATTTTCTTCGTCCGTCAGCTCGTGGTGGACTGCCACTCGCAGAGAGGGTAACTCTATCTCGAGGGGGAGTACTGCTTCCGTCCCAAATACCAACGCGTACGGCGTTGTGTTCGTGGCCGTCTTGAATGTAGTTCGATAAGCCCAAAGAGCCTCTTGCAGCCTCTCGTGCCAGTCTCTCTTATTCCGGGAAACGGTCTTTTTTATGATCTTCGTCAAGGTCTTATTGAAGGCCTCAACCAGACCGTTAGCTCGTGGGTTGTAAACTGAAGAATATCTCCAGTCTATATTGTGCTGCTGCGCGAAGCGGCTAATCTTATGGCTTCTGTAGGTTGGCCCGTTATCGGAGATAATCCGCCGTGGGGTTCCAAACCGATAGATGACGTGCGTCTTGAAGAAATGGAGGATATTCTCCGTCTTCACTTCCCTCAGTGGTACTGCTTCTGCCCATTTGGAGAAGTAATCAGTTGTCGCCAGGATAAAACGATGTCCCCGGGATGATGCTGGCTCGATGGGGCCGACTATGTCTGTCCCCCACATTTCGAATGGCCAACTAGCTACCGTTGGATGTAGTGGATTCGGATGTTGGTGGATAAAGTCTCCGTGGATCTGGCACAAGTGGCATTGCTTCGCATACTCGAGGCAGTCCTGAATCATCGTGGGCCAGTAGTAACCCATCCGTTTAATTTTTAACTTCATCTTTGGGCCTGCTTGGTGAGAACCGCAAAGTCTGTCGTGGACTTCCTGAATGACTCTTTCCGCTTCGTCAGGTCCTAAGCATCTCAGCCATAGAGAATCAAACGATCTCTTATATAGGGTATCGTTGACGAAAGTGAAAGATAGAGCTCGTTTCATGAGCTGATGTTTTGAGGACGCTTCTTTGGGCATTCGGTGGGACTTAAAGTAGTCTATGAAGACTTCCCTCCAGTCCTCAGCCTTCTCATGGTCTTTTATTTGTAGGGTCGTCTGCTCAGTCCCTCCCTTTTCTTTAGATAATTCCGGAGGTATTTCTGCCGGGGCGAGCACTCGACGGCTTTGTACCACGATTCTGACGTCATCGAGGTTCTCGTCAGCCAGTTCTTTAGCAAGTTTGGCCAACGCGTCTGCTTTGCTGTTTTCCGCGCGCGGTATGTTCTCCAAAGTATAGGAGGGAATTTGGGTCAACAGTTGTTGCACCTTTTCGCCGTATTTCACCAACTCCGGTTTGCACGTTTGGTAATCACCATTTACTTGACTAATAACCAGTTGAGAATCCCCGTATATAAGGAGGTCTTCAATTCCCATGTCGATGGCGATCTCTAGGCCTGCTATCAGAGCCTCGTATTCAGCTTCATTGTTTGTCCTCGGCTCTGTTAAGGAGAAGGCGAAGCGCATTATCCCTCCTTGTGGAGTTGCAAAGATGAGGCCTATCCCCGATTTGATCATTGGGATACCTTGTTTCTGTTTCTTTATGGAGGACGCTCCATCGAAATAGAGTTCCCATCGGGTGCTACCGCCGCCAATCGCATCAAATGCATGCTCGTCCGGCAAATCACAGTTCAGAGGAGAATCGGCCGGTATCGGGTGCTCAGCGAGGAAATCGGCAATGGCCTGGCCTTTCACTGCCTTGAGAGGTTGATACATTATCGAGAACTCCATCAAGAGCAGGGCCCATTTAGCGAGTCGTCCCGTCAATATGGCTTCTGACATCAAGTATTTAAGGGGGTCCACTTTTGAAATAAGACGGACTTCATGCGCCAACGCATAGTGCCTGAGCTTTGTTATCGCGAAGATTAATGCCAAGCAATGTTTTTCAATGGGAGAGTAGTTGCTTTCTACCCCCAGTAGAACTCGACTTAAGTAGTAGAGTGCTCTCTCTTTTCCCCGATCGTTCTCTTGCGCCCATAATGCGCCCAAGGAACCTTCGAGGGCGGTTGTATAAAGAATGAGGGGTTTTCCCTTGACCGGCGCGGCCAACACCGGAGGGTTCTGCAGGTACTGCTTGATCTCGTCTAGTGCATCTTGGCATTTGTGATCCCAAACGAATGGAGTTCCCTTTTTCATCAGGTGGCTGTAAGGACGGCATTTGCCTGAAAGATTGGCGATAAATCGCCGGATGTATGCTTGCTTCCCTTGGAGAGACCGCAACTGTTTGAGGGTTCTTGGCGGAGGCATTTCCATGATCGCTTTAATCTTTGACGGGTCTATTTCGATATCTCGGTGTCAAACGATGAATCCCAGGAATTTGCCCGAGGAGACTCCAAACGCGCATTTGAGGGGATTCATTTTCAAATTATATTGCCGAAGGCGTTGAAATACAGTCTCCAGATGGTTTAAATGCTCTTCGTATGACATGCTCTTTACTACGAGGTCATCGATATAGCACTCGACGATGTCATGTATGAGGTCGTCGAAGATCTTTGTCATGGCCCTTTGATAGGTAGCGCCAGCGTTCTTTAGACCAAAGGGCATAACCCTGTAGCAGAATATACCCAAAAGGGTCCGGAAAGCGGTGTGCTTCTGGTCTTCGGGATGCATCTTTATCTGATTGTATCCTCACGAACCGTCCATAAAGGAGAAAACCTCGTGAGTGGACGTGTTATCTATCATTAGCTCGGTTACCGGTACCGGGAAATCATCCTTTGGACAGGCTTTATTGAGATCCCTGAAATCCACGCATATGCGTACCGTCCCATTCTTCTTCATTACCGGGACGATATTGGCGACCCAGTCGGGATATTGGACTTCTTGGATAAATCCAGAATCGATCAGCTTCTTGACTTCGGCGTTGATGCTCATCTCAAGCTCGAGTCGCATCCTTCTTGGCGCTTGCTTGACTGGCTTGATATCTGGGGATATTGCTAATTTATGCACAGCAATCTCCGGATCTAATCCTGGCATCTCGGAGTAGTTCCACACGAAGCAGTCTTTATGCCGTAGAAGCACGTTCTTTAACGCGGCCACCCTTTCTTCAGAGAGTAGCTCGCTGACAAATGTCGGTCGCGGGTCATCCGCCGATCCCAACTCAATCTTCCTGAGGTTATCTGCCGTAGTATGTATACCATCTTCCAGTTCTTTCGGAGCTGGCGGAAATTCTGAGATCACCTCATCATCGCTGTTCTCAAAGCACTGGGGAAGGTCATCCACGTTCTCGCGCTTTTCTTTTAATATCGCGATCGTATAACAGGTGCGAATCCGCTCCCAGGACTGAGGTGGATCTGGTTCTGCTCTTGCGGCCTTGGGTTCATGCTTTTGTGGCGGCATTACCCTCCAGCTGTTGGATAAAGCGAATCTGCCCCGTTGGTACTGGTCCTCGACCCAGTTCTTGAAGGTGAAGCAGTCTTCGGTAGGATGTCCTATGGCTCGGTGATAAGAGCAGTAGCTCAAACGAGAAGCCTTGTTAGCTTGCTCAGGGTGTCTAGACTCTGGAAGCGCGATCATTTGATGTTTTAAAGCGAGCTTGAGTAACCTCCCCGTCTTGTCTCGGGGGAAGGAGTACGCTCGACTCATCTTCTCCATGAGGGATGAATCCGAGCCGTGCAGTACCCGTAACCCTTTAATCCTGCGTCGTTGTTGTCGGCTCCTCTTCCCACTTCTTAATTTATTTCCGTCTCCGCATTGGGCCTTTCGTACAACGGGTTGACAAAGATGAGCATCTTTGTCTTTTGGAGTCTGTTGAAATAGACGTTGCGTCCTGGCCATCTCGTAGATGGCCATCTCGCGGTTGTGGTCTTCCTGAGCTTTCTGACCCATTTTCCTGATAGGCTTGTCCGTTCGTTCTTCAAACGACGGACTCGGTGCTTCAATCGCGGGGTCTAGTTTTGATGAGGGGTTGGCCTCTCCTGACAGGGCGTCCTCTTCTTCATCAAAGGTATATATAGTGTAGCTGCTGTGAGCCCGCTCCCGTTTTCCGGCTCTCGCGTATCCAAGCCCAAGTGTTTCCATTTTCCCGTTGGGCAATTTGCATTGAGTCCCGGGGACATCCCAAATCCTGTTGTAGAACCGAGCCTGCCGAGCAGTCTGTTTTAAGGGTGCTCCTTGGCGCTTCAACAGCTTCTTTAATCCATTTGTATAGTATCTGGGCAGACGGATGGGTTGGAGCTTGTCAAGCGTAGCATCCACGCCATGCCAGATCTCTTTCTCTATTTTCGACTCCGAGGATCGGTAAAATATGATCACATTCTCACCCCTTTGCCTGGGAGGGACGTAAAACGTTTGCAGGTCCTGCACATTGTGAGCTTGAAGCGTGTCGAGATCCTTGTAATGTTCTCGCGGTACCATGGTGATTTGCAAACTATGGCCATCACCAAGGGGTGCTTGTATTGACGGCCGATCGGCGAACACGGCATTAACCTCATCTTCCGAGTCACTTCCGAAGACTAACATGGGGGCGGGCGTCCCCAGGTTGTTGCGTTGAGATGGCCCGGCATAAACTATCTCTTCTTCTTCTTCGGTATTGCTCCCGAAAACAGGGATGGTGGCGGCGGTTTTGTTCTCCGGGTTGCGACACCTTTCTGTATCCTCGAAATCTGGCAGAAAGTACTTCGCATCTTCGTATTTGCGGACTTCGTTCACGGAAAATGGGTTCAACTCACCTGTTACAGTGTACTCGAAACCATCCTTAAAGTACTTCATACACTGATGTTGCGTAGAAGGGATGATGTTGTACTCGTGTAGCCAAGGACGGCCGAGCAAGGCGTTGTAGCAGGTCTTGGCGTCAATGACATGGAATTTGATGTCTGTGACGAGAAGTCCAAAGCGTAATGTTAGTATCACAGATCCGAGAGTCCGTGACGATTGTGAATCGAAACCGGAGATAGTAATTTTGTCACGAGCGAGGTGTTGCACACTCATGCAGATTTCCTTCAACACCCGAACATTAAGGAAATTGACGGAGGATCCATTATCCACCAGGATCTTGCCTATCTTGACATCATGGCAGTATCCGGAGACATATAGGGGACGGTTATGGTCGCACGTCCCGAGAAGGAGGTCTTCATCACCGAAAGTGATATCGGCTGTATGCACTTCCTCCAGTTCATCCTTCATCTTTTCAGTGGTGAGGAAGGCTTGGAATTGCTCAGGTTCTTGTAACGCCTTAATTAGTGAGTCTCGTGCTTCTTTTGATAATAGGAGGGCATCGAGAATGCTAAGCTGAGAAGGTAGTTTTCTTAGGTGCGCTAGGATGTTATAGTCCACTTTACTCCTCCTAGGAGGGTCTTTGGCAGCCAGTTCTTTCATGACTTGGTCATCTAAAGTGATATCTTCCGTGACCTTTTCCTTTCCCTTATCTTTTCTACTTACGGGCCCGAGATTCATTTCTGGGAGTGTGCGATTGCGCAGCTGGATGTTCTCGCAGGCCTCCGATTTCTCCTCTTTCCCTAAAACGGACTCTTTAAAGAGAGGGCCCAGAGCCATTTCTTCATCAGAGTCGCTCCCAAAGGTGAGAACTTGTGACCCCCCGGCGTGAGCCATATAACAGTTGCCAGTAGTTCTGTTGTGCCCATCGACAGTACTTCTTCGCTCCCGACGGATCTTGCGTTTCATGCGCTTAACATGTTGCCGACGAGCAACATATCCTTGCCACCATATCTTAAAGGCGTCGCACTCCTCCGTGGGGTGTGAGATTCTCCGATGATATGCGCAATAATCAGGGTGCCTCTCCACCCCATCGTGTGTGTTTCCTTCAGAGGGTGGTAGCTTCATTCCCATCGACATGGCTTTGGCAAATCTTTTCCTCGTCTTGAATATCTTCTTGTCTACTTCGGATGCCTTTCGCTCTGGTAGGGGTAGTTCAACTCTTCCGTTCAGTCGCCTGTATTTGGTTCCTTCTGACGTTGCCATCTCCCGCTCCTGATCCGCTTTACTTTTTAGACGAATTTCGTCTAGAAAAGCATTGATCACTTCATTTGTCAGCCACGCACACTCTGGTTCAGGCTCTGTCTCCAGTTTCTTAGTGCCAGGAGTTTTCTCATCATCGGTAAACGAGTGGGAGATTACGTTACAACTCGCTACATACTCTTCGGATTCATCCGATGAGCTCTCTTCATCATCTCCCTCTTGAAAGATGTGGTTGAGGAACTCTCGCAGTATGACAGGAGTTCGCGCCTTTTGATTGTATTCTTCCAGCGCGTCGATTTGCTTCTGCAAGTTCGTGTGCTCGTTTCCAAGCTTCACGGGCTTCTTGGATTTCTTCTTTTTCTTCGAAGATTTTGACGGCTGGGCGTGAGTATTTGGGTCCTCATCGCGAGTCTTCGTAGTTGGGCGGGGCTTCAACATCCCTTCGATAATTTGAGGTTCAAGAGGGTTCTCCCATCCGACCGCAGGGCACGCATGAAGGTCTTTCAGCATTCTCTTGGTTTTAGTTGATAGCACGACCTCCCATGGAGCTTCTTCAATAAAGGAGCAGGTTGCCCCCGGTGTATCTGCTTTCTTAGGAGTATGCGGCTGTGGTGGGTTCACCTTCCATTTTTCGGACAGTACAAACTTCCCCTGGAGGTATTGATCTTCAATCCATCCTTTGAAGACGAAGCAATCTTCAATCGGATGACTTACCGTTTGATGGTAAGGGCAATAGTTAGGGTTATTCACCTCGGTGGGTTGCGGCGGTCGCCTTGGATTTGGTAGGTTTATAAGTCTGTTGCGTACTGCCAGCTCGAATAACCGTTTCGTCTTGTCCCGTGGGAACGAGTAGGGACGTTTCATCTTCTCATTATAATACCGGCGTCTTTCTTCCAGTTGATCTGCCGGTTTCGGGGCGTTAGGTTGCTGCTGGGCATTCGCGACGAAGGTTGCCCTTCCTTTACCCTTGTCATTCCGAGGTTCCGACTTCGGGGGAGGTGTTCTATGACCCATCTGGTCCATCTGAGCCAACTTGTCGATTAAAGCCTGGAATGTGGTTGGCTTAAAGAACATCATAAACTGGGAGATAGTTGCCTGGGGGTCTAGGGTTCCCACGAACATGCCTACTGCGGGTGCTTCCTCAATGCGTTGCTCGCATCTCGACCACAAATTCCGCCAGCGTATAGCATACTGGACCCAGGTTTCGCCTGGTTTTACCCTGGCGTTAATCAATGCAGTTATTGGAGTGCGTTCGCTGGCACTTGCGAATCGCTGAGTGAACAACAGCTCCATTTCAGCGAACGTTTTGATAGAATCGTTCGGGAGTTCCGAATACCATTCGAACGCTGTTTCTGATAAGCTGCCTACGAACTGGCGGAGCAACAGTTTATCATCACCGCCGGTGTTACCGCAGAGGGCCCGGAACTGGGCGACATATTGATGGGGGTTGCCGGTCCCCTTATACACGTGGAATTTTGGTATCGTATAGCCTTGCGGGTATTTGATTTGGTCGTACTAGCTCGGATACGGCCGTCCCGTTTTTACGACTTGACCAGCTACCTCAGTCGCATGATGAACCCGGATTTGCTGGGCTATGTAGTTAACCAAGTCAGCCTTAGAGATTGCCTCCTCCTTGGCCGTTGAGACGGCTGGTGGTGGATTTGACGTTTCTCCTCGGTCGTCTTCAAGAACGATTGGGGGATCCTCGGTGGGTAAGTCCTGCTGGATCATCATGCCTATCATATCTTGGAAGAGAAGGCTCATACGTTGTATGTTGGCCGCTTGTTCAGCAGCCTCTTTGTCCTTTTTCTCCAGTATCCGGCGAAGGAATTCAGTATCGGTTTCTTCCTCCTGACGTGCTTCTGAGGACGTTTCTGGGCTTTCTTTTGGCCCGGTAAGTGCGGCCATAGCATTCATCATTTCCTGAAGCTTTTGTTGCTGCTCCTGGGCTCTCATCACGGATCGGGTAAGCGGTCGGTGGCCTGTAGAAGTGCGGCTTTCCTCCTTTCCAGAGGCCATGTAAACAGTGTGCACCACCATGCCCCCAGACTTCGGGCGTCTGGGCTCAGTGCTTTTAGCCGTCGTTGCACGCTGGGGGGTCTTCCCTGTCCTCCTCCTTTTATGAGCCATGGAGGTTGAGGGGGCCGTTGAGGTGGGCGTCCAGACAGCCTTTCGGGGTTTAGCCTGGTGACCAGCCTTCGGTTGGATTTTCAGCTTCTTGTGCTGGCGGGAGAAGTTTGGATCGATGATCGAGTCTCAGGCCTGCCGCCAAACCTTGTAGATTTTGGAAGACAGACGTTGAGAGGATCGAGGCTGTTCTGATTTTATTTCCACAACCTTTTTTGATGGGGGAGGAGACCTCTTCAGCACTGCAGTAGGGGAATTCCTCTGCACCTTATTTAGCATCTCGAAGCTGTTCCCAGTTGGAACAGCAGCATTAACTTCTGCCATCGGGGTTGATGGAGTTAGCCCGGAGGGGGAGTTGCCCCCAGCCTTCCTTACTCGGCGCCAATGGCGACGTCGAGCGTGTCGAGCGGACGGTATGGGGTCAGCGGTAAGAATGGTTTCGTCTTGCCCCCTGTGTGGGTGGGGGGTCGCTGTTGGTGCTAGCCTGTCAAAGACCGATGTCCTTTGGGTAGCAGGAGCGGGAGCTGAAACCGTCAACCTTGTAAAGATCGACTTTGTGGCCGGAGAAGCCGCCTTGATGATTTCGGGGGCAGGAGCGGCCACTTCCTTAGAAGCAGCCTTCTCTGAGATTGTAGGCCCCATGATGAGTTTGCAGGATTTCTGGCCCAATCTAGAGAAGACCGAGGCGTTGACGTTGGGCAACTCGTTGAGGGGAGCCGCGGCAGGGGTAAGACGATCAAAGACTGACTTCTTGGGAGCTTCCTTTGTCAGCACCGGCGCCGTGAAGCTTGTTGGTGGGAGTATAGTCCCAAAGAACAATCCGGTAGTGGCCTGAGTCACCTGGTCCACCGGCATTGTGAATAATGAAGCAGTTTGGGGTCCGTAGGCTATACCTCCTAGCGAGGCAAAGCGTTGGTCGCAATTGCAGTTTGAGCAGTTGGAGAATTTCGCAGAAGTAGAAGCCATCGATCCTTTGCTTTCTGCAATAAGCAAGATGCCAATTCTTAGTATCTTGAAACCCAAGGGCAACTATTAGCGAACCGCGATTGGTTCGCGAATCACGACACACGAAGTGTGGAGTGGAAAGAGGAAAAGGTCCCACCGGACGTGCCAGAATCTGTTCCCCTCCGAACGGCGGCCTGGACGCGGGGCGTCTGTGACTGATATTTGGGGCAGATGCTAATTGGTGCTATCCGTCCACCTCTCCGAAGATGCCAAGTTGATCCATGGCACCGTGCATCGGAGGCTTAGACGGATGCGGCCGATGTAGCAGACTTCGTCAGATTCCCCCACAGGATGAGGGGATTTTGATTGTGGGGACGCTCTTCCCTGCAGACGCAAGCCCCTGCAGTTAATTACGCTACCGCATCGCGGTAACAACTTTCTCCTTCTCCAGATGGTCACTTCGTGTCGTGTGTGTTTATTTCGTGTTTTATTGCCCGTGGATTGTTTACGGAGACTGAGTTATGTCGTCGCCCGTAGGGCGTGGACTAGTCCAAATACGTGTTTTATCTTAGATTTGGGTTTGGGGGTTTGGTTTGAGGATACGTCAGCCATACTTGAAACTAAGATCAACTCAATAGTTTGTTAAGGATACGTTAGTCTAATGTTGAGACTAAGATCAACTTAACGGGATCGTTTAGATCCGACAAAGGAGTGTTTTAGGCTCCATTGTTCCAGTTTAGGGACATAGTGGTCCATCGTATATGTGGCCGTCGGGACCCGTCACCTGACGACGTTGAAGGATTACAACGACGGGTGTCAGAGGAGTTTAGAAATGTACCCTCGAGCCAGAGTTAATTGGAGGGATTCATAGTCCAGTCTGTTTGAAGGTTTAAGAATACGTTAGCCATCTTTGAGGCTAAGATCAACTTAAACGGGACCGTTTAGATCCGACAAAAGAGCATACGGGGCTCTATTGTTCTAGTTTAAGGACATTGCGGTCCATGAGTAGTTTAAGGACGTTGCGGTCCACGGGTAGTTTAAGGACGTTGCGGTCCATGGGTGTTTAAGGACAATGCGGTCCACTGGTAGTTTAAGGACATTGCGGTCCATTGTTAGTTTTAAGACATCTCGGTCAAGGTTAAGGACGTCGTAGTCCATGGGTTTAAGGACTCCACAGTCCGGTATGTGCTCTGGATGCTTCACACGGGTTCACTGCCGTGCTAGGCGAGGACCAGGCTCCGCTCTGGATGCTTCACACGGGTTCACTGTCGTGCTCTGCGAGGACCAGGATCCGCTCTGGACGTTTTCCACAGGGTCAAAGAGTGACATTATCCGCGTTCCACGTAACCAGGAATTTTGCATTAGACATGGGTTTAAGGACCCCACAGTCCATATCATGGGTGGTCGTCGGGACCCGTCACCTCTTTGAAGACATTGAGGGATTACAATGCCAAGTATCAAAGGAGTGAAGAGATGTACCCTAGAACCGGAATGACTTGAGTAGTCCTTGGCCCAATTTGGGATCAAGACCAATTAATTATGTTATGAGCCCATTAGCCCAGTTAATTACGAATTGAAGACTCATGGCCTAGCTCGAGCTAAGTCCTATTATGTCTGGGATATTGGCTTCTTGTTGGTCCATTGAAGGAGAGGCTTTACCTCTATCCATTTAGCCAATTGGGCCAAAGCCTAGTGTTAAACACTACAGAGCAATCAGTGTTGAACACTGGGAATGAGGTTGACAAGTTAGTGTTTAACACTAAAAGATAATTGGTGTTAAACACCAGCAACAAGGCTTTCAAATTATCATAAACACTAAAACAGATCAGTGTTGAACACTGGCAATAGAGATCTCAGATTAGTATTAAATACTAAGATAATCAGTGTTGAACACTGCGAATAAGGTTCTTTGATTAGTGTTGAACACTAAGGCCCAATAGTGTTTCAATACTGTATTCAAGAGTTCCAATTTAGTGTTGAACACTAAGGCAAGAGGGGTCACGTGGCAACACGTAAGAGCGCCCTCCCTTCATTTATTCTGCTGAGATTATCGCATCACGTGCCCTCACGTGAAGGGCATTTAAATGCTTATATGTTAAAGCTTCCGCCGAGGGTCACGCGGGGTGCTGCCTCAAAGGGGTTTTCTGTAGATCTCTTAGGGGGTCACGTGGTGACACGTGACCCTGCCTCTATGTATGTTGTTTAGAGAATCTGTTAATCTTTTCCAGGAATTAAATTCCTTGTAGGGTTAAACCCTGACAGTAATTTCAGAGGAATTAAATTACTACTTCCTTTTGAAGATTTATATTCTGAATAGAGTTAGACTCTGAATTTTCTGTAGGAATTAAATTCCTCATATATGTGAATAACTAAATAGGGTTAAACCCTAATAAAAGCTTTTAAGGAATTAAATTCCCATTCTCTGTTAAATTATGATCAAGGGAATTAAACCCCCGCTGTTCCAACAGAACTAGGTTCTTAATTAGGGTTAAACCCTGTTTCTTTTTTGTTCTGAAGGAATTAAATTCCCATTCTCTGTTAAATTATGATCAAGGGAATTAAATCCCCGCTGTTCCAACAGAACTAGGTTCTTAATTAGGGTTAAACCCTGTTTCTTTTTTGTTCTGAAGGAATTAAATTCCCATAACACAGGGTCAAGCCCTACTTTTATCTTGAAGGAATTGAATTCCTATAGTTCTGTGAGAATTAAATTCTCATATTTCCATTCCCTCTCTATGTTTCGGATCTGCATGGCAGGATCTCAACCCATTGAGAATTAAATTCTCAACCTAAAGGGGAGATGTGCACTTTGCAGATCCTCTATCGAGGAGAGAAGGAATATGTTCTTCTGTTTCATATATCAGAGTTAAACTCTGTTGAGAATTAAATTCTCCCTCTTTCAAAAAGCCTTCCCTTTCTTACCTAGGGTTTTCCTTTGCAGAAGCTCCAAATTCCTCAAAGTATCAAGGCTCTCTCCTTTTTTCTCCCTCTGTGTGTATATCTGTTTTTTGTATCCCTTGGCTCCTATTTATAGGAGAAGCAGCCGAGTCAATTAGTTTTTGACGAATCTTCCTTGAGATATTTGATTTGCATCCATCATTTGTTTTGGACCTTTGGATTATTGGGTGAATTTTATTCACCATTGGATTTCAAATCCAGGGATTCTCCTTTGTTATTTCTGTTAGATTTAAAGGGGAAATCTTTCCAAACCAGAGATTTTCCCATAGATAGATGATATTTAATCACCTCTGAATCTTTAATTCGATCGGTTCCAGATAGTCACTTTCCTTTGGAAAGATTTGAATCTCCTTCAGAATTTAATTCTGTTGACAAAACGGGCTTTGAAAGCCGATCACGTATGACCATGTGATCCATGGTCACGTGTGGGCACGTGACCCCCTTAGAACGAGCCTTCCTCTTTCTTTTCGCGCTCTGTCTTCTGATTGTTGCTTAACCGTCACGTGCCAACACGTGACCCCTGGTCACGTGTGAGCACGTGACCCCTGTCTGGAGTCTTTTTTCTTGATTTAACTGGAGAACGAGTCTGCTGCTTTTGATTATCACGTGCCAACACGTGACCTCTTTTCTGAAGCCTTTTCCTTTGATGTAATCGGGAAGCTAAATCTGACTTGATGATGCTTTTGGATGTCACGTGCCAACACGTGACTACTAGTCACGTGTAAGCATGTGACCCTCTTCTGAAGCTTTTTCCAGAAGCTTTTCTGATTTTAAATCTGGAAACACCCCTGATAACCGATGGGTCCCAAGTACTATCACCGGTAGGTAGTACTCCCCTGCCGGGCTCACCGTCTAGCATATACGAGTCTTCTTGCCCCGGGGTACCTCACCGGGTCCACCATGTAACCGGAATCGGTGCCTACCGCTCCTCGAATCGGGTATACCCACACAAGCTCTCCGGAACCGAGAAAACTCATGGTGGACGCACTGAAATATCATATCAAGGATGACCGGATTTTTAAAGCAATTACGTATTTTCTTTTGAAATATCCACGGTCCCCGAATCCAGAAATATCATGGAAACAACATATCTCAATGCGTATAATCAAAACATGATGTATGCGATATGTAAAGAAAGGTAAGCATATCAGTAAGTCGTGCAACATGAAATAGTAATATGCACATGTCGAGGGAAACCGCTCTGTTTAAAATACATCAGTTTTAAAGAATATCTTGCGGTTCCTAAATCTCTAATCAAGCCGGAATCATCTATGTATGTGTACAGGTATAAGTGTACAATATGCCATGCAAGAATCATATCATGAATGCAACAGTACTACAGTGTAGTGGCATGGCAATTATCGATGATGAAGTGTGTGAGCCGGCAAACAGAGTACATGGAACATACGCATCATCGATAATGGTGCTGGTGTCCTAACAGCATGATGGTAATATCTCAATAAACGTAAGTAATGCGAAGCAAATAATATGAATATGTGGAATCAAATAATCAACGCAATAGTGAAGAGTCTACATCAATATGTAAGTGACATGCAGTTTTGCCTTTTTGAAATAAGACGAATCGGGTTTTTAGTAATATAAGGGCTACGGTGTTTTTAAGAAAAGATGCCCCTTTTGAAATCATCCGTAGAGTCCCTTTTTGCCTGTCTTTAAAATACTCCCGATTCGTAAGTTTGGAAATAGGTATGACTCGGGTCTAGTCTAACATCTACTACATTAACTACTGATCTAACTATCAAGTCAATCGGGAGGGGTAAAGAAACCACCTAAATCTGAGTCGGTATATATAAAGATAGTAGTCGGTGATCCCGCATCAATAGTATTGCATACGATACCGTAAATCATCTGACACCCTCAAGTCATGAGTGCGGATCAATCATCAATATAAAGTTCGTACGGTAAATCGTCGTACGGCATCCAAATAGCTGGGTGCGGGTCAATATCACAATCATCACATCAATTATCTGGTATCCTTATCATCATATCACATGATCTGGGGTACTGACCTAAGTCTAGTACGAATCGATACCATCTACATAAGTATGAATGCGTATGCGGAAGACACGCCCAAAGGCCCGCTAAAAATTATATATCGCATCCCAAATACGAATCACATCACATCACCGATATCATGGCACCATGCCCAAACTCATTGACTCACATCCAAAGTCCTCCAATATCCTCGTCATCACAGTATGAACATAGCAAATAAGCACGTGTGTGCGTTTGGGTGCAAACTATTCTAGGGTTCGCGACTAGGAACTACACTAGTTACTTTTAACCCTAATCAATGCATAGTACACCTACCACATCCTAACAACCAAGTCACACATAAGCTATCATATATAAGTAGAGTACATAAGGTATACTAGATATCGGACTGCGGGGGTGCTATACGCCATCCACTCGACTTCTCCCCGTAGATATAAATCTACTCACATTCTTATGTGTGCCGGTGCCGATGTCGCCATTTGCATCTCCAACGCTTCGACGCCACGTGGGGTACCTATAAGGAGATCACACGCTAAAACACATAAAAACCATGCCGAAAGCCAAAATGGTGCATGCTACGCCCTTAGGTAAAAACCTGTGGCCTCGCGTGCAAACACAGTCCATAACCCTCTGCCGTTGGCGTTCAAACGCCACCTGACAGAAACAAATCATCGAATACCAAAATCCATACGAAAACAAGTCGTAAATCATGCGCCAAGTCAAGAAAATCAACCCAGATTCTACCCTGGTTGGAACCAGTCAAAACTAGACATTCCCGGGGCCAAGTTTACAGGTAAAAGAGCTGTGCACGCAAAACGAGGGGGTTCCCTACTGCTCTGGCCGCAAATTGCGGCCAGAAGGGATATATCTGCGGCCGGGGTAAGGTGGTTGGGGCTAGGGTTTTATGTGTTGGCTTCTATCTACCTGCACATCTCACTGCCAAGTCAATTTTATTTTAGGAGGTCCCGGGTTGTAGCAGATTCCAGAAAGGCTTAAAAAGTCGACAAAACGCTAACCGACATTAAATCGAACAATCTGGTATTTTGCTGGGATCTGGGGAAATTCTGGGGTGAACTGGTCTCAAACACACCTAATAAGGTCATACTAACCATCTTAACCAACACTTGACCAAATCTCACTCAAATTTTCCTAAAACTAGCACTAAACTACATACTATACTAAGTTTCAGCTAAACAACCAGAACTTGACAGGAAAGGAGTTGGGTTGCAAGATTATACCTCAAGAGTGTCCTAGGATGAAGGAGAAGAGAAGATGAAGGAAGGAGGAAGTAGGGTGGTGCTGCTGAAGTGCCCCTGTAGCAGTAGCTGAAGCTGATCTCCTTGTGTTGCTGCTGTTGGTTTTTGGCTGCTGTTGTTGCTTGAAATTTTCTTTCTTTGTTGCAGAGCAACAGCTACTGTTGTGGCTTATGAGGTTGGGGTGTTGTGTTGGGCTGAAGTTGCTGTGTTGGGGGTTGATGTGGTGGTATATGATGGTGTAGGGCTGTTTCTGATGCTGTTGCAGCACAGATGGGGCTCCCCTTTTACTTGTATTGCTTTGAGAGAAAGTTGTTGCTGCTGTTGCTGTGTAGCAGCAGATATTGGTCAAGTGTGAGTGTGAGAGGGAGAGATGTGAGGTGAGAAAGGTTTGAAATGAGTGTTTGAGAGACAACAAAAAGTTTTGAAGTGAAATGAGGTTAACTCCCATCACCCTCACTCAACATTAAATGCCATGGCACATCCATCATGCCCCCCCTCTCTCTCTCTCGCCACTAGTCAACCCTACCCTAATCCAATTTTTAACAAAGCTAACCCTCAATTAACCCACTTAACTTAACCAAAAGGTTTAAGCCACCATGGTCATTGATTGATTCGAAAAAGTGTTTTTGTAGTTAACCGCATTCAATAACGGTGTCGCGTGTAGCTAGACCGAGATGAGTACCGGTCGTCCTCAGGGAAACGTTGAACTTTTTACTCTTACTTTAGATGTGTTGAAAAAGAGAGGAGGAAATAAGAATTTTGTGAAAAGTTTCTAGATCTACGTTATGCAAGAATGCAAAAATATAGATCTAGATTATTTTAGAGATATAGATAATATAATAGAAGGGCTTGTAGGGTTCGTTAGGATTTAGTAGTCATGGACGATTAATTAAAAGTTACCCTTTTTATCCTTTAATAGATTTATAACTAGAACGACGGTGATGCGTGTAGATTAGGGTTTCTGGAGGGAAAAGGAATCCCACTCTTAACCCTTATCTCAACACGGAACTCCGTTCATATCTAGCCTTTACCAAAACAATCATTAATCTAATCTCTAATCGCGGTCGGAACTAGCAAAGAATTGCTAGCGCGCCCGATTAGGATGTTAATGATTCTTTTGATAAAGTTCATAAACTTTATAGGACTTAAAAAGGGTTTAGGGATCTTCATCGTCCATTAGCCTACCCTAATCCTACGAACCCTAACAAGCGGAGAATTACTCGCGCATGTTGGGAAAAGAAGATGAAAAGACAGAGTGGGAAAAAATAATGTAAAATGCAAAAGAATTAAATAAAACAACTACCTTTATTAATCAACTTGAACAATCTACACTTTGATTCCTTAGAAAATGATTACAAAGACTAGTTTGCTTCTCGATCTCTTCCAAGGAGGTAGACGAACAGTTGATGATCAGCCTGGATACGTGAGCGTCTGGGGCTTCGTGATCGCGTCGGCTTGATAACTTTTCCAAGAGGCTCTCGGTGCCCTTTTATAGTGCAAAGCCAGAATCTTTAGGGTGAAAACTTGGTAAAATATAGCATAGATTCACCTCCCAAGTTTTTAGCAATTGATCTCTCTAGAATGCCGCGGATCCGCGGCCAACAGGGGGGTTTGGCCGCGGTTCCGCGGCCAATGGTGGAGATCATTTCATCATTTTTCTTGGGCTTTGTAATTGTGACATGTGGCAATCCCAGGCACCTTCAGAATTCAGAAATCTTCTCTCGGTTGCTTCCAGACTTGGTCTCCAAGTTTTGCTTCTTAATTAGGCAAGTCTTCTTCAACAGCTTGATTTCTTTGATATATTCTGCATAACAACTTGGAAAATTCTGCACAATAATCTCAAATAATATTTAGTAGACTTAGTTCTACTAGGATTTAGTCAATGAATTTATTTGCATACATTTTTCTACCAAATACTTATTAAAATATATTAACACATGGAAAATAGTGTTTTTACACATAAACCCTCATATGTATGATATATTATAATAAAGTCCTTTTTTTAATATGAAAATGGTAGGAAAAATATAATACAAATGTGCAATTTTATCAACTGAACAAATACCCCCAAACTTATCTTTGATCGTCCTGAGCAAACTAATTATTCAAGAGGAGAAAAAGAAAGGAGAAAACTAAGCACACTTTCGTAGGCAGACACGATTGCACTGAGCACGTGCAACAAGCCGTTAAACTTCTAGGTGTCCCTAGTAGGAGGAGTGTTGTCTCCTGAGGGTTTTCAGCGGATTACACCCACAAAATCCTATAATAAAAAAGAGATGATGAAATTTACATATAAAGATAAGAACCATAAAAGTAAGACTTTGAAAATAAGAGTTTCCAACTACACTAACTTTTCAGTTATCATGAGCCCTATCTTAATAGTCATGAAAAAATGTTAGAAATCACATCATCCCTCAATAAAACATCGTCTTTATTCTTCATTCCTACCTTTCATCCAAACACCGATCATATAACCCCATGTGTGTGAAATGAACATCCCTACACTCGGAGAATTCAATTCAAGCTATCATACTCTTGTCCATCTACCTTAGTACTTTTTAATTTAATGAATATTAAGATTTGCTCACACATTTTCATGCGACCGTTAATACTTCTTGAGGTACTAACCGACCAATTACTTATGTGCTTGCTGATTAGGTGATAATATTTTCCTCGTCTTGCACCACCTAAGGCTTAGCAGTGACTCCCAGACCAGTTGGCCTTAGGGCACTAGGTGAAGAGGCACCCTCGATATATTTTTTTATTGCTGCCTTGGCAATAACAAAACCAGTGTTCATTTTTCTTTTCACCATTTTTATATTTTCTTCATTTTTTTTCATTTCCTTCATACTTTGGCTTTTAGACAAGAGCATTTCAAGGTATCCTCTACTATCCCGAGTTTCAAGACGTGTGTAAGTGCATATAGTAGGGTATCAACATTCAAATGTTTGGCTTACAGAATAGAAACTATTTTTCAGACTTATTTTATCCTCAGATTAGTGACTTCCTTCATCTTACTAACCCTTGGGACAACAGCTCATAACTACTTATTACTAGTTCGTTTAAGAAAACTTCTAATTTTCTTGGTTTTCTTAAACTATTCCTATCTTTTGGATGTAATTTTTTCACTTTCTACTCTTTTGTTATAAAAGAATTTTTTTTTTAAATTTTGAAAATATCGTGCTTATGCAAAATATGATGCAAATTGATGTGTAAATAAGCACAAACCTCCCCCAAACCTGTTTACAGCAGTGTCCTCACTTATGTCATCCGTTAAGCTCAAAAACCTGTAGACTTGGGAGGAAATTATTAATGGGGCAAGAATATATGAAAGTGAAAATCCTCCCCCAAACTTATTATAGGCTCACAATTTTGTAAAAATCATTTTCTTTCAAGAGCCAAAATATACCACCCCCAAACTTGAGTTAAACAATTTTAATCTTTTAAAATCACACGAGGGGGTCAAGGTTATTGGTCAATGCCAAGCTTTGCAAAGACCGAAGGTCAACACCAACCATTCAAAAATTTTATCGATGAAGCACCAAGGTTGGTAGAAGAACATGTTACCTATGGACGTGAAGAAGTGGGGAGGTGACAAAAGGTGTAATGGAAAAAGATTGCGTCTCAATTTGGAGAGACGACACAGTGATAGTAATGATGGATTACTCGCATTATCATGATTGTCCAAAAGAAGGGGTGGAGGTCCAATTTCTTCATCTTGGAGTTGATTCATCTCAACACCCGTGTCTTGTAAAAATGCGAGTTCATCAGCGAAAATTTCCTCAAAACTTTCATCGATACCCCGAAGAATAATGTCATCAGAAAAAATGGGGTGATCGTCAGACTCTATAAAAAGTTTCTCATCAGTGTTAGATGTTGACCCGTACAACTCGGTGGAAGAGTACATGGTTGGGTTAAACAACAACATATGAAAAGAGTCAGTATCATGAGGTTGATCAAATTCGCTGCTGTCGACATCCATGAATTCGACAGAACACACATGAGCATAGGGTTCGGAGGGTTCACTTCCCAACTTGTAAATGTTAAGCTCAATTGACTTCTTTCCAAAGGATAGGGTCATAGAGCCGTTTCTACAATTGATTACTGCATTGGAAGTGGCCAAAAAGGGTCGACCGAGTATCACCGGGATTTGATTGCGTGGGTTTGCCACAGGTTGTGTATCTATAACGATAAAGTCCACAGGGAATATGAATTCCCCGACTTTGATTAACACATCCTCTAGCTCACTCCTAGGTTGGGTGATAGATCGATCGGCCATCTGAAGAGTGCAATGCGCAGGCTTTAACTCTCCGATCCCTAATTGCTCATAAACAGAATACGGAAGCAAGTTAACACTCGCACCTAAATCGAGTAGAGCACGATTGATATTTTTACCCCCAATAGAAATTGAAATTGTAGGACTTCCGGGGTCCTTTCGTTTCTTGGGAAGTTGTTGTGTAAAAGCCTTGCTCACATTACTCGCAAAGAAAACTTTTTTAGGTACTTGAACTTTTCTCTTCCTAGTGCACAAGTCCTTTAGGATTTTCGCATATGACGAAACTTGTTGAATAGCATCTAGGAGAGGAATGTTTATGTTAACTTGCTTAAAAGTTTCCACAATTTTCTCCATTTGTGGACTTGGTCTGTTGCCCCTTAACCTGTTTGGATAAGGTGCTTTATCAATAATGGTTTGGTCCAACATTGGAGAGGATTGTGGGGACGGATTCGATCCCAAAATTGGAGTGGGAATCGACTTAGATAGATTTGGCGAAATGGGCGAAGGGTTCGAGCCTTGGGGAAAATGTAGAATAGGCTCGGTTGAAGGTGGGAGACTAGACGAATTAGGGGAAGAAGAAGAAGCTGGGGTATTATTGGTGTCGCTATCATCACATTGCTCACCCACTTGGTTATTCAGCACTTTTCCCGATCTCAACGTGGTAACAGCACTCACATTATAACTTTGTGAGTGGCCAGGATTAGGTATGGGTTGAGATGGGAGTTTCCCTTTTTCTCTCGCACTCATTACGGCATTTAACCGTGTGATTTGGTTTTCTAATAATTTAATACTCTCACCATGGGAGGCGGAGTTTTTCGTTATGGTATCAATAGAAGACCTCATCTCTGCCGAAATTTGAATGGATTGTTTCATGAACATATCCAAAGTTTGTGCAAGTGAGTTGTCAGTACCGGCCACTTGTGGTGTAGAATTGTTGGCCGGATTTTGGAAATTCTGTGACTGAAAGGGGGGCTGATTCTGTGGTTGTGGTTGCTGTGGAGGAGGTCTTTGATAATTGCTTTATTGGTTTTGATTCCAAGCAAAGTTAGGATGATTCCTCCATCCTTGATTGTACGTGGAAGAATAAGGGTCGTTTCTAGGTTGCTGCTGAAAAGCAGCATTAGCTTGAAACGATGCATTCATAGGACATTCTTCCGTTAAGTGTGAAGGATCCGAACAGCAACCACAGACGGTCTTAGGAAGCATGACCTGATTTAGGGAGAATGATGAGAACTTGTTTTCAATAGCGTCGAGTTTCTTCTGTATCGCTGCCATTTCGGCTTTTACTGCGATAGAAATATCGAGCTAGTGAATACCTCCCTTAGTTGAAGGTGGTCTTACGCTTTCCCACTGCAACGTGTGTTCAGCAAGGTCTTCCAGATATTTCCAAGCTTCACCGTCGTCTTTAGACATGAAATTGCATTGACAATTTGTTTCAAGTATCTGCTTTGTCGCTGGATTAATGCCCTCATATATAATCCGACATAAATCCCATCTATTGATTCCATGATGAGGACATTGGACAAGCAGATCCTTGAAACGTTCAAAGCACTTCCAAAATGGTTCGTTGGGAAGCTAGGTAAACTGGTTGATCTTGCTTCTAACACGGGCAGTCTTATGGTTTGGGTAAAACTTCTTAAGAAATGCTATGAAGAATTCATCCCAATTAGTGATAAAGTGTGCGGCAGTATTATAAAGCTATTTTTCTGCCAAGTCGCACAGTGTGAATGGGAGAAGACGTAAGCGCATAGCATCTAAAGTCAATTGTGAAGTACCCATCATTGCGCATACGTTTTCGAATTTGGTGATGAAAACGTACGCGTCTTCCGACTCAAGCCCGTGAAATTTGGGCAGCAGATTGATGTAGTGGGGTTTAATTTCGAAATTATCCCCGTTAGGTGGTGGAAGAGATAGACAAGTAGGAAGAGGACCACGAATAGGATAGCATCTCTCTTGGAGAGAGATGCGCGGTGGATTCTGCTCACCTGCGGGCGGTGGCAGCGTGGTGTTATAATTAGATGGAGTGCCGTCCATCACGGTCGATGTGGTGTGTGGTGGGGGAAAAGAAGATGAAGAACTACCGACTTCGGCGTCGATAGCAGGAACGCGGACAAGACGGGCACTAGGATCCCATGTCCAGCCGAGCATGCACTAAGCGGGTTTAGTGCAAGTGGCAGCGTGTGTGTGATTTAAAATTGGTTTGTTTTTGAAAAAGTGGGACTCAAGACAAATCACCCTAAGATGCACAAGCAACCCTAGAACTAAGGTCACCTAGGTCCAGTCTCTAGACTGCTCCTAGACTTCCAAAGGACAAGCCGCAGAATCAATTCTCTACCGCCTCCGTACTACCCTTGTAGCCAGGTAAGTGCCAGGTAAGTGGGAAGGAACCACGGTAGCGGGCCTAATTAAAAACCACTAGCCTTTGACACACTTGCCTAGGCACTACAAAAGTAATGCAGATAAACGATAGATTACCCACGACCTTCCTCTGTCCTTAATGAGCGCGACAGTCCTTAGAGTCTGGTCTAGATATTTTTTAAATTAATGAAGGGTTGATCTATATGCTCGGTTTGTGATTTGTGGGGCTTAGGAAGGGTGATGAAATCCCCACCTAATCTTGATTTGGTATTTGCCCCTTAAAGTTCGTATTAAAATATGCAAAACAAAACCAATCACAAAACTTTTGCAAAAAGATTTTTGAGCGGCGCTATTTTGCAAAGAATCCTACAGAAAATAGATTTTATTGGATTTGAGAGGAGAGAAAAGGAGTTAAGAAAGATACCAGAGAAGTTTAAACCCTAGATCTCCTGTTTCCTCAAGTCCGTGACTCCAGATTCCCTCGCAAAATTCACACACAAATCGTTAAATATGCAATTTGCAGTTTTGTTTTAATAATGATATGAATCTTCTAAGAATTCAACACAAATAGTAAGAATAAAAAATTACGCACGTATTCCCGGCAACGGCGCCATTTGATTGATTCGAAAAAGTGATTTTGTAGTTAACCGCAATCAATAACGGTTTCGCGTGTAGCTAGACCGAGATGAGTACGGGTTGTCCTCAGGGAAACGTTGAACTTTTTACTCTTACTTTAGATGTGTTGAAAAAGAGAGGAGGAAATAAGAATTTTGTGAAAAGTTTCTAGATCTACGTTAAGCAAGAATGCAAAAATATAGATCTAGATTATTTTAGAGATGTAGATAATATAATAGAAGGGCTTGTAGGGTTCGTTAGGATTTAGTAGTCATAGACGATTAATTAAAAGTTACCCTTTTTATCCTTTAATAGATTTATAACTAGAACGACGGTGATGCGTGTAGATTAGGGTTTCTGGAGGGAAAAGGAATCCCACTCTTAACCCTTATCTCGACACGGAACTCCATTCATATCTAGCCTTTACCAAAACAATCATTAATGTAATCTCTAATCGCGGTCAGAACTAGCAAAGAATTGCTAGCGCGCCCGATTAGGATGTTAATGATTCTTTTGATAAAGTTCATAAACTTTATAGGACTTAAAAAGTGTTTAGGGATCTTCATCGTCCATTAGCCTACTCTAATCCTACGAACCCTAACAAGCGGAGAATTACTCGCGCATGTTGGGAAAAGAAGATGAAAAGACAGAGAGGGAAAACATAATATAAAATGCAAAAGAATTAAATAAAACAACTACCTTTATTAATCAACTTGAACAATCTACACTTTGATTCCTTAGAAAATGATTACAGAGACTAGTTTGCTTCTCGATATCTTCCAAGGAGGTGGACGAACAGTTGATGATCAGCCTGGATACGTGAGCGTCTGGGGCTTCGTGATCGCGTCGGCTTGATAACTTTTCCAAGAGGCTCTCGGTGCCCTTTTATAGTGCAAAGACAGAATCTTTAGGGTGAAAACTTGGTAAAATATAGCATAGATTCACCTCCCAAGTTTTTAGCAATTGATCTCTCTAGAATGCCGTGGATCCGCGGCCAACAGGGGGATTTGGCCGCGGTTCCATGGCCAATGGTGGAGATCATTTCATCATTTTTCTTAGGCTTTGTAATTGTGACATGTGGCAATCCTAGGCACCTTCAGAATTCAGAAATCTTCTCTCGGTTGCTTCCAGACTTGGTCTCCAAGTTTTGCTTCTTAATTAGGCAAGTCTTCTTCAACAGCTTGATTTCTTTGATATATTCTGCATAACAACTTGAAAAATTATGCACAATAATCTCAAATAATATTTAGTAGACTTAGTTCTACTAGGATTTGGTCAATGAATTTATTTGCATACATTTTTCTACCAAATACTTATTAAAATATATTAACACATGGAAAATAGTGTTTTTACACATAAACCCTCATATGTATGATATATTATAATAAAGTCCTTTTTTTAATATGAAAATGGTAGGAAAAATGTAATACAAATGTGCAGTATTATCAACTGAACAGTCATCTCAACATGGTAACCCTAGACTTCATCCAAGCTAACATGCACAAGTGTGTGCAGTTCAGATAAAATTCCAATAAAATATTCATAAAACCAGATAAATCATCAGAAACCAATTTTGGTAAACGTCTTACCAAAAACCCTACATTAAACATATTTTAGAATTTCCATAATTTTTCTTCAGAATTTTCCCCATTTATCGGTATTTAATTATACCGAAATATTAAAATATTCAATAAAATAATATTAAATTATAAAAATTCCCAAAAATAATATTATATTTTTCTGAAATGTTACAGTCTTCCCCCCCTAAAGAAATTCGGTCCCCGAATTTAAATTTAACTCCCAAATTCTAAACATTTCAATAAAATGTCCAAGTCCACGGGGCTCCGAAATCATCAATCCATAAAACACATCGTAGCGCAATACAAGCGCAAGAGCAATGAACAGATAACTCAAAATCAAAACTTCATCAAGCATCCTCCAATCATCAGAGTCAAGGCGAAAACACCAAGGCTAAATCCAAAGCCAAAACCGATATGCCATAAATCGGAACTATATATGTAAATATATGAAGGAAATGCATGCCAGAAATTCATTAAAATCGATGTGCAATGCGCATAACACTGCACAGTGGCGGACGTCTTTATACGAAAATAGCCATATACGTATATATCTTTTGTTTAGTATGCACGATCTGCCGTTTGAAAACAATTTAGAAGGGTTCCCAGTTTTTTTTAAACGTTTCGTGTCATATCGGACACGTATGCAAATAATGACTATAGCTCGCTTTTGGAAATCCCTTTGAAATCTATCTATGCATGCAAAATATATCCAGGTATTGTCCTCTGACTAGTCCTGCTCATTGCGAAAACAAATCGCAATATCATAAAAATGTACTGCTCCATAAAGAAATTAATCCCAAAAAGTGCACATGAAAACTACGTGCGTCTGGTGCGCACGGAATGAAAATCCATACATGTGCCAAGCTGGTGCACAGAAACCACATCAAGGTGCAACGGTTGTGCACACAACATCGGTCACAGGCAACGTGCGTGCCTGACAGCAAAATCAGGTGCATCTGATATGCACGAAAAATCCCGATTTAGTGCATCTGGTTTGCACCAAATCTCGTCTCATAATATGCGCCAAACATGCGCTAAAAATCCAAATCCGGTGCATCCATCATGCACAAAACCACGAAATCCAATATCAAGCGCCGAACGCGCGCAAATCCAATCAGGTGCGTAAAGTGCACAAGACAAATATCGAGCATCACCATCGAAATCGAAGTCCAGTGCATCCAAGTGCACAAAATACATGTCACTGCACTACAAACATATGTAAGCTATACAGAGTGCAAAACCAAATCGTGTGCGTGCATATGCACAAAATCAACTCAAATGTCTAAAACCCATGCAATCACCAACATGTGAAACCAAGGCACGAAAACGATATCAAATGCAACAACTGTGCAAAATCGTAAATACTCAATAGGTGCAACCAAGGTGCATGAAAACAAATGTCATGAATCTCAATCATCAAGACTAAATCATGCAAACAGAACGCCCAAAATATCGAAATCCAAGATGATGGATGCGTGATAATCGAATCACAAAATCACAAATCATAAATACCGTCGTCGGTAGTCCCTCCTTCAAGGTCGAGAAGGCGTCGGTGCATCCAATGCTAGTAGCGCAAGATATACACTTGCCTCTTGCTCATGGTCTGGCGTCGTCTGTCTCTGGGTTCTTATCTTCTCCGTAGATCTACCAATCTCGCCATCCATCGGCTCATCGGCCCAGTCAGGTGTGCTAACGGGAATGATTCCGTTCCGGCACTCCTCTGGTCATCTCTCGGTCAATCATCACGCCCACTCGTAAAGCAGCATCTCACTGGCGTCGGCCTCTGGCTTTCTGAATGCACATCACGCATCTGATCCTGGTGCAACTATCATTGCAGCTGTGTCCTGGAAGGAATCCTGCTCAGGCTCTCTTCCGATCTTGCCTATGCCGAACTGTACGGAGGCTGGTACTCTTACATAACCCATTCTCGTTTTCTGGACATCTGCGTGTCCCGCACACATTTCCTCGGAAACTGGCTGTATCTCAACGCCTCTGTAGGCATATCAGGGCTCTATTCTCGACGGAAGGTAATGACAGCTCGTTAGCGTCTCGCACGAACCACATGTCCCGCTTGTCTTTTTATCATCGTCCACTATGACGTCACGCTATGCTATCTACGCACTGCACTGTTCTCGGCCACGGTCAATCCGAAGTCCCTCGCACGGACTCGAAATCGCGTACTCTGTAGCTCCATCATTCGATAGAAGAAGTCTGGCCGAACAGGTTCTCGGGAACGCGTCCCAAACATTGGAGGAATACTCAATACTCATCCATCCTCGATCAACTCACAACACATCTGGGTGAGGTCCTTTATCCGAACCTGGTCAACTACCTCGTCGACAATGCCGAACTCTGGCCTGCGGAACAGCGCTCCAATGGCTATGCTCGTATCTGGAGTCTCCCAAGTAGTATGTCCCAACACATGATATCCGAATGATATCGAACCATCCGATCGACTCGTCAGAACCTCAAAATCTCCCAAGTGCTCAACATCTTGGGTACAGTTTAATAGTATTGAGTACACACCACAGCATCGGTGGTCCAGCCGTAGAAGGGCAAACCCAAGCCTCACTAATGGCGCAGCAGAACTGCCGTAAACCCTAAGGTTCCAAGGCTTTCACACGGTCATTAAGTCGAGTTAGGGTTTCATTCTTCTAGAGGGTCCATAGAATTGACTGCACGTCCTGCCGAATACTTTAAACTTGGAATAGTAGGTTTCTGACATTCGATCGTCACTTTCGACTCTCAACATCTCCGCGTGAAGTCGTCTCAGCTGGAAACAATCTATCTGATGACCTCTCATCGGGGTTGCGAACGATCCACAAGTCCTAGTCATTCATCCTTGGTGACTAGCGGCCTTCTATCATCTCTTAGTATAACCCGTACTGCAATGGCTCCAATATCTGGGGCAATATCTCGTCGTTCGCAGCAACAACTGGGTCCTTCGTCTGTACGCTGATCAGCGCCTCAATCCTCCAGGAAAGGCGATACATTGGCGGTCATCTCTAAATCGGACTGCTCTAGATCTGAGTAAGACTCCCCAGACTGGAAATCTTCAGCTCAACCGGGCCTGCTCCGGCGCCTAAATCGGACGAACCACCTTCGTCTCTCAATTCGGGTAGACTAGCTATCATCTGTCTCATATCTTCCTGGAAGCTCCGGCGATCTCAGCTCGTAAGCTCCGGAAGCGACATCCTATCAATCTCAGCAATAGCTGGCTCATCTTCCTGCACGGTAGGCGGCATCATAATCTCTGAGGTATGCTGTATATCGACAGTCCTCTCTCAACTGGCAGCTCTAACAATGGCCCGATCATCCGGTGTAAAACCAAGAGCTCTCCTCCACAAGAGGGCACAATCATCAATACTAGCTCGAGACGTTCCCATGACACCAGGAAACATAATCAAAAAGACAAATCTCTACCATCGTGTGTCGCCGGAATAAGTCCAGGTCAGTCCTCGTTCGCAACGAGCTCATGCTGAACGCAACTATAGCCGTAGCTCTCCCTGCCCGTAATCGTGGCAGTAACATAACGGTTACTGATGAGGCTAGATCAGGAATGAATATGGTACTGAACAAAGAAATGTACATCTTAAGGCTTCTTAAGTGGACTGGCGTGTCGTAAATATGCCGCGGACATACCCACGGCACGTCACTCTACTTTAGTCACCTATTCCATCAACCAAAGGTCATCCTACGCTCCGAAGGTAAAACCTAACGCTTTGATACCAACTTTGTCAAGACCCGAAAGTACAGAACATGACCGGCACTTAGGCTACGAACGTCTCAAGGCGCACGTGCTCTAAGTAAGCCGAGTCCAGAAATCCAAACCAAGAAAAGTAGTGGAGTGAAGGAAAAACCATAGGTAAAACAACCAGTCTGCAATATAATATACAACGCCTAAAGACGAGGATCACAACAGAAAGGAAACTCAACAGCAAGAATCCCAGAGAAATATAACGTGCGACTCTAAGGTCGAAAGAATAATCAACACTGGTCTCTATCTCAAATAAATACATGTTTGGTTGATGGAACTTCTAGATAAAACTGAATATAATATACAATGTATAATGATGGGTATGATACAAATAAACCCACCTACTAGCAAGCCACCCGAAAGAAGCAGTGCCGCAAGCCGCAATGAATCCCTGTACGGCAAACACTTGCAAGAACTGGGGCACAACGGGGGTGAGTTGCCAACTCGTGAATAGAAGAACATCTATGAACAGAAAATCGCATGTATGACGCAATCCTAGATCATACGATCAACATATATAAACCTCAAATGAATAAGTCTGAAGCATGCTAAGGTGGCAATGTAACATCTATACATGTATGTAGTGCCAAGTACTCGCCAATGCCTCAGGTAATAACATGTCATAAATATGAGGTATGTCTGCATAGAGTAATATGAATCAATGCCAGCTATAACATGAATCTAGTAGTATGTGGATGTCCTCCAACTAGGTAATCAATATCTGTAAATCGGTGGATCCCGTCCACGTGTCACCCAATGGCAACAAGCATCATGCATGTAAATATCGTAAAGCATATGCATGGAAATATGAGGATATAATCAAATCATGGAACCTGAGTGCCTAGCATCGACACTCGAAAACATCATGAACACCTGTACCTAGCATCGACACGTAAATCCTCATGTATCTCAGGTGCCGCACACCCCGGTCGGCCCTCATATCCATCTCACGACTCCAGTCGGTATCCCCCTGATAACCGATGGGTCCCAAGTACTATCACCGGTAGGTAGTACTCCCCTGCCGGGCTCACCGTCTAGCATATACGAGTCTTCTTGCCCCGGGGTACCTCACCGGGTCCACCATGTACCCGCAATCGGTGCCTACCACTCCTCGAATCGGGTTTACCCACACAAGCTCTCTGGAACCGAGAAAACTCATGGTGGACGCACTGAAATATCATATCAAGGGTGACCGGATTTTTAAAGCAATTACGTATTTTCTTTTGAAATATCCACGGTCTCAGAATCCAGAAATATCATGGAAACAACATATCTCAATGCGTATAATCAAAACATGATGTATGCGATATGTAAAGAAAGGTAAGCATATCAGTAAGTCGTGCAACATGAAATAGTAATGTGCACATGTCGAGGGAAACCGCTCTGTTTAAAATACATCAGTTTTAAAGAATATCTTGCGGTTCCCAAATCTCTAATCAAGCCGGAATCATCTATGTATGTGTACAGGTATAAGTGTACAATATGCCATGCAAGAATCATATCATGAATGCAACAGTACTACAGTGTAGTGGCATGGCAATTATCGATGATGAAATGTGTGAGCCGGCAAACAGTGTACGTGGAACATACGCATCATCGATAATGGTGCTGGTGTCCTAACAGCATGATGGTAATATCTCAATAAACGTAAGTAATGTGAAGCAAATAATATGAATATGTGGAATCAAATAATCAACGCAATAGTGAAGAGTCTACATCAATATGTAAGTGACATGCAGTTTTGCCTTTTTGAAATAAGACGAATCGGGGTTTTTAGTAAAATAAGGGCTACGGTGCTTTTAAGAAAAGATGCCCCTTTTGAAATCATCCGTAGAGTCCCTTTTTTCCTGTCTTTAAAATACTCCCGATTCGTAAGTTTGGAAATAGGTATGACTCGGGACTAGTCTAAGATCTACTACACTAACTACTGATCTAACTATCAAGTCAATCGGGAGGGGTAAGAAAACCACCTAAATCTGATTCGGTATATATAAAGATAGTAGTCGGTGATCCCGCATCAATAGTATCGCATACGATACCGTAAATCATCTGACACCCTTAAGTCATGAGTGCGGATCAATCATCAATATAAAGCTCGTACGGTAAATCGTCGTACGGCATCCAAATAGCTGGGTGCGGGTCAATATCACAATCATCACATCAATTATCTGGTATCCTTATCATCATATCACATGATCTGGGGTGCTGACCTAAGTCTAGTACGAATCGATACCATCTACATAAGTATGAATGCGTGTGCGGAAGACACGCCCAAAGGCCCGCTAAAATCATATATCGCATCCTAAATACGAATCACATCACATCACCGATATCATGGAACCATGCCCAAACTCATTGACTCACATCCAAAGTCCTCCAATATCCTCGTCATCACAGTATGAACATAGCAAATAAGCACGTGTGTGCGTGTGGGTGCAAACTATTCTAGGGTTCGCGACTAGGAACTACACTAGTTACTTTTAACCCTAATCAATGCATAGTACTACTACCACATCCTAACAACCAAGTCACACATAAGCTATCATATATAAGTAGAGTACATAAGGTATACTAGATATCGGACTGCGGGGGTGCTATAAGCCATCCACCCGACTTCTCCCCGTAGATATAAATCTACTCACATTCTTATGTGTGCCGGTGCCGATGTCGCCATTTGCATCTCCAATGCTTCGACGCCACGTGGGGTACCTACAAGGAGATCACATGCTAAAACACATAAAAACCATGTCGAAAGCCAAAATGGTGCATGCTACGCCCTTAGGTAAAAACCTGTGGCCTCGCGTGCAAACACAGTCCATAGCCCTCTGCCGTTGGCGTTCAAACGCCACCCGACAGAAACGAATCATCGAATACCAAAATCCATACGAAAACAAGTCGTAAACCATGAGCCAAGTCAAGAAAATCAACCAAGATTCTACCCTGGTTGGAACCAGTCAAAACTAGACATTCCCAGGGCCAAGTTTACAGGTAAAAGAGCTGTGCACGCAAAACGAGGGGGTTCCCTACTGCTCTGGCCGCAAATTGCGGCTAGAAGGGATATATCTGCGGCCGGGGTAAGGTGGTTGGGGCTAGGGTTTTGTGTGTTGGCTTCTATCTACCTGCACATCTCACTGCCAAGTCAATTTTATTTTAGGAGGTCTCGGGTTGTAGCAGATTCCAGAAAGGCTTAAAAAGTCGACAAAACGCTAACCAACATTAAATCGAACAATCTGGTATTTTGCTGGGATCTGGGGAAATTCTGGGGTGAACTGGTCTCAAACACACCTAATAAGGTCATACTAACCATCTTAACCAACACTTGACCAAATCTCACTCAAATTTTCCTAAAACAAGCACTAATCTACATACTATACTAAGTTTCAGCTAAACAACCAGAACTTGACAGGAAAGGAGTTGGGTTGCAAGATTATACCTCAAGAGTGTCCTAGGATGAAGGAGAAGAGAAGATGAAGGAAGGAGGAAGTGGGGTGGTGCTGCTGAAGTGCCCCTGTAGCAGTAGCTGAAGCTGATCTCCTTGTGTTGCTGCTGTTGGTTTCTGGCTGCTGCTGTTGCTTGAAATTTTCTTTCTTTGTTGCAGAGCAGCAGCTACTGCTGTGGCTTATGAGGTTGGGGTGTTGTGTTGGGCTGAAGTTGCTGTGTTGGGGGTTGATGTGGTGGTATATGATGGTGTAGGGCTGTTTCTGATGCTGTTGCAGCATAGATGGGGCTCCCCTTTTACTTGTGTTGCTTTGAGAGAAAGTTGTTGCTGTTGTTGCTGTGTAGCAGCAGATATTGGTCAAGTGTGAGTGTGAGAGGGAGAGATGTGAGGTGAGAAAGGTTTGAAATGAGTGTTTGAGAGACAACAAAAAGTTTTGAAGTGAAATGAGGTTAACTCCCATCACCCTCACTCAACATTAAATGCCATGGCACATCCATCATGCCCCCCCTCTCTCTCTCTCCTAGCACTAGTCAACCCCTACCCTAATCCAATTTTTAACAAAGCTAACCCTCAATTAACCCACTTAATTTAACCAAAAGGTTTAAGCCACCATGGTCATCTCAACATGATAACCCTAGACTTCATCCAAGCTAACATGCACAAGTGTGTGCAGTCCAGATAAAATTCCAATAAAATATTCATAAAACCAGATAAATCATCAGAAACCAATTTTGGTAAACGTCTTACCAAATACCCTACATTAAACATGTTTTGGAATTTCCATAATTTTTCTTCAGAATTTTCCCCATTTATCGGTATTTAATTATACCGAAATATTAAAATATTCAATAAAATAATATTAAATTATAAAAATTCCCAAAAATAATATTATATTTTTCTGAAATGTTACACATCCTGTATGAACTGTAGGGTTACGAGGCACTCTCACAAGGTTCTACAAGGTATCAACCATGCCCGATTTAAATTTTAGACGTGCCGAACAACCCTAACCAAGATCTTAGACTAGAGATTAGGCGAAACAAAGCAAGTAAACAACTTTACTTCTAAGAGTTTGGGATTACAACCTTTGTAGTCCGGTCCTTCTCTTCTAAAGCTCCGTATTGAGGTCCCTTCGCTGCGATCATCGAGTATCTGGACTCTAGAGAGGCTCCACAAAAGAAAGATACAAGCTTGCTTCCGATCTTCGATAACAAAGATGATCTATCTTGAAGAAACTCAAACCCAAGCTCTTGCTTTGCTAATCAAGCATTAGCAAAGCAAACACCCTAATCTAAGTGGCTAGAATAGATGAGGATGATGAAGTAGGAATTTAGCTCTCATTTATTTTCTATTTCTCACTCATTTTCATCACTTCACAAAAGGCTAGAAAGCTTTTCATGTAAGGAAGAAGAAGAAAGAAGATGATCAATCCTTTTGTGATGAATAATGAAATCTAGTGAGGTTAGAAATGCAACCATGGGTTAAGTATGATAACTTAACCCATGTAGAGACTTAACCATGGTGAAGGGTTGGGTCGGGTTAACTGATATCAACCAAAATATCTTTAGAAAATATCTTTAGTTAAAAACAAAAGCAAAGCTTCTAGAAGCTTCAAGAAGGTTTAACCCTAATACAAACCCTAACCATGTTTAAACTCCACAAAACATGTTGCATTTGTAACCTTAACTTGTTGCAATATTATATATCATATATATAATATATTTTGTAACAAAATAAAATAATACAATTAACATATATCGCATATATATCAATGTATTACCCGAGTGAGAAAAAGAATCTTTAAGTGAGCTTATATTAGTTAATGTAATTTAATATATCAAATATATAATTATACATTAAATTATCGAATCAACACTTGATCAGATAATCCGGCTATTTCACAAATAACCGACTAATATAATCTGTATCATTTCATCGAATCAACACTTGATCGATGACCCAGCTATATCACATATACCCGGTCGATATCTCATATCGCGAGAATCTAATACGGTATCACATACACGTATTGTTCTCGGTCCCGCACATATCATATATATGCTCCTACTCCGTTTTGCCTGAGCCAGGAAACATCTGTGTAGGACTCTAAAGAATCGTCAATACGCCGGCAGTAGGTGATGATCATATCAAACACCCACAAGCTGCAAGCGGTCAGCTAAACGTAACAGCCATCCAGGTATTGAGCGATCAGAAGATCAACAAGCAAGCATGTACATTCTCCTGCGAATCCAATCAGTAACACTCCCGTACAGTCCGGTCTCTTCGTCTGATATGTCGCATATCTCGCCAAGGGGTGGTAAACGTCAGACCCCGGTAGCTTGATAAGTCGTGTCGATATGAGGTCTATAACAGTTCAAGAAACTACTGATAACACTTACCAGTAAATCTCAGCAACCCTGGCCAGAGATTTCCAGTTATAGCCAATCGAACACAGCGCAACATCAACTCCCTATACCGGAAGAGACGAAACCCCTCCTATCGCTCATTGCCTCCATGTGATTCGGGACTGTACCCAAAATCCACCTTTTTGCACGCCCTCTTCGACGTGGTATGATGGAAATCAAAGCACAGTGGGGATCACACAAGACTCTATGACGATCTCGGGTCTACGGACTACTCTGTACCAGTGTCACCAGAGAACTGCCATCTGACGTAAGGTATAATACCATCTGGGAGTTCTTGGCGAGTCCGTCCAGTGTACCCAGTCTCCATTGAGCACCCGTATACCTTCTCTGATGTCAAACACCAATGGATATGGGATCATCCATCGCCCATCATATGGGTCAAGAAGCGCATACGCTAGTCTATTCTGGAGTATTGATGCTCTGTCTCGGTACTCCCACGACTAGGAACATTTGAAGGATGTACTTGGCGACTACACTGTCCTCACTAGTATGATCTGCATCATAGTCCTGGTAGTCAAGTACTCATCCTAAGGGCTTTATCAATATGTGACATAGAGACAATCAGAGTACATGTTAAGATAAAGTGTAACCAGATAGCATACTATCATGTCGAGCAAGAAAGTCCTCCCTATATATGTCCAAGCATCCACTACAATATACAACGTATATACAGTAATGGCCTCTAGGGCATACATATAACTAACATGAACCTTCTTTCTTCTTCACAAGTAACACTGGAGATCCCCAACTTGAAGTACTGGAATGAATCCAACCTTTCTTCAAGAGTTCGTCCAATTGAATGCAGATCTCTGTCAATCCTTCTGGACTTAGCCGGTACGGAGCTTTGATTACAGGTTGCGCACTAGGTAGTAAATCAATGCTAAATTCAAGAGCTCGATCGGGAGGCAAACCTGATATATCTTCAGGGAATACATCCTCGAACTCTCGAACAACCTCTAGCTTCTATTCTTCCGCTTGTAATGTTGCAACCATTGCCTTCTTTGGTTTTGCTTTGTAGACGCTAGGTTCCAAGTGATTGATGGAGTTTTTCGTATGTGCGTTTTAAAGTTAGGAATACCGCAATCAAGATGGTGTTGCTTGGTAGCTAGCTGGTTGAGTACGGGTCGATCCACAGGGAAATTGTGTTCTTTCTTTAAGTTCTAACGAGTTAAGTCCTATTTTTGGTAGGTTTTGTTTTAAAATCTAAGAATGAGATTCAATTGATTTAAAATCTTGGTAGGGTTAGAATTAGGTTAGTTTGGAAAAGGAATTCTACTCACTGTTTTTAATGCCCTAGTTAAGAATATAGGTGTTAGGGTAATAGTCAACAAAGGGGATTAGCACGACTAGGAAGAAACTTAGTTTCTTCCTTTTGGTCCTTGTCCGTCCTTTCTTGGCTCTTAGTCCTAAGCTCTAGTTAATTCAACCACAACCGGTCTAACTAAGGAATCACCGCTATCTTTTAAGATAGGGTGCCGTAGTGAGTGGTGTGTGGTTAAATTAAATAGATTCCTATTTTAAATATTATATGGGGCAAAGAAAGGAGTGAGAGAGATTTCCTTCTCTCAAACATTCCCTATCCTAACCCTAACAAGTGAGGAATTACTCATTCATTAGGAAAACTATGATAAAATTCATTTTTGTTTGTTTATTTTAATAGGTGAACTAAAATGCAGAAAATAAAAGAACAGATAAAATAAATTGCTGGAATTAAAATTCAAATAAAAGAATAACACTTACTTTATTGATACTTCTCAACAATGCATTACAACTTCAATAAAATTTTAATCTAGAAAATTAAAAAGAGGCATGCCTAATTAGGTTTCTGGCTTTCCTATTTATAGATAGGAGAAATCCTAGGTTTTACATCTGATCCACATTTGAATTTACAAGACTACCCTAAGAAAGCCGGGTCAAAGTACCGACACCCACCGACACGTGCACTGCACGGCCGCGGTTCCGCGGCAGAAAACCCTGTTTGACCGCGGTTCCGCGGCCGTTTGGTTGGCTCTTGGGCTCAAATCTTCAGTGATGCTTCATGTTGCTTTTTCCTTTTTTTCTTCACTTGGTTTCTCAGAATCTTTTCTACTTTCTTCCAGATTTCCAACAGTGCAGAATTATGTGGACTTTTACCGTGAGCTTCGCTTTGAAGCCTTTAATCCTGTGCTGCCCTTGTACTTTGTGCATTGAAGTGTCTCATGATTTTTATTTGTTCCTTTAACTTGTAGGCGATATCATCCGGATTCATCTATTGTTGGTCGTAGTCTCACATTTGTAGCGTCATTTCATGAATTTCACTGTAATGATCTGAGAACCTGTAACATGCAACTATTTAGCAGACATGGATCTAAAGCACCTATTTATTTGTAATATGATTAAGAATGGGCGATATAAAAATGCAAAATTCTGATATGAACAAATACTCCCAAAGTTATCTTTTGCTCGTCCCGAGCAAAACCAATTTTATTCTCAACAAAATCCTAACCTCACTTTCGCAGGGAATCGCGATTGCACTGAGCTCGTGCAACAAGCCGTTAAACCTCTAGGTGTCCCTAGTAGGAGGAGTGTTGTCTCCTGAGGGTTTTCAGCGGATACTACCCACAAAATCTGATCAATTTGGCCTGTTGATTTTCATTCTTCAATTCGGTGTTCTTAGTAAGAAATTCTATTATGTTCAACTTAGAAATCATCAACCCATATTTTTCACACTCACTTATCATTTAATTTAAGATCGTATATGTTCTGCAAATTTATTAAGCTTTCAGCATCTTTTGAATTTTCCTTCTAAGGTTCCATCTCAACTTAGGAATTTTTATCATTTCTACTGAAAGTATAAGCCTTATTTTTCATTCCTATCTCTCATCCAAACCCCAATCATATACCCCTACGTGTGTGTGATTATCATCCCTACACTTAGAAATTCAATTCAAGCTATCATACCCTTGTCCATCGTCCAAAGTAGTTTTAGTTGGTGAATTTTAGATGAAATTGCTCACACATCCTTCATGCGACCGTTAATACTTCTTGAAGTACTAACGACCAATTACAAAATGTGTTCGCGCATTTAGGCGTAATTCCTCGTCTTGCAATACCTAAGGCTTAGCAGTGACTTCCAAACCAGTTGGTCTAAGACACTAGGTGATGAAGCACCCTTGCTATATATTTTTATTTTATGCAGCCTTAAGTAATTATAAAACCAGTGTTCATTTTTTTTATTCACACTTGTACTTTTATTTAATTTTTTCTCATACTAAGGATTTTAGACAAGAGCATTTCAAGGTATCCTCTATTATACCAAGTTTCAAGATGCGTGTTTGTACAAGTTGTAGGGTATATATATTTTCAGAATTTAGACTTAAGCTTCGGAATTATTTTTCAGACTTACACTTCAAATAAAAATTCAATACTCGTCCCTTATTTTAAGTTAGCCAAAGAACTAAACTCAAAATTTACCTATTTCTAAATAAACTACAAGGACATATATTTTCTACCGTTAAACTTTAAGAAAGCTTATTTTTAGGGTTTTTAATTTACTAAGTTTAGGATTTAGTTTTTCCTAGCTAGTCAGTCATCTTGTCGAACTTAAGTCGAATATAGCCAAAATTGAATTTTTAAATTTTTTTAACTTTTTAAAAAATTCCAATTTTTTTATTTTATTTTATTTTATTTTTATTTTTAATTTTTAATTTTTATATTTTTAAAAAAAATGCAATGCGGAATTAAATATGCAAAGAAAGAAGAAACAAATATGTACAAAAAATTAAAATATGCAATGCAATGATAACTATTTACAAACCACCTCCACCCTCAAACTTATCAAAAGCAGTGTCCTCACTGCTTATGCCCTCGCCGTCCCCTTGAACGTGAACGGGAACGTTTCTCTCTCGCCAGCAGGGTGGTCATGCCATGCTTAATTTCTGTCACTCGCTGATCCAGGTTGGTCACCATCCCTATCAATCTGTCTATCCCCCTAGTGGCTTTCCTAAGTAAACGTGCATGTGCTGCAGGGGTAAGCTCTTCCTCGCTCGCGGTCGAGCTGGAGCTGGGTGTCTTGGCGGGTACGTCCTCGGCCGGCTCAGTACGCGACCATACATCATTTAAGCGTGTGTAGGACATGGATACGCCCTCAATAAGAGATCTAATAGGGATCCCTCCATGCATATAAAACTCAAATTCCTCCATAGGGAGGAAATGGCGACACAGTTGTGTCACCAACATAGGGCATGGGTAATTGGCAGCTCTTTTGTTCGCACCAATCGAATGAAGTAATAACGTGCACATATCATAGCCGGGGTTCCTAGTCATCAAGGTGTGCACGATATGAAGGGATGGTGTGAAAAATGTAGTATTGTGCGAACTACCAAAAATGTTATTTTGTGCCCAACGGCACACAGTCAACACGTTCGCAAAAAGGATTCTAGCTTGGATGCCCTTACATGGCTCCCTCGAACAGTCATTACCCATCAAGGGTAGGTAGTCCTCAAATCTAAGGGGTTGATTGTGCATAGGTAATCTAGGTATTAAGGTGACTTCATGGATGAAGTCCCTATCGATTATTATTTCTCTATCCCCCAAATTAGCCTAATGTATCCGTGTTGTGAGAGTCAACCGTCCTCCATGCACTCGTAAAATCGGGTGACGAGATCCGGAAGCGCGAAGACATTCGGATGGTTAAAAAGTAAAAAATTCCATCCGCGCCTTCGGATCTCTTCACCGAAGTAATTTCCAAAGACCGTGTGTGCAAAGATTTGGGAAAAGTCCCTCTCAAATTGCAAAGTTGGTGCCATCAAAAAAGTGCAGAATATTTCTAAAAAATTTAACAGAGAGAACCAGAGAATGCAAACCTCCTCTGAAGTTTTCAGAGGGAGAAGACAGTAGTGAGCGGTGGAAGCGCGGCCGAATAGAGGCACTGGCGGATGAAACGTGGCGGCTGGGGGCGATCTCCTTGCTCTGGCTACTGCGGCGGCTAGGGTTTTGAGAGAGGAAAATTTTAGGGTTTGGTAAAATACAGAGAGGGGTCGGGTTCTATTTATAGGGGGTGATTTGGTTATTTTCAAAAAGGACCTCTTAAAAATAGGAATTTATTTGTAAATAAAATTTTTATATTTTTGTTTTTTTATTATTTGTTATTTAAAACTGAAAATTTACAAAAATACCCCAGAAATTGGAAAAAAATTTATATATTTTTTTATTTATTTTGTTTTTATATAATTACAAGTGGTACATACCCCAAAACTTATTTGAAACAGTGTTTCCACTGTTTATGGCTGGATAATTGAAATTTAGGGGTAGATGGAGGAAGATCAGTTAATGTAAATCGGCTCCTACAACAGCAGGAGCTCCTCCGAAGGGTCCGCGGTAAGAAACGGTTTAAGTCTATGTCCATTCACTTTAAACAGTGAACAGTCCTCCGGATTTTCTAAGTCGAATGCACCGTGCGGATATACGGTGCGTACCAAAAATGGCATTTTCCATCGAGATCTGAGCTTGCCGGGATGGAAATGTAGCCAGGTGTCGTAAAGTAAAACCTGTTGACCAGGTTTGAAATATTTGCGCATAAGGCGTTTATCGTGAAACACCTTCATTCGGTTTTTAACGACAACCGCGTTCTCGTAAGCTTCATCCCGAAGCTCGTTCAATTCATTCAATTGCAGCTTTCTATGGCTGTCCACATCTCCTAAAGACAAATTCAACTCTTTTATTGCCCAAAATGCTCTATGCTCAATTTCAACTGGAAGGTGGCAAGTCTTTCCATAAACAAGCCTATACGGAGACATGCCAAGATCGGTCTTATAGGCAGTTCGAAATGCCCAAAGGGCATCAATAAGTTTTAGAGACCAATCCTTACGGTTTTTGGAAACCATTTTCTCCAATATCTATTTAATTTGCCGATTTGAAATCTCGGCTTGCCCACACGTTTGGGGATGATAGGGTGTTGATAGCATGTGATTAATGGAATATTTCCGCATTAAGGACTCGAAAGTCCTATTACAGAAATGAGTTCCATTATCGCCGATGATTGCACGGGGGTACCCAAACCGAGAGAAAATGTTGTCTTTGAGGAATCTAACGACAACCTTGTTGTCATTAGTCCGGCTGGGCACAGCCTCGACCCACTTAGAAACATAGTCAACAGCGAGGAGAATATACACGTTCCCAAAAGAATTGGGAAACGGTCCCATAAAATCTATCCCCCAAACATCAAAAATTTCAACAACCAATATTGGTTAGAGCGGCATTTCATTTCTCCTAGATATCCGGCCCAAGTGTTGGCACCGGGAGCATGTGTTGCAGTAATCACGTGCGTCTTTAAAAAGTTGTGGCCAGTAGAAGCCACACTGTAAGATCTTTTCTGCTGTCTTTTTAGGGCCAAAATGCCATCCACACGCTTGATCGTGGTAAAATGACAGCACGCTCTTAAATTCATTGTCGGGGACACATCGACGAATGATTTGGTCGGGACAGTATTTGAATAGATAAGGTTTATCCCAGTAAAAATGTTTTACCTGGGATAAGAATCGGAGGCTGTCCTGATTCGACCATTCATTTGGTATAAGTCCGGTGGCTAAATAATTCACAATATCTGCGAACCAAGGTTCGCATGACATAGTTAAGAGCTGCTCATCTGGAAAAACATCTTTTATAGGAATTTGAAGCGTTGGCGAAGAAGGGAGGCGTGAAAGATGGTCGGCGACTACGTTTTCGCATTCTCTTTTGTCTCTGATGACAAGGTCAAACTCTTGTAGTAGGAGGATCCAATGTATCAGCCGAGATTTAGCGTCCTTCTTCGCAAAAAATGGTGAAGAGCTGAATGGTCAGTGTAAACGATGACTGGAGAGCCGATTAAGTAGGGCCTGAACTTTTCTAATGCATACACAACAGCTAAGAATTCCTTCTCAGTTGTTGTGTAATTTAATTAGGCCTCGTTCAAGGTTCGGCTAGCGTAATAAATTACATGCGGCATCTTATTGATGTGCTATCCAAGAACAGCACCAATGGCAAAATCAGATGCATCACAGATAATTTCAAAAGGATGCGTCCAGTCAGGAGACGAAAGAATGGGAGCGGAAGTAAGTGAGTTTTTCAATGACTCGAACACCTTCACACAGCTCGAGTCGAAATCAAAAGTAGTATCCTTGGCCAACAAAAGAGTCAAGGGTCTAGCTATCTTGTGTCACGCCCCGCTTCCCAGTATACGGCAAAGGGGACGCGACTGGTCCGCTACGTATTTACTCTGAAGTAAATACGCTAACCGTATCTAAGAAATATAAAGTAAAATCACAAGAGACAAGATATAAGATAACATCAACTTTATTTATTAACATTCTTTTGTACAATGCATGAAAAGTAAATACAACTGAAATGAAAGTGATGCCTAAACAATGGCATAACAGAAATGAAAGTACTGAATGGAAAGTGTACAATGACTAGAGCTCGGGGTCTTCACTGAACTGATCCAAGTCTTCAGTAGTGGGCTTGATCTCTGATGGGTCTAGATCACCTGACGACATTCAAAGAAGAAATAAAGAGAATGTCGTCAGCAAACAGATCGCTCGGTAAGTCCCAAAGATAAGAGGAGAAATAGAATAGACAGAGAGTAAGAGAGAGAGAGAGGGGGTAGCTTTTACAGTTGTATTATATTGTTATAATGTTAATGTTGTTGTTATCATAAGTTCAAGGGTGAATGTCAACTAATCTCAAGAGTGTTCTCAAACCCAACAGGCCACAATCCAGGGGTAGGGAACCACGGGCCCAAATGATATGTTAGTAGCGGGACTTCGACCATCGCCGAAGTATTCCAAACTCAACAGGCCACAGTCTAGGAGCATGGAAACACGGGCTCTCATGATTGCTTGCTTGTGTTAGTAGACACAGATTCATGATCTAGGGGGGCTCTTGAGATTATGTTGGATTCACGAATGAACTACCCCAATACCCCGTGTAGTTATTGTATTGATACTATTGTATTGCATTGTAATGTCTTGCAAATTGAATTATATAATTGGATGACTTGCCGAAACCATGATATCAGTAAACGGATGTAACTGTAGAATCATGTAAACTGAATGATCATGTAAATGGAATGTATATCCATGGTTCGGTTCGGTCAAGTTGTATAGATTGATAATTGGATTCATGGATTCATGTTGAATTGGAATTTTGTAAATTGTAGATCGTAGATTGTAGATTGTAGATTGTACTTGAATCATATTCAAGTCAGATTATAGAGAGACTCAAACCCGAGTTAGACAATTATAAAAGTAAATTGAAGTCCTGATTGTTTTGATGTTATCGGTAACCTTTCGTGTATTTTTCAAAGAAGATTACCATATTGATAACACCGTTGTTAAGTTGTCTACCTTAGTTAGGCAAGCACCCACTTCTCCGGCTCCCTGAGGCTCAAGAGATTGGTCCTGCTTAAACCTATGTTTACTAGGGTCCTTATGGTAAATTATAGAACTTGAGGGGGTTTTAGGTAAAAATACTTTTATATACTTTTCAAAATATACCCTAAGCATTTATTATTCGTCTTTAGGGTTGTAATGAATGTGGATTTTATATTATGATATTTCTAATGAAAATATCCTAAATTCAGAAATAAAGGTATTTATTTATAATATTGATTTGTATGGAATTCATGGTATTTTAGTGTAAAATTGATTCTTGTGATTTTTAGAAAAAGGTGGAATATTTATATCATAAAAAAATAGGTATTTTAATGATAAATATACATATATTTATATAAAAATAATTTTAATATATATTTATATTCTAAAAATCTCATTTTCTTAAGATGTCGTATTTTAAATCTTTCGAGACCGAATGCTCCTTGCGGAGGTCTGAATCTCGCACTACTAAACCCGAGGATGTGCGATAATCCGCACCATCCTGAACGGGTTCCCCAAAATGGGTTGTAGCGGCGCTTTGTAAAGATTTATATAAATACTAAATCTTTTAGAAAACGGTTTTATGAAGTAAGTGGTATTTATTTGTAAAGATGTCAATTTTCAGTATTCTATGTTCTAGGGTCTCCTAAGTCAACTAGACTATTCCTAACTGGTCCAAAACGACAAGTTATGAGATATCTCAAATCGCCTCTTCACCGCCAATTGTGGCCAGGTAAGTACAAGTGAAGAAAGGAGGGATCCACTCACGAATCACAGTGAGACGGGCCTTTTAATGTTACCTTTCTCACTTGCCTAGCCTAGACACCATAAAGTCAGGTTTAGATAAACGACTGATGTCCACAACTTATCATATTTTCATAATAAATGGTATTTATTTATAAAGATGTATCAATACCAAATCTTTTAGAAATGACTTTATTAAGTAAAGGGTATTTAAATGAAAATGTTTGTTTTCCCGTATTCTGAGTTCTCGAGGGTATCGTGTTAGGTTGTATGTGAGTGTGTGAGGAGGTAGGCCGTTACTTCGTGAACTACTTTAAATGTATAGCAAATTTAATGGAGTTAAATATAGAATTGAAACAGTGTGGTATTTAAGTGAAAAATATGATAAATTGAAATAGTCGTCATTTTATGTAATGAAATTTGATCAATTTGGTTGATTAGTGTTTAATATTCAACATGAGAGAGTTTAAGTATAATTGTATTAAAGAGAAGTGAAGTTTTATATAGAAACCGAATCGGAAATCGGATTTGTTCCGATTCCGTCGGGTTTTGTAAATCCGTATTTTTAGATAGAAGAGATAGATAGAAAATGGGACTTACGGGTTTTAGGTCACACAAGAGAGTGAAATGGAAGTAGGGGAATCGCCGATGTGTTGCGCCGTCGCCGGTAGTTCCTAAAACGATCGCCGGAAGTTCGCCGTAGATTTCGCTGGAGTTTCGCCTTTCGCTCGTTTTCAAAGTACACACGATTCTTGGAATTTTGAGAGAGTGGGCTCAGAATTTTGGGGTTAGAGGGTAGAGGATAGTGTTGTATTTATAGTGTTAGGCTAGGGTTAGGGTAGATGAAGAGTTAAATTGAAAAAATGTAAAAATAATGTGATAAATTGTAATAAAATGGAGTAAATAGGGCTTTATGACCTTTCTGGAACTGATCTAGGAAAATGAAGTGTACATAGAGGTTTAGAAGATGAAGAGCCCCAACTTTGATGTTGGCGACTCGGCAGTCGGGCCGAGTCCGGCCGGCGCCGCTGTCCCGAGTCGGCCGGTCCGCCGTCCGAGTCGGCTGAGTCGGGCCGAGTCGGAGGTCAGGGAGGTAGGGGGTCGTCTGGTGTAGCCTCTGGTATATTTAGTTTTTCATGTGTAGTGGAAAATTTAGGAGTTATCACGTGTTGACTGTTGGGCTTCTATAAAATTTAAAACAAATAAATATTAAAAATAATGTGGGGTATGGGATTTAAACTCTGGTGGCTTGGTTCAGCAGTGCAAGGTATTACCAATGAGCTACAAGCTCCTTCTTATAATTATGGAGCTATTAATTACTTAAAGTAGTCACAGAAAATGTAAATACTCCAAGTATACATTAATTTTTAAGCAAATTTTGTACACTAAAATGAAGTTGTTAAATTCTTTTAACTTGTAATTAAAAAGCAAAATAATTACTTAAATCTTGTGCTCGGGCTAAAATACCCCTTTATGGATTTTGAAAAAATATTTGAAAAAATTTGTATAGGAAAATTAGGGTTGTTACATCTTGCTAAAATTCTTGATGAACCGTCTATAGAAACCGGCATGGTTTAGGAAAGCTCGAATGTCTCGGACGATTTAGGAGGAGGAAGATTGGAAATGACTTCAATCTTAGCTTTATCTATCTCAATGCTATTTTGCGAGATGATATGTCCTAAGACAATACCTTCTCGTACCATGAAGTGGCACTTCTCCCAATTTAAAGTAAGGTTCTTATCCTTACACCGGGTAAGGACTGCATCGAGATGTAGCAAACACTCATCAAAGGAGTCGCCGAAAATGGAGAAATCATCCATGAAGATCTCTAAGAATTTTTCCACCATGTCTGAAAAAATTCCCATCATACACCGCTGGAAGGTAGCGGGTGCATTGCATAACCCAAAGGGCATGCGACGGTAAGCAAACGTACCAAAAGGACAAGTGAATGCGGTCTTGTCTTGGTCCTTTTCGGTGATGGGAATTTGATTATAGCCGTAGTAGCCATCCAAAAAGCAATAAAATTCATGCCCAGCCAATCGTTCTAGCATTTGGTCAATAAAAGGTAATGGAAAGTGGTCTTTCTGTGTCGCGGCGTTGAGTTTTCTGTAATCGATGCATACTCGGCACCCAGTTTGGGTGCGAGTAGGTATTAACTCATTCACCTCATTAGTTATGACCGTTGTGCCCGATTTTTTTGGGACAACGTGAATGGGCTAACCCACTGGCTATCAGAGATAGGGTAAATGATACCACTATCTAGACATTTTACAATCTCCTTTTTAACAGCCTTCTTCATTACTGGGTTGAGTCGTCTCTGTGGATCCCTTGCTGGCTTGGCATCATCCATCATATGAATATGATGTTCAACTATTAGGGGACTAATCCCCTTGAGGTCCGCCATAGTCCAGCCAAAAGCTTGCCGATTGCTTTGTAGGACCGTTAAAAGGGCTTTCTCTTGTTCGGGGGCTAGAGAAGCCGAGATGATAACAGGAAGGGTCTCATTCTCACCTAAGTAAGCATATTTAAGGTGAGACGGCAATAGCTTGAGTTCGAGTGTTCGAGGCGAAACAATTGAAGGTAAAATTGGTGAAATTGTCTCAAACTCGAAGGATTCCAACAGAGGTTCAAAACAAGTGTAAGCAACCGAGTCGGATGGTTCAGTTATCTCATCCGAAAATTCAAAAGATTCAAACTCGGGTGGTGATGGTTCAAGATCGTTCGTGAAAGTGAAACACTCGTAGTCATTATCGGGTGTGAAAGCAGTATCAGATTCAAGGAGGAACGCACTAGTGGCGTCAAAATTGTTGTGATCGAACAGAAATTTCTCGAGCTCATAATCCTCCTGGGTGATCTCTTGGATCGAGCAAACATCAAGTATATTAGCATTAGGTTCGGAGGGCTGATTTCCCAACTTAAAAATGTTGAGTTCAATTGTCATGTTTCCAAAAGATAGGTTCATCGAACCATTTCGAAAATTGATCACCGCATTAGAAGTTGCAAGGAATGGTCGACCGAGTATTACCAGAATTTGACTTCGGGGGTTAGCTACAGGCTGTGTGTCCATAACAATGAAATCAACGAGGAATATGAAGTCCCCTACTTTAATCAACACATCCTCTAACTCACCCCTAGGATGGGTGATGGATCGGTCGGCCATTTGGAGAGTACAATGTGTGGGTTTCAGTTCTCCAACGCCTAATTGCTCATATACTGAATAAGGAAGCAGGTTAACACTGGCACCAAGATCTAAAAGTGCACGGTTGATGTTCTTATCCCCAATAGTTATTGAAATTGTAGGACAGCCAGGGTCCTTTCATTTTTGAGGTAAAGGTTGGGTAAGAGCATCACTTACTGCACTAGCCAAGAAAACTTTCTTAGGTACCTGTGATTTCCTCTTCTTGGTGCATAAGTCCTTCAAGATTTTTGCGTAAGAAGGGACTTGTTGGATTGCATCCAAGAGAGGAATGTTAATGCTAACCTGTTTAAATAACTCCACAATCTTCTCCATTTGTGGATTTTGTTTATTGGATCTCAACCTGTTTGGAAATGGAACATTTTGAAAATTGGTTGAGTCCATTGTTTGAGGAGGAGATTGCGGAGTTGGAACGGATCCCAGTGTTGGTGTTTTCGTAGAGTGAGATGTGGGTCCGTTTGGAGTAGTAGAAGAATTAGAGCCTTGTGAAGAATGGAGAACAGGTTCTGAAGATGAAGAAGATGAGGATGAAGAAGAAGAAGAAGCGGCGGCCGGGGTGTCATCATTAGTGCCAACATTGTTGTGCAACATCCTTCCAGATCTCAATGTAGTCACGACACTCACATTATGGTTTTGTTGTTCATGAGCAACATGTGCATTTTGTGGGTGACCAGGATTTGGCAGTGGTTGAGATGGAAGCTTCCCTTTCTCTCGCTCGCTTAAAGCAGCATTCAGTTGTGCAATTTGGGCTTCAATGGTTTTGATGCTTTGCCCATGTGATGCAGTGTGTTGCACCAAAGACTAAATGAAAGACTGGATGTTGGCTGAGGATTAAGTAGATTGTTTTAAAAACGCATCCAGACTTCGTTCTTGTGAGGAAACCTTATCGTTATTTGGTGGAACAAAATTGTTTTGAGAAAAAGAGTTGTTGGGTGCAAATCTGTTCATTTGATTTTGGTAAGGTTGGGGCTGGAAAGGTTGCTGATATTGAGGTTGTTGAGGGGCTTGTTGTTGAGGAGGAGGCCTTTGGAAGTTGTTGTTGTTGCCTTGGAATTGTTGTTGATTTTGATTCCAAGCAAAATTAGGGTGGTTCCTCCAACCAGGATTGTAAGTTGAAGAGTATGGATCATTTCTTTATCTTTGCTGAAAGACAGCATTGACTTGATCCTGTCCTTGAGCAGGTGGGTTGTAAGGACACTCTTCGGTCAAATAGGATGGATCCGAACAACAAGCGCATATGGTGCTAGGAGGTAAAGCAAGGGCATGAGAAAGCGATGAGAATTTGCTCTCAATTGCTTCTAGTTTTCGTGTAATTGCGACCATTTCGGCTTTCATTGCAATTGACATATCAAGTTGGTGAACACCTGCCCTAGACGGACCAGTGGAAGTAGATGAAGTGGACGAAGCGGTCTGTCTAGTGCTCTCCCACTGAAGCGTTTGTTCAGCAAGATCGTCGAGAAATTGCCAAGCTTCCTCGTCAGATTTGGTTAGGAAGTGAACTTGACAAATGGTTTCCAGCAACAGCCTAGTTGCTGGGTTCAGTCCTTCGTATAAAGTTTGGAAAAGTTGCCATCTCTCGATACCGTGATGAGGGCACTGAACAAGAAGGTCTTTAAATCGTTCGAAACACTTCCAAAAAGGTTCGAAAGGAAGCTGGGAAAATTGGTTAATTTCATTACGAATTCTCGTGGTCTTGTGATGTGGGTAAAACTTTTTTAGAAACGCTTTAACAAACTCTTCACAACTGTTTATAGAATACGATGCAATACTATATAGCCACTTTTCAGCTAGGTCACATAAAGTGAAGGGAATGACTCGTAGCCTTATAGTATCATCGGACAGTTGGGTGGTCTTCATCATTGCACAAACATTCTGGAATTTGTTAATGAAGATATAGGTATCTTCGGATTCCAGCCCGTGAAATTTGGGCAACATGTTGATGAAGTGGTGCTTAATTTCGAAATTATCCCCATTAGCCGGCGAGAGTGAAAGACAAGTAGGAAGTGCGGTGCGGGTGGGATAGAAACGATCCTGGAGCGCAATTCGCTGTGGCGCTTCGACAGGAGGGTGTTATGGGTTATTCGCACCCAGTTGAGGCGGAATCAGTCTCGAGGTAGGTAAAGGGTTGTTAGGATTGAATCCAGACAACTCTTTAGAAGATGATGAATGTGAAGATGAATGTAAAGATGAAAAGGAAGTGGAGGGAGTTTCGACTTCGGAGTCGAACGCGTCGTCAGTAGCGACTAACGAGACACGGACTAATCAGGCGCCAGTGTCCCTAGTCCAACCGTACATACACTAAACGAGTTGTAGTGTAGTCAAACGTAGAATGTGAGGGTAAGAGAACGTCAATGGGGAAAATGTGGGTGATGGTTGGATGCAATGGAATTCTAGCGACAAATGGCAAGTTTTTGTAAAAAATTTGTTTTGTGTTTTTTTTATAAAGAGTTTTGCAAAAAAGTTTTGTACGGAACTATGACACACTTTCAAACAATCACAATTTAAGCATGCACAATCAAGCCTAAAGTTAGGGTCTCCTAAGTCAACTAGACTGCTCCTAACTGGTCCAAAGCGACAAGTTGTGAGATATCCCTCAAATCGTCTCTTCACCGCCAATTGTGGCCAAGTAAGCACAAGTGAAGAAAGGAGTGATCCGCTCACGAATCACCGTAAGACGGGCCTTTTAAAGTTATATTTCTCACTTGTCTAGCCTAGGCACCATAAAGTCAGGTTTAGATAAATGACTGATTGCCCACAACCTTCCTTTGTCCTAATGAGCGCGACAGTCCTTAATTGACTGAGTCTAGATATTTTTTAATTAGTTCAAAGGTAATATGCTTTTTGTGATTTCTGGGGTCTTAGGAAGGGTAATGAAATCCCCACCCAATCTGGATCGGTGTTATAGCCCCTTAAATTCCATTTTAAATATGCAAAGCAGTAACACACAAAATCTAAAACACATGCCAAAATTTTTTTTATTTGCGGCGCAAAGAATCCTGCACAAAAATGATTTATTGGAGAGAGAGAAAGATTTTTCGCAAAGAACCTTGCAGGAAAATTTTTCAGTGGAGAGCAGAGGATAGGAAAGAAGACAGAAATACTCACAGAGGAATTTGGAGTGCTGACGTCAGCAGTTGACCGCGGAACCACGGTCAAACGATTAAGTATGCCGCGTTTCCGCGGCGGTTTGGTACGTTTGGATCTCCAAAAGTTTCCTGTGTGCTGCTATGGTTCTCCTCTGTCTGTTCAGATCCTCTGTTCGTTGATTTGTTCACTGGGCTTGCTCCAGATCTGAATCAGTCCGTCTTCCAAAGTCATATGACTGTCCTAACTAATCGCATCATATGCTATATAGGAAGACATCACTTAGCTACCGTATACTGTGCCTTAACTAAGGTCAACAAACACAGCATGAATACTAAGTACTCTACTTCCTAAAATGACGGAGGGCTACGACAGGTTTTTAAGAAAACCTTTTGCGTAATGAACTTGATATCATCGTAGAATCGAGTGATTTTAAATGGGGTGTTTTTGAGGCTTTTCTAGTTTTGCTAAAGAGGTCACTCCCGGTGAAGGGATCGTCGGCTCTTTCCTCATCGAATAAGGTGCAGGATATTTCACAAATACCGCTGTCCAAAGCAAGAACTATAGAAGCAATCAAAAGACAAACCGAGTTTGAAGCATCTGCTAGTTTCACTAAAGAGGTCACTCCCGGTGAAGGGATCTCGGCTCTTTCCTTATCGAATAAGGTGCTGGATGTTCTACAAGGAACACCGCTATGCAAAGCAAGAACTAGAGCTACCAGTTTTTAAACAAGTTTCTACAACATCTTAGGTTTCTTTTATTTCATTAATCTCATTAATGAAGTCCCATTTTATTATGCTTCACAAGCATCAGATATGAAACGAAATCAACAATGTATAATATATATCGCATATATATAATATAAACATGCGTCTCAGGCAGTAATATGATCTCATCACAGAACATTGCAGCAGAAGAACATATATGAAATATTGGATATACTAGGACGTCCGTGTTTTAATACGAGCCTGTATAAAACACGGATTCCACGGTCGCGATGAATAGTCAAACCCACATTCCTAGACCCCTACGAGAGCGGCAAGCAACACTGCCAATTCTAGGGTTAGGAGACCCGGTCTCGACTCCTCAAGATGGTCTCCCACTGGACCCTAGAACCCGGTTACTTGTGCTCCCCGTCTTGGGTCTACCTAATGCGGAAAAGTAAATAATATACAATGGTGACATCATCCTCAGCCCGGAAGTGCCCCAATAAAAGAATATTACATACAAATGAATTTTACATGAATGAAAAAGAAAAAACTCTCATCTCACATAAAACCTCCGGCTATTCAAAACGCGACGATCCAATATAATATATCACAGCAACACATAATATCTCATATCATCAACGTAAGCAAGTATGCGTATCCCGATTGTCGTTGATGTATAGCAATGAAGCCGGCGATACACCACATACTACGCTTACGGTCACAGAAAAGAAAGTGTAAAACTACAACAATTGGAATCCGCAACCTCCTTAGACATCGCATGCCTAACCAAATGAATTCCTTAGACATCGCATGCCTAACAATTATAAACCCCGCATTTTAGTCTCATTATCGAAAACTCTTTTCAATATCAAGTCGGGCAATTCAACAAGATTCCCGACATCCTGATCGAATGCTCGTCGCAAACATTAGTAGACGGCCGCACCCCCGGATGCCGTCGACGAAGTGCACTAAGGCGGAACACCACTGCCGCGAGCACCCGACGGATGCTTTTGGCGACGGGGTTCTCCTACAGTCACTTGGTCGGGGCTATGGGGCGTGGCTGTCTGTTAAGTTTACCCGGCGAGTATCCGCGTACGCTACGTGATTGTGACGGACTTTTGATCACATCAAAATTCTGTGGCAACCGATCATCTGAGACTGAACTGCTAGATTTATAACATTCAAATTAGTTATCTCATAACTACCTGTGGATTCCAAATATTGTATCACATTCCAGATAAATAGACAATGTTAAACTTTCCGATCGAATAATCAAACACCCAAGATTTCCCCAATATATCTCAACACTTGAAATCAGTTTAAAAACATCCATCACATGCCACAGTACCAATGGTCCAGCCGTAGAAGGGTCAAGCCAACGCCTCACATGTGGCACGCCGTACTGCCACAAACCCTAAGGTCCAGAGGCAGTTCAAGACGGTCACATAATCGAGTTAAGGTTTGTTGTCTTCTAGAGGGTCCACCGCGTTACTTGCATGACTTAGAACGTTCTTAAACTCGAGAAAAAATCCAACTTTTGAAAAAAATTCCGACTGGGGAAAAAGTGAGTTATTGATATCCGGTCGAACTTTTTAACAGTTTCTAAAAATTATCCGAACAAAACTAAACAAAGTTAAATTATCCGATCGAATCAACGAGTCCCCAATACAACCCTAGAAAACTCAACACTTGAGTGGAATTACAAAATTCCCAGAAAAAAAAATAACAATAAAGAACCTAAGAATAAATATATGAAATATGAGGGACTAAGTCCAAATTTTGGCCGCGGAACCGCCGCCAAACCCATGGTTTGGCCGCGGTTCCGTGGTCACGTGAGCGACTTAGTAGACCGTACTTCACAGTAATTCTTAGTTTTTCCTGCTTGTTTTTCTGAGCATTTTTAATTCATAAAAAACCACATTTTTGAAAAATGTACAGAGAAGGGTAAACATCGGGGTTTCCGGGTTCGATCGGACTTTAAACTTTGTCTAGACTTCGCCAAAAGATTTAGCTTGGATCTGATACCACTGTAGGGTTGCTAGGCACACGCACAAGGGTCTACGAGGCATCAACCATGCCCGATTAAAAAATTAGCCGTGCCGAACAACCCAAAGCCGGATCTTTAAACTAGGGTTTAGGCGAAAACTAACATGTTAAACACTTTAACACTAAGTGAGTGGGATTAAAACCTTTGTAGATTCGGTCCTTCACTTCTTAAGCTCCGTGTTGAAGTCTCTTCGCTGCGATCATCGTGTTCTGGACTCTCGAGTGGTTCCACGAAGAGAAAGATGCAGTCTTGCTTCCGATCTTCGATACAAAGATGATCTACCTTGAAGTTTCGTTAACACAAGCTAACACTCATAATATGAAGTGAACACCCTCATCTAAATGGCAAGGATAGATTAGGATGATGAAGTAGGATTTTTGCTCTCTTTTATTATCTTTTTCTCACTCATTTTCATCACAAAGATCAAAAGCAAGAAAGCTTTTTTCATGAAAAGAGAAAGAAGAAGAAGATGAATAATGATTAGAATCCTTTTGTGATGAATAATGAAAAGATGATAATGATGAATAATGCAACCATGGTTGACTAAACCTTTGTAGAGATTTAACTAGGGCTAGGGTTTGGGTTTGGTTAAGAATGAGTCATAACAAAATATCTTAACACAAAACAAAAAGAAACCTTCTAGAAGGTTCATGAATGCACTAACCCAAATCAAACCCTAATCTTGTTTAATCTTCACAAAACATGTTGCATTAGTAATCATATCATGTTACAATATTATATATCACATATATAATATTTATTGTAACAAAATAAAATAATACAATTAACATATATCGCATATATATCAATGTATTACCCGAGTGAGAAAAAGAATCTTTTAGTGAGCAAATATTAGTTAATGTAATTTAATATATCATATATATTATTATACATTAAATTATCGAATCAACACTTGATCCGACAATCCAGCTGTATCGCATATAACCGACTAATATTTATCCGTACCGATTTATCGAATCAACACTTGATCCGATGACCCGGCTGATATCAAATATCGCGAGAATAGAATACGGTATCTCATATCGTATTATCCTCGGTCCTGCACATATCGCATATGTGCTCCTACTCCATTTTGCCTGAGCCAAGAAACCTCTGTGTAGGACTCTAAAGAATCGTCAATACGCCGGCAGTAGGTGATGATCATATCAAACACCCACAAGCTGCAAGCGGTCAGCTAAACGTAACAGCTACCCAGGTATTGAGCGCTCAGAAGATCAACAAGCAATCATGTACATTCTCCTGTGAATCCAAACAGTAACACTCCCGTACAGTCCGGTCTCGTAGTCTGATATGTCGCATATCTCGCCTACGGGTGGTAAACGTCAGACCCCAGTAGCTCGATAAGTCGTGTCGATTTGAGGTCTATAACAGTTCGAGAAACTACTGATAACACTTACCAGTAAATCTCAGCAACCCTGGCCAGGGATTTCCGGTTATAGCCAATCGAACACAGCACAACATCAACTCCCTATACCGGGAGAGACGAATCCCCTCCTATCGCTCACTGCCTCCATGTGATTCGGGACTGTACCCAAAAGCCACCTTTTTGCACGCCCTCTTGGACGTGGTATGATGGAAATCAAAGCACAGTGGGAATCACACAAGACTCTATGACGATCTCTTGTCAACAGACTACTCTGTACCAGTGTCACCGGAGAACTGCCATCTGACGTGTGGTATAATACCATCTGGGAGTTCTCGGCGAGTCCGTCCAGTGTACCTAGTCTTTACTGAGCACCCGTACACCATCCTTGATATCAAACACCGATGGATATGGGATCATCCATCACCCATCATATGGGTCAAGATGCGTATACGCTAGTCTACTCTGGTGTATCGATGCCCTGTCTCGATACACCCTCGACTAGGAACAGTTATAGGATGTACTCGTCGACTACCGTGGCCCCACTAGTATGATCTTATCATAGTCCCAGTAGTCGAGTACATATCCTAAGGGCTTTATCAACATGTAACATAGAGACAATCAGAGTACATGTTAAGATAAAGTACAACCAGATAGCATCCTATCATGTCGAGCAAGAAAGTCCTCCCTATATATGTCCAAGCATCCATTACAATATACATCGTATGTACAGTAATGGCCTCTAGGGCATACATATAACTAACACAATCAAGACGGTGTCGCTTGGTAGCTAGCCGGTTGAGTACGGGTCGATCCATAGGGAAAATGTGTTCTTTCTTTAAGTTCTAACGAGTTAAGTCCTATTTTTGGTAGGTTTTGTTTTAAAATCTAAGAATGAGATTCAATTGATTTAAAGTCTTGCTAGGGTTAGAATTAGGTTAGTTTGGAAAAGGAATTCTACTCACTGCTTTTAATGCCCTAGTTAAGAATATAGGTGTTAGGGTAATAATCAACAAAGGGGATTAGCACGACTAGGAAGAAACTTAGTTTCTTCCTTTTGGTCCTTGTCCGTCCTTTCTTGGCTCTTAGCCCTAACCTCTAGTTAATTCAACCACAACCGGTCTAACAGGGGAATCACAACCATCTTTTAGGATAGGGTGCCGTAGTGAGCGGTGTGTGGTTAAATTAAATAGAGTCCTATTTTAAATATTATATGGGACAAAGAAAGGAGTGAGAGAGATTTTCTTCTCTCAAACCTTCCCTATCCTAACCCTAACAAGTGAAGAATTACTCACTCGTTAGGAAAACTATGATAAAATTCATTTTTGTTTGTTTATTTTAATAGGTGAACTAAAATGCAGAAAATAAAAGAACAGATAAAATAAATTGCTGGAATTAAAATTCAGATAAAAGAATGAGATAAAAGAATAACACTTACTTTATTGATACCTCTCAACAACGCATTACAACTTGAATAAAATTTTAATCTAGAAAATTAAAAAGAGGCATGCCTAATTAGGCTTCTGGCTTTCCTATTTATAGATAGGAGAAACCCTAGGTTTTACATCTGTTCCACATTTGAATTTACAAGACTACCCTAAGAAAACCGGGTCAAAGCACCGACACCCACCGACACGTGCACCGACACGTGCACTGCACGGCCGCGGTTCCGCAGCAGAAAACCCAGTTTGGCTGCGGTTCCGCGGTCGTTTGGTTGGCTCTTGGGCTCAAATCTTCAATGATGCTTCATGTTGCTTTTTCCTTCTTTTTTCTTCACTTGGTTCCTCAGAATCTTTTCTACTTTCTTCCAGATTTCCAACATTGCAGAATTATGTGGACTTTTACCATGATCTTCGCTTTGAAGTCTTTAATCCTGTGCTGCCCTTGTACTTTGTGCATTGAACTGTCTCATAATTTTTATTTGTTCCTTTAACTGGTAGGCGGTATCATCCGGATTCATCTATTGTTGATCGTAGTCTCACATTTGTAGCGTCTTTTCATGAATTTCACTGTAATGATCTGAGAACCTGTAACCTGCAACTATTTAGCAGACATGGATCAAAAGCATATATTTATTTGTAATATGATTAAGAATGAGCGATATAAAAATACAAAATTCTGATATGAACACCAAGGTATGGTCTCTGTTCCCACCAAAATTTTGGCTCAAAACTTGCTCCCTTAAAAAAATAATAACAATAAAATAAAAATAAAAATAAAGGAAAAACTCCACATGCAAAGCATGTAGGTACTGCCTTGGATAGAATTAAATCCTATGATGACGCCCTACGTACTCCTCACGCGAGCGCCAATGTGCAAAGCACAACAATAAATCTATTAAATAAGAGTTAAACTCTTAGGAGGCAGCGCCTCACGTGCAAAGCATGAGAGCGCCACCGCCCAGAGTTAAAAACTCTGAGGCGGCGCCTCACGTGCAAGACACGAGAGCGCCAGCGCCAAGAGTTAAAAAACTCTGAGGCAGCGCCTCATGTGCAAAGCACGAGAGCGCCAGCGCCAAGAGTTAAAAACTCTAAGGCAGCGTCTCAAGTGCAAAGCACGAGAGCGCTGGCGCCAGAACTAAAAGTTCTCTACCGTTGGATCAAAAAATCCAACGGAGATGATAAATTATCAGAGTACAGAATTAAATTCTAATTAAGGAAATACTTCTCAAATCTTTCTAAACAAGAAAAATTGTGCTCTGTAAATCAGAGCACCGTTGGATCAAAGATCCAATGGTAATTAAAAATCACCAAGATACAGAATAAGCTCTGTATGGGAAAATATTTTCCCAACCTTGTTAAAAACAAAAAAAATGTCTTCTGTAAAACAGGAGTCCTTGGATCAAATATCCAACGGTGGATAAAATCCTCAAATCAATTAGAGATCTCTCAATGAGAGATTTCCTTAACTAATTCAACAAATCAGCCTCCACTATATAAACGACCCAAGACTTCAATTCTTGTACGGAGAGACCCCCCTCCCCATAAGATTTGAGAAGAGAAAGAAGAGGAGGAGCTCTCTTTGAAGAAAAAGAAACCCTAGGTGAGGGAAAAGACCTGGAGATCATTTCGTCTTCTTTTATAAGAGTTTAACTCTTCCAAAAAAAAGAAGAGAACTTAGTTCTTTATCTAGTTGAGGTCTGCAGAAGCAGATCTGCCCACAAGTTGAGAATTTAATTCTTATCGGGGAGATTCTGTTATGCAGTCGCATAACTTAGAGGAAAGAACTAGGTTTGAAGAATTTAATTCTTACCAAAAGATATAGGAATTTAATTCCTCTGATAAAACTAGGGTTCAACCCTATAAAAGAATTTAATTCTTATAAAAAAAGGAACCTAAAATTCACAAAACTCAGATCAAGAGCTCCATGCATATTAGTGTTCAATGCTACACAATAAAAGCTCACGTGTTTCCACGTGAGCATCTTTGAGGAACAAAAAAGGACAGACTGAGATCTAGCTACGTGACCCCACGTGACCCATGAGAAGTGCTCAGCACATATAAAAGAGAAAAAGGGAATAAACCTTATTTTTGGGGCGCCTCACGTGACCCCACGTGACCCCTGAGAAGTGCTCGGCACTTATAAAAGAGAAAAAGGGAATGAGCCTTATTTTTGGGGCGCCTCACGTGACCCCACGTGACCCCTGAGAAGTACTCAGCACTTATAAAAGAGAAAAGGGAATAAACCCTATTTTTAGGACGCCTTACGTGATCCCACGTGACCCCCTAACAGTGCTTAGCACTAGAATAAGAGAATAAAAGAGGCAGCGCCCAACTCTAAGTGCCTCACGTGAACGCCCCAACTTTCAGTGTTTAACACTGCTATGGCGCTTCACGTGCCACACGTGAGCGCCCCAACTTCAATGTTTAACACTGCTATGGCACCTCACGTGCCACACGTAAGCATCTCAGATCTCAGTGTTTAACACTGCCATAAAATATCACGTGAGAGCACGTGGGCACTGAGCATACACTAGTGTTTAACACTATAAGAGGCCAACTTCAACCCCAGATTGGCTAAGTCTTTCCTGAGATTAAATCTCTAAATAAACCGAGCCTCCATGCTCATGACTAATGACTCCTCAATCTGAAATCTGGTTCAAGGGTACATCTCTCCACACCTCTGATACATGTCGTTGTAATTACTCAACGTCTTCAGAGAGGTGGTGGGTCCCAACAACCAACAAGCTGTGGACCGTAATGTCCTTACACTAACTATGGACCGTAATGTCCTTAAACTAAACCATCACCTCAAAAATGGTGATCTCTGGACCGCAATGTCCCTAAACTAAATTCCATGGACTATGATGTCCTTAAACCTCTATGGACTATGATGTCCTTAAACCCAATGGACCGCAATATCCCTAAACTAAATTCTATGGACTATGATGTCCTTAAACATGGACTATGATGTCCCTAAACCCAATGGACCGCAATGTCCCTAAACTAAATTCTATTATCACGACCCAAAAATTTAGTTCGTGACCGGCACTTAAATCATGCCACGTCTACAGACGTAACGTAATTCAAGTAAGCTGAAGCCCAGAAATCTAAACCTTTTTAAATTAAATAAAGGAGGTGAAGTTTTGAAATAAGGGTATGATGAAATCAAAAGCTTTCTTAAATGCATAGATAATGGAACATGAAAAATGCAAGTGGATTTTACTAGTTGAAAAATATTTTTCGTCTTTTAAAAATTTGGGCAGCACCTCCCTTGTATATTTTGATCCAAAACCACACATACATGATAATATAAAAGGCATCCCTAAGCGGGAGCTAGCTCTTCGCCAATCGACGAAATCATAACCACACAAGACAGAATATATGTATACGACGCCCAACGGTGAAGATCAACACAAAGAAAATGTAAAGCAAGACATCAAAACCACAAGTAGCGAACATATAACCCATCGCTCAAGTCTCGCAACTACAAGTCTTGATAAGTCTTACTACTTATACAAATACTAGTTTCTGATTGATGGAGTTGACTAGATACAATAGGAATAATAATACAAGAGTGGTACGATCCAACATATACCACCTGCCAAAGCAAATCACCCAAAAGTAAGCTGTGTGCCGGCGATACCGCTACTGATCCAAGCGGTCAACCTGCAAGAACTGTGGCACAACGGGGGTGAGTTGCCAACTCGTGGGTAGAAAACATCATCAGGTAGAAATCGAATAAAACAACGATTCCTAGGTCAACTATATCATAAAGGTAATACTATAATATCTAGGGTGACCGTATCTGCATATGTGCCAACAATATAATCAATGCCTATCTGCATGTGGCTAACATCTACGTGTCCATCAATGACACAACAACATCATGCATGTAAATATCATGAAAGCATATGCATGAAAATATGAGGATATAAATCAACGTGTGTCCATCAATGACACATCAAAATCATGGAACCTGAGTGTCCAACATCAACACTCGAAACATCATGAAACCCGTGTCCAGTATCGACAAGTAAATCCTCATATACCGGGCTCCGTCGGTCCGGATCGGCCCATGGGCTCCGTCTGTCTGGATCAGCCCTCGGGCTCCGGCAGTACGAATCGGCCCATATCCATCTCTCGACTCCGGCGGTATCCTCCAGATAACCGTCAGGTCCAACCAATCACCGGTAGGTAGTAGTCCCTCTGCCAGGCTCATCGTCTACTGCACGACATCCCTTTCTTGTCCCGGGGTACCATACCGGGTCCACCATGTATCCGCAAACGGCCTCATCCAGCTCCTCGAATCGGGTTTCACATATCAATCTCAGAACCGAGAAAACACATGGTGGACGTCTCGAAATATCATATCAAGAGAAACCGGGTTTTTAAAATAATACATACTTTCTTTTGAAATAACCACGGTTCTCAAATCCAGAAATCTCATGAAAACAACATCTCGGTGCATATAATCGTAAGCATGATATATGCAAACATAGAACAGAAATGTGAGCGTCTCAGTATATCATGCAACATGGAACAGTGATGTGACAATATCAGTATATCATGCGACATATCATAATGATGTGACAATTCTACTGTGTAAATGACATAGCAATTATCGATGATGAAGTGTGTGAGCCGGCCAATCTGTGTAAGTGTAACATATGCATCATCGATAATGGTGTAGGTGTACTAGCACAGGTATATGTAATGCAATGAGAGTGACATGAACATAGCATAAAGTAAATCGTGGGCGCAATGCTATAAGGTATACGTCTCTATCACATATCCGAGTCGGTGAATCTATCAATCGGCATCCAGCCTCATAACATCACGTACGGTACAATCCATCGTACGGCATCCTCTAGTCAAGGGTATGGATCAATCATCGGGTAAAGCTCATCACGTACGGTAATCCATCATACGGCGACATTAAACAATTAGGGATCCTATCAGCCTATATGACAATGACGGTATGAACCTAACGTCTCGTACGGCATAACACTCATGATTCACAACATTATATATATCTATATACCTATATCCCAGGTCACATCCGTATCAATCTCATATCGTGGGACTGACATATCGACTCGCATCTATATGACGACATATCACACCAAGTCATCATATCTCATCGTATACTCTTTTCATCACATTAATATCTCACATCAAGTCATCTTACATATACATTCTATCTTATAAATCTCATGTCATGCTACTCTAAATCTCATACTTATTCTCGTGCACTACCTATATTTATATATCGTGATTCACATTTATGTTTCACATCATTATATATCTTCGAGACATCCATATCAATCATATCATTTCATACTAAACCTTTAATCACATCCGTGGGTTCCTAGTATAGGTTTCTCCGACCATAATCATAAGTTTCTAACATGGTTTCCTTAACCATATTCTATATATATCGGTTTCCATTTTAATTTGCGGGGGTGCTATACGCCATCCACCCAACTTCCTCCGTAGATATAAATCTACTCACCTGCAGAACTCCTTGTTCAGCCGTAGTCGCTGTGCTTCGTCGTCTCGGAATCCATGTGAAGGTACCTACAATAAATACACAGTCGCAATGCTATTAAAATCAAGTCCGGAAAACCAATACGGCACACGGTGCGCTCATAGGTTAGAACCTATAGCCTACGCATGCAAAAACAACCAAACAACCCTCGGCGTTGACGTACAAACATCCAACGACCAAATACATTATCAAATCCCAAAACCCAAGTTCATAAATCACAAATACCAAATCAGCAACAAAGGAAATCACTCCCAGATTTCATTTCAGATTAAATTAGCCAATTCTGCATATGGGGTAGGTCTAATTTACCTAAAATGGAACCATGAACCAAGCACGAAGCGATTCCATCGTACCAAGGCCGCAATTTGTGGCCAGAATGAGATAATTTGCGTCCACGGTAGTGAATTGGGTCCTTGGGTCTTGGGGATAGCTTCTAGGGTGTCTGCATACCTCTCAGTAATCGCTAAATATTTTCTAGAGTTCCCGGGTTATAGCAGAACTCCAATTACCACCACAATTCCTCACAAAACCCGACATGAGACCATTCCTAAGTCCGTATTTTGGTTCTAACCCTGGGTCTAGGCCAGTAAAACACCATTAGGGTCTTGTAGACACCCACTGCAAATCATGATTCCACACAAACACCCAAACCCTCTCTTGAATTTTCCAAACATCACTAATCAACACCGATTTAACTCTAATTTAACAATAGGGTATATTACACACAATAACTTAACTAGGGTTTAGAATTATACCTCAATTGGCAACTCAAGAAATTTCTTGAGTTGCTCAACATCTTAAAAATCCAACTTTGATTGGTCCAAAGTGTTGAGGAGGGGGTGGAGATCAACTTTAATGAAGGGAGTATAGGATTTTGATGAAGATTTTGAGATGATACTTGGAGATGGAGGTGGAGGGAGATGAGGAGGAAGAAGATGAAGGAACCTTGAAGGAAAATGAATGAGAGCAGCCCCCCTCTCTCTCCTACCCTCACTCTCTCTTATTCTCACCCTCTCAATCACTTAATCTATACCCCACTCTCTCTCTCTCTCCAATAATTCACTCTATTCCCTTTCCTCTTTTTCTTTTCTCTAAACCAAATATCAACAAACACAAATGAACAACATGCAACCAAATGCAACATGCCATGGTGCACTAACCATGGAAAAATGTAAAAACACGGATTTGGCCTAATCGCGATTAGTAGTGCACTAATCAATTTTTATCCAAACCGCAGATAATAAATTATAAAAATGCCAAATCCGATAAATATATTTTTAAATGAATAAATCATTTTAATATCCAATTATTTCACAATTATTGGTATATATTTATACCATGTTACGAAAACCCCAAATTCGCAAATCGGGTAGTTTTCGCGAAATATAATATTTTAATATTAAATTCCAAAAATAATATTTTATATTTTCTGAAATGTTACATTTATGGACTATGATGTCCTTAAACATGGAATATGATGTCCTTAAACCCAATGGACCGTAACGTCTCTAAACTAAAACGATAGATCCCAAATGCTCTATCATCGAATCTAAATGATCCTAAACAATTGTTAAGTAGATCTTAGTCTAAAATTAGACTAACGTATCCTTAACAAACATTTAAGTTGATCTTAATCTCAAACAAGATTAACGATCCTTAAATCAAACCAAACCCAAATCTAAGAAAATACGGATTTGGACTAATCCCCGCCCTACGAGCGACAACACAAATTAGTCTCCGTATACAATCCACGGGAAACCAAAAATAAAACAAACACACACGACACGAAGTGACCTTCTGGAGCAGGAGAAAGTGGTTATCGCTACGCGGTAACGTAATTAACTGCAGGGGCTTGCGCCTGCAGGGAAGAGCATCCCACAATCAAAAACCCCTCGCAATGAGGAGGAATCTGACGAAGTCTGCTACAACGGCCGCATCTGTTTAAAGCTCCGATACACGGTGCCATAAATCAACTTGGCATCTTCGGAGAGGTGGACAGATAAAACTAAATAGCATCTGCCCCCAAAATTCAGGCCAGACGTCCTAACGTCCCGGTCGCGTCTTTCGGCGGTAAACAGATTCTGTCGTCTTCAATGATAAAGCCGGAAAAGGGTTTGATGTCTCCTCTCTGTCGTCTTCAATGATTATTGGGGGATCTTCAGCTAGATGGTCCGGCTGGATCGTCATGTCCACCATATCTTGGAACAGGAGCGCCATTTGTTTTATATTAGCCGCTTATTCCGCGGCCTCTTTATCTTTTTTTCTCGAGCATCCTTCATAGGAACTCGGCGTCGGTTTCTTGCTCCTGGCGTTGATCCGACGATACTTCCAGACTTTCTTTCTGCCCAGTAAGTGCGGCCATCTTTGTCAGCATCTCCTGGAGTTTCTGTTGTTTCTCTCGAGCCTTTGTTGCGGACCGCGTAAATGGTCGATGACCCTCAGAAGCACGGCTTTCCTCTTTTCCGGAATCCATGTAAATGGTGTGCACTACCATGCCCCCAGACTTGGGGCGTTTAAATTTAGTGCCCTTCAGATTTTCGTAGACATGGGGATCTTCTCCGGCCTTCTCCATTCATGGGCGGTCGAAGTTGAGGGAGCTGTTGCAGATGATACTTTCCGTGGTACGACGACGGGATGACCCTCCTCTTGCCGGACCTTCATTTTCTTCGATTTGCGGGAGTATTCTTTGTCGATTACAGAGTCTTGGACTCTTCACCAGACCCTGTGGATTTTGGAGGACAGCCGCTGAGAAGGTTGTTCTGGGTTTGCCTTTATAATGTTTTCCGCGAGTGGAGGAGATCTTTTCAACACGACAGTTGGAGAGTTCTTGCGCACCCTCCTGAGTGGCTCAAAGCTGTTCCCAGTCGGAACAGCAGCATCAACTTCCACCATCGGAGCTGGTGGGGTAAGTCCAGGAGGGGAATTGCCCTCAGATTTCCTCACTCGGTGCCAGTGACGATGTCGAGTATGTCGTGTAGCCGGGATCACTTTTATCGTCGGAGTAGCTTCATCCTGCCCCCTGCTTTGAGGAAAGGCTGTTATTGGCGCCAGCCTGTCAAAGACTGACATCCGCTGAGAAGGAATGGTCAATCTGTCGAAGGCCGACTTTCGAGTAGGGGAAGTAGTTTGGACGACTTCATCTGCAGCAAGAGTTGGGATAGCCTTCTCCGGTATTGCAAGCCACTTCGCGGGCCCATTTGAGCTTAGGCTCAGCCTGTCGAAGACTGAGGTATTAGACTTGGACGACCCATTGAGAGGGGCCGTGGTAGTTGCAAGCCGATTGAAGATTGCTACGTCTTCAAAAACTGGGTTGAAAACCAGTACCAACAGGGTAGGTTCGCGTTGTCTGAAAACTGGAGGGTAAACCCTCGACGACAGCACGCTCCTAAAAAGGTGGACACGCCGGGGGCATCATGCTCATTTATAGAGGAAGCTCCATGGGAAGTTGTTCTTTCGGCTAAGACCAAGAAAATGCTGAAGGATCTTCAAGCATGTCCGGCGATCAGGTGGAAAAGCCCGCTATAGCCATAGATTATTGAAGAGATACTGAAGCCGCGAGTTGGTAGCGATAGGCAAAATACCCAGTCCCAGCCGTCAAAGTTTTCGAAGAAAAAGAAGAAGATCAAGAAGCCCGCGCAGCCTGACGACAAGCGCATGGATCTGCAAAAGCATATTGACGCGCTGGAGGAATACAACCAGAGGGCGCGAACCCCAGTCACGCTCCAGGAGTTTCTCAACCATATCCTTGAAAGTGGAGATAACGACAGTGATGAGGGAGACGGCTCGTCAGAAGAACCCAAAGATTATGTGGCAAGTTGCCATATGATCTCTCATTCGTCGCTAAATAACGAAGAAGCTCACTCGGAGTTAGAAGATAACATAGAGGAGCTGGGGGCAGGAGCAGTGCCGGAATCCTTGGATTATGTGACAAGGTCTATCAAGGGGGAGCCTACATGCTCATGTATATGCATGGAGAAAGACCCTTCCGGCCAATAAACGACCGATTCCTGAAGAAATACTATGCCTGACGAGTCACAGCCCAGGTTAATGATAGATGATGACGCTTGTGTCCACTCGCTGTCTTCCTGAGTACCAAACTCTGTAAGTGTTAACCGGAAAAACTTCGCCGCAGAAACGTACAACGGACCAAAATGTCCTTAAACAAGCTACAGACTGAGATGTTCCTAAACTAACAACGTCGCCTCAAACACGACGATAGTGGATTGCAAGGCCACAAAATCCAGCGGTGAGGACTGCAACTCAAATCCTACCGGCAAACAGATGGGTCACATGTGGTGAAACTATTCTCCAGAGTTCCACTAAAAAAAGGGTACGTCCACAAGCGAAAAGGGCAAAGGGCTCCGTAAGTAAAAACAGCAGGACTACCGGCGAATTTATGAAAACCCGCAAGGGCGCAAACTCGTTCAAAAAAAAAAGGTATGTCCATAAGCGAAATGGGCATGGATGAAAACCCGAAAGGGATCCGTGGGTAAAAATAGCAGGGCTACCGACGAGTTTGTGAAAACCCGAAAGGGCGCAGACTCGTAAAAAAAATTCCTGTGCACTTGCAGGGTCCTCTCAAGCTTGTAAGGAGAAAATACCTGCGTGAGATCTTTACGACTCATAAGGGAGAAAAACACTTAGGAATCCTCACGATCCCTAAGGAGAAATTACTCTTACAAGATCCTCACGGCTCGTAAGGAGAATCCTCTTATGAGACCCTCACGGCTCATAGGATTCAAAAGCCTTAAGCTACAGGGATCTAAACCTGTTCTTAAGCCATCATATCCCCCAAACTGCCCTACAGGCGGTCAATATTGACCCTTGTATACAATCCATGGGCATAAATAAGGGTTCCCTCGCCAGTTCCACCAATGGTGTGAAATTCCCCTATCTGGCGAACAACACTTGTAGGTCCTCTCGACTTGCAAGGGGAAAATGATCTTGTGAGATCATTACGACTTACAAAAGAAGACAACACTTAGGAATCCTCACGATTCTGTTAGTTATATGTGTGCCCTAGAGTCCATTACTGTACATATAATGTATATTGTAGTGGATGCTTGGACATATATAGGGAGGATTTTCTTGCTCGACATGATAGTATGCTATCTGGTTGCTCTTTATCTCAACATGTAGACTTGTATTGGTTTACTATCTTGCTCTCACATGTTGATAAAGCCCTTAGGATATGTACTTTACTACTAGGACTATGATGCAGATCATACTAGTGGGGCCAGTGTAGTCAACGAGTACATCCTATAACTGTTCCTAGTCGAGGGAGTATCGAGACAGGGCATCGATACTCCAGAGTAGACTAGCGTATACACATCTTGACCCATATGATGGGCGGTGGATGATCCCATATCCATCGGTGTTTGACATCAAAGATGGTGTAGGGGTGCTCAGTGGAGACTGGGTACACTGGATGGACTCGCCGAGAACTCCTAGATGGTATTATACCTATCGTCGGATAGCAGTTCTCTGGTGACACTGGTACAGGTTAATCTGTAGACCCAAGATCGTCATAGAGTCTTGTGTGATTCCCACTGTGCTTTGATTTCCACCTTACCATGGTCAAGAGATCGTGCAAAACGGTGGCTTTTGGGTACAGTCCCGAGTCACATGGAGGCAATGAGCGATAGGAGGGGTTTCGTCTCTCCCGGTATAGGGAGTTGATGTTGCGCTATGCTCAATTGGCCATAACATGAAATCCCTGGCCAGGGTTGTTGAGATCTACTGGTAAGTGTTATCAGTAGTTTCTCGAACCGTTATGGACCTTGCATAGGCATGACTTATCAGGCTATTGGGGTCTGACGTTTTACCACCCCCAGGCTATGATATGCGACATATCAGACGAAGAGACCGGACTGTACGGTAGTGTTACTGATTGGATTCGTAGGAGTACGAACAGACTTGCTTGTTGATCTTCTGATCGCTCAATACCCAGGTGGTCGTTACGTTTAGCAGACCGCTTGCGGCTTGTGGGTGTTTGATATGATCATCATCTACTGCCTGCGATTGACGAGTCTCTGGAGTCCTACACAGAGGTTTCCTGGCTCAAGCGAAACGGAGTAGGAGCGCATATGTGATATGTGCGGGACCGAGATTAATACGATATGAGATACCGTATTCTATTCTCGAGTTTTGTGACATTCGTCGGTTATATGCGATATAGCCGGGTTATCGGATCAAGTGTTGATTCGATAAGTTGTTACATACAGTATTAGTCGGTTATATGTGATATAGCCGGATTATTAAATTAAGAGTTGATTTGATAATTTAATGTATAATTATATATTTGATATATTATATTACATTAACTAATATTTAGCTCACTAATGATTTCTTTTCTCACTTTATGTGCACATTGTATATATGTGATGTGTATATTTGTGTACATGTATTGTGTCATGCTTGATGATACATACAAGATGGGTGTATGAGACTTATACCATGCTAAGGTTAAATTAGGGTTTTGATTATTTCTTAAGTTATTACAAAAGGGAATTGACTTGGTCAATGTTTTCAAGCTTGATGAAGCTTGTAGAACTTTGACAAAGTTCACTCTTTTGTCATTCCTTAGGATATTTTTCTTGACCCAACCCTTAACCATAGCATTGGGTTTATTCTCTACATGAGTTAGGCATGAGGGCTTAACTCAACCATGGGTGCAATAATTCATTTGGATGAATTATTCATGAGTTCTTCTTCTTCTTCTTCTAGCTCCATGAAAAGCTTTCTAGCTTCAATGGAGGTATGAGATAAAATAAGAGAAAATGATTTCTAAAGTGAGCAAAATTCCTACTTCATCATCCTATACTACTTTCCATTTAGTAGAGTGTGTTTACTTCACTAATTACATGATTACTGAAGAGATAGCTTGGGTTAGTGTCTCCTCGACGTAAATCATCTTCGGCCTCGAAGTCATCGAAGCAAGCACGTCCGTTTCTTCAAGGGAGCCTCTCTTGAGTCCGGAGTTCATGATCGCAGCGAAGGGGACTGCTACATGGAGCTATATGAAGTGAAGGACCGGTCTACAAAGGTTGTATTCCTTGCTCACTATAACTTGCAAAGTGTTTGCATATATTTTCGTATTATTTCTAGTAGACGATTCTATGTTTAGGGTTACCTAGAACGGCAAAATTTTAATTTGGCATGGACGATACCTCCCGAAACCTTGCTGCCGTTGTAGACAACCCAACAGTGGTATCAGAGCCATGCTAAAAATTTATACTGAATTTGTTAAGATTACGAAACCGAAACAACTCTGAAACTTGAAACGCAAAATCTAAGTTTCTGTCGATTTTTAAAAGTTGTCAAAAAATTATTTTAACAAGTGCAGAATGATGTATGTGATACCTCATGAACACACAACAAAACCCAACCCTAGGGCTCGGACTTTGGCCGGCGACTAGGCCGGGGATTCCGGCGTCGCCGGATTTCCTAAGAGCAATTGGCTTGAGTTTTGTGGTGTGTTCCAGTCTCTGGGTTTTGGTGTTTCAGGTGTTGTTTGTTTTTGCTAATTTTGCATGTGATGTAATCTTGCACTGTAAGCAATTCGGAGTGTTTCGTATTCATAGTTTTAACATTGTTTCGGGTTTTTCGCATGTTGTCTAGACGAAGTTAAAAGGTCCGATCGAATGTCCAAAACCCATTTTTCTAAGTTTAACGTATTCGGAAACATATGCAAGTGATTCTGTAGACCCTCTAGAAGAACAAAAACCTTAACTCGATTATGTGACCGTCAGAACTGCTACTAAACCCTAGGGTTTTGGGTAGTTCAGCGATGTCACATGTGAGGCGTTGGTTTGACCCTTCTACGGCTGGTTCATAGGTACTGTGGCATCTTCTGGGTATTATTGAACTGTGCTCAAGTGTTGAGCTGTCGGGAAATTGTGGGACTTTGATGAATCGATCGAAAAGTTTAACGTCGTCCGGGTATCATGTGATAGGATACAATATTTGGAATCATAACTAATTTGAATTTTATAAATCTGGCACTTTAGTCTCATTTGATCGGTTGCCATGAGATTTTGATGTGATCAAAAGTCCATCGCAATCACGTAGTGCACACGGATACTCGCCGATTAAACTTAATAGATAGCCACGCCCCATAGCCCCGACCAAGTGACTGTAGGAGAACCCCGTCGCCAAAAGCATCCGTTCGGGTGTTCGCGGCAGCGGTGTTCCGCCTTAGTGCACTTCGTCGACGGCATTGGGAAGTGCGGCCGTCTACTAAAGTTTCCGACGAGCATTCGATCAGGATTTCGGGAATCTTGTTAAATTGCCCGACTAGATATTGAAAAGTGTTTTTGGTATCGAGACTAAAATGCAGGGTTTATAATTGTTAGGCATGTGATGTCTAAGGAATTCATTTGGTTAGGCATGAAATCCAAAGTATGTGATACGTCGGGTTTATAATGTCTAAGGAGGTTGCGGATTCCAACTGTTGTAGTTTTTCACTTTCTTTTCTGCGACCGTAAGTGTAATATGTGGTGTATCGCCGGTTTCGGTGCTATATGTCAACGACAATTGGGATACGCATATTTACTTACGTTGATGACATGTGATGTTATGTGTTGCTGTGATATGTTATATTGGATCGTCGCATTTGAATAGCCGGGGGTTTTATGTGAGATGAGAGTTTTTCATTTTCATTCATGTAAAATTCATTGTATATAATATTCTTTTATTGGGTCACTTCCGGGCTGAGGATGATGTCACCATTGTATATTATTTACTTTTCCGCATTAGGATAGACCCAAGGCGGGGAGCACAAGTAACCGGGTTCTAGGGTCCAGTGGGAGACCATCTTGAGGAGTCGAGACCGGGTCTCCTAACTCTAGAACTGGCAGGGTTACTTGCCGCACTCGTAGGGGTCTAGGGATGTGGGGTTTGGCTATTCATCGCGACCGTGGAATCCGTATTTTATACTGGCTTGATATAAAACACAGAAATCCTAGTATATCCAATATTTCATATATGTTCTTCTGCTGCAATGTTCTGTGATGAGATCATATTACTGCCTGAGACGAATTCTTATATTATATATATGTGATATATATTATATATTGTTGATTTAGTTTCAAATGTGATGCTTGTGAAGCATAATAATGGAACTTCATTAATGAGATTAATGAAATAAAAGAAACCTAAAAGATGTTGTCGAAACTTGTTTTAAAAACGGATAGCTCTAGTTTTTTCTTTGCATAGCGGTATTCCTTGTAGAATATCCAACACCTTATTCGATAAGGAAAGAGCCGAGATCCCTTCACCGGGAATGACCTCTTTAGCGAAACTAGCAGATGCTACACATTCGGTTTGTCTTTTGATTGCTTCTATAGTTTTTGCTTTGCATGGTGATATTTATGAAATATCCTACACCTTATTCGCTAAGGAAAGAGCCGACGATCCCTTCACCGGGAGTGACCTCTTTAGCAAAACTAGAAAAGGCCTAAAAACATTCCATTTAAAATCACTCGATTCTACAACGATATCAAGTTCATTACGCAAATGGTTTTCTTAAAATCCTGCCGTAGCCCTTCGTCATTTCAGATAAGTACTGGTTAGTATTCGTGCTACGTTTGTTTATTATGTTAAGGCGTAGTGTGCGGTAGCTGATTAGTGCTTATCTGTATAAACATGAGATGTGATTGGATTAGGGTAGTCATACGACTTTGTTGACTATGTTAAGGGTCGTGCGGGTGGGTTTAATTCAATCGGGAAATGACGGGTAGAACTTGACTAGCACTTATGATTTGTTGACTATGTTAAGATCATATAGATTCTAGGGGTAAAACATTATCGGGAATTTCAAATGTTGAAATTTGCAATGAGATTGCATACCTTCAATGAGATAGTTGGATCCCGATACCCACTGTGAGTAAGAGTTACTCGTGGGAGAGTTTTACACATTACAATTAGCCGATCAAGTAGGTGTCTAGAAAGGTGTTAACGGGGTTACGCCCGTGGAAAAACAAGGTTTATTTTAATTAGGTCCGTGCGAAAGCACGGGAAACCTCCCTTAAAGTACCGACACTGGCCTGGCTGAAAGATTGGCGAACTTGTAACGTGTAATTAATCCCGGCTAGTCTTTCCTTTTAGGATTTGAAGGAAGATTTGATAAAAACAGTGGGAGATATCCTGATTAGATATATTAATAACCAATCTAATATTGCAAGAGCATACGCTGAGTGTTTTCTTCTCTCTCTCTCCAGGTAGCGACCATGTCACGCCTTAATCAAGATAATAATATGGATGTATTGACCGAACCCGCTTGTTATACTGTGCTGGAGAACGTTGGACGCGCTCCAACTTATAATTGTTATAAGACCAGGCAGGAAATTGGGGATTACCAGAATTCCTGTGCCGCCCTAACGAAGAAAGTGTATGTTGATGCATCTTCTTTGGGTGTGTCCATTACCAAGAACTGTTTCTCAGTATCCTTTACGTCCTGGGTATGAGATACCGGAACAGGATCCCACATATGTAATCTGTTACATGGGCTAAAGATAGGTAGATAACTGAGAACGAGTGATAAGTTTCAAGAGTTGGAAATGGTGCAAGTGTTGCAGCCAAGTCTGTTGGCAGTTATCACCCTGTATTACCAAATACATTGATTCTGAACGAATGTTATTAGATACCGAACCTGATATACAACATCATATCAGTCTCTTTATTAAGTAAAGAAGGATATAATTTTGTATTGTTGGATAACGTTTTGAACATTTCCTATATCAAGCGTTGATCAGTTCAGGCACGTTATCTAAAAGTATATACGTTCTAAATCAAACCACGGTTCTTAACGTACAGAACATACACAAGAGGAAGAGTTCAGATATGAACGAATCCTTCTTAAGGCATTGTAGACTAGGTCATATCAATGCGACTCAACTAGCTAAGTTACATTTAGATGCATATTTAAATCAGTTTGAATTTACATCTTGTGAAACTTGCCAGTCATGTCACAAAGATAAGATGACCATAACTCCGTTTATTGGAAACAGAGAATGAGTTAATGAACTCTTGGGATTGATACATGATGATGTATGTAGGTCCTCTGTCTACATATGCCAGAACTGGTTCTTTATCTTCATTATATTCACTGATAGTCTCTCAAAATTCGCACATGTGTTCCTGTTGAAACACAAGCCTGAATCTTTTGAGAAATTCAAAGAATATAAGTTAGAAGTAGAGAACCAAAAACAGGTATAAGTATTATGTCCTTTGATGTGATCAAGGAAGAGAATACTTGTGCACGGAATTCCTGGACTATTCTAAAGGAGAATGAGATTCTCTCTCAGCATTACTTCTCCGTATACACCACAGCACGTAGGTGTATCGGGGCGGAGCAATCGCACCCTATGTGATATGGTGTGCTCTATGATGAGTACTACTGAGTTGCCTATTTTCTTTTGGGAGTTATGCACTTGAGAAGCTGCATACCTATTGAATAAGGTTCCAACCAAATCTGGTGCCTGGCATTCCGTATGTGATATGGTATGGGAAGGGCCCATCTCTTAAGTAAGTTAAGATTTGGGGTTATCAGGCCTATGTTGAAAGCATAATCCGGACAAACTCGAGGTAAGGTCAGTTCTGTGGAAGTTTGTTGGATATCCCAAGTATTCGCAAGGGAATATCTTCTACCACACCGAGGAACAAAAGGTGTTTTGTTTCTCAGCATGCCACCTTTTTAGAAAAGGATTTTCTTGTGAAGAAATTAGTGGTCATGAGGTAGAACTGGAAGGAGTTCCAGGTATACAAACTACAGCTGATGATTTGGTAGAACCGGAGGACTCAATAGTTCCCAACGAACCTCAGCCTCTCCGCCGATCTGGTAGGGTTCCTCACCCACCTCAAAGATACTTCGGTTTTCTCTATGACAATGGGAACGAGGATTGCATCATGAGATAATGACCCAACTAGTTTCGAGCAGGCCATCAGGAGTGGGGACTCTTTAAGAATGGCTGAATGCTATGAGATCTGAGATGAAATCTATATACACCAACAAAGTATGGACTTTGGTTGCTATATCTGAAGGGTTAAATCCCTATCAGGAGAAAGTACATCTTAAGAAGATTACTTGGTGTACATGGAAAAGTTGAGACTTTCAAAGCTAAGGCTTGATGCAAAAGGTTTTCGTCATCGACCAGGTATGGATAATGATGAAACCTTTTCTAGTGCCTATGCCTAAGTCCATCCGGATCCTACTTGCCATTGCTACATACCATGACTATGATATCTGGCGGTTGGGTGTCATGACTGCTTTTCTAAATACTGATTTAGAAGATAGGGTCTATAAGTACACAGCCAGAGGGCTTCGTAGATAGTGGGAGCAGCGGAAACGTGTGCAAGTTGATTTATGGGTTAAAGCAAGCATCACGGAGTTGGAACATCTGTTTTGATGTGGTAATCAAAGCGTTTGACTTCATCAAAATGGTAGTTGAACCTTGTATATACAAAAAGGGTAGTAGGGAGTATTGTGGTGATCCTCATATTGTCTGTGGCTGACATACTCTTGATAGGAAAGGAGTTTCCTATGCTACGATCGATCGATCTCCTCTTATCACAAGGATTCTCCATATAGGATCAAGGTGATACCTCCTAAATCCTGGGTTATGGTTCTATGTGATAGATCTAAATGGATGTTAGGACTCTCACTAGGTGTAGTGAGATGGTATCAATCGATCCATGGGAGAATCACTGGAAAGGTTCCAGGGTGATAAGGACGACTGAATGTCAGTCACAGGCATTTTCTTTACCCTCAGTGGAGGGACGATATGTTGGAAGAGTTCCAAACTAGATACCGTGACATACTGGACAATAAAGGTTGGATACATTGCTACCAAGGATGCTACCAAAGAGGTAATCTGGATGTACACTAGTTCATGAGATGAACTTCGTTCCTACCATTGTGTGACAATGGAGTTGTGGCTTATGCCTAGGAACCCCCGTCCCATCTGTGGTCCAGAAATATTCTGAGGCATCACCTAATCATGGAGATGGTTGATCTCCAGGGGATCAAGGTCGGGAGAGTAGACTTGGAGGTTAACACGGCGGATCCACTCACGAAGGCCTACTTCCCAATATACTATTTGAGAGATTTTGGGGTGGTTGAGTATGAGATACTACAACCACTGCTATTTTGTTGGGTATGAGATACTACAACAGATGGCCCTAGTGCAAGTGGGAGATTGTTAGTTATATGTATGCCTTAGAGGCCATTACTGTACATATGATGTATATTGTAGTGGATGCTTGGACATATATAGGGAGGACTTTCTTGCTCGACATGATAGTATGCTATCTGGTTGCTCTTTATCTCAACATGTGGACTTGTATTGGTTTACTGTCTTGCTCTCACATGTTGATAAAGCCCTTAGGATATGTACTTGACTACTAGGACTATGATGCAGATCATACTAGTAGGGCCAGTGTAGTCAACGAGTACATCCTATAACTGTTCCTAGTCGAGGGAGTATCGAGACAGGGCATCGATACTCCAGAGTAGACTAGCGTATACGCATCTTGACACATATGATGGGCGGTGGATGATCCCATATCCATCGGTGTTTGACATCAAATATGGTGTACGGGTGCTCAGTGGAGACTGGGTACACTGGATGGACTCACCGAGAACTCCTAGATGGTATTATACCTATCGTCGGATAGCAGTTCTCTGGTGACACTGGTATAGGTTAGTCTGTAGACCCGAGATCGTCATAGAGTCTTGTGTGATTCCCACTGTGCTTTGATTTCCACCTTACCACGGTCAAGAGATCGTGCAAAACGGTGGCTTTTGGGTACAGTCCCGAGTCATATGGAGGCAATGAGCGATAGGAGGGGTTTCGTCTCTCCCGGTATAGGGAGTTGATGTTGCGCTATGCTCGATTAGCCATCACATGAAATTCCTGGCCAGGGTTGTTGAAATCTACTGGTAACTGTTATCAATAGTTTCTCGAACCGTTATGGACCTTGCATCGGCATGACTTATCAGGCTATTGGGGTCTGACGTTTTACCACCCCTAAGCTATGATATGCGATATATCAGACGAAGAGAGCGGACTATACGGTAGTGTTACTGATAGGATTCGCATGAGTACGAACAGGCTTGCTTGTTGACTTTCTGATCGCTCAATACCTGGGTGGCCGTTACGTTTAGCAGACCGCTTGCGGCTTGTGGGTGTTTGATATGATCATCACCTACTGCCGGCGTATTGACGAACCTTTAGAGTCCTACACAGAGGTTTCCTGGCTCAAGAGAAACGGAGTAGGAGCGCATATGTGATATGTGCGGGACCAAGATTAATACGATATGAGATACCGTATTCTATTCTCGCGTTTTGTGGCATTCGTCGGTTATATGCGATATGGCCGGGTTATCGGATCAAGTGTTGATTTGATAAGTTGTTACATATAGTATTAGTCGGTTATATGTGATATAGACAGATTATTAAATCAAGAGTTGATTTGATAATTTAATGTATAATTATATATTTGATATATTATATTACATTAACTAATATTTAGCTCACTGATGATTTCTTTTCTCACTTTATGTGCACATTGTATATATGTGATATGTATATTTGTGTACATGTATTGTATCATGCTTGATGATACATACAAGATGGGTTTATGAGACTTAAACCATGCTAAGGTTAAATTAGGGTTTTGATTATTTCTTAAGTTATTACAAAATGGAATTGACTTGGTCAATGTTTTCAAGCTTGATGAAGCTTGTAGAACTTTGACAAAGTCCACTCTTTTGTCATTCCTTAGGATATTTTTCTTGACCCAACCCTTAACCATAGCCTTGAGTTTATTATCTATATGAGTTAGGCATGAGGGCTTAACTCAACCATGGGTGCAATAATTCATTTAGATGAATTATTCATGAGTTCTTCTTCTTCTTCTAACTCCATGAAAAGCTTTCTTGCTTCAATGGAAGTATGAGATAAAATGTGAGAAAATGATTTCTAAAGTGAGCAAAATTTCTACTTCATCATCCTCTACTACTTGCCGTTTAGTAGAGTGTGTTTACTTCACCAATTACATGATTAGTGAAGACATAGTTTGGGTTAGTGTCTACTCGACGTAGATCATTTTTGGCCTTGAAGTCTTCGAAGTAAGCACGTTCGTTTCTTCAAGGGAGCCTCTCTTGAGTCCGGAGTTTATGATCGCAGCGAAGGGGACTACTACACGGAGCTATTTGAAGTGAAGGACCAATCTACAAAGGTTGTATTCCTTGCTCACTATAATTTGCAAAGTGTTTGCATATGTTTTCGTATTATTTCTAGTAGATGATTCTATGTTTAGGGTTACCTAGAACGGCAAAATTTTAATTTGGCATGGACGATGCCTCCCGAAATCTTGCTGCCGTTGTAGACAACCCAACAGATTCTTAAGGAGAAAATACACTTACGAGATCCGCACGACTCGTAGGGAGAAATACCTTTATGGTACCCTTACGGCTCATGAAGTCAAAAGCCTTAGTTGTCAGTTCCCTAACCCTGTCTACTAAGCCACCTTTGTTCGATAGTGGTGACGGCAAATGATGATTCGCTCCTAGCAACGTTCCAGTAGTACCGATGCCGATGCCTAAATTGGTAACGAACTCCAAGTCCTTTCACGGAAAATGATGATTCGCTTCTGCCAATATTCCAGTCGCAGCGATACTGATGCTATGATTGGTATCAGATCTCAAGTCCATACTCGCAACAAAAATCAGCAAGCCAAAAATGCATATAAAATAGCCAAAATTTTTGGGCAAATCACAATAAAAAGCAGCGAGTAAAAAGAAAAATAGCCGAAATGATTGGGCACCGCAAAAAATAGCCGAAATGATTGGGCAATCGCGACTTTCGCGATATAAAAATCTGAAATAATAGAGGATCGCGGAAAGAAAATAAAAAAATGTGTGAATGAAACTTTTTCCTACAGGTGAGTCCATACTGACCCATGTATACAATTCATGGGCATAAACGAAAAGGGAACTGCATTTCCCCACCGGGCTCTTTCAAACGGAGAGTCAAATCTCAACGGCAACATCTACAGCCTAAAGATCAACAATGGCGTTTTTCTCACTCCAGCAGGATACGGACGCGACGTCATCTATCGGGGCCATGGAAAAGTCCCTAGTTCCAAGACTCTACGGTTCACAAACAACCTAGAGTCAACATGCTCCGTCTCGGAAACAAGTCAACCAATGACCTCCCCACCGGAACAACGCTCTGTCTCGGAAACAAGTCAACCAATGACCTCCCCGTTGCAACAACGCTTCGACCCGGAAACGAGTCAACCAATGACCTCCCCGCCGGAACTACGCTCCGTCTCGGAAACAAGTCAGCCAATGACTTCCCCGCCGAAAAAATCCTCTCGATTCAGGGAAATCAGTGTCCTTGGCGAGAACCTCTCGATTCATTTCGACCCGCAGGGAAATCAGTGTCTTTGCAGGAATCCCTCGATTTGTCTCACCCTAGGGAAATCAGTGTCCTTGGCAAAAATACCTCGATTCAGGTAAATCAGCGTCCTTGACGAGAACCTCTCGATTTGTTTCGATCCGCAAGGAAATAAGTGTCTTTGCAGGAATCTCTTGATTCGTCTTGACTTCAGGGAAATCAGTGTCCTTAGCCAAAATACCTCGATTCATGGAAATCGGTGTCCTTGGCGAGAACCTCTCGATTCGTTTCAACCTGCAAGGAAATCAGTGTCTTTGCAGGAATCTCTCGGTTCGTCTCGACTTCAGGGAAATCAGTGTCCTTGGAAAAAAACCTCTCGATTCAGGGAAATCAGTGTCCTTGGCGAAATACCTCAATTCAGTGAAATCAGCGTCCTTGACGAGAACCTCTCGATTCGTTTCGACCCACAGGGAAATTAGTGTCTTTGCAGGAATCTCTCGATCCGTCTCAACCCCAAGGAAATTAGTGTTCTTGGCGAAATACCTCGATTCAGGAAAATCAGCGTCCTTGACGAGAACCTCTCGATTCGTTTTGAGCCGCAGGGAAATCAGTGTCTTTGCAGGAATCTCTCGATTCGTCTCGACCCCAGGGAAATCAATGTCATTGGCGAAATACCTCATTCAGGGAAATCAGCGTCCTTGACGAGAACCTCTCGATTCGTTCGACCCGCAGGGAAATCAGTGTCTTTGCAGGAATCTCTCGATTCATCTCGACCTCAGGGAAATCAGTGTCCTTGGCAAAAATACATCGATTCAGGAAAATCAGCGTCCTTGACGAGAACCTCTCGATTCGTTTCGACCCATAAGGAAATCAGTTTCTTTGCAGGAATCTCTCGATTCGTCTCAATTTCAGGGAAATCAGTGTCCTTGGCAAAAACCTCGATTCAGGGAGATCAGTGTCCTTGGCAAGAACCTCTCGATTCGTTTCGACCCGCAAGGAAATCAGTGTCTTTGCAGGAATCTCTCGATTCATCTCGACCTCAGGGAAATCAGTGCCCTTGGCAAAACCTCGATTCAGGGAAATCAGCGTCCTTGGCGAAAACCTCTCGATTCAGGGAAATCAGTGTCCTTGGCGAGAATCCGTCGATTCGTTTCGACCCGCAAGGAAATCAGTGTCTTTGCAGGAATCTCTCGATTCATCTCGACCCCCAGGGAAATTAGTGTCCCCGCGCATGAAAAGAAAATTCTCTTGTGAGATCCTTACAACTCTCAAGAGAAAACGCACTTAGGAGTCCTCACGACCCCTAAGGAGAAATGCACCTGCGGGATCCTCTCGACCCATAGGGAGAAAAGTCTTTATGAGACCCTCATGGCTCATAAAGTTGAAAAGTATTAGGCGGAAGATCCTAACCCTGTCTCCTAAGCCATTGCTTCCCTGCAAATAGGTCCAAGATGGACTATTGTATACTATCCACGGGCCACACCCTCCAAAGTCGATTATCGATAAGGAGGAAAAATAACTACTTATGAGCCCTATCGACTTGTAAGGGGGAACTTTCTCTTATGAGATCCTTACGACTCTCAAGGGAAAACGCACTTAGGAGTCCTCACGACTCCTAAGGAGAAAATACACCTACGAGATCCTTTAGACTCGTAGAGAGAAAAACCTTCTTGAAACTCTTATGGTTCATGAAGATTGAAAAAGTCTTAGGCTACAAGGACCCTAAACTTGTCTCTTAAGCCATCAATTCTCTGGTCACGCATAACAGTGCACTACTTCACCCACGTACATACTTACATGGGCAAAGTAGTGGGGGCATTTGTTCCCGCCAAAATTTTGGCTCAAAACTTGCTCCCGTAAAAAAATAATAACAATAAAATAAAAATAAAAAAAAGGAAAAACTCCACATGCAAAGCATGTAGGTACTGCTTCGGATAGAATTAAATCCTATGATGGCGCCTCACGTGCTCCTCACGCGGGCGCCAATGTGCAAAACACAAAAAGAAATCTATTAAATAAGAGTTAAACTCTTAGGAGGCAGCTCCTCACGTGCAAGGCACAAGAGCGTCAGCGCCAAGAGTTAAAAAACTCTGAGGCGGCGCCTCACGTGCAAGGCACGAGAGTGCCAGCGCCAAGAGTTAAAAACTCTGAGGCAGCGCCTCACGTGCAAAGCACGAGAGCGCTGGCGCCAGAACTAAAAGTTCTCTGCCGTTGGATCAAAGATCCAACGGAGATAATAAATCATCAAAGCACCGAATTAAATTCTAATTGAGGAAATACTTCTCAAATCTTTCTAAACAAGAAATATTGTGCTCTGTAAATCAGAGCACCGTTGGATCAAAGATCCAATGGTGATTAAAAATCACCAAAATACAGAATAAGCTTTGTATGGGAAAATATTTTCCCAACCTTGTTAAAAACAAGAAAAATGCCTTCAGTAAAACAGGAGTCCTTGGATCAAAGATCCAACGGTGGATAAAATCCTCAAATCAATTAGAGATCTCTCAATGAGAGATTTCCTTAACTAATTCAATAAATCAGCCTCCACTATATAAACGACCCAAGACTTCAAGTCTTGTACGGAGAGACCCCCCCATAAGATTTGAGAATAGAAAGAAGAAAAGGAGCTCTCTTTGAAGAAAAAAAAACCCTAGGTGAGGGAAAAGACCTGGAGATCATTTCGTCTTCTTTTACAAGAGTTTAACTCTTCCAAAAAAAAGAAGAGAACTTAGTTCTTCATCTAGTTAAGGTCTGCAAAAGCATATCTGCCCACAAGTTGAGAATTTAATTCTCATCGGGGAGATTCTGTTATGCAGTCCCATAACTTAGAAGAAAGAACTAGGTTTGAAGAATTTAATTCTTACCAAAAGATATAGGAATTTAATTCCTCTGATAAAACTAGGGTTCAACCATATAAAAGAATTTAATTCTTATAAAAATAAGGGACCTGAAATTCACAAAAGTCAGATCAAGAGCTCCATGCATATTAGTGTTCAATGCTACACAATAAAAGCTCACGTGTTCCCACGTGAGCATCTTTGAGGAACAAAAAAGGAAAGACTGAGATCTAGCTATGTGACCCCACGTGACCCCTGAGAAGTGCTCAGCACTTATAAAAGAGAAAAAAGGAATAAACCTTATTTTTGGGGCGCCTCTCATGACCCCTGAGAAGTGCTCAGCACTTATAAAAGAGAAAAGGGAATAAACCCTATTTTTTTGAGGCACCTCACGTGATCCCACGTGACCCCCTAACAGTGCTTAGCACTAGAATAAGATAATAAAAGAGGCAGCGCCTAACTCTAAGTGCCTCACGTGAGCGCCCCAACTTTCAGTGTTTAACACTGCTATGGCGCTTCACGTTCCACACGTAAGCGCCCCAACTTTCAGTGTTTAACACTGCAATGGCGCCTCACGTGCCACACGTGAGCATTTCAGATCTCAGTGTTTAACACTGCCTTAAAATATCACATGAGAGCATGTGGGCACTGAGCATACACTAGTGTTTAACACTATAAGAGGCCAACTTGAACCCCAGATTGGCTAAGTCTTTCCTGAGATTAAATCTCTAAATAAACCGAGCCTCTATGCTCATGACTAATGACTCCTCAATCTGAAATCTGGTTCAAGGGTACATCTCTCCACACCTCTGATACATGTCGTTGTAATTACTCAACATCTTCAGAAAGGTGGTGGGTCCCAACAACCAACAAGCTGTGGACCGTAATGTCCTTAAACTAACTATGGACCGTAATGTCCTTAAACTAAACCCTCATCTCAAAAATGGTGATCTCTGGACTACAATGTCCCTAAACTAAATTCCATGGACTATGATGTTCTTAAACCTCTATGGACTATGATGTCCTTAAACCCAATGGACCGCAATGTCCCTAAAATAAATTCTATGGACTATGATGTCCTTAAACATGGACTATGATGTCCTTAAAGAATGGATCGCAATGTCCCTAAACTAAATTCTATGGACTATGATGTCCTTAAATATGGACTATGATGTCCTTAAACCCAATGGACTGTAATGTCCCTAAACTAAAACGATAGAGCTCAAATGCTCTGTCATCGGATCTAAATGATCCTAAATAATTGTTAAGTAGATCTTAGTCTAAAATTAGACTAACGTATCCTTAACAAACATTTAAGTTGATCTTAATCTCAAACAAGATTAACGATCCTTAAATCAAACCAAACCCAAATCTAAGAAAATACGGATTTGGACCAATCCCCTCCCTACGGGCGACGACACAAATTAGTCTCCGTATACAATCCACGGGCAACCAAAAATAAAACAAACACACACGACACGAAGTGACCTTCTGGAGCAGAAGAAAGTGTTTATCGCTACGCGGTAACGTAATTAACTGTAGAGGCTTGCGCTTGCAGGGAAGAGCGTCCCCACAATCAAAAACCCCTCACAACGAGGGGGAATCTGACGAAGTCTGCTACAATGGCCGCATCTGTTTAAACCTCCAATACACGGTGCCATAAATCAACTTGGCATCTTCGGAGAGGTGAACAGATAAAACCAAATAGTATCTGCCCCCAAAATTCAGGCCAGACGTTCTAACGTCCCGGTCGCGTCTTTCGGCAATAAACAGTCTCCACTCTTGAAATAGAACACTGGATGATCTGGTATTTCGAACACTACCCTCTTTTGACGACAGTCAATGGTAGCGAAGAAAGTTCCCAGCCAATCTATTCCCAAGACTACGTCGAAGTTCAGTATGTCCAGCACCTTGAAGTCCGCATAAAATTCTATACTGCAGTTGACCACTGGACACAGATCGTATCCCAAAGTTACTTTCAGAACGTCGTTCCCTGAACTGACATTCCAGCTAGATACAAGCGGTTTAACTAGAATCGCATGAGTTCGGACGAAACGTTGCGACATAAAGCAATATGATGCTCCAGTGTCGAAGAGTGCTAGAGCAGGTAGGGAGGCTACTAGTATAGTACCTAAGTTGTATGTGTTTGGGTTTAGATTTAGGAAAAAGTATAGTGATATACAAGGATTGAAAATGTTTGAAAGGATTGGGAGTTACCAATGATGACTTGGCCTATGGCTTCGGCCTCCTCGACCATCATTGTGAAAGCCTGACGTCGGGGTACATTCCTCCTTACTGAAAGCATATTCCTCTGTCCTTGGGGCATGTTTCTCTGTCCTTGAGGCATATTTCTCTATGCCTGATGGAACTGACGTCAAGACTGTGCAGGAGGTCCACGTGGAGCGGGTGCAGGGAGAGCTAAGCGAGGTGCAGGAGCCTGAATGGCTGGCCGCTGCGGGATCGTGATTGCGGGTCTGGGTGCTGGAGCTGATTTGAAACGATATGGACATGCTCATATGGCGTGAGTGGATGCGCCACAAATCAAACACAAGCTATTTACACGCCTGCAGTCTTTTGCCAGGTGTCCCGTCCTCTTGCAATAGAAACAAAATTCTGGACTGGACCGGTTAAATGATCCTCCCGGTCTTCTGGGTGAAAAAGTCGGCCTAGAAGAGGCTCCTCCTGTCATCTGAGTGGCAAGGCATTTCACACCTATAGTTTGTGGTCTGGCTTTCTTCTTCACAACTGCCTCATAGCATCGATCAGCCTTCAAAGCAAGTTCATGGGTTGGGTAATCCCCTGTAGCGAGTGCAGCTTGGATTTCCGGGTCCAACCCTTGCTAAAAACGTCATGCCCGGATCTCAGCAGTAGGAATCAGGTGTGCAGCGAACTTGTTACGACCTTGTGTTACCAGTGTAATGAGTGAGATCAGGAATTTGAATATTCAGACAATATCTTACCTGCTAAGCATGGTAAACTCAGCATCGTATTCATCCACAGACTTGACCCACATCGAGCCTTGTTGTAGATGGATGAACTGCTGCTCCATGTCAAAACGGACAGCCTCAGGAAAGTACTTCGCATCGAATAGATTGCAAAATGTCTTCCACTCGATCGGTTGGATGAGACGGCTTTCTTCAGCCTTCCACCAGACTTTGGCGTTGTCGGTCAGTTGCAGCTTCGCAACTTCCACCCAGGCAATATTTGGCACTTGAGCTGCTGCCAGATCATCTTCAATCGATTGAACTCATTCTTCCGCCTCCAGTGGGCTCTCTTTTCCTGAGAAGTGCTTTGGATGCAGTGCCCGGAATTGTTTGACTCCGGATGCCTCGACTTCGTGGCGGTGCATGAGGATAAAGTCTGCTGCTGCTGACCCTCCAGAAGGCTCTTGATAGCCTCAAGAAGTACCGTTTACTCATTGATAGGAGCTGCAACGGTAGAAGGTGGTGGTAGAGTAGGCGGTGGGGGTGTTGCCACTGACATTGGTGCTGGTGTTGTTAGGAGAATGCATGACCTTGATAGAAAAAGGAATGGTTAGGATAGATATAAGAAATTTGAAATATAAGAAATGTATAGTTGCTGATTCTCATAATTCTTATGATATATTGCTTAAGACTTCATGCAGAACTGACCTGCATGGGCCGCCAACAAAACCTGTCACGCCCCGCTTCCCAGTAGACGGAAACGATGACGTGGTAGGCTGCAAACGTATTTACTAAGAAATAAATACGTTAAGCGTAATTAAGCAATATATAAAAATGTATAAGAATGACAGGTGATATAAAATAATAGCAACTTTATTTACATTCATCTTTACATACAACTGTTTGAAAAGAAAAGACACAATGATAATAGTAGTGCCTAAACAATGGCATACAGGAAAATAAGTACAAAGAACTAAGTCAGGCTGTGCCGCAAGCTGGTCCAAGCCCTCTTGGCTCGGCTCGATCTCCTGAGAGTCTGGTCCTCCTGACGAACATTCTAAAGAAAGAAATAGAAAGGAATGTCTTCGGCGAATTAACGCTCGGTAAGTCCCAAAAGAAGGAAGAGAATAAATAAGTAATGTGAAATGAACAGGTAAGTTGTGTATGATTGATTGCTGGTATATAATAGTTATTATAACGTGGTTGTTTGTAGCTTGATACAGAAGGTATTAATGTATACAAGAGGAGTCCATCTTACCCCGTAGACTATGATAACAGTAGTATAAGGCCCCGTCATAACCCACGGGACAACAGTATGAGAATTCATGTAAGTGTCTTTTAAGTGACCTCTCGTGCCACGATATACGTTCCGTACCAATCTACCCCTTTATCCCCGCGTAATGTATTGTATCGATTATATTTACAAGCCTTGCTGAAACCATGGATACAAATTGTTCAAGTATTCATGTTCAGGATATAGTCAAGTATTCAAGTAGTCATGTCAAGTTATAACCATGGTTCAGTCAAGTCAGGTCAAATATACATGTTTGATATTGATGTTTGATTTCAAGTATTCATGTTCTTGATCAAGTATTCATGTTTGATATTGGATTCATATTGGAATTAGACTCAGACTGAGTCAGACACTTAAACCGATTTAGCTCTTAAATTAGGTTCAGGAGTCATCGGTAACTGCTGCACATGGACAGCAGGATTTGTGTCTTTTTCCAAGATAATTACCATTGATAACTCCGTTAGGTTGTCTACCTTAAATAAGCAAGCACTCACTTTCTCCGGCTCCCTGGGGCTTAAGAGAATTGATCCCGCTTAAACCTATATTTACTAAAGTCCTTAAATATTGTTTTATATATCTCGAGGGGGTTTATGAAAAAATATTTTAATATAGTTAAAAGTAAACCTCGAGAGTAATTAGTATTATTTAGGGTTTTCATGGGTGTGGATTTTAAGTATTGGGTATTTTAGTAATATACACTTAACTTGGAAAGTTCATGGTATTTTATTGAAAAACTTGTCCCTTTTAGTATCTTGATGGTATTTTATTGGAAAACTTGTTAATCTTTTCATTTTTGAAAAAACATAAGTTTATTATATTTTGAAAATATGGATTTTATAATTTTATATAATTTTAATTTTAAAAATAATTTTATTTTATTTAGAAAATTTGTATTTCTTAAAAACCGTATTTAAATTCTTTCGAGATCGAATGCTCCGTGAGGAGGTCTGCATCTCGCTCTACTAGCCCAAGAATGTGTGATAATCCGCATCATCCATTAGCGGGTCCCATAAAGAGAGTTTTAGTTGCATAATCGCAAAGGATATGAAATACCGTTTTAAAAGAAATCCGGTTTTTAAAGTAGTTGGTATTTTATTGTAAAGTTTTCTTCGAAACGAAAATACATACAATGAGTATCGTGCTATGAAACCAAGTGTGCGTGTGAGATAGGTCGTTACCCCATGAAGTTTTCCTAAGTTATTATTAAGCAATTACTAAAATAGGTGTTTATAAAGTTCAAGGTATTTTAATGAAAAAAATGCTACTATGGTTGTTTCACATGAGAATTTTGATGAACTTTGATTCTAAACATTAAGGTTTAAGATTACAAGTATTGTGTAAAAACTTGGTTGATCAATGAATAAAGAAGAAGGAGTTTCTAGGGTTTAGAAAAAATGATATCAGTATTAACTCCACTTACCGATATAAGTTTTAAAATGGAATTTTAATGAAGAGAAAGGGTGTTTGGAATGGACTTAATGTTTAGAAAGCTCAAAGAAAGGGTTAGGAATAGAGGATGATCGTCGTGGCGTCGCGGGAGCTCCGGAATTGTCTTCGATTTTCGTCGCTAACTCCTCTTTACTTCACTTGCGCTAGGAACTTTTTAGAAAGTTTTGGCTAGAATTTTCAGAATGGTGCCGAGCCAAAGTGTGAGGTAGTATTTATAGTGGAGAATTAGGGTTTGGGAATTAAAATGGTGGATTAAAATGCATTAAAATGGGGTTTAATGTGAAATGAAAGGTCTCTGATTGATTACAGGGAAATCAAACAGTGCAGAGAGGTTAGGGGTAGCTGAAGAGGTGTGTGTGCAAAGCCCGGGGCAATTTGGTCCCATCTTGACCATCGACGCTGGCTATAATTAGCTTTCCACCGGTGGATCTAGGGCTTCTGGCCTCGAGATTCGTGCCACGTGGATTATTTTTTGTTTACTCCATTTTGTGCCTGTTGGATTTTTCTGAACTTTTAATTTCCGTTTGTATTGCACGTGCAATCTTTTGGGCTTCCAAAAAGTTAGAATATTCAGAAAAAAATAATGTATTTGATGGGAATTGAGTACAGGGGCTACGTCACAGCAATGCAAAGCTTTACCAATGAGATACAAGTTGTTTCTTGCTGTTATTTAACAAAATTGACGTTAACTCAAACTCGGGCTGTAAAACTCATTTCTTGTATATTAATAGTAAAATTTTCGTACAAGATTTTAGAGTCGTTACACCATGAACTTAAAGAGTACTCCTTATTCGATAATTAGCATATATACTTTTAGAAAAATTCACGGGGTAACGACCTACCCCATACGTACACCTTTAATTCATAGCACGATGTTCTAAGTAAATGGTTAATTCAGATAATAAGTTTTTCATTAAAATACCATAGTTTCACAAAAGGGTTCTTAAAATCGATATTTTTTTGAATCCTTGGCAATTGTGCCTCTACAACCCTCGTTAGGGAACCCGCTAATAGATGGTGCGGATTATCGCACATCCTTGGGGTAGTAGAGCGAGATGCAGAGCTCCTCACGGAGAATTCGGTCTCGAAAGGAAATAAAAATATGGTTTTTTTAAAAAAATACGACTTTTCTAAACACAACTAAACTTTGAAAATAAAGTATATATAATTATGAAACCGTATTTTCAATAAAAATAAATTGTAAAACTATATTTTAAAATGAAAGGTTGAAATTGTAATAAAATACCATCAAGTTTACAAAAGGAGTAGTTTTCATAAAAATAACATAAACTTTTAAAAGGTAGGTTTTATCACCAAAATACCACTAAAATTAAAATATATGTTCATAAAAACTCTAAATATTATAAATAACCCTCGAGCTTTATTTTTAAATAATATCAAAGTATTTTTCACAAAACCCCCTCGAGAAATGCAAATAATATAAATACAAAGTAAACAACAATAATAAATATTTAAGAACTCTAGATTAATATAGGCTTAAGCGTTATCATTTCTCTTGAGCCCAAGGGGGCTGGAGAAAGTGAGTGTTTGTCTATTCAGATTAGACAACTTAACGGAGTCATCAATGACAATTGTCTTGGAAAAAGGTATAAATCCTGCTGTTCATGTCCAGCAGTTGTCTGATTACTCCTGAACTTAAGAAATTCAAGAGCTAAATTCTTTCATAAGATATTTACTCTAATCTGAATACAAACTCAACCAGGATCCAAATTTTAACATAAACCTGAAACCTTGATCATGAACCAGAATACTGAAACTTGAATATCCCAAAACTTGAATACTAGAATATTATGACTTGACATGAATTTAATATGAATACCAGAACACGATGGCTGCTATTGAAACTGACTTGAATCGAACCATGAATACAACTTGACATGAATACTTGACATTGACATGAACTCAATCTACCAACTTGATGCATTCATGGATTCGAGTAAGGCTGACAATTTTAACTGTAATCTAGAATACAGTGGGTGTTTGGATAGTTCAAGTGCGAATCCAACGAAATCTCATGAGTCCACCTAAATCATGAATTCATGTCTACTAACACAAGCAAGCTATCATGAGGGCCCGTGTTTCCTTACTCCTGGATTATAGCCTGATGTGTTTGGAATATTTCAACACTGGGTTGAAGTCCCGTCACTAACACTTGATTCGGGGCCCGTGGTTCCTTATCCCTGAATTACAGCCTGTTGGGTTCGAGAACACTCTTGAGATTGGTTGACATTTACCCTTGAACATACGTTAAATTAGTTTATCCATTAGAGACCTTTTAGGACACTTACATGCACTTCATGTTCACTATACCTACACTACACGGCCATACTATACTATTTTGCTATGCTCGTGTTACTTTGCCATGCTTATAAACATATTGTCATACTCAGGATACCTTACCAATAAAACTGCATGTTACATAGAATTGTCATGCTTATATTAAATGACATGTTTAAACACCATATCTCCTAGTCCATTGCTTCATGATATCCATTTTCTAACTTGTCATTATACTTTTATACTTCACACTTTTCCTTAGGGACTTACCGAGCGAAAATTCACTGACGGGCATCCACCCATCTTTTTCTTTTTGGATGTTCGTCAGGTGGTCTAGAAACTGAGGAGATAGAAGCGACTGCAGCGGATTACGACCGGACCACTACTCAAGCTTAGCTTAACTCATATTTTCTTTCAGTTTATGTATGCCACTTGTTTAGGCATTTCCTTTCTTGTATTTTTTCAGTTGAACTCATGTATTGTAAATGTATCAAGTTTGGATGTAAATAAAGTTGTTGAAGTTTAAATTTAATGTTAATTTCTTGTCATTTTATATTGCTCAATTACACTTAGCGTATTTATTCCGGAAAAATGACCTTCTCGAAATAAATACGTCGCGGGCTGTCACGTGCCCGTTTCCGTCTACTGGGAAGCGGGGCATGACAATTTCAGTATGCCTCTTGTTTAAGGCTTCCTTATTATTGTATCTTTGTTTACGGCATCTTGTATCAGTTCGAAACTCTGTGGAAATCTTGAATGTAATATATAGTAGTTGGATTATATTCTCTTGTTTATTCTTATCATACTTTATATTTCTTATATACGCTTAACGTATTTTTTGCGAGAAATGACCTTCTCGGAATAAATATGTCTCGGGCCTCGTCACGTATCCGTTACCGTTCTTTTGGAAAGCGGGACGTGAAATAAAGACAATCTTTAAATTCCATTACATGTCCTTTATTTAAATGCAAATGATAAGTTCCTAAAGACGCAGCTGAAACTACGGCTCCATTTCCCATTTCAAAGTAATCTCCACATCTCTAAGGTTTTGTTTTTCCTTATACTCCTGGAAGGAATTATAAATATAGGAAGAAGAACCTGAGTCAATACACCAAGTATAAGGGGAACAACTTACAACATTAATCTCTACTAAAAAAGAGAAAACATACCTTCCAAAGGTTTCTTCTTTTTTAAGGAGGCAATATAACTTTTGCAATTTCTCTTCCAATGTCCATTATTATGACAGTATGACATTCGTCACTAGACTGATCCCGTTTTGTATTCTTGGAAACATATTTTCCTTTAGTAATTTTCTTCTTAAAAGAAAGCTTTCTTTTCTTCTTGCCAGACGATCCGGGCGAATCAGTGACCATCATTATGGTCTTATCCCTCTTCATAATATTCTCAACTCTTTTCAACATATTGCTCAGTTCAGGCAAGCTGACATTTGTCTCTTGAATGCTAAAGTTCATTTTGAACTGACTAAAAGAAAAGGATATTGAAGTAAGAATAATATCAATTTTGGTTTTATGGTCAACCTTAGATCCTAAGCTTTTCAGTTCATTGATACTCTATCATCTTATGACCATGGGTATAAACTGGAGTACCTTCAACCATCTTAGTGTTCATCAAATTGCTCATAGCAGTTTGACGAACTGTATGATTTCCCTCTTCGTATAAGGTTTTCAGGAAATCTAAGATTTGCTTGCTAGTTTCTTTCCCTTCGACCTGCCTTTGAACGGTAGGATCCAAGGTACTATATAGTATTTAGCAAGCTCATCCTTATCAAACCAATTTTGATAATTGGAGTTCTCATCAGATGTTGCTTCGGGACCGGGCTTTAGCTGTGTATCTTGCTTAGCAATTTTAACTAATTTTTCAGCAGTAAGGACAATCATCAAATTCCTTGTCAAATCGATATAATTCGGTCTAATTAGTTTATAGTTGTCACGACCCGAAAGTACGGAACGTGACTGGCACTTAGATTACGAGACGTCTAAAGGCGTACCGTAACCTAAGTCAGCCAAAGCCCAGAAGAATCTAAACCAAAATCAAAAGAGAGTGAAGGAAAACCTTTAATGAAAACGGTTTTTAAAATCATTTAAGTTGCATAGAATCCCTTTTTAAAAACATCAAAAAAATTTCCGAAAATTTCGGCAGAGTCTCCCCTGTATTTTCTATCCCCCAAAATGGGTACAACTAGATAATAAACCTGTAATCATAAAAATGGCATCCCCAAGCGGAAGCTAGCTCTTCGCCCAAGGCGGATCATAACCACACGCAATATATAAGTAATATCAAGAAAAAGAGCATAAAAGAAATGCAAAATACCAGAAAACACACGTCGGCTCAAGTGAGCTCGACCCAAAAGAAACCACAAATATACAAATCTCTCAGTCTCATCACTAGGTCGCATATACAAATAGAAAGTGGTAGATGGAGAATACTAGATACAATGATGGAGCAAAAGGAAATAAAGTGTGCTCGCAACCCACCTACGGGCGATGTCGCGAGTCTAAGCAAAAGGAGCTGATGATAAGATAGCCGCCGCTACAAGACTGATGAGTCCGACCTACAAGACACTGTGGCACAACGGGGGTGAGTTGCCAGCTCGTGAGTAGAATATAACATCTAGTAAAGCAATCGTAAGAATGCACGCAATGCACCACAACATGTATGTCCATATGTGATACAATAGCTCTAGTATGCATGCACATGTATGCAATGTCATTACTAAATCTTTAAGTGTTTTAAATGCTAAGGATACTACATTCTTAACTTTAGAAAATGAATATCTGTATAATAGCTAAGTACCATCAAGAAATCATCTGAAAACCCGTGTCAAGCATCGACACCAGAAATGAATCATCTCTGTCTCAATATCTCACTGTATCAATGTCTCAAATATCGGGCTCCGTCAATCCGGATCGGCCCATATCATCAATCTCACGACAACGGTCGGTATCCTCCGGATATCCGCCGCGCCAGACATCACCGGTAGGTAGTCTTTCCCTGCCAGGCTCATCGTTTACAACTCGATCTTCTTGCCCCGGGGTACCATACCGGGCCCACCATGTACCCGAGACGGTTCATCCACTCCTCGAATCGGGTCTCGAAATCCAACAGAAAACATGAAAACTCATGGTGGACAACACATACATCACGAGAAAACCGCAACTTGTTTTAAAAATGATAAATATAAGTTTTTGTTAAATTCTTGCGGTTTTCCCCAAAAATCCAGAAATCGCAGCAATACTGAAATTCTCAAGAAAATCATAATGTTCACATGTTATATATAATAAATGTCTATGATAGCAATGTATATGATGTGAATTTTTGGATAGAATCTATGTAAATATGATGATAATGCGAGGTATATACATGTTATGCAATTTCATATATCATGTATGAATGCAAATGGCGATATTAAGTTAAACAGGTTCTATAGTGCACGTGGCATGGCAATTACCAAAGGCGTGTGTGTCACATGAATAGTGCGCGTGCAGCAGATGCCAATGGTAATGGTGTTCATGTCCTATGCAGTGTTATCGCATATGTGTATATGAATGTTATATGAATGTCCATGCAATCTAGTATACGGTTAGCTGTGAGGGTATGCAATGCAATAAAGGGGTAAGCTATATAGCAATACAAGTCTTGCAAGAATAGGGTAATCCTAACTAGGGGGCGCATCACGCCATCCAGACGATTCCCCCTTTGATGAATACATCTACTCACCTGAAATCCCCGCTAATCCGATCCGACCACCGCCTTGCCTTTACGCGCCGTGTCCGATGTTTCCCCGACCGATCCTATATTTGCACAACACCAAGCATAAGATTACATATCCTAAAATGATGCAAGTCACAATATACAAATATCGACGCTCTAGAATTAAACATAACATGCACTCGGTGCGTGGAAAAACGCACGAAAATCGCTAATCTTTAACTAGAATCGTCATTTCGGGGAATTCGACAAAACTAAAACCCGACTGGACGAAACCCCGCATTCGCGCACTCTAATAGTCCTATACGAAGCTAATTATATCGCTAAAATAACGCAATTTGATCGCATTCTATTTTTCATAAAAATCTAGCAAGCAAAAGCATACCGATTCGATGCAAACGTCGCAATTTATCGATTTAGCGAGCGTAACCTTACACAATTAACCACTCTAACCAACTAGGTAACCAAAGCCCTAACTTAATCCATCAACCATGCTTCAAACCCTAGTTCAAAATCAATCCCATTCTTGATTTTTATGAACAATTAATTACAACTAAATTAATGCTTCAAATATCAATTTTTATCACAATTAAACTACAAGTTAACAAACTAGTTTAGTATTTCACCTCACAAGTGGAACCCTAGCATGATCAAGCCACCAAAGAAGCCTCCTTTCTTCTAGTTTTGAGCTAAATTTGGTTGAGGAGAGAGTGGATTAGGGTTTAGCTTTGAATGGGTTAATGAATTTGTGGATTTTTATGAATTTTGGCATGAAATTTGAAGCAAAAAGAAGTGAGAACCAAAGGAAATTTCTGCTGAATGGGGTCGGCCAGCAGCTAGAGAAGAGGGTGTGGGATTTTTGGAGAAGTTTCTAGGTCAAAAAACACCTCATGTTCTCATTTAATGCTTTCACATCAACATTTTACAAAAAAAAACCTCATTTTGCATCATTTTTTCATTAAATTTACAACCCTAAAACCAAAAATTTGCAAGTCATGATACAATTTTATTAACACCATATTTTAGATTATAAAGATTCCTAATTATGAAATTTACCTAATTAAATTTGTATTTATCACTAATTTAATGTATTTTAAAAAGCCTAAAATAATATATAAAAAAATTAATTACGAAATTTTTTTTTATTTAACTAGATAATTATAAGTGACATTTTAGTGACAAAATTATAGTAATATCTTATCTAAATTTTGTATAATTAGGTCTACAATGAAAAATATCTATTTTGACTTTTTACGGAAAAAGCCGAAAAAATTAGCCGATTACCGAAAAACTGCCTAAACGATTTTCGAAGGGTTACAAACTTCCCCCCTTAATGAAATTCGGTCCCCGAATTTAGAATTTAACTACGCGTACCTTCAAAAAGATGGGGATATCTCTTCCTCATCTCGACCTCGGTCTCCCAGGTGACCTCCTCGCTGTTCGGGCCACGCCAAAGGACTTTGACGGACGGTATAACCTTCGACCTCAATTTCTTCACCTGCCGATCCAAAATGACCACCGGCTGCTCGGTGAAAGAAAGATCATGCTCTAACTGGATCGTTTGGTGCTGAATCGCCTGGGAAGGATCATGAAGGTACTTGCGGAGCATCGAGACATGGAACACGGGGTGAACATCGAGGAAGCTGGGCGGAAGAGCTAACCGATAAGCGACCGGACCAACACGCTCTAGGATCTCGAAAGGACCAACATATCTAGGACTCAGTTTCCCTTTCCACCCAAATCTCATCACACCTTTCATCGGAGAGACCTTCAGGAAAACATGATCGCCAACAGCGAACTCGAGTCGGCGACGGCGCCTGTCAGCATATGATTTCTGCCTGCTCTGTGCTGCTCTCATCCTGTCCCGAATCAGCTGTATCTTCTCGGTCGTCTCCTGTACAATCTGCGGCCCCAAAATACTGCTCTCCCTAAGCTCTGTCCAACATACAGGTGATCGACATCTCCTCCCATATAAAGCCTCAAAAGGTGCCATCTGAATCGTCTCCTGGAAGCTATTATTGTAGGAAAACTCGATCAAAGGCAAATGACGATCCCAGCTACCACCGAAATCTAAAACACAAGCTCTGAGCATGTCCTTAAGAGTCTGAATAGTACGCTCCGACTGACCGTCAGTCTGCGGATGAAAGGCTGTGCTAAAACTCAATCGGGTGCCCAAAGCTTCCTGTAGTTTCTGCCACAATCGGCTGGTAAACTGGGTGCCACGGTCGGACACGATGCAAGTCGGAACACTATGCAGTCGCACTATCTCATCAATATAAACCTAGGCGTACTGAGAAAATCCAAAAGTGGTCTTCACTGGCAGAAAGTGGGCCGCTTTCGTCAGTCGATCCACAATCACCCATATAAAGTCGTACCCTCGACTGGTCCTGGGTGGACCTACAATGAAGTCCATGGAGACCTGCTCCCACTTCCACTCAGGGATGGGTAAAGGCTGTAACTCGCCGGCTGGCCTCTGGTGCTCGGCCTTGACTTGCTGACAAGTCAGGCATCTCGACACAAAGTCTGTAATATCCTTCTTCATCCCGTCCCACCAGTAAACCTCTCTCAAATCACGGTACATTTTGGTGGAACCTGGATGCACACTGTATACTGATCTATGTGCCTCCTTGAGAATATCACGCCTCAGTCCCTCTGAATCTGGCATGCACAGTCGAGTCCCAAATCGAAGTATCCCCTGATCATCCATCACGAACTCGGAAACTCTGCCCTGCCGAATCTGCTCAATAATCTCTAATATACGGGCATCGCCGGACTGTGCCTCGCGGATACGGTCAAGTAACTGCGGGCGTGCTCTGAAATGGGCCAGCTGTCCCCCCGTAGGAGTAAACTCGAACTGCACTCTGCTGTCACATAACACCTGCCAATCCGCCGTCGACTGCATATGTACTGCGCTCAAACAAGATAAGCTACCTCCGGGCCTCCTACTCAAAGCATCTGCCACCACATTCACCTTGCCCGGATGGTATAAAATCTCGCAGTCATAATCCTTCACCAACTCCATCCATCGGCGCTGTCTCAGGTTCAGATCTCGCTGCTGGAAAATATACTTCAAACTCTTGTGGTCAGTGAATATCTGGCATGACTCACCGTATAGGTAATGTCTCCAGATCTTAAGTGCAAATACCACTGCAGCCATCTCTAAATCATGGGTGGGGTAGTTCTGTTCGTGTTTCCTCAGCTGCCGAGAAGCATACGCGATAACTCTATCGTGCTGCATCAATACACAGCCCAGCCCCACTCGAGAAGCATCACAATATACCACGAACCCACCTGATCCTGAAGGCAATGCTAATACTGGTGCAGTAGTCAGACGAGTCTTCAACTGCTGGAAGCTATCCTTACATGCCTGGGTCCAATCAAAAGGAACCCCCTTCCGGGTCAACTCGGTCAACGGTGCAGCAATGCGGGAGAAATCCTGGACAAAACGTCGATAATAGCCGGCCAGACCTAGAAAGCTGCGAACCTCTGTAACTGATACTGGTCTAGGCCAACGCTGGACTGCCTCGATCTTCTTCGAGTCCACACAAATACCGTTTCTCATCACCACATGACCCAAGAAGTCGACACTGTCTAGCCAGAATGCGCACTTGGAGAATTTGGCGAACAGCTGATGCTCCCTCAAAGTCTGCAAGGTGATACGTAAGTGCTGCTCATGCTCCTCCCGGCTCCGAGAATAAACCAAGATGTCGTCAATGAACATAATAATGAACTGATCGAGATACGGCCTGAATACACGGTTCATCAAATCCATAAATGCTGCCGGGGCATTGGTGAGCCCGAACGACATCACTAAGAACTCATAATGACCATATCGAGTACGGAAGGCGGTCTTCGGAATATCCTCCTTCCGAACTCGCAACTGGTGATAACCTGACCGTAAATCAACCTTCGAGAAGAACCCTGCACCCTGGAGCTGATCGAATAAGTCATCAATGCGGGGTAGGGGATACCTGTTCCGCACAGTAACCCGGTTCAGCTGACGATAATCAATGCATAAGTGCATACTCCCGTCCTTCTTCTTAACAAACAAGACGGGAGCACCCCAAGGTGACACACTTGGTCGGATAAGCCTTTTGTCCAGCAAGTCCTGTAACTGGTCCTTCAGCTCTCTCAGCTCCGCCGGGGCCATCCGATAAGGCGGTATAGAGATAGGCCCCGTGCCGGGGATCAAGTCAATACAGAACTCAATCTCGCGCTCTGGTGGCAGACCAGGCAGCTCGTCAGGAAATACATCAGGAAACTCTCTCACAACAGGGACCTGGTCCAACGGAACCTCTGTGGAGCTAGTATCACAAACATAAGCTAAGAATCCCCGACACCCTTTCCTTAAGAGCTGACCAGCGCGAAGAGATGAAATCAAGCTGGGAAGGGTAGCGCTACGATCTCCCTGAATAACAAGAACCGGCTCACCAGGAAAACTGAATCTGACTGCTTTTTCACGGCAGTCCACGGATGCATAACAGGTGGCTAGCCAGTCCATACCAAGAAGAACGTCAAAGTCTAGCATATCGAGGAGAATCAAATCAACTGAAGAATCTCTCTCCCCGATACGAACGGAACACGATCAATACACAAAACGGGCAACAAAAGACTCGCCTACCGGGGTAATAACGACAAGCGGCTGATCTAACGGAGAAGACTCTCGGCCCAACCTCGGTGCAAAGTACGTGGATACATAGGAATGTGTGGAGCCTGGATCAAATAATACCCGTGCATCAAAAGAACATACTGGCAGAGTACCTGTCACGACGGCATTGGATGCCTGTTCATCCTGAGGAGTCAACGCGAACACTCGGGCCTGTCCACCACTAATAGCTGGCTGTCCTCTGCCTCTACCTCGGCCTCTGCCTCTGCCTCTGCCGCCTCTGTACCGGTAAAAGCTGGAGGTCTCAATCTCATGAACTCCTGTAGGGAAACAGGGATAGTCTCCGTAGTAGCAGCAGGAGTGACCATCTGTGCAGCAGGTACGATCGTGGTCTGTGTGGTGGAAGGAACGTCCTCGGATCTCTGTGCCCGGCTGGACTCAACTAAAGATCCCATCATCTGCCGCAACTCTTGCATGCCGGCCTCTAATCTGGCAATACGGTCTGGATAAGGCGGATCAGTATGACCCTGAGGGACAGGCGTATCATCCCGCTCGATCCTCACCTCAGACGAGCCCGCCCGAATCTCATCCCTAGCGGCAGCCCACTGAGCTCTCGTAGTCTTTGGCGGCATCGAAGCTGGAATAAGAAACAGGACTGATAAGGACATTGCAATTGAATCAAGGAATGCAAGGAATCAAGAAAGGAAATACAAGCAATTATGTCCTAAGGTCACTTAGGCGGAGTACCATATCGTAAGTATGTCGCGGATCATACCCACGCTACGCCACTCTGCTTAAGTCACCTACTCCATCTACCAAGGTCGTCCTACACTCAGAAGGGTAAAACATACGCTCTGATACCAACTTTGTCACGACCCGAAAGTACGGAACGTGACTGGCACTTAGATTACGAGACGTCTAAAGGTGTACCGTAACCTAAGTCAGCCAAAGCCCAGAAGAATCTAAACCAAAATCAAAAGAGAGTGAAGGAAAACCTTTAATGAAAACGGTTTTTAAAATCATTTAAGTTGCATAGAATCCCTTTTTAAAAACATCAAAAAAATTTCCGAAAATTTCGGCAGAGTCTCCCCTGTATTTTTTATCCCCCAGAATGGGTACAACAAGATAATAAACCTGTAATCATAAAAATGGCATCCCCAAGCGGGAGCTAGCTCTTCGCCCAAGGCGGATCACAACCACACGCAATATATAAGTAATATCAAGAAAAAGAGCATAAAAGAAATGCAAAATACCAGAAAACACACGTCGGCTCAAGTGAGCTCGACCCAAAAGAAACCACAAATATACAAATCTCTCAGTCTCATCACTAGGTCGCATATACAAATAGAAAGTGGTAGATGGAGAATACTAGATACAATGATGGAGCAAAAAGAAATAAAGTGTGCTCGCAACCCACCTACGGGCGATGTCGCGAGTCTGAGCAAAAGGAGCTGATGATAAGATAGCCGCCGCTACAAGACTGATGAGTCCGACCTGCAAGACACTGTGGCACAACGGGGGTGAGTTGCCAGCTCGTGAGTAGAATATAACATCTAGTAAAGCAATCGTAAGAATGCACGCAATGCACCACAACATGTATGTCCATATGTGATACAATAGCTCTAGTATGCATGCACATGTATGCAATGTCATTACTAAATCTTTAAGTGTTTTAAATGCTAAGGATACTACATTCTTAACTTTAGAAAATGAATATCTGTATAATAGCTAAGTACCATCAAGAAATCATCTGAAAACCCGTGTCAAGCATCGACACCAGAAATGAATCATCTCTGTCTCAATATCTCACTGTATCAATGTCTCAAATATCGGGCTCCGTCAGTCCGGATCGGCCCATATCATCAATCTCACGACAACGGTCGGTATCCTCCGGATATCCGCCGCGCCAGACATCACCGGTAGGTAGTCTTCCCCTGCCAGGCTCATCGTCTACAACTCGATCTTCTTTCCCCGGGGTACCATACCGGGCCCACCATGTACCCGAGACGGTTCATCCACTCCTCGAATCGGGTCTCGAAATCCAACAGAAAACATGAAAACTCATGGTGGACGACACATACATCACGAGAAAACCGCAACTTGTTTTAAAAATGATAAATATAAGATTTTGTTAAATTCTTGCGGTTTTCCCCAAAAATCCAGAAATCGCAGCAATACTGAAATTCTCAAGAAAATCATAATGTTCACATGTTATATATAATAAATGTCTATGATAGCAATGTATATGATGTGAATTTTTGGATAGAATCTATGTAAATATGATGATAATGCGAGGTATATACATGCTATGCAATTTCATATATCATGTATGAATGCAAATGGTGATATTAAGTTAAACAGGTTCTATAGTGCACGTGGCATGGCAATTACCAAAGGCGTGTGTGTCACATGAATAGTGCGCGTGCAGCAGATGCCAATGGTAATAGTGTTCATGTCCTATGCAGTGTTATCGCATATGTGTATATTAATGTTATATGAATGTCCATGCAATCTAGTATACGGTTAGCTGTGAGGGTATGCAATGCAATAAAGGGGTAAGCTATATAGCAATACAAGTCTTGCAAGAATAGGGTAATCGTAACTAGGGGGCGCATTGCGCCATCCAGACAATTCCCCCATAGATGAATACATCTACTCACCTGAAATCCCCGCTAATCCGATCCGACCACCGCCTTGCCTTTACGCACCGTGTCCGATGTTTCCCCGACCGATCCTATATTTGCACAACACCAAGCATAAGATTACATATCCTAAAATGATGCAAGTCACAATATACAAATATCGACGCTCTCGAATTAAACATAACATACACTCGGTGCGCGGAAAAACGCACGAAAATCGCTAATCTTTAACTAGAATCGTCATTTCGGGGAATTCGACAAAACTAAAACCCCACTGGACGAAACCCCGCATTCGCGCACTCTAATAGTCCTATACGAAGCTAATTATATCGCTAAAATAACGCAATTTGATCGCATTCTATTTTGCATAAAAATCTAGCAAGCAAAAGCATACCGATTCGATGCAAACGTCGCAATTTATCGATTTAGCGAGCATAACCTTACACAATTAACCACTCTAACCAACTAGGTAACCAAAGCCCTAACTTAATCCATCAACCATGCTTCAAACCCTAGTTCAAAATCAATCCCATTCTTGATTTTTATGAACAATTAATTACAACTAAATTAATGCTTCAAATATCAATTTTTATCACAATTAAACTACAAGTTAACAAACTAGTTTAGAATTTCACCTCACAAGTGGAACCCTAGCATGATCAAGCCACCAAAGAAGCCTCCTTTCTTCTAGTTTTGAGCTAAATTTGGTTGAGGAGAGAGTGGATTAGGGTTTAGCTTTGAATGGGTTAATGAATTTGTGGATTTTTATGAATTTTGGCATGAAATTTGAAGCAAAAAGAAGTGAGAACCAAAGGAAATTTCTGCTGAATGGGGTCGGCCAGCAGCTAGAGAAGAGGGTGTGGGATTTTTGGAGAAGTTTCTAGGTCAAAAAACACCTCATGTTCTCATTTAATGCTTTCACATCAACATTTTACAAAAAAAAACCTCATTTTGCATCATTTTTTCATTAAATTTCCAACCCTAAAACCAAAAATTTGCAAGTCATGAGACAATTTTATTAACACCATATTTTAGCTTATAAAGATTCCTAATTATGAAATTTATCTAATTAAATTTGTATTTATCACTAATTTAATGTATTTTAAAAAGCCTAAAATAATATATAAAAAAATTAATTACGAATTTTTTTTTATTTAACTAGATAATTATAAGTGACATTTTAGTGACAAAATTATAGTAATATCTTATCTAAATTTTGTATAATTAGGTCTACAATGAAAAATATCTATTTTGACTTTTTACGGAAAAAGCCGAAAAAATTAGCCGATTACCGAAAAACTGCCTAAACGATTTTCGAAGGGTTACAATAGTCATCAAGCAATTTCCCAAACGGACTATATTTAGCCATCTACACATAAAGGAGGACAACATTATAAATAAATCAATTCATATTTTTATAGTTATACAATCATTACTAGGGTTTATTTTAAATAATGTTTTCACTGTAGGCTGCTTCTCTCATGCATCTATTATTGAATAGAAAATCCAAATTTATTCATACCTTTCCAGATTTCCAGATTGTCAAGATAAAATAAGATAGGATACAACATATCTAATTATTTATATAACTTTCCTTTTATATTCAGCTTATTGATGTGTAGTATTGCTCCACTATTGTAGCGAGATTATTACATCATCAATCAAGTATGGACCCATCGTTTCAACTCCGTATGTAAAATAGGTTGCACCTCCTATTCTAACCAAGTGGACCTATTAAACATAAGGAATCTAGCATATTTATGCAAGACATATATAAGGCAAATACTTCAACAAATGCTATCATGTCCGGTTTCGAATAGGTTAAAATATATGTCTTAAATACATCCCTACAATAGAAAACCTTTAAATCTAAATTTCATAAATTATAAATCTATCCACACTCGAATAAAACTATTGTAAAATTAATTGAGAGAATATTTAATTTATATGTTTAATAAAACAATTTTAAATATTATTGTAATATCATCATTTTAATTCGTAATTAAACAAATGACAATCCACATAATAATCCATAAGCTTTGAAATTATCCATAAACACATTATTTATCAAATATAGATTTTTAATGAAACCGATGCAATATCATATACAACATCATAATAAACTAATTACAAGGTCAAATCTTTTTCATTAAAAAAACCACATATAAATCTAATTTATATCATATCAAGTGACCAACATGTAATTTCAAAATTTTACAGGGGCTAACAGATAACTATCCATGTTTATATTCACATAATAAGGTCTTGAATCAAAGTACTAATTATCCAGGGACCTCTGTAACTTTTTAATAGCATTTGAAAAAGGTTCTGAAACACAATAAATTACATCCAGGGAATGAATATAATTTTCCAGATCCTATGATTCGCATGCAGAGTCACGGGATGTTGAGGTTTTGGATAATGGGTCGGGTCGGATTCACTTAACCCGACCCGCAAGGGATTTTGAGAGAGAGGCAGCAGCTTTTGCTGCCTCCTCGCATTGTGACCCCTTGGGGCGGCGGGGCGGGTTCCCACGCCGGCACTCAGGCAGGCGGTTTCGCCAGCGGCCACCATGTGTCCGGTGAACAGTATTTTTTTATTTTTGATTTTTGATTTGATTTTGATTTCAAAAATCAAAAACTTGATACCAAAAACTTAATTAAAAATTTGATTTGATTTCAAAAATCAAAACGGTGGTTTCAAAAACTTAATTAAAAATCTATCCTTATAGATTTCATGGATAACAAATATAATCTAAATAGATCTAAGAAAAAACATATTTTTATCTAATCTAAATTATTTAATTTTATCTAATAACTTTAGATCTAAGAAATTATAGTTATTATCAAAACTAGGGTTTTGATTAAAACCCTAATCCTACAAGAGCAACCGTGTGCTCTAGTACCAATCGAAGGAAATCATATGCATATAGCAGCGAAAACGATACATATGATCTCTAAGAATTCATCCATATAAATGATAAAAAACATACACTTGCAGATCTAAATATCTGTCGGCAAAATAATAATCTTTTGAAACTACCACAATTGCAGACGAAAGTTAGATGGATAGGAACCCTTTTATTTTAAGAGGAGAAGTTTTAAATAATTCTTAATTATTTTTTCCTTTCTTTTTTCTTTTAGGGTCTACTATAACCATCCTTTTATACGGCTGTGGTACTATAAATTTTCCCTAATTTTCCAATGAGGGACTAAAACTCCCTAACACAACATATTGTGTTATCTTACTTCTTCTCTTCTTTGTTTTTGTTTGCTCTTCTACTTTAAGATTTTACGGTGGGACCAATTAGGTCTCACATCGAGAACCAATTGTTCATAAAAGCTCTTCCTAATATGAGATAATAATTAACATTAATTTACATGCAACCCATTCCAACATCAAGTTACTTTTCTTTAGGTCTTTTAACCGAGCAGGATAAAATCATCTAATCGTTCAAACCCAAATCTTCAATTACCATGAACACAATAAATTCATTTCGAAAATAAATATAATAATAATATAATTTTGAAAAAAAAATTCTAAAATACATGTACAGGATTTGACGTTTTCATGGAATTGAACAGTAAATGTATTCTCATCAATATGAAAATGTCGGATTCTATCTAAACATCCATGGTTTTCCGAAATGTATTCAAGCAGCCCACTATTTCAAGTTTCTTGTTCCTGTCTAAACGGCAAGATTGACTATCATATCAAACTTACTTATCAACAAATCGAAAACCATAATATCATCAAGTCAAAGGGATTACGTAACAATTTGAATTCTCCATCTCTATAGATGATATATCCTAGAGAAATTAAACGAGGTCATGTACTACATATATCAATATATGCACTCATGACATACACCTGAAGAATCTTCATTCTCAGTGTTTGAGACACACCAGCACATCTCATATGTCAGTGTATAACGTGTCACAACTCTGGCTATCCTATGTTAGTTGTAGGTTAAGTACTCAATTTAAGAAATTACTAAATAGATCACATCTTCATGCAAGTGATACATCACTATACATGATCTAACGATATAATTTCCAAGGATATTATAACAATTATAAATAAATAAGAGTACTCACATAATAAATCATTAAGTGCAATTATAAAACTTTATTAATATTCAACTAATATTACATGAATTGCAATGAATATTCAAGAACACATATAACTACTCTAGCAGAGCCGATATAGTTCAAACCCGAGAGATTCTTGAACAAGAAAGAAAAAGAAGAGAAAGAAGTAGATCATTTGCTGCGAGGTAAACAGGCGAAAATGATACCATTCGGAACCGGGGTGAGAATATGTCCAGGGATACCGATGGCTTTACTTCATCTAAAATATTTTGTCGCCAATTTGGTAAGAGAATTCGAATGGGAAAAGGCTAGTGATGATGAAGAGATCGCTTTGTCGGTGAAGCTCTTGTCGAATACGGTTATGATGACTCCTCTTCGTGCTCGAATCTCTCCGAGGATGAAAATGCGAGTCGGAGAAGTTATGGACTTGTGTTTAATTTTGCTATTCTTGTTCATCTTATATGATAATGTATCTGAAATTCCTGCTCAAGTGTTCATCATAATTACTTTTCTAAGGCTACATTGCACTAAACTACCCTAACTACGATCTATGAGCATTTGTAAATCAACTAAGTACATTAAGCTCCTTAAGGTGCTATTGAAGGGTATTTTAGTGAAAATAACCAAAGTTGGGAAGTGTACTGGAAAAAAATTTCAAGGCAGTTAAGTGTAACACTTGTTATTAAAAGGTAATTTTTCTGTGATTTAGCATTTTCACAACTAGGCTTGTACTGAATTCTTTCAGAACATATTTATGACTTGATTTATTTTAATCATGTCAAGGTTTATAATTGAAGATTGAATAAATTTCAAGAGAAAAAGGATAGTAATGGCTTCCTATTTAAGCTATATAAGTGGAAAGGAGCAATAAATTAGGAAATATAGTTGCATATAATTATCAAGAAATAAACTCTGGAAACAGGAAACTAAATTACAATATTTTTTTTGAAGGAAAAAAGTAGAGCAAGACACCATACGCGATTAAAAAATTAAAAAATAAAATATTTACAAGACAGAACATGTATGCATCGAGGTAAACCATAACTGTTTGAACCAATATCTTATGATTTTATTTATGGGAGGATAACATATTTATCATCCTTCACACAAATACAATCACAAGATATAAATTCTACACCACACAATAAGAAAATCTTCGATACATCATATAAACATTACAGACACTAAAGAAAAGGCTGCTGTTATTTATATCAAATATCGACGGTTGATCAATCAACTTCTTTATTTCTGTTCTTATCCAATGACAAATACTATTAATAGTATTTCCATCAATAATAACGCTGCAAGAAGTAACAATATCCATAATAGCATCATCATCATAATCATCAAAATATTTGGTAAAGTAAGTTTCAGTAGAGCATTTTATTTGTGCTTAGCATTCTTGAGAGAAGAGTAGGATCCGTGCGACAGAAAGAAATGTTTACTCAAAGAGGTATTAGTAATTAATTTCTCTTATGGTCTGTTTATTATGATGTGAGGTGGTTTGAAATCAAGAGGGATCAGAGGATCCCCTTCCGAGTCCAACTCATTCGAAAAAGAACTTTACACTACTTAATCATCAGAGTAAGCAGGTTTATATTCTGAGTGTGGTAATACAGATTTACCATTTTGCTCTTTAGAAAGTAGAGAGTTAGCCTGAGAATTAACAGTATTGGCCGTTTGATTGTTGATATTAGATTCTGAGTGTGGTAATACAGATTTACCATTTTGCTCTTTAGAAAGTAGAGAGTTAGCCTGAGAATTAACAGTATTGGCCGTTTGATTGTTGATATTAGAATCAGGAGGACCACAAGCTTGGATGTTGGTATCAGAGACATGTGTATCAGAAACTTTGTTACTGATAGCAGAATTAGAAGCAGATACTTCACAATGCTCTGAAATTGCTTTCAGAGTGGGTGATTTAGGAAAATCACTTACAAATGGAGAAGTTATTACTGCATCGATATGAAATTTCATTAGGATCCATTCCTTGGTAGTGACTGGCATGTCAGATGCATTATTTCGAGCAGGTATAATATTCTCAGCAGCATTTGAATGATTTGGAATAATAGATATATTAAGTTTAGTGAAAGTATTCCTAGAGGGGATGAATAGGTATAAAATACCGATATGCCTAAATTAAAAAAAATCTAAACCATCAACACTTGCTAAACAAACCACAATTGCAAACTTAGTCAAAAGATAAGCAAATATAGATACGAGCTAAGCACAAGTAGTAATTGTGAAACTATAGCATATAACAAGCAAGTGATAAATTGTAATCAAGCAAGAGTAATGAGCATATAGAGATAGCATGCAATTTCTAAGTTAATGAGAAAATGAGAGATAAGAAATTTCAAATGCAAACACGAGTCGATTTTAAAGTGGTTCGGGAGATCCCCTAATCCACTTTCTTTAGGCGTACGAGCCCGTTCCACTAAACACGTCTTTTTCGAAGACAAACACGTTGCCTGCAAGCAATCCACAACCTCGCTTCCGGTATAGGCCTAACTAACATGTCTCCTCAAAAGACTACATGTTGTTCGTCACCACGAACAACACTTTCCTTACAGGCTCGTCGCTTTTCTCTATACAAAGATTCTCTCCTTTCTTACCATAGCAATCTTGCACTCAAGATTCCAAACACAAATAAGAAAGAGGGTTTACAATAAAGCACAATACTCTCAAAGGAGTTTCTCTCAAGCTCACTCTCTAATACTCTTTCAAGTATGGATAATCAATTGAAACTCTTGATCTTGTGTGTGAGAGAGATTATAGAAATGCAAATGAAAACTCTTTTTCTATCACAAGATATGGGATTTTTCTTTTGAAGATCACTTGAATATTTGTAATAGAAAAGCTCAAGAAATTGAGTAACTGATACTAAGAAAAATCCAACCCAAAACTATTTTATAGCCCAAGGAAAAACAACTCAAAAACAAGTGGAGAAAAGCAGTTTAAACACACGATAGACGTCTGAAGACAAGATGGGCATACGTCTATCCTCAAATTAAAAAAATCCCCAACGGCTTCAAACATTTAACACTGCAGACGTTTGTTGAATATAGCTTCAGATGTCTGCCGTAGTTTTTCAATGATGATTAAAGAAAGTACATAGAACAAATGGACGTCTGAAAAACAAGTTACAAACGTCTCAAGAAGAAGAAAAAATTCAAAGATTTTATCCTTCAGACGTTTGTGCCCAATAAATTCAGACGTTTGTTCCCTCAAAAGTTTTAAAGTAATAAAAACACAAAGAACAACCAGACATCTGAAGAAGTATTGACTGACGTTTGTTCTGTCAAAAGTTTTAAACTAATGAAAGTACGAAGAACAACCAGACGTTTGTTCTTGTAAGTTTCAAACGTTCGTTCTTTAAAAACTTTCATCCCAATGAAAACACAGAGAACAAAAAGACGTCTGAATAAGCACGAGACAGACGTCTGAAGCACAAATAGCATGAAAACAGATATTTCTGACATTTGGGGGGTTTATAAAAACACAAAAAGTCAACAGACGTATGAAGCATATGGGGATAGACGTATGAAGTGTAAAAACTCATAAACTTATGTTTTATGATAAAAATCAATTTTAAATCGAAAACCCCGATATTCATGCAATGTAAAATGTTTGTGCAAGCGTGTATGGATGTTCAAGAGCTCTAATTAATATAAATCATATTCTATAGAGTACTTACAAGAATTCCTTTGTCGGTTTCGCAAATTTTCGAATTCTTGAATCCTTGTCGTCTCTAACTCTCGAACTTTTGACGTGCGCTTAAACGCAACTTCATAGTTTTAAACTAGCACACGTCACTCACAAGCGTTGTTTGATGAATTTTCAATTCGACTTCGACTTATAATGCTTCAAACTAGGACTTGGCTTCTTGGTGCAGCCCTTATTTGAGATACGCGATTTCGGGGCCCTAAACGATGGAATTTCGCGATTCTGAGAGACGTCAATGTAATGCTTGTGTCATATCCATTAACTCAGACGATTTCGTGAAATCTTTGATTTGGCTGGTGGAACGCGCGAATCGGACAAGATTTAACAATTCGGGCCGCATCACTTTTTAGGTACTCGTAGCTTGATCTTGACAGATTGAGAAGCACCCGTTCGTATACTCCAAACTCTATTAGATAAATTTGTTTAAGCTTAATAACCTTCATCCTCCTTTTTATGCTTGTATCGTGGGATATCCTGAGTATCCTTAAAAGCAATCTCAAAACGATCAAGCACATCATATAGAGTATTATGAAATATAAGAAAGATAGTAAACACAAGTACATGACAATTCATTGTTTCGATATCACAACTATGAATAGTATATCAATATCAAGATAAAAACAAAAGCAAAGCATGAGATATTGATATACCAAACATATATACATGTTATATGAAGAGCAACATATTAGATCATATGTATATACAAATTCATATTGTGAATTACCAAAATAATGAATGAGAGTAATATATTGATATCAAGAATATAACACAAGTACAACATGAGATATTGATATATTACTCGGTATACACAAGATATAGGATAAGCAAGATAAACAGGTGACACTAGACGAACTATTCATATTTAAACGATCATCAAAACCAAATAATTAGATCATCGAAATCCTTAAGTCGTCACTTAGATGCAGGAGCAGCAAGAAATGGAGACATTTCTATCAAGTCGTTGGTGGGCTTCCATGCATTCATCTTCTTAGTTTTTAGGATACTTGATTGCTTCGGCGGTGGATCAGAACGGACACTTGATCTTGCATATTAGATTGATTTATCTTTGATCTTTCTTACAGACTTCTTTGAAGTGACCATTTTTTGCACAAACAGTACAATATTTGTAGTTCTTCTCAAAAATGAATTTTTGAGGGAACTTTACAATGAAGGATATACCAATCCAAAGCTTAGAAGGCAATAATTTGTGGATATCTAGTTTTACACAAACACGAGCCCTATCGGTGTGTATGCAATGTAAAGTGTTGACATCTATTTAAGGAGTCTACCAAATAGGCTTAACAATAGATTTTAACATTTCTTGATGTTAAAAACTAAATTACAATATGACCTTTTAAAGGCTTAAATTTCAAATTTCTAATATTTTTAAACAGTAACTTGCCAAATTATTCACACTTGAATGACTGGTTTCACCCCGGCAAAAATAAGGTTATCAGAAAAACAACAATGGTATGAGAACAAAAGTTCGCAACTTAATGCAGCATATGCTCTGAAAAAAATTGCGCGCTATTGATCTAAATTAAGCAAAGTTTAAAATGGTAAACTACAACGAGACCAAAAATTATCATCTCATGGAAGATGACGCTTCGCAGCGGGCGACATGACGGTGAGAATGTCGACTACGGACGCCATCGAACTTAATGCTACCTTTAAGACATCCTGTGAACAACCTGGCTTCACTATTGTTTTCACCTGCATTACAAAAAAGCAAATGACATTGAAAAATGTTAGAGAAAATTGCCCCGCGCCTTTCGAAAACTTACACTTTAGCCATACTTTTAACGGCCGTAAGAAATTTAGATACTCTCGGTTTTTTTTCTTCCCAAGATGCCTCTAAATTGAAGTGTCCACTGAAAAGGTTTCAAATCAATCAGGGTAGTTTCTTGCAATTTAGCCAAAACATAAAATTTAAATAATGTACTAGGGGATCTATTTATGTTCATAATTCAATAGATATTATAGCTATTAAATAGAAGAGGAACTCAAGGATCACAATATGATATCATAAATGTTCAGGACTCGTATATGCAAGCCATATAGTCATGGGGATGATAGAAATCTTATACATCCAATAAAAATATCTTAATCAGTTATATCTTCTGATATTTTCTAAGAGGAAAGGGGGTATGCAGGGACAATTCCTGCAGGCCCATAACTGCAGTGTCTAAACTGCAGGCCCCGTGGGGGCCATGAACCTATGTGTTAATAGCCCCTGGGCCCCATGGGACCTGCGGTCTGGACACTGCAGTCATAGGCCTGCAGGGGCCTTATTTACATTTTCTGAATAATGCTAATTATTGATTCATTTTCTTGATAGAAAAATCTGAGCAACGTTGTAGCCTTGTGGTAAAGCCATTGAAGTTGAGCAAGAGGTCTCGGGTTCAAACCCCGCTTGCTTCGAGTCACGGCCTATCATACCAAAAAGAAAAGCACTTGATAGAAATGATATCGAATAATACCTTGTCTAGATAGGCTTGCAGCTCTTTAACCCTCCCCATGTAGTCCTGATCCTCGACGCACAGGCATATCGTCTTGCTATCGGCGCCGGGTCCTTTGTATTGGATGGGTCCTGGATTTGCGTACATGTCGTCCGTCAAGAATTTATCGGCATCACGAAGCAATAACCTGTCGACAGAAAACAGAAATTTATCTTAAATTGTTTTCATGTTATTCTAAATATAGGTGAATTTCTTGAATATCATGAAGTACTCATGAAAAAAGAACTAATTGAACATGGTTCAATTCTTTGATGAATATATTGTAAATCTCTTGATTATATCAAGGGGGAGAAATGACTTACTCATATGGCTTTCCCTTTAAATCTACAGCAACCGGATGAATCGATGGCTTTCCGATCAACGAAGTTCCGGGACCTCGCAGCATTCTCCTTACAGTCATCATAGCCTGCAAAAGAAAAAAAATTAAAACAATTTTGGTAATAATGTAAAATTATATTTATTTAAAGGTCCAAAATCATATTTAATACGAAATAAAATTTGATATACATAAATAACCGAACATAAACTTATATAGATATTAAGAAATAAAGAGAAAAAGATGTGAAGAAAAAACTAACTGTGAATGGGGCACCACCGCATCGCCATTTAGACACATCATTTTTAAGATTAGTGACAGTCGCCATATATCCACTAACCCCGGCAGCAATAAGATGATATGCAACATGCCCAAGAGCCTGTCACAAAATATAAATGTTTCTAAAAAATTTAACTCTCTTTTAACGAAAATGCAATATACTGCTTTAATGTCTGTTTTAGGAGCAAAACTCCTCACATTTGCATAGTCGCAATCGAACTTAGCCGGTAGCGATCCTCGAGCCTGGTACCCGAAGAAATGGCAAATGGCATTGAACTTTTTCCCTTTGTATGTGCCGTTTTTCTGTGGATTTACCAAAAGTGAAGAAGTTATAATTTTAAAATTCATGAAAGGACTATAAATCGTACGATCCAAAGGCTTACGGTTCGTATTTCCATCTCTGTTTCCACTAGCTGTGCTAAGAGTTTCTCGGTTTCAATCTGTTTCGGCAAAAAAAATTATTAATAGGTAAATTAGTTGAAAAATATTATTTAAAAGAATAAACTTCTTAGCCGAACAAGACTGATACTGGCCGATACCTGTGACAATTGGGCAGATTCATCTGAATCTGGGAAAAGAAGGAGCTGCATCATGAAAACAGCTTTTTAAGAAAATTATAAGATTTCAGGCGATCAAATAATAATAATAATAATAATAATAATAATATCTAATTACTTGTTTCTTAATGAAAGAAGGCATAGACTCGAAAAGCGCAGATGCCCAAGGAGATAAATGCATCGAGATGTTGTCGGCGGTTACTCCATTCATGAGCAGAACATGTATTTCCTGAAACATTAAATAAATTAAGATAATAACTAATTGCATGCAAATATTAAGTTCCACGATATTTCAACCACGTAATTACCTGCAAGAGGGCATATACTTCAGGTATACTTTCGATGAGACCCTCAGGTAACAGAATCACTCCATGGTATTTATCTGAAAATAAAATGAACTTACATTATTAATTTCAGATATCATAAGGTTTAAAAAAATTTAATCCGTCAAAAAATTAGCAAATATCATAAGGTTTAAGTAATTCCTTATAAAAATCAATCAGAACATAATTATGTTATCGATGAAGTAGAAAGTCGACTGTTCATATATTAAAATCTTGGCTTAATTTCATAAAACTACCATTAAGTTTCGGCGATTCTGCAAGCAAAACACAAACTACTTGATATTTTGGTAGTTATCTGCCCAATGCCCAAATTTTTTGGTAGTTTTCTAAAATTAAGCATTATGTCATGTAACCCTATATAAGTTTCACGGAGAATTGACCTTGTTCAGCTCTAGCTTGAACTGCATCGCAGATTCGTTTTGTTATGTCGAAAAGGGTAAGCTTCGAAGAAGTAACCTCCTCGCTTAGAATAACCTAACAATTTGGTACACTATTATTAATCATATCCGAAAATGTCATACGAAAACAAAAACTAGAGTTGCAGAATTCAAACCATATTCGGATGAGACTGAAGGACGCATTCCAAAGTAACATGAGATGCTCTCCTTCCCATGAGACGAATGAAATAGTAATACTGGAAGACAAAAATACGTAAAGAAAATTTCTCGGCATCGTCGATGACTACGGAACTCTCATTATCGTGCAACGATATACTAAATGCTTAAGTTTTGTAAATTTCTACATTGAATCTTGTCAAAGATTTCCAATCTATTAATGCAATAAATCTTTTATTCAACAAGTAAGAAAAAGTTTTTAGAGTTTTAAGTACTAACCTTTTCGGCGGAAAGAGCATCGGTGCACATATTGCTGATGAGTTGAGAATTCACCTGAATGATTGGAAAAAATAACAATCGTATTATATATGTCAATCAAAAGAGATTTCTAAAGCCACAAAAATCAAAATAATCTATAAAGAAACACTTTGCTTGCATATAATGAGTAAAACTATATCAAACTAATTTTTAGAAGTTAGTATCGGTTATCTACCTTGCAGATCGTATCAAACCCGACATTAGCTTCGACAAACTGGTTCTTCAAATCCCCATAAAATGTTACTGGAACACCAACAACCTACACAAAAAAAATTCGATATTAATATATAGCATATGACGGCTTCATGATTTCATTTATTATAAGGTAAAAGTTACAAAACACCATTTTCGAGTTTTTTGAGGTAACACCAATGAACTTAAAAATGCCATGAAAACCCCTGGACTAGCAATGTTGTCTGAAATTGATGGTTTCGTTAGCTCATACAAGACATGAGTAGACTGAACAACCCCAAAATTTATCGTGCATGGACTGAAAGGCCTCAAAACAAAGTCATGGTGTTATCTCGAAAACCTAGAAAAGTCATGGTGTTTTATCAATTCAAAATCTATGTAAGGTGAGCATTAAGCACCTTTGTCGAACATTTCTTTTCTGCAAACGTCTCGGCAAGCTGAGCAGCATCGGTATTGGATGTGACACCTTCATAAAGGAGGAAAAGATCGTTATGAACAGATTTTTAGCAATAATGATTATGTCATTTTTTAAAATTATATTTTGAACAATAAAAAAAAATTACCTCCAATGATCACAAGACCATCCAAGTTCAATTTTTGGCATGAAGCTAATGCAGCATTCACTTGTTCTGTAGTTCTTATCTGATCCTTAGATCTCCCAAGCAATCCATAACCCCCTTAAAATTTAAATGAAATCAGTATTTCACCGAAAGCGAAAATGCTTATTCTATATAACATTATTTGATGAATTAAGAATGCAAAACGAAATCATAAAAACAGGCACGATAGTGGAAAAAAAATCAAAATTTTTATCCTGAAACAGGCATATAAATATTAGTTGAGAAAAAGCCGATAAAAACCTTGATTGCGATAATTGGAGACCAGATCCTCTGTGATTTCTATGGACTTCTGAGCAAATAATCCTTCGGTTCCTCCTGTCACAAAAGATAATGATGCGCGTTACAACTACAAGTATCAATGAATTCATCGAAGATTATGATACAAGTATTTACACAATCATGATACACACCGCAAAATCCAATCAAGGTACTCTTCGGGTTATGTGATTTTATAGCATCATGAAGCCCGCAGATAACGTTATGCCCTCCAGGTGATTGACGGCCGCAAAAGACCAGCCCAACCCTGAAAACGAAAAATGCGTATTATTTCTATCCAAAATCATTCGTTGATAAATCTAAGAAACTGTCTCATTTAAGTATAGACACTCCATTTTCAGCTAAAGGTGTCTACTTTCAATCGAAATTCTGATCAAAGATGCATGATGCACTATTTTTCGTTAAAATAAACCTAATAAGTTAAATAAATTAGTTATATGATCGAACAAAGGAAGCATTAACTTTTTACCTAATTGGAGACTTGTCTTTTGGAGAATGCGCCTTAGGAGACATCTTACTAATCGGATTCGCGAAATGCAACAAGGGCTTTCCATACGTCAACGGAAATGACCGTTGAATGGATTGCGCGTCTAATGGGTCCGTCACGGTCGTCGCTTCGCCAAATTCGATTTGAGTATCACAACACTATCACATTTTAGAAATAAGTAAAAGAAAAATTACGAGCGATTGAGGAGTAATTGATCAAGAAAATTGTCAACAGCGAATTGAGACGCGTTATGCGGTGGCCGATGTTTTACAATCACTCATTACACAACAACCGATCGATGTTAGCAACCAGTTGTCATCTACATGTGCAGCAGAAGTTGGGTACCTGAAGGCAAGGGGGCAGCTCGGGCCGGTACTGGACCCGCTGCTTCTGAAGACCCGATAACTCCATACCCGACCCGAAATCCATTCACCCTTTTGATTCTCTTAGATCAATTAAGCAACAGCAAGAAGAAGAAGTAAAGCAGAGAGAGAGGGAGAGAGAGGAGGGGTTAAATGAATCGTTATGCGGGGAGATGGGGTGAAATGACAGAAATGCCCTTGACGGTTGGGATCGGTGGGGACCACGCAACTGCAGATGACGGATTGATGACCGCAAAAAAAATTACCGATTCTCAGTCAAAAGAAAAATAACTAATTTGCTACAAAAGCTGCGTTTTTTTTTAGAAAATACTTTTTCTTTTTCTGGATAAAAATTGATTAAAAGATGTGTTTACAACTGACCTTTATCTTGGAAAATCTAATAATTTGGATTTTATTTGTTATACTTATTTAACCATTTTAGATTTAAATTAGTTTATATCTCCATCTTTACTGTTATAACCACAAAACCTAGTTCCCAAATTGATTTCAATTTGATGGTCTAATGTAGCCTCAAATAGGGCCGCATCAGCTTTTAAAAAAATTAATTGTAGAATTTTTTAAACAAATATTTAATAAATACGATCATTAACTGAATCAGTTAAGACCAATCATTTGTACTGATCTTAAATAACTACTTGAATCATTGTGAATCATTTTGAAAACAAATTAACCACTCCTACCATTTAAGTTTTAATCTACTTTATTTTATTTTTTTTGATTTCAAATTTAAAAAATTAAGGTTAAATTGTCAGAACCCAAGAACTTTTTTTCGCCGTCAAAAACTCACTGGCCTCAACGCGGTAGTCAAAACCCCCTAGAATTTTTTTTGTAGTATCTACATAAAAGCCTGCTATATCTAATCAATTCATACAAATTATTTAAATATCGCAAGAAACGGTTTAGATATCACAGGCAACTGCTTAGATATCGCTGGCTACTGCATAGATATCACTGAAAACTAGTTATAAATATCACAGGTAAGAGGTTTCTTGACAACCAAAAACATTTTTAGAGGGGTTTTGATTACATTTTCGAAGTCGGGGGTTTTTGACAACGGGAAAAAGTACTTGAATGGTTTTGACAATTTACCCTAAAATTAAACATGATTTCCATTTGCACCTGCAAGATACTAGTAACTAAATAACCAAAACCTTTAATTTTTAACCATATCTCCACTATTTGAAAGCAAAAAGAATGGTGTGGGGGCATGTGGCACTTTCTTAAATAATATATTACATAGCCTAAGATATAGGGTGTTTTAATTAACTATCCCAGAGTCTTGAAAAAATTTCAATAAAAATATTGCAGCAATAATAATTATGATCTCCGATGTGTTGTACAGTGATTTCTGCATATATTCATGTGCATCACACGAGCAAAAAACTAGCATATATATAATAGAGTGCTAGAATATTTGATTGTTATCTAAACATTTTATTCTCTTTTATATTACTTAAATTATGTAATTTTGATCTCAAATTCATCTCATCATGATTTTAATGCAGAAAATCGAAGAAAGAGGAAAATCATATCACAATGCTTAAAATGATTCTTTCTGCAAAGCTAATGAGCCTTCCCCAAAATTCACCTCACTCAAATCGGGGAAATTTCCTGCTCAGTTTCATATTCTTCAATCACACTGCAAGAAGACAAGTAATCCGCATTCAAATTTATCATGGGAGAAAATGTACCATCAAGCCGATGCATTTATCGATAATTCTTCAAAACGATGTTTAAAATAGCTCGCTACGTAACGCTATACAGCGTAGCTTAGTATATTCACTATGTAGCTTTGGAAAAAATCTTAAATACAAATTAGCTTACGTTTTTTCTTCAAATAGCTTACGCTTTTAACAAATAGTATACGTTGCGCTATGCGTACGCTATTTTCATATAAAATTTTCTATCGAAGTTCTTAAAATTTTAGTATTTAATACTAAACTATATGAAGACGGTCTCATTAAAATTCTAACCTCTCAATTTGAAATCATATTTAGTAACAATGTTTCTCAAATAGACTATTTAATTGATTTTTGATAGGTTTGTGTCACACCCCGCTTCCCAGAATGCGCTAACTACGGTACGTGACAGAGCCAATCATGCTACCTGTGGTTAAGAAACATCCCTCAACAGTCACATTTCGGCTGTCTATATGATATCAGGAACAGTAAAATATAAAATCTATCAATACATGTCCATTTGCCAAATAAAAGAGTCAAGAAAAAGTATAAGCAGAAATGATAATAATATCCAATAAACAACATCCGAAATACGTCCCAATATGGGCTCACATCAAGAAATGAAACTGCGGAAAATAATTAAACTAAGCATCTCTAAATATAATTCCTTACTGCTCGGCTTGACGGTTAAAGTACTCATGGTCAGCCTGCGATATAGATAGAGAATCTGGGTCATGCAAAACCCAACGTTAGTGCGTCATAATATCAAACAATAGTAATAACCAGTATGTAACAAGATATGTAGACATGAATATAAATCAACAACATGAATATAAACAGTGGGGTACGTGTGTTTATGTGATGTGTAACATAAAATTGGGCTTCTAGGTTATCTAATCTAAATTCTTCGAAATCAATTAATATAATTCTCATCGTAACCTATCAGTCTATGTCCCGTTCATTCCCTACGGGACCACGGTAACAGGATTATTCCGTAACACCTAGAAAAACGACAAACATGATATTCCGTAACGCCTAGAAAAACGGCAAACATGTAATTATTCCGTAACGCCTAGAAAAACGGCAAACATGTAATTATTCCATAACGCCCGGAAAAACGGAAAACGGGATATTCCGCAACGTCTGGAAAAACCCGGAAAAAACGGCAAACATGTAATAATAGCCTTTTGATTTACGTTTCGGTTACATTCTTGATTTCCCCTTTACCTCCAGGTTTGTGTTCAAGCCAGGTATTGCCAATGTAGATCTAATGCCAACACAGGATCAAGTAGGTACAGGTTTTCGTCTATGCAGACAACAAGTAATATCCGTCAGGACAACACGTCAATACTATTGGCATTAGTAACAAGATCCATGTAACAAGCTAGTAATGTGTCGTGAACCTGTCAGGTGATGTATATGCATCAACTAGATATCCAATGTAAACTGTAATGAATATCGAAACACGATTAATGCACGGATACATATGTATCTATCTGTGATAACCTTTTATAAGTCCATGACTACGTATGATACACAATAGAAAGCATGTTGTACTAATAGAACAGTAGTATGATATAATGAGGTTCTGGCATTCAACTAGATATGCAATAGACAGTACGGATACATACGGGTATCCAAAAACAGTAAATCTATAACATGGAATGCATAATTAAAATACATGTATTATTTTTATTCATATGGATATAAACATAGTAGCATAGCATGTAGCAAGATAAACTTGCTTGATCGGATCTCACGGCGGGGTACGAATGTCACGTTCGACGTTGGGTAAACGTCGCGATGCTCACACACGCGTACAGAACTAGACTTGGCTACTCAAAAACAAGACCACGCTGGATGAGGACGATAACTGAGTCGCCTGGATCGTCGACGACGTGCGCGACTACGACGATGGCCGGAAAAACCGAGAATCAAGAAAGAAAAGAAAGAAAGAAGAGAAGAAGGAGAAGAAAAAGAGTGGGTTGTGTTTTCTGGTGTTGGCTCTGGAGTTCTGGGGACAGAGGAGATGAGGGGATGACGACAGTGACAATGGGTAGCCGTCGACGGTGAAGTTTACGGCGACGGTGGGTTTCTTGGGTTCTGCAGTTGCTCGGGTTATTGGTTGCAGGGTTTGTGGTGTTAGGGTCTGCAGGGAGGTGATGAAAGGGAGGAAGTGGGGTGATGATGAAGACGACGGCGAGGTAAGGGTGACCGACGATGAGGGGTCTTTGGGTTGCTGTAACACCCAGCCCTTTTATACCAATAACACGTACCTCTCTTTAACTTATACAGTTTGTTTTTATTATTTATTTTATTTATAGTTATTAATTTATTTTAAAACCTGTTTAGCCCAAACCCAAACTATAGATTTATTCTTCATCAAAATATTTTCCTATATTACTATATTTCTAGTTTTCTAACCCTAGTTGTTTCATATTCTAATCAAAAACCCTAATCCTAAGTCCTCATGTTCTTGTCCCATTAATATAAACCTCAATATACACCCATCTCTTTTCATATTTTATTTAAACTCAAAACCCTAACTTTTCCCCTTCAACCCCATTCCTTTATTCATTTAAAACTAAACCCAAAACATCATCTTTTCCTTTTATTAATAAATCCCCTCGGCACATTCCCTTTAAATAAACTAAATTTCCTTTTTATCATAAAACCCCAGCCCATCCCCTCAGTTTTATAAAAGGAATTCATTTTCTATTTTAAAACTGGCCGGCCCAGAATTTTCCTCAGCCCATTCATTTAATTTTTTATAAACTAAATCTCTTTTAAACTCTGGCCCAGCAGCCCAAGCCTTCACCCACTCCCGCGCTCCAACCCGACCCGGCCCACTTACCCTTTCTTCCCCAACGGCTCTCCCGACTTCCCGCTCCCTGTCTCCTTCGATCCCCTATCTCCGCCGCATCCCACTCCCACGCGTTGCCGTTTTCCCCCGACTCGTGCACCCTACGACTCGATCCACTCAACCACCTCTTTCACCCGCGAACTCATTTCTCTCTTCCCCTCAAAACTCTCACCCACTCGAGTCCCTGCCTCGACGACGACGACGACGAATCCCATGACCTCTCCCCTCGTCACCTCGCCTCACCTCACCTCACCTCCCTCTCGCCGGCGAACTCCCACTGCATTTCGTCGACTCCCCCGCACCTTCATCGTCGTCAGCTGCATCACCATCCCCCACCATCACCAAGACACCTCCAACGAATCTTGCCGGCACCCCATCACCCACCGAGCTCGCCTCCTCCGGCCATCCCATCGACCCAACAACCTCCGACGTCACCACCTCTCTCTCTCTCTCTGGTTTACCCTCTCAATCTCTCAGCCTCTCTTTCCTCTGATTCTCTCTTCCTTACCCTCTCTCTCCGTTCTCTCTCTCTCTCTCTCACTATCACTCTCTCTCTGTTCTCTCCCTCTCCCTCTTCCTCTACAACTCTCTCTCTCTCTCTTTCTCACTCTCTCTCTCTTCCTCTACTCTCTCCTTCTCTCTCTCTCTCTCTCTCTCTGATCACTCCCCCTCCCTTTCTCTATTCTCTCTCTCGTGATCCTCCTCACTTCCCGAGCTTCACAGCCGAGCCCCAACCACCAAGCCTGCGAGCCACTGCCCGCCATCACCGGAGCGCCGTTCGTCGCGCATTCGTGACGTTACCATCACCGTACATCCCCGAGATGTGTCCAGGCAAGTATTTTACTTGCTTACATGTTATATACTCAAGTTACAATCTTAGATTACATAGATCATAAAGTTACAATATTAGATCAATTATGTGTCATACCTGTTTGACGTGTGTTCCTAATGAAATTACCCACCTAAATTGACGGAACTAAATGGTATAGTTTGGCCCGTATGGCTGTGAATCTAGTGTGTGAATTTCGTTGGATAATATGACCGTTAATGACTAAAACGACTACCCCCAAGAGTACTCGTAAAACTGGAAATTTCCTGTACCTGAAAACCGTTAAAATCACCATAAATTGTATACACACTGGAAAGATGCGTTCGAGGGCTTAAATCGAAGCCAACTCGATGAACTATAACTCTATGTAAATTTCTAATTGTTTCTGTACTTAAACTGTGATAATATTTGCATCGGAGCGCGACTCTGGACTGCGGTCCCGAGCGACTCCAGTTGTTGTTTACTGTCCCGTAATGAACACCACCCTGTTTCCTTAACTCGTAGGTTGCGGAACTCCGCTGTTTATTATAGGTAAATCTGTTATCTAGACAACACAAGTAGTTCCATCCTGTTTCGTTATCGTTTGTTATTTAATCGGCAATTTAATAGATGTGGACGTATAACAGTCCAGAACAGATTCTGAGATGACATATTAGTGTTAAACAGTGTATAACTCCTGACGTGCAGATGCGATTGAAGATCTGTCTGTTGCATTGAAAACCTTACTGAAAACCCTAGATTTCATTCGACTGTAGCGTTGCTAAAATCTGATCCCAACTGGGATTAAAATGCATTACGAAACGGACTTCCGATTCTGAAACCGGATTTCCAGCCGCGAACGTTTAAAATGAAATGACCATAATTAATGATCCTGGAACCCGATTGGCATGAAACTAAATTCGATGGATAGATAACTGAACATACTATTTATTCCATGTTCATCGTTTCGCTAAACTGTAACCGTATGATTTATGATAAATTATGCAAGTGGTAGATTATTGATTCAGGACATCCTAAACATGCTTTATATACTGTTCACGCATCATATCATACACATGTCACTGCATTGATAACCTAGTGATAACGTGCATTACCCAGTGTTAGGTATTAGTGATGATTGTGGCAAGTACGTCAGTGTTCGTGTATCAGTGAATAAGTGAAAGTGATACGTACTTGTACACAATCAGTGAACCTTATTATTCTATTGCATTGTCGACGTCTGTGAGATGCGTGTACGTGTGACTATAAGTGGTATGGGACACTTATGGAAGCTCTTGCACGGGTGTCACAGATAAGGCACCAGACACTGCCATTTATCTTAGGTATTAGTCGGGATGTGCTTGATGGAGGTCCTGCCTCCAGTTCTCGCGCAGACTTGTCACAGACCGATTGGTATTTAGGGTTATGGTTAGCGTTTGATATAGACCACGGGGTGTGGGGTAGTTTGAGTGTGAGTTCAACAGAATCTCGGGAGTCCCATGCCGGCTTATATATTTAGGGAGATATATGGAGATTTACAGGGTACATGATTATTACCGTGATATACATGTTGGGCCCGTGGTCCCTTGCCCTTGGGTTCTACCCTTGGGTGGAAGACACTCACGAGTGGTTGACTCTCACACTTGGACTGACGATAGGTTTAGTGACATGTACAGTGAGACTTAGAGACTGATAGGGTTGATAGCATCGGTATACATACTTGCTGTGTTGACATACGTGGCATATCATTCTACTGCTTTTACTGTTCTGCTGCATTGATTACTGCATGTTCATACCTATACCGTCATTGATTTACCGTTATATATATTTATTATCACTGTTAGAGTTATCACTTGTTTATACATATTATATTGCTATTGTGTCGCTCTGACGACCTGAGTATGCATGCTCAGTGTGAGGAGAAGATTTAGCCTGGACCGGGACTAGACGTATATCACAGACACATCGACTTGCTATCCAGAGTTATATTCTTTTGTTTCCCCTCAGGTCAGTTCTTTACATTGTTTCATTCAGTTACTGCATTTCTCATTACATGCGCATCATTTACTGTTTACCATGAAAAAATAGAAGCCGAAGTGTGACTACGGCAGGACATTTCCTTGACCGTAGGAGCATGGCTGGCCTTGTCTACCCCTCGTATTCCGTATTTTGGGAAGCGGGGCGTGACAGTTGCGGGTGTTGGGTTCTCGGGTTGTGCAGTGATCTCGAGGGGAGGTCGAGAAGAGAAGGAGAAGATGGTTGTGACGAGGTGAGGTCGATAAGGCAGGTAAGGAGATCGGCGGTGATGGAGAGGGCAAGTTAGGGTTAGGGTTCTCGGGGTTTTGTCGCGGGGATGGATTGTGCAGGCATGAAGAAGAAGGAGATGAGAGCAGTGGAGGTGGTGACGGAGGTGAGGATGACGAGGAGGTGGTGGTGCCGGCGAGGGGACAAGGGTGAGGGTGGTGGCGACGGCGAAGGTGCAGGCATGGGTTAGGATTCGGGTGTTGGTTTCTCGCGGAGGCGGGGAAAAGAAAGAAATGAGGAAGAGAAAGAGATATGGGTTAGGTAATTAGGTTTTATAACAAATAATATATATATATAAGAGGGGGGAGAGAGAGAGAGATACGTGAAAATATATTATTTAGTATAAAAAATATATATATAAATATAGAGAATAATGGAGGAAAGAAGCCATAGGAGGGAATTCCCTCCTATGGCGTCCAAAAAACATGTCCTCCATCGTGTTTTCCGACGATCAGAATGCATCATCTCCATTGTTACCATCTCAGATGTAGGTACGCCAAATTTCATGTGATTCTACGGCTTTTTCACCGTTGATTTAGCAATGTAAAAAGTTCTATTGTCGGTAAACCGTTAATTTTGAACCCACTAATTCAACGGTGAAAAAATCGTAGAATCACATGAAATTTGGTGTATCCATAGATGATAACGATGAAGATGATGGGTGCCGGTCGTTGGAAAACACGATGGAGATTGTATTTTTTCGACGCCATAAGAGGGAATTCCCTCCCGGCATTTTTCCTCCATTATTCTCATAAATATATTATGTATAGTTAAACTGTTTAAGATTTTATAAAATATTATAATATATATCCTAGGATTTTATAGCTAATACAAAATTACTCCGAAAAATACCCAGATCATTTCTAAAAATCTAGTTTTAAAATACGGATAATATACGTATCATCTAAAACCATAATGTGATGTCCGGTTAAAGAAAATGCATACCCCAAAATCGGATACACGTAAAAACACGTAGCGATCCAAATGAGTCTGTTTCACTAAACTGAACATGAACACGATGTCAAGATGCAACCATAGGATATAGGGTATGATATGCTAGGTATTTTAAAAAAATATAGTTTGGTTATAATTTGTATTATTTAAAATATATGCAGATACTAGATATAAGATACATGTAATAGAACATATATGTGTGCACGGATCCTTCGTACTAGTAAGGATATGTCGTAATTTAGAACCAAGACGGGTTTCAAGTATGCAGGTCGGATCGGATATTAACCACAGATACCCAAAGCACTATCCACACCCAAAACAAATAATAATCAAGAAATAGTCACAAAATTAAGAAAATACTCAAATCAAATATGGTATAAATGAACTAGAGTGTTACAGTTTGATACTAATTTAAATCATATATATGAACTTAAGAATTGAAAATTTTGAAAATATTGTTGTTTTTTTGGAATTTTGGGTAGCAGAGAAACTGCAACTGCGGAACATATTGTTATACTACTTATTATTCTATGTTTTCAAGCTAATTTTATATCTTTATAATAATATAATTTATTATAAGTGAGATGATCATAATAATAATTAATAATTTATGTAGCTTACGTTATGCGCAACGCTTTTTGCGCTTTTCGCTATTTAGTAGCGGAACGCAACGCTACACGCTATCGCTATTTTGAACACCGCTTCAAAGTTTCTACAATGAAAAGATAACCAGACCGATACAAAGATAATCCATGACGAAATTCATACACCACACAAACATCATGTATGCCAATGATGAGCGTGACGCTCACGCAGGAACACACACATGTTGGGGATGGAGAAGCCGGTACACAGAACAATACCCGCGACAAACCAAATCATGTAATCAACAACCAATCATGTAATTAATAACGAAAAGACAAATTAATAACGATGCGAGAATAAATAAATAAGTATCAAAGAGACAAGAGATTTGTTAACAAGATTCACCCACCGTAAGACTAGTCCCCAGCAGAGCAGAATCTGCAATGTCTATTATAATTGTTGAATCAAGTACACCGAGCAACTCTAGGAGATTTCTCACAAATCTCTCTAAATCTCACAAAGCCTAACCGTCACCCTCTCAATACAATGATCTCTCATATTAAATTTGACAGTAAAGAATACATATGAGAGGTCCCCTTATATAGGCAAACCCTAATGCTATAGAAAACATGAGATAAATCTTATTTTACCAAATATAGATGCATCCAGATCTGCCGACGGTAAACGTCTGACCCACACTTGGATAGACATCTATCTACACTCTGTAGATCTTCATCTCCCAAGGGTAGACGTCTGACCCACACCTAATCAGACGTCTGCCTACTCTCTGGATTGGGCTTCATGATTTCTGTAGACGTCTGCCTCACTAGCCTTCAGACGTTGCCATTGCTCTGACATGCTCTACTGTGCACATGCCACACCGGCCATATTTCTACAACACATGCACGAGTGCACACACACATAAAATGGCACAATATCAATGAGCAAAGCCATCTCCACAAAATAGCATCAATGGATTACTATCTCAAGTTCAAAATGCAGGATGCCCAATGGCTCACAAAATTGACTTGAACCATATGTAGTACAATTTATCGCCCAAAAAAACCAGTAAAGACACCGTGAACACTAATGTTTATGCATTAAACTGCAACCTGCTATAAAATTAGATGTCTTCACAAAATGCAACCTGCCCACATAATTCATACAGCTCAAAAGGTAAAAACAAAAACAATCTTTGCATCAAAATATCTCTTTCGCCAACTTTCTAGTTTTAGGAAGTACTGCAGGAAATTTCTTGTTTTCCCCCCAATCTATTCTATGTCATCGATCCAATCGCCGTAAATTCTACTGATTGTATCCGGGCCTTTCCATTTCTGAAGAGCCCTTTGTCCTTGGCCTTGCCTCTGGCTCGCGACGGTAGTTCTTTGTGCAGGAACTCCCATATGATAGATCTCTGGATGAGGAGCCGATGTGTTGGCTGCTACGATAACATTTTCGTGAGGTTTTGATGATGCACCAGCTTGCTTCGAGTCTGTAGCAACTGAAGAAGCATTTGAACCATCAGCCTCTACAAGCCCACCACCGTATCGATGAAGCTCTGCAGCACGATGCATGCTATTTTACTCGTGGGAACAACACAATAAAATAATCTAAGTGTTTACAACATGATTCAAACCAAGGATCGTTTACTGCTTAGGGTCAGGGTGTTCCCGATGCCATGTCAACAACCACTTTACACAAAAACATTAAACTTGAGAGATTGAGAGCGATACACCAGAAATCATTCTATACTGTAAACATCATCAACAACAACAACAACAAGCCTTCATCCCAAATTTTTGGGATCGGCTACATGAATCCTTCTCTTCCATTCTACTTTGTCGGGGACCGTCTACTAGGTTAAATCAACAATTAACATATCGTTCTTAATTGCCTCTATCCATATTTGTTTAGGTCTATACTTACCCCTAGCTGCGTCATAAACTATAATTTTGTTACTTTTTTTCTAAACGGGACATCGATTGATCTCCGTTGCACATGTCCAAACCAATAACCCAAACACAATGATGTCTAATTGGTTCAATGCAAATGAATTTATAAAAACATGATGACAATATTAACCCAATTAGCTATGATTGGTACCACTGCCCTCATAATAGACATAAGAAAACAAATAATTACTGCTGAAATTGTTTAGGGGGATCCATACACATTATTTTGATATGAGCCCATAAGCTATGCCCCACGGATTCACCGTCAAGGCGGCATATCCATATTGGATTCATACTGGATTCTCTCGGAGTTGTTGAGGATACTTATGGAAGACCTTTTGGCACATCCTAAAATTTATATGGTATTGCCGATGCATGGAGCATGTATATATGGTTAAGACCACAAAATTTATGCATCCACACTGATAAATTCTAGTGTTCTTAGTTTAGGTTCGCTAAGATGATACGTTTATTATCATATATATGTGTGCCTTACTTCGCGTGTTATTGTGTTAAACAACAAAAGAAATAGCATATCCCAATGGATCATATCACATAAGTCCAATCTGAATCCAACACAGGAATCCGAATCGGTGCAAATTAGTGCGTAAGAACATATACTTTTTGAATAGTTGAAAGACCTAGTAAATTATATTAGTCATCAATTATCCAACGAAGATTGACAAAGGTAAATATTGCACCTAAAACGGATATAAGAGCAAAATCATTCAACTACACACCTGCTGCCCCATGAGCAAAGTGGCACTTACTCCCAAATGGGCAATAGCCCGTCATCTCCCACTTGTTGCAAATCCTCGTCTTCCAGTTCGAAGGCTTCTGAGTCGCCCCATTTGGCCCATTCACATACGCTCCTCCCCCAACAGAAGGCGAAAGGCTTATCGCCACACTCTCTCTCGCCTTTGATTGCTCATCATGCAAAAACGCACACATATCGCCATAAGGGCAGCCCTCTTCCGTATAGAACTTCTTACAATGCCTACCCTTATAAGACCTTTGTCCTTCCCCTACCAAGTTAGACGAGGTCAAAATCGGAATCTGATGCTCCTCTCTTGGTTCTGATGTCTCATCATGCGCCGCCACGATTTCTTGCCAGTTGGGCGGCGGCGGACGGAGCTCTTCCATCCCGTGAGCGAAATTGCAGTTTGTTATGTAAGGGCAAGTCCCGGAACGAAATTTACAGCACAGTTTTGTTTTAAAGAACATTTTCCCAATGGCTTTGGATTTGGAATTGGAATTTGTCGGCTGAGAATCTAACTGAGTCGGGCCCCAGGTTTTTTTGTTTGGGGGTTGCTCGCCGCTTGCATGGGAGTTTGAGATAGAGTCGGAAGAGGGGTCCGCGTTATAGAATTGGTAGTCATCTTCGGTTGCCCAGATTGATTGGTCGGTGGATGGTGGGGCCCAGGAGGAATCAGGGCCGATGGTGCTGGAAGCTTCCGGAATGATCTCGATGGCATTGGTGCTAGAATAACCTCTACCTCCATAGTCCATGTGTTACTATTCGAGCTAAGGGAGAAAAAGATTAAGAATAAAATCAGGTTTTCAAATTTTAGCCATTGTGTATCTAATTTTTATTCTATCAAAGTCGCAAGATTGTAATTATTTTCCCTCAATCCCTTGACAAAGCTCGAGAGTTTTGTAGTAAAGTAGGGACATCAAGGTGGTACGCCCAGGTTCAAATCCCCTAGCATAAAAGAGGGGATTTAATAAGAAAAATATTATTTCACAAAATTGAATAAGAAGCCTGCTTTCGACCAGCAAAAATGTGTCCAGCCTTTGATATAGTTTTAGAGGATAAAAATGCTTTCTTCAACCTCACCACAAAATTGAATAATCTTGATATAGTGTCAGTATCCTCATAATGTTAATTTACCTTACATCAAAAACATTATGAAATCGAAGGAAAAAAGAACGACGACGACAACAAAACCTTTATCGGTCAACCCTAAATGACTCTTTCAACAAGAATTACATCAACATGACCAAAATTTGTAGGAAACCAAGCTCCGCCTCCACACCTGATAATGGAAATGGTAAACTACGGGTCCTGTTTGGTAATGGCGTTAAGTTAGGATAACTAGAGTTTCATCAAGTTATCTAAACTTAACTCCAAAATCCTAACAATGCCATGGTTGGTATGTATTTTGGAGTTTAGAAAACTCCGGTTATGTAAACTTTATATATGAGATACCGTAGTTTACAAAACTCCAATCCAACCTAAATTTTCTAACCCCCAAAATCTCTAAAGAAACCGCCCATTTTGGAGTTCGAATAACTCCAAAGCAATACTTTGTAGTTTAGATAACTACAAAGCCAAGCACCCCATCAGAGTTTAGCTTTTAGGTGGGACGGTGCCTTGCAAGCTAGAGTTCGCATCACTTCTTCTTCCACTAAATAAACTCCGGTTATTATAACTCCATACCCAAACAGGGCCCGAATGTTTACTACAAAAATCATGTAAAACTATGCCGGACTTCCTAACGTAATTTTGAATAAAAATCCGTGTGCAACACAAGCTTTTCTAAGGTGGGTTTAGTGTCATCGGCTATATAAAACTATGAAAAGCTTGAAAATAAGATAAATAGAATCAATCACAATCAATATCATTTAACATTCAAATAAAAAATCTATTCTTTACCATATTCAATGTTTCCCCAAAGGCTCATCTACGGTAATAAAATCATCGTCTTTCCGATAAATGAATTAGATGGCCAAAATTCATCTCAATTTTTTCCACAGTTGAGAGCTCACCGCCCCCCCCCCCCCCCCACAAAAAAAAATAAAGATCAAAAGAAGGCCATATATCCCTACATTTTCAATATAAATAGGTCCGAACAACGAGCCCCAGCACATACATTCCATGTTTGTGAACTCAAGACCATGACAAAAATTACAAAAAGAAAAAACTTGCCCAAATGATATCTAGGCTGGGGGTGGGGGGGGGGGGGGGCTCAAAGAACAGATTAGAACCCTAAAGACACAAACTTTACAGCAGAAATGGGCCAATAACAAGAAACCCACCTCAATTTTTCTAAGATTAGAACCTGGAACCCTAGAAAACATCAAAAGAGGAGCACAACAGCTCACTTCTCAACCATCCATGAAATAGTAAGAGACTAACCCTAGAAATTACTGTAAGAAAATGATCTTTGAACAAAAAAGAACCCTCACCTTTGAGAGATCAGTGAATCTTTGTGAGAAGTGGGAGGAATTTTAGGACAGAAGAGGGATGATATAATTATTATGTCACTAATCACTTTTTAACCTTTTGAGGGGCTTTGATATTTAATGGCATGTGTTTCCATTTTAGCCCCTGAGTTTTACTGGAAATTACTTTAATTAGGCTCTGCAGTTAATCTAACTTTTGTGTTTTGTTTGTACTTGTATTTTACTGTTTTACTGCCCCTAGAAATTTTGTTATGAGGGTGGTGACGCTGGTGAAATGTGCATGTATATAATTTCCTTTCAAATGCATTTTAAGTAATAAAAATTGATGTTCATTTCTGAACTCAATAATATAATTTTTTAAAGGTAGACCCTCCGAGTTTCGAAAAGTTATCAAAATTGAATTTCATAATCCCCGTTGTACCGCGTTTGGTTTTCATTTTAAAGTTTAAAAAACTCTGGTAACTACATTTCAAAGCTGAGATAACCAGAGTTTTTTAAACTTCAATCTGAAGTTTTAAACTTCATAAGTTTGTGAAGAAAACATCTATTTTGAACTTTAGATGACTCCAAAATAACGTTTCGGAGCTTAGAAAACTTCGAAATCAAACACCTAACTAAAGTAAGGTTTGCATATTATCTACCTTACTTACAAACTAGGGTTTGCATATCATCTACCTCCACATAGAAATAAAACTCTAGTTAACTCCGCCTCTCAAAATACAAAAACTCACTGCAAATAACATGATTGGTGAAGTGCGCATAGACTCAACATCTTAAACTAATTATAAAATTAATCAATTGTGGGCATTCATAATATACACTGAAATGCCTTGGATTACCTCTATTAATTTGAAGTTTCTTAGACTAACACTACTTCCTCAAAACATTATGATATGACTCATTTAGTAAATTTGATCCATTGTTCAATCCAGAATATATATGTTTAATATAAGTCATAACTTTTCCAAGAGAATAATGTATTTAATGGAATATTCTCCAAATGTCACCAATACATCGTTGGCTTGTGAGGATTCAAAGTTAAAAAGACCTCATCTGAGAATATCTAAAAGCCCAGATATAAACGGTCAATATTAAATGTTGAACTAAATAATGATGAATGATCCTGAATTTATGTATATATTTAGGGCACGTTTGGACACCGGAAAGCGAAAAGAGCGCAGAAAAGTAAAATAGTAAAAGAAAAGTAAAATGGAAAGAAAATATGAAGAAATTATTAATTATTGTTTGTTTTATTAAAATGAAATAGGGAAAGAAGCTCGCGCTTACGATAGAAAGTAAGAAAGTATGAGAAATAAATGAAAAGTAGAATTAAAATATGATAAAATAACTATATAATCTCCAACTTTTCTCTCACTTTCTTTGATTTTGCTTGGAAAGTGGATGCATAGAAATATATAGAAAGTACTTTCTCACTTTCTTATTAATCACCCAAACAAGATACGTGAGAAAGCGTGAGAGTGTTCTCACTTTACTTTTCATCTTCTAAACATGCCCGAAGGAAACAAATATTTAAATTCTACATTTTTGTGGCAATCTTCTTTCATGTTATATATATAACAAAAAGTGAAAGATAGCCACAAAGAAAACAGTGGCAATCTTCTTCTTTCATATAACAAGTATACAACATGTAAAATCTAAAGTAACAATGTTTATAATCAATAAATTACAATTTTAGACAGCTTAAATTTTAATCACAAGCTTGAGATATGATCAGAGCCAACACCCGAGCTCTCTAAATGAAAGGCGAACGATTCGACCAGCCTACTCGCATCTTGAACTTGTAGGCGGGTCCCTTGCAGCCCTACAACCACACCCTCGAGGCCAACAAGCCCATGCTTTTCAAATCGGAATGGCCTCTTAAAATGCCGTATAGGATCCCCGAGGCATAGGCATCACCAGCACCACAAGTGTCTACGGGCACACAAGGGGATGGAGGCATGTAGATGGCTTCACCCTTTACACCGATGTATGAACCGCGGGGCCCATCAGTTACCGAGACAAGAGGGACGAAATGGCTTAGGAATCTGGCGGCAGAGATAGGGGATTCGTTCCGGTTGCAGAAGGCTCGAGCCTCGTCGCTGTTGGCAAAAATTATGTCTGCCTAGTTGCCTATCACTTCCCTGAAAATAAGTTTGTAGATTGTTGTGTAAGAATCCTGACTGAGGATAGATTTAATAGTTTTGGTTGGTCTTTGGGAAAGAAATTTTAACAGGGGTTTGGTGTTTTCAGTTACCGGTTTCATGGAATTTGGAGGCTAAATTCCAAAATTTGAAACCGGGATGTTTTAGTTTTATTTTTATTCTTTTCGTTTTTCTAACAGCTAATAGATATCCAAATTTCCAAGCATTACAAAATGTAAAATTTCCAGTTAGGATTCAATTTGTTTGTCTTTTCAAAGCCAAGCAACAAGAAAATATAATTTTTAAAATGCAAAATACACAAGACAAGAGATGGATAAGATGGGCATCATACCAGAAATGATCATGATATCTTTGTGTGCATGATATATCTGAGGCAGTTACGGCGATAAGTGCACCATGTCTGCGAGCATCCTCACAAGCCCGGATTATTGTTTTAATTGCGTAAGGAAATTCGAAAAGGTATCCTTCAACGATAAGTATGTTCGATTTCGACACCGCACTTGCCAAACATGGATCATAATCAACAGTTGAAGAAGTGCCCTGAAAGAACACAAAATAATGGGAGAGATTAGTAAATCATTGGTAATTGGTGAACTAATCAGTGGATCAGAATTCATCTCTCTTAGTCTATTACAGGATTATCATTTCTGTTTATTACTAACCCCAGTTCTTAAATGATGCAACATTGTCACAAATAATGGGTGTTTCAAGTTAACTCCTTCCATGTTTCAATTGGAAATGGTTAACTATTTTGAAGTGTTTAAAAAATTATATAAGGTTAAACTTATCCAGCTGATGGGTGCGCGGGCGGGCGTGTGTGTGTTATAGCTTTAATTTACATCAAATTCAACCAAATGTGATATGTTTATAAAGTTTCTGGCGTGCTGAAAAGATATTTTGGGTGACAAAGTGGCATATTAATACAACAAACGCCAGACAGTACAAACCTGCCTTCAACAACTATTCCTAGCTATGTTTTCGAATTTTTACTTTACATAACCGGCTTTCATAAATATATATATATATATTTTTTTTTTGCATAAACACACGCAGACATGCGCGCGCGCATTAAATGTAAACATACTTGAAATATAATGCAAACGAAGCTGACCTGGTATGCTAACATTGTTCGTTGTGCGTCTGGCGTCGTAAGAACTATAACAGTCCCAGTTGTCCTATCATGGACAGGTCTAGAGAGGAAATTCACATTTGCCCGGCACAACTTTGCCCTATATTAAAGATTTACGAAAGTAATTTAGCATATAACAAAGACCCATGCTGAATGGCTTTACCATGATCATAGGGTAAAGTAAAACCAAAATCACCGGTAAAAACCACCAAGCGGATCGCTGCCAACACTTCCAGCCATAGCAACATTTAAACCAGGGCTGGTGATGGATTGGCCGCCTAATCTGGCCAACGCCACCAATGTATTTGAGAGAGACCCGCCAGCGGCGGCCTTATAACTACAACCATCCATTGCCCGCAACACCCTTCCTCTCTCCTCATGGTTTAAAACTTTCCTTGTCCCCTTCTCTATTCCCACTTTCGCTAGAAATGCATCATCCACCACACCAGAAAAATCCACCTGAAAGTATGTGAACCCGTAGATAGAATTAACATAAAAGAATTATAGAATTGGAAAGATTCATAAGAAGAGTTCGCACAGAAAGTACAGAAGCGTAAAATACATCGGTTTCAATTGGAAGCACATTAATATATGAGCTCAATCAAACGCAATAAAGAAAAGAAACAGCATGCGACAATAAATCATTTGTTGTCTGTACATGTTTCTCATGATCGTTGGGTTCAGAATTGGGGAGAATAAAAGGAGAGCCAAAATCAGCAAATGGTGTTTTTTTTATTTTGTTAGTAAAAAATATTGTTGAAGAGGGCAGCTAAAATAACCCCCCCCCCCCCCCCCCCTGAATGTTTCTACCCCACAATGTAGATGACTTTTTCGGTTGCCCCATGTATCTTTCATTTTAACACTTTTCAATAATATAAATTAAAGAATTCGAGTTGTGACACATTATATGTTTCGAGAGCTCAATAAGAAGTTTTTCCCAAAATAGATAACCACATAACTACATGATAAGAATTTTAAAAATGCTGTTGATGACTATAGCCAGTCAGAAATCTCAAGAGTCTTTTGAGTGTTGGCAAACAAAGATTGCTCGATATGGTCCAACTCATGCTTATTTATTTAACTTAGCAAGGTAATCTCAGGCTTACTTCTAAGCATGATCGTAAAACAAGATTATGCAGGGGCATGGAACGCGATTCTATTGGCTCAAGGTTGTGGTTGCCTACAGAAAATCTTCTCGCCTCACCTATTCTTCTAATTCCTGACATGATGCACATGCAGGGAACCGAAGGATTGCTCCTTGGTTGCATAAGCTCAGCAAGTGCATGAACACGCTATATGAAATCAAATCCGGTGTTCAAGTCCAATGAGAAACTAGATGGATAAACCCTAATGTTTAATAATTAGTGTCTGAGTCTACTGAAATCAAATTCGGCTTCCTTCTTGACTACATTTGTCCCTTAAAGTAGAAAATAAATCCCTACTGGCAAATTCAATGCATCAAAAATCAAACAATCCCCAAACCCTACAGATTCGAGCAACACAAAATCCCATCTTGTTCACTAATTAAGCTTCAAAATATGAAATTTCAAGACATGACACCATGGCTTGTCCATAATTTACTTCATTATCCATAAAAATTGATGTAATAAAAATTGATGTTCATTTCTGAACTCATTGATATAATCTTTTAAAGGTAGCCCGCCCGAGTTTCGAAAAGTTATCTAAATTGAATTTCATAATCCCCGTTGTACCGCGTTTGGTTTTCATTTTAAAGTTTAGAAAACCCTGGTAACTACATTTCAAAGCTGAGATAACCTGAGTTTTTTAAACTTCAATCTGAAGTTTTCTAAACTTTATAAGTTTGTGAAGAAAACATCTGTTTTGAAGTTTAGATGACTCCAAAATAACGTTTCGGAGCTTAGAAAACTTCAAAATCAAACACCTAACTAAATTAAGGTTTGCATATTATCTACCTTACTTACAAACTAGGGTTTGCATATTATCTAACATCCACATAGAAATAAACTCCAGTTAACTCCGCCTCTCAAAATACAAAAACTCACTGCAAATAACATGATTGGTGAAGTGTGCATAGACTCAACATCTTAAACTAATTATAAAATTAATCAATTGTGGGCATTCATAATATACACTGAAATGCCTTGGATTACCTCTATTAATTTGAAGTTTCTTAGACTAACACTACTTCCCCAAAACATTATGATATGACTCATTTAGTAAGTTTGATCCATTGTTCAATCCAGAATATATATGTTTAATATAAGTCATAACTTTTCCAAGAGAATAATGTATTTAATGGAATATTCTCCAAATGTCACCAAGACATCGTTGGCTTGTGAGGATTCAAAGTTAAAAAGACCTCATCTGAGAATATCTAAAAGCCCAGATATAAACAGTCAATATTAAATGTTGAACTAAATAATGATGAACGATCCTGAATTTATGTATATATTTAGGGCATGTTTGGACACTGGAAATCGAAAAGCACGTAGAAAAGTAAAAAAGTAATAGAAAAGTAAAATGGAAAGAAAATGTGAAGAAATTATTAATTATTGTTTGTTTTATTAAAATGAAAGAGGGAAAGAAGCTCGCACTTACGATAGAAAGTAAGAAAGTATGAGAAATAAATGAAAAGTAGAATTAAAATATGATAAAATAACTATATAATATTCACTTTCTCCAACTTTTCTCACTTACTTTGATTTTGCTTGGAAAGTGGATGCATAGAAAAATATAGAAAGTACTTTCTCACTTTCTTATTAATCACCCAAACAAGTTAAGTGAGAAAGTGTGAGAGTGTTCTCACTTTGCTTTTCATCTTCCAAACATGCCCGAAGGAAACAAATATTTAAATTCTACATTTTTGTGGCAATCTTCTTTCATGTCATATATAACAAAAAGTGAAAGATAGCCACAAAGAAAACAGTGGCAATCTTCTTCTTTCATATAACAAGTATACAACATGTAAAATCTAAAGTAACAATGTTTATAATCAATAAATTACAATTTTAGACAGCTTAAATTTTAATCACAAGCTTGAGATATGATCAGAGCCAACACCCGAGCTCTCTAAATGAAAGGCGAACGATTCGACCAGCCTACTCGCATCTTGAACTTGCAGGCAGGTCCCTTGCAGCCCTACAACCACAGCTGCTACCCTCGAGGCCAACAAGCCCATGCTTTTCGAATCGGAATGGCCTCTTAAATGCCGTATAGGATCCCCGAGGCATAGGCATCACCAGCACCACAAGTGTCTACGGGCACACAAGGGGATGGAGGCATGTAGATGGCTTCACCCTTTACACCGATGTCTGAACCGCGGGTCCATCAGTTACCGAGACGAGAGGGACGAAATGGCTTAGGAATCTGGCGGCAGAGATAGGGGATTCGTTCCGGTTGCAGAAGGCTCGAGCCTCGTCGCTGCTGGCAAAAATTATGTCTGCCTAGTTGCCTATCACTTCCCTGAAAATAAGTTTGTAGATTGTTGTGTAAGAATCCTGACTGAGGATAGATTTAATAGTTTTGGTTGGCCTTTGGGAAAGAAATTTTAACAGGGGTTTGGTGTTTTCAGTTACTGAGACACTGATTTCATGGAATTTGGAGGCTAAATTCCAAAATTTGAAACCGGGATGTTTTAGTTTTATTTTTATTCTTTTCGTTTTTCTAACAGCTAATAGATATCCAAATTTCCAAGCATTACAAAATGTAAAATTTCCAGTTAGGATTCAATTTGTTTGTCTTTTCAAAGCCAAGCGACAAGAAAATATAATTTTTAAAATGCAAAATACACAAGACAAGAGATAGATAAGATGGGCATCATACCAGAAATGATCATGATATCTTTTTATGCATGATATATCGGAGGCAGTTACAGCGATAAGTGCACCATGTCTGCGAGCATCCTCACAAGTCCGGATTATTGTTTTAATTGTGTAAGGAAATTCGAAAAGGTATCCTTCAACAATAAGTATGTTCGTTTTCGACACCGCACTTGCCAAACATGGATCATAATCAACAGTTGAAGAAGTGCAATGAAAGAACGCAAAATAATGGGAGTGATTAGTAAATCATTGGTAATTGGTGAACTAATCAGTGGATCAGAATTCATCTCTCTTAGTCTATTACAGGATTATCATTTCTGTTTATTACTAACCCCAGTTCTTAAATGATGCAACATTGTCACAAATAATGGGTGTTTCAAGTTAACTCCTTCCATGTTTCAATTGGAAATGGTTAACTATTTTGAAGTGTTTAAAAAATTATATAAGGTTAAACTTATCCAGCTGATGGGTGCGCGGGCGGGCGTGTGTGTGTTATAGCTTTAATTTACATCAAATTCAACCAAATGTGGTATGTTTATAAAGTTTCTGGCGTGCTGAAAAGATATTTTGGGTGACAAAGTGGCATATTAATACAACAAACGCCAGACAGTACGAACATCTGCCTTCAACAACTATTCCTAGCTATGTTTTCGAATTTTTACTTTACATAACCGGCTTTCATATATATATATATATATATATATATATATATATATTTTTTTTTTTTTTTGCATAAACACACGCAGACATGCGCGCGCGCATTAAATGTAAACATACTTGAAATATAATGCAAACGAAGCTGACCTGGTATGCTAACATTGCTCGTTGTGCGTCTGGCGTCGTAAGAACTATAACTGTCCCAGTTGTCCTATCGTGGACATGTCTAGAGAGGAAATTCACATTTGCCCGGCACAACTTTGCCCTATATTAAAGATTTACGAAAGTAATTTAGCATATAACAAAGACCCAAGCTGAATGGCTTTACCATGATCATAGGGTAAAGTAAAACCAAAACCACCGGTAAAAACCACCCAGCGGATCGCTGCCAACACTTCCAGCCATAGCAACATTTAAACCAGGGCTGGTGATGGATTGGTCGCCTAATCTGGATAACGCCACCAATGTATTTGAGAGAGACCCGCCAGCGGCGGCCTTATAACTACAACCATCCATTGCCCGCAACACCCTTCCTCTCTCCTCATGGTTTAAAACTTTCCTTGTCCCCTTCTCTATTCCCACTTTCGCTAGAAATGCATCATCCACCACACCAGAAAAATCCACCTGAAAGTATGTGAACCCGTAGATAGAATTAACATAAAAGAATTATAGAATTGGAAAGATTCATAAGAAGAGTTCGCACAGAAAGTACAGAAGCGTAAAATACATCGGTTTCAATTGGAAGCACATTAATATATGAGCTCAATCAAACGCAATAAAGAAAAGAAACAGCATGCGACAATAAATCATTTGTTGTCTGTACATGTTTCTCATGATCGTTGGGTTCAGAATTGGGGAGAATAAAAGGAGAGCCAAAATCAGCAAATGGTGTTTTTTTTTATTTTGTTAGTAAAAAATATTGTTGAAGAGGGCAGCTAAAATAAACCCCCCCCCCCCTGAATGTTTCTACCCCACAATGTAGATGACTTTTTCGGTTGCCCCATGTATCTTTCATTTTAACACTTTTCAATAATATAAATTAAAGAATTCGAGTTGTGACACATTATATGTTTCGAGAGCTCAATAAGAAGTTTTTCCCAAAATAGATAACCACATAACTACATGATAAGAATTTTAAAAATGCTGTTGATGACTATAGCCGGTCAGAAATCTCAAGAGTCTTTTGAGTGTTGGCAAACAAAGATTGCTCGATATGGTCCAACTCATGCTTATTTATTTAACTTAGCAAGGTAATCTCAGGCTTACTTCTAAGCATGATCGTAAAACAAGATTATGCAGGGGCATGGAACGCGATTCTATTGGCTCAAGGTTGTGATTGCCTACAGAAAATCTTCTCGCCTCACCTATTCTTCTAATTCCTGACATGATGCACATGCAGGGAACCGAAGGATTGCTCCTTGGTGGCATAAGCTCAGCAAGTGCATGAACACGCTATATGAAATCAAATCCGGTGTTCAAGTCCAATGAGAAACTAGATGGATAAACCCTAATGTTAAATAATTAGCGTCTGAGTCTAGTGAAATCAAATTCGGCTTCCTTCTTGACTACATTTGTCCCTTAAAGTTGAAAATAAATCCCTACTGGCAAATTCAATGCATCAAAAATCAAACAATCCCCAAACCCTACACATTTGAGCAACACAAAATCCCATCTTGTTCACTAATTAAGCTTCAAAATATGAAATTTCAGGACATCACAACATGGCTTGTCCATAATTTCCTTCATTATCCATAAACCAAAACTAAACGATTCCCATATATGAAGGGGGGAAAAACCATGGGTTTTTTTCACTAATCAAGCCACAAGATCAAAACTTTACAGAGAAATTATACCATGGCTTGTCCCAGCCCCAACACATCCCGTCTCTCAGGCGCAGCAGAAGCCACCATTCCATCCTCTCCTTCATCCTCACCGTCTTCGCTTGCACCGCTCTCCTCCAAAGGATTCGAAGAAGCCCCCAAAACCCTAAATTTCGCACCTTTTCGCGGTCGGAGCCCCATCGCCGCCCTGCGCAGGCTGAGCTTGGCGCTCCGAGGGGCGAGAGAGGCGGATATAAGAGGCGGAGGAGGGAGGAGGAGGTCGCGAGGGGAGGAGAGGGGGAGGAGGTGAGCGTAAGCCATAGCCACCGCCGGCGGTGACTCTAAGCGCGGGAGGGGGGAGCCCTCGTGGAGAATGGAGCAGCCTCTCAGCTTGGGGATTTTATCCCCTTCTTACTCTCTAGCTTTGGGAGAAGAAGGGGTGGGATTACCAAAAATGCCCTTGCTGTTTTGGTGGGATGCTTCATTTACGGGGGCTAGTTTCGGAACATCATAATGGGCTTTTTTGTTTATTTTATTGTTTGCATTTTTTTTTCCTTTCGTTTTTTATATGTACATACTATTGTGTCTCATTTTTCGATCAGGATGCACAACACAGAGTGGCATTTTAGGAACCTTGTTACAGTAACAGTTAAAAAATCAAACATAAGTTGGTTCTCTGGATAATCGGCGCCGGATGTATTGATCTTCGTATACAAAGTTTGTTGAATTGTGGAAAATTCTTCCTCAGACGTCTGAAGCAGGAGGTGTGGACGTCTGGACATGCACGAGACTCGTGTCAGAAATCCAGAGCAACGCCAGACGTCTGACGGCCAAAGTGCAGACGTCTGGAAAGTCTTAATCAAATAACAGAGCGTGGCCAGACATCTGGGGCAGACGTCTGGATAAGCTGAACCCCAATCCAGAGTGACGACAGACGTCTGATGACAAGTGTGCAGACATCTGCTCAAGGAGCTGAAGAGAAGCAGAGAAGAGGCAGACGTCTGTCGACGGGTTTTCTGTGTGAACCGATTATTTTAGATTTGGGTTTATCTCTTATTTTAAATAGGATTAGAGTTTGCCTATATATAGAGATCTCTCATAAGAGAGACTATTGTATTGAGAGGGTGACAGCTTAGATCTAAAGAGATTCGAAAGAAATCTCTTAGGGTTGCTCGGGAGTGTACTTGATTCGAGATTATAGTAGACTTTGCAGATCCCGCTCTGCCGGGGATTAACTATACGGTGGGTGAACCTCGTTAACAAATCTCTCGTCTCTTCTGGGCTGTTTGTGATTCTATTTTTTTATTCTCGCACTTTATTGTCATTTGTGATATTTCGTCGGTATCACGTTTGCTATTGCGTGATTATTTATCGTAGCGTTGATTCTCTGTCTTAGGGACATACATACTTCTTTAGGGGAAGAAGAGCGGTGGGTTTTCTAAAATGGCCCGATGATGTTTGAGTTATAGAAATTAGAGTACCTATGGCGGTTTGATTTATAATAGACTATTATTTTGGATGTACACGTTGAAATTTAAAATTTTGATTAGATTTCTTTTCATAAAGAATTTATTTATTTCTATTTTATTGTTCTTTTTAATTGTCTCTTAAAATTAAGAGATTGAAGGTTGGTATTAAATGGAATAATTCTTATTTTATAGATGCAATATTACCAAGACAAATTATTTGAAGAGAAGCTAAATCAATGGAATGAAGAGAAGCTAAAGTTCCAAATAAGAATTTCCAAATATTTGCAAATTATAAGTTATTTAACACTTTCGACATGACCCGATTTTATCTAAAATTTGGCATTTTTGTTTAGTGTTGGCACTACATTTTCTAGAATGATTTTTGATACGGTTAGAGGTGTCAACTGGGGAGAGAACGAGAATCAACCGTTTATACAAGGTTTTTTTAAGGGATATAATTATTCCATGCTTTTCAAATTTTTTATTTATTTATTCAAGAGGAAGAAGGTGAAGAAGGTAAATCTTTAATAAATAACCCTATCAGAAAATATAATCATTCCAAACTAAACAACAATTTAACCAAGGTCCCATCTTAACGAGTTCTTACCACCTGCAATATAGATTGTTGATCACATTTCACATTTTATTCATGTCATATTTAAACCAATCAAATGACACGCTTATTAGTTCTCTACTTGTGCGTGGCACGAGCACAAAGCTGGTAAGTAGAAATGTATATGACAAATACTTTTATGGAATTGCTTTCAAAGAAAATAAAAAAAAATTCTAAGTTGTTTTCAGAGAATTTAGGTTAAGCTTAAAAAAATTTCTTGCAATAAAATCTAGTTACGACTCGGTCATCAATATGATAGCATATTTTTTCGGCAACTTCCCGAGCCGGTGCATGGCACGGGTGTTGTGGTATGACGGCCACAATAGCGGAGACAGTTGATATACGGAACAATACTACGACTAACAATCACACAACAATAATGCGAAACTAACGAAAGACAAATAATAAAGTGCGAGAACAAATAGAATAACACAAAGCAGAGACGAGGGATTTGTTAACGAGGTTCACCCACCGTATAGTTAGTACCCGGCAGAGCGGAATCTGCAATAGTCTATTAGATCTTAGAATCAAGTTACACCCACGAGCAACCCAAGAAGATTTCTCTCAAATCTCTCTAGATCTTAGCCGTCACCCTCTCTCTATATAGTAATCTCTAAAATTGGCGGTACATTAATCATATGAGAGATCCCTATAAATAGACAAACCATAATCCTACCCAAAATAAGAGATTAATCCAAATTACAATAATTCGGTTTGCACAGAAATCCCGACAACAGACGTCTGCACCAGATTTGGTTAGACGTATGTCTCTTCTCTACTTCTCTTCATCTCCTTGGATAGACGTATACACCCTTGCCATCAGATGTCAACCGTTGCTCTGGATTGGGCTTCAGCTTCTCCAGACGTCTGCCCCAGACGTCTGGCTATGCTCTGTTCTTTGGTTAAGGCTTTCGGCAGATATCTGCACTCTGGCCTTCAGACGTTTGTCGTTTCTATGTTCTTTTGACATGTTCTTGGTGCACGTCCAGACGTCTGCACCTCTCGTATCAGACGTCTGCCGGAAGTTTCTCCACATTTCAATATTCTCCCACTTGGAGATACTTCCGTTTTGATTCCCATCTTAGTAGGCTTCACATGATTCCGCTTCCGCTCTCTCCTCATAAATTTTCATGGAGAGGTTCATCAATCGCAACAGATATCCAGCCTATCTCTGTCTACGACCTTGGTGAACATATCCGCAGGATTATTTTCTTCCGCGATCTTCTGCAGTATCAACCCACCATCTTCTAATACTATGCGTATGAAGTGGTACCGCATCTTGATATGCTTCATCCGAGAGTGATATGACGCGTTCTTGGCCAAGTGTATCGCACTTTAGCTGTCGTTCCACAAGGTGTTGAAATCTTGTTTCTTACCCAACTCTTTGAATAACCCTTGCAACCATATCATCTCATGTTTATGGTCTATCCTGACTTGTTACGTGGACTCGTGCACTTTCATTTTAATTTATACATTGCATACTCGCATTATATCTGGCATCTGCATCTTTTTAATATAACATTTAAAGTCACATAAAATATTTTAAAATACATTGCATGGCCTGCATGATCCGCTAACCCTGTGGTAGCATCCGCGCATCTTGTTTCTGTCCCGTTCAGTGAAACAGACTTGTTTGGATGGCTACGCGCACGTACGTGCATCCGTTCTTGAGGGTATATTTTTTTGTTACCCGGGTATCCAATTTTAGTTTTGGTCGACGCATATATTTTTCGTATTTTAAATCTGAAATTTTAGACCCGACCTGGGCGTATTTTGGAGTAGATTTGTATTTGCCAAAATATCAAATTTTATTAATATTATATTTAAAATAATTTTAACTACTTAACAAATTTAAATAACTAAAAATATTTTTTAAATTAAAATCTTAACAGTAAACGACGAATTTATCTCTCCTCTCGTTCTTTTCTCCCTCCTCTCTCTTTCTCTCTCCTTATCTCTCTCTCTCCCTCTCACCGTTTCTCTCTCTTTCCCTGCCTATCCCTTTCTCTCTCTCCCTTCCTCTCTCCTCTCTCCTCCTCTCTCTCTCTCTACATCTCCCTCTCTCTGCATCTATATATAATAATCTTATTCATTTTCCTATTAATTAAACCCCTTACACGTCTCTCTCTCCCTCCCACTTCTTCTCAAATTTTTCCCGCCGCTCGCAAGAACCCATGCCTGCAACCCTCGTCGCCTCGTCGCCGCCTCCACCCTCGCTTCAGCCCCTCGTCGCCAACACCATCGCCTCCACCTCCTCACCCCCATTCACACAGTCTCCACCACCGACGCCTCAACCCATCCTCGAACCCATCTCGCCGGCTCTCCTCCACCCTCGCTGTCGTCGACTCTCCCCGTCACCAGCACCGACTCGATCTCCTCGACCTCTCTCATCCTCCTCACCAAACTCACCTTCTCTCCTTTCTCGACCAACCCTGCAAACCTTTCCCGAACCGTAAACCTAACCCACGCCCGACGCCCTAGTCTCGCGTGCATCTCGTCGCCATCGCCGACGTTGCTTCGCCGTCGTGTTCTCCATCTTCTTTTCTCCCCTCTCTCCTCCTTCCCGAGCTCTCTCTCCCCTGCACAGAACCCTGCAACTCTCAGTGTCACGACCCGAAAGTACGGAACGTGACCGGCACTTAAATTACGAAGCGTCTAGAGGCGCAACGTAATCTAAGTAAGCCGAAGCCCAGAAATCTAAACCATATAAAAGAATAAGTAAAGGAAAACATGTAGAAAAACAAGTTTAAAAGCAACATCCAATTTTCTCAAAAATTTCGGCAGAGTCTCCTTTGTAAAAACCCCCCCAAACGGGTACAAACAAGAATAATATATATACAAACAATAAAAAGGCATCCCAAGCGGGAGCCAGCTCTACGCCAACAGGCGGAAATAACCACACCAAGCACAATAATATACAACGCCAAAGGGCGAGGCTCAAAATTCAAAAGAAAACAAATCCACCAGATACCATAATAATACAAGCGCGACTCTAAGGTCGAAATAAATAACTGGTCCTTTAAACTTATCAAGTAATACAAGTTTGGTTGATGGAGCTTACTAGATACCAAAGAAATAATAAAAGTACAACGGCGGTCCTGATACAAGTGAACCAACCTACCATGCAAATCACCCTGAATGAAATGATATGCCAGCAAGCTGCCAAGGAAACCTGTACATCGAACCTGTAATAAAATTTGGCACAACGGGGGTGAGTTGCCAACTCGTGAATAGAAGACATCTGCGAAAAGAAATCGAATGCACGACGCTGTCCTAGGTCATAATAATATACCAATATATCACTAGTCATTTAGTAATGGCAGGGTAATAAACTATGCGTAAGTGCAAATGCTCCGTGCTCGTGTCAGTGCCTCAAATAGTAATATGTCATGTGAATGAGTATGCATGCACCATGAATGTAAAACAATCAACCCTGAAATCTGGATATATCTGTATAAGTAGTCTTTAACTTTCATCATAGTAAAATTTGTATAGAAATCTGAAATATCATCGATGAAATCCATGGAAATCCGTGTCAAGCATCGACACAAAACATGTAATCTCAAGTTTCAATACCTCATAGTCTCAATATCTCGGGCTCCGTCAATCCGGATTGGCCCATATCATCAAATCTCACGACAACGGTCGGTATCCTCCGGATATCCGCCGCGCCAGACATCACCGGTAGGTAGTCTTCCCCTGCCAGGCTCATCGTCTACAACTCAATCTTCTTGCCCCGGGGTACCAGACCGGGCCCACCATGTATCGAGACGGTTCATCCACTCCTCGAATCGGGTCTCGAAATTCAACAGAAGTGTGTGGATTTGTAAGTCAATGTCACGCACCCCACGAACTTGCGGGGAGGCGGAATATATGAAAAACGATTATCAAACCTTCGTAACACGGACTTGAGCGCATGAATCGTGTCTAAATCGTTACTAGCTAACTACGAGAGGTTTAACTACTCGGATTCGAAATTATACCTCACGTTACTTGTCCTTCGGGTCTTCATTGCTGTCCTCCACTCCTCGTAGGCTCCTTGGAACATCGGCGCCTCAACGGCCTCCTCGAGTCAAAGACGATCCACCCGAGAGCTCCTACGCCAAGCTTGATCTCTAACTTGAGATAACTAGGTTGCTCAAAGTGCTAATCTAAGCTACCTAAGGGATATAGAGTGAGGTTATGGATGTATTAGTCTAGCTAACCCTTGATCTCAACACATGAGAAGTTAGGGTTAGGGTTTCAAGAATGAGAGAGCTTGAGGAGAGAGAAGGTGATGATAAGAAATGATATTGAAAATGAACTCATTAGAATATAAAAACCATAACAATTTATCAAATAAATAATATAAATGATTAATCATCATGGTTGATGCATTCACCTTGTGTGATTCATCACATGAGTCATAAGCTCAATAAATGAAGCATTAACTCTAAGGATGAATCACACAAATGAGTCATTAAGCAATAAATGCTTATGCCACCTTAACCCCGAAGTCACCATGCTTCTAGAAGCTTCCCGGAAAATTACGAGAACGCCCCTCCAATCCGTGAAAACACGGAAAAACTTTAGACTGTATAAATCCAATAACTTGATACTAGAATCTGGCTTAAACCAAAGCCGACTAGTAAAAATCGTCCGAACGTCGTACGTGCGTTTAAACACGTATGCGTCCGAACCCTTGTCGTAAAACTATACGACCTCCATATCGTTTCGCCTGGAGCAGGAAAACTCTCTGTGTGGGACTCTAAAGACTCGACACTATGCTGGCAGTGGGTTTAACCACAGACCGCAAGCGGCACTAGCTGTACGTAACGGTCCCCAGGTAGATGTCGATAAGAAGGCCGATGAGGAAACCCATCCGAACTCCTACTGAGCCTGATGTGACAATCTCCGTACAGTCCGGTCTGTTCGTCTAAGACTATCGCATATCGAGTCTAGGGGCGGCAAGCGTCAGTGTCCTAATAGCGGTATAAGTTGTGTCGGAGCGTAGCCCATTACACCCTGAGAAACTACTGGAACCTACTAGTAAATCTCGCTTGCCCTAGCCAGGGACTTTGCGTAATGGCTCTCTGACACAGCGCGATATCAACTCCCAATACCGGGAGAGACGAATCCTGTCTAACCGCTACTGCCTCCAAGTGCTCGGGACTGTACCCAACTGCTACCTGTTTGCATGACTCCTTTGAGCCGTGGTAGGGTAGCAATCTAAGAACAGTGGGACACACTCGAGGCGAAGTACCAGTGTCAAGTCTGCGGACTATACTGTACTCATGTCACCTGGGAACTGTTAACTGACGACGGGTATAATACCAACCAACAGTTCCCCTGCGAGTCATGTCCGGTGTACCTGTAACCTAACGAGCACCTGTATACTATCTCCAGTACGACGTACTGATGGCTGTGGGACAGACCATCTCCCCAACTGGGATGAGAAGCGTACACACTAGTCTACCCTGGAGTATCGATGCCCTGTCTCGATAATCCTACGACTAGGGACAAGTATAGGATGTTGCTTATAGACTACCCAGCCCCCACTAGTGTGATTGCCATCACAACGCTGGTAATCAAGCAAAGAACCTATGGGCTCTACTAATATGTATAAGTGATACGTTACAAGAAACATATGCACATATTAAAGTAGACACAAACCAAGTAGCATACTACCATATTTAGCAAGACTGTCAATACAACTGTGAATATCCCAAGCTTCCATTAAGTAATATACATGCTAGTATGATACAATAATTGCCCCTAGGGCATATACACTAACAATCTCCCACTTGCACTAGGTCCATGAGCTGGCATATCGTAGACCTATCATCTCGAATAGACTCTTGAACTGCGTCTGAGGAATGGCCTTTGTGAATGGATCAACAATGTTATTCTCCGTCTCTACTCTTTTCACCTCGATCTCCCGGCGATCTACGATCTCCCTGATTAGGTGATACCGCCTTAAGATGTGTCTGGACTTCTGATGGGACCTGGGTTTCTTCGCTAAAGCTATAGCGCCGTTGTTGTCACAATACAGAGGTATTGGATCAACACTGGTAGGAACCACCTGAAGTTCTGTGAGGAACTTCTTCATCCAGACAGCTTCTTTTGCGGCATCGCAAGCAGCTATGTACTCCGCTTCCATTGTTGAGTCAGCAACGGCCTCCTGCTTGGAACTCTTCCAACAGACCGCCCCTCCATTGAGGGTAAAGACATAATCCGACATGGATTTGGAGTCATCTTTGTCACTCTGGAAGCCGGAGTCGGCAAAGGCCTCAATCTGGAGGTCTTTTCCGCCATACACTAAGAACATCTTCTTAGTCCTCCTCAGGTACTTGAAAATATTCTTTACTGCTATCCAATGATTCTTCCCTGGGTTTGCCTGATACCGGCTTACTACGCTCAATGCGTATACTACATCTGGTCTGGTACATAACATCGCATACATTATAGAGCCTACTGCTGAAGCGTAGGGTATAATCGACATGCGATCCCTTTCCAAATCAGTCTTGGGAGACATCTTTTTGGAGAGGGTGATTCCGTGACAAGCTGGTAGGTTACCTCGCTTAAAATCTTCCATACTGAATCTTTTCAATATGGTGTCTATGTACCTGGACTGCGAAAGTCACAACATCCTTTTAGATCTATCACGATAGATCTGGATCCCCAGAATGTAGGTGGCATCTCCTAGGTCTTTCATGGAGAATTTCTGTAACAAGAATCTTTTGACTGACTGTAACATAGAAATATCATTTCCTATTAGGAGAATGTCATCCACGTACAAGACGAGAAATACTACAGCTCTTCCTACAATCTTTCTGTATATGCATGGTTCATCTGGATTTTTGATAAAGTCAAATTCTTTGACAGCATCATCAAAACAGATGTTCCAACTCCGAGATGCTTGCTTTAGTCCATAAATGGATTTAAGCAACTTGCATACTTTACCGCTGCTCCCACTCTAAATGAATCCCTCTGGCTGATCCATATAGACGCACTATTCCAAATTACCATTTAGAAAGGCCGTCTTTACGTCCATCTGCCAGATCTCATAATCGTGGAAGGCAGCAATAGCAAGAAGGACCCGAATGGATTTAAGCATAGCCACTGGAGAAAAGGTATCGTCATAGTCCAAACCAGGTCTTTGACGGAAACCCTTTGCAACAAGTCTAGCCTTATAGGTTTCAACCTGTCTATCTACACCAATCTTCTTTCTGAAGATTCATTTGCATCCTACGGGTTTTACCCCATCTGGAGCAATGTCCAAAGTCCATACTTTGTTAGTGTACATGGACTCCATTTCGGTCTGCATTGCATCCAACCATTTTACTGAGTCACCGCTCTGAATGGCTTGCTGGAAGCTAGTAGGCTCATCATAGTCACTAGTGCAATCCTCTCTATCCCCGTCTATGAGAAAACCGTAGTATCTCTCGGGCGGATGAGTTTGCCTACTACTCCTGCGGAGTAGCGTCGGGATGTCCCTTTCTTCTGAAACCTCTGGTTCTACCATACTTTCAGTAACAGCTTGTGGTTCTGGAATTTCTTCCAGTTCTACTGCGCTCCCACTCTTCTGATTTTCTAAAAATTCAGCTTCTAAGAAGTGGGCATGACGAGAAACAAAAACCTTTTGTTCCTCTGCGTAATAGAAACCCATGGAGTTCTTTGGATATCTCACAAACTTACATTGTACTGAGCCTGCCTCGAGCTTGTCCGCATGCTGCTGATTGGTAGAGATTCTGCGTATTCAAGTTTAGTTAATTACCGCAATCAAGACGGTTTCGCTTGTAGCTAGCCGGTTGAGTACGGGTCGTCCGCAGGGAGATAGGAATCTTTTTCTATGTGCTTTAACGAGTTTAGTCCAGTTTTCCAGATTTTGTTGTGATTAATTAAGTGTTAAAATGATATGTAAAAAGAGCTTGTTAGGGTTAGGATTAGGTTAGTTTGAGTTAGGAGTCGCTCACCTCTTTCGTTGGCCCTCTTAATATCGGTGTTACGGTAATCGGCAACAACGGGGATTAGCACGACTAGGAAGGAACTTGCGAGTATAAGCTAGGCTTTCCAACGCATAAGTTCTTCCTTTTGGTGCTTGTCCGTCCGTTCTTGGCTCTTAGCCATAACCTCCGGTTAATTCAACCACAACCGGTCTCACTACGGAATCACCGCTATCATGTAGGATAGGGTGCCGTAAGGAGCGGATTGTGGTTCAATTAACGGGAGTCGATTTAAGTTGTTGGGCAAGGAAAGAGTGAGAGAGATTTCCTTCTCTTAAACTTCCCTTATCCTACCCTAACAAGTATGAAACTACTCACACATCATAATGAAAAGAAAACAAAACAGAAGAGGAAGATAGAAAGAAGGAGATTAGAAGATAACAACTAGCTATTTGCGACCTCATCTTGGCAAGGATCAAGCGTAAGCATCATGGTTGTTTTAAGGATAAAGGAAAAGAGAAAAGAAAGAAACAACAAGAAATAACAACAACTAAGTTAACAAATGAAAATTACAAGCAATAATAAAAGAACAAGACAAGTTATAATAACAAAAGGAACTCCTTTATTCATTCTTCACTCACAAAAGCTCACTACAAGAATTTTAATGGAGAAGAGATGAGAGGAGGAAGAAGAACAACAACTAAAACCTAAAAAATAAATACAAGATTATGCACCCCCTTGGCTTCACAAGGTTCTTGGCTATTTATAGGCAGGGAGATGAAAATCTAGGGCAACATTCTGGCTGTACATAGAAAGACAAAAATACCCCTGAAAATTGACCAGCTGTGGCGCCAGTACGGCCACGGATCCGCGGCCTATACCCCCTATTGGCCGCGGATCCGCGGCCCTATGGTAGAGTTGGATCATGGCCTTTTTTGTACTGCCCTAGTCTTCTGTTCCCATGAGTCTGGTATATGTTTTTTCTTATATCTTCTTCACGATTTTTCCAGAATTTCTGTTGAACAAAAAGGTGATGAATATGGATCTTTTTGTCATGATTGTCTCGAGCTCCGCGTAGATTTCTTGGATCTTGTGTTGCCATTGAGCCTTGTGCATGAAAATGGCATTGATTTGCCATTTTGTCTCCTAAACTGGTGTGTGGCAACAGACGGATAAAGAGCGGAGATCCGTGTTTTATCTGTGAATGGCAGGAACCCGGATTTTGTCGTGTTTTTTCATGAATTTCACCGTTTAGAGCTGAGAACCTGTATCCTGCAATTGACTAGCAAACACGGCTCAAGAGTACCTACCGATATGCAATGTGATAAAAATTGGGCGGTATGAAAATGCAAAAATCTGATATGAACAAATACCCCCAAACTTATCATTTGCTCGTCCCGAGTAAAGCCAATTTATTCACAAAAAATTTCCTAACCTCACTTTCGCAGGGAACGCGATTGCACTGAGCATGTGCAACAAGCCGTTAAACCTCTAGGTGTCCCTAGTAGGAGGAGTGTTGTCTCCTGAGGGTTTTCAGCGGATACTACCCACAAAATCCGGTCAAGTTGGTTTTGTAAAATAACTAAGATTCAAACCCTAAAGTTTTGTTTTAGAAAATAATTCTATGATCCTAAGTCTAGACTATCAAACCTTTATTTTCACACCTCGCTTCTTATTTAACTACAGATTTTATATGTCTTTACGTGCAGTGCAAATAGTATCGTTAAGTTTCCAGAAGGATCGATTTACGTCATCATGTCACAAAATAAAGCCCAGATAAAATTTTTGAAAGGATCACATAAGTTTTATAAAGAGTTAAGCATTTTTCAAGTTTCGTTTTCCAGTAAAGTTTCAACTTTAGAATTTCTATCTTCCTTAACAGGAAACTAGGTCTTATTCTTCACTCCACCTTTTTCTTGTTTTCATTTCATACACACTTCTGTGAACGTGCAATAGTCTTTATCATAGAATAAAACCTTCATATCTCCGCTAAAAATTTTATAAAAGCCTGTCTTTTATCAAGATTATTCTCACACAAAGAACCGTTAGGAATTTTAACTCGGAGAGAACACTTGCTTGACTTTGTTTTAATCTGGACTTTCTAGGCTTCTTAGCGAGCTTTGGGCCAATGCACCAAAACCAGTTGGTTTTAGGGCATTAGGTGTAGAAACACCCCAGCGGACTTAATTACTCAAGTTACCTAGGTCTAAAAACAAAAGACAGTTTGGCGTGAAAATCAAGATGATTCAATACGAACGGAGATATAACCGGTAGTTCAATTATTTTTTTTGGATAAAAGACGTGTTTAGTGGGTTCGGTGTGTAATCATTCCAATCAAGTTTCGGATGGGTTATTTTTCAGACTTAGTTCCAATTAAGGCATCAATAACATTTCTTCATATTCACTCACTTCATAAACTATTCTTGATATTACTTATTTCAGAACAAACCTATTTGATCCTCAGAAAATCATTGATCCATTTAAAAGTTTTTCGACATAAAAGACTTGTCATCTAATTTCCAAAAACTCACGACACGTGGAGTGTGATGTAAAGACGTATATCAGCTATAGTTAACTTCAAAGGAGAGTTATCTTTCCGGTTTTCAAAATCTAAACATAAGATTTTGTTATTCTTATTTTATCAAACAAAACCGTCGAAATGTTGAATCAGAGTCCTCCCACTAGCTTACTTGACAGAAAAGTTTTTATGTTTTTAGAAAATTTTCAGATTTTTATGGATTTTATGGATTTTAATATGCAGATGCAAAAGATACATATGAATGCGAAGGTAAGAAATGCGTACCGAGCGTACCCCCAAACTTAAACTGGACAGTGTCCTCACTGTCATTGCATGAAGAGATCATTTGAAGGGTCAAAATTGTCGGTTAGCGATACACAATTTTTTTTTGTTGTTTTTGTTTTTAAAGAAAAGAAAAAGAAAAAGAATGGAAAAGAATATCCACAAATATATACAAAATGGTATATACATACCCCCAAACTTATTTGGAACAGTGTCCACTGTTCTTGGCTGGATAACCGAAGTTTGGTGGTAGGCAGAGGAAGATTATGCAGGGTAAACCGGCTCCTGTAAAAACATGAGCTCCTCTGTTGGTTCGGCGCTAAGGTACGGTTTAAGTCGGTGTCCATTTACTTTGAAAAAAGAACCGTCCTTCGGATTTTCCAAATCCACAGCGCCCTGCGGATATACATTCCGCACAAAATACGGCCCTTTCCAGCGAGATCTGAGCTTTTCTGGATGGAAGTGAAGTCGGGTGTCGTAAAGCAGTACCTGTTGACCAGGTACGAAGGTTTTGCGCAAAAGGTGTTTATCGTGAAACACCTTCGTTCGATTCTTAACGACAACCGCGTTATCGTAAGCCTCATCCCTAAGCTCGCTCAATTCGTTCAACTGCAGCTTCCGATGGCTGCCCGCATCTTCGAGAGACAGATTCAGCTCCTTTATCGCCCAAAATGCGCGATGCTCTATTTCGACAGGTAGGTGGAAGGCTTTTCCGTACACAAGCCGATAGGGAGACATGCCAAGGTCGGTCTTATAAGCGGTTCGAAATGCCCAAAGGGCATCAGTGAGTTTCAGCGACCAATTCTTACGGTTCTTGGAAACCATCTTCTCCAGTATCTGCTTGATTTGCCGATTTGAAACTTCGGCCTGCCCGCCGGTTTGGGGGTGGTAGGGCGTGGACAGCTTATGATTAATGGAATATTTCCACATCAAGGCCTCGAAAGTCTTGTTGCAGAAATGACTTCCATTGTCGCTAATGATCGCTCGGGGGTGCCCAAACCGGGAGAAAATGTTTTCTTTAAGGAACCTAACGACAACCTTGTTGTCGTTAGTCCGGCTGGGCCAGCCTCGACCCATTTAGAGACGTAATCAACAGCGAGAAGGATGTACAAGTTCCCAAAAGAGCTGGGAAACGGCCCTATGAAATCGATCCCCCAAACATCGAAAATCTCCACAACCAAGATCGGTTGGAGCGGCATCTCGTTCCTTCGGGATATCCGGCCCATGTGTTGGCACCGGGAGCAAGTCTTGCAATAGTCATGAGCGTCTTTGAAGAGTTGTGGCCAGTAGAAACCACATTGAAAGATCTTCTCAGCTGTCTTTCTGGGGCCAAAATGCCCGCCACATGCTTGATCGTGGCAAAACGACAACACACTCTTGAATTCATCGTCAGGGACACACCGACGAATAATCTGGTCGGGACAGTACTTGAACAGATAGGGTTCGTCCCAGTAAAAGTGTTTTACTTGGGATAAGAAGCGAAGTCTGTCCTGACTTGACCATTCAGTCGGTAGTAACCCTGTGGCCAAATAGTTCACAATATCTGCGAACCAGGGTTCGCAAGATACTGTCAAGAGCTGTTCATCCGGGAAAACGTCGTTGATCGGAATTGGAAGCGAAGGCGAAGAAGGAAGTCGTGAGAGATGGTCGGCAACTACGTTTTCACATCCTCGTTTGTCCTTAATGACAAGGTCAAACTCTTGAAGCAAGAGGATCCAACGTATTAACCGAGATTTTGCATCTTTCTTCGCAAAAAGATGGCGCAGAGCAGAATGGTCAGTGTAGACAATGACTGGAGAGCCGATGAGGTAGGGCCTGAACTTTTCTAAAGCAAATACAACAGCTAAGAATTCCTTCTCAGTTGTTGTATAATTGAGTTAGGCGTCGTTCAGGGTTCGGCTCGCATTATAGATTACGTGCGGCATCTTGTTGATGTGTTGTCCAAGGACAGCACCGATGGCAAAGTCGGATGCATCGCACATAATCTCAAATGGGTGCGTCCAGTCAGGTGAAGAAAGAAAGGGAGCAGAAGTGAGTGAGCGTTTCAATGACTCGAATGCAGTCACACAGCTCGAGTTGAAGTCGAATGGCGTATCCTTGGCCAGCAAAAGAGTCAAGGGCCTAGCAATCTTGCTAAAGTCCTTGATGAACCATCTATAGAAACCGGCATGGCCAAGGAAGGCTCGGATATCTCTGACGCATCGGGGAGGAGGAAGATTGGAAATGACCTCAATCTTTGCTTTGTCAACCTTTATGCCATTTTGCGAGATGATATGTCCTAAGACAATACCATCGCGCACCTTGAAGTGGCACTTCTCCCAATTCAAAGTGAGATTCTTGTCCTTACATCGGGTAAGGACAGCGTCAAGATGCAGCAAACACTCGTTGAAGGAATCGCCGAAGATGGAGAAATCGTCCATGAAGATCTCCAGAAATTTTTCCACCATGTCTGAGAAGATTCCCATCATACACCGCTGGAAGGTAGCGGGCGCATTGCATAACCCAAAGGGCATGCGACGATATGCAAACGTGCCGAAAGGACAAGTGAATGTGGTCTTGTCCTGGTCTTTTTCGGCGATGGGAATCTGATTATAGCCGGAGTAGCCATCAAGAAAGCAGTAGTACTCGTGTCCGGCCAATCGTTCAAGCATCTGGTCAATGAAAGGTAGCGGAAAGTGGTTTTTCCGCGTTGCGGCGTTGAGTTTTCTGTAATCGATGCATACTCGCCACCCAGTTTGGGTGCGAGTAGGGATTAACTCGTTCGCCTCGTTGGTTATGACCGTTATACCTGATTTCTTGGGGACAACGTGGATGGGGCTAACCCACTGGCTATCAGAGATAGGGTAAATGATACCACTATCTAGACATTTTACGATCTCCTTCTTCACAGCCTCTTTCATGACTGGATTGAGACGTCTTTGTGGATCCCGGGCTGGTTTGGCATCATCCATCAGATGAATGTGATGCTCAACGATCAGGGGACTAATCCCCTTGATGTCCGCCATGGACCAGCCAAAAGCTTGCCTGTTGCTATGCAAGACCGCAAGAAGGCCTTTCTCTTGCTCGGGAGCTAGAGAAGCCGAAATGATGACAGGGAGGGTCTCGTTCTCACCTAAGTAAGCGTACTTAAGGTGAGACGGCAAAGGCTTGAGTTCGAGCGCTGGAGGTGAAACGATTGAAGGCAAGATTGGTGCAGAGGTCTCGAACTCAAAAGATTCCAGCAAAGGTTCAAAACGAGTGTAGGCGACCGAGTTGGATGGTTCAGGTAACTCATCCGGAAATTCGAAAGATTCAAACTCGGGTTGTGCACGGCTAAGATCGTTCGAGAACGTGAAACACTCGTAGTCGTTGTCGGGCGCAGAAACAGCAGCAGGTTCGAGGAGGAACGCACTAGTGGCGTTAAGATTATCGTGATCAAACAGAAACTCCTCGAATTCACATTCTTCTGGGGTGATCTCCTGGATCGAGCAGACGTCCAGTATATGAGCATCAAGTTCGGCGGGCTGATTCCCCAACCTAAAAATGTTGAGTTCAATCGTCATGTTTCCAAAAGAGAGGTTCATCGAACCATTGCGACAATTGATCACAGCATTTGAGATTGCAAGAAATGGGCGACCGAGTATCACTGGAATTTGATTCCGGGGGTTAGCTATAGGCTGTGTGTCTAATACAATGAAGTCAACGGGGAATATGAAGTCCCCGACTTTTATTAACATATCCTCTAGCTCACCCCTAGGATGGGTGATCGATCGGTTGGCCATTTGGAGAGTGCAGTGCGTGGGTTTCAGCTCTCCGACGCCTAATTGCTCGTATACTGAGTACGGAAGTAGGTTAACACTGGCACCAAGATCTAATAGTGCGCGGTTGATGTTCTTATCCCCAATAGTAATAGAAATTGTAGGACAGCCAGGGTCCTTCCGTTTTTGTGGTAAAGATTGGGTAAGGGCATCACTCACAGCACTAGCCAAGAAAACTTTCTTGGGTATCTGAGACTTCCTCTTTTTCGTGCACAAGTCCTTTAAGATTTTCGCGTAGGACGGGACTTGTTGGACAGCATCTAAAAGAGGAATGTTAATGTTAACCTGCTTAAATAACTCCAGAATCTTCTCCATCTGAGGATTTTGTTTATTAGACCTCAACCGGTTTGGAAATGGAACATTTTTAAAATTGGTTGAGTCTAATGTTGGAGGAGGAGATTGTGGAGTTGGAACGGATCCCAGAACAGGTGTTTTTGTGGAGTGAGAAGTGGGTCCGTTCAGAGCAGAAGAAGAGGAAGGAGAGCCTTGTGAAGAACGGAGAATAGGCTCAGAAGACGAAGAAGCAGGAGAAGAAGAAGAAGTAGAAGAAAAAGCGGCCGGGGTGTCATCGTTGATCCGTGTGCCAATGTTGTTTTGCAGCATCCTTCCCAATCTCAATGTGGTCACGGCACTCACATTATGATTCTGTTGTTCAAGAGCAACATGTACATTATGTGGGTGACCGGGATTTGGGAGTGGCTGGGACGGGAGCTTCCCCTTTTCTCGCTCGCTTAAGGCCGCATTCAGCTGTGCAATCTGGGCCTCGATGGTCTTGATGCTTTGCCCATGAGCGGCAGTGTGTTGCACTAAGGACTGAATGGAAGACTGGATGTTGGCGGTGGACTGAGTCGATTGTTTAACGAATGCCTCCAGACTTCGTTCGAGCGAGGAAACCTTATCGTTGTTTGACGGAACAAAGTTGTTTGGTGGAAAAGAATTGTTGGGTGCAAAGTTGTTCGTCTGATTTTGGAAAGGTTGGGGTTGGAAGGGCTGCTGAAACTGCTGTTGAGTTTGTTGTTGCGCTTGTTGTTGCGGCGGAGGGGCCCTTTGGAAATTGTTGTCTTGGAATTGATTCTGATTCTGATTCCAGGCGAAATTGGGGTGGTTTCTCCAGCCGGGATTGTAGGTGGAAGAGTATGGATCATTCCTCAGTCTTTGCTGAAATGCAGCATTAACCTGATCCTGTCCTTGCGATGGCGGATTGTAAGGACACTCTTCGGTTAAGTGAGAAGGATCGGAACAACAAGCGCAGATGGTACGAAGGGGAAGAACAGGGGCAGGAGCAGGAGAAGAGAATTTGCTCTCTATTGCTTCAAGCTTTCTCGTTATTGCAACCATTTCAGCTTTCATCGCAATAGAGACATTAAGTTGGTGAATTCCTACCCTAGACTGACCGGTAGAAGTGGTGGTAGAAGAAGAAGAAGTAGGTCTGGTGCTCTCCCATTGTAGAGTTTGCTCCGCGAGGTCGTCAAAGAACTGCCACGCTTCATCGTCAGATTTCGATAGGAAGTGGCCCTGACAGATGGTTTCCAACAACTGCTTCGTTGCTGGGTTTAGGCCCTCGTATAAGGTTTGGCAAAGTTGCCATTTCTCTATACCGTGGTGAGGACACTGAACAAGAAGGTCTTTGTACCGGTCAAAGCACTTCGAGAAGGGTTCAGAAGGAAGCTGAGAGAATTGGTTGATTTCATTTCGAATCCTTGCGGTTTTATGATTTGGATAGAATTTTTTTAGAAACGCTTTAACAAACTCGTCCCAGCTGGTTATTGAGTGGGAAGCGGTGCTATACAGCCATTTTTCAGCAAGATCGCATAAATTGAACGGAATGACCCGTAGACGTATAGCATCATCCGACGGCTGGGTGGTTTTCATCATGGCACAGACGTTTTGAAATTTATTGATGAAGATATAGGCATCTTCAGATTCAAGCCCATGAAATCGTGGAAGCATGTTGATGAAGTGGGGCTTAATTTCAAAGTTGTCCCCATTGGCCGGTGGAAGAGAAAGGCAGGTGGGAAGTGCAGAACGGGTGGGATAGAAACGATCCTGGAGCGCGATTCGCTGCGGCGCTACAACAGGCGGTGGTGGTGGGTTATTGGTCTCCGTAGGAGGTGGAGCCAATCCAGGGGTAGTCAAAGAGATGTTCGGATTAAATCCTGACATCGCGGAAGAAGAGGTTGGTGAAGGTGAAGGTGAAGATGTATGAACAGAATTCCATTCAACGTCGGAGTTGGCCGGCAAAGGAAGGGGTGAAAGAGGAGTAGACGGAGTTTCGACGTCTGAGTCGATCGCGTAGTCGGTAGCGACTAACGTAACGCGGACTAGGCGGGCGCTAGTGTCCCGAGTCCAAGCGGACATACACTAAACGAGTTTAGTATAGTCAAAGCGGAGAAGGTGAGGGTAAAAAAACGTCAATGGAGAAAACGATGGGTGGTGGGTGAAAAATGGATTTGGCGACAAAGAGCAAGTTTTTATAAAAGTTTTTGATTTTTTCCTTTTTTTTAGAAAGATCTTTACAGAAATATGTATGGACTTACGGCTTTAAGCAATCACAAATAAGATATGCACAATCTCACCTAGAGCTAGGGTCACCTAGGTCTGCTAGACAGCTCCTAACTGTTCCAGAGGGCTAGAAATAGAAGCTCAAACCGCTTCTTCTCCGTCTAATGCGGCCAGATAAGTGCCAGGTAAGTGGGAGGTTGTCCAACGCTTTCACGAAGTTCCTTAATTAAATAACCACTTGCCTTCGTCACACTTGCCTAGGCACCGCAAAAGTCAGATAGGATAAACGGCCGATGCCTGTAACTAGTCCTCTGTCCTATTGAGCGCGAAGTCCTTAGGGCTGAGTCTAGTATTTTTTAATTAACAATGGTCAATGCATATGCTTTTTATGATTTCTGGGGTCCTGGGAAGGGTGATGAAATCCCCACCCAATCTGAATTGGTTTCAAGCCCCTTAAGTCCGTATTAATGAATGCAAAGCGATAACAAATCAACTGCAAACAATTTTTATTTTTAGCGCGGCGCAAAGAATCCTGCACAAGAACAGTTTATTGGAAGGGGGAAGAGAGTTTGCGCAAAGAATGCTGCAGAAAACACAGTTTATTGGAGTCCAGAGGAGTGGGGGAGAGAAGAGGGACACTTACAGAAAGTTTTACACCATGAAGAAGAAAAATGGCCGCGGTTCCGCGGCCTAAGCTTGCTTATGCCGCGGTTCCGCGGCCTAAGCTTGCTTATGCCGCGGTTCCGCGGCAGAATGGTGGGATTGGGTCTTCAAAACTTTTGGGTATTCTTCTTTGGTTGTCCTCTGCTTGTCTGGATTTGCTGAATCTTGATTTGCTTACTGTATCTGCTCCAGATTTTTACAGTAGACCGTTTGCTTCGTTTTGATCCGTCGCGGTGTAGCCGCGAAATGTGGGTCTATCTCCCCACGTCTTTGGCACTGAACTCAAACTCCGTATTATCCTGCACACTTGCACAAAAACTAATCAAAAATAACAAGATGATTTTTTTTACAAAGTATATTTTTTTTTCGGTTATATTCACAAGTTAACCCGAAATTACACAAAGAAATAAACTACCGTCTCCTCGGCAACGGCGCCATTTGATTGGTAGAGATTCTGCGTGTTCAAGTTTAGTTAATTACCGCAATCAAGACGGTTTCGCTTGTAGCTAGCCGGTTGAGTACGGGTCGTCCGCAGGGAGATGGGAATCTTTTTCTATGTGCTTTAACGAGTTAAGTACAGTTTTCCAGATTTTGTTGTGATTAATTAAGTATTAAAATGATATGTAAAGAGAGCTTGTTAGGGTTAGGATTAGGTTAGTTTGAGTTAGGAGTCACTCACCTCTTTCGTTGCCCCTCTTAATATCGGTGTTACGGTAATCGGCAACAACGGGGATTAGCACGACTAGGAAGGAACTTGCGAGTATAAGCTAGGCTTTTCAACGCATAAGTTCTTCCTTTTGGTGCTTGTCCGTCCGTTCTTGGCTCTTAGCCATAACCTCCGGTTAATTCAACCGCAACCGGTCTCACTACAGAATCACCGCTATCATGTAGGATAGGATGCCGTAAGGAGCGGATTGTGGTTCAATTAACGGGAGTCGATTTAAGTTGTTGGGCAAGGAAAGAGTAAGAGAGATTTCCTTCTCTCAAATTTCCCTTATCCTACCCTAACAAGTATGAAACTACTCACACATCATAATGAAAAGAAAACAAAACAAAAGAGGAAGATAGAAAGAAGGAGATTAGAAGATAACAACTAGCTATTTGCGACCTCACCTTGGCAAGGATCAAGCGTACGCATCATGGTTGTTTTAAGGATAAAGGAAAAGAGAAAAGAAAGAAACAACAAGAAATAACAACAACTAAATTAACAAATGAAAATTACAAGCAATAATAAAAGAACAAGACAAGTTATAATAACAAAAGGAACTCCTTTATTCATTCTCCACTCACAAAAGCTCACTACAAGATTTTTAATGGAGAAGAGATGAGAGGAGGAAGAAGAACAACAACTAAAACCTAAAAAATAAATACAAGATTATGCACCCCCTTGGCTTCACAAGGTTCTGGGCTATTTATAGGCAGGGAGATGAAAATCTAGGGTAACATTCTAGCTGTACAAAGAAAGACAAAAATACCCCTGAAAATTGACCAGCTGTGGCGCCAGTACGGCCACGGATCCGCGGCCTATACCCCCTATTGGCCGCGGATCCGCGGCCCTATGGTAGAGTTGGATCATGGCCTTTTTTGTACTGCCCTGGTCTTCTGTTCCCATGAGTCTGGTATATGTTTTTTCTCATATCTTCTTCACGATTTTTCCAGAATTTCTGTTGAACAAAAAGGTGATGAATGTGGATCTTTTTGTCATGATTGTCTCGAGCTCTGCGTAGATTTCTTGGATCTTGTGTTGCCATTGAGCCTTGTGCATGAAAATGACATTGATTTGCCATTTTGTCTCCTAAACTGGTGTGTGGCAACAGACAGATAAAGAGCGGAGATCCGTGTTTTATCTGTGAATGGAAGGAACCCGGATTTTGTCGTGTTTTTTCATGAATTTCACCGTTTAGAGCCGAGAACCTGTATCCTGCAATTGACTAGCAAACACGGCTCAAGAGTACCTACCGATATGCAATGTGATAAAAATTGAGCGGTATGAAAATGCAAAAATCTGATATGAACAGCTGTCTTTTTACAAAAGCTGGACATCCCCATGCCTTCAGGTACTGAAGACAGGGTTTCTTCCCACTCCACATCTGATATGGTGTGGTGGGCACTGTTTTGGTTGGAACCTTGTTCAAAAGATATGCAGCTTATTCTAGCACATAACCCTAGAAAGATCGCGGTAACTCAGCCTTACTCATCAAGGAACGAACCATATCCAATAGGGTTCGATTCCTCCTTTCTGATACACCGTTGTGTTGTGGTGTGTATGGAGGAGTAAGCTGAGAGAGAATTCCATTCTTTTTTAAGTAACCCAGGAACTCGGCATTTAAGTATTCACCACCTCGATCAGATCTCAGTGTCTTTATACTCTTGCCTGTTTGGTTTTCCACTTCATTCTTGTATTCTTGGAATTTCTCAAAGGCCTCGGATTTATGCTTCATTAAGAAGCCATGTCCATACCTAGAGAAATCATCCGTAAAAGTAATGATGTAGGAATAACCTCCTCTCGCATGTGTAGACATTGGACCTCACACGTCACTGTGTACGAGTCCTAAGAGCTCGCTTGCTCTTACTCTGTGTCCAGTGAACGGAGTTTTTGTCATCTTTCCTATGAGACAAGATTCACAAGTAGCATAAGATTGATATTCGAACGGATTCAAATATCCTTCTCTATGTAACTTAGTTAACCTTCTCTCATTGATGTGACCTAGTCTACAATGCCATAAGAAAGCCTGATTTAATTCCGGAGACTTTCTTTTAAGTGTATTCTGGATATTGAAAACCTGAGCTTGACTCAATACGTATATGACATTATCTAATGTACCGGACCCAATCAGAACTTGATTTAGGTGGACGTGAACTATATCGCTTATGAATGTAAAATCATAACCCTCTCTCGAAAGTGAGGACACTGATATGATTTTACAAGTCATACTAGGTACATACAGACAGTTACGTAGAATCAATATCTGCCCACTTGTCAAACCTAGGCGATATTCTCCCACGGATTCAACGTCCACGCTCATTCCGTTTGCAACTCTGAGAGACCAATCACCTACCTTTATAACTCTACGGTTTCTCAAAGCATGTAATGAATTACAGATGTGAGATCCTGCTCCGGTATCTAGTACTCAGGAAGTAGAGTTAATTGACAAACAGTTCTCAATTACAAACACATTTGAGGCTGAAGCCACAACATGCTTCGTATCCTGGCTACTGGCTTCTAAAGCCCTGCAATCTTTCTGCCAATGCCCAATCCCAAAACAATAGGAACGTTCCTCTTTTACTACATTCAGTCCCGAAACTTTTGCCCTTCTCTTTCCTTCTACTTCCCTGGTTTCCTTCAGGGTAGAAGGCAGAGACTGTAGAATCAAGTCAGTATCTGACTCGTTTCCCAACGTGGTTTCTATGTCCTTGAACTCATCAATATAGCTAGTTATTGTAAGGACGTTGTCCCCTACAGATGACCCGAAAACCAACCTCGCTTGAATTAATTCGTTCGAGGTCTCATATCTTGCGATATGAGATTGCTCTCCATATAAATCTTTGTTATGGAGAAAGATGGAAACTGAGTCCATCTTCTCATGCTGCTTCTGGTTTACACCATCAACTGAAACCAACGCGAGGCACTTGGTTTTCTTTTTATCCTTTTCCCTTGTCTGACGGATATCTATATCCGCGACAGTGGAAACTGGACCTGGGACGGCGGGATCTTGAGTAATAATAGGGTGGTCCAGCTTGTCATAGGCAATGGACATCTGGACAGACTTTTGCCAGTCATATAAGTCAGATTCAGTCAAATTGTTATCTAGATGTAACCTATGTGTGGTCACAAGGTCGCTGCAATGAGAGAAAAAGAAGAAAACACTTTAGCATGATGCTCTTGCAAGTTTAGATTGGTTTTTAGTTTATCTAAACTGGATGGCTCCCACTGTTTCTTGAATCCTTCCTCAAACCATAAAAGAAGAATTAGCCAGGACTATTCTCACCGTACAATACTTGCTTAACCGTTCAGCCAGGCCAATGTCGATACTTCGAGGGAGGTTTTCCAACGCTTTCGCGAAGTTCCTTAATTAAATAACCTCTTTTCTCTGGGGGCGTAGCCCCGCTGACATCTTTCTAGGCACCTACTTGGTTTATAGCATTGATCGTTAAATGACGAATCTCCTGATAAGTAGCATGTACTCACAGTAGGATCGGGATCCAAATATCATCGTATGATAATGTTGAAGGAATCCTACCAACATTCATCAAACTCCAAATGGTATGCAACACTAGCAAGTTTCAGTTTCTTTAGAAACTCCTGATGTGGATTTTTGCCCCATGCTCTTATGACCTTGACGAAAGCCAACAAATCATAAGTCACATTTCAAGTTCTGCACATCATTGTCTTGTTAATTTGAACCCACCCGTACATACCCTTGACGAAAGCTAACAAGGTAATACGACTGTCCCAAACTAACCCATCTATCTATGCAACAAATGAATACCCCAGCAACTACCAAGCACTATGCCTTGACGAAAGCCAACAAACATAGCTTAAATACTACTGACAATCCATAAGAAATGACGGAGGGCTACGACTGGTTTTGGCGAAACAGTGAATGTCACGCCCCGTTTCCCAGAGTACGCAAGATTTGGGCACGTGACATAGCCAACCATGCTACCTGTGGGTAGGAAGTATCCATCCACAGTCACATTACGGTTGTAAAGATATCAAGAACAGAAAAAAAAATAAACTAAACTAATACATGTCCAAATCCATAATAACAAGAATCAATTAAACAATACGTGCGGAAGCTAATGATCCAATACAATGAATAAACAGTATGTCCCATAATGCGGGCTCACATCTGGAAATGAAATGACATAAATAAACTAAACTCTAAAGAACTCACAGTTCAGCCTGCTGGCTGAAGTACTCCTGCTCGGTCGACGACAAAGGTACGGAATCTGGGCCATGCAAAACCCAGACGTCAGCGCGTCATGATATCGAGTATACAGCAAAACATGGTAATAAACAATGCAAGCATGAACATGAATAAAGCGGTAATAAGAAGTAACAAGCAGGGTAATGTGCAAAGGTGACTAAACTGTCCTATCAGGTTTTCTACTCTATAGTCTTTGAAACCAATTGATGAATCGTCGATGTAACTCAATAGTATCCCGTGCGTGCCCGGGACCACGGTCATGATCCTCGGGGCTGAATCTGAGACGTGCCGCTAAGCAGTAAAAGGTAGTAGGATAGATGAGTGATGTCAGCATCAACACTCCGGAGCTGGCCAAGCCCGTAAGACTGATCAGAACAATGTATCGAACTGTTGAGTTACAAGTCGGTTTCACCTTTGATTTCCCCATACCCCCAAACTATGTATGTCAGTCAGGTATTCAGTAGTCAAGGACTAATGCCAACACAAGTCAAGTAAAGGTAGGTCTGTCTGGATCGACAGCAGGAATGGTTAGGTCTGTCGGCATTAGGCATGAGATCAGGTAACAGGTCAGGTTACTTTCAACAGGTAGAGTCGATATGTACAGGGTGTTGTGTCCGGTGTATCAGTACATGTGTCAGGTGTATCAAGATCGGTCAATATGTAATGCAATCAGGTATATGATGATAACAGGTATAGTAACAAATAATGAACAGTAGCAGGAAACAGTAAATAACAAATATTATTCTATGTGAACACAGTGATGTTTGTATTTTCATATTAATCCGGTTCACGCACCATTGAGGTGCAAAAGCCACAAGACGAACAATATCGATAATATACGTAATGGAGTTACATGAATTTGAACTAAGCACAACAATTGTCTCATGAGTGATTTTAACAAATGAAGTGGGGATGATCTACTTGGTTTGATTAGTTAAGTATGAATTAATAGCAGACCGGTTAATACGAGCAATGATTTCATTGATTTAAAGTTACGGATAATCGTGGCTAGCAATTCTAAGTTATAAAAGGTATCGATGTTATAATAGTTGTGTGGTTATAATATGATGATTAAGTTGTAGCATGTTAAAGAAAGTATTCGGATACTTGCCTCGGCGGTTCCGCAAACCGAAACACGAATGCGATGTCGGCAGAAACTGCGATATGGAAGCACGGGCCACGGATCGAGTCCCAACAGAGGTCAATAGGATCACACGGACCAGGGGACTTCGCTGGAGCGTCGGGTTCGTCAGACGGCACGGTCGGATTCCGGCAAAATATCATCGGTAACAAGTTAGCAACAAGATACGATACACGCAAAATAACGACCAGCGGGGGGGTTGTACCAAAAGGAAAGAGAAGGAAACTTACAGGGAGACACCAGGGGGTGACCGCGGCGGGTTCGACGGCACTGGAACGTCGGCGAGGCCGCGACGGTGGCAGCGAAGGCTGGAACAGCCGCTGGGCTTGCTGGAGAGGGGTGCGACGAGTGGAGGAGGGTGTGGTCGGCTCTGGTGGTCGTGGGAGAGAGAGAGAGGTGGTCGGAGGTGGCGTCGACGAGGTCGCCGGCACGTTTCTCCGGCGAACAGCGGGGTAGGCGATGGGTTAGGGCTCGGGTTTACTGTTCCGGCGAGGGGAGGAAGGAAACGACGACGAGGTCTCGACGAGTAGGGTGAAAGGGGGTCGCGGGGTCGTCGACGACGACGGGTGGCGTCGACGGCGAGGTTTGCGCGGGTGGAGGCGAGGTCGGGAATGGGTCGCAGGCGCGGGGAGGAGCGGGAGAACGGGGAAAAGAGGATAGGTGGGTGTGGTGGAGGTCGTGGTGGTGAGGGCGGCGACGGCGAGGTCGCGAGGAAGTCGGCGACGGGATCGCGAGGGCTAGGGTTAGGGTTGGTTGGGTTTTTCTCGCGAGGAAGATAGGTTAAAGGGAGGCGGCTGCATGCGATCATATATCTAGAGTAAGAGAGAGAGAGAGATTGGAGAGAGAAAGTGAGAGATTGAGGGAAGAGAGAGAAAGAGGAGAGAGGCAGAGAGAGAGATGGAAAGGAGGGGGCCCACGAGCTCAATAAGAGCTCGTGATTGGCCACGATATTAGATTGAGAAGGAAAATTGCGTAGGATTTGAGGGGTTTGCTGTTATGAATTAAAGATTTGAATATATATATATATATTCGATATTAAATTAAATGGGCCATTTTGGCGCGAAATGAAACATTTCCAAATCGCGCCCGGGTTGCGCCCAAATGTTCCAAATTCAAGTTTTAGGATTTTAAGCGGGTTCCAAATTTTGAAAAGAGGTGTTTAGTGATTAAAATGCATGCCCCCAAGTCGGACACTTGCACGCGCGCGTAGTCGCCTAAACTGGCCCGTTTAACCAAACGGAACGGAATCTCGACACGCGGACGCTACCACGCGACTAGTGGCGACGAGTAGGCCAACATGGACATCTTAAATTTCATTTTCGGAGTTAAAATTTGTTATGTGCCAAAATGACTTAACCGAGTAAAATTTAGCAATAAACACCAGAAAATCAGGAAAAATTGGAATGAGCAATAAATAACCCTCAACTAGTAATATTCATAGTATTATTGGGCTCGGGTGTTACATCATACCCAACTACAAAAGAATTTCGTCCTCGAAATTCCAAGAATACAAGATAGCTATCTACTGGAAAAGGTGAGGGAAATTCTGCCGGATCTCGTCTTCTCGCTCCCAAGTAGATTCTCCATGCGATCGGTTACCCCAAGAAACTAGCACAAGAGAGATAACCTTGTTCTTAAGAACCTTTTCTCTCCGATCCTTGATCTCGACTGGTCGCTCCTCAAAAGTCAGGTCCTCCCGAACGGTCAACTCCGAGTGATCCAAAACATGGGTCTCATCACGAACATACCTCCGTAGTTGAGACACATGAAATACATCATGAACTCCTGCTAATGACGATGGTAACGCCAACCGGTACGATACCTCTCCAACACGCTCCAATATCTCGAAGGGTCCAACGAATCGGGGACTAAGCTTTCCCCGACCTCCAAAGCGAATCACCCCTCTAGTCGATGATATCTTCAGGAATACCAAATCGCCCACGGCGAACTCTAGAGGTCTTCTTGACGTGTCGGCCCAACTCTTCTGTCTGTCTTGAGCTGCCTTCATATGCTTCCTGATTGTATTCACCTTCTCGACTGTCTGTACCACCAAATCTGGTCCTAATAACCTTCGTTCACCAACATCATCCCAACAAACAGGTGAACGGCACTTACGACCATACAGTGCTTCAAACGGGGCCATCTGAATAGTTGCTTGGAAGCTGTTGTTGTACGAAAACTCCACCAGGTGTAGATGATCTTCCCAAGAACCTTTGAAGTCCAACATGCAAGCCCTCAACATATCTTCAAGGGTCTGGATCGTTCTCTCCGATTGTCCATCAGTCTGGGGATGATAAGCTGTGCTAAACTTCAATCGAGTCCCCAAACTTTCTTGTAAACTCCTCCAAAAGTGTGACAAGAACCGAGTGTCCCGATCGGACACGATGCTCACCGGTACTCCATGCAATCTGACAATCTCCTGCATGTATCGCTCTGCCAAGGTCTCTGTCGATTGACCAACCCGAAAAGGAATAAAGTGAGCTGCCTTGGTCAACCGATCGACAATCACCCATACTGCATTGTTGCCCTTTGGACTCCGCGGTAAAGCCGTCACGAAATCCATGGTTATATGTTCCCACTTCCATTGAGGAATCGGAAGTGGTTGCAACAAACCAGCAACCCTTTGGTGTTCAGCCTTGACTTGCTGACACACCAAGCACTTGGCCACGAAGCGAGCAATTTCCCGTTTCATACCTTCCCACCAGAAATGCTGTCGAATATCTCGGTACATCTTTGTCCCTCCTGGATGTACAGAGTAAGCTGAACTGTGTGCCTCCTTCATCAGCTCTTCACGCACATCTCCTTTTGGCACACACACACGGCTACCATATCTCAACGAACCATCTTCATGGATCAGTAGATCGGTTCGTAGTCCGGCTCCAACCTGCTCTCGAAACTTTTGCAGTCTAGGATCCTGCGATTGCGCCGCTTTAATCTTCTCAACTAAGGACGATTGTACTTGTAACTGCATCAACTGTCCTGTAGCACGCGGTAGCACGACCTCCAAGTCAAATCTCCGAAACTCCTCAATGATCTCTCTCTGTGCAGTCAATAACTGAATTGCTGGTAACCGACTTAGCGCATCTGGCACGACGTTAACTTTTCCCGGATGGTACTTAAGATCAAGGTCGTAGTCGACCATCAGCTCCAACCATCTGCGTTGCCTCATGTTCAACTCCTTCTGAGTGAACACATATTTCAAACTCTTGTGATCCGTAAAGACTTCAACTCTCTCGCCCAGAAGGTAGTGTCTCCAAATCTTCAGGGCGAAGATCACGGCTGCAAGCTCCAAGTCGTGAGTCGGATAGTTCTGCTCATGAGTCTTCAGCTGTCTCGATGCGTAAGCGACGACTTTCCCATTCTGCATCAAAACACATCCCAATCCTTTTCCAGATGCGTCGCTGTGAATCACCAGTCCTCCTGAATCATCCGGTACGGTTAGGATAGAGGCGGTTATCAACTTCTGCTTCAACGTCTCGAAGGCCAATGCACATCCATCTGTCCAAACAAACGGTACCTCCTTACGCGTAAGCTTGGTTAACGGCTCAGCTAAACGAGCGAAGTTCTCCATAAATCTTCTGTAGTAACCGGCGAGTCCAAGAAAACTTCTTATCTCTGCAACATTCTTTGGAACAGGCCAATCTCGAACTGCTGCAATCATCTCGAGATCAACGGCGATTCCATCGCCCGACACGACATGCCCCAGAAACTTCACTTCTTCCAACCAGAATTCGCACTTACTCATCTTCGCGAATAATTTCTCCTGTCTCAGCGTTTGCAGTGCGATCCTTAAGTGCTCAGCATGCTCCTCCGGACTCTTTGAGTACACCAGAATATCGTCAATGAATACCACAATAAACTGGTCCAAGAACGGTGAAAAGATCATGTTCATCAAGTCCATAAATATTGCCGGCGCATTAGTCACTCCGAAGGGCATCACTAAATACTCGAAATGCCCATACCGAGTCCGAAACGCCGTCTTGCAAATGTCTTGTGCCTTCACTCGGACCTAATGATATCCTGATCGCAAGTCCAGTTTCGAGAATACCCTCGCGCCACTAAGCTGCTCAAAAAGTTCCCCAATGCGAGGGATCGGGTACTTGTTCTTAATAGTCACCCGGTTCAATTCTCGATAATCGATGCACATCCTTCTCGTGCCATCCTTCTTCTTCACTAAAAGAACTGGAGCTCCCCAAGGTGAGTTGCTGCTTCGAATCCATCCCTTCTCGAGTAATTCACCCACCTGTTTCTTAACTTCTTCCAATTCCACCGGTGCCATCGGATAATAAGATTTTGATACTGGCGCTGCACCAGGAATGAGGTCAATCGCAAACTCCACATCTCGCTTCGGCGGTAAGCCCGAAATATCTTCAAACACATCCATAAAGTCGCGAACAACTGCCGGCTCTTCATTACTATCCACAACCATAGCCGCAAGAACATTGTTCGTCGTCCTAGCCCTAAACTCGACTGGCCCGACAGAACTGCTTCCTCCAATGAAAGTAAACTCAGGGTGTCCGGGAATCTGGAAGATTACTTTCCTTGCCCTACAATCAATTTGTGCGTGGAAGGTGCCAAGAAAATCCATTCCCAAGACTACTTCATAACTGCCCGTATCAATCACCAAGAAATCCGCAAAAAGCTCCCGTCCACAAACAACAACAGTACAATCTCTACATTCCTTACTAGCTATGATTTTCCCATTCCCAGTGTGTATGTCCCAAAAACTAGACAGGGTCGTGCAGGTGATCGAGTGTGTAGTTATAAAATTTGATGACATAAAACAGTGGGATGCTCCGGAATCAAATAATGCCAAAGCAGGAAAACCACGAACGAGTACAGTACCTGAAACCACTTCTCCTGATGCCTTGGCTTCCTCAGCTGTCAAAGTGAAAGCTCGACCCTGGTTGGGTCCTTGTGTCAGCTGCTTCTGCCCTTGGAACGGTCTCTGCGGAGGCTTCCGTATATCATCTCTCGTGCGAAGCTTCGACGGACAAGTACCAACTGCGTGATCGGCTGCCCCACAAACCAGACAAAGTCCTAGTCTCCTTCGACAATCCTTCTGCACGTGCCCAGGTAATCGGCAGTAATCACAAATCACGCTCTTCCTTCGATCAACGATCACAGGCTTCTTCATTGGCGCTACACCTCGACGGTCCACTGGAATACCTCTGCGCCCATGATCTCGGTTAGGTACAAATGCAGGCTTCTTGGCCGCAGCTGCTGTCTGGTGAAGGTTCCCTTTCGATCCTGATAAACTCTGTTGCTCTCTGGCTGCCGTAAGAACCTGCGAGAAAGTGGTCAAACCCAGGGAGACAATCTGCCTCTGGATGTCCACATCCAAACTGCGCAAGAACCTTCGCGCCCTGTCTGCCTCCTTGGCGACTAAGGGTCCAGCGAAACGGCTAAGTCTCGTCCACTCCGCTGCATGCACATCCACAGCTGCTCCCTTTTGTTTCAGCCCAATAAATCTCTCCTCCATTTCCTCCCGTGCAGTCCGCGGGAAGAACTTTTCCAAGAAACTTTTGGAGAAATCCGCCCAACTGATTGGCTTGGACAAGCGGGTCTCCTCCACAAGCCACCACTCTCGGGCGTAATCTACCAGCTGAATGCGCACCACATCAACTTTCTTGTCTTCTGGGATCTGTGCTGCAATCAGTAAATTCTCCGTGTCCACGGGCCACTGCTCGGCTGGCAACGGCTCCTCCAAGCCAGTAAAAGTAGTAGGACCCAACCGTCTGAAATCTGCCACGGTCCCTACTCGGTCGACTGGCTTCGCTACAGCGGTGTTTACAGACTGCCGCATAGCCTGCAAACCCTCCTGAAATGAATCTGCTTGCTGCTGGATCAGCTCAGTTTGCCTCTTCTGATTTTCCAACATCCCGCGTATCACTCCCAACAGGCGGCTTCATCCACACGCCTCTGATACGTCTTGAAATTCTTATCTGCCATGGTCCTGAAATCAAAACAAACAACATTAGCATGATGATAGATTCAATATATATAAATCAAGGCTAGAACTCCAAGATACTTAAATAGAGTGCTGCATTGTAGCTATGCCGCGGTATCATAGCCGTAATTACTTAACTCCACCCAAGTCGCCTAAGTCCTAGAGATAACAAGAAGTTAGGTTTCGAGTTGACAATGCAAAGTAAGTTTGCATGTCGACATGATCTGGAAGAATGATTCAAGGACGGTAAAATGGTCAAGGTGGCAGGACATGTCTCCTAATCACGGGTATTCTGATTCGTGTATCGGGTGCGATACCCAACTACAAAGAATCAACCCAATTAACCTGGCTCTGATACCATAAAACCATGTCACGCCCCGCTTCCCAGAGTACGCAAGATTTGGGCACGTGACATAGCCAACCATGCTACCTGTGGGTAGGAAGTATCCATCCACAGTCACATTACGGTTGTAAAGATATCAAGAACAGAAAAAAAAATAAACTAAACTAATACATGTCCAAATCCATAATAACAAGAATCAATAAACAATACGTGCGGAAGCTAATGATCCAATACAATGAATAAACAGTATGTCCCATAATGCGGGCTCACATCTGGAAATGAAATGACATAAATAAACTAAACTCTAAAGAACTCACAGTTCAGCCTGCTGGCTGAAGTACTCCTGCTCGGTCGACGACAAAGGTACGGAATCTGGGCCATGCAAAACCCAGACGTCAGCGCGTCATGATATCGAGTATACAGCAAAACATGGTAATAAACAATGCAAGCATGAACATGAATAAAGCGGTAATAAGAAGTAACAAGCAGGGTAATGTGCAAAGGTGACTAAACTGTCCTATCAGGTTTTCTACTCTATAGTCTTTGAAACCAATTGATGAATCGTCGATGTAACTCAATAGTATCTCGTGCGTGCCCGGGACCACGGTCATGATCCTCGGGGCTGAATCCGAGACGTGCCGCTAAGCAGTAAAAGGTAGTAGGATAGATGAGTGATGTCAGCATCAACACTCCGGAGCTGGCCAAGCCCGTAAGACTGATCAGAACAATGTATCGAACTGTTGAGTTACAAGTCGGTTTCACCTTTGATTTCCCCATACCCCCAAACTATGTATGTCAGTCAGGTATTCAGTAGTCAAGGACTAATGCCAACACAAGTCAAGTAAAGGTAGGTCTGTCTGGATCGACAGCAGGAATGGTTAGGTCTGTCGGCATTAGGCATGAGATCAGGTAACAGGTCAGGTTACTTTCAACAGGTAGAGTCGATATGTACAGGGTGTTGTGTCCGGTGTATCAGTACATGTGTCAGGTGTATCAAGATCGGTCAATATGTAATGCAATCAGGTATATGATGATAACAGGTATAGTAACAAATAATGAACAGTAGCAGGAAACAGTAAATAACAAATATTATTCTATGTGAACACAGTGATGTTTGTATTTTCATATTAATCCGGTTCACGCACCTTTGAGGTGCAAAAGCCACAAGACGAACAATATCGATAATATACGTAATGGAGTTACATGAATTTGAACTAAGCACAACAATTGTCTCATGAGTGATTTTAACAAATGAAGTGGGGATGATCTACTTGGTTTGATTAGTTAAGTATGAATTAATAGCAGACCGGTTAATACGAGCAATGATTTCATTGATTTAAAGTTACAGATAATCGTGGCTAGCAATTCTAAGTTATAAAAGGTATCGATGTTATAATAGTTGTGTGGTTATAATATGATGATTAAGTTGTAGCATGTTAAAGCAAGTATTCGGATACTTGCCTCGGCGGTTCCGCAAACCGAAACACGAATGCGATGTCGGCAGAAACTGCGATATGGAAGCACGGGCCACGGATCGAGTCCCAACAGAGGTCAACGGGATCACACGGACCAGGGGACTTCGCTGGAGCGTCGGGTTTGTCAGACGGCACGGTCGGATTCCGGCAAAATATCATCGGTAACAAGTTAGCAACAAGATACGATACACGCAAAATAACGACCAGCGGGGGGGTTGTACCAAAAGGAAAGAGAAGGAAACTTACAGGGAGACACCAGGGGGTGACCGCGGCGGGTTCGACGGCACTGGAACGCCGGCGAGGCCGCGACGGTGGCAGCGAAGGCTGGAACAGCCGCTGGGCTTGCTGGAGAGGGGTGCGACGAGTGGAGGAGGGTGTGGTCGGCTCTGGTGGTCGTGGGAGAGAGAGAGAGGTGGTCGGAGGTGGCGTCGACGAGGTCGCTGGCATGTTTCTCCGGCGAACAGCGGGGTAGGCGATGGGTTAGGGCTCGGGTTTATTGTTCCGGCGAGGGGAGGAAGGAAACGACGACGAGGTCTCGACGAGTAGGGTGAAAGGGGGTCGCGGGGTCGTCGACGACGACGGGTGGCGTCGACGGCGAGGTTTGCACGGGTGGAGGCGAGGTCGGGAATGGGTCGCAGGCGCGGGGAGGAGCGGGAGAACGGGGAAAAGAGGGTAGGTGGGTGTGGTGGAGGTCGTGGTGGTGAGGGCGGCGACGGCGAGGTCGCGAGGAAGTCGGCGACGGGATCGCGAGGGCTAGGGTTAGGGTTGGTTGGGTTTTTCTCGCGAGGAAGATAGGTTAAAGGGAGGCGGCTGCATGCGATCATATATCTAGAGTAAGAGAGAGAGAGAGATTGGAGAGAGAAAGTGAGAGATTGAGGGAAGAGAGAGAAAGAGGAGAGAGGCAGAGAGAGAGATGGAAAGGAGGGGGCCCACGAGCTCAATAAGAGCTCGTGATTGGCCACGATATTAGATTGAGAAGGAAAATTGCGTAGGATTTGAGGGGTTTGCTGTTATGAATTAAAGATTTGAATATATATATATATATTCGATATTAAATTAAATGGGCCATTTTGGCGCGAAATGAAACATTTCCAAATCGCGCCCGGGTTGCGCCCAAATGTTCCAAATTCAAGTTTTAGGATTTTAAGCGGGTTCCAAATTTTGAAAAGAGGTGTTTAGTGATTAAAATGCATGCCCCCAAGTCGGACACTTGCACGCGCGCGTAGTCGCCCAAACTGGCCCGTTTAACTAAACGGAACGGAATCTCGACACGCGGACGCTACCACGCGACTAGTGGCGACGAGTAGGCCAACATGGACATCTTAAATTTCATTTTCGGAGTTAAAATTTGTTATGTGCCAAAATGACTTAACCGGGTAAAATTTAGCAATAAACACCAGAAAATCAGGAAAAATTGGAATGAGCAATAAATAACCCTCAACTAGTAATATTCATAGTATTATTGGGCTCGGGTGTTACAGTGAACGTAGTGAACTTGATATAATCGAAGGAACCTGATAGCTTTTTTAAAAGGAGTGGTTAATGCTCCGCAATTAAAAATTCTGCTCTTTTAAAATAACCGAGTGGTTTCTTTTAAATTTGTTCCAACGATTTAACTTTGGTTTATTTTCTTTGCATTATAATAATGCGTCCCATCATTTATCCTATCATTGCAGAAAACAACGAAAATACCACGTCCTCTTATGCCATCCGCATTCGCCACGGGGTCCCGTCATCACCCGTTAGGTTACTTAACTAACGACAGAGCGGGGGCTGGGCTAACGCGGGTGTAAACCATAAGTGACGTCTAATAGCTATTATATATAGATATTGTACATTCGTCAGACGCAATAATAAGCATTCCAGATCACAGATGAACTTTATTGGATATATTAGCAATCCGCGTTTTCTTTGAGCCTGCAACAAAAGACGGATTACACAGTTGTGATGAATAGCCATTACCCCACCCTAGACCCCTACGGGTACGGCAAACTACCCGCCAAGTACCCGAAGTGAAGCGGTCTCCCTCAACGACGTGAGTAGGCCACTAAACACTTCAACGTACCCGGTAGTTTGTGTACCCCACCTTGGGTCTATCCTAGGAGCAAAAATAGTAAAAAGAAATAATACAACGGTGGCTACAACCGCAACCTGGATGTGCCCCGCAAAAGAATATTACATCATATAACAATTACATCGAATGAATGAATATTAAACACATCTCAAACCCCGGCTAATCATCACAACATTCCAATCAAGTCCATATACATAAACAGTAAACAATACAGAAATGTGCAACCCCCTGCCAACCGACATACTAGCAGTTAGGGGAGGTTTACGAACACATTAAACATTACAGATAATAACCCGATTAGCAATTAATTTAGAACATCGATCGACTACCTTTATCCGTGTCTACCCTAAAAGCAAACTTGTACTGAAGTAATCTGGGTAGAAACAGAATATACAGGAAAACAAAAAACTAAAAAATATGAATTTCTGTGAAAATCCGAGTCAAATCGGAGTTGACTCCGCCGCGGATCCGCGGCCAAAAGCACCATCTTGCCGCGGATCCGCGACCATCTTGCCGAGTTAAGACCTCGTATTTTCCCAGTTTTCTTATATTTCCCTGCTGTGAATTTTAAGGCATATCAAAAAAAAATTTCGACACGTTTAAAATTTACAGAAACTGTTGGGGTTCCGGGGTTTCGTTTTCGTGTTTTTACGTCGATCGAACTTCTAATTAGTTGCTAACAAGCTAGTAATGGTTTGGTTGGCTCTGATACCACTGTAAGTCCATGTCACGCACCCCACGAACTTGCGGGGAGGCGGAATATATGAAAAACGATTATCAAACCTTCGTAACACGGACTTGAGCGCATGAATCGTGTCTAAACCGTTACTAGCAAACTACGAGAGGTTTAACTACTCGGATTCGAAGTTATACCTCACGTTACTTGTCCTTCGGGTCTTCATTGTTGTCCTCTACTCCTTGTAGGCTCCTTGGAACATCGGCGCCTCAACGGCCTCCTCGAGTCAAAGACGATCCACCCAAGAGCTCATACGCCAAGCTTGATCTCTAACTTGAGATAACTAGGTTGCTCAAAGTGCTAATCTAAGCTACCTAGGGGATATAGAGTGAGATTATGGATATATTAGTCTAGCTAACCCTTGATCTCAACACATGAGAAGTTAGGGTTAGGGTTTCAAGAATGAGAGAGCTTGAGGAGAGAGAAGGTGATGATAAGAAATGATATTGAAAATGAACTCATTAGAATATAAAAACCATAACAATTTATCAAATAAATAATATAAATGATTAATCATCATGGTTGATGCATTCACCTTGTGTGATTCATCACATGAGTCATAAGCTCAATAAATGAAGCATTAACTCTAAGGATGAATCACACAAATGAGTCATTAAGCAATAAATGCTTATGCCACCTTAACCCCCAAGTCACCATGCTTCTAGAAGCTTCCCGGAAAATTACGAGAACGCCCTTCCAATCCGTGAAAACACAGAAAAACTTTAGACTGTATAAATCCAATAACCTGATTCTAGAATCTGGCTTAAACCAAAGCCGACTAGTAAAAAATGTCCGAACGTCGTACGTGCGTTTAAACACGTATGCGTCCGAACCCTTGTCGTAAAACTATACGACCTCTATATCGTTTCGCCTGGAGCAGGGAAACTCTCTGTGTGGGACTCTAAAGACTCGACACTACGCTGGCAGTGGGTTTAACCACAGACCGCAAGCGGCACTAGCTGTACGTAACGATCCCCGGGTAAATGTCGATAAGAAGGCCGATGAGGAAACCCATCCGAACTCCTACTGAGCCTGATGTGACAATCTCCGTACAGTCCGGTCTGTTCGTCTAAGACTATCGCATATCGAGCCTAGAGGGCGGCAAGCGTCAGTCCCCTAATAGCGGTATAAGTCGTGTCGGAGCGTAGCCCATTACACCTTGAGAAACTACTGGAACCTACCAGTAAATCTCGCTTGCCCTGGCTAGGGACTTTGCGTAATGGCTCTCTGACACAGCGTGATATCAACTCCCAATACCGGGAGAGAAGAATCCTGTCTAACCGCTACTGCCTCCAAGTGCTCGGGACTGCACCCAACTGCTACCTGTTTGCACGACTCCTTTGAGCCGTGGTAGGGTAGCAATCTAAGAACAGTGGGACACACTCGAGGCGAAGTAGCAGTGTCAAGTCTGCGGACTATGCTGTACTCATGTCACCTAGGAACTGTTAACTGACGACGGGTATAATATCAACCAACAGTTCCCCTGCGAGTCCTGTCCGGTGTACCCGTAACCTAACGAGCACCTGTATACTATCTCCAGTACGACGTACTGATAGCTGTGGAATAGACCATCTCCCCAACTGGGATGAGAAGCGTACACACTAGTCTGCCCAGGAGTATCGATGCCCTGTCTCGATAATCCTATGACTAAGGACAAGTATAGGATGTTGCTTATAGACTACCCAGCCCCCACTAGTGTGACTGCCATCACAACACTGGTAATCAAGCAAAGAACCTATGGGCTCTACTAATATGTATAAGTGATACGTTACAAGAAACATATGCATATATTAAAGTAAACACAAACCAAGTAGCATACTACCATATTTAGCAAGACTGTCAATACAACTATGAATATCCCAAGATTCCATTAAGTAATATACATGCTAGTATGATACAATAATGGCCCTTAGGGCATAAACACTAACAAAAACAGATGATCAATGGCTTCAAGCTGCACTAACTGCAACTGCAACTGCAACTCTCGCTCCGTCCCGTCCGGAAGAGTGACTTACGGACCCCAAGCGGCCTCCATCTTCGCTATGCCGGTGGAACAGGTGACTCAAGCCACCACTGGACTATTCTTCAGGACTATGCTCCCACCGATGAGCTTCAATGCCCCAATGCCGTCGCAAGAAGCTCCAAAGAAGTCGGTCTTTGAACGGCTTACAACTACCGCGGCCCCTCTCAACGGGTCGCCCAAGTCCAATGCCTCAGTTTTCAGCAAACTGTGCCAAAGCTCAAGGGGGCCTATGAAGAAGCTCGCGATACCTGAAGTGGCCATCCCGAAGCGGATATCCATTCCTGCTCCTAAAATCGTCAAGGCAGCTTCCCCTGCTAAGAGGTCGGTCTTCACAAGACTGTCCGTTTTAGCTCCCACTCCGCGTGAAGTAACCAAGGCCATTTCCCCTGCACGAAAATCGTCCTTCTCAAGATTGGCTGTTCCCTCTCAGTGAGCATCTGTCTTTGACAAACTGACGCCAACAACAAACTCTCATCAGAACAGGGGACATGGAAAAGCTGATCCAACAGTGGAGGTAATCCCGGCCACACGACATGCTCGACGTCGTCACTGGTGCCGAGTGAGAAAAGCCGGGGGCAATTCCCCTTCTAGACTGACTCCGCCTGTTCCTTTCCGAAAGACGCGCAAGACAGACGTCTTGCCTGAGATTCTGGGTAGATGCTAGTTGGTGCTATTCGTCCACCTCTCCGAAGATGCCAAGTTTATTTATGGCACCGTGTATCGAAGGTTTAAACGGATGCGGCCGATGTAGCAGACTTCGTCAGATTCCCCCTCGTTTGAGAGGTTTTTGATTGTGGGGACGCTCTTCCCTGTAGGCGCAAGCCCCTGCAGTTAATTACGCTACCGCATCGCGGTAACAACTTTCTCCTTCTCAAGATGGTCACTTCGTGTCGTGGGTGTTTGTTTTGTGTTTGGTTGCTCGTGGATTGTATACGGAGACTAAGTTATGTTGTCGCCCGTAAGGCGTGGACTAGTCCAAATCCGTATCTTTCTTAAATTTGGGTTTCGGGGTTGAGTTTAAGGATACGTTAGCCTCATTTGAGACTAAGATCAACGTAAACGTTAGTTAAGGACACGTTAGTCTCATTTTAGACTAAGATCAACTTAACAGGATCGTTTAGATCCGACAAGAGAGCAATTAGGCTCTATCGTTTAGTTTAATGACATTGCGGTCGATTACCAGTTTAAGGACCCGGTGGTCCAATGTTAGTTTTAAGACTTCGCGGTCGAGGTTAAGGACATATAGTCCATGGATTTAAGGACTCCACAGTCCATTATTAGTTTTAATACATCACGGTCAAGGTTAAGGACATCATAGTCCGTGGAATTAAGGACTCCAGAGTCTAATGTTAGTTTTAAGACATCGCGGTCGAAATTAAGGACATCATAGTACATGAGTTTAAGGACCCACAGTCCGTTGTTAGTTTTAAGACATCACGGTCGAGATTAAGGACATCATAGTCCATGAGTTTAAGGACCCCACGGTCCATGAAATGTATGATTGTTGGGACCCGTCACCTCTTTGAAGACGTTGAGGGATTACAACGATAAATATCAAAGGGATGAAGAGATGTACCCTTTGAACCAAGGTAGATAAATGATCTGTAGCCCAGTTTGGAACCAAGACCAATTAATTATATTATGAGCACATTGGCTCAGTTAAGTCTGGATTGAGGACTTATGGCCAACTTGGGATAAGTCCAATTAAGTTTGACATATTGGCCCTTGTTGGACCATTAGTCTATTTGTCCGGTTTCAGGCCCACATTATTTAGCAATGCTAGACAAAAGTTTGAGGGCTTTGATAATATTTTTATCTGAGATTGAGCAGTAGATATTAGAGTTCTAATTTTTACTCAATTTTGAGTGGGAGGCTTTGCCTCTGGAAGATTAACCAATTTGGTTAAAACTAGTGTTAAACACTAGATAACAACAGTGTTAAAGCTCTCAAGTTAGTGTTAAACACTAGAAGGTAACAATGTTAAACACTGGAAATATAGAATCCTAAATTAGTGTTAAACACTAGAAAACACCAGTGTTAAACACTGGGTATAAGTTCTTTTAAATTAGTGTTAAACAATAAATAGGAATGGGTCACGTGGGGCCACGTGAGGGCACACAGAGGTGGGACCAGATCCCCTTTTACTTTGCTTTGTAGATAAGTGTTAAACACTTCTTTATATTTTATTTTGGAGCATCATGTGCTGGCACGTGAGGAGGATTCATGCCCTGATCGTTAAAGCGTCTGCCAAGAGGTCACGTGGGAACACGTGAGAGCGCCCAAGGCCTCTATTTATTTTGCTTTTTCTTTCTGTGTTTCGGGTGTTACGTGGAGCACGTGAGGCGTTGCCTCTGAGCTCTTTCCTTCTCATTTCTGGGGATCTTTTCAGAGGTCACGTGGGGACACGTGACCCTGGTTCTTTGCATGCTTGAAGATCTCTTTATCTTTTAAGAATTAAATTCTTCATAGGGTTAAACCCTAATTATGATTCTGGGGGGGATTAAAACCCCTATTATGAAAGAATTAAATTCTTATGTAGGGTTAAACCCTAATTTTCTTTTAGAGGAATTAAATTCCCATATATGTAAAAGAATTAAATTCTTATATATGATGAAACCCTAATTTCATCGTTTTAGGGGGAATTAAATTCCTATGATCTGAGAGAATTAAATTCTCAATTAAGTTTAAACCCTGGTTTTGTCCATCTTGAAGGAATTAAATTCCTATAATTTTAGGAGAATTAAATTCTCAGATAGGGTTTAAACATTAATTTTGTTTTGCGAGAATTAAATTCTCTATACTCAATCCTCCCTCTATGTTTTGGATCTGCATGGCAGGATCTCAACCCGATGAGAATTAAATTCTCAACTTGTGGGGAGATGTGCTCCTACAGATCCTCAACCAGAGGAAGAACTAAGTTCTTTTGCAAAAAAGAGTTAAACTCTAAGATTTTTGAGAATTAAATTCTCTTTTCCTGAAGTTTTGATCCCCTTTCTTTTCTCACCTAGGGTTTTTCTTTGTTGAGAATTAAATTCTCCTTTCTTTTCTCTCTGAAATTTTAAGATCCTAAAACTCTCTCTCCCAAGTTTTCTCTCTAAAATTCTATATCTTCCCTTAAAAATTCTCCCCTTGACTCCTATTTATAGGAGGAGGAAAAGAATCAATTTGTTTAGTAAATCACTCATTGAAAGATTTGATTTGTTTTCGAAATTAATATGATCCTTTAGATCATTTAGTGAATTTTATTCACCGTTGGATTTTTTAATCCAAAGATATTCTGTTTGTTATTTTGGTGAGATTTGGGGAAATCTTTCCTTGTCTAAAATCTTTTCATAAATTGGTGATTTTTAATCGCCCCTGGATTTTTAATCGAACAGTTTTCCTTAATCCTTTCCCCTTCAGAAAGATTTTAGAGAAATTTAGAATTTTAATTCGATTAAACTGTAAGGCTTTCAAAACCAGTCACGTGTTGACACGTGACATTTGGTTACGTGTGAGCACGTGACCCCTGGTCGCGTGTAAGCACGTGACCCCCAAATTGACTTCCTTTCCCATCGCTATTTGCGCTGCAGTTTTAGCCGTCACGTGTCAACACGTGACCATTGGTCACGTGTGAGCATGTGATGCCTTTTGAAGCTTTTTCCTGATTTTTGATCAGGGAACAAATGCCCCCACAGCGTTGCTCTCACGTGTCTGCACGTGAGTGCAACGCTGTCACTTTTATTACCGTTGGATCCATCTAGGGAATAGGGGAGAGAAGTGTTTCCATCACATCCTATAAATACAGGGGTCTCTTCAGAAGCGCCTCCACTCTTGCTTATCTTCTTCCTTGTAAACTTTTCTTTTGAGAATTTAATTCTCGTTCCTCAGAGCTTAGTTCTCTGTCTTGCAAATTTTCCAGAGTTTAACTCTGTTGAAAGATTTCCTTTTCTTCAGGTAATGATCTTGAACGAACAAAGAACCTTCACCGAAATCACCACGGGATTTTAAATCCACACCAAAGGTTTTTCCTTTTTAACAAGAACCAATTTTTCTTTAAGTTCTTTAATAAAAACAGAAAACCATCTAATCTTCAAATACTAGATCTCTTAAGGTTTCTCTGATCTTTAGGGATCGGTGGTGGTATCTGTCTTTTCCATGGAATTTAATTCCATCATCAAGGAGCTCTGGCTCTGGAAAAAAAATTCTGGGAATTTAATTCCCTTTTTTCAAAAAGGAATTTAATTCCAATGAGGAACTGAGTTCTTTCTATGGGGACTTCTTGGGGTTTTCTTGCCCTGAGTTCTTCTTCACAACCAAGAAGGAGAAGTTTGCAATAAATTCTCATGATCTTTATTTCAGGTATTATGGATGCCCATTTGTATGATCTTGATGAAATCATTTCTTACGAAAATATTCGTGCACTGGGCCGCAGCCAGAACCAGGAGTTCACCAACGCTCAGTGTGCTGAGATCATGAGCCGCTTCGATGAGTACAACGGTCGGCTACTCCCTTATCGCTCTTCTCTTTTGAAACTCATCGTGCTAGCGATCTGGGAGGTGCTCCCTCTTTTTTGCACCGGCGTACCGCTCAGGGCATTAGATGCCGCCGAGGATAATATGCATTCGGTGTATCTGATGAGCCTAATCTCGAAGAGAAGGCGAGACAATCTCATTGATCTCTTGCATCATGCTTTTCAGCAGTCGGCCATACTTGCTGCCTATCGGAGGGTGGAAGACATCCGTGAGGATCCCGACGCTTGTGATCGCGAAAGAAAACATACTAGGATGGTTCGAAATGCCTGGAAGATCTTGGACGAAGTCACTTTTAAGTTTCTCAATCCATGCCCCGCATCTGAGGTCTTGCCGTTGTAATCATTTCTTTTTTATTTTTGTATGAAATTTAAAGTATGAATGATAAGTTTTTATTGTGCCCTTCTGTGTTTGCATACCTTCCTTATGGGATTTTGTTATTTTGCCATTGTTGTTGCTGACGTGTTTGGCGTGTGAGGCACCATTTCACTTTCCAGTGCACATCAAGTTTGGTGCTCACGTGCTCCGCACGTAGGGCCCTTTCGATGGGGCTGTTTAATTTTTCATGCCATATTTTCTGTGCACAGCATTAGATGCAGAAAAGGAGCCTTGGAAATAGTTCCATCTCCTTGATTTCCAATGCCTTCCCTTTCTTGGGCCTCGGAAATAGTTCCACCATGCAATATTCTCCGTGCGCAGCATTTAATGCTCCTCTTTATAACCTGAGGCCATAGCCTTCTTTTTCTCTTTACAGAGAAATCTATTCCCAATTTAGTGTTGTTTATCTTGAGGAAGCAACTGAGTACCATGGCCTGCAACCGCCCCCATGCTCGTCGACAGCTATGGGAAGTACCTATCGAGGAGATAATTCCTCACTTTGCTGCATGACTGGTGGATCCCCTTCTCACCGACGACGAATGTGATTCGGAGACATATGGACTCTTGATCCGTAGGGGGTCCCCCCTTCCAATGGGATCCCTTTGGCTCCGGATGATTCTTGCTGCCGTGCTTGCTGACATCCCTTCTCACCCAGCGGAGATGACCCTGGCGATGCTTGACGCGGCTGAAGATAAGCTCGAGTGTTTTCACAAAGCGTGCCTGATTACTCAGGCTCTGAAAGATTGCTCGGTTCACCTGTTGGGCCAAATAAGAGCCCGGCGGGCTATTATGTCTGCTTTTGCGGACGAACATGGCGCCAATCGGTGGGGAGCGACTCCTCGCGAGAACCGTCGTTTCGATGTGTTGGAGAAGGCAGAGAGAGAGATGGAGAATTTTGTTTTTTGTTTTTATAACCCTTGTGCCACTGATCCTTTGTTTGGTGACCTTTTCCCGTTAGCGTAGTATATTTGAATCAGTGTACTCTTTTATCATTAGTTGTCGCATGCTTTATGTTGAATTTTCATGTTTCTTAGGTACTCGTACGTGCGTCTTGCTTGCGTAAATGAGCTTCATATTCTTCTCATGAGAACTTTTTTTTAATTGCGAGTACTATCATTATGTTGCATGCACATCAGAGATTCGGGTATTATTTCTTTTCGAATATTCATATAGTTGCAAATGCATGCTTGATAGGATATACATCGGAGATTTCCCTTGTTGCCTCCCATATCAGGTGATGTGTGTGTGTTTTAGATCGACTATTGCCGTTGAATGGAAGCTTGTTTATACAGTCTTGAGCGTACATGCCCTATTTTAGAGGTTGTGGCTGCAAAGACGAGCTTGCGGGGGCTGATTGAGTGGTGCGCGGCGAATATGGTGTCGTGCGAGAAGAGGCTCGGCCGCAAATTTTCGGAAAGGGAGCTGGCTTCTAAAGCGCTGAACGAGCTCCAGGCCAATCTTACAGCCAAAGCCAACAAAGCGTATGCACTCTGGCGAGTACTTCAAGAGTCTATCAAGGAGGTGGTGGCCATAGATAAAGCCGCCGTGTTCACTCGCGAAAGGGTTGAGGCTCACAAGGCTACCGAGAAAGAGCTTGAAGGCCGGCTCGCCTCATATTAGGCCCAGCAGGCTCAGGCGGAGGCCCGTCTTTTGGCGATATTGCACCATGAAGGCGAGGCCCAGCGAAAGAGGGATGAGCTGACCAATCTGCTAAATTGCTCGCCGGCTTGAAGACTTGTAGATGTATATTTTTATTCTTTCTTTGTATATACTCCTGAATAAGAGTATTTTTTTTTTGCGTCTTTCGTGAATTGTACTTTGTATTCATTTTGGTTCATGAATAAAAGACATATTTTCCTTCACAACGGTGTGTCTCTTTCATTGAATATATTCTGTGAACAGTCTATCTCGATCTCTTTGCAGGACAATGATAGCTTAGGATTCAGGGTTAAGATCTGCCTCCTAAGACTTTTCAACTTTATGAGCCGTGAGGGTCTCATAAAGAGTTTTTCTCCCTACAGGTCGAGGGGATCCCATAGGTGTAATTTCTTCTTAAGAATCGTGAGGATTCCTAAGCGTGTTTTCCCTTGAAAGTCGTAAGGATCTCACAAGAGAATTTGCTCCCTTACGAGTCGTGAGGACCCGCAAGTGCTGGGTGAAGTTGCCCTTATCCGTATTTCACGGGGTCAGGGGTTGCACTGGATGCTTCCCACGGGTTCATTGCCGTGCTTGGCTAGGACCAGGCTCCGCTCTGGGTGTTTTCCGGGGCACCGTAGTTTAAAGACATCACGGTCGAGGTTAAGGACATCATAGTCCATAGATTTAAGAACTCTACCGTCCGTTGCTAGTTTCAAGACATTACGGTCGAGGTTAAGGACATCATAGTCCGTGGATTTAAGGACTCCACTGTCCGTTGCTAGTTTTAAGATATCATAGTCGAGGTTAAGGACATCATAGTCTGTGGATTTAAGGACTCCACAGTCCGATATTAGTTTTAAGACATCACGGTCGAGGTTAAGGACATTATAGTCCGTGGATTTAAGGACTCCACAGTCCGATATTAGTTTTAAGACATCACGGTCAAGGTTAAGGACATCATAGTCCATGAGTTTAAGGACCTTACAGTCCATGAAATGTGTGGTTGTCGGGACCCATCACCTCTTTGAAGACGTTGAGGAATTACAACGACAAATATCAAAGGAGTGAAGAGATGTACCCTTGAACCAAGGTAAAATTAGTTTAAGGACATTACGGTCCATTGTTAGTTTTAAGACATCACGGTCGAGATTAAGGACATCATAGTCCGTGAGTTTAAGGACCTCACAGTTCGATGTTTGCTCTGGATGCTTCTCACGGGTTCACTGCCGTGTTTGGCGAGGACCAGGCTCTGCTCTGGACATTTTCCACGGGGTCAGAAGTGACATAATCCGTGTTCCACGTAACCAGGAATTTTGCTCTAGATGCTTCCCACGGGTTCACTGCCGTGTTCGGCAAGGACTAGGCTCCGCTCTGGATGCTTCACACGGATTCACTGCCGTGCTCTGCGAGGACCAGGATCCGCTCTGGACGTTTTTCACGGGGTCAGAAGTGACGTTATCCGCGTTCTACGTGACTAGGAATTTTGCTCTGGATGCTTCTCACGGGTTCACTGCCGTGTTTGGCGAGGACCAGGCTCCGCTCTGGATGCTTCACACGGGTTCACTGCCGTGCTCTGCGAGGACCAGGATCCGCTTTGGACGTTTTCCACGAGGTCAGAAGTGACGTTATTCGCGTTCCACGTGACCAGAAATTTTGCTCTAGATGCTTCCCACGGGTTCACTGCCGTATTCGGCGAGGACTAGGCTCCGCTCTGGATGCTTCATACGGGTTCACTGCCGTGCTCTGCGAGGACCAGGATCCGCTCTGCACGTTTTCCACGGGGTCAGAAGTGACATTATCCGTGTTCCACGTGACCAGGAATTTTGCTCTAGATGCTTCCTATGGGTTCACTGCCGTGTTCAGCGAGGACTAGGCTCCGCTCTGGATGCTTCACACGGGTTCACTGCCGTGCTCTGCGAGGACCAGGATCCGCTCTGGACGTTTTCCACGGGTTCAGAAGTGACGTTATCCGCGTTCCACGTAGCCAGGAATTTTTCTCTGGATGCTTCCCACGGGTTCACTGCCATGTTTGGCGAGGACCAAGCTCCGCTCTGGATACTTCACACGGGTTCACTGCCGTGCTTTGCGAGGACCAGGATCTGCTCTGGACGTTTCCCACAGGGTCAGAATTGACGTTATCCGCGTTCCACGTAACCAGGAATTTTTACTTTATCCGCATTTCGCGGAGTCGAGATTTGACTCTTGGTTATCTGTGCACCGCCAAGTCATGGAACTGGTGGTTGCCGCTGTTCCGCTTTGCTTGATGTTCTGCCTGTTGTAATGAGACGAATGTTGAGATGCTCTCCAGGCTATCTGAGAACCGTCGAGGTTTAGTTTCTTCTTCTGATGAAACCTGGGGAGGAGTGTGATTCCTTCTTTGTTTGCGCCCCTGGATTGTATACAGGGATTGATGTAATATCACCTGTAGGGCATAAATTTCATTTTTATTTTTATTTTATTTCTTTCCGCGATGCTCTATAATTTCAGCTTTTTATATCGCGAAGGTCGCGATTGCCCAATCATTTCGGCTATTTTTCGCGGTGCCCAATCATTTCGGCTATTTTTTTTATTTTTTACTCGCTGCTTTTTATTGCGAGTTGCCCAATCATTTCGGCTATTTTGCATGCATACATTTTTTTACTTGCTGCTTCTGTTGCAAGTTGCCCCATCATTTCGGCTATTTCGTATGCATGTATGGCTTGCTAGCTTTCCTCTACAAGCCTGGGATTAGACACCGATTTCGGCATCAACACCGCTACAACTGGGATATTGCCAGGAGCGAATCATCATTTGCCTCTGTCGATATCGAACAAAGGTGGCTTAGCGAACAGGGTTAGGATCCTGTCGACTAAGGCTTTTGACTTCGTGAGCCGTAAGGGTCTCGCAAAGGTATTTCTCCCTGCGAGTCATGAGGATTTCGTAGGTGTGTTTTCTCCTTAGGAACCGTGAGGACTCCTAAGTGTACAGCTTCTTGTAAGTCGTAAGGATCTTACAAGAGTGTTTTCTCCTTATAAGTCGAGAAGACTCACAAGGGTTGTTCACCGTGCGAACATATCCCTAGTCACGGATGGGACTTGGTTAGGGAAATGTTTATTCGCACCCATGGATTGTATACAAGGGTCAGTATTGAGCCGCTTGTAGGGCAGTATTGAAGGTTGTGGGGGCTTCTTAAGAACAGGTTCAGGTCTCTGTAATTTAAGACTTTTGAATCTTATGAGCCGTGAGGGTCCCATAAGAGGATTCTCCTTACGAATCGTGAGGATCTCGCAAGTGTAATTTCTCCTTAGAAATCGTGGGGATCCCTAAGTGTGTTGCCCCCTTGTGAGTCGTAAGGATCTCACGCGGGTGATTTCTCCTCACAAGGTCGAGAGGACCTTGTAAGTGTCTTTTAACGAGGTTGCGCCCTTTCGGGTTTTCACAAACACTCGCCGGTAGCCCTGCTGTTTTTACTCACGGAGCCCTTTCGGGTTTCATCCGTACCCATTTTGCTTATGGACATACCGTTTCTTTTTTTTTATTCTTTCTTTTTTTTTAACGAGGTTGCGCCCTTTCGGGTTTTCACAAGACTCGCCAGTAGCCCTGCTGTTTTTACTCACGGAGCCCTTTCTGGTTTTCATCCGTGCCCATTTTGCTTATGGACATACCGTTTTCTTTTTTTTTCTTTTTTTAAAAATTTTAGTATCAGCTTTGGGATGCTGCAATCCACTGTAGTTTATCGACATCCCGGCCAACAGCTAGTTTTAGGACATAGTGATCCGTCGTTAGTTTAAGGACGTTTCGGTCCGTCGTTAGTTTAAGGACATTTCGGTCCGTTGTTGAAGAAGGCCCGTCACTACTTATAAAGTTTAGGCTTAGGAAGATAGCGAGCGGACATAATCGTCGTCATCTATCATTGACCTAGGCCGTGACTCGTTAGGCGTAGTATTTCTTCAGGAAGCGACCATTTATTGGCCTGAAGGGCCTTTCGCCATGCATGTCCATGAGTAGATAGGCTCTACCCTGGTAGACCTTGTCTATAATGTACGGGCCTTCATAATTCGGCTCGAATTTCCCTCGTTTAGCACGATTTGGGATCATAGGTCTTTTGACCACTAGCACGAGTTCGCCTTGGCGGAATGTCCTCGGCCTAGTCAATCGTTCGTATGAGCGCGTCATCGTCGCTTTATAAGCTTCCAGATTTTGTTGCGCTACGAGCCGGGTTTCATCGAGGGCATCAAGCTCCTCGAGCCAAAGGTGAGCATTCTCTTCGTCTGTTAGCTCGTAATGAACTGCCACTCATAGAGAGGGTAGCTCTATCTCGAAGGGGAGTACCGCCTCTGTGCCGAATACCAATGCATATGGCGTCGTGTTCGTGGCCGTTTTGAACGTAGTCCGGTATGCCCAGAGAGCTTCATGCAATCTCTCGTGCCAATCCTTTTTATTTCGGGACACCGTCTTTTTTACGATCTTCGTCAAGGTCTTGTTGAAAGCCTCAGCTAGACCGTTGGCTTGGGGATTATAAACTGAGGAGTATCTCCAGTCTATGTTATGTTGTTGTGCGAAGCGGCTGATCTTGTGGCTTCTGTAGGCTGGCCCGTTATCGGAGATGATCCGTCGCGGAGTTCCGAACCGATAAATGACGTGCGTCTTGAAGAAGTGGAGGATATTCTCCGTCTTCACTTCCCTCAACGATACTGCTTCTGCCCATTTGGAGAAGTAATCAGTCGTCGCTAGAATGAACCGATGTCCTTTGGATGACGCAGGCTCGATGGGGCCGATTATGTCAGTTCCCCATATTTCAAACAACCAGCTAGCCACTGTCGGGTGTAGTGGATTTGGATGCTGGTGGACGAAGTCCCCATGGATCTGGCATGAGTGTCATTACTTCGCATATTCGAGGTAGTCCTGGATCATCGTGGGCCAATAATAACCCATCCGTTTGATCTTCAGCTTCATCTTCGGCCTGGCTTGATGAGAACCGCAGAGTCCGTCATGAGTTTTTTGAACGACTCTCTTTACCTCTTCAGGTCCCAAGCATCTTAACCATAGAGAGTCAAATGACCTTTTGTACAGAGTATCGTTGACGAAGGCGAAAGATAAGACTCGCTTCATGAGCTGATGTCTTAAGGACGCATCTTTGGGCGTTCGACGGGATTTGAAGTAGTCTATAAATACTTCTCTCCAATCCTTAGTCTTTTCCTGGACTTCTATTTGCAGGGCCGTTTGCTCGATCGCTCCCTTTTCCTCGGACGACTCGGGAGATATTTTTGCCGGTGTGAGGACCCGTCGGCTTTGTACCACGATTCTTACGTCATCGAGGTTCTCATCGGCCAATTCTTTAGCAAACTTGGCTAATGCATCCGCTTTGCTATTTTCCGCCCGCGGTATACTTTCCAAGGTGTAGGAAGGAATTTGAGTCAGCGGTTGCTGCACTCTCTCGCTGTACTTCACCAGTTCCGGTTTGCATGTCTGGTAGTCTCCGTTTACTTGGCTAACGACCAGTTGCAAGTCTCCGTATATGAGGAGGTTCTCAATCCCTATGTCGATGGCGATCTCGAGACCTGCTATCAAAGCTTCATACTCAGCTTCATTGTTTGTCCTCGGCTCTGTTAAGGAGAAGGCAAAGCGCATTATCCCTCCTTATGGGGTTACGAAGATGAGGCTTACCCCTGATTTGATTATGGGCGTGCTTTGTTTGCGCTTCTTCATGGAAGACGCTCCATCAAAATAAAGTTCCCATCGGGTATCACCACTGTCGATCGCATCAAACGCATGTTTGTCCGGCAGTTCGCAATTCAAAGAGGAATCGGCCGGTATCGGATGCTCAGCGAGGAAGTCGGCGATGGCCTGGCCTTTCACTGTCTTAAAAGGTCAATAAGTTATCAAGAACTCCATCAAGAGCAGGGCCCATTTAGCGAGTCGCCCCGTCAATATGGCCTTTGACATCAAATACTTGAGAGGATCCACCTTCGATATGAGACGGACTTCATGTGCCAATGCATAGTGCCGGAGTTTCGTTATCGCGAAGATCAACGCCAGGCAGTGTTTTTCGATGGGGGAGTAGTTGCTTTCTGCCCCCAGGAGAACTCGACTCAAGTAGTAGAGAGCTCTTTCTTTCCCTTGGTCATTCTCTTGTGTCCATACTGCGCCTAAAGAACCTTCAAGGGCTGTTGTATAAAGAATGAGAAGCTTTCCCTTGACCGGGGCGGCCAGCACTGGCGGATTCTGCAGGTATTGCTTGATTTCGTCCAGTGCGCCTTGGCATTTGTGATCCCAGACGAACGACATCCCTTTCTTCATCAAGTGACTGTATGGGCGGCACTTGCCGGAGAGATTGGCTATAAATCGCCGAATATACGCGAGCTTTCCGTGGAGAGACCGCAATTGTTTAAGAGTCCTTGGCGGAGGCATTTCCATGATCGCCTTGATCTTTGACGGATCTATCTCGATGCCTCGGTGTCGGACAATGAATCCTAGGAATTTGCCCGAGGAAACTTCGAATGCGCATTTGAGGGGGTTCATCTTCAAGTTGTATTGCCGAAGGCGTTGAAATACGATCTTTAGATGCTCGAGATCTTCCTCGTATGATTTGCTTTTCACCACGAGGTCGTCGATATAGCATTCGAAGATTTCATGTATGAGGTCATTAAAGATCTTCGTCATAGCCCTCTGATAGGTGGCACCGGCGTTCTTTAGACCGAAGGGCATCACCTTATAGCAAAATATACCCAAAGGGGTCCGGAAAGCGGTGTGTTTCTGGTCCTCGGGATGCATCCTTATCTGATTGTATCCTGACGATCCGTCCATGAAGGAGAAGACTTCGTGAGTGGACGTGTTATCTATCATCAGCACAGTGACCGATACTGGGAAATCCTCTTTTGGGCAGGCTTTATTGAGATCCCGAAAGTCCACACATATGCGCACCATCCCATTTTTCTTCATCACTGGAACAATGTTGGCGATCCAGTCAGGATACTGCACCTCTTGGATGAATCCAGAGTCGATTAGATTCTTGACCTCGGCGTTGATACTCATCTCAAGCTCGAGCCGCATTCTTCTCGGAGCTTGTTTGGCTGGCTTGGCGTCCGGGGATATGGCCAGTTTGTGGACAACAATCTCTGGGTCTAGTCCCGGCATCTCGGAATAGTTCCAGGCGAAGCAATCTTTATGCTACATAAGCACATCTTTTAGTGCAGCCACCCTTTCTTCAGATAACAGTTCACTGACGAATGTCGGCCGCGGGTCATTTGTCGTCCCCAAATCAATTTTCTTGAGGTTATCCGCAGTGGTATGCATTCCATCTTCCAGCTCTTTTGGCGCCGGTGGAAACTCTGAGATCACCTCGTCATCATTGTTTTCGAAAAACCAGGGGAGATCACCCTTATCCTCAGGCTCTTCTTTTGATAGTGTTATCATATAAAAAGTACGAACTCGCTTCCACGACCGTTGTTGATTTGGTTCTACTCTTGCTGTATGCGCGGCTTTTGGTTCGTGCTTCTGCGGCGGATTTATCCTCCGGCTGCTGGACAGAGCGAACCTGCCTTGCTGATATTGATCTTCGACCCAGTTCTTGAAGATGAAGCAGTCTTCGAGAGGATGCCCTATTGTTTGGTGATAAGAGCAGTAGTCTGGGTGGGAGGTCTCGTTGACTTGCTCGAGGTGCTTGGACTCCGGAAGAGTAATCATTTGATGTCTTATGGCGAGCTCAAGTATCTTCCGTGTTTTATTCTGAGGAAAAGAGTATGCCCGACTCATCTTCTTCATAAGGGACGAATCCGGATTGCTCGATTCCCGATCGCGTAGCTTCTTGGTCCGGCTTTGTTGCTATCGAATGCCTTTTCTGCTCTTTGACTTGTTTCTACCTCTGCGTCGGGCCTTTTGCACAACAGGTTGACAGGGAGGAGCATTTTCATCTTTCGCGGCCTGTTGAAGAAGGCGTTGCGTCATGGCTTTCTCGTAGATGGCCATTTCGCGATTATGGTCGTCTCGAACCTTTTGACCCGCTTCCTTGATAAGCTTGTCTATTCGTTCTTCAAATGACGGACTCGGCATTTTGATTGCAGAATCTCGTTTTGGTTCGGGGTCAGCGTTTTCTAACAGGGCATCCTCTTCTTCATCGAAGTCATATATGACGTAGCTACCATGAACTCGTTCTCACTTCTTGGATTGAAGATATTCGAGCCCCTTTGTTTCCATTCTCCCATTGGGCAACTTGCGCAGAGTTCCAGGGACATCCCAGATCCTGTTGTAGAATCGAGCTTGTTGAGTAGTCTGTCTGAAGGGTACCCCTTGACGTCTTAATAGCCTTTTCAAGCCTTCCGTGTAGTGCCTAGGCAGACGGATGGGATGGAGCCTATCGAGCGTAGAATTGGCACCATGCCAAATTTCTTTCTCCATTTTGGTTTCCCCGGATCGGTAGAATAGGATCGCCTCTTCACCTTTTCACCTGGGAGAGACGTAAAATGTTTGCAGCTCTTCCACCTTTTGGGTAGCAAGCGTGTCTAGTTATTTATGATGCTTCGGCGGAACCATAGCAACTTGCAAACTTTGCTCTTCATCAACGAATGTTTGTATTGAAGGCCGAGCAGAGAATATAGCATGGACATCATCTTCCGAGTCGCTGCCGAAGATAAGCATAGGAGCGGAGGGTCCCGGCTTGTTGTACTGGGGTGGGCCTGAGTGAACTATCTCTTCTCCCTCCTCGGTATCACTCCCGAAGACCAGAATGGTAAGGATAGCTTTGTTCTCCGGTCTGTGACATCTCTCTGTGTCCTCAAAATCCGGCAAGAAGTATTTTGCATCTTCGTACTTGTGGACTTCGTTCACGGAGAACGGGTTTAACTCTCCCGTCACGGTATACTCAAGACCATCCTTGAAATATTTCATACACTGATGTTGTGTAGAAGGGATGATGTTGTACTCGTGTAACCAGGGACGACCGAGCAAAGCATTATAGCAGGTCTTGGCGTCAATGACGTGAAATTTGATATCCGTGACGAGTAGCCCAAAGCGCAACGTTAGTATCACAGACCCGAGAGTTCGTGACGATTGGGAGTCAAAACCAGATATGGTAATTTTATCGCGAGCGAGATGCTGGATGCTCATGCAGATTTCCTTCAACACCCGTACATTAAGGAGATTGACGGAGGATCCATTGTCAACCAGAATTTTGCCTATCTTGATATCGTGACAGTATCCGGAGACATATAGGGGCCGGTTGTGGTCGCACGTCCCGAGGAGGAGGTCTTCATCGCCGAAGGTAATATCGACTGTGTGTACTTCTTCCAGCTCGTTTTTCATCTTTTCTTCGGCGAGAAAAGCTTGGAACTGTCCTGGCTCTTGTAGCGCCTTGATCAATGAATCTCTCGCCTCTTTGAATAACAGAAGGGCGTCGAGAATGCTGAGCTGCGAGGGTAACTTCCTCAAGTGCGCCAGAACGTTGTAGTCCACCTGGTTCTTCTTTAGCGGGTCCTTGGCAGTCGGCTCTTTAATGACTTGGTCATCTAGGGCGATATCCTCAGAGACCTTTTTTTTCCCCTTATCTTTTCTGTTCATTGGTCCGAGATTCTTTTCGGGTAGCATACGATTGCGTAGCTAGATATTTTCACAGGCCTTCGGCTCTTCTTCTTTCCCCGAGGCGGACTCTCTAAAGAGAGGGCCAAGAGCCATTTCCTCGTCAGAGTAGCTCCCGAATGTGAGAATTTGCGATTCCTCGGCGTTGACCGTGCGACAGTTGCCAGTATGTCTTTTATGCTCCTCAGCCGCACTTCTTTTCTCCCGACGAGTTTTGCGTTTCATCCGCTTAAAATGTTGCCGGTGAGCGACATATCCCTGCCACCATCTTTTAAAAGCGTCGCACTCTTCTGTAGGGTGCGAAATCTTTCGATGATATAAGCAGTAGCTAGGATGTGTTTCTGTTTCACCAGGAATGTTTCCTTCAGAGGGTGGTAGCTTCATTCCCATTGATATGGCTTTAGCAAACTTTTTTCTCGTCTTGAACTTGTTTTTATCCGCGACGGATGTTCCTTGATTCGGCGGGAGTGTCTCGACTCTTTCGTCAAGTCGTCGGCGCGTGGCTCTTTCAAATATGGCCATTTCACGCTCCTGATTGGCTTTACTTTTCAGATGAATCTCACTCAGAAAGGTGTCAATCATTTCGTCTGACGGCCACAGAAGTTCCGGTTCAGGACCTGCCCCCGGTTTCTTTGTACAAGGAGCCTCTTCGTCATCTACCAACGAATGAGAAATCACATGGCAACTTGCCACGTATTCTTCAGATTCATCCGACGAGTCTTCTCCATCCTCTCCGTCCTTAAGGACGTGACTGAGAAATTCTTGGAGCGTGATCGGGGTCCACACCTTCTGGTTGTACTCTTCCAGCGCGTCGATCTGTCTCTGTAGGTCCGTGTGCTTGTCACCAGGCTTCACGGACTTCTTGACTTTCCTTTTCTTCTTCGAGGATTTCGACGGCTGGGTGTGCGAGCTTTGGCTATCGCCACTGATCTTTGGAGTTGGGCGCGGCTTTAGCATCCCTTCGACGATCTGGGGTTCCAGCGGATTCTTCCAGCTGATCGCCGGACATGTCTGAAGATCATTCAGCATTCTTTTGGTTTTAGCCGAAAGAACCACTTCCCATGGAGCTTCTTCAATAAAAGAGCAAGTTTCCCCTGGTGTATCCGTCTTCTTAGGAGTGTGCGGTGGTGGTGGGTTTACCTTCCACTTCTCAGACAGCGCAAACTTGCCTTGTAGGTACTGATCCTCGATCCATCCCTTAAAGACGGAGCAATCTTCGATCGGATGGCTTACCGTTTGGTGGTAAGGGCAATAATTGGGATTATTTACTTCGCTGGGTTGCGGTGATCGTCTTGGATTCGGCAAGTTGATAAGCCTGTTGCGCATCGCCAGTTCGAACAGCCTCTTCGTTTTATCCAGCGGGAATGAGTAAGGGCGCTTCATTTTCTCATTATAATACCGCCGTCTCTTTTCCAGTTGATCCGCTAGCTTTGGGGCACTGGGCTGCTGTTGGGTGTTCACAACGAAGATCGCCTTCCCTTTACCCTTTTCGTTCCGCGGTTCCAGCTTTGGAGGAGATGGTCTATGACCCATTTGATCCATCTGGGCTAGCTTTTCGATTAAAGCCTGGAAGGTGTTCGGTTTGAAGAACATCATGAACTGTGAAATAGTTGCATGAGGGTCTAGGATGCCCACAAATATGCCCACCGTTGGTGCTTCTTCGATGCGTTGTTCGCACTTCGACCACAGGTTCCGCCATCGGATCGCGTACTGAACCCGCGTCTCGCCCGACTTCACCCTGGCATTGATCAACGCCATGATTGGGGTACGTTCACTGGCGCTTGGGAAATGCTGGGTAAACAACAACTCCATTTCAGCGAAAGTTTTGACGGAGTCATTTGGAAGTTCGGAGTACCACTCAAATGCCGTCTCCGATAAACTGCCGACGAATTGGCGAAGCAAGAGCTTATCGTCGCTACCGGTGTTACCACAAAGAGCCCTGAACTGGGCGACATGTTGATGGGGATTTCCTGTCCCCTTATACACATGGAATTTCGGGATCGTATAGCCCGACGGGTATTTTATCTGATCATACCAACCTGGATACGGTCGCCCAGTTCTAACAACCTGTCCAGCCGCTTCGTTTGCCTGATGAACTCGTATATGCTGAGCTATATAGTTATCCAGGGCAGCCTTAGAAATAGTTTCCTCCTTGGCTGCTGACAGAGCCGGCAGAGGGTTTGACATTTCCTCTCTGTCGTCTTCAATTATTACTAAAGGATCTTCGGCTGGGGGATCCGGCTGGATCATCATGCCCACCATGTCTTGGAATAGAAGGGCCATTCGTTTTATATTGGCCGCTTGTTCCGCAGCCTCATTGTCCTTCTTTTCAATTATTCTCCGAAGGAATTCGGCATCAGTTTCTTATACCCGGCGCTGCTCCGAGGATGCTTCTGGGCTTTCTTTTGGCCCGGTGAGTGCGGCCATCGCAGTCATTATCTCTTGAAGCTTCTGTTCTTGGGCTTTAGTCACCGATCGCGTAAGCGGTCGATGACCTGTGGAGATACGGCTATCCTCTTTTCCGGACACCATATAGACGGTATGTACCACCATGCCCCCAGACTTAAAGCGCTTAGACTCAGTGCCTTTGACATTTTTCGCAGGCATGGGGATTTTCTCCGGCCTTCTCCTCTTATGGGTGGTCGAAGTTGAGGGGGCCGTTGCAGTGGGCACCCATGTAGCCGTCGTCTTTTGTGGTTTAGCAGGATGGCTTTCTTCCTGTCGGACCTTCGGCTTCTTATGCTGGCTGGAGAAATTCGGATCAATCACTGAGTCTTGGACTCGACGCCAGACCTTGTAGATTTTAGAAGATAGCCGTTGACGGGGCTGTTCCAGCTTTATTTCTGCGACAGTCTCCACTAGTGGCGGAGACCTTTTCAGCACGGCGGTAGGAGAATTCCTACGCACCTTATTCAGCAGCTCAAAGCTGTTCCCAGTTGGAACAGCAACATTAATTTCCACCGTTGAGGCTGGTGGAGTTAGCCCAGCAGGGGAGTTTCCCCCGGCCTTCTTTACTCGGCGCCAGTGGCGACGTCGAGCTTGTCGAGCCATTGGTGTTGGTTCAGCGATGGGAATGGCTTCGTCTTGCCCCTTGTTCAGATGAGGGGTTACTGGTGCCAGCCTCTTGAAGACTGACGTCTTTTGGATAGCGGTATCCAGTCTGTCAAAGACAGATCTTCGAGCAGGAACAGGAGTGGGAGCAGTCAGTCTTGTAAAGACTGACTCTCTGGCAGGAGAAGCCGCCTTAACGACTTCAGGAGCGGGGACGGCTATCTTCTTTGGGATGGCCATTTCGGGTATCATGGGCTTCTTGACAAGCTCATTGGAGTTGAGGCTCAGCCTGTTAAAGACCGAGGATTTAGAATTGGATGACCCGTTGAGAGGGGCCGTGGTAGTAGCAAGCCGATCGAAGACCGACTTCTTGGGAGCTTTCGGTACGGGCACGGGGGTGCTGAAGCTTGTCGGCGGAAGCATGGTTCCGAAAAACAATCCCGTGGTGGCTTGAGTGACCTGTTCCACGAGCATCGTGAACAGGGAATCAGCTTGGGGACCAATCAGCTTGGGGACCATAGGCTATGCCCCCAGTTGAGGCAGGACGTGGGTTGCAGTTGTATATGGAACACTTTGAGCAGGTGAACGCCATTGATCCTTTGCTTTCTACACCAAGCAAAACGCCAAATCTTATACCTCGAAACCCAAGAGCAACCATTGGCAAACCGCGATTGGTTCGTGAACACGACACACGAAGTGTGGAGTGGAAAAAGAAAATAGTCCCACCGTGCGTGCCAGAATCTGTTCCCCTCCGAAAGACGCGCAAGACAGACATCTTGCCTGAGATTCGGGGCAGATGCTAGTTGGTGTTATCCGTCCACCTCTCCGAAGATGCCAAGTTGATTTATGGCACCGTGTATCGAAGGTTTAAACGGATGCGGCCGATGTAGCAGACTTCATCAGATTCCCCCTCGTTTGAGGGGTTTTTGATTGTGGGGACGCTCTTCCCTGTAGGCGCAAGCCCCTGCAGTTAATTACGCTACCGCATCGCGGTAACAACTTTCTCCTTCTCCAGATGGTCACTTCATGTCGTGGGTATTTGTTTTGTGTTTGGTTGCCCGTGGATTGTATACGGAGACTAAGTTATGTTGTCGCCCGTAGAGCGTAGACTAGTCCAAATCAGTATCTTTCTTAGATTTGGGTTTGGGGGGTTGAGTTTAAGGATACGTTAGCCTCATTTGAGACTAAGATCAACTTAAACGTTAGTTAAGGATACGTTAGTCTCATTTTAGACTAAGATCAACTTAACAGGATCGTTTAGATCCGACAAGATAGCAATTAGGCTCTATCGTTCAGTTTAATGACATTGCGGTCGATTACCAGTTTAAGGACCTGGTGATCCAATGTTAGTTTTAAGACTTCGCGGTCGAGGTTAAGGACATCATAGTCCATGGATTTAAGGACTCCACAGTCCATTATTAGTTTTAAGACATCACGGTCAAGGTTAAGGACATCATAGTCCGTGGAATTAAGGACTCCACGGTCTAATATTAGTTTTAAAACATCGCGGTCGAGGTTAAGTACATCATAGTCCATGAGTTTAAGGACCCCACAGTCCGTTGTTAGGTTTAAGACATCAGGGTCGAGGTTAAGGACATCATAGTCCATGAGTTTAAGGACCCCACAGTCCATGAAATGTATGATTGTTGGGACCCGTCACCTCTTTGAAGACGTTGAGGGATTACAACAACAAATATCAAAGGGATGAAGAGATGTACCATTTGAACCAAGGTGGATTAAATGATCTGTAGCCCAGTTTGGAACCAAGACCAATTAATTATATTATGAGCACATTGGCTCAGTTAAGTCTGGATTGAGGACTTATGACCAACTTGGGCTAATTCCAATAAAGTTTGACATATTGGCCCTTTGTTGGACCATTAGTCTATTTGTCCGGTTTCAGACCCACATTATTTAGCAATGTTAGACAAAAGTTTGAGGGCTTTGATAATATTTTTATCTGAGATTGAGCAGTAGATATTAGAGTTCTAATTTTTACTCAATTTTGAGTGGGAGGCTTTGCCTCTGGAAGATTAACCAATTTGGTTAAAACTAGCGTTAAACACTAGATAACAACAGTGTTAAAGCTCTCAAGTTAGTGTTAAACACTAGAAGGTAACAGTGTTAAACACTGGAAATATAGAATCCTAAATTAGTGTTAAACACTAGAAAACACCAGTGTTAAACACTGGGTATAAGTTCTTTTAAATTAGTGTTAAACACTAAATTGGAATGGGTCATGTGGGGCCACGTGAGGGCATACAGAGGTAGGACCAGATCCCCTTTTACTTTGCTTTGTAGATAAGTGTTAAACACTTCTTTATATTTTATTTTGGAGCATCACGTGCTGACACGTGAGGAGGATTCATGCACTGATCGTTAAAGCGTCTGCCAAGAGGTCAGGTGGGAACACGTGAGAGCGCCCAAGGCCTCTATTTCTTTTGCTTTTTCTTTCTGTGTTTCGGGGGTCACGTGGAGCACGTGAGGCGTTGCCTCTGAGCTCTTTCCTTCTCATTTCTGGGGATCTTTTCAGGGGTCACGTGGGGACACGTGACCCTGGTTCTTTGCATACTTGAAGATCTCTTTATCTTTTAAGAATTAAATTCTTTATAGGGTTAAACCCTAATTATGATTCTGGGGGGATTAAAACCCCTATTATGAAAGAATTAAATTCTTATATAGGGTTAAACCCTAATTTTCTTTTAGAGGAATTAAATTCCCATATATGTAAAAGAATTAAATTCTTATATAGGATGAAACCCTAATTTCATCGTTTTAGGGGGAATTAAATTCCTATGATCTGAGAGAATTAAATTCTCAATTAGGTTTAAACCCTGGTTTTGTCCATCTTGAAGGAATTAAATTCCTATAATTTTAGAAGAATTAAATTCTCAGATAGTGTTCAAACCCTAATTTTGTTTTGCGAGAATTAAATTCTATAAACTCAATCCTCCCTCTAAGTTTTGGATCTGCATGGTAGGATCTCAACCCGATGAGAATTAAATTCTCAACTTGTAGGGAGATGTGCTCATGCAGATCCTCAACCGGAGGAAGAACTAAGTTCTTTTGCAAAAAAGAGTTAAATTCTTAGATTTTTTAGAATTAAATTCTCTTTTTCTGAAGTTTTGATCCCTTTCTTTTCTCACCTAGGGTTTTTCTTTGTTGAGAATTAAATTCTCCTTTCTTTTCTCTCTAAAATTTCAAGATCCCAAAACTCTCTCTCCCAAGTTTTCTCTCTAAAATTCTATCTCTTCCCTTAAAAATTTTCCCCTTGACTCTTATTTATATGAGGAGGAAAAGAATCAATTTGTTTAGTAAATCTCTCATTGAAAGATTTGATTTGTTTTCGAAATTAATATGATCATTTAGTGAATTTTATTCACCGTTGGATTTTTTAATCCAAAGATATTCTGTTTGTTATTTTGGTGAGATTTGGGGAAATCTTTCCTTGTCTAAAATCTTTCCATAAATTGGTGATTTTTAATCGCCCATGGATTTTTAATCCAACAGTTTTCCTTAATCCTTTCCCATTAGGAAAGATTTTAGAGAAATTTAGAATTTTAATTCGATTAAACTGTAAGGCTTTCAAAGCCAGTCACGTGTTGACATGTGACCTTTGGTCACGTGTGAGCACGCAACCCCTGGTCACGTGTAAGCACGTGACCCCCAAATTGACTTCTTTTCCCATCGCTATTTGTGCTGCAGTTTTAGCCGTCACGTGTCAACACGTGACCATTGGTCACGTGTGAGCACGTGATGCCTTTTGAAGCTTTTTCCTGATTTTTAATTAGGGAACACCGCCAGCTCCAATGGTGGAAGTTGATGTCGCTGTTCCAACTGGGAACAGCTTTGAATTGCTAAACAAGGTGCGCAAGAACTCTCCTACCGCCGTGCTTAAGAGATCTCCTCAACCGGTGGAGGATATTACAGAAATAAAGCCGGAGCAACCCGCTCAACGGCTGTCCTCCAAAGTTTACAAAGTTTGGAGATGGGTCCAGGAGTCGGTGATTGATCAAGACTATCCTTGCTGACAGAAAAAGCTGAAGGTCCAGCAGGTAGAGAACCGTCCTGTCAAACCACAAAAAATGTCATTCGTCTGGGTGCCCACTACAACGGCTCCCTCGACGTCAACCACTCAAAAGAAAAGGAGGCCGTAGAAAGCCTCTGTGAACATGGCGAACCGTAAAAGCGCCGAGAACAAATGCCCCAAGTCTAGGGGCATAATGGTGCTTACTGTTTATATGGCTTCCAGAAAGGAGGAAAGCCGCGCTTCGACGGGTCACCGAACGCTCACCCGATCCGTGATAAAAGTCCAGGAGCAATAGCAGAATATTCAAGAGATGCTGACTACAACGGCTGCACTTACCGGGCCAAAAGAAAGCCCGGAGGCATCATCAGAACAGCGTCACGAACAAGAAACTGACGCTGTCTTCCTACGCAGAGTCCTCGAAAAGAAGGACAGAGAAGCAGCAGAACAAGCTGCCAACATAAAACAAATGGCGCTTCTCTTCCAAGGCATGCTAGGAATGATGTTACAGTCAGATCCTCCAGCTGAAGACCCTCCGATCATTATTGAAGATGATAGAGGGGAGACATCTAGTCCTCCTTCGGCTCTTTCAGCAGCCAGGGAGGAAACCATTTCCAAGGCCGCACTGGATGACTATATAGCTCAGCAAATACGAGCTCACCTGGCGAATGAAGCGGCTGGCCAAATTGTCAAGACCGGACGACCCTATCCAGGCTGGTATGACCAAATCAGTTACCCGTCGGGATATACGATCCCTAAATTCCTTGTATATAAAGGGATGGGAAACCCGCACCAGCATGTCTCTCAATTCAGAGCCTTATACGACAACACTGGAGGCGATGATAAACCGTTGTTTCGCCAATTCGTCGGCAGCTTAGCGGAAACGGCCTTTGAATGGTATTCGGAGCTACCTAACGACTCTGTCAAAACATTTGCGGAGATGGAGCTGCTGTTTACACAAAAATTTGCAAGCGCCAGCGTGCGCACCCCGATCACCGCATTGATCAACGCCAGGGTAAGGCCAGGCGAAACGTGGGTTCAATACGCAATACGGTGGCGAAACTTATGGTCGAAGTGCGAACAACGCATCGAAGAAGCACCTGCGGTAGGCATGTTCGTGGGCACTCTTGATCCGCAAGCGACCATCTCGCAATTCATAATGTTCTTCAAGCCAACTACTTTCCAGGCCTTGATTAACAAGTTGGCCCAAATGGATCAGATGGGTCACAGACCATCTCCTTCAAAGGCGGATCTTCGGAATGAAAAGGGGAAAGGAAAAGCAACTTTCGTCGCTAATAGTCAACAACAGCCGAGCAACTTAAAGCCGGTTGTCCGTCAAAATAATATCCGTCCACGCCCATCCCTTGAGGAAAGACTAGGACGTCCTTACTCATTTCCTCAGGATAAAAGGAGAAGACTGTTCGAGCTAGCAGTGCGCAACAGACTCATCAATCTGCCGAGTCCAAAACGTCCGTTGCAGCCATACGATCTCAACAATCCTAACTACTGCCCCTACCATCAAGCAGTAAGCCATCCAATCGAAGATTGCTTCATTTTCAAAGGCTGGATTGAGGACAAATACCAACAAGGCAAGTTCGTATTATCCGAAAACTGGAAGGTGAACCCTCCACAACCTTATGCCCTTAAAAAAGAGGACATGCCGGAGGCGTCATGCTCTTTTATAAAAAAAGTTCCATGGGAGGTCGCTCTTTCAACCGAGACGAAAAGAATGCTGAAGGATCTTCACACATGTCCAGCCGTCAGGTGGAAAAGTTCGCCAGAGCCCGAGGTCATTGATGGGATGCTGAAACCACGCCCAACACCGAGAATTGATAGCAACGGGCAAAAAAAACACCCAAGCACAGCCGTCAAAGTCTTCAAAGAAAAAGAAGAAGACCAAAAATCTCGCGTGGTTTGATGACAAGCGCACGGATCTGCGAAAACATATTGATGCACCGGAAGAATGTAATCAGAAGGCACGGACCCCAGTAATATTCCGAGAATTCCTCAGCCATGTCCTTGAGGACAAAGATGATGACAAAGACTCGTCGGATGAACCTGAGGATTATGTGGCAAGCTGCCATATGATCTCTCACTCGTCGATGGACAGTAAAGAATCTCCTGACGCAGAGAAACCGGGGGCAGATCCCGAACCAGAACTTCTAGGGCTATCAGATGAAACAATTGACGCATTTCTGAACAAAGCCTGTCTAAAGAGCAAAGCTGATCGGGAGCGCGAGATGGCCATATTTGAAAAGGCCAAACGCCGACGACTGGAAAAAAGGGTCGAAATACTCCCACCAGATCAAAGTACATCCGCCGCAAATGAAAGCAGGATCAAGACAAGGAAACGATTCGCCAAAGCCATATCGATGAGGATGAAGCTGCCCTCTTTCAGAGAAAATTCTCCTGGCGGTATACATCTTGATGAAGCGGACATACATCCTAACTTCTGCTTATATCATCAGAAGATCGCACATCCTACTGAAGACTGCAACTCCTTTAAGTGTTGGTGGCAAGGGTATGTCGCTCACGGGCAACACTTCAAGAAGGCAAAGCATGAAGCTCATAGACAGTGGAAAAATGCGACAGATGAGCGTAAAGGAATTGCCGGCAATTGTCATAAGGTTGATCCCGGGGGATCGCGAGTTCTCACCTTCGGGAGCGACTCCGATGAAAAAGTATCCCTCGGCCCTCTCTTCAAGGAATCCATCTCTGAAATGAAAGAATTGAGGAGTTGCGAGAACATTCAGCCGTGCAATCGCACGCTACCCGGAAAGAATCTCGGACTCGCAAACAAAGGATCGAACAAAAAGGATAAGGGAAAGAAAAAATGGCCTTCGTCGCCAACGCTTAACAACAATCGAGTGGCCCTAGACCGGTTGTTCGCCAAAGCAACAAGCGGCAACCCCTCTATGAGAAGTTGATGAAAGGTTCCTAGGCACTCTCAAGAGGTCTCACAAGGCATCAACCATGCCAATTTAAAAATTACGGTGCCGAGAAACCCTAATACGGATCGTTGGCTAAAAGTTTAGGCGAAAAACAAGCAAGCAAACGACTTTGCTACTTAGTGAAAGGGATTACAACCTTTGTAGATCCGGTTCACCACTTCTTTAGCTCCGTGTTGACGTCCCTCCGCTGCGATCATCGGATCCCGGACTCTAGAAATGGTTTCTTCGGAGAAATGATCGGGCTAGGTGATTGACTTCGAGGCCGAAGATGATCTACGTCGGGGAGACTCAAACTCAAGCTATTCCTTCACTCGGTCGAAAACTTTGTGAAGAGAACACCCTATACTACATGGCAAGTGGTAGAGGATGAAGAAATAGGAAGTGGGTTCACTTTAGAATTGGATTTCTCACTCTTTTTCTCATGATGCCATTGGAGCTAGCAAGCTTTTTCAAGCTTGATGAAGATGAAGAAGAAGAAAGAATCATTTTCCATTAAAAGAATAATATGAACACTTATCCTTTTAATCATAGCACCATGGTTGAGTTAAGCCCTCATGCTTAATTCATGTAGAGAATTAACCATAACATAAGGTTAAGGGTTGGGTTAGCTAATATCTTTAACAAATGACAAAAGAGTTGACTTTGTCAATGTTCATCAAGCTTCATGAAGCTTGATAACTTTGACCAAAGTCACACTCTTTTGTTATATGCTAAGTTAAATAGTAAACCCTAATCTAACCTTTGATATGGTTCAAGTCTCATACACACAACTTGTTTGTATCATCAAGCATGATACAAACATGTACACTTGCATATATCACATATAAACAATGTATACTTTCAAGTGAGAAAATCAATCTTAAGTGAACCAATACTAGTTAATGTAAAGTAATATATCAAATATATAATTATACATTAAATCATTAAATCAACACTTGATTTAACGATCCGGTCATATCGCATATAACCGACTAATATCAATAGTAACAACTTATCGAATCAACACTTGATCCGATATCCCGGCTATATCGCATACAACCGATCAATGTCACAAATCGCGAGAATAGAATACAGTATCATATACTGGTATTATCCTCGGTCCCGCACATATCTCATATGCGCTCCGATTTCGTTTCGCTTGAGCAAGGAAACCCCTGTGTAGGACTCTAAAGACTCGTCAATACGCCGGCAGCAGGTGATGATCATATCAAACACCTACAAGCCGCAAGCGGTCTGCTAAACGTAACGGCCACCCGGGTATTGAGCGATCAGAAAATCAACGAGCAAGCCCGCTCACACTCCAGTGAATCCAACGAGTAACACTACCGTACAGTCCGGTCTGTTTGTCTGATATGTCGCATATCTCGTCTAGGGGTGGTAAACGTCAGACCCCAATAACTCGATAAGTCGTGTCGATATGAGGCTCATATTTGGTCGAGAAACTACTGGTAACACTTACCAGTAAATCCCAAAAGCTGCCTTAGCCAAGGACTTCCTGTTATAGCCAATCGAGCACTGCGCAACATCAACTCCCTATACCGGGAGAGACGAAACCCCTCCATCGCTCATTGCCTCCATGTGATTCGGGACTGTACCCAAAAGCCACCTTTTTGCACGCCCTCTTGGACGTGGTATGATGGAAATCAAAGCACAGTGGGAATCACACAAGACTCTATGACGATCTCGGGTCTACAGAATAACATGTACCAGTGTCACCAGAGAACTGCCATCTGACGTAAGGTATAATACCATCTGGGAGTTCTCGGCGAGTCCGTCCAGTGTACCCAGTCTCTACTGAGCACCCGTATATCATCTCTGATGTCAAACACCAATGGATATGGGATCATCCATCGCCCATCTGTATGGGTCGAGAAGCTACACGCTAGTCTACTCTGGTATATCGATGCCCCGTCTTGATACACCCACGACTAGGGACTTTGAAGGATGCACTTATGGACTACCTTGTCCCCACTAGTATGATCCGCATCATAGTCCAGGTAGTCAAGTACACATCCTAAGGGCTTTACCAACATGTAACAGAGAGACAATCAGTGTACACGTTAAGGTAAAGAGTAACCAGATAGCATACTATCATATCGAGCAAGAAAGTCATCCCTATATATGTCCAAGCATCCACTACAATATACATCCTATGTATAGTAATGGCCTCTAGGGCATACATATAACTAACAATCTCCCACTTGCACTAGGGCCATCTGATAGCAGTGGTTGTAGTATCTCATACTCAACCATCCCATAAAAAGTCTCTCTCTGGGAAAAGGCCTTTCGTGAGTGGATCCGCCGTGTTGTCCTCTGAGTCTACTCTCCTAACCTCGATCCCCTGGAGATCAACCATCTCCATGATCAGGCGATACTGCCTAAGAATATGTCTGGATCACTGATGGGATGGACGTTCCTTGGCATAAGCCACAACTCCATTGTCACATAATGGGAGGAACGAAGTTCATCTCATGAACTAATATACACCCAGACTTCCTCTTTGGTAGCATCTTTGGTAACGATGTATCTTGCCTTTAATCGTCTAGTATGTCACGGTATCTAGCTTGGAACTCTTCCAACATACCGTCCCTCTACCGAGGGTGTAGACAATGCCTGTGACTGACATTCAGTCGTCTTTCTCACTCTGGAACCTTTCCAGTGATTCTCCCCAGGATCGATTGATACCATCTCACTACAACTAGTGAGTATCCTAACATCCAATTAGATCTATCTCATAGATCCAAAACCTCGGATTTAGTAGGTATCACTTTGATCCTATATGGAGAATCCTTGTGATAAGCGGAGATTGACCGAGCGTAGCATAGGAAACTCCTTCCCTATCAAGAGTATGTCATCCACGTACTCTACAAGGATCACTACCATACTCCCTACTACCTTTTTGTATATATAAGGTTCATCTACCATTTTGATGATGTCAAACTCTTTGACTATCACATCAAAACAGATGTTCCAACTCCGCGATGCCTGTTTTATCACATAAAACATCTTGCATACGTTTTCGCTGCTCCCACTGTCTACGAAGCTATCTGGCTGTGTACTTATAGACGTTCTCTTCTAAATCAATATTTAGAAAAGCAGTTATGACACCCAACCACCAGATATCGTAATCATGGTAGCTTTGGCAAGTAGGATCTGGATAGACTTAAGCATAGGCCCCAGAAAAGGTTTCATCATTAGCCACAACTGGTCTATGATGCAAACCTTTAAAGAGTCTAGCTTTGAAAGTCTCAACTTTTCCATGTACACCAAGTAATCTTCTCAAGATATACTTGCTCCTGATGGGGATTTAACTCTTCAGATAAAGCAACCAAAGTCCATACTTTGTTGGTGTATAAGGATTCCATCTCAGATCGATAAGCATCCAGCCATTCTTACAGAGTCCTACTTCTGATGACCAGCCCAAAACTAGTTGGGTCATCATCTCATGATGCAATCCTCGCTCCCACTGTCATAGAGAAAACCGAAGTATCTCTCAGGTGGGTGAGGAACCCTACTAGATCGGTGGAGAGGCTGAGGTTCGTTGGTTGCTATTGAATCCTTTGGTTCTACCAAATCATCTGCTTTAGTTTGTATAGCTGGAACTTTTCCAAATTTATATAACAGACCTTGCCTCGAGCTTGTCTGGATTTTGCTTTTAGACATAGGCCGAACAACCCCAAATCTTAACTGACTTAAGAGATGGGCTCTTCCCTTTCCATATCTCATATGAAATGGTAGGCATCTGATTTGATCGGAACCCTATTCAATAGGTATGCAACTTCATAAGTGCATAACTCCCAAAAAGGAAATAGGAAACTCAGTAGTACTCATCATAGAGCACACCATATCACATAGGGTGTTATTGCTCCGCCCCGATATACCATCGTGCTATGGTGTATACGGAGGAGTAATGCTGAGAGAGAATCTCATTCTCCTTTAGAATAATCCAGGAATTCTGCGCTCAAGTATTCTCCTCCTTGATCACATCAAAGGACATAATACTTATACCCGTATTTTGGTTCTCTACTTCTAACTTATATTCTATGAATATCTCAAAAGGTTCGGACTTGTGTTTCAACAGGAACATATGTCTGAATCTTGAGAGATTATCAGAGAATGTAATGAAGTACAAAGAACCAATCTTGGCATGTGTAGACAGGGGACCTACATACATCAACATGTATCATCCCAAGAGTTCACTAACTCTTTCTCTGTTTCCAGTAAACGGAGCTATGGTTATCTTATCTTTGTGACATGACTGGCAAGTTTCACAAGATGTAAATTCAAACTAATTTAAATATGTATCTAAATGTAACTTCAGCCAGTCGGGTCACATTGATATGACCTAGTCTACACTGCCTCAAGAAGGATTCGTTCATTTCTGAACTCTTCCTCTTGTGTGTATTCTATATACTAAGAACTGTAGTTTGATTTAGAACGTTAATGCTTTTAGATAACGTGCATGAACCGATCAACTTTTGATATAGGAAATGTTCAAAACATTATCCAACAATACAAAATTATATCCTTCTTTATCTAAATAAAGAGACTGATATAATTTTGTATATCAGGTTCGGTATCTAATAACATTTGTTCAGAATCAATGTATTCTGGTAATACAGGGTGACAGTGACCAACAGACCTGGCTGCAACACTTGCACCGTTTTCTGCCTCATGAAACTTATCACCCGTTCTCAGTTCTCTACCTTTCTGTAGCCCATGTAACATATTACATATGCGGGATCCTGATCTGGTATCACATACCCAGGACGTAAAGGACATTGAGAAACAGTTCTATAACACACCCGAAGATGATGCATCATATGCACTTTCTTCGTTTGGGCGGCACGGGAATTCTGGTAATCCCCTAATTCCTGCTCTGTCTTATAACAATTATAAGTTGGAGCGGGACCAACATTCCCCAGCTCAGTATAACAAGCGGGTTCGTCAATATATCTGTTTTATTATCTTGATTAAGGCGTGATATGGTCGCTACCTGGAGAGAGAGAGAAGAAAACACTCTGCGTGCGCTCTTGCAAGATCAGATTGGTTATTATTTTATCTAATCAGGATGGCTCCCACTGTTTTTATCAAATCTTCCTTCAAACCCTAAAAGGAAAGACTAGCCGGGATTAATTACACGCTACAAGTTCGCCAATCTTTCAGCCAGGCCAGTGTCGGTACTTTGAGGGAGGTCCCCCGTGCTTTCGCACGAACCTAATTAAAGTAAACCTCATTTTCCCAAAGGCGTAACCCCGTTAACACCTTTCTAGACACCTACTTGATCGGCTAATTGTAATGTATAAAACTCTCCCAGGAGTAACTCTTACTCACAGCGGGTATCGGGATCCAACTATCTCATAGAAGGTATGCAATCTCATTGCAAATTTCAACACTTGAAATTCCCAATAATATTTTTCCCCTAGCGATCTATGACCTTAACTAAGTCAACAAATCATAAATCGCAAGTCAAGTTCAACCCGTACATTTCCCGATTGAATTAAACCCACCCGTACGACCCTTAACTAAGTCAACAAGGCCGTACGAATACCTTAATCCAATCACATCTCATGTTTTAGCAGATAAACATTACTTAGCTACCGTACACTATGCCTTAACTAAGTCAACAAACATAGCACGAATACTAAATAATATCTATCTGAAATGACGGAGGGCTACGCAGGTTTTTCAGAAAACCCTGAGCGTAATGAACTTGATATCGTCGTAGAATCGAGTGATTTTAAATGGAGTGTTTTTGAGGCTTTTCTAGTTTTGCTAAAGGGGTCACTCCCGGTGAAGGGATCGTCGGCCCTTTCCTCATCGAATAAGGTGCAGGATATTTCACAAATATCACTATGCAAAGCAAGAACTATAGAAGCAATCAAAAGACAAACCGAGTATGTAGCATCTGCCAGTTATTGCTAAAGGAGTCACTCCCGGTGAAGGGATCTCGGTCCTTTCCTTATCGAATAAGGTGCAGGATGTTCTACAAGGAACACCGCGATGCAAAGCAAGAACTGTAGCTACCTGTTTTTGAAAATTCGATTCCACAACATCTTAGGTTTATTTTCTTTCATTAATCACATTAATGAAGTCCCATCATTTAAATCACCTAAACATCACAGATAAATACGATGTACACTTATGCCATCCGCATTCGCCTCGATGTCCCCTCGTGCACCGTTAGGTTAGGTAACTAACGACAGAGCGGGGCAGGGCTAGCGCGAGTGCAAAACATAAGTAACGTCTATATAATATATCATATATACTATATACTGTATCTATCACAGAACATCACATGATCACATCACAGATATCGCAGCAGAAGAATCATATGAAATATTGGATATACTAGGACGTCCGTGTTTTCAATACGAGCCAGTAAAAAAACACGGATTCCACGGTCGTGATGAATAGCCAAACCCACACCCCTAGACCCCTACGAGAGCGTCAAGCAACCCTGCCAATTCTAGAGTTAGGAGACCCGGACTCGACTCCTCGAGTTGGTCTCCCACTGGACTCCAGAACCCGGTTACCTGTGCCCTCCTCCTTGGGTCTATCCTAGTGCGGAAGAGTAAATAATATACAATGGATGACATCTTCCGCTACCTGGAAGTGCCCCAATAAAAGAATATTACATACAAGTTAATTTTACATGAATGAAAATAAAAACTCTCATCTCACATAAAACCCCGGCTATTCAAACACGACGATCCAATATAACATATCCAGCAACACATAACATCACATGTCATCAACGTAAGTAAATGTGCGCACCCCAATTGTCGTTGACATATTGCAACGAAACCGGCGATATCACATATTACACTTACGGTCACAGAAAAGAAAGTGTAAAACTACAACAGTTGGAATCCGCAGCCTCTTTAGACATCGTATGCCTAAACAAATGAATTTCTTAGACATCACATGCCTAACAATTATAAACCCCGCATTTTAGTCTCTATATCGAAAACACTTTTCAATATCAAGTCGGGCAATTCAACAAGATTCCCGGCATTTTGATCGAATGCTCGTCGTAAACTTTAGTAGGCGGCCGCACCCCCGATACCGTCGACGAAGTGCACCAAGGCGGAACACCGCTACCGCGAGCACCCGAACGGATGCTTTCGGCGACGGGGTTCTCCTATAGTCACTTGGTCGGGGCTATGGGGTATGGCTGTCCATTAAGTTTACCCGGCGAGTATCCGCGTACGCTACGTGATTGCAACGGACCTTTGATCACATCAAAATTCCGTGGCAACCGATCAATCGAGACTAAATTGCTATGTTTATAACATTCATATCAGTTATCTCATAACAACTTGTGAATTCCAATCGTTGTATCCCATTCCAGATAAATAGAAAATGTTAAACTTTCCGATTGAACAGTCAAACACCCAAGGTTTCCCGATACAGCTCAATACATGAAATAAGTCTAAAAACATTCAGTTCATGCCTCAGTACCAACGGTCCAGCCGTAGAAGGGTCAAGCCAACGCCTCACATGTGGCACGCCTTACTGCCCCAAACCCTAAGGTTCAAAGGGCAGTTCAAGACGGTCACATAATCGAGTTAAGGTTTGTTGTCTTCTAGAGGGTCCATCGCGTTACTTGCACTACTTAGAACATCTTTAAACCACGGAAAAATCCAACACTTGGAAATTTCCCGACAGGGGAAAAATTGGGTATTTATATCCGGTCGAACTTTTTAACATATTCAAAAATTATCCGGAATCCACATAGACAAAATCTGATAATCCGATCGAATCATCGAATCCCCAAAACAACCGCAGAAAATTCAACTCTTGAATAATATTTAAAAATACCGAGAGAACTCAGCACTGAATAAAAGAAGTTACTGTGCAAAATTGGGAGGGTGACGTCACACTTTAGCCGTGGAACCGCCGCATAAGCTAGGCTTATGCCGCGGTTCCGCCGCGCATTAGAGGGTTCAGGAGATAAATTTTGCGTCGTAATTCTTATAATTCCCTGCTGAATTTTTTAAGCATTTTTAATCTGGAAAAAACCCAGTATTTGGAAAAAGTCCAGAGAGCATGAAATTTTAGGGTTTCGGGTTCGTCCGGATTTCAAACATCTTTTAGACTTCGCCTAAGGCTCTAGCTAGGCTCTGATACCAATGAAAGGTTCCTATGCACTCTCAAGAGGTCTCATAAGGCATCAACCATGCCAATTTAAAAATTACGGTGCCGAGAAACCCTAATACGGATCGTTGGCTAGAAGTTTAGGCGAAAAACAAGCAAGCAAACGACTTTGCTACTTAGTGAAAGGGATTACAACCTTTGTAGATCCGGTCCACCACTTCTTTAACTCCGTGTTGACGTCCCTCCGCTGCGATCATCGGATCCCGGACTCTAGAAATGGTTTCGTCGGAGAAATGATCGGGCTAGGTGATTGACTTCGAGGCCGAAGATGATCTACGTCGGGGAGACTCAAACTCAAGCTATTCCTTCACTCGGTCGAAAACTTTGTGAAGAGAACACCCTATACTACATGGCAAGTGGTAGAGGATGAAGAAATAGGAAGTGGGTTCACTTTAGAATTGGATTTCTCACTCTTTTTCTCATGATGCCATTGGAGCTAGCAAGCTTTTTCAAGCTTGATGAAGATGAAGAAGAAGAAAGAATCATTTTCCATTAAAAGAATAATATGAACACTTATCCTTTTAATCATAGCACCATGGTTGAGTTAAGCCCTCATGCTTAACTCATGTAGAGAATTAACCATAGCATAAGGTTAAGGGTTGGGTTAGCTAATATCTTTAACAAATGACAAAAGAGTTGACTTTGTCAATGTTCATCAAGCTTCATGAAGCTTGATAACTTTGACCAAAGTCACACTCTTTTGTTATATGCTAAGTTAAATAGTAAACCCTAATCTAACCTTTGATATGGTTCAAGTCTCATACACACAACTTGTTTGTATCATCAAGCATGATACAAACATGTACACTTGCATATATCACATATAAACAATGTACACTTTCAAGTGAGAAAATCAATCTTAAGTAAACCAATACTAGTTAATGTAAAGTAATATATCAAATATATAATTATACATTAAATCATTAAATCAACACTTGATTTAACGATCCGGTCATATCGCATATAACCGACCAATATCAATAGTAACAACTTATCGAATCAACACTTGATCCGATATCCCGGCTATATCGCATACAACCGATCAATGTCACAAATCGCGAGAATAGAATACAGTATCACATACTGGTATTATCCTCGGTCCCGCACATATCTCATATGCGCTCCTATTTCGTTTCGCTTGAGCAAGGAAACCCCTGTGTAGGACTCTAAAGACTCGTCAATACGCCGGCAGCAGGTGATGATCATATCAAACACCCACAAGCCGCAAGCGGTCTGCTAAACGTAACGGCCACCCGGGTATTGAGCGATCAGAAGATCAACGAGCAAGTCGCTCACACTCCAGTGAATCCAACGAGTAACACAACCGTACAGTCCGGTCTGTTCGTCTGATATGTCGCATATCTCGTCTAGGGGTGGTAAACGTCAGACCCCAATAACTCGATAAGTCGTGTCGTTATGAGGCTCATAACGGGTCGAGAAACTACTGGTAACACTTACCAGTAAATCCCAAAAGCTTCCTTGGCCAAGGACTTCCTGTTATAGCCAATCGAGCACTGCGCAACATAAACTCCCTATACCGGGAGAGACGAAACCCCTCCTATCGCTCACTGCCTCCATGTGATTCAGGACTGTACCCAAAAGCCACCTTTTTGCACGCCCTCTTGGACGTGGTATGATGGAAATCAAAGCACAGTGGGAATCACACAAGACTCTATGACGATCTCGGGTCTACAGACTAACCTGTACCAGTGTCACCAGAGAACTGCCATCTGACGTAAGGTATAATACCATCTGGGAGTTCTCGGCGAGTCCGTCCAGTGTACCCAGTCTCTACTGAGCACCCATATATCATCTCTGATGTCAAACACCAATGGATATAGGATCATCCATCGCCCATCTGTATGGGTCGAGAAGCTACACGCTAGTCTACTCTGGTATATCGATGCCCCGTCTCGATACACCCACGACTAGGGACTTTGAAGGATGTACTTATGGACTACCTTGTCCCCACTAGTATGATCCGCATCATAGTCCAGGTAGTCAAGTACACATCCTAAGGGCTTTACCAACATGTAACAGAGAGACAATCTGTCACGACCCAAGTTTGGATGTGACAGGCACTTAGATTGTATCATATCTTAAGATATGCACAATTCCAAGTAAGCCAAAAACCAAGATCAAAATACCTTATTTCGGAATTATTTATGAAAATTTAGTTTTAAGTAGAAATCTCGAGTTATGAAGTTAATTCATTAAACAAGTAATAAAGGTTTAGTGTGGTTGTATTCCTAGTTGGAATCAACAATATCAATAAGAATATGAATATGCATATAATGAACATCACTGAATCTCATAAAGAAAAGACTATAATACTGATCCACATTTTTCAACTGTACATATATTTACCAACTCTCTTTTCTAAGTCAAAATACAAGTCTGATGGAGTCTTTCTAGATACAAAAGTAGAAAAACCAAAAAGGAGGTTACTACACATGTAACCTACCGATCAAAAGATGGAAACAACCGCAAAAGTGATCCTGCCTCGCAACTACCCGTCCACTCTATCCCTGCAAGGAACTGTGGCACAACGGGGATGAGTTGCCAACTCAGTGAATACAACTAACATATAACGGCGAATAAAGTAAATATGGTAATCATGATAATGAACATGAATCAATATGATATATGAGTATATGTGAAATCCAAAATAAATCACATCATACTTCTGAAATCACAACTCAATAGAAATCATCTCTCGGTGTCTATCAACGACACAAAACTTTCATTTCTTATAGGCATCATTCCCCGAATGATCCTATACCCATAATATCGGTCGTCATCCTCTAGATGCACGCCGCATATTTCTATAACCAATATCCGGAATCGAGTAACCTCGCTAGGCTCCCCCGTCTCAATACGGCTATCCTGCCCCTCGGTCTCGACCGGGTCCACCCTGTATCCAACTGTATAGCTCCCCCACTCAGTATGGATAACGTAAATCCGCGACCGTATATCTCCCCCACTCGGTCCGGAATAAAACCAAAAACAGAAATCAACTCAGGGTGGACATGTCACATCAATCATGAAAACGGGATTTATGTAATAGTATTTAAAAACTCAAAATCATAAATCCTCAATTCTGTATCTATCTCATATCCAACATGGAAATACGCATAAAGCGACAAATGTAAATAAGAAATTCTACCAATATACTTAACATTTGAAAAACAATATAATCTATGTTAATAAGTATGATATTTAAGTGTATGTGACATGGCAATATCGACGAGGTGTGTGTAGCATATAAGATGTGCACGTGGCATGACTCGTCGATATTTGTGAAGTGTTCTAACAACTAAGCAACATTTACGTAATGAAATGAATGATATTCTAATTATTTAACATGATGATATGAATATCGTATTAATGTAAAACCATGGGCGAAACACGCCATCTCTACTAAATTCCCCGGTAGATGTTTAGTCTACTCACCGGAAAGTCGAATCTACTCCGGAATCGCTAATCCTTTCCCTTTCCTCGCGGCTTCCGTATTCCTTGTATCCGCGTCTAAATATACCAATATAACGTATATAAGCAAAACTGTATTTCCGACATAACGGAAATAGAAAACACGCTAACCCCCACAACTTATATACTATCTGATCTTATCAAGCTATTAAACACTTATTCTAGCTGGATTTTAACTTAAATCTATACTGTTGCAGAGTTTGATACGCGACGTAGTTCCGTCGTGTCGTATTTAACGTTTTACGATTCCTTTTCCGATATATTCTCCCAGATTTAGATTACAGTAAAACTAATTAAAATCAACAGTACCAAACTACTCCAAATTGTATACTGCAGACACCCCAACAGACAAAATCCCCAAATCTCTCACCATGGCCGGCGACGCCGGCCAAAACTCCTCTGTCGCCGGCCCAAAGCCGGCGCCATGCCTCCGTCTTCTAGTGGTGTGTTCTAGTTGTTACCTACATTATTTCTACTCTGTTGAATTTATTTAAATAAGTTTCAGATTAAAGCAGATTTTGACAGACTCTAATTTAGCTAAAAATACGATATTAAGTGACATGTTTGATCTGTTTTAACTAATCTACAGCGTTTAATTTAGCTACTGAGATTAAGAATTTTACCCTCCTATATTGCTGTAGGAATAACCCTCCAAAGATCTACAAGCTCCTTTTAGCTAATGAAGATCCAACTCAAGAACAAGCTCCTTCATTCACCCTCTTCTTCCTCTTGTTCTTCCTTTTTCTCTTTTAGTTTTCTTTTCTTTAGTTTTCTTTTCTGTTTTGATTTAGTTTCAGAACTGAAAATATGTTTTATATGTGAGAGGATGAAGGGATAAGGAAAGGTGGTGGTGTCAAAGGTTGAAGGGTGTAGGTTTCATGCAAGTAGGAGGTGGAAGTTGAAGGTGGCATGAAGCTTGAGGTGTATTCAACCATTATCTTAATTTTCTTTTGTTTTAATTTGAATTTCATTTCAGAACTGAATTAATATCCCTTTTCCACTTAAACCCTTGACAATACCCAATTTGCATAAAAACTTAACTTTGCAATTTAACCCTTCACAATTAACTTATTACAAAACACATCTTTTATTAAAATGAAGCTAAAATTATCTTAAAAACCCTTATAACTTATTAAAATTACATTCTAAAATTCTAATTTAATTTGTATTACATATATCTTATGAAGATTGACATATTAGCTTTTACCCATTTTGTGATTTATCAGCTTATTCTTATTTTAATTAAATTTATTTATTTCTATGTTTTTCCTAAATGTTACAATATTCCCCCCTTAAGAAAATTCGGTCCCCGAATTTAAACTAATTACTATACATACCTATGAAAAGATATGGAAATTTCTTTCGCATTGCGTCCTCCGTCTCCCAAGTAATCTCCTCGCGATCCTTTCCTTGCCAGAGAACCTTTACAGATGGCAGTATCCTCGATCGTAGTTGCTTTGCTTGCCTGTCCAGAATAGCTACTGGCTGCACTGTGAAGGATAGATCTGGCTCAAGCTGTAGAGTCTGATGTTGGATCGCATGAGATGGATCGTGAAGATATCTGCGAAGCATCGAAACATGGAACACTGGATGTATGTCGGGAAAACCAGGTGGAAGTGCTAACCGATAAGCTACAGCGCCCACTCTCTCTAAAATCTCATAAGGTCCAACATATCTGGGGCTGAGCTTCCCTTTCTTCCCGAAGCGCATCACACCTTTCATTGGAGATACTCGAAGGAACATATGATCTCCCACATCAAACTCGAGTTTACGTCGTCTTCGATCTGCATACGACTTCTGTCTGCTTTGAGCCGCTTTCATTCTATCTCGTATCAAGTGAATCTTCTCTGTAGTTTCCTGTACTATCTGCGGTCCCAATATACAACTCTCACTAAGTTCCGTCCAGCAAACAGGTGATCTACATTTCCTTCCATACAAGGCTTCAAAGGGTGCCATCTGGATCGTCTCTTGAAAACTGTTGTTGTATGAGAATTCTACCAAAGGTAGGTGACGATCCCAACTACCACCGAAATCTAGGCTACAAGCCCGAAGCATATCCTCGAGTATCTGAATGGTCCGCTCCGACTGACCGTCTGTCTGTGGGTGGAAAGCTGTACTGAAACTCAGTCGTGTACCAAGAGCGTCCTGTAGTTTCTGCCATAACCTGCTCGTGAACTGGGTACCTCGATCTGATACTATGCATATCGGTACTCCATGTAGACGTACAATCTCATCGATATATATCTGTGCATACTGAGCAAATCCATATGTCGTCTTTACTGGAAGAAAATGAGCGGCCTTCGTCAGCCTGTCTACTATCACCCAAATGGAATCATACCCTCTGCTAGTCCTGGGTAGACCCACCACAAAATCCATGGAAATCTGTTCCCATTTCCATTCTGGAATGGGTAAGGGTTGCAGCTCTCCGGCTGGTCTCTGATGTTCTGCTTTGACTTGCTGACAAGTCAAGCATCGTGAAACAAAATCCGTAACATCCTTCTTCATTCCTTCCCACCAATAATTTTCCTTCAAGTCACGATACATTTTGGTGGAACCAGGATGGATACTGTATACTGATCTGTGGGCATCCTCCAAAATCTCACGCCTCAATCCATCAGAATCTGGCACACAGAGACGAGTCCTAAAACGTAACACTCCATAATCATCAATCACGAACTCCATCTCCTTGCCCTGCCTAACATGATCCATAATCTCCATCAAGCGAGTATCGGTAGGCTGCGCATCTCGAATACGATCCAATAACTGAGGTCTGGTGCGAACATGTGCTAACTGACCTCCTGTTGATGTAAACTCAAACTGTATACGACTATCACATAAAATCTGGCAGTCTGTAGAAGACTGTCTCTGCAAAATACTCAAATGAGATAAATTACCTCCAGGCCTCCTACTCAAGGCATCGGCTACAACATTTGCTTTGCCTGGATGGTACAAAATCTCACAGTCGTAATCTTTCACCAATTCCATCCATCTACGCTGCCTGAGATTCAGATCTTTCTGCTGAAAGATATACTTTAAACTTTTATGATCTGTGAAGATTTGACACGTTTCTCCATACAAGTAATGTCTCCAAATCTTCAATGCGAAAACTACAGCAGCCATCTCTAGATCATGAGTGGGATAATTTCGTTCATGCCTCTTCAACTGTCGAGAAGCATATGCTATAACCTTGCCGTGTTGCATCAACACACAGCCTAAGCCCACTCTAGAAGCATCGCAATACACAACGAAACCCCCTGACCCGGAAGGTAAAGATAATACAGGTGCAGTCGTCAAACGCGTCTTCAGCTGTTGGAAACTCTGCTCACAAGCATCTGTCCACTGAAATGGAACTTCCTTCCTAGTCAATCCTGTCAAAGGTGCCGCTATCCGTGAGAAATCCTGCACGAAGCGTCTGTAATAACCTGCCAGACCTAAGAAACTCCGAACCTCAGTAACTGACATAGGCCTGGGCCAGTGTTGTACCGCTTCAATCTTCTTTGGGTCTACACATATACCTTCTCTCGTAACAATATGACCTAAGAAATCCACACTATCGAGCCAAAAAGCACACTTAGAAAACTTTGCATACAACTGATGCTCTTTCAAAGTCTGCAATGTGATGCGTAAATGCTGCTCGTGCTCCGTCTGACTCCGAGAATATACAAGAATATCATCTATGAATACTATAATAAACCGATCGATAAATGGTCTAAAGATACGGTTCATCATATCCATAAAAGCTGCTGGAGCATTGGTGAGTCCGAACGACATCACCAGAAATTCATAATGCCCATATCTCGTACGAAATGCTGTCTTCGGAATATCGTCTTTCCGAACCCTCAACTGATGATATCCTGACCTTAAGTCAATCTTTGAGAAGAATCCGGCTCCTTGCAACTGATCGAACAAGTCATCTATTCGTGGTAATGGATACCTGTTTCGCACCGTGACGCGATTCAGCTGTCGGTAGTCGATGCACATCCTCATACTACCGTCTTTCTTCTTCACAAATAGCACAGGAGCTCTCCACGGTGAAACACTGGGACGAACAAGTCCTCTATCTAACAACTCTTGTAACTGGCCTTTGAGTTCTTTCAATTCCGTCGGTGCCATTCGATAGGGTGGTATAGAAATAGGCCCTGCACCCGGAATCAAGTCGATACAAAACTCAATATCTCGATCAGGTGGCAATCCTGGCAACTCTGCAGGAAATACCTCAGGAAATTCTCGTATGATCGGGATTTGGTCCAAAGGAACTTCAGCGACCTCTATGTCCTGAATAAAAGCCAAGAACCCAAGACAACCCTTCTTCAAAAACCGCCCCGCACAAAAAGCAGAAATCATGTTGACAGGGGTTAACTTGCAATCCCCCTGCACAACCAACACCGGTTCACCTGGAAAACAAAATCTAACCGCTTTTCCTCTACAATCTACATAGGCATGACAAGCGGCTAACCAATCCATCCCAAAAAGTATATCAAAATCCAACATGTCCAGGAGAATCAGATCAACTAGCGAATCTCTATTACCAATACGCACCGAACACGATCTGAATACGTGCCGAGCTATAAAGGAATCTCCAACTGGAGTAATCACTACCAATGGTAACTCTAATAATGACGACTCCTTCCCCAACAAAAGTGCGAATCGTGATGATACATAAGAATGTGTAGAACCGGGATCAAATAAAACATGTGCCTCTAATGAGCATACTGTAAGAGTACCTGTCACGACTGCATTTGATGCCTGGGCATCCTGTGGAGTCAGTGCAAAAACCCGTGCCTGGCCCCTGCCCGCATCCTGTCGTCCTCTACCTCTATCTCCTCTACCTCTCTGAGCACGTCCCGCATAACCTCGACCTCGTGGTGCAACTGCCTGGCGTGTAGCGCCAACTGGGGGAGGAAGTAAAGCCATCGGTGTAGGAGAAGGAAGGGGTAAAGCAGCCTGTGGAGCAACGGTCCCGCCCTGAGATCTGCAATCTCTCGCAAAGTGCCCGGGAAGTCCACATCTATAACAAGTATATGGTGATCTCTGATCATCAGGATAAGAACTGAACATCTGGCCCTGAGTCCAATCTCGTCCAACACTGCGGCCTGGAGTATATCTGCCTGGATAAGACCCTCTACCTCGGCCAAACTGTCTATTTGTCGGCACGAATGGTCTACTCCTCTTTGGCTCCGGAACAACTCCTGACTGGCTCAAACGCTCCTCTACTCGTATCGCCGCATCCAAGGCCTGTGCATATGTATCAAAATGCTGGGAGCCTATCGCCAGATACAACTGTGTGTCCAAACTCCTTAGGAACCTCTTCACCCGAAGCTCTTCTGTGGGTACTAAGTATGGGGCATATCGCGATAGCTGGGTGAAGCGTAAGTCATAATCGGCTACTGACATACTTGCTGCTTTCTTCAACGCTTCAAAACTGCTAGCTCTAGCATCCCTCACACTCTCGGGAAGAAATCTGGCAAGAAAGACTGTAGAAAACTCGATCCACGTCATCGGAGGAAGATTCGTAGCTCGCCCTCTCTCCATCGACTCACACCACTCCTGTGCAAGTCCCTCCAAACGAAAGCTAGTCAGCTCAACTGATCTCGCATCAGAACATCGTAATGATCTGCATATCCTCGCCATTCTATCAAGAAAAGACTGAGGATCTACCGCCACATCGGTCCCTGTGAATACCGGTGGTCTCAACCTCATAAACTCCGCAAGTGATACCTCCATCACTCTCGTATCTACTGGTGCTACCGTCTGTGTAGGCTGTACCTCGGACTCTGCTACGGTCGGTGCTGGATCTGATCTCAAAGCTCGAGTGGTCTCAGCTAACTGTCCTACCACTCGCTGTAATCCCAACATACCCTCCTCGATCCTAGTCATGCGATCTGGAGGAGGAGGATCAGCATGCTCATGCACCTCCTGCACGTCCGGTGTACCAGTCCTCATCACAGGCGGACTCGCCCTAGCTGCATTCCTGGCTGCGGCTCGCCTGGGCCGCGTAGCCATAGCAACTGGAACAAGAAACGAGAGTTGATAAGGTGTGGGAACAGAAGAATTCAATATCGGAGAATCAACGGAAGAATAGATCAAGATAAACATCCTAAGGTTAGTTAGGCTGAATACGATAACGTAAATATGCCGCGGAACATACGTACGGTACTGCATTCGTCCTAATTTACCTACTCCATCAAACCAAAGGTCATCCTAACTCTCAGACTTACATCAACCTATTGAAATCCCTTACTGAATTCCGTAAGGTTACTCCTAAGCTCTGATACCAACTTTGTCACGACCCAAGTTTGGATGTGACAGGCACTTAGATTGTATCATATCTTAAGATATGCACAATTCCAAGTAAGCCAAAAACCAAGATCAAAATACCTTATTTCGGAATTATTTATGAAAATTTAGTTTTAAGTAGAAATCTCGAGTTATGAAGTTAATTCATTAAACAAGTAATAAAGGTTTAGTGTGGTTGTATTCCTAGTTGGAATCAACAATATCAATAAGAATATGAATATGCATATAATGAACATCACTGAATCTCATAAAGAAAAGACTATAATACTGATCCACATTTTTCAACTGTACATATATTTACCAACTCTCTTTTCTAAGTCAAAATACAAGTCTGATGGAGTCTTTCTAGATACAAAAGTAGAAAAACCAAAAAGGAGGTTACTACACATGTAACCTACCGATCAAAAGATGGAAACAACCGCAAAAGTGATCCTGCCTCGCAACTACCCGTCCACTCTATCCCTGCAAGGAACTGTGGCACAACGGGGATGAGTTGCCAACTCAGTGAATACAACTAACATATAACGGCGAATAAAGTAAATATGGTAATCATGATAATGAACATGAATCAATATGATATATGAGTATATGTGAAATCCAAAATAAATCACATCATACTTCTGAAATCACAACTCAATAGAAATCATCTCTCGGTGTCTATCAACGACACAAAACTTTCATTTCTTATAGGCATCATTCCCCGAATGATCCTATACCCATAATATCGGTCGTCATCCTCTAGATGCACGCCGCATATTTCTATAACCAATATCCGGAATCGAGTAACCTCGCTAGGCTCCCCCGTCTCAATACGGCTATCCTGCCCCTCGGTCTCGACCGGGTCCACCCTGTATCCAACTGTATAGCTCCCCCACTCAGTATGGATAACGTAAATCCGCGACCGTATATCTCCCCCACTCGGTCCGGAATAAAACCAAAAACAGAAATCAACTCAGGGTGGACATGTCACATCAATCATGAAAACGGGATTTATGTAATAGTATTTAAAAACTCAAAATCATAAATCCTCAATTCTGTATCTATCTCATATCCAACATGGAAATACGCATAAAGCGACAAATGTAAATAAGAAATTCTACCAATATACTTAACATTTGAAAAACAATATAATCTATGTTAATAAGTATGATATTTAAGTGTATGTGACATGGCAATATCGACGAGGTGTGTGTAGCATATAAGATGTGCACGTGGCATGACTCGTCGATACTTGTGAAGTGTTCTAACAACTAAGCAACATTTACGTAATGAAATGAATGATATTCTAATTATTTAACATGATGATATGAATATCGTATTAATGTAAAACCATGGGCGAAACACGCCATCTCTACTAAATTCCCCGGTAGATGTTTAGTCTACTCACCGGAAAGTCGAATCTACTCCGGAATCGCTAATCCTTTCCCTTTCCTCGCGGCTTCCGTATTCCTTGTATCCGCGTCTAAATATACCAATATAACGTATATAAGCAAAACTGTATTTCCGACATAACGGAAATAGAAAACACGCTAACCCCCACAACTTATATACTATCTGATCTTATCAAGCTATTAAACACTTATTCTAGCTGGATTTTAACTTAAATCTATACTGTTGCAGAGTTTGATACGCGACGTAGTTCCGTCGTGTCGTATTTAACGTTTTACGATTCCTTTTCCGATATATTCTCCCAGATTTAGATTACAGTAAAACTAATTAAAATCAACAGTACCAAACTACTCCAAATTGTATACTGCAGACACCCCAACAGACAAAATCCCCAAATCTCTCACCATGGCCGGCGACGCCGGCCAAAACTCCTCTGTCGCCGGCCCAAAGCCGGCGCCATGCCTCCGTCTTCTAGTGGTGTGTTCTAGTTGTTACCTACATTATTTCTACTCTGTTGAATTTATTTAAATAAGTTTCAGATTAAAGCAGATTTTGACAGACTCTAATTTAGCTAAAAATACGATATTAAGTGACATGTTTGATCTGTTTTAACTAATCTACAGCGTTTAATTTAGCTACTGAGATTAAGAATTTTACCCTCCTATATTGCTGTAGGAATAACCCTCCAAAGATCTACAAGCTCCTTTTAGCTAATGAAGATCCAACTCAAGAACAAGCTCCTTCATTCACCCTCTTCTTCCTCTTGTTCTTCCTTTTTCTCTTTTAGTTTTCTTTTCTTTAGTTTTCTTTTCTGTTTTGATTTAGTTTCAGAACTGAAAATATGTTTTATATGTGAGAGGATGAAGGGATAAGGAAAGGTGGTGGTGTCAAAGGTTGAAGGGTGTAGGTTTCATGCAAGTAGGAGGTGGAAGTTGAAGGTGGCATGAAGCTTGAGGTGTATTCAACCATTATCTTAATTTTCTTTTGTTTTAATTTGAATTTCATTTCAGAACTGAATTAATATCCCTTTTCCACTTAAACCCTTGACAATACCCAATTTGCATAAAAACTTAACTTTGCAATTTAACCCTTCACAATTAACTTATTACAAAACACATCTTTTATTAAAATGAAGCTAAAATTATCTTAAAAACCCTTATAACTTATTAAAATTACATTCTAAAATTCTAATTTAATTTGTATTACATATATCTTATGAAGATTGACATATTAGCTTTTACCCATTTTGTGATTTATCAGCTTATTCTTATTTTAATTAAATTTATTTATTTCTATGTTTTTCCTAAATGTTACACAATCAGTGTACACGTTAAGGTAAAGAGTAACCAGATAGCATACTATCATATCGAGCAAGAAAGTCATCCCTATATATGTCCAAGCATCCACTACAATATACATCCTATGTATAGTAATGGCCTCTAGGGCATACATATAACTAACAGTTGAAACGTCCTTACTCATTTCCCCGGGATGAAACAAGGAGACTGTTTGAACTCGCAGTGCGCAACAGGCTTATCACTCTACCAGAGCCGAAACACCCACTACAACTGAATGATGTCAAAAATCATAATTACTGCCCTTACCACCAAGTATTGGGCCATCCGATCAAAAACTGCCACGTCTTCAAAAACTGGGTTGAAGGCCAATACCAACAGGGCAAGTTCGCGCAGTCCGAAAACTGGAAGGTGAACCCGCCACAACCTCATGCTCCGAAAAAGATGAATATGCTGGGGGCATCATGCTCATTCATAGGGAAAGCCCCATAGACCAAAAAGTCAATAAACTAGAGATTCGCCTCGAATACGGCGACGGTGGACCACTATGTCCTAAAAATGGCTGCGGACCGAAATGTCCCTAAACTAACAACGGACCATTATGTCCTAAAACTAGCCGTTGACCGAAACGTCGATAAACTACGATGGATTGCGGCGTCCCAAAGCTGATAAAAAAAAGAATAAAAAAGAAGAAGAACGGTATGTCCATAAGCAAAATGGGCACGGATGAAAACCCGAAAGGGCTCCGTGAGTAAAAACAGCAGGGTTACCGGCGAGTCTTGTGAAAACCCGAAAGGGCGCATCCTCGTTAAAATAAAATTAAAAAAAAAAAGAAGAACAGTATGTCCATAAGAAAAATGGGCATGGATGAAAACCCGAAAGGGCTCCGTGAGTAAAAACAGCAGGGCTACCGGCGAGTTTTGTGAAAACCCGAAAGGGCACAATCTCGTTAAAAGACACTTGCAAGGTCCTCTCGACTTTGTAAGGAGAAACTACCCGCGTGATATCCTTACGACTCACAAAGGAGCAACACACTTAGGGATCCCCACGATTCCTAAGGAGAAATTACACTTGCGAGATCCTCACGACTCGTAAGGAGAACCATCTTATGAGACCCTCACGGCTCGTAAGATTCAAAAGATTAAGCTACAGGGATCTGTGCCTGTTCTTAAGCAGCCACCACAACTTCCAACACTTCCCTACAAACAGCTCAATATTGACCCTTATATACAATCCACGGGCGTGAATAAACATTTCCCTAACAAAGTCTCATCCGTGACTAGGGATATGTTTACACAATGAACAGCCATTGTAAGTCCTCTCGACTTATAAGGAAAAAACACTCTAATAAGATCCTTACGACTTATAAAAGATCATACACTTAGGAATCCTCACGATTCCTAGGGAGAAAACGCACCTACGAGATCCTCACGACTCGCAGGGAGAAATGCCTTTATGAGACCTTTACGGCTCATGAAGTCAAAAGCCTTAGTCGACAGGATCCTGACCCTGTCTACTAAGCTACCTTTTTTCGACATCGACAAAGGCAAATGATGATTCGCTCCTGGCAATATCCCAGTTGTAGCGGTGCTGATGCTGAAATCGGTGTCTAATCCCAAGCTTGCAATAAGAAGCTAGCGAGCCACACATGCATACGAAATAGCCGAAATGATGGGGCAACTTACAAACAAAATCAACAAATAAAAATGTATTCATGCAAAATAGCCGAAATGATTGGGCAACTCGCAATAAAAAGCAGCGAGTAAAAATGAAATAAATAGCCAAAATGATTGGGCACCGCAAAAAATGGCCGAAATGATTAGGCAATCGCGACATTCGTGATGTAAAAGCTGAAATGATAGAGTATCGCGGAAGGAAATAAAGAAAAATGAAATTTATGTCCTACAGGCGATATCACAGCAATCCCTGTATACAATCCAGGGGCACAAACAAAGAAGGAAGCATACCTTCCCTCCCCATGCTCCATCAGAAAGAGAGCCAAGTCTCGACGGTCACGTCTGCATCCTAGAAGACCAACAATAGCGTTCCTCCTCATGCCAGTAAGGCACGGAAGCGACACAACGAAACGGAGCCACGACATAGTCCCCAGTTCCAAATCTTAACGGCAATATCTGCAGCCTAAAAATCAGCAATGGTGATCCTCCTCATTACAACGGGACTCGGACGCAACATCACCAAGCGGAGTGACGGCAAAATTCCAGCTCCACCTCAGCATTCGTCTCGTTACAGCAGATGCAATGTCAACAACCGGCGTTCCTTCGCAATCCAGCAGGATGCAGATGCAACGTCAACAAAAAGCCCCATAATCGAAACCAAGAAAGTGACGATAAAATCCCAGCTCCACCTTAACATCCGTCTCATCACACCAGATGCGATGTCACCCCAGCGTTCTTCCTCCAACAGGATTCGGACACGCCAGCAAATGAAGCAAAGGCAATATTCCTAGCTTCAAATTCTTGACAGCAGCTCATATAAAGCCTGAAAGACAATCGGAGATCATCCCACACCAGCGTGGAGTGGTCACCACCTCTACGTTCGTCTCGATACAGCAGGCAAAATATCACTGCAGCGTCCTTCCTCCAACAGGATTCGGACATGACAAAACAAACGAAGCAAAGGCCAAATTCCTAGCTTCAGGGTCTTCACGGTAACTCATATAAAACCCGAAAGACTATCGAAGATCATCCCACACCAGCGTGGAATGATCACCACCTCGATGTTCGTCTCGACACAGCAGACAAGATGTCACTACAGCGTTCTTCCTCCAGTAGGATTTAGACGCGACAATCAAATAACGGAGCCACGAAAAAAATACCTAGTTCCAAACCTCGACGGTTCACTAGCAACCTAGAGACAACCGCGACATTCGTCTCGATACAGCAGACGCAATGCCAGCAAACGAAGCGAAGGCCAAATTCCTAGCTTCAGGGTCTTGACGGAAACTCGTATAAAACCTGAAAGAGTATCGGAGATCATCCCACACCAGCGCGGAGTGTTTATGACTCATCGGAGCTCTCCAAAATGAGCCTAACCTCAAGTAAAAAGCGGCTTGGCAAAACTCCTAATGTTTGCTCTTCCGACGGTCAAACTGCCTAGGAGGATTGCTTGAAGACGTCTTGTCTAGCCCCCGAAGGGATCAGAGACATGACAGTCGCAAGGCTACTCGAACAGCAAGGTTGCCTATCGAGGAATACATCAGCCAACGCGACGGTACGACGGACAAAACCCTAAGTACCGCAGACCCTAACGGACCTCTGTCGTAAAGAGCAGAGGTTAACCGTGACGTTAGGATATTCTTGCGAGAAATGCTCGATTTGTCTCAACTCGTGAGGAAAAGCCTTAGGCAGCGGGGATTAAAAAACTGTTTCCTAAGCACTGGGGCCCTGCAAGTCGGTCCAAAACGGACTCTTGCATACTATTCACGGACCACACTCTCCAAAGTCGAATCTCGACAAGGAGGGAAACAACCACTTACGAGTCCTCTCGACTTGTAAGAGGGAAAATTCTCTAATGAGATCCTTACGACTCTCAAGAGAAAACACACTTAGGAATCCTCACGATTCTTAAGGAGAAATTACACCTACGGGATCCTCTCGACCGGTAGGGAGAAAATTCTTTATGAGACCCCCACTGCTCATAAAGTTGAAAAGTCTTAGGTGACAGATCCTAACCCTGTTTTCTAAGCCATCACCACCTCACAAAGAGCACACGATTAACAGCTATATACTATCTGCAGACCACACTTGCTAAAATCACATGGCAACAGCACAGCAAGGAGAAGAAAGCAACAGTATAACAAAAAATGTGTATCTTTGTTCATGAATTCAATTGAGTACAAGGCAAATCGTATAAAAGAATAAAGAATGGCTACATGTTGTTCAAAAAATATAAGTGTTCGACCTATATAAAAGCAGCTATTGGGAAGGAGGCGCCTTCAATAGACCAGCTAGGTGCTCGCGCACCTTTTTCAACTCTTCCTCACGATCAGCCGCCGCGGCCAGCTCTGCTTCAACTTGGGCCCGTTGCTGCAAACAGGATGAGAGTCTCCGATCAGCTTCCTGCTGGGCAGCTTCCTGACTCTGCGCGACCTGCTCATTGCGATCAAGCTTCTTCCTTAACACTAGCCCGTCAGAAATACATCGTTGAAGGCTTTCCAAAATGGTGTTCAGCTGGGCAACATTAGCTGCAACCTCAACGCGCAGTTGAGCAGATTCAGCAGCAGTCACCTCACGCTCCTTTCGCTTAAGAATTGCCTCTCATTCAAAATGGCGAAGGAACGGACCACTCTGCTCAACCCATGCGGCCCGTTGGGAGTTCAAAGTCTAAGTCTCAGGGGCAAGACGCATAAGTTCAAGCTGATGCAGACAGGCCTCGATCTTCCTGCAGTGATTAACCCAAGACTCGACGACGCCTTCATTATGGAAATGTACAAGCGTCTCCAGCATGGGGTTAACCTCTACGGCGAAATCCGTAACAGATGTGGGAGGCTCCACATCGAGCTCCTCAATACAGTCGCTCAGCATGTGCAGACTATTCGCGGCGCCTTTCGAGGATGGATGTCTGGAGAATGGGCCTGCCGGCAACATAATGCGAGACTCGAAAAAGGCTGGAGTTGAGACGACCGCTGCAAAACAAATCACAATTAGATGACGGTACAAGAAATATAAGAAGTTCATGAATGATGAGATTTGCTATACCAGCTGCAGCATGTAGCAAAGACGGGAGGACCAGTGGCGCAACTGTTCTCTCATCTCCTCCTTCAATCTGTAGTACTGCAACCAAGACAAAGATGAATCAGAAATGATTTCACTGTTGATAAAAGAAAGAGCATTAATTGAAGGCTGTATTCACCAGCGCCACTGGATGAAGCAATCTCCGATGGGAAGGAGAAGTGAGGATGCAGCACCTGGTACAGGTGGTCAAAAAGGACTCCTGCAAAAACGCGATAACGCAACATCAGTACATGAATTATACGCTCGAGAGATAAAACTAATGGGTTACAAATCCATACCTTCCAGCATTTGCGACGGTGCGAGAGAAGGCAGAGAGGTGGTCACTGTCAGGGCGGTAACTGACGGCGCTGTCTCGAGTACCTTGATTTCAGCACCAGCCGCACCTGCATTAGAAGCAAGATAAACTTTATTAGGAAAGGTTGCGGAATAAAAAAAGAAGGGCGGTGACCTAAAATCTACCTGATGAATCGCCGATCGGAACCGTAACGAAGGCGCCACTTGATAAAACAGCGGCGTTTCCCTCCTCCATCGGGATAGACTCACCTCCCGTCGCTTCATCCCCTGACTCCATAGGAGCCGTCGTCACGCTCGCGACGCCAGAAGACGACAAGGAACCGTAGGCAGGGAGAGCGATAATCGGAGCGATGCCCGACCCTTGAGAAAGAGCGGCCATCTCGTGCCCAGCGATCGCACCCGTTTCTCCCGCTACCACCTCGGGCTCAGTGGTCATAGCCGTCTCGTCCATCGCTGCCTTAGGCTTGTCCGTAGTAGCCGTTTCGTCCACTACTGCCTCAGGTTCGGCCGTAGCAGCCGTCTCACCCGCCGCCACCACAGGCTCGGCATTGGTAGCCATCTCGAGCATAGCAGTCGTGACTGTCTAGTCAGCCACTATCTCGGGCCCGGCACCTATGGTTACATCGCCTACCATCACCTCGGGTTCAGCAGCTACCTCCTCCATCACCCCCTCAGGCTCAACGGCCACCGCCACTCCTTCAGTAAGGCTCGGCCCTACAGGACAAGAGATATAAGAACTGATAGTTTAAAGTTTTGACAACGAAGCATCAAAACACATTACCTGAGATTGATTTACCGTTAGCTTCCCGAGCTGCATGTGCCGCCCATCTATGAGCAGTAGACAAGGCAACCGGAAGCCCCTCTGAAGGAGTAGTAGCGGGAGTAACGGTGCTTGAACCTACTCCCGCAGCCAAAGCAGCACTACGCTCCCTTGCTGCGCGCCTCAGGCGTTTCCTTTCCTCTCGAGCCGTCACAACGGACCTTTTGGAAGCCTCCTTCAGTAAGGCGTCGTCGTCCGCATTCAGGGTTACCTCTAGAGCCGTCAAGGCTTCCATCATCGGTTTTTAAGCAGGGCCTTTTGCGGAAATGCCGAAAAGGCCGGGACTTCGGTATCTGGCCTGGGGAGAATTTCCACATCAGCTTGCGGGATAGGCCTTGTGGTCCCCGCGATAAGACAAAGAGAGGGTCAGATTACTCATAAGAAATGGAAGCAGAAACTTAGCGAACCGAAATGTACCAAGGCCTAAGGATGCTCTAAGTCTTTCCTCCACCTCGAAAGTCTTGAGAGAAGCAGCGAGAGCTTCTTCAGTAGAAATGCCTATTAAAGAAGGAAAAGCGTTTGTCAAGGACAATGATAGAGGTATGATACAATGACGAAAAATACAACTAATGATTACCTGATTGCGCGAGTTTAGCCAACCACTCGTCGCGCCTTGCCAATCGATCGGAAGCTGCGATGGCAGCCGCCAGATCAGTGTCATCTGGCGGCATAAATAGGCCGTCGTTGGTCCCGTACTTACTCAAGCCCTCGGTATAAGGAGCATGAGGTTCCTGACCAAATACAACGTCAGCAGAGAGGATCGATTTCTTCTTCCACTTCTGCGCACGAACTCCGGTCGCAGCCAAAATCAGCTTACACTTCGTGGGCACTTTGGGACGGCGGGTCCCGATATCTGAGCCCACACTGGATTCGGATGAAACCACGTTTACCGTCTCCACGGGGCGCTGATGGCGCGTCCACAGGATCACGGGGAAATCCACGCGTGAGGCTTAGCACGCGTGGAGGATCAACTACAGCATCTCCTCTTAGTGGAGGAGGGACAGGGGTCCTTCGCTTTAAAGGGACGTTACGATCGCTGGCGGGGGGCGCACCCTTGCGATCGAGCAGCAGACGCTTCTCTTCCCTGATAAAAGCGCCCATCGCGTGTTGATACCAGGCCCCGTATACGTTGAGGGCCCTTGGAATGTTAGTTATGTGTATGCCCTAGAGGCCATTACTGTACATAGGATGTATATTGTAGTGGATGCTTGGACATATATAGGGAGGACTTTCTTGCTCGACATGATAGTATGCTATCCGGTTACTCTTTACCTTAACGTGTATACTGATTGTCTCTCTGTTACATGTTGGTAAAGCCCTTAGGATGTGTACTTGACTACCTGGACTATGATGCGGATCATACTAGTGGGGACATGGTAGTCTATAAGTACGTCCTTCAAGGTCCCTAGTCGTGGGTGTATCGAGACGGGGCATCGATATACCAGCGTAGACTAGCGTATACCTTCTCGACCCATACAGATGGACGATGGATGATCCCATATCCATTGGTGTTTGACATCAGAGATGATATACGGTTGCTCAGTGGAGACTGGGTACACTGGACGGACTCGCCGAGAACTCCTAGATGGTACTATACCTTACGTCAGATGGCAGTTCTCTGGTGACACTGGTACAGGTTAGTCTGTAGACCTGAGATCGTCATAGAGTCTTGTGTGATTCCCACTGTGCTTTGATTTCCACCTTACCGCGTCCAAGAGGGCGTGCAAAACGGTGGATTTTGGGTACAGTCCCGAATCACATGGAGGCAATGAGCGATAGGAGGGGATTCGTCTCTCCCGGTATAGGGAGTTGATGTTGCACTGTGTTCGATTGGCTATAACCGGAAATCCCTGGCCAGGGTTGCTGAGATTTACTGGTAAGTGTTATCAGTAGTATCTCGAACTTTTATAGACCTCATATCGACACGACTTATCAAGCTATTGGGGTCTGACGTTTACCACCCCTAGGCGAGATATGCGACATATCAGACGAACAGACCGGACTGTACGGTAAGTGTTACTGGCTGGATTCACAGGAGTGTGAGCGGGCTTGCTCGTCGATCTTCTGATCGCTCAATACCCGGATGGCCGTTACGTTTAGCAGACCGCTTGCGGCTTGTGGGTGTTTGATATGTTCATCACCTGCTGCCGGCGTATTGACGAGTCTTTAAAGTCCTACACAGAGGTTTCCTGGCTCAAGCGAAACGAAATAGGAGCGCATATGAGATATGTGCGGGACCGAGAATAATGCGTGTATTTGATACCGTATTCTATTCTCGCAATGAATGTATCGATTGGTTGTATGCGATATAACCTAGTTATCGAATCAAGGATTGATTCGATAAGCCGATACATTGAATATTAGTCGGTCATATGCGATATGACCGGATCGTTAAATCAAGTGTTGATTTAATGATTTAATGTATAATTATATATTTGATATATTACTTTGCATTAACTAGTATTGGTTCACTTAAGATGGATTTTCTCACTTGATGTGCACATTGTATATATGATATAGTTTTGTGCACTAGTTTGTATCATGTTTGATGATACATGTAAACTTGGGTGTGTATGATTAAACCATGGTTATGTTAATGGTTAGGGTATTGATTTACTTATTTATTTCTTCTCTTTATTCTTTTTGGCAAAAGAAAAGAAAATGGTGGCTTTTTTGTTTTACACTTGAAGCTTTGAGAATCTTTGACCATTTTTGTTTCTTTTGCTTAACCTAACCATTCATCTAACCCTAGTTCATTCTCTACACTTAACCATGGTTGCTAATATGATAAGAATCATTTTATTTTCTATTATTCTTATATACTTATCATATTATCTTCTTCTTCTTCTTCTTCAATAATGAAGAAAAGCTTGCTATCATTAATGGCAACTTGAGAAAAAGAGTGAGAAATCCAATTCTAAAGTGAACCCACTTCCTATTTCTTCATCCTCTACCTCTTGCCAAGTAGTATTGGGTGTTTTCTTCACAAGTTTCATGACTTGGTGAAGTGGGAGCTTGATCTTGTGTTGCCTCGACGTAGATCATCTTCGGCATCGAAGTCGACGACCTAGCCCGATCATTCTTTCGATGAAACCACCGCGAGAGTCCGGGATCCGAAGGGTACAGCGGAGGGACTTCATCACGGAGCTATGGAGGTGGAGGACCGGACCTACAAAGTTTGTATTTTCGTTCACACTTTAGAGTAAAGTTGTTTGCTCGCATTTGTTATCGCCTAATCTCTAGTTAACGATCTAGTTAGGTGTCACGACCCGCGATTCGGCCCGTAACCGGCACTTAAACTACGTAACGTCTACAGGCGTACGTAACTTAAGTAAGCCGAAAACCCAGAAATCTAAACCACCCAAAACTGGATCAACGGAGAAAACATAATTTAAAAGTATTAGAAGTCGCCATTTAAAATCTCTAACTCTAGTTTTCTTTCATAAAAATTTCGGCAACACCTCCTTTGTAAAACTAGCCCCGAAAACGGGTATAACACAGATAATATATAAAACATCCCAAGTGGGAGAAAAATCACGCCCACCGGCGGAGACAATCACCACAACAAGTATACGACGCCAAAGCGAAGAAATATCAAAGAGAACGACTATAAAGGAAGTAAACATTTCCAAAATAACCTGCTTCTACGAGCACGGCTCCCAAAACCAATATACAACACTGATATCTCACAAGTCGTCTCTAAGTCATATACAACAGGGGTAGATGGAGAATACTAGATCCAACAAAAGATATACAATATACAACGGATAACCGCAAACCCACCTATAATGCAACGGCCTCACTGCCAAAGGTAGCGGTATCCACAAAAGTAGTGATGATAAGCTGCCCTGCCGCGACTACTCAGAGGGTAAGTCCTGCAAAAACTGTGGCACAACGGGGGTGAGTTGCCAACTCGTGAATAGTAAATAACATCATACAGTAATCGCAAGTATGCACTAACAGCATTGATCAATAACATGTGAACTGATAGCATGAGTATAACAATATGAATATGCAACTATCATGATATCCATATCAATTGAATACTGAGTGCGGGATAGTAATAATCTCATGCACAAATCATAAGCATAGAAAACACGGTGTAACTCAACAACACCCAAATCCCAAAATACTCAGATCGGCCCTCAGATCGGCCCTCAAATCCTGTACGTCTCATGAAACCTGAGTGTCAAACATCGACACTCAAAAACAACATGAAAACCAGTGCCTATCATAGACACATAAATACTGATATCCATACGTTCCTCGAAAACCCAAGTATCCCACCTCGACACTTGTATTTCCACGCATCGGTTTTCCTGATATTCATACGTTCCTCGAAACCCAAGTATCCCACCTCGACACTTGTATTTCCACGTATCGGTCTGTCAAACCCCATATATCTCTCGGAAAGTAAGTGCCCAAGATCGACACTTTAATTTCCCATATCGCATCTCAAATGCATAAATCCATATAAAGTAGCATATGCAACATAAAACATCAATATGAGCATATCACGGAACAATTCGCCAAATAATGCATCAAGTCATTAAATGTATCTCGCGGTTCCCAAGAATCCAAATCCAGAATACATATATATACAGCGTCCCATACCACCGATATATATGCTATGAAAACAAGTCATGTAAATCCAAATCCAGAATACATATATATACAGCGTCCCATACCACCGATATATGTGCAATACAAACTGATCATATAACAATAGCAAGGTATATATGCGAACGAGTAATATAGCATGGCATACATATGAGCATGTAGGTATACAGGTATGTTTTATGTAATATGCACTGTCGCACAAGTATAACTGTTTAATGTCGCTAACCAATAGCAAGGTATATAAATGAGCATTTGTGTTGTGCGTATCATGGCAATTACCGACAGTGTGTGTGTAGCATATCATTGGTGCTCGTGCAACATGGATTGTCGATAATAGTGCAGTGTACAACAGGTACAGTATCAAGCACAAGTAACTATATGCAACATGAATCATGCAATGTTTCTATATAAGCAAATAAGCATACGGCTAATATTATATCATGTCTAGCCCCGACGCGTAGCGCCATACGGGCGATTCCCCGTAGATGTTAAATCTACTCACACTGTGGTCTCCAGCTATGAAGATCCGACCACCTGCTTCCCTTTGTTCGCAGCGTCTGAAGTCCCCGCTTGCGACGCTATAATATCACAAACACAAGAAATAAAGCGAACATCTCAGAAGCAATCACAATAACGCAAAACTACGTATTATAAAACGTATCAACGCACTAAACCAACTCACGAGTACACGTCTAGTGCAAACCCGCGAAACGATATCTAAACCCAAACTGAGTACGTCGCAGCACGACACACGACTCGTGTCGCAACACGTATCACGCGAACTCAAAACACACGATTATAGGTAAACGATCCCAGATTTTGTATACTGCATTTACTAAGTAAATCAACAGTACCAAACAACCCAAAACCAAAGCAGACAACACCCACAGAAAACCCACCCCAAACCCTTACTATTCGGCCGGCGTCGCCGGCCCCCTCTTCAAGTCTCGCCGGCCCCGGCCGGTGGGATGGCCCCCGTCTCCCTGGTGGTGTCTCAGGTCAACCTGCACACTCCTCTGAAGTTGTTGATTCAGTCACTAAAATTCCCAGGTCACAGTAGATACTAATATCTCTAAAAAGACACTAAAAACCCGATATCGCCTCAATCGATATAAACTACGATCTACGCAGGAATTAACGATCAAAACCACACAAAAACTATAAATTAACAGTATAGGGGATATACCTAACAACTTTGCTCTCAAGTTCCAAGCTTTTCCTATCTCCAAGTGATCAAGAACCAAGAAAATCCAAAGCTTTTGGTATTTTGTGATATGTTTATGGATTTTTGAGGGTTTTGTGAGTTTGGATTGATAAAATATGAGAAATAATTGATTAAGTGCAGTAGAGGGAGGAGGATTTCGGCCAAGGGTTAAGGAGGTGGACTTGGTGAGGCTTTCCTAGCAATTACCTACACTTATTGCTAATTAATGCATTTGCACACCTACACACACATGCATGCATCTATTCCTTCTCTTTTCTTTTCTTTTTCATTTAATTTCCTAACTTAAATCCTAGGCCACACATAATTCCCTAGGTGAAGTGAGAAGGATTGCTTTAACTTAAAAGTTTTAAAGAAAAGATCGCATAACAGAAATTTTCCCAAAATTGAATACCGCATTAAAATAATATTAAAAATTGGGAAAAATCAAACTGAACCAAAACGTCCCATATACTCCCAAAGCTCGCGCACTAGCTTTATTTTAGCTAATCTAGGTGCTGGCAAGTCTATATGGTCGTTTGTTCACAGTCGGGTAAAAACGGAAAATACCGACAAACTTACCCTAAAACGGACAAATTCACATAACGATTTCCAAAACGTTACAATCTCCCCCCCCCTTATAGAAATTCGGTCCCCGAATTACAATTTCATACAAAACGTACCTTCAAAAAGATGGGGGAAACTCTTCCGCATCTCGCTCTCGATCTCCCAAGTGATCTCCTCACCAGTCGGACTACGCCACAGAACCTTTACAGAAGGCAAGTCCCTAGACCGAAGTTTCTTCACCTGCCGATCCAAAATAACTATCGGCTGCTCGGTGAACGAAAGATCACGCTCAAGCTGAACGGTCTCGTGCTGAATCATATGAGAAGGATCATGAAGGTATCTACGAAGCATCGACACATGAAAAACGGGGTGAACATCTGGAAAACTAGGCGGGAGCGCTAAACGATAAGCAACCGAACCCACTCGTTCGAGGATCTCGAAAGGACCTACAAATCTGGGACTGAGCTTCCCTCTCTTCCCAAATCGCATAACGCCCTTCATCGGAGAAATCTTCAGGAATACATGATCTCCCACTACGAACTCAAGCCTACGACGACGACGGTCGGCATAAGACTTCTGCCTGCACTGGGCTGCTCTCATCCTGTCCTGAATCAGCTGAATCTTTTCCGTAGTCTCCTGAACAAGATGGGGTCCCAAAACCAAACTCTCACTAAGCTCGGTCCAACAGACTGGCGATCGACACTTCCTACCATATAAAGCCTCAAAAGGTGCCATCTGAATAGTCTCCTGAAAGCTGTTATTATAGGAGAACTCAATCAACGGCAAGTGACGATCCCAACTGCCCCCAAAATCAAGCACACATGCACGGAGCATATCCTCCAGAGTCTGAATAGTCCGCTCCGTCTGACCATCGGTCTGCGGATGAAAAGCGGTGCTAAAACTCAATCTGGTACCCAAAGCTTCCTGAAGCTTCTGCCATAGACGGCTAGTAAACTGGGTACCTCTGTCGGATACTATGCATGTGGGAACACCGTGCAAACGCACAATCTCATCTATATAAAGCTGAGCGTACTGAGCATAGCCGAAAGTGGTCTTCACTGGAAGGAAGTGAGCCGCTTTCGTCAACCGGTCTACAATAACCCAAATGGAGTCGTACCCTCTACTGGTCCTGGGTAGACCCACAATAAAGTCCATGGAAATCTGCTCCCATTTCCACTCTGGAATGGGTAAAGGCTGCAACTCTCCAGCCGGTCTCTGATGCTCAGCCTTGACTTGCTGACAAGTCAGGCACCTCGAAACGAAGTCCGAAATATCGCGTTTCATCCCTTCCCACCAGTAGTAATCTCTCAAGTCTCGGTACATCTTGGTGGAACCTGGATGAACGCTAAAGGCCGACTGATGTGCCTGCTCTAGGATCTCGCGTCTCAACCCATCGACATCTGGTACACACAAGCGAGTTCCGCATTGTAGCACACCGTGGTCATCAATCGTGAACTCCGAAACTGTACCCTGTCGAACAAGCTCAAGAATCTCAGACAAACGAGCATCACTGGGTTGCGCCTCACGGATACGATCAACAAGTAGAGGACGGGCGCGGACATGAGCAAACTGTCCCCCAGTGGAGGTGAACTCGAACTGCACTCTACTATCACACAAGAGCTGCCAATCTGCAGAAGACTGACACCGAACGGCACTCAGCTGGGACATGCTACCCAGGGGCCTACGACTCAAAGCATCGGCTACCACATTAGCCCTGCCCGGGTGATAAAGGATCTCACAATCATAATCCTTTACTAGCTCCATCCATCGGCGCTGTCTCAGGTTCAGATCTCGCTGCTGGAAGATGTACTTCAAACTCTTGTGATCCGTGAAGATCTGACACGACTCCCCATACAAGTAGTGTCTCCAGATCTTCAACGCAAAGACTACCGCTGCCATCTCAAGATCGTGAGTGGGGTAATTCTGCTCGTGCTTCTTCAACTGCCTAGAAGCATATGCAATCACCCTATCATGCTGCATCAAAACACAGCCGAGCCCCACTCGAGAAGCATCACAATACACAACGTAGCCTCCCGATCCAGAAGGTAAAGAAAGAACTGGTGCTGTCGTCAACCGAGTCTTCAACTGCTGAAAACTCTGCTCGCACGCATCAGTCCAGAGAAAAGGAACCCCCTTCCGGGTCAGTCCAGTCAGCGGTGCAGCGATACTCGAAAAATCCTGCACAAAACGGCGATAATAACCAGCTAAGCCCAAAAAGCTGCGGACCTCAGTCACCGATACAGGTCTGGGCCAAAGCTGTACAGCCTCGATCTTCCTCGGGTCCACGAGAATACCATCACTAGTCACCACATGACCCAGGAAGTCAACTCTATCAAGCCAAAATGCGCACTTTGAGAATTTAGCATACAGCTGGTGCTCTCTCAATATCTGCAAAGTAATCCCCAAGTGCTGCTCATGCTCCTCTCGACTCCTAGAGTAAACCAGTATGTCATCAATAAACACGATAATGAACTGGTCGAGGAACGGCCTGAAAATCCGGTTCATCAGATCCATGAACGCTACTGGCGCATTGGTGAGTCCGAACGACATCACCAAAAACTCATAATGCCCATAGCGCGTACGAAAAGCAGTTTTCGGAATGTTCCCGAACCCGCAACTGATGATAACCCGAACCCAAATCAATCTTCGAAAAATGTTTCGCACCCTGGAGCTGATCAAATAAATCGTCAATGCGGGGTAAAGGATACCTGTTCCGCACCGTAACACGGTTCAACTGACGATAATTCACACATAACCTCAAACTGCCGTCCTTCTTCTTGACGAACAGAACAGGAGCTCCCCACGGCGAAACACTCGGACGCACAAGTCCCAAGTCAAGCAACTCTTGCAATTGATCTTTAAGCTCTCTAAGCTCTGCCGGAGCCATCCGATAAGGCGGTATAGAAATAGGCTCCGTGCCAGGAATAAGATCAATGCAAAACTCAATATCGCGCTCTGGCGGCATCCCAGGTAACTCATCGGGAAAAACATCGGGAAACTCTCGCACGGTAGAAACCTGGTCGAACAACTCCACTGTGGCTCCAGTATCATGAATGAACGCCAAGAATCCCCGACATCCCCTCCTCAAAAGCCGACTAGCGCACAAAACAGAAATCAAGCTGTGAGGGGCGGCACTACGGTCCCCCTGCACAACAAACACCGACTCGCCGGGAAAACAAAATCTAACTGTCTTCTCGCGGCAGTCCACGGACGCATAGCAAGTAGCTAGCTAATCCATGCCCAACAACACGTCGAAGTCCATCATCTCCAGAAGGATCAAGTCGACGGGCAGATCTCTGTCACCAATATGGACGACACAAGATCGAAACACATAACGCGCAATAAACGACTCTCCCACCGGAGTAGTCACGACCAGCGGCTGATCCAGCAAACACGACTCTCGGCCTAACCTCGGCACGAAGTGCGTAGAAACATACGAATGCGTGGATCCCGGATCAAAAAGAACATGCGCATCATAAGAACATACAGAAAGAGTACCTGAAACCACGGCATTGGACGCCTGAGCGTCCTGGTGAGTCAAGGCAAAAACCCTAGCCTGACCTCTACCGGCTACTGGCTGTCCTCTGCCTCTGCCACCTCGACCTCTCGGTACAAAACCTCCGCGACCACGACCTCGCTGAACAGGAGTCTGACGCGGCGCAACTACAGGAACAAGAGGCAACGCTCTCTGGGGTGGAGAAGGTGGTAGGTAACCTGCGGTACAGCTGGCTCGTTCACACGCGGCTCTATACAATCTCGAACCCGATGACCCAAACTACCGCACCGGTAACATCCCGAAGCAAACTGCCGATCATCCTGAGGGTAAGAACCATAAAGCCTACCTCGTCCCGAACCGCCACTATCAGAACGGAAACTGTCTCGACGTCTAAACGCCTGCCTCGCTGCCGGATCACCTATACGAACTCTCTTCGGCCCCGGAGCAACTGATGACTCCGCTAGACGCTCCTCTACCAAAAGAGCTGCATCCACCGCTGCCGCATACGTGTCACAATGCTGAATGCTGATGGCTAAGAATACCTGGGTAAGTAGGCCTCGAACAAACCTCTTCACCCTCATCTCCTCAGTCGCCACCAGGTATGGAGCATATATCGACAGCTCAGTAAACAATACATCATAATCCGACACCGTCATCCCCGGCGTCTGACGTAAAGACTCAAATCTGCGCGCTCGCGCATCCCTGACGCTCGGTGGAAGAAAACGAACAAGAAAAGACGCCACAAACTCAGCCCAGGTCATAGGAGCAAGACCAGCGGCTCTGCCCCTCTCCAACGACTCACACCACTTCTGGGCCATACCCTCCAGACGAAAACTGGCAAACTCTACCCATCTCTCGTCGGAACATCGGAGTGAGCGACAAATCCTGGCCATCCGGTCGATAAACGACTGCGGATCCTCGGTAACATCTGTGCCCGTAAACACCGGAGGTCTCAACCTCATGAAATCCGTCAACGACACAGCAATAACCTCCGGAGCTGCAACTGCGACTACCGGAACCGTAGGTACCATCGTGGCCTCCGCAGCGAGTGGAACAACTGCCTGCCCCTGCGCTCGGATGGTCTCTACCAAAGTCCCCACGATCTGGCACAGATCCTGCATACCAGCTCCAATCATAGCAATATACTCCGGTACAACAGGCGTACCACCCTGGTCAGTTCTCGCCTCAGGCGAGTCAACCCTGACCTCGGCCCTCGCGGCCGCTCTCTGAGCCCTCGTAGTCTTCGGCGGCATATGGGCTTGAAATTGAAACAAGATTCGATAAGGAAACGGAAATCGAATAACAAGATGTATATCAATCACGGAAGGAACATCACTCAATAAGTCCTAAGGTCACTTAGGCGGAGTACCGTGTCGTAAATATGCCGCGGAACATACACACGCTACGTCACTCTGCTTAAGCCACCTACTCCATCATACCAAGGTCATCCTAGACTCCGAAAGGTAAAACCTAACGCTCTTATACCAACTTTGTCACGACCCGCGATTCGGCCCGTAACCGGCACTTAAACTACGTAACGTCTACAGGCGTACGTAACTTAAGTAAGCCGAAAACCCAGAAATCTAAACCACCCAAAACTGGATCAACGGAGAAAACATAATTTAAAAGTATTAGAAGTCGCCATTTAAAATCTCTAACTCTAGTTTTCTTTCATAAAAATTTCGGCAGCACCTCCTTTGTAAAACTAGCCCCGAAAACGGGTATAACACAGATAATATATAAAACATCCCAAGTGGGAGAAAAATCACGCCCACCGGCGGAGACAATCACCACAACAAGTATACGACGCCAAAGCGAAGAAATATCAAAGAGAACGACTATAAAGGAAGTAAACATTTCCAAAATAACCTGCTTCTACGAGCACGGCTCCCAAAACCAATATACAACACTGATATCTCACAAGTCGTCTCTAAGTCATATACAACAGGGGTAGATGGAGAATACTAGATCCAACAAAAGATATACAATATACAACGGATAACCGCAAACCCACCTATAATGCAACGGCCTCACTGCCAAAGGTAGCGGTATCCACAAAAGTAGTGATGATAAGCTGCCCTGCCGCGACTACTCAGAGGGTAAGTCCTGCAAAAACTGTGGCACAACGGGGGTGAGTTGCCAACTCGTGAATAGTAAATAACATCATACAGTAATCGCAAGTATGCACTAACAGCATTGATCAATAACATGTGAACTGATAGCATGAGTATAATAATATGAATATGCAACTATCATGATATCCATATCAATTGAATACTGAGTGCGGGATAGTAATAATCTCATGCACAAATCATAAGCATAGAAAACACGGTGTAACTCAACAACACCCAAATCCCAAAATACTCAGATCGGCCCTCAGATCGGCCCTCAAATCCTGTACGTCTCATGAAACCTGAGTGTCAAACATCGACACTCGAAAACAACATGAAAACCAGTGCCTATCATAGACACATAAATACTGATATCCATACGTTCCTCGAAAACCCAAGTATCCCACCTCGACACTTGTATTTCCACGCATCGGTTTTCCTGATATTCATACGTTCCTCGAAACCCAAGTATCCCACCTCGACACTTGTATTTCCACGTATCGGTCTGTCAAACCCCATATATCTCTCGGAAAGTAAGTGCCCAAGATCGACACTTTAATTTCCCATATCGCATCTCAAATGCATAAATCCATATAAAGTAGCATATGCAACATAAAACATCAATATGAGCATATCACGGAACAATTCGCCAAATAATGCATCAAGTCATTAAATGTATCTCGCGGTTCCCAAGAATCCAAATCCAGAATACATATATATACAGCGTCCCATACCACCGATATATATGCTATGAAAACAAGTCATGTAAATCCAAATCCAGAATACATATATATACAGCGTCCCATACCACCGATATATATGCAATACAAACTGATCATATAACAATAGCAAGGTATATATGCGAACGAGTAATATAGCATGGCATACATATGAGCATGTAGGTATACAGGTATGTTCTATGTAATATGCACTGTCGCACAAGTATAACTGTTTAATGTCGCTAACCAATAGCAAGGTATATAAATGAGCATTTGTGTTGTGCGTATCATGGCAATTACCGACAGTGTGTGTGTAGCATATCATTGGTGCTCGTGCAACATGGATTGTCGATAATAGTGCAGTGTACAACAGGTATAGTATCAAGCACAAATAACTATATGCAACATGAATCATGCAATGTTTCTATATAAGCAAATAAGCATACGGCTAATATTATATCATGTCTAGCCCCGACGCGTAGCGCCATACGGGCGATTCCCCGTAGATGTTAAATCTACTCACACTGTGGTCTCCAGCTATGAAGATCCGACCACCTGCTTCCCTTTGTTCGCAGCGTCTGAAGTCCCCGCTTGCGACGCTATAATATCACAAACACAAGAAATAAAGCGAACATCTCAGAAGCAATCACAATAACGCAAAACTACGTATTATAAAACGTATCAACGCACTAAACCAACTCACGAGTACACGTCTAGTGCAAACCCGCGAAACGATACCTAAACCCAAACTGAGTACGTCGCAGCACGACACACGACTCGTGTCGCAACACGTATCACGCGAACTCAAAACACACGATTATAGGTAAACGATCCCAGATTTTGTATACTGCATTTACTAAGTAAATCAACAGTACCAAACAACCCAAAACCAAAGCAGACAACACCCACAGAAAACCCACCCCAAACCCTTACTATTCGGCCGGCGTCGCCGGCCCCCTCTTCAAGTCTCGCCGGCCCCGGCCGGTGGGATGGCCCCCGTCTCCCTGGTGGTGTCTCAGGTCGACCTGCACACTCCTCTGAAGTTGTTGATTCAGTCACTAAAATTCCCAGGTTACAGCAGATACTAATATCTCTAAAAAGACACTAAAAACCCGATATCGCCTCAATCGATATAAACTACGATCTACGCAGGAATTAACGATCAAAACCACACAAAAACTATAAATTAACAGTATAGGGGATATACCTAACAACTTTGCTCTCAAGTTCCAAGCTTTTCCTATCTCCAAGTGATCAAGAACCAAGAAAATCCAAAGCTTTTGGTATTTTGTGATATGTTTATGGATTTTTGAGGGTTTTGTGAGTTTGGATTGATAAAATATGAGAAATAATTGATTAAGTGCAGTAGAGGGAGGAGGATTTCGGCCAAGGGTTAAGGAGGTGGACTTGGTGAGGCTTTCCTAGCAATTACCTACACTTATTGCTAATTAATGCATTTGCACACCTACACACACATGCATGCATCTATTCCTTCTCTTTTCTTTTCTTTTTCTTTTAATTTCCTAACTTAAATCCTAGGCCACACATAATTCCCTAGGTGAAGTGAGAAGGATTGCTTTAACTTAAAAGTTTTAAAGAAAAGATCGCATAACAGAAATTTTCCCAAAATTGAATACCGTATTAAAATAATATTAAAAATTGGGAAAAATCAAACTGAACCAAAACGTCCCATATACTCCCAAAGCTCGCACACTAGCTTTATTTTAGCTAATCTAGGTGCTGGCAAGTCTATATGGTCGTTTGTTCACAGTCGGGTAAAAACGGAAAATACCGACAAACTTACCCTAAAACGGACAAATTCACATAACGATTTCCAAAACGTTACATTAGGGTTTCTCGACACCGGAAATTTTTGAAATTGGAATGGTTGATACCTTATGAGACCTCCTTAGTGTGCCTAGGAACCCTACAGTGGTATCAGAGCCTAGCTAGAGCCTTAGGCGATGCGTAGACGATGTTAGAAACCCGATCGAACCCCGAAACCCTAGAATTCAACCCTCTCTGGACATTTTTTCAAAACTAGGTTTTTTCCAGATTAAAAATTCTTAAAAAATTCAGGAGGAAATTCTAAGAATTACGGTGCAAAAATGACCAAGTGATACGGCTAATGGGCGGCGGAACCGCGGCAGAAGCTTGGCTTCTGCGGCGGTTCCGCGGCCGAACTATGAGATTAGACTTCCATTTTTGCACAGTAATTTGTCTCTTCAGGTGCTGAGCTTTATGGGAATTTTTAATTTTCACTCAAGAGTTGAGTTTTCTGGGGTGTTTTGGAGCGTTGATGATTCGATCGGAAATTTCAAACTTTGTCTATGTGTTTTTCCGGATAATTATTGAATATGTTAAAAAGTTCGACCGGATATAAATACCCAATTTTTCCCCTGTCAGGAAATTTCCAAGTGTTGGATTTTTCCCAAGTTTAATGACGTTCTAAGTAGTGCAAGTAACGCGATGGTCCCTCTAGAAGACAACAAACCTTAACTCGATTATGTGACCGTCTTGAACTGCCCTTTGAACCTTCGGGTTTGGGGCAGTACGGCGTGCCACATGTGAGGCGTTGGCTTGACCCTTCTATGGCTGGACCGTTGGTACTGAGGCATGAACTGGATGTTTTTAAACCTATTTCATGTGTTGAGCTGTATCGGGAAAACTTGGGTGTTTGACTGTTCAATCGGAAAGTTTAACATCTTCTATTTATTTGGAATGGGATACAATACTTGGAATCCACAAGTAGTTATGAGATAACTGATATGAATATTATAAGCATAGCACTTTAGTCTCACTTGATCAGTTGCCACGGAATTTTGATGAGATCAAAAGTCCATCGCAATCACGTAGCGTACGCGGATACTCGCCGGGTAAACTTAATAGACAGCTACACCCCATAGCCCCGACCAAGTGACTGTAGGAGAACCCCGTCGCTGAAAGCATCCGTTCGGGTGCTCGCGACAGCGGTGTTCCGCCTTGGTGCACTTCGTCGACGGCATCGGGGGTGCGGCCACCTACTAAAGTTTGCGACGAGCATTCATTCAGGATGTCGGGAATCTTGTTGAATTGCCCGACTTGATATTGAAAAGTTTTTTCGATAATGAGACTAAAATGCGGGGTTTATAATTGTTAGGCATGCGATGTCTAAGGAATTCATTTGATTAGGCATGCGATGTCTAAAGAATTTGCGGATTCCAACTGTTGTAGTTTTACACTTTCTTTTCTGTGACCGTAAGTGTAATATGTGATATCGCCGGTTTCGTTGCTATATGTTAACGACAATTGGGATACGCATGTTTACTTACGTTGATGACATGTGATGTTATGTGTTGCTGGATATGTTATATTGGATCGTCGTGTTTGAATAGCCGGGGTTTTTTATGTGAGATGAGTGTTTTTCATTTTCATTCATGTAAAAACTTGTTTGTAATATTCTTTTATTGGGGCACTTCCAGGTTGCGGAAGTTGTCACCGTTGATATATATTATTTACTTTTCCGCACTAGGATAGACCCAAGGAGGAGGGCACAAGTAACCGGGTTCTGGAGTCCAGTGGGAGACCAACTCGAAGAGTCGAGTCCGGGTCTCCTAACTCTAGAATTGGTAGGGTTGCTTGCCGCTCTCGTAGGGGTCTTGGGGTGTGGGATTGGCTATTCATCAAGACCGTGGAATCCGTGTTTTATACTGGCTCGTATTGAAAACACGGACGTCCTAGTATATCCAATATTTCATATGATATTTTCTGCTGCGTTATCTGTGATGTGATCATTTGATATGTTCTGTGATAAATACTGTATATGATATATTATATAGGCGTTACTTATGTTTTTCACCCGCGCTAGCCCTGCCCCGCTCTGTCGTTAGTTACCTAACCTAACGGTGCACGAGGGGACATCGAGGCGAATGCGGATGGCATAAGTGTACGTCGTATTTATCTGTAATGTTTAGGTGATTTAAATGATGGGACTTCATTAATGTGATTAATGAAAGAAAAGAAACCTAAGATGTTGTGGAATCGAATTTCAAAATAAAACAGGTAGCTACAGTTCTTGCTTTGCATCACGGTGTTCCTTGTAGAACATCCTGCACCTTATTCGATAAGGAAAGGACCGAGATCCCTTCACCGGGAGTGACTCCTTTAGCAATAACTGGCAGATGCTACAACCCTCAGTATATCTTTTGATTGCTTCTATAGTTTCTGCTTTGCACAGTGATATATATGATATATCCCGCACCTCATTCGACGAGGAAAGGACCGACGATCCCTTCACCGGGAGTGACTCCTTTAGCAAAACTAGAAAAGCCTCAAAAGCACTCCATTTTAAAATCATTTGATTCTACAATGATATCAAGTTCATTACGCAATAGGTTTTCAGAAAAACCTGTCGTAGCCCTCTGTCATTTCAGATAAGTGGTAGTTAGTATTCGTGCTACGTTTGTTGGCCTGCGTCAAGGCGTAGTGTGCGTTAGCTAACTAGTATTTATCTGCTTATGCATATGATGCAGATTGGATTAGGGTAGTCGTGCGACTTTGTTGGCCTGCATCAAGGGTCGTGCGGGTGGGTTTAATTCAATCAGGAAATGACAGGTTGAACTTGACTAGCGCACTATGGTTTGTTGGCCTGCGTCAAGGTCATAGGACGCTAGGGGCAAAATATTATCGGGAATTTCAAGTGTTGAAATTTGCAATGAGATTGCATTCCTTCTATGAGATAGTTGGATCCCGATACCCGCTGTGAGTAAGAGTTACTCCTGGGAGAGTTTTACACATTACAATTAGCCGATCAAGTAGGTGTCTAGAAAGGTGTCAACGGGGTTACGCCTCTGGGAAAACGAGGTTTACATTAATTAGGTCCGTGCGAAAGCACGGGGAACCTCCCTCAAAGTACCGACACTGGCCTGGCTGAAAGATTGGCGAACTTGTAGCGTGTAATTAATCCCGGCTAGTCTTTCCTTTTAGGGTTTGAAGGAAGATTTGATAAAAACAGTGGGAGCCATCCTGATTAGATAAAATAATAACCAATCTGTTCTTGCAAGAGCGCACGCTGAGGGTTTTCTTCTCTCTCTCTCCAGGTAGCGGCCATATCACGCCTTAATCAAGATAATAATACGGATAATTGACCGAACCCGCTTGTTATACTGAGCTGGGGAACGTTGGTCCCGCTCCAACTTATAAAAGTTATAAGACAGAGCAGGAAATTGGGGAATACCAGATTTCCCGTGCCGCCCAAACGAGGAAAGTGCATATGATGCATCATCTTCGGGTGTGTTCGTTACACAGAACTGTTTCTCAATATTCTTTACGTCCTAGGTATGTGATACCAGATCAGAATCCCAGATATGTAATCTGTTACATAGGGCTACAGATAGGTAGAGAACTGAGAACGGGTGATAAGTTTCATGAGGCAGAAAACGGGGCAAGTGTTGCAGCCAAGTCTGTTGGTCACTGTCACCCTGTATTACAAATACATTGATTCTGAACGAATGTTATTAGATACTAAACCTGATATACAAAATCATATCAGTCTCTTTATTAGTAAAGAAATGATAAAATTTTGTATTGTTGGATAATGTTTTGAACATTTCCTATATCAAAAGTTGATCGATTTAGGCACGTTATCTAAAAGCATTGATGTTCTAAATCAAACTACAGTTCTAAGTATACGGAACACACACAAGAGGAATAGTTCGGAAATGAACAGATCCTTCTTGAGGCATTGTAGACTAGGTCAGACCAATGTGACCCGACTAGCTAAAGTTATATTTAGATGCATATTTAAATCAGTTTGAATTTACATCATATGAAACTTGCCAGTCATGTCACAAAGATAAAATGACCATAGCTCTGTTTACTGGAAGCAGAGAAAGAGTTAGTAAACTCTTGGGATGATACATGTTGATGTATGTAGGTCTCCTGTCTACACATGCCAAGACCGGTTCTTTGTACTTCATTACATTCTCTGATAATCTCTCAAGATTCAAACATATGTTCCTGTTGAAACACAAGTCCGAACCTTTTGAGATATTCACAGAATATGATTTAGAAGTAGAGAACCAAAATACGGGTTTAAGTATTATGTCCTTTGATGTGATCGAGGAGGAGAATACTTGAGCACGGAAATCCTGGATTATTCTAAAGAAGAATGAGATTCTCTCTCAGCATTACTCCTCCGCATACACCATAGCACGATGGTATATCGGGGCGGAGCAGATACACTCTATTTGATATGGTGTGCTCTATGATGAGTACTACTGAGTTACCTTTTTTTCCTATTGGGTGTTATGCACTTGAGAAGTTGCATACCTATTGAATAGGGTTCCAATCAAATCAGTTGCCTACCGCTTCATATGTGATATGGAAAGGGAAGAGCACATATCTTAAGTTAGTTAAGATTTGGGGTTGTCCGGCCTATGTCTAAAAGCAAAATCCGGACAAGCTCGAGGCTAGGTCTGTTATGTAGAACTGGAAATGCTCCAGCTATACAAACCGCAGCTGATGATTTGGTAGAACCGAAGGATTCAATAGTAACCAACGAACCTCAGCCTCTCCGCCGATCTAGTAGGGTTCCTCACCCACCTGAGAGTTACTTCGGTTTCTTAATGACAGTGGGAGCGAGGATTGCATCATGAGATGATGACCCAACTAGTTTTGAGCTGGCCATTAGGAGTGAGACTCTGTAAGAATGGCTAGATGTTTATCGATCTGAGATGGAATCCTTATACACCAACAAAGTATGGACTTTAGTTGTTATATCTGAAGGGTTAAAACCCCATCAGGAGCAAGTATATCTTGAGAAGATTACTTGGTGTACATGGAAAAGTTGAGACTTTTAAAGCTAGACTTGTTAAAGGTTTGCATCATTGACCAGGTATGGATTATGTTGAAACCTTTTCTAAGGATCTATGCTTAAGTCCATCCAGATCCTACTTGCCACAGCTATATACCATGACTACGATATCTGGTGGTTGGGTGTCATGACAGCTCTTCTAAAATGATATTTTGGAAGAAAGCGTCTATAAGTACACAGCCAGAGGGCTTCGTAGATAGTGGGAGCAGCGGAAACGTGTGCAAGATGCTTTATAGATTAAAGCAGGCATCGCGGAGTTGGAACATCTGTTTTGATGTGTTAGTCAAAGAATTTGACATCATCAAAATGGTAGATGAACCTTGTATATACAAAAAGGTAATAGGGAGTATGGTAGTGATCCTCGTAGAGTACATGGATGACATACTCTTGATAGGGAAGGAGTTTCCTATGCTACGCTCGGTCAATCTCCGCTTATCACAATGATTCTCCATATAGGATCAAAGTGATACCTACTAAATCCTGAGTTTTGGATCTATGAGATAGATCTAAATGGATGTTAGGATACTCACTAGTTGTAGTGAGATGGTATCAATCGATCATGGGGAGAATCACTGGAAAGGTTCCAGGGTGATAAGGACGGCTGAAAGTCGGTCACAGGCATTGTCTTTACCCTCAGTAAAGGGACGGTATGTTGGAAGAGTTCCAAGCTAGATACTGTGGCATACTAGATGATAAAGGCAGGATACATCGCTACTTAAGATGCTACCAAAGAGGCAGTCTGGGTGTATATTTGTTCATGAGATGAACTTAGTTCCTCCTATTGTGTGACAATGGAGTTGTGGCTTATGCCAAGGAACGTCCGTCCCATCAGTGATCCAGACATATTCTAAGGCAGTATCACCTGATCATGGAGATAGTTGATCTCCAAAGTGATTGAGGTTAGGAGAGTAGACTCAGAGGACAACACGATGGATCCACTCACGAAGGCCTATTCCCACAGAGAGACTTTTATGGAATGGTTGAGTATGAGATACTACAACCACTGCTACAGATGGCCCTAGTGCAAGTGGGAGATTGTTAGTTATGTGTATGCCCTAGAGGCCATTACTGTACATAGGATGTATATTGTAGTGGATGCTTGGACATATATAGGGAGGACTTTCTTGCTCGACATGATAGTATGCTATCTGGTTACTCTTTACCTTAACGTGTATACTGATTGTCTCTCTGTTACATGTTGGTAAAGCCCTTAGGATGTGTACTTGAATACCTGGACTATGATGCGGATCATACTAGTGGGGATATGGTAGTCTATAAGTACATCCTTCAAGGTCCCTAGTCGTGGGTGTATCGAGACGGGGCATCGATATACCAGCGTAGACTAGCGTATACCTTCTCGACCCATACAGATGGGCGATGGATGATCCCATATCCAATGGTGTTTGACATCAGAGATGATATACGGGTGTTCAGTGGAGACTGGGTACACTGGACGGACTCGCCGAGAACTCCTAGATGGTACTATACCTTACGTCAGATGGCAGTTCTCTGGTGACACTGGTACAGGTTAGTCTGTAGACCTGAGATCGTCATAGAGTCTTGTGTGATTCCCACTGTGCTTTGATTTCCACCTTACCACGTCCAAGAGGGCGTGCAAAATGGTGGATTTTGGGTACAATCCCGAATCACATGGAGGCAATGAGCGATAGGAGGGGATTCGTCTCTCCCGGTATAGGGAGTTGATGTTGCACTGTGTTCGATTGGCTATAACCGGAAATCCCTGGCCAGGGTTGCTGAGATTTACTGGTATGTGTTATCAGTAGTATCTCGAACTGTTATAGACCTCATATCGACACGACTTATCAAGCTATTGGGGTCTGACGTTTACCACCCCTAGGCGAGATATGCGACATATCAGACGAACAGACCGGACTGTACGGTAAGTGTTACTGGCTGGATTCACAGGAGTGTGAGCGGGCTTGCTCGTTGATCTTCTGATCGCTCAATACCCGGGTGGCCGTTACGTTTAGCAGACCGCTTGCGGCTTGTGGGTGTTTGATATGATCATCACCTGCTGCCGGCGTATTGACGAGTCTTTAGAGTCCTACACAGAGGTTTCCTAGCTCAAGCGAAACGAAATAGGAGCACATATGAGATATGTGAGGGACCGAGAATAATGAGTGTATCTGATACTGTATTCTATTCTCGCGATGAATGTATCGATTGGTTGTATGCGATATAACCTAGTTATCGAATCAAGGATTGATTCGATAAGCCGATACATTGAATATTAGTCGGTCATATGCGATATGACCGGATCGTTAAATCAAGTGTTGATTTAATGATTTAATGTATAATTATATATTTGATATATTACTTTGCATTAACTAGTATTGGTTCACTTAAGATGGATTTTCTCACTTGATGTGCACATTGTATATATGATATAGTTTTGTGCACTAGTTTGTATCATGTTTGATGATACATGCAAACTTGAGTGTGTATGATTAAACCATGGTTATGTTAATGGTTAGGGTATTGATTTACTTATTTATTTCTTCTCTTTATTCTTTTTGGCAAAAGAAAAGAAAATGGTGGCTTTTTTGTTTTACACTTGAAGCTTCTTGAAGCGTTGAGAATCTTTGACCATTTTTGTTTCTTTTGCTTAACCTAACCATTCATCTAACCCTAGTTCATTCTCTACACTTAACCATGGTTGCTAATATGATAAGAATCATTTTATTTTCTATTATTCTTATATACTTATCATATTAACTTCTTCTTCTTCTTCAACAATGAAGAAAAGCTTGCTATCATAATGGCAACTTGAGAAAAAGAGTGAGAAATCCAATTCTAAAGTGAACCCACTTCCTATTTCTTCATCCTCTACCTCTTGCCAAGTAGTATAGGGTGTTTTCTTCACAAGTTTCATGACTTGGTGAAGTGGGAGCTTGATCTTGTGTTGCCTCGACGTAGATCATCTTCGGTATCGAAGTCGACGACCTAGCCCGATCATTCTTTCGATGAAACCACCGCGAGAGTCCGGGATCCGAAGGGTACAGCGGAGGGACTTCATCACGGAGCTATGGAGGTGGAGGACCGGACCTACAAAGGTTGTATTTTCGTTCACACTTTAGAGTAAAGTTGTTTGCTCGCATTTGTTATCGCCTAATCTCTAGTTAACGATCTAGTTAGGGTTTCTCGGCATCGGAAATTTTTGAAATTGGCATGGTTGATGCCTTGTGAGACCTCCTTAGTGTGCCTAGGAACCCTACATGGAATGCAACTCAGCTCGCTAATGAAGAAGTGAGAGCCCGTATTTAACCGCATAAAGTAATGAAGTGCACTCAGTATTCCCTCTCTGGTGGCCGCAGGCTCTTCCAAAAACGCCTCAAGCGGGACCCCCTGGTTATAACTTAGCTGCTGGGCAAAACGATGAGGGTTGTATCTCATAAAAAGTGCCGCATCATTTTTCCTGAATACGAGGAAGCCCGGCCTGATGGAGTATAGATATAGAATCTTTTGAGCTTTCAACACGGAGGCCCCGTCCTTGAAATTGTTGCGCAACTCCAGCACGGTCTTGGAAGTTTCCTGGACGATTATCAGGACCTTGTCCATGAAAGACATACCCGCTCCGACCGTGCGCGGACGAAGAAGCAACCCCCTAGCCTCCCGCTGAGGCGGATTCACGATAGAAGCGTCGATCAGCCGCATAATTCTCGGGAATCTGTACTTCTCATAAAACGAGGGTCTTTTATGAATACCAAACATCCCGAGCACGTGCATTTCCATCCACGAAGTAAAGTAGTGCGTCGGGAAATTGGAAGCTTGCACCCCCGGTTTAGTTGTGTCCGCTGCCACGCTAAGACCATGGTACAGGTGGGCCAGCCCGGCAATCCCGATGGCCAATTGTATGCCAGCCACCATTCGATGTGCTGGGTAAAAGACGGACGGCCTCATATAGCGAGGGTGCATGGGGAGCGCGAACCAGCACAACCATAGCCCCAGAAACCCGAGAAAGAAAGTCTCCTCGTCGATGCCCGGAGCAGCGATTTTCGACAAAGGGATGATTGCGGCATCGGGGAGATAAAAGCCTTTTTGATAATCTTCCAGTACTACTCGACGATCTAAGCCAAAGCCGAAGGGATCGTCGAGCTTGGCAAATTTTTCGCCCCATTGCGATAGAATCTCCGGTCGAAGAAAGCGGGCAATGAAGTCTGCGAAACTAACTCCCCGGCCTCCGGATTCTAAGAAAAGACTCTCGTACATATTCAGCACCTTTATCAGACTCGGAAGCTGGTGCTGAATAGCGTTCTCTGGCGTTAGGTCCATCACCAACGGCTTGGTGGCAAAAACGTATTCATCCGGAGGAAGCAGCTCCTCATAGTGCTCCCCCCTCACCGGTAGACCGGAAATCTCAGCAAATTCTTCTACAGAGATGGAAACTTCTGTGTCCATTAGAAGAAAGGTATGGGTGGAGATGTTTCATTGCTCCACGAACGTCTTAATCCACCATGTCGGAGGAGCAGAATACTGGAACAGCGAGGCGTAAACCGCACGGTATAGACCGATCTTAAGCAGGTGCGCCTTCTTCGCTGAAAAAATGTACCTGGCCCACTGCAAATACCCGGCCGAATGTCGAGGAGTCAACCCGATATTGTAGGGTTGTCCCCAAGGGCGCGACTCGCCCTGGCATATGCGCCGCCCTAAAATATCCAAAGCTACCGGCAGCTGCATGGGTATGGCGGCAAACGAAGGTTGAAGAAGACCCTCCGAAGTCCAATTAACGACCTCCACGGCATAGTTCACCGGGGGTACATCTGCATACGAAATCGACGAGATCGGATCCGATGGCGTCGCACAAGAGAAGCTTCGGCGACCTTTGATAATTTGGTCGTACCACCTACCCCACAGGTGAAGGTTTTTGCATTCCGGGTCATAGTCTCTAATAAGCGCAAGGACCTCCCGGTCCTCCGGTACTTCAGGGAATCCTCCCTCTGAGCGGAAAAACGGGAAAGAAAGATCAGAAGACATGTCGCCTGCAAGAAAGAATGAAATTCAATTATCAGTGTCATAATTTAATTTAAAAAATCCCGACGTTCGGTACTTTAAAATTTGTACCACACTGCAATGCAGTGGAGAGGGGACCGAAGGGGGACCCATAAAATCCAGATGACAATGTATCAATTAATAAGACAGCCTCATCATTGGATGGGACTGTCAATTAATGAGGAAATCCTCAAAGAATATTCTCATTGAATGAGAAATCTCTCGGGAGAAGGAGAAAATCTCCCTTTCAGAGCAAAACTCTATAACAGAGTGACACGTGTCACACTCTGATCGTGAAGGAATAAAATTTCTTAAAGAGCCTGGCTCCGCAATGATGAAGGAAAATCCATCAAAGATTAATTAAAATTAATTCTTGAGAATTAAAACTCTGGGATCTTAAACATCCATGAAAAAACTCTTAAGAGTTCTTCATCAAAATATCAAAAGATCTACATATTGTCAAGAAAGCAGAGCTCTGACTCATGAGCTAAGAAACCCTAAGAAAAGATCTGTTTAGATCTATGGGTTCATGAGAGCAAGGCTCTGGTTATGAAACCCTAAAGGGGTTTTCTTTAGATCAAAAGATCAATGAAGAGTAAGGCTCTGTTAATAGGTAAAAACCCCAATTTATTAGAATTAATTTAATTTAATTTTACCTAGATTTAGTAAAGTTTTAACTCTTAAAAGTTCTTGAACAAAAGTGCAAGGCTCTGAATAAAATTCTTAAGAAGAAGATGAAGATAATCTGAGGACCAAAAGATCCTATTTATAGGTGCTGAACCGCCTCCTCAACTTCTGAGTTGATCCAAAGGCTCAGATGTTGCCACCGCTGCACTCACGTGTGCACCACGTAAGCATAACGGTGGGGGGCATTTGTTTCCCCCAATCAGAGCAAAACTCTGTTTTGAATTTCAAACTTCAAAAATTGAAGTATCGCTTCAGATCCCGTGCGCTGCACGCTGTGCGCCACGTGTCAAAAGCAGACACGCCAGCGCCAGGAGCGCTGCGCCCTAGGCAGCGCACCCCAATCAGAGCAAAACTCTAAGCAACGCTCGCCACGTGTCAAACACGGGCGCGCTAGCGCAGTTGCGCCGCGCTCTGCGCTGCGTGCCATGTGTCAAGCACGGGCGCGCTAGCGCAATTAGGCCGCGCTGCGCACCACGTGTCAAGCACGGGCGCACTAGCGCAGTTGCGCAGCGCTCTGCGCTGCGCGCCACGTGTCAAACGTAGGTGCGCTCGCGCCAAGTGTGCCAGCGCTGGAATTAAAAGAGTTCCCCACCGTTAGATCAAAACATCTAATAATAATAAATTATTAATTAATCAGAATTAAAATTCTGTTATGGAAAGATTTTTCAATCTTATTAAAACAAGAAGATTATCTTCTGTAAAACAGAAGCCTTAGGATCAAAGATCCAACGGTGGGAAATATTCCCAAATCAATCAGAAAAAGATCTCTTCAACTAATTTATCAAATCAATTGGCCCTATATAAAGGCCCCAAGACTTCAAGTCTCATATAGAGAAAACCCTCTGCAAACTTTGAGAAAAACTCAAAGAAAAAGAAAGGCAAGCCTTTAGAAAAAAGAAGATCACTTCTTCATCTTTAAGGTAAAGAATGAACTCTTGAACAACAGAGATGAAATCATCTCGTAAAAAGAAGAAACATCTTCGAAAAAGATCTTAGATTTATAAAAAAAAGACCGAGGTCTTTGAATAAAAAGAAAAGATCAAGATCTAATCATAAAAAGAAGTATTTTTTGCTTCACAGATCTTCTGATCTATAAAGGCAGAGCTTTTAATAAGAATAAGAACTTAGTTCTTGAATCTTGAGGCAAAGCCTCCTTTAAGAAGAACATAAACTTGTTCTTTGATCTTAAAATTGATCAAAACGCGCTTTGCGCTATTGGAAAGTTCTTTGCACTCATAAATTGTGCCTTTGCGCTCCTTGGATCGGTGCTCGGCGTCAAAATATGCCACGTGTCTGTTGCGCCACGGCAGCGCCCCGGCCTCATACTCGAGGCCAAAATGCGGAATCAAAATTTTTCCTTGCTCGGAAACCGGCGCTACCGCGGACAAAGAAAACCCGGATCGTAACCATTAACCTAATGCTAGCATTCAAGAGATAGGGTGAGAAGTATACCGAGAGATCCGAGTCCTCCGGTCTTCTCGTCATCGTCCCGATCTCCCGCGGAAAGTCTCGTCTCCACATCGTCGCCTCCTCGCCGGAAAGGGCACCACATCGCCTGCGTCTTTTACGGGCTCCCGCCTCAATACCGAGGCAACTCGGGCATGAAGCCGGCAACTCGACATGCTCAAGATATGCTGTAAAATGTGTTGTAGATCATGCTAGTCTCTTTGGGGTTATGTTGTTGCCATGATGGAGGAATCAAAGAATGAACTCTCTCATTCTTTTCTTTCTCTCTCAAATGTTTTTCAACCATCATCTAAGAATGAGAATGGTGGAGGAAGAATACTAATATGCAAGAGGGAGGTGAGTGTAGGATAAAGAGAAGAGGTGACCATATCCTAACACCATCATTACAAACTCACATCAAAAATCATCTCACATCTAATCTTCATAAAGCATGACATGATGAAGGAAAATAATGGAATAAAAAGATGCTCTCATCTTACAAATAAACCCTCCACAAAATGTAATTTGCAAAACTGCAAATTACCCCCTCCATCAGAAAAGCCCAGCCGGGAAAGAACAAATGAAAACCGGCCGGAACGGAATGCAAACTGGCAACTCCAGAAAACTGGTCCCGTAATAAATTACAGGAAAAACCCCGATACTGTGCATACACACCCGCATCTGTATTCCGTCAGGATACAAATGCAATGAGACAAAATCTACACTGTATTAAACTAGGACCGGCTTAAACCAAAGCCGGCTAGTAATATCCGTCCGATCCTGATCCGTGTAATACCGCACGTATCTGATCGGACCCTGCCATATCTCCATACGGCCTCTACAGCGTTTCGCCCGAAAGCTTGAGTAACTGTAAGTGTGGTGGACTCTAAAGACTCGTCAATACTATGGCTGTGGATTTAACCACTAGCACGTCAGAGGTATTAGCCAATACGTGACGGGCCACCAGCTACTGACCAAAAGGGACGTCGATGAGCGAACTCATCCTGACACCCTACTGAGCCTGTCAGTGACAATATCCGTACAGTCCGGTCCGTTCGTCTATGAGCATCGCATGTCGGGCCTAGGGGGTTGGTAAAAGTCAGACCCCCAAAAGCGGTACAAGTCGTGTCGGAGTGTAGCCCAGAACGCCCTGAGATACTACTGGAATACCTACCAGTAAATCTCCTGCCTCGGCCGAGGGCTTTGCGTAATGGCTCTCCTAGACACAGCGCGACCTCACCCCCAATACCGGGAGAGACGAACCCCTGAAGATCCGCTCACTGCCTCCATGTGGCTCGGGACTGTACCCAACTAAAACCTGTTTGCACGACTCCTTTGAGCCGTGGTAGGGTAGTAATCAAAGTACAGTGGGAACTCACACGAGACAAATGACGATCCTCAGGTCGATGAACTAACCTGTACACATGTCACCAGGGAACTGCTATCTGACGTCAGGTATAAGACCAACTAGCATGTTCCCGGCGAGTCCTGTCCGGTGTACTCATAACCCAATGAGCACCTGTATACATCTTAGGTGAACCAACTGACACCAGTGGCTTGTGAGACCGGCCACCGCCCCTCGTCGGGGTCTCGACTGTATACACTAGTCTACTCTGGAGAATCGATGCCCTGTCTCGAAACTCCCACGACTAGGGACCTTTTAAGGATGTGCTTATAGACCACCAGCTCTCACGTATATGATCGCCATCACACTGCCGGTAGTCAAGCAAGAATCTTAGGGGCTCTATCAGCGTGTAATAGTGACCTGTAAGGTCACCTGAAGCAGTACACGATGATAAAGGTAAACCAGATAGCATACTATCATCTCGAGTAAGACTGTCCTACCGGGATAGGTCCTCCCTCAATCATTGCAATCACGTGCCTGTGATCCAATAATTGACTCTGAGGGCACTATCTCCAACAATCTCCCACTTGCACTCAAGGCTAATTATTGCGATGCCGCATACTCACAGCCCGTGTGATACCGAACACCCAACTCCTCTACTAGTCAGTCTCACAAAGCTCGTTTGCGAAACTATTACGTTCGAGGAATAGCCTCAGTGAGTGGATCCGCTGTGATGTTTCTTTCTATGTCTCTCTATATCTCAAGTTCGCGGAGAAAGCCATCTCCCGAAATGAGCAATACTTGTCTTAGAATGTCTGGATGTCTGATGGGACCTAGCTCATAAATGAACTCCAAATCCAAACTTCTTAGACTGTATCGTCAACTGAACTTAATCAGTATCCTGCGCCATGCCGCCCTCGGTATTGCCTTGGACCACCTGTCCAAAATACTGCCCCTCGTCAGAAGGGAAAACTATAACTCTGACAACCTCCTTGTCGTCCATGTCACCTTGGAAGCCTGGAATGATAACCGTCTCCTAAAAGGAGGCTGCCGTTATCATATCCCTAGAACATTCACTTATGTTCTAAAACTGCTTCCGACTGTTTCTCCAGGATTGGATCAATATCAACTTATTGCATCTACTGCAAGAACAACATCTGGTGTGGTACTTGACATCTCATGATTGACTCAATTGCCTAAGCAAGTGATCTGTCAATCATGCGTATCCCTCTCCCCTTTAGTCTGTAAGACACCTTTAGAGAGGGTGACTCCATTACCTGCAGGTGTACTACCGTGCCAGGAGTCGTCCATTCTAAATACTCATAGAATGCTGTCAAGGTACCCAGATTGGGAAACTACCCAAATCTAGATCTAAAACCATAGATCTAGTAAGCAGAATGTCTGATATAATATCCAAATCCTGTATGGAGAAAACACTGTGTGACGACCAAAGTATAACCGATCGTAGTATAGGAGTGTCACTTCCTACTACCTTCTCAACAGATCCATCCCCTATTCTGATGACGTCAAACCTATGACTGTCACATCAGAAATAGATGATCTATCTCCGCTACATCTGCTTTAGTCTATAAGTAGACATAAGCCTGATGTCCACCAATGTTTCCGCTGCTCCCACTGACTACGACAACCCTCTGGCAGAGTCATATAGACGTGCACTTCCAAAGCTAGTTTAGAACGACGCTATACTCATCCTCCTGCCGGGTCTCGCAGCCTGGAACAACAACAATGGCAAGTGTGGGTAAACAAGAACTTCCCTGTCACCGTCCTTGAGGCTACCGGAGTACCTCTCGGGTGCCTGAAGTTACCCACCTTATCTGCGGAGTGGCCAATGGAATGTCAAGCCAGATTGAATCTTTAGGTTCTTATGAAATCTTCAGTAATCGTTTGCGGTTCTGGAATCGCTTCCAGTTCTACCATACTCCCACTACTGTTTTCTGAAAAATCCATTTCTTTTAAAAATGTGGCGAGTTAAGAACAATATCACTATTGATCTTCCAGATGGTAGAAAGTCAACCCTCGTCATAGCCTGGGTCAACCCACAAACAGCCATTACAGAAACGTGCCTTGAGTTATCCAGAGTCTGGTTTTAAGCATAAGCCGGACAACTCCCCGTACCTTAACAATGTCAAGATATGAACTGTTCTATATCCAATATAGAAACAGAGGCACTGATTTAACTTAACCAGATTCAAATCATGCAGCTGTCACCAGTGCATGTCAACTAAATGGAAGGAGGCCGATCAGCGTTACTCAACTTAGGAATGCTTCCAATTATGAGTAACCTGAAAGAGAAGCTAGTTCTCTTTATCATTACTATCAACTGAATACCATACACAAGTATCTACATCTTCGATCACTTTGAAGAATCCCGATACTTGCTATACCTGGTTCTCTACTCTATTCAAATACCTATAACTCCTCAAAACTTAGACCCTGTGTTTCCACGAAACACATGTCTAAGAACTAGAGAAGTTAAAAGTAAACAGAATATAGTATGAGGACCAACCCCTCTGTCCTAATGGACACTGGACAACATACAATACTCTGTATAAGTCCGCTGAGTCTAACAACTCTTTCACTGTGCGTCGTAGGTTGAAAACTGTACTTATGGTTAAGAAGAATTACACCGCTGTTTAATGCTCCTTACCTAACCATCCACTGATATAGGTAAATGTCATCGACATAATATCAAAAGGTATATCTCACTCTATGAAAATAGACGTACAGATATATCAATTTGAAATTGGTGCACAACAGCGGATATTCAAAACCAAATATTTGCCGACCGGCAAACAGCCCAGATGATCTCTTCAAATATCACAATGAGGATGATCACCCTATTCCCAATAACTTACTCCTACTCAGCATCTGTAAAACCATACAGATGTGAGAATCATACCTGGTAAATACATACCCTGGAGCAAGTGTCTAATCGGGAAATCAGTTTTCTATTAACAGTACACGGTGAAACTGAAACATTGAAATGTTTCGTTGGGGTATCCTGGTATTCCTAGTAATGCCTCTTCCATTATCCAGATTCACAACTGTAACCGTATAATTCTTTTCCACTTCTCCAAATCCCTTTATATGTCTTTAGTCATTACCTTCTGTACACCCCATTAGGCCAAATGGTTTTCTTCCTTCCCTACCGTTCGGCACCAGCCTATGGTTTGGAAGAAGACTATCCAATAAGCATAGAGGGTGTACTGTCCTAATCCTAGGAACACTCGCACCGCGAGAGAAGGTGAAGATAAAAGACACCTGAATGTACTTTATTCCTATTTCTCCTGAACCAGAATCCATCCCCGAACTGGAACAAGTTCCTTTCGAGTTCGTATATAACCATACGATGGAGTATCCAATAAACTGTGGATCTTCGTAGTGATACGGAGTGTCCTGGAGAAATACAAAGGTGATTTAGGATTGGCGAAGAAATACTTGGTTTGGTCGTGAATATCAGTCGCAATTTACTTTGCCCTCCTACTAATCTCTTGCTTTGTCTTAACTTAATACCTTCTGCACACCATCGTTATGCTAATTGGTTTTCTTCATTCCCTACCGGTCGGCACCAGCCTAAGGTTTGGAAGAAGACTATCCAATTTGCGTAATAGGTGTACTATCTCCTAAACCAAGGAGTACTCACAACTTGAGAGAAGGTAAAAGGGAAAAGACAACTGAATAATCCTATCCGTTTTCTCCAGAACCGGAAACCATCCTCGAATTCCTTCGAGTTCGTATCTAACCATACGATGGTTTTGTCCAATGGAAGTGGACGTTCGTAGTAATACGAGGTGTCCTGGAGAAAAGGGTAAAAGTAGGAGTGGCAATGAGGTCTGCAACTCTGACAATCCAAAGGCCTGTGTTAAGAAGGTTCGGTCAACTTGGTCACTGAGTCATAGTCTTAGGGTCGGGTCAATGGTCGCTGCCAGAGAGAGAGAAAAGAAACACTCAGCGTGCACTCTAACCTAGATCAGAATGGTTATCACTTTATCTAATCTGGAAACCTCCCACTGTACCTCAAATTCTCCTCCAAACCTGAAAGAAGAATTAGTCGGGATCACCCGAGGAGTAAACCAACTCATCAGTGGAATCGGGATCCAACTATCATCGCATGATAACGTGACGGAATCCACTCACGTCACCACACTCCAGAAGGTATGCGCATGCCTGGCAAGTTTCTGTTCTTTTGAAACTCCCGATGTGATTTTTACCCCTAGGACCCAAGTGACCTTGACGAATAATCAACAAATCAAAAGGTCCTAGTCAAGTTCAACCCGTCATTATCTTGATTGCGTTAAACCCACCCGCACGACCCTTGACGAATAATCAACAAAGTCGTACGACTGTCCTAACCAATCCACATATCCATGCGACAGAATAGTACAACAAAGCTACCGCACACTACGCCTCGGCGAATAGCAACGACAAACGCAGCGCGAATACTATGCAATACTAATCCGAAATGACGGAGGGCTACGAATGGTTTTTGGCGAAAAACCTTTAACGTAATGAACTTGATATCGTTGAAGGAACCGGATAACTTTTTATAAAAATATAGTGACGAAAACCTTCGCTAAAGAGGTCACTCCCGGTGAAGGGATCTCGGCTCTTTCCCCGTAGAATGAGGTGCAGGATATTCCAACTGAATACCACGATGCAAAGAAAAAGTAATCGGCTATAGTGAAGTTAATGCCCTGACGCAAACTTCTGTCCAAGGGGTCACTCCCGGTGAAGGGATCTCGGCCCTTGCCTCGTCGACTGAGGAGCAGGATATTCCAAATGAATACCACGATGCAAAACAAAAGTGAACGTCCTTGCAATAACAGCTTTTTGAAAAATGTTCCAACAACATCAGAATAGGTTTGTTTATCTTGCATTGATCCGAATCAACACAGTCCCATCAATTAATCACACCACAAAGAACGAAAATATACTGACGTACGTATATGCCATCCGCATTCGCCACTGGGTCCCGTCATCACCCGTTAGGTTAGCTAACTAACGGCAGAGCGGGGACTGGACTAGCGCGGATGTAAAACATATACAACATCTACTAATATATATACCAATATATTATATTTCGCTCAAGGCGTGATAAAAATGCAACATCACAGAAATGTACAGCATCACAGAACAATACAGATATCTGGAAGCCCCGGGTTTTACAGAGCCGCTGCTGAAACCCGACGTTCCCCTGGTCGTGTGGATAGCCTGTGCAATGAAATCCTAGACCCCTACGGGCGCGGCAAGTCACCTGCTAAAACCTGAAGCGAGGCAGCCCCATTCAGCACCGTGAATGGACCACCCAGCACTTCCCGAAATCCGATAACTTGGGCACCCCTCCTGGGTCAACCTGTACCCCCTACGAGTGCGGCGAACAGCCCGCCAATCCTAGAGTGAAGCCCCCTCCGTCTCAATGCTATGAGATGCGGGCCCGTTGCCCTCTAGAACCCGGCTATCCGTGCACCCCTCCGCGGGGTAATCCTAGTACAGAAAGTAAAATATACATACACCGGGTACATCGACCGCAACCAGGTCGTGCCCCAAAAGAATAATACAAACAGACAGTGACGGCAGTCCACATGTCGGACGCTCGCCCCGCAATATCAAATGTACATAATACAACAAAACTGTACTAGCATTGCATCCAGGCTATCCCCCACGACCGATCCGCAACATCACAGCATAAACATAGAACATCAACGTGAAAGTCACGTTCGCAAATCCGTCTAGCCGGGCTATAGCAGTTAGACCGGATTTACCGATCGAGTGACATTCACGGTCGCAGATATAATGTAAATACTGTTAAATAATGTGTTTAAAATATCCGATCGATCAAACAATTAACAAGTGGGCCCCCAACCAATACTGTAGCAGTTACAGAAAACCTGGGCCCAAATTTAATATTCCAAAACCCACAAAATTATCCCAAAAGCCCACTGTAAAATTTTGACCAAGTGAAGACTCCAGAGTGCGGCGGAACCGCGGCCCAAGAGGGGGTTTGGCCGCGGTTCCGCGCTACTATCGTCGACTGAAACTTTCGAAATTTTACAGAAGTCTTAGAATGTTTAGTACATGCGTTTTTTACAACCTGAAAAATTTTTTGAGACCAAAAATTTCCAACAGAAAACTGATGTGTACAAAATGAGGTTTTTTGGAATTTCGGTCGATCGGATAGGCAAAACACATTAGAACAAGCTAGGTAAGGTTAATGGCGTGGCTCTGATACCATGTTGCGCCACGGCAGCGCCCCGGCCTCATACTCGAGGCCAAAATGCGGAATCAAAATTTTTCCTTGCTCGGAAACCGGCGCTACCGCGGACAAAGAAAACCCGGATCGTAACCATTAACCTAATGCTAGCATTCAAGAGATAGGGTGAGAAGTATACCGAGAGATCCGAGTCCTCCGGTCTTCTCGTCATCGTCCCGATCTCCCACGGAAAGTCTCGTCTCCACATCGTCGCCTCCTCGCCGGAAAGGGCACCACATCGCCTGCGTCTTTTACGGGCTCCCGCCTCAATACCGAGGCAACTCGGGCATGAAGCCGGTAACTCGACATGCTCAAGATATGCTGTAGAATGTGTTGTAGATCATGCTAGTCTCTTTGGGGTTATGTTGTTGCCATGATGGAGGAATCAAAGAATGAACTCTCTCATTCTTTTCTTTCTCTCTCAAATGTTTTTCAACCATCATCTAAGAATGAGAATGGTGGAGGAAGAATACTAATATGCAAGAGGGAGGTGAGTGTAGGATAAAGAGAAGAGGTGACCATATCCTAACACCATCATTACAAACTCACATCAAAAATCATCTCACATCTAATCTTCATAAAGCATGACATGATGAAGGAAAAGAATGGAATAAAAAGATACTCTCATCTTACAAATAAACCCTCCACAAAATGTAATTTGCAAAACTGCAAATTACCCCCTCCATCAGAAAAGCCCGGCCGGGAAAGAACAAAGGAAAACCGGCCGGAACGGAATGCAAACTGGCAACTCCAGAAAACTGGTCCCGTAATAAATTACAGGAAAAATCCCGATACTGTGCATACACACCCGCATCTGTATTCCGTCAGGATACAAATGCAATGAGACAAAATCTACACTGTACTAAACTAGGACCGGCTTAAACCAAAGCCGGCTAGTAATATCCGTCCGATCCTGATCCGTGCAATACCGCACGTATCTGATCGGACCCTGCCATATCTCCATACGGCCTCTACAGCGTTTCGCCCGAAAGCTTGAGTAACTGTAAGTGTGGTGGACTCTAAAGACTCGTCAATACTATGGCTGTGGATTTAACCACTAGCACGTCAGAGGTATTAGCCAATACGTGACGGGCCACCAGCTACTGACCAAAAGGGACGTCGATGAGCGAACTCATCCTGACACCCTACTGAGCCTGTCAGTGACAATATCCGTACAGTCCGGTCCGTTCGTCTATGAGCATCGCATGTCGGGCCTAGGGGGTTGGTAAAAGTCAGACCCCCAAAAGCGGTACAAGTCGTGTCGGAGTGTAGCCCAGAATGCCCTGAGATACTACTGGAATACCTACCAGTAAATCTCCTGCCTCGGCCGAGGGCTTTGCGTAATGGCTCTCCTAGACACAGCGCGACCTCACCCCCAATACCGGGAGAGACGAACCCCTGAAGATCCGCTCACTGCCTCCATGTGGCTCGGGACTGTACCCAACTAAAACCTGTTTGCACGACTCCTTTGAGCCGTGGTAGGGTAGTAATCAAAGTACAGTGGGAACTCACACGAGACAAATGACGATCCTCAGGTCGATGAACTAACCTGTACACATGTCACCAGGGAACTGCTATCTGACGTCAGGTATAAGACCAACTAGCATGTTCCCGGCGAGTCATGTCCGGTGTACTCATAACCCAATGAGCACCTGTATACATCTTAGGTGAACCAACTGACACCAGTGGCTTGTGAGACCGGCCACCGCCCCTCGTCGGGGTCTCGACTGTATACACTAGTCTACTCTGGAGAATCGATGCCCTGTCTCGAAACTCCCACGACTAGGGACCTTTTAAGGATGTGCTTATAGACCACCAGCTCTCACGTATATGATCGCCATCACACTGCCGGTAGTCAAGCAAGAATCTTAGGGGCTCTATCAGCGTGTAATAGTGACCTGTAAGGTCACCTGAAGCAGTACACGATGATAAAGGTAAACCAGATAGCATACTATCATCTCGAGTAAGACTGTCCTACCGGGATAGGTCCTCCCTCAATCATTGCAATCACGTGCCTGTGATCCAATAATTGACTCTGATGGCACTATCTCCAACAGTGTCAATCATAGACACGATCTGCGCTTTGCGCTCCTGAAAACAGCGCACTGCGCTCTTAGGTTGGTGCTCAGTTCCAAGCGCGCCACGTGTCACTCACTGGCGCACCCATAAACTGGCGCAGTGCGCTCATAAATTAAAAGCGCAGTACGCTAACAAACTAGCGCTTAGCGCTAAGCGACACGTGTCACCCTCATGTGCGCTAGCGTAATGCGCTCTTTAATTGGCGCAAAGCGCCTGATGCGCCACATGGCGCGCTGTCAGAACATACTTTGTTCTGATAAATGCTATGCATTCAATACCAGACAAAATGTCAGAGACCAATGCTTGGCATTATTAAAAGGGCAGAGCCCAAACAAAGGCCTAACAGGCAGAACAAAAATGAAATGTTAAACATTTTTAAATGGACTTAGCCCAATTCTGGTCATAAGTCCTCAATTTAAACTGAACTGAGTTTATCTGCTTTACCAATCAATTTACACCCGGTTCGAGGGTACATCACTTCACTCCTTTGATATTTGTCGTTGTAATTCCTCAACGTCTTCAAAGAGGTGACGGGACCCGAAAACCATACATTTTACAGACTGTAGGGTCCTTAAACTTATGGACTATGATGTCCTTAACCTCGACCGTGATGTCTTAAAACTAACGTCGGATTGTCGAATCCTTAAATCCACGGACTATGATGTCCTTAACCTCGACCGCAATGTCTTAAAACTAACACCGGACTGTGGAGTCCTTAAATCCACGGACTATGATGTCCATAACCTTGACCGCGATGTCTTAAAACTAACAATGGACCATAATGTCCTTAAACTAATTATCGACCGCAATGTCATTAAACTAAACAACATAGCCCAATTACTCTCTTATTGGATCTAAACGATCCTGTTAAGTTGATCTTAGTCTAAAATTAGACTAACGTATCCTTAACAAACGTTTAAGTTGATCTTAGCCTCAAATAAGGCTAACGTATCCTTAAACCCAAACCCCCCAAACCCAAATCTAAGAAAGATACGGATTTGGACTAGTCCACGCCCTACGGGCGACAACATAATTTAGTCTTCGTATACAATCCACGGGCAACTACAAACAAAACAAACACCCACGACACGAAATGACCATATGGAGAAGGAGAAAGTTGTTACCGCGACGCGGTAGCGTAATTAACTGCAGGGGCTTGCGCCTGCAGGGAAGAGCGTCCCCACAATCAAAACCCCCTCAAACGAGGGGGAATCTGACGAAGTCTGCTACATCGGCCGCATCAGTTTAAACCTTCAATACACGGTGCCATAAATCAACTTGGCATCTTCGGAGAGGTGGACGGATAGCACCAACTAGTATCTACCCCGAAATTCAGGCCTAGACGTTTATCGCGTCTCCGTCGCGCCTTTCGGATGGGAACAATTACATTATAAGGCATCCAAACCAATATTTATATAACGTACTACTTAGTTGTATAACCCACATTACCATTTGATAGTTCTTTATAATGTTCGGATACCATTTTTGCACTCATCTCTTTTAAGAATATAGATAATTGCATCCTTAGATTATATTAGTGCATTATAATGTGATATTAATATTCTATGTTTAATACAGTGCGTTTTAATTAATAATGGAACTATAACCTTAATCCAAATCGATAACTGTACATCCATATGCTTTAATCTATACCTATTTGCATACCACATCACAATTGTAACAACTGGGAATATATTAGTAACTAATTATATTTTAATAAGTGATTTTATTTTTATAAAAAGTTTACCAAATTGATTTTCAATTGTTTTATCAAAATTAATAAATATTTTTCTAGAATTTTCCTAAGCTTGCACAAACATGTGCATGTAAACTAGGGTTAAATCTAGGGTTACCAAGTTTAGGGGTGCATGGTGGATTAACCATGTTTAGCCAACCATGTTGGTCTAGCCCTTGATTAAGTTAATTAATTTTAATTAAGGGTTTGGTTTTGTCTAAGAGTGATTAGGGTTTAAGGTTGACTTGTGGTGAGGGGATGGATTATGATGGCTTGTGCAATCAAGCATTTAATGAGAGAGAGAGAGGTGGCTAGGGTAGTGTCACACCCATTTCATTTCAAAACTTTTTGCATCCTTCAAGCTCTTTTCACTCACATCTCTCCTCTCACTCACACACTCACACCATCATCTTATACCAACACTTCACCACAAAAGCCACACAACACCAAACAACAACAACCAACTGCTGCTACAACAGCATAAACAACACCAAAATATACAGCAGCTTCTGCTGTAGTAAAAACAGCAACAACAGCTTCTGTAGTGGAGCAGAACAGCAGCAATAGCTAAGGAATTGCAATACCTGGAGCTGTAGCAGCAGCACAACACCCTCCTCCTTCCTTTCTTCTCCTTCATCTAAGGTCTCTAGAGGTATAACCCCTTAACTCAACTCCAATCTTGCCAAGTTATGGTTACCTAGCTTAGTTTAGTAATTACTATATGTTTTAGTGCTAGTTTAGTGATTTTGAGTGAGATATAGCCAAGTGAGGGTTGTGATGGTTAGAATAGCCTTACTAGGTGCTGTTAAGACTAGTGAAACTAAGATTTGTCCCAGATTTCACCAATAATACCAGATTGTCCGACTAGGTGTAATTTAGTGTTTTTACGGACTTTTAGCCTTTCTGGAATCTGCTGTTGACCCAAACCTTTAAACATAAAATAGTGAAGACTGTAGCATAGTGACCTTAGCAGAGACACACACACAGAGCACGGGGACCCACCTCCAAGTTGAGGCCGCCGGTTTATTCCTTCTGGCCGCAAATTGCGGCCAGAACAGGGGCTAGGGTGTTGGGTTTTTGGCTGTGGGGTTCTTCTGGGTAGCTTGGGGTTTTTGTATCTGTATCTTTTTAAGTTTGGCCCAGAGGCAAAATCGGGAGCTATAAACGAGTTATCGAGGTTTTTAGAACTTGTGCGACACGCACGTGATCCGCGTGGTTCTGTGGCGCGCTGCGTGACACAGCGCATCGAAGTTGGTTCTGGTAAGTTCGCACGCGTCGCGACGTGTCGTGTGCACGCGCGTTTAGTTTCACGCACGCGTATCCTTTTAGCGATAATTATACGATTTTGGTGATTTGTGTGGATTTGTGTTAAAGCGATGTTAGTGTTAGTTAGACTATCCTAATTAGGTATTGTTAGGGCCAAGTTAACCTAGGTAAACCCCAGATTACACAAAATACCCTGAGTTTTCAAATTGGTGCAAGACTTGACGTTTTTGAGCAAAACTTAGTCTTTTTAAAATCTGCTTTAGACCCAGTGAGTTTAGAATGAAATTGAGTGGACTGTAGCCTACTGGAGATGTCCTGACCACACCACCAGAGCCCGACCCCACCAACCCAAACCCAGGCCGCCGGAGAATTCATTCTGCCCGCAAATTGCGGCCAGACTAGGGAGATAGGTCCCAGGGATTTTAGGGTAGGTGTCTGCTACATTTTGTGGGTCTCTGGTATATGTAGTTTTGCAATATTCTAACCTGGGTAAAATCTGGGGCAGTATATCGTTTTCTGGTGTTTTTAGCTTGCACGATACGCGCGATACGTGAGTGGGTCTTGTGATTCAGCGTATCGCGGCGTGTCGGGTTAAGCGTTAGGCACATACACGCACCTTTCAGCGTATCGCACACACGCGCGTTAATTCGCAACGCGAGTTTCTCGCTTTGTTTTGATATCGCGTCTTGCGAGATTTTTGATTATATTTGGTTTCTTGTGTAAATTTCAGGTTCGCAGGCGGGTACGTCAGACGCCGCCAGGAAAGAGAAGCAGGTGGTCGGCTATACTTAGCACGCGACCAGGTGAGTAGATTTAACATCTACGGGGAAATCGCCCGTATGGCGTTAAGCGTTAAGGCGTAATAGGATATTTAGTTTTATGTGTTCATGTAGACATACTAGAGTAGCATACCTTTTGTTATATATAGAACTGGTAGTATAGAACACTGCACTGTCACTAACGGTACAAGTTGCACGAGCACGATTTATATGCTACACTCACACCGTTAGTGATTGCCATGACACTTACAGCATAGGATTGCTAGAAATCATATATTATATTGATTCCGTTTTATTGACGTTATCATGTTTTGCCACATACTAGCATATGTTATATTCATACCATGTACATCATATACTTACGGTTGTGCATACCTTCATTGATACCTCACTACCTGTGCATATGCACCCCTATATTTCGTCATAGTGCATATATAAATATATATATCTTGATATGTTTACCCTTGTGCCCTATACATCACATATATTCAGACTTGGGCACACATACATCACATGTTCATACTTGTGCCCTATGCATCACATATATTCATACTTGGCACACATACATCACATATATTCATACTTGGCACGGATACATCACATGTTCATACTTGTGCCCTATACGTCACATATATTCATGCTTGGCACAGACACATCACAGATTCATGCTTGAGCCACATATATCATCTATTCGTACTTGGACACATATACATCATATGTACACATTAGCGCACATGTACATTGCTACATTCACTTAGCATACTTATCTTTCGCACATCCATACCTATACTCATATCCATATGTTACATACATAGATGATATTGACTTGATTTGAAAACAAAGGGACCGCATATGATATTTTCCAAACTGGATCTTTTAAAAGAGCGGTTTTCCCTTTCTTTTACTCTTAGTGTCATATATAACCGACCGATACAAAAAAAAATCGCGAGAATAGAATACGGTATCACATACTCGCATTATTCTCGGTCCCGCACATATCACATATGCGCTCCTATTTCGTTTTGCCTGAGCCAGTAAAACCTCTATGTAGGACTCTAAAGACCCGTCAATTCGCCGGCAGTAGGTGATGATCACAGCACACACCCACAAGCCGTCAGCGGTACTAGCTGGACGTAACGGCTTCTCGGGTATTGAGCGATCAGAAGATCAGCAAGCAAGCCCGCTCCAACTCCTGTAAAAGCCTACCGGTAACACTTCTTGTACAGTCCGGTCTCCTCGTCTGATATGTCGCATATCAAGTCTAGGGGTGGTAAACGTCAGACCACAATAACCGATAAGTCGTGCCGATGTGAGGCTCATAACGGGTCGAGAAACTACTGGTAACACTTACCAGTAAATCTCTATATCAGCCCTGGCCAGGGACTTCCCTGTTATGGCCAATCGAGCACTGCGCAACATCAACCCCCAATACCGAGAGAGACGAAACCCCTCCTATCGCTCATTGCCTCCATTTGACTCGGGACTGTACCCAAAAACCACCGTTTTGCACGCCCTCATGGACGTGGTAAGGTGGAAATCAAAGCACAGTGGGAATCACACAAGACTCTATGACGATCTCGGGCCTACAAACTAACCTGCACAAGTGTCACCAGAGAACTGCCATCTGATGTGAGGTATAATACCATCTGGGAGTTCTCGGCGAGTCCGTCCAGTGTACCCAGTCTCTACTGAGCACCCGTATACCATCTCTGATGTCAAACACCAATGGATATGGGATCATCCATCGCCCATCTCATGGGTCGAGAACCGTATACGCTAGTCTACTCTGGTATATCGATGCCCCGTCTCGATACACCCACGACTAGGGACCTTGAAGGATGTACTTATGGACTACCATGTCCCCACTAGTATGATCCGCATCATAGTCCAGGTAGTCAAGTACACATCCTAAGGGCTTTACCAATATGTAACGATAAGACAGTATAAAGAGACAAGTATACATGTTAAAGTAAAGAGCAACCAGATAGCATACTATCATATCGAGCAAGAAAGTCCTCTCTATATATGTCCAAGCATCCAATATAATATACATCATCTGTACAATACTGGCCTCTAGGGCATACATACAACTAACAATCTCCCACTTGCACTAGGGCTAACTGCTGTAGTATCGCATACCGAGCATCCCGAAGAGTCTCTCAAACTGTATCTGGGGAATGGCCTTCGTGAGTGGATCCACAGTGTTGTTCTTCGTGTCAACCCTCCTGACCTCGATCTCCCGGCGATCAACTATCTTCCGGATCAGGTGATACCGCCTCAGAATATGCCTGGATCGCTAATGGGACCTGGGTTCCTTGGCCAAAGCTACCGTTCCATTGTTATCGCAATACAAAAGTATTGGATGTTCAATGGATGGAACCACTCCAAGTTCAGTAATGAACTTCTTGATCCAGACAGCCTCATTGGCAGCATCGTTGGCAGCGATGTATTCAGCCTCCATCGTCGAGTCTGCCACGGTTTCCTGCTTGGAACTCTTCCAGCTAACCGCCCCTCCGTAAAGGGTAAAGACAAATCCCGACTGCGATTTAGAGTCGTCCTTATCACTCTGGAAGCTTGAATCGGTAAAGGACTCCACTTGGAGTTCTCCATTACCATACACCAAAAGCATCTCTTTAGTCCTTCGTAAGTACTTGAGAATACTCTTCACAGCTGTCCAGTAACTCTCTCCAGGATCAGCTTGATACCTACTCACTACACTTAGTGAGTATGCTACATCGGGTCTGGTACATAACATTGCGTATATGATAGAGCCTACTGCCGAAGCATAGGGTATGCCTTGCATGCGAGCTCTCTCCAAATCAGTCTTGGGAGACATCTCTTTGGAGAGAGTGAGCCCTGAGATCGTGGGTAAAAACCCACGTTTGGACTCTTCCATACTAAACCTCTTTAGTATGGTGTCAATGTACCTGGATTAGGACAATCCCAATATCCTTTTAGATCTATCTCTATAGATCATAATTCCCAATATGCAGGAGGCATCACCAAGATCTTTCATTGAGAATCTTTGTGATAAGAAGAGCTTCACCGATTGCAGCATAGGAATATCATTTCCTATCAAGAGTATGTCGTCCACGTACAATACGAGGAAGACAACCTTACTCTCTGCCACCTTCTTGTAGATACAAGGTTCATCTACATTTTTTACGAAATCAAACTCTTTGATAACGACGTCAAAGCAGATGTTCCAATTCCGCGATGCTTGCTTTAATCCATAAATGGATTTAAGCAGCTTGCACACCTTCCCGCTGCTCCCACTATCTACGAAGCCCTTTGGCTGAGTCATGTACACGCACTCTTCTAAATCACCATTTAGAAAGGCGGTCTTAACATCCATTTGCCAGATTTCGTAGTCATGATATGCAGCGATGGCAAGCATGATTCGGATGGATTTAAGCATAGCCACTAGAGAAAAGGTTTCGTCATAGTCCACACCTGGTCTTTGACGAAAACCCTTTGCAACAAGTCTAGCTTTGAAAGTCTCCACTTTCCCATCTACACCAAGTTTTTTCTTGAAGATCCACTTGCTCCCAATGGGTTTTACCCCTTCAGGAGCATCTTCCAAAGTCCATACTTTGTTGGTGTACATGGATTCCATCTCGGACCGCATTGCATCCAGCCATTTCACTGAGTCCTCACTCGTGATGGCCTGCTCGAAGCTAGTTGGGTCATCATCAACCATGATGCAATCCTCGCTCCCACCATCCATGAGAAAACCGTAGTATCTTTCAGGTGGGTGAGGAACCCTACTAGATCGGCGGAGAGGCTGAGGTTCGTTGGGAACTACTGAATCCTCCGGTTCAACCAAATCTTCTGTCGTAGTCTGCATTGCTGGAACCTCTTCCAGTTCTACCTCCATGCCACTAATCTCTTTATCAAGAAATTCCTTTTCTAAAAAGGTGGCATGTCGAGAAACAAACACTTTTTGTTCCTCGGTTTGGTAGAAGATATACCCGCGCGAATGTTTAGGATATCCAATAAACTTACACAGAATGGACCTTGCCGCGAGCTTGTCCGGATTTTGTGTTTTTACATAGGCCGGACAACCCCATATCTTAACATAATTAAGACATGGTCTCTTTCCTTTCCATATCTCATATGGAGTGGTTGGCACAGATTTGGTGGGAACCATATTCAATAGGTCTGCAGCTGTTTCCAGTGCATATCGCCAGAAGGAAATAGGTAACTCAGTTGTGCTCATCATAGAGCGCACCATATCTCATAAGGTTCGGTTCCTCCGTTCCGATACACCATTGTACTGTGGTGTATATGGAGGAGTTAGCTGAGAGAGAATCCCATTCTCTTTTAGGAAGTCCAGGAATTCATTGCTCAAGTATTCTCCTCCTCGATCAGATCGTAGGATTTTAATACTTTTTCCGGTTTGGTTCTCGACTTCTTGTTTATATTCTCTAAATTTCTCAAAAGCTTCTGATTTGTGTTTCATCAGGAACACATATCCGAATCTAGAGAGATCGTCAGTGAATGTAATGAAGTATGCAGAACCATTCCTGGTATGTGTAGACATGGGGCCGCATACATCACTATGTACCAGTCCCAAGAGTTCCGTAACTCTCTCTCCGTGTCCCGTAAACGGAGTTTTGGTCATCTTGCCTTTGAGACATGACTGACAAGTGTCATAAGATGAAAATTCAAACGGATTCAAATATCCATCCTTATGCAATTTAGCTAATCGTGTCACATTGATATGACCTAGTCTACAATGCCATAAGAAGGATTCATTCATTTCTGAACTCTTCCTCTTGTGTGTGTTTGTTATGCTCAGAACTGTTGATTGATTTAGAACATAAATGCCATTGCACAACGTACCTGATCCAACCAACTTTTGGTTTAGAAAAATGTTCATAACATTATCCTGTAATACAAAATTATATCCCTCTTTACTCAGCAAAGAAACCGATATAATGTTGCATATCAGGTTCAGCATGAAGTAGCATTCGTTCAGAATCAATGTATTACCAGTTGGCAATATAAGGTGATATTCCCCGACGGTTTTAGCTGCAACAATTGCACCATTTCCAACCCTTATGTCTTTATCACCTTCTCCAAGTTCTCTACCTTTCCTAAGCCCATGTAACTGATTACATATATGGGATCCTGACCCAGTATCTAATACCCAGGACGTAGAGCAAATGGAGAAATATTTCTCTGTAACGAACACACCCGAAGAAAATGCATCAACATATACTTTCTTCATTCGGGTGGCATGGGAATCCTGGTATTCCCCTATATCCTGTTCAGTCCTATAACTCTTATAAGAAAGAACAGAACCAGTGTTCCCCAGCACAGTATAACATGCGGGTTCGGTCAATACATCCATATTATTATCTTGATTAAGGCATGATATGGTCGCTACCTGGAGTGAGAAGAAAACACCTTAGCGTATGCTCTTGCAAGATCAGATTGGTTATTATTTTATCTAATCAGGATGGCTCCCACTGTTTTTATCAAATCTTCCTTCAAACCCTAAAAGGAAATACTAGCCGGGATTAATTACACCCTACAACTTCGCCAATCTTTCAGCCAGGCCAGTGTCAGTACTTTGAGGGAGCTTCCCCGTGCTTTCGCACGGACCTAATTAAAGTAAACCTCGTTTTCCCAGAGGCGTAACCCCGTTGACACCTTTCTAGACACCTACTTGATCGGCTAATTGTCCTGTGTAAAACTCTCCCGGGAGTAACAATTACTCGCAGTGGGTATCGGGATCCAACTATCTCATAGAAGGTATGCAATCTCATTGCAAATCTCAACACTTGAAATTCCCGATAATATTTTGCCCCTAGCGTCCCATGACCTTGACGCAGGCCAACAAACCATAGTGCGCTAGTCAAGTTCAACCCGTCATTTCTTGATTGAATTAAACCCACCCGTACGACCCTTGACGCAGGCCAACAAAGTCGCACGACTACCCTAATCTAATCTGCATCATATGCATAAGCAGATAAATACTAGTTAGCTACCGCACACTACGCCTTGACGTAGGCCAACAAATGTAGCACGAATACTAAGTAGGACTTATCTGAAATGACGGAGGGCTACGACAGGTTTTTCTGAAAACCTATTGCGTAATGAACTTGATATCGTCGTAGAATCATGTGAATTTTGAAATGGAGTGATTTTGAGGCTTTTATTAGTTTTGCTAAAGAGGTCACTCCCGGTGAAGGGATCTCGGCTCTTTCCTTATGGAATAAGGTGCAGGATATATCATATACATCACTATGCAAAGCAAAACTCCAAAAGCAGTCAAAAGTCAAACCGAGTGTTGTAGCATCTGCCAGTTTTGCTAAAGAGGTCACTCCCGGTGAAGGGATCTTGGCTCTTTCCCCATTGAATAAGGTGCAGGGTATATCATATATACCGCTATGCAAAACAAAACTGTAGCTACCCTTTTTATTTGAAAATTTGATTCTACAACATCTTTTAGGTTTCTTTTCTTTCATTAATCATATTAATGAAGTCCCATCATTTAAGTCACCTAAACATCACAGATAAATACGACGTACACTTATGCCATCCGCATTCGCCTCGATGTCCCCTCGTGCACCGTTAGGTTAGGTAACTAACGGCAGAGCGGGACAGGGCTAGCGCGGGTGTAAAACATAAGTAACGCCTATATAATATATCATATATACTATATACAGTATTTATCACAGAACATCAAATGATCACATCACAGATATCGCAGCAGAAGAAACATATGAAATATTGGATATACTAGGACGTCCGTGTTTTATTTTGAGCCTCTATAAAACACGGATTCCACGGTCGCGACGAATAGCCAAACCCACACCCCTAGACCCATACGAGAGCGGCAAGCAACCCTACCAATTCTAGGGTTAGAAGACCCGGACTCGACTCCTCGAGTTGGTCTCCCACTGGACCCTAGAACCCGGTTACTTGTGCTCTCCTCCTTGGGTCTATCCTAAAGCGGAAAAGTAAATAATATACAAAAGGTGACATCAACCTCATCCCGGAAGTGCTCCAATAAAAGAATATTACATACATTTAAATTTACATGAATGAAAATAAAAACTCTCATCTCACATAAAAAAAAACCGGCTATTCTGAACGCGACGATCCAATATAACATAACCAGCAACACATAACATCACATGTCATCAACGTAAGTAAATATGTCCATCCCAATTGTCGTTGACATATAGCAACGAAACCGGCGATATCACATATTACACTTACGGTCACAGAAAAGAAAGTGTAAAACTACAACATTTGGAATTCACAATCTCTTTAGACATCGTAAATCCGAAAATCACATATTTCGCATTTCATGCCTAACTGTATGAATTCCACATATTGTATCACATTCCAGATAAATAGACAGTATTAAACTTTCCGATCGAATAATCAAATACCCAAGATTTCCTAAATAGCTCAACACTTGAGCGGAGTTCAAAAATTCCAGAATACGTCACAGTAGCAACGGTCCAGCCGTAGAAGGGTCAAGCCAACGCCTCACATGTGGCACGTCGTACTGCCCCAAACCCTAAGGTTCAAAGGGCAGTTCAAGACGGTCACATAATCGAGTTAAGGTTTGTTGTCTTCTAGAGGGTCCATCGCGTCACATGCACGTATTTCCGAAATATTTAAACCCGAGAAAAATTCAACACTTGAATGTTTTTCGTGCCGGGAAAAATTGAGTTAATGATATCCGTTCGAACATTTTAGTACTTTCTAAATTATCCGGAATAACATAACAAAATTAAATTCTCCGATCGAATCGACGATTACAAAATAAACCCCAAAATACTCAACACTTGAGTCAAGTTAAAAAATACCTATAAAATAGCAATAACAGAGAAGGGTATTACTGTGCAAAAATTAAAACACAAGCTCACTGTACGGCCGCGGAGCCGCGGCACAAGCAGGGTATTGCCGCGGTTCCGCGGCCATCCGTACGACTCACTTTGTCGTTTTTCACAATAATTCCTAAAATCACCTGCTGAATTTTTTAGGTATTTTTAATTCCAAAAAATCACAGATTTTGAAAAAAGTCCAGAGAGGGGGTTAAAATTGCGTATTTGGGTTCGTTCGGAGTTTTAACTTCGTTAACACATCGCCTAATGCTCTAGCTAGGCTCTCATATCACTGTAGGGTTACTAGGCACACTAACAAGGCTCTACAAGGCATCGACCATGCCAAAATTAAATTTTTACATGCCCAATAACACTAAGCAAGATCGTATACTAGAGTTTAGGCGAAACTAAAAGCAAGTAAACAACTTTACTCTAAAGGGAATTCGAAATACAACCTTTGTAGATCGGTCCTTCACTTCTTTAGCTCCTTGATGAAGTCCCTTCGCTGCGATCGTGGTTCTCCCAGACCCTTGTATGGCTTCATGAGGCGAAAGGTGCGACCTTACTTGAAGTCTCCGAGGCCGAAGATGATCTACGTCGAGGGAATTCCGACTCAAGCTCCTACTTCACTAACTAGAGAATTAGTGAAGTAAACACCCTAAACTAAAGTGCTAGTCTAGTAGAGGATGAAGAAATAGGAAGTGGGTTCTCTTTGGATTTTTGTTTCTCACAATCTATCTCACTTTTTTCAAAACCACCCTAGCAAGCTTTTTCTCTTGCTCAATGAAGAAGAAGATGATGAACAAAAGAAAAGAAAATGAGGATAATGATTAAGTGAGAAGGCTAACCATGGTGAGTGAGTATCATATACTAACTCATGGCGAGACATAACCATGGCTAAGTGTAAATGGTTAGGTCAATAAAAATCTAAAGTAAAACAAAACTAGTGGACTTTTTCAAAGCATCCACAAGCTTCTACAAGCTTTATGCTTATGAAAAAATTCCACTAATTTGTAATTACTTTAAATAAATATAAACCACCATTTAAAGATAGAATGGTGTAAGTCTTACACATCCATGTCTAGTGTATCAACAACCATGATACAAAAATATAACACATTTTAATATATATCATATATATAGTAAAGATATGTAAATGTGAGAAAACCCCTAAAGTGAACAAGTGTTAGTAAATGTAAAATAGTATATCTAATATACAATTATACACTTAATTATTAAATCAACACTTGACTTAATAATCCGGTCATATCTCATATAACCGGCTAACATTCATTGTATCGACTTATCGAATCAACACTTGATTCGATAACCCGGCTATATCATATATAACCGACCGATACAAAAAAAAAATCGCGAGAATAAAATACGGTATCACATACTCGCATTATTCTCGGCCCCGCACATATCACATATGCGCTCCTATTTCGTTTTGCCTGAGCCAGTAAAACCTCTATGTAGGACTCTAAAGACTCCTCAATACGCCGGCAGTAGGTGATGATCACATCACACACCCACAAGCCGTCAGCGGTACTAGCTGGACGTAACGGCTACCCGGGTATTGAGCGATCAGAAGATCAGCAAGCAAGCCCGCTCCAACTCCTGTAAAAGCCTGCTGGTAACACTTCCCGTACAGTCCGGTCTCCTCGTCTGATATGTCGCATATCAAGTCTAGGGGTGGTAAACGTCAGACCCCAATAACCGATAAGTCGTGCCGATGTGAGGCTCATAACGGGTCGAGAAACTACTGGTAACACTTACCAATAAATCTCTATATCAGCCCTGGCCAGGGACTTCCCTGTTACGGCCAATCGAGCACTGCGCAACATCAACCCCCAATACCGGGAGAGACGAAACCCCTCATATCGCTCATTGCCTCCATGTGACTCGGGACTGTACCCAAAACCACCGTTTTGCATGCCCTCATGGACGTGGTAATGTGGAAATCAAAGCACAGTGGGAATCACACAAGACTCTATGACGATCTCGGGTCTACAGACTAACCTGCACAAGTGTCACCAGAGAACTACCATCTGACGTGAGGTATAATACCATCTGGGAGTGTTTCCTGATTTAAAATCAGAAAAGCTTATGGGAAAAGCTTCAGAAGGGGGCCACGTGCTTACACGTGACCAGCAGTCACGTGTTGACACGTGACATATAAAAGCTGCGGAAAAGGCACATTGGTTCCCTGATCAAGTCAAGGAAAAGGCTTCAGAAGAGGTCACGTGCTCCCACGTGACCAGGGTCACGTGTTGGCACGTGCCGCTCAAAGCAGCAGACTCGTTCTCCAGTTGAATCAAGGAAAGAGGCTCCAGACAAGGGTCATGTGTTCGCACGTGACCAATGGTCACGTGTTGACACGTGATGACTGAGCGGCAACCAGAAGACAGAGAACAAAAAGAAAGAGGAAGGCTCGTTCCAAGGGGGTCACGTGGTCACACGTGACCGGCTTTCAAAGCCCGTTTTGTTAACAGAATTAAATGCTGAAGGAGATTCAAATCTTTCCAAAGGAAAGTGATTATCTGGAGCCGATCGAATTAAAGATTCAGAGGTGATTAAATATCATCTATCTATGGGAAAATCTCGGGTTTGGAAAGATTTCCCCTTTAAATCTAACCGAAATAACAAAGGAGAATCCCTGGATTTAAAATCCAATGGTGAATAAAATTCACCCAATAATCCGAAGGTCAAAAACGAATGATGGATGCAAATCAAATCTCTCAATGAAGATTCGTCAAAAACTAATTGACTCGGCTGCTTCTCCTATAAATAGGAGCCAAGACACACAAAAAAGAGATATACACAGAGGGAGAAAAAAGGAGAGATCCTTGATACTTTGAGGAATTTGGAGCTTCTGCAAAGGAAAACCCTAGGTAAGAAAGGGAAGGCTTTTTGAAAGAGGGAGAATTTAATTCTCAACAGAGTTTAACTCTGATATATAAAACAGAAGAACATATTCCTTCTCTCCTTGATAGAGGATCTGCAAAGTGCACATCTCCCCTTTAGGTTGAGAATTTAATTCTCAATGGGTTGAGATCCTGCCATGCAGATCCGAAACATAGAGAGGGAATGGAAATATGAGAATTTAATTCTCACAGAACTATAGGAATTTAATTCCTTTAAGATAAAAGTAGGGCTTGACCCTGTGTTATGGGAATTTAATTCCTTCAGAACAAAAAAGAAAAAGGGTTTAACCCTAATTAAGAACCTAGTTCTGATGGAACAGCGGGGATTTAATTCCCTTGATCATAATTTAACAGAGAATGGGAATTTAATTCCTTAAAAGCTTTTATTAGGGTTTAACCCTATTTAGTTCTTCACATATATGAGGAATTTAATTCCTACAGAAAATTCAGAGTCTAACTCTATTCAGAATATAAATCTTCAAAAGGAAGTAGTAATTTAATTCCTCTGAAATTACTGTCGGGGTTTAACCCTACGAGGAATTTAATTCCTGGAAAAGATTAACAGATTCTCTAAACAACATACATAGAGGCAGGGTCACGTGTCACCACGTGACCCCCCCAAGAGATCTACAGAAAACCCCTTTGAGGCAGCACCCCACGTGACCCACGTGACCCTCGGCGGAAGCTTTAACATATAAGCATTTAAATGCCCTTCACGTGAGGGCACGTGATGCGATAATCTCAGCAGAATAAATGAAGGGAGGGCGCTCTCACGTGTTGCCACGTGACCCCTCTTGCCTTAGTGTTCAACACTAAATTGGAACTCTTGAATACAGTATTGAAACACTATTGGGCCTTAGTGTTCAACACTAATCAAAGAACCTTATTCGCAGTGTTCAACACTGATAACCTTAGTATTTAATACTAATCTGAGATCTCTATTGCCAGTGTTCAACACTGATCTATTTTAGTGTTTATGATAATTTGAAAGCCTTGTTGCTGGTGTTTAACACCAATTACCTTTTAGTGTTAAACACTAACTTGTCAACCTCATTCCCAGTGTTCAACACTGATTGCTCTGTAGTGTTTAACACTAGGCTTTGGCCCAATTGGCTAAATGGATAGAGGCAAAGCCTCTCCTTCAATGGACCAACAAGAAGCCAATATCCCAGACATGATAGGACTTAGCTCGAGCTAGGCCATGAGTCTTCAATTCGTAATTAACTGGGCTAATGGGCTCATAACATAATTAATCGGTCTTGATCCCAAATTGGGCCAAGGACTACTCAAGCCATTCCGGTTCTAGGGTACATCTCTTCACTCCTTTGATACTTGGCATTGTAATCCCTCAATGTCTTCAAAGAGGTGACGGGTCCCGACGACCACCCATGATATGGACTGTGGGGTCCTTAAACCCATGTCTAATGCAAAATTCCTGGTTACGTGGAACGCGGATAATGTCACTCTTTGACCCCGTGGAAAACGTCCAGAGCGGATCCTTGTCCTCGCAGAGCACGGCAGTGAACCCGTGTGAAGCATCCAGAGCGGAGCCTGGTCCTCGCCTAGCACGGCAGTGAACCCGTGTGAAGCATCCAGAGCATATACCGGACTGTGGAGTCCTTAAACCCATGGACTACGACGTCCTTAACCTTGACCGAGATGTCTTAAAATTAACAATGGACCGCAATGTCCTTAAACTACCCGTGGTCCGCAATGTCCTTAAACTACCCATGGACCGCAATGTCCTTAAACTACCCATGGACCGCAATGTCCTTAAACTAGAACAATAGAGCCCCGCATGCTCTTTTGTCGGATCTAAACGGTCCCGTTTAAGTTGATCTTAGCCTCAAAGATGACTAACGTATCCTTAAACCTTCAAACAGACTGGACTATGAATCCCCCCAATTAACTCTGGCTCGAGGGTACATCTCTGAACTCCTCTGACATCCATCGTTGTAATCCTTCAACGTCGTCAGAGAGGTGACGGGTCCCGACGGCCACATATACGATGGACCACTATGTCCCTAAACTGGAACAATGGAGCCTAAAACACTCCCTTGTCGGATCTAAACGATCCCGTTAAGTTGATCTTAGTCTCAACGTTAGACTAACGTATCCTTAACAAACGTTTGAGTTGATCTTAGCCTCAAGTATGGCTGACGTATCCTCAAACCAAACCCCCAAACCCAAATCTAAAATAAACACGGATTTGGACTAGTCCACGCCCTACGGGCGACGACATAACTCAGTCTCCGTAAACAATCCACGGGCAATAAAACACGAAACAAACACCCACGACACGAAGTGACCAGCTGGAGAAGGAGAAAGTTGTTACCGCGATGCGGTAGCGTAATTAACTGCAGGGGCTTGTGCCTGCAGGGAAGAGCGTCCCCACAATCAAAAAAACCCCTCCACGAGGGGGAATCTGACGAAATCTGCTACATCGGCCGCATCCGTCTAAGCCTCCGATGCACGGGGCTATGGATCAACTTGGCATCTTCGGAGAGGTAGACGGATAACACCAATTACCATCTGCCCCGAACCTCAGGCACGGACGCCCGAGTCCAGGCCGCCGTTCGGAGGGGAACAGATTCTGGCACGCCCGGTGGGACCTTTTCCTCTTTCCACTCCACACTTCGTGTGTCGTGATTCGCGAACCAATCGCGGTTCACTAATGGTTGCCCTTGGGTTTCAAGATACTAAGAATTGGCGTCTTGCTTATTGCAGAAAGCAAATGATCGATGGCTTCTACTTCTGCGAAATCCTCCAACTACTCAGACTGCAATTGCGACCAACGCTTTACCTCGCCAGGAGGTATAGCCTATGGACCCCAAGCTGCTTCGTTGTTCACGATGCCGGTGGACCAGGTGACTCAAGCTACTACCGGATTGTTCTTTAGGACTATACTCCTACCATCAAGCTTCGCGGCGCCGGTGCTGACAAGGGAAGCTCTCAAGAAGTCGGTCTTTGATCGTCTTACCCCTGCCGCGGATCCTCTCAACGAGTCGCCCAATGTCAACGTCTCGGTCTTCTCTAGATTGGGCCAGAAATCCTGCGAACTCATCATGGGGCCTACAATCTCAGAGGAGGCTGCTTCTAAGAAGGTGGCCGCTCCTGCCCCCGAAATCGCCAAGGCAGCTTCTCCGGCCAAAAAGTCGGTCTTTACAAGATTGACGGCTTCAGCTCCCGCTCCTGCTGCCCAAAGGACATCGGTCTTTGATAGGCTAACACCAACAGCGACCCCCCACCCACATAGAGGGCAAGACGAAACCATTCTTACCGCTGACCCAACGCCGTCCGTTCGACACGCTCGACGCCGCCATTGGCGCCGAGTAAGAAAGGCTGGGGGCAACTCCCCCTCCGGGTTGACTCCATCAGCCCCGATGGCAGAAGTTAATGCTGCTGTTCCAACTGGGAACAGCTCCGAAATGCTAAATAAGGTGCGAAGGAATTCCCCTACTGCAGTGCTAAAGAGGTCTCCTCCCTCATTAAAAAAGGTTGTGGAAATAGAATCAGAACAGCCCCGATCTCCTCAACGGCTGTCTTCCAAAATCTATAAGGTTTGGCGGCAGGCCCGAGACTCGATCATCGATCCAAACTTCTCCCGCCAGCACGAGAAGCTGAAAATCCAACCGGAGGCTGGTCACCAGGCTAAACCCCGAAAGGCTGTCTGGACGCCCACCTCAACGGCCCCCTCAACCTCCATGGCTCATAAAAAGAGGAAGCCAGAGAAGACCCCCCAGCGTGCAACGACGGCTAAAAGCACTGAGCCCAGACGCCCTAAGTCTGGGGGCATGGTGGTGCACACTGTTTACATGGCCTCTGGAAAGGAGGAAAGCCGCACTTCTACAGGCCACCGACCGCTTACCCGATCCGTGACGAAAGCCCAGGAGCAGCAACAAAAGCTTCAGGAAATGATGAATGCTATAGCCGCACTTACCGGGCCAAAAGAAAGCCCAGAAATGTCCTCGGACGCACGCCAGGAGGAAGAAACCGACGCTGAATTCCTTCGCCGAATACTGGAAAAAAAGGACAAAGAGGCTGCTGAACAAGCAGCCAACACACAACGTATGGGCCTTCTCTTCCAAGATATGATAGGCATGATGATCCAGCAGGACTTACCCGCCGAGGATCCCCCAATCGTTCTTGAAGACGACCGAGGAGAAACGTCAAATCCACCACTAGCCCTCTCAACGGCCAAGGAGGAGGCAATCTCTAAGGCTGACTTGGTTGACTACATAGCCCAGCAAATCCGGGTTCATCACACGACTGAGGCAGCTGGTCAAGTCGTGAAAACGGGGCGGCCGTATCCAAGCTGGTACGACCAAATCAAATACCCGCAAGGCTATACGATACCAAAATTCCACGTGTACAAGGGGACCGGCAACCCCCATCAACATGTCGCCCAGTTTCGGGCCCTCTGCGGTAACACCGGCGGTGATGATAAACTGTTGCTCCACCAGTTCGTAGGCAGCCTATCAGAAACAGCATTCGAATGGTATTCGGAACTCCCGAACGATTCTATCAAAACGTTCGCTGAAATGGAGCTGTTGTTCACTCAGCGATTCGCAAGTGCCAGCGAACGCACCCCAATAACTGCATTGATTAACGCCAGGGTAAAACCAGGCGAAACCTGGGTCCAGTATGCTATACGCTGGCGGAATCTGTGGTCGAGATGTGAACAACGCATTGAGGAGGCACCCGCAGTGGGCATGTTCGTGGGAACCCTAGACCCCCACGCAACTATCTCCCAGTTTATGATGTTCTTTAAGCCAACCACATTCCAGGCTTTAATCGATAAGTTGGCTCAGATGGACCAGATGGGTCATAGACCACCTCCCCCGAAGTCGGAACCTCGGAATGACAAGGGTAAAGGAAGGGCAACCTTCGTCGCGAATGCCCAGCAGCAACCTAACGCCCCGAAACCGGCAGATCAACTGGAAGAAAGACGCCGGTATTATAATGAGAAGATGAAACGTCCCTACTCGTTCCCACGGGACAAGACGAAACGGTTATTCGAGCTGGCAATACACAACAGACTTATAAACCTACCAAATCCAAGGTGACCGCCGCAACCCACCGAGGTGAATAACCCTAACTATTGCCCTTACCATCAAACGGTAAGTCATCCGATTGAAGATTGCTTCGTCTTCAAAGGATGGATTGAAGATCAATACCTCCAGGGGAAGTTTGTACTGTCCGAAAAGTGGAAGGTGAACCCACCACAGCCGCATACTCCTAAGAAAGCAGATACACCGGGGGCAACCTGCTCCTTTATTGAAGAAGCTCCATGGGAGGTCGTGCTATCAACTAAAACCAGAAGAATGCTGAGAGACCTTCATGCGTGCCCTATGATCGGATGGGAGGACCCTCTTGAACCTTAAATTATCGAAGGGATGTTGAAGCCCCGCCCAACTACGAAGACTCGCGATGAGGACCCAAATACTCACGCCCAACCGTCAAAATCTTCGAAGAAAAAGAAGAAGAAATCCAAGAAGCCCGCGAAGCTTGGAAACGAGCACACAAAATTGCAGAAGCAAATCGACGCGCTGGAAGAATACAATCAAAAGGCGCGAACTCCTGTCACACTGCAAGAGTTCCTCAACCACATCTTTCAAGAGGGAGATGATGAAGAGAGCTCATCGGATGAATCCGAAGAGTATGTGGCGAGTTGTAACGTAATCTCCCACTCGTTTACTGATGATGAGAAAACTCCAGGCACTAAGAAACTGAGGGCAGAGCCTGAACCAGAGCGTGCGTGGCCAACGAATGAGATAATCAATGCCTTCCTAGACGAGATTCGTCTGAAAAGTAAAGCGGATCAGGAGCGTAAGGTGGCCGCGTCAGAAGAAGCCAAATGCAGGCGACCGAACGAAAGAGCTGAACCACCACTACCAGAGCGAAATGCATCCGAGGTAGGCAAGAGGATATTCAAGACGAGGAAAAGGTTTGCCAAAGCCATGTCAATGGGAATGAAGCTACCACCCTCGAAAGGAAACACACACGATGGGGTGGAAAAGCACCCTGAGTATTGAGCATATCATCGGAAAATCTCACACCCCACGGAGGAGTGCGAAGCCTTTAAGATATGGTGGCAAGGATATGTTACTCGTCGGCAACATTTTAAGCGCATGAAACGCAAGATCCGTCGGGAGCGAAGAAGTACTGTCGAAGGGCACAACAGAACTACTGGCAACTGTTATATGGCTCACGCCGGGGGGTCACAAGTTCTCACCTTTGGGAGCGACTCTGATGAAGAAATGGCTCTGGGCCCTCTCTTTAAAGAGTCCGTTTTAGGAAAAGAGGAGAAATCGGAGGCCTGCGAGAACATCCAGCTGCGCAATCGCACACTCCCAGAAAAGAATCTCGGGCCCGTAAGTAGAAAAGATAAAGGAAAGGAAAAGGTCACTGAAGATATCACTTTAGATGACCAAGTCATGAAAGAACTGGCTGCCAAAGACCCTCCTAGGAGGAGTAAAGTGGACTATAACATCCTCGCGCACCTAAGGAAGCTACCTTCTCAGCTTAGCATTCTCGATGCCTTCCTATTATCAAAAGAAGCGCGAGACTCACTAATTAAGGCGTTACAAGAACCTGAGCAATTCCAAGCCTTCCTCGCCATTGAAAAGATGAAGGATGAACTGGAGGAAGTGCATACAGCCGATATCACTTTCAGTGATGAAGACCTCCTTCTCAGGACGTGCGACCATAACCGTTCCCTATATGTCTCCGGATACTGCCATGATATCAAGATAGGTAAGATCCTGGTGGATAATGGATCCTCCGTCAATCTCCTTAATGTTCGGGTGTTGAAGGAAATCTGCATGAGTGTGCAACACCTCGCTCGTGACAAAATTACTATCTCCGGTTTCGATTCACAATCATCACGGACTCTCGGATCTGTGATACCAACATTACGCTTTGGACTTCTCATCACAGACATCAAATTCCATGTCATCGACGCCAAGACCTGCTACAACGCCTTGCTCGGCCGTCCTTGGCTACACGAGTACAACATCATCCCTTCTACGCAACATCAGTGTATGAAGTACTTTAAGGATGGTTTCGAGTATACTGTAACAGGTGAGTTGAACCCATTTTCCGTGAACGAAGTCCGCAAATACGAAGATGCGAAGTACTTTTTGCCAGATTTCGAGGATACAGAAAGGTGTCGCAATCCGGAGAACAAAACCGCCGCCACCATCCCTGTTTTCGGGAGCGATACCAAAGAAGAGGAAGAGATAGTTTATGCAGGGCCATCTCAACGCAACAACCTGGGGACGCCCGCCCCCATGTTGGTCTTCGGAAGTGATTCAGAAGATGAAGTTAATGTCGTGTTCTCCAATCGGCTGTCAATACAAGCACCCCCTGGCGATGACCATAGTTTGCAAATCACCATGGTACCGCGAGAACATTACAAGGATCTCGACACGTTTCAAGCTCACAATGTGCAGGACCTGCAAACGTTTTACGTCCCTCCCAGGCAAAGGGATGAGAAGGTGATCCTATTCTACCGATCCTCGGAGTCGAAAATAGAGAAAGAGATCTGGCATGGCGTGGATGCTACACTTGACAGGCTCCAACCCATCCGTCTGCCCAGATACTATACAAATGGATTAAAGAAGCTGTTGAAGCGCCAAGGAGTACCCTTAAAACAGACTGCTCGGCAGGCTCGGTTCTACAACAGGATTTGGGATGTCCCCGGGACTCAACGCAAATTGCCCAACGGGAAAATGGAAACACTCGGGCTTGGATACGCGAGAGCCGGAAAATAGGAGCGGGCTCACAGCAGCTACACTATATATACCTTTGATGAAGAAGAGAACGCCCTGTCAGGAGATGCCAACCCCTCATCAAAACTAGACCCCGCGATTGAAGCACCGAGTCCGTCGTTTGAAGAACGAACGGACAAGCCTATCAGGAAAATGGGTCAGAAATCACAGGAAGACCACAACCGCGAGATGGCCATCTACGAGAAGGCCAGGACGCAACGTCTATTTCAACAGGCTCCAAAAGACAAAGATGCTCATCTTTGTCAACCCGTTGTACGAAATGCCCAATGCAGAGACGGAAATAAATTAAGAAGTGGGAAGAGGAGCCGACAACAACGATGCAGGATTAGAGGGTTACGTGATCGGGTACTGCACGGCTCGGATTCGTCCCTCATGGAGAAGATGAGTCGAGCGTACTCCTTCCCCCGAGACAAGACGGAGAGGTTACTCAAGCTCGCTTTAAAACATCAAATGATCGCGCTTCCAGAGTCTAGACACCCTGAGCAAGCTAACAAGGCTTCTCGTTTGAGCTACTGCTCTTATCACCGAGCCATAGGACATCCTACCGAAGACTGCTTCACCTTCAAGAACTGGGTCGAGGAACAGTACCAACGAGGCAGATTCGCTTTATCCAACGGCTGGAGGGTAACGCCGCCACAAAAGCATGAACCCAAGGCCGCAAGAGCAGAACCGGATCCACCTCAGTCCTGGGAGCGGATTCGCACCTGTTATACGATCGCGATATTAAAAGAAGAGCGCGAGAACGTGGATGACCTTCCCCAGTGCTTTGAGAACAGCGATGATGAGGTGATCTCAGAATTTCCGCCAGCTCCGAAAGAACTGGAAGATGGTATACATACTACGGCAGATAACCTCAGGAAGATTGAGTTGGGATCGGCGGATGACCCGCGACCGACATTTGTCAGCGAGCTACTCTCTGAAGAAAGGGTGGCCGCGTTAAAGAACGTGCTTCTACGGCATAAAGACTGCTTCGCGTGGAACTACTCCGAGATGCCAGGATTAGATCTGGAGGTTGCTGTGCATAAATTAGCAATATCCCCAGATATCAAGCCAGTCAAGCAAGCGCCAAGAAGGATGCGACTCGAGCTTGAGATGAGCATCAACGCCGAAGTTAAGAAGCTGATCGATTCTGGATTTATCCATGAAGTCCAATATCCCGACTGGGTCACCAATATCGTCCCGGTAATGAAGAAGAATGGGACGGTACGCATATGCGTGGATTTCAGGGATCTCAATAAAGCCTGTCCAAAGGATGATTTCCCAGTACCGGTAACCGAGCTAATGATAGATAACACGTCCACTCACGAGGTTTTCTCCTTTATGGACGGTTCGTCAGGATACAATCAGATAAAGATGCATCCCGAAGACCAGAAGCACACCGCTTTCCTGACCCCTTTGGGTTTATTCTGCTACAGGGTTATGCCCTTTGGTCTAAAGAACGCTGGCGCTACCTATCAAAGGGCCATGACAAAGATCTTCGACGACCTCATACATGACATCGTCGAGTGCTATATCGATGACCTCGTAGTAAAGAGCATGTCATACGAAGAGCATTTAAACCATCTGGAGACTGTATTTCAACGCCTTCGGCAATATAATTTGAAAATGAATCCCCTCAAATGCGCGTTTGGAGTCTCCTCGGGCAAATTCCTGGGATTCATCGTTCGACACCGAGGTATCGAAATAGACCCGTCAAAGATTAAAGCGATCATGGAAATGCCTCCGCCAAGAACCCTCAAACAGTTGCGGTCTCTCCAAGGGAAGCTCGCATACATCCGGCGATTTATCGCCAATCTTTCAGGCAAATGCCGTCCTTACAGCCACCTGATGAAAAAGGGAACTCCATTCGTTTGGGATCACAAATGCCAAGGTGCACTAGACGAGATCAAGCAGTACCTGCAGAACCCTCCGGTGTTGGCCGCGCCGGTCAAGGGAAAACCCCTCATTCTTTATACAACCGCCCTCGAAGGTCCTTGGGCGCATTATGGGCGCAAGAGAACGATCAGGGAAAAGAGAGAGCACTCTACTACTTAAGTCGAGTTCTACTGGGGGTAGAAAGCAACTACTCTCCCATTGAAAAACATTGCTTGGCATTAATCTTCGCGATAACAAAGCTCAGGCACTATGCGTTGGCGCATGAAGTCCGTCTCATTTCAAAGGTGGATCCCCTTAAATACTTGATGTCAAAAGCCATATTGACGGGGCGACTTGCTAAATGGGCCCTACTCTTGATGGAGTTCTCGGTAACGTATCAACCTCTCAAGGCAGTGAAAGGCCAAGCCATTGCCGATTTCCTCGCTGAGCACCCGATACCGGCCGATTCTCCTCTAAACTGTGATTTGCCGGACGAGCATGCATTTGATGCGATTGGCGGCGGTAGCACCCGATGGGAACTCTATTTCGATGGAGCGTCCTCCGTAAAGAAACAGAAACAAGGTATCCCAATGATCAAATCGGGGATAGGCCTCGTCTTTGCAACTCCACAAGGAGGGATAATGCGCTTCGCCTTCTCCTTAACAGAGCCGAGGACAAACAATGAAGCTGAATACGAAGCTCTGATAGCGGGCCTCGAAATCGCCATCGACTTGGGAATTGAAGACCTCCTTATATACGGGGATTCTCAACTGGTTGTTAGTCAAGTAAATGGTGATTACCAAACGTGCAAACCGGAGTTGGTGAGGTACGGCGAAAAGGTGCAACAACTATTGACCCAAATTCCCTCCTACACTTTAGAGAATATACCGCGCGCGGAAAACAGCAAAGCAGACGCGTTAACCAAACTTGCTAAAGAACTGGCGGACGAAAACCTCGATGATGTAAGAATCGTGGTACAAAGCCGTCGAGTGCTTGCCCTGGCAGAAATACCTCCGGAATTATATAAAGAAAAGGGAGCGACTGAGCAGACGACCCTACAAATAAAAGACCATGAGAAGGCCGAGGACTGGAGGGAAGTCTTCATAGACTACTTTAAGTCCCACCGAATGCCCAAAGATACATCCTCAAGGCATCAGCTCATGAAACGAGCTCTATCTTTCGCCTTCGTCAACGATACTCTATACAAGAGATCATTTGATTCTCTATGGCTGAGATGCTTAGGACCTGACGAAGCGGAAAGAGTCATTCAGGAAGTCCACGACGGACTTTGCGGTTCTCACCAAGCAGGCCCAAAGATGAAGTTAAAAATTAAACGGATGGGTTACTACTGGCCCACGATGATCCAGGACTGCCTCGAGTATGCGAAGCAATGCCACTCGTGCCAGATCCACGGAGACTTTATCCACCAACATCCGAATCCACTACATCCAACGGTGGCTAGTTGGCCATTCGAAATGTGGGGGACTGACATAGTTGGCCCCATCGAGCCAGCATCATCCCGGGGACATCGTTTTATCCTGGCGACAACTGATTACTTCTCCAAATGGGCAGAAGCAATACCACTGAGGGAAGTGAAGACGGAGAATATCCTCCATTTCTTCAAGACGCACGTCATCTATCGGTTCGGAACCCCACGGCGGATTAACTCCGATAACGGGCCAGCCTACAGAAGCCATAAGATTAGCCGCTTCGCGCAGCAGCACAATATAGACTGGAGATATTCTTCAGTTTACAACCCACGAGCTAACGGTCTGGCCGAGGCCTTCAATAAGACCTTGACGAAGATCATAAAAAAGACCGTTTCCCGGAATAAAAGAGACTGGCACGAGAGGCTGCAAGAGGCCCTTTGGGCTTATCGAACTATATTCAAGACGGCCACGAACACAACGCCGTACGCGTTGGTATTTGGGACGGAAGCAGTACTCCCCCTCGAGATAGAGTTACCCTCTCTGCGAGTGGCAGTCCACCACGAGCTGACGGACGAAGAAAATGCTCACCTTCGGCTTGAGGAGCTTGATGCCCTCGACGAAACCCGGCTCATAGCGCAACAACATCTAGAAGCCTACAAAGCGAAGATGACGCGCTCGTACGAAAGATTGACCAGGCCAAGGACATTCCGCCAAGGCGAACTCGTGCTAGTGGTCAAGAGACCTATGATCCCCAATCGTGCCAAGCGGGGAAAATTTGAGCCAAACTACGAAGGCCCTTACATCATAAACAAGGTCTACCAGGGTGGAGCCTATCTACTCATGGACATGCACGGTGAAAGGCCTTTCAGGCCAATAAACGGCCGCTTCTTAAAGAAATACTATGCTTAATGAGCCATAGCCTGGGTCAATGATAGATGATGACGGCTGTGTCCACTCGCTATCTTCCTAGGCTCAGACTTTACAAGCAGCAGCTGGCCTTCCCATAACGACGGACCGAAACGTCCTTAAACTAACGACGGACCGAAACGTCCTTAAACTAACGGCGGACCGAAACGTCCTTAAACTAACGACGGACCGAAACGTCCTTAAACTATCGACGGACCGAAACGTCCTTAAACTATCGACGGACCGAAACGTTCTTAAACTAACGACGGACCGAAACGTCCCTAAACTACTACCGCAGCATCCTTAGGCTGACGAGATAAAAAAAAAGAGAGAGAAAAAGAATAAAAAGCGGTGCGTCCACGAGCAAAACGGGCACGGATGAAAACCCGAAAGGGCTCCGTGAGTAAAAACAGCAGGACCACCGGCGAGCGTTTGTGAAAACCCGAAAGGGCGCAACCTCGTTAAAAGACACTTATAGGGTCCTCTCGACCTTGTAAGGAGAAACCACCTGCGTGAGATCCTTACGACTCACAAAGAAGCAACACACTTAGGGATCCTCACGATTCCTAAGGAGAAAATACACTTACGAGATCCTCACGACTCGTAAGGAGAACTCTCTTATGGGACCCTTACGGCTCATAAGATTTGAAAGTCTTAAGTTACAGAGACCTAAACCTGTGCTTAAGCAATCCTCCATAACCTTCGATATTGCCCTACAAAGGACTCAATACTGACCCTTGTATACAATCCACGGGCGCGAATAAACATTTCCCCAGCAAAGTCCAACCCTTGTAGGTCCTCTCAATCCATAAGGAGAAAGCCCTCTTGTAGGATCCTTACGACTTACAGAGGAGCACACACTTAGGAATCCTCACGATCCCTAAGAAGGAAATACACCTGTAAGATCCTCACGACTTGTAGGGAGAAATACCTTTGTAAGACCCTTACGGCTCATGAAGTCAAAAGCCTTGGTCGACAGGACCCTTAACCCTGTTTGCCGAGCCGCCTTTGTTCGTCGTCGACAAAGGCAAATGATGATTCGCTCCTGGCAACATTCCAGTGGTAGCGGTGCTGATGCCGAAATCGGTGCCTAAAATCCAGGCTGGCAGCGAAAAAGCTAGCAAGCCACATATGCCTACAAAATAGCCGAAATGATGGGGCAACTTGCAATAAAAAGCAGCAAGTAAAAATGAAGGCATGAAAAATAGCCGAAATGATGGGGCAACTCGCAATAAAAAGCAGCAAGCAGAAAATAAATAAATAGCCGAAATGATTGGGCACCGCAAAAAATAGCCGAAATGATGGGGCAATCGCGACCTTCGCGATATAAAAGCTGAAATGATAGAGCATCGCGGAAAAAGAAATAAAATAAAAGTGAAATCCTCGCCCTACAGGTGATGGTACATCTACCCCTGTATACAATCCAGGGGCGCAAACAAAGAAGGGATCATACTCCTTCCCCAGGTTTCATCATAAGGAGAAGCCAAATCTCGACGGTTCACAGATAGCCTAGAGATCATCTCGTCGTTCGTCTCATGGCAGCAGACACAACATCAAGCGAAACGGAACAGCGGTAACTCCCAGTTCCATGACTCGACGATGTGTTCCCACAGAGAGTCAAACCCCAATCCCGTGAAATGCGGATACAATCAGCAAAATTCCTGGTTACGTGGAACGCGGATAATGTCACTCTTTGACCCCGTGGAAAACGTCCAGAGCGGATCCTGGTCCTCGCAGAATACGGCAGTGAACCCGTGTGAAGCATCCAGAGCGGAGCCTAGTCCTCGCCGAGCACGGCAGTGAACCCGTGTGAAGCATCTAGTGCAAACTTCCTGGTTACGTGGAACGCGGATAATGTCACTCTTTGACCCCGTGGAAAACGTCCAGAGCGGATCCTGGTCCTCGCATAACACGGCAGTGAACCCGTATGAAGCATCCAGAGCGGAGCCTAGTCCTTGCCGAGCACGGCAGTGAACCCATGTGAAGCATCTAGTGCAAACTTCCTGGTTACGTGGAACGCGGATAATGTCACTCTTTGACCCAGTGGAAAACGTCCAGAGCGGATCCTGGTCCTCGCAGAACACGGCAGTGAACCCGTGTGAAGCATCCAGAGCGGAGCCTAGTCCTCGCCGAGCACGGCAGTGAACCCGTGTGAAGCATCTAATGCAAACTTCCTGGTTACGTGGAACGCGGATAATGTCACTCTTTGACCCCGTGGAAAACGTCCAGAGCGGATCCTGGTCCCCGCAGAACACAGCAGTGAACCCGTGTGAAGCATCCAGAGCGGAGCCTAGTCCTCGCCGAGCACGGCAGTGAACCCGTGTGAAGCATCTAGTGCAAAATTCCTGGTTACGTGGAACGCGGATAATGTCACTCTTTGACCCCGTGGAAAACGTCCAGAGCGGATCCTGGTCCTCGCAGAGCACGGCAGTGAACCCGTGTGAAGCATCCAGAGCGGAGCCTAGTCCTCGCCGAGCACGGCAGTGAACCCGTGTGAAGCATCTAGTGCAAAATTCCTGGTTACGTGGAACGCGGATAATGTCACTCTTTGACCCCGTGGAAAACGTCCAGAGCGGATCCTGGTCCTCGCAGAGCACGGCAGTGAACCCGTGTGAAGCATCCAGAGCGAAGCCTAGTCCTCGCCGAGCACGGCAGTGAACCCGTGTGAAGCATCTAGTGCAAAATTCCTAGTTACGTGGAACGCGGATAATGTCACTCTTTGACCCCGTGGAAAACGTCCAGAGCGGATCCTGGTCCTCGCAGAGCACGGCAATGAACCCGTGTGAAGCATCCAGAGCGGAGCCTAGTCCTCGCCGAGCACGGCAGTGAACCCGTGTGAAGCATCTAGTGCGAAATTCCTGGTTACGTGGAACGCGGATAATGTCACTCTTTGACCCCGTGGAAAACGTCCAGAGTGGATCCTGGTCCTCGCAGAGCACGGCAGTGAACCCGTGTGAAGCATCCAGAGCGGAGCCTGGTCCTCGCCAAGCACGGCAGTGAACCCGTGTGAAGCATCCAGAGCAAATACCGGACTGTGGAGTCCTTAAAATCCACGGACTATGACGTCCTTAACCTCGACCGTGATGTCTTAAAACTAACGATCAACCACCCCGATTCCCTACGGATTCTGCCTTGGTTTAAGGGTACATCTCTTCACTCCTTTGATACCTGGCGTTGTAATTCCTCAACGTCTTCAAAGAGGTGAAGGGTCCCTGCAACCAAACACCGGACTGTGGAGTCCCTAAATCCACGGACTATGAGGTCCTTAACCTTGACCGTGATGTCTTAAAACTAACATCGGACTGTGGAGTCCCTAAATCCACGGACTATGAGGTCCTTAACCTTGACCGTGATGTCTTAAAACTAACATCGGACTGTGGAGTCCCTAAATCCACGGACTATGAGGTCCTTAACCTTGACCGTGATGTCTTAAAACTAACAGCGGACGGTGGAGTCCCTAAATCCACGGACTATGAGGTCCTTAACCTTGACCGCGACGTCTTTAAACTACGATACCTGGAGCAGCCTCTGACCCCGTAAAACACGGATAAGGGTGACCACATTCAGCACTTGCAGGTCCTCACGACCTGTAAGGAAGAAAAAAACTCCCTTGTGAGATCCTTACGACTCTCAAGGGAAAACCCGCTTAAAATCCTCACGATCTCTAAGAAGAACTTACACCTATGGGATCCGCTCGACCTGCAGGGAGAAAAACTCTTTATGAGACCCTCGTGGCTCATAAGATGCAAAAGTCTTAGGAAGCAGATCTTAACCCTGAATCCTGAGCCATCGCTGTCCTGCGAGGAGATGTAGAATATCCGCAGAATACATTCAATAAAAAAGGGGACACACCATTGAGAGGAAAATTGTATCTTTTATTCATAAACCAAAATGGATACAAAGTACAATTTATGAAAGAAACAAAAAAAGAGATACTCTCATCCATGAGTATGTACAAAAAAAGGGAGAAAAGATACAAGTCCTCAAGCCGGCGGGCGGTGCAATAATTTCACCAGCTCATTGTTCTGTTGCTGAGCCACGGCTTCATGATGCAAGATCTCCAGAAGGCGAGCCTCCGCCTGAGCTTGTTGGGCCTGATATGAAGCAAGCCGGGCTTCAAGCTCTTTCTCAGTGGCCTTATGAGCCTCAACCCTCTCGCGAGTAAACGTGGCGGCTTTATCGAGAGCCAACACCTCCTTTATGGGCTCCTGGAGCACTCGCCAGAGTTCATACGCTTTGTTGGCCTAAGACTCGAATGAAGCTCGCTCAACGCCTTAGAGGCCAACTCCCTCTCCGAGAATTTACGGCCGAACCCTTTTTTCGCACGACAATATGTTCGCCACGCGTCGCCCTATCAAGCCATGTAAGCTCACTTTGCGACCGCAACCTTAGAAATAAGACATACACACTCGAGACCATATAAATGGGCTTCCGATCGACAGCAATAATCGATCCAGAACGCGCTCACACAACCCGGTATGAAAAGCAACGAAAAACTTTCCGATGATTATCCTATCAAGCATGTGTTCGCAATCATATGAACATCCGAAAAAGAAATAAAATTCGAAGCTTTAATGTGCACGCGACATGACAACAGTATTGATAATTGAAGAAAGTTTTCATAAAAGGAACACAAAATTTATTCATGCAAGCGGAAACATACATACGAGTACCAAGCCTACATGGAAGTTCAACATAAAGTATACAAAAAGGAGGGACTAATTTAAAAATGTTCTACGCTAACGGAAAAGGTCACCAAACACAGGATCAACGGCACAGGGGTTAATGAAGCAAAGGACAAAATTCTCCATCTCTCTCTCTGCTTTCTCCAGCACATCGAAGCGACGATTCTCGCGAGAAGTCGCTCCCCATCGGTTGGTGCCATGTTCGTCCGCGAAAGCAAACATAATAGCTCGCCGGGCCTTTATCTCGCTCAGCAGATGAATTGAGCAGTCCTTCAAAGCCTGAGTAATCAGGCACGCTTCATGAAAGCCCTCGAGCTTTTCTTCCGCCGCGTCGAGCATCGCCAGGGTCATCTCCGCCGGGTGAGGAGGGATGTCGGCAAGCACGGCCGTGAGAATCATCCGGAGCCAGAGGGAACCCATCGGGAGGGGAGACCCTCTACGGATCGAGAGCTCATACATAGCTAAGTCACATTCGTTGTCGGAAAGGAGGGGGTCCACCAACCGAGCAGCAAAACGGGGGATCATCTCCTCAAGAGGAACTTCCCATGGCTGTCGACGAGTATGAGGGCGATTGCAGGCCATAGCGCTCGTTTGTTTCTCAAGACAAGTTACTCCAAGATAAAAAATAATAATAATATAAATCTCTTTGTGAAGGGAAAAGAAAGCTATAGCCTCGTATATAAAGAAATGCATTAAGTGCTGTGCGCGGAAAATCTTGCATGGTGAAGCTATTTCCAAGGCCCAAAAAAGGAAAGGCATCGAAAATCAAGGAGATGGAACTATTTCCAAGGCCCTTTTTCTGCATCTAATATTATGCACTGAAAATATGGCATGGGGAAAATTCTGTGAACAGACCCATCAAGGGACCCCACGTGCAGAACACGTGAGGCCTAAACCTGAGGTGCACTTAAAAGGAAATATATGGAGTAGTACCCTGCATATTAAAAGCACAAACAACAATAGTAGCAAAATGATAAAATCCCAGAGAAAAGGCATGCAAACATGGGAAGACATAATAAAACTTGTCACTCATACTTCAAGAGGTTCATACAAAAATATAAAGGACACATTTACAATGGTAAAACTTCAGATGCGGGGCATGGGTTGAGAAACTCAAAATTAACTTTATTCAAGATCTTCCAAGCATTTCGAACCTCCCGAGTATGCTTTCTCTCACGGTCACAAGCATCGGGGTCCCCGCGGATGTCCTCTACCCTCCGGTAGACGGCAAGTATGGCTGATTGCTGAAAAATCTGATGCAGGAGATCAATGAGATTATCCCGCCTTCTCTTTGAAATCAAGTGCATCAGATACACCGAGTGTACTTTATCCTCGGCGGCGTCCAATGACCCAAGCGGCACACCAGCACAAAATAAAGGGAGAGCCTCCCTGATCGCCAGCACGATCAGCCTCAGAAGAGAAGAGCGACGGGGGAGTAGCCGATGGTTGTACTCGTCAAAGCGGCTCATGATCTCGGCACACTGAGCATCGGTGAACTCCTGGTTCTGACTGCGGCCCAGCACACGAATATTCCCGTAGGAAATGATCTCGTCAAGACTATACAGATGGGCATCCATGATACCTGAAATAAAAGTCACGAGAATCATTAGAAAACCCCTATTTCATTAATTGCAGAAGAACAACCTCGGGCCAAGAGACCCCAGGAAGCCTCCGTGTGAAGAAATCAAGTCCTTCATTGGAATTAAAGTCCTTATTGAGAAAAGGGAATTAAATTCCCAGAAACATTTTTGATGGAATTAAATTCCATGGGGTTGAAACGCAATCATCATCTCCCCAAAGATCATCTAAACCCTAAGAGATCTACAGTTTGAAGGTTAAGCGGTTTCATGTTCTTATGGAAAATATGAAGGAAAAAAAGTAAAAACCCTTGTTTTGGATTTAAAATCCAGAGAAATGTGAAGGTCCATCGTTGTCCAAGAACATTACCTGAGAAAAAGGATTCTTTTCGAACAGAGTTAAACTCTGAAGATTGCTTCAAGACAGAGAACTAAGCTCTAAAAGCGAGAATTAAATTCTCAAGGAAGAAGTTCTCAAAAGAAGAAGAAGATGAGCAAAGTGAAGGCCCTTCTGAAGAGACAGTGGTATTTATAGAAGGCAATGGAAACGTTTCATCTCCCCAAATCCCTAAAGGAACCCAACGGTCACAAAGGTGACAGCGTTGCACTCACGTGCAGACACGTGAGAATAACGCTGTGGGGGCATTTGTTTCCTGATTTAAAATCAGAAAAGCTTATGGGAAAAGCTTCAGAAGGGGGCCACGTGCTTACACGTGACCAGCAGTCACGTGTTGACACGTGACATATAAAAGCAGCGGAAAAGGCACATTGGTTCCCTGATCAAGTCAAGGAAAAGGCTTCAGAAGAGGTCACGTGCTCCCACGTGACCAGGGTCACGTGTTGGCACGTGACGCTCAAAGCAGCAGACTCGTTCTCCAGTTGAATCAAGGAAAGAGGCTCCAGACAAGGGTCACGTGTTCGCACGTGACCAATGGTCACGTGTTGACACGTGATGACTGAGCGGCAACCAGAAGACAGAGAACAAAAAGAAAGAGGAAGGCTCGTTCCAAGGGGGTCACGTGGTCACACGTGACCGGCTTTCAAAGCCCGTTTTGTTAACAGAATTAAATGCTGAAGGAGATTCAAATCTTTCCAAAGGAAAGTGATTATCTGGAGCCGATCGAATTAAAGATTCAGAGGTGATTAAATATCATCTATCTATGGGAAAATCTCGGGTTTGGAAAGATTTCCCCTTTAAATCTAACCGAAATAACAAAGGAGAATCCCTGGATTTAAAATCCAATGGTGAATAAAATTCACCCAATAATCCGAAGGTCAAAAACGAATGATGGATGAAAATCAAATCTCTCAATGAAGATTCGTCAAAAACTAATTGACTCGGCTGCTTCTCCTATAAATAGGAGCCAAGACACACAAAAAAGAGATATACACAGAGGGAGAAAAAAGGAGAGAGCCTTGATACTTTGAGGAATTTGGAGCTTTTGCAAAGGAAAACCCTAAGTAAGAAAGGGAAGGCTTTTTGAAAGAGGGAGAATTTAATTCTCAACAGAGTTTAACTCTGATATATAAAACAAAAGAACATATTCCTTCTCTTATTGATAGAGGATCTGCAAAGTGCACATCTCCCCTTTAGGTTGAGAATTTAATTCTCAATGGGTTGAGATCCTGCCATGCAGATCTGAAACATAGAGAGGGAATGGAAATATGAGAATTTAATTCTCACAGAACTATAGGAATTTAATTCCTTTAAGATAAAAGTAGGGCTTGACCCTGTGTTATGAGAATTTAATCCTTCAGAACAAAAAAGAAAAAGGGTTTAACCCTAATTAAGAACCTAGTTCTGTTGGAACAGCGGGGATTTAATTCCCTTGATCATAATTTAACAGAGAATGGGAATTTAATTCCTTAAAAGCTTTTATTAGGGTTTAACCCTATTTAGTTCTTCACATATATGAGGAATTTAATTCCTACAGAAAATTCAGAGTCTAACTCTATTCAGAATATAAATCTTCAAAAGGAAGTAGTAATTTAATTCCTCTGAAATTACTGTCAGGGTTTAACCCTACGAGGAATTTAATTCCTGGAAAAGATTAACAGATTTTCTAAACAACATACATAGAGGCAGGGTCACGTGTCACCACGTGACCCCCCCCCCAAGAGATCTACAGAAAACCCCTTTGAGGCAGCACCCTACGTGACCCACGTGACCCTCGGCGGAAGCTTTAACATATAAGCATTTAAATCCCCTTCACGTGAGGGCACGTGATGCGATAATCTCAGCAGAATAAATGAAGGGAGGGCGCTCTCACGTGTTGCCACGTGACCCCTCTTGCCTTAGTGTTCAACACTAAATTGGAACTCTTGAATACAGTATTGAAACACTATTGGGCCTTAGTGTTCAACACTAATCAAAGAACCTTATTCGCAGTGTTCAACACTGATAACCTTAGTATTTAATACTAATCTGAGATCTCTATTGACAGTGTTCAACACTGATCTGTTTTAGTGTTTATGATAATTTGAAAGCCTTGTTGCAGGTGTTTAACACCAATTACCTTTTAGTGTTAAACACTAACTTGTCAACCTCATTCCCAGTGTTCAACACTGATTGCTCTGTAGTGTTTAACACTAGGCTTTGGCCCAATTGGCTAAATGGATAGAGGCAAAGCCTCTCCTTCAATGGACCAACAAGAAGCCAATATCCCAGACATGATAGGACTTAGCTCGAGCTAGGCCATGAGTCTTCAATTCGTAATTAACTGGGCTAATGGGCTCATAACATAATTAATCGGTCTTGATCCCAAATTGGGCCAAAGACTACTCAAGCCATTCCGGTTCTAGGGTACATCTCTTCACTCCTTTGATACTTGGCATTGTAATCCCTCAATGTCTTCAAAGAGGTGACGGGTCCCGACGACCACCCATGATATGGACTGTGGGGTCCTTAAACCCATGTCTAATGCAAAATTCCTGGTTACGTGGAACGCGGATAATGTCACTCTTTGACCCCGTGGAAAATGTCCAGAGCGGATCCTGGTCCTCGCAGAGCACGGCAGTGAACCCGTGTGAAGCATCCAGAGCGGAGCCTGGTCCTCGCCTAGCACGGCAGTGAACCCGTGTGAAGCATCCAGAGCACATACCGGACTGTGGAGTCCTTAAACCCATGGACTACGACGTCCTTAACCTTGATCGAGATGTCTTAAAACTAACAATGGACCGCAATGTCCTTAAACTACCCGTGGACCGCAATGTCCTTAAACTACCCGTGGACCGCAATGTCCTTAAACTACCCATGGACCGCAATGTCCTTAAACTAGAACAATAGAGCCCCGCATGCTCTTTTGTCGGATCTAAACGGTCCCGTTTAAGTTGATCTTAGCCTCAAAGATGACTAACGTATCCTTAAACCTTCAAACAGACTGGACTATGAATCCCCCCAATTAACTCTGGCTCGAGGGTACATCTATGAACTCCTCTGACATCCGTCGTTGTAATCCTTCAACGTCGTCAGAGAGGTGACGGGTCCCGACGGCCACATATACGATGGACCACTATGTCCCTAAACTGGAACAATGGAGCCTAAAACACTCCCTTGTCGGATCTAAACGATCCCGTTAAGTTGATCTTAGTCTCAACGTTAGACTAACGTGTCCTTAACAAACGTTTGAGTTGATCTTAGCCTCAAGTATGGCTGACGTATCCTCAAACCAAACCCCCAAACCCAAATCTAAGATAAACACGGATTTGGACTAGTCCACGCCCTACGGACGACGACATAACTCAGTCTCCGTAAACAATCCACGGGCAATAAAACACGAAACAAACACCCACGACACGAAGTGACCAGCTGGAGAAGGAGAAAGTTGTTACCGCGATGCGGCAGCGTAATTAACTGCAGGGGCTTGCGCCTGCAGGGAAGAGCGTCCCCACAATCAAAAAAACCCCCCCACGAGGGGGAATCTGACGAAGTATGCTACATCGGCCGCATCCGTCTAATCCTCCGATGCACGGGGCCATGAATCAACTTGGCATCTTCGGAGAGGTAGACGGATAACACCAATTAGCATATGCCCCGAACCTCAGGCATGGACGCCCGAGTCCAGGCCGCCGTTCGGAGGGGAACAGGAAGTTCTCGGCTAGTCCGTCCAGTGTACCCAGTCTCCACTGAGCACCCGTATACCATCTCTGATGTCAAACACCAATGGATATGGGATCATCCATCGCCCATCTCATGGGTCGAGAAGCGTATACGCTAGTCTACTTTGGTATATCGATGCACCGTCTCGATACACCCACGACTAGGGACCTTGAAGGATGTACTTATGGACTACCATGTCCCCACTAGTATGATCCGCATCATAGTCCAGGTAGTCAAGTACACATCCTAAGGGCTTTACCAACATGTAACGATAAGACAGTATAAAGAGACAAGTATACATGTTAAAGTAAAGAGCAACCAGATAGCATACTATCATATCGAGCAAGAAAGTCTTCTCTATATATGTCCAAGCATCCAATATAATATACATCATCTGTACAATACTGGCCTCTAGGGCATACATACAACTAACAGGGCACTCACGATTTTATGAGATTACAGGATTTGAGGGCCGATGTGAATGATGGCGCCTGAGTTGTACTGGGATTTGGGTGTATTGATAGACACAAGTTATTTTTCCACGTTGATATTCCGTGTAGACATTATTTCTTCCCATACTCAGCATTCAGTACTTGACATCTTATCCTGTAGCTAGCATACCTGATAGAGTACACATGCTTGCATATCATTGCGTACCCTGCTCATCATATATAGGGTTGTTAGATTATATTGCCATGCCTGATTATCACATATCTTGCTCATTACTTAGAGATGTTATTAGATCGCACTTGTTGCATGATATTGAGCATCCAGTTCATCATATAGATGTTACCAGTTGGCATAGGTTAGAGTGTCGCAGCACGTACATACTCGCGATTACCTTTATATGTTATCTACTACTCACGAGTTGGCAACTCACCCCCGTTGTGCCACAGTGCTTGCAGGCTGCCCTTTGGAGTAGTCACGGCTGGCTGTTTACCGCATCTTTTGACACAGATACCATTGCTGAGGCGTGTTAGCCCTTTTGCTACTAGGTGGGTTTTGTACGGCATCTGTTTACTTTCAGTTGCATATTGATGTATCTAGTATTCTCCATCTACCTTTATGTATTGACTTAGAGACAGTTGTGAGGACGACGTATGTTATTTTGTACTCTGGTGTCGAGCTCGCTGTGAGCCGACTTTATTTATGCAGTTCTATATTTCTTGCTGTCTCCATTTCATTTTTTTCTCAGTCGTACATTATCATTGTGATGCTCTATTCATTCCACATGTCATTTTACTTACATCTCGTCTTTTACCCGCTTCTCGGGACAAATTTTTTGTAAAGGAAATGTTGTTAAAATTATTTAAATAATAACTTGAACCAAAAAAGATTTCTACTAAACAAATTAAAGTTTTCTAAATGTTTTGACAAATATTCTAATAAATGTTTTAACACTCCATATTTTAATGGTTTTGATTTCTGGGTTCGGCTTACTTAGTCACGTTACGCCTGTAGACGTTGCGTGGTTAAGTGCCGGTCACGGGCCGAACTTTGGGTCGTGACAAAGTTGGTATCAGAGCGTTGGTTTTACCTTCGGAGTGTAGGATGACCCTGGTATGATAGAGTAGGTAGCTGCAGCAGAGTGGCGTGGCGTGTGAATGTTCCGCGGCATACTCACGAGGCGGTACTCCGCCTAAGCGACCTTAGGTCTTATTGATTGAAATTCCTTCTTGATATACATTCTTGTGATTCGATTTCCGTATCCTCATCGAACCCTACTTTCCTTTCAGCCATTATGCCGTCAAAGACTACGAGGGCACAGAGAGCGGCTGCGAGGGCCGAGATGCGAGTTGACTCGTCCGAGACGAGGACTGATCCAGGCAGTACACCCGTTGCACCTGAGCAGACTGTCCCTCCTATGACAGATCAGATCGCCACACTAGGGGCTGGTATGCAGGAGATGCGCCAGACGGTGGGATCCAGCATGCAGGAGATGCGCCAAATGATAGTATCGCTAGTTGAGACGCTTCGAGCGCAGCGACCAGAGGTAGCTCCACCAGTCATGGGGACCGCGATGGTATCTACAGCACAGACCGTTGCTCCTGCAGCCATGGAGGTGATTACGGTATCGTTAGCAGAATTCATGAGGCTGAAGCCTCCGGTCTTCACAGGCACCGATCCAGCCGAGGACCCACAGTCCTTCATTGATAGGATGGTCCGGATATGTCGTTCCCTTAGATGCTCAGATACGAGATGGGTCGAGTTCGCGAGCTTTCGCCTGGAAGGACTTGCGCAGAAATGGTGCGAATCGGTCGAGAAGGGCAGAGCAGCAGGTCTTCCTCCTATGACCTGGACAGAGTTCGTAACGATGTTCCTTGCCCGCTTCCTTCCCCAGAGTGTTAGGGATGCCCGAGCACGCAGATTTGAGTCCTTACGCCAGACGCCAGAGATGACCGTGGCAGAGTACGATGTGCTATTCACCGAGCTATCAGTCTATGATCCGTACCTAGTGGCTACTGAGGAGTTGAGAGTCAAGAGATTTGTCCGAGGCTTGCTTACACCACTGTTCCTTACGATCAGCGCACAGCATTACGAGACATACGCAGCAGCTGTAGACGCAGCCCTATTAGTCGAGGCGCGCCTTGCAGAGACTTCGGCAGTTCCAGGGCCGAAGAGGGTTCGTACTGATACATCGGCACAGAGACGGCCGTTCAGGCGCCGCGACAGACACCTTGCAGGTGACAGAGACTCAAGACGAGGTCAGCTTTTCAGTTCTTATCCCCAGGAGGGTCAGCCAGTATCATCCGGATGTTTCCGATGCGGGAGTTCCTTTCATCGTGTTCGAGAGTGCCCTGAGATACCCCGAAAGGAGGCAGCCGGACCGCATGTCACACTACTACCTTCACCACCCCAGAGGGCGTTGCCTATTGTACCCACGGTCGCTCCGCGTCAGACTCATGCACAGAGAGGCCGTGGTCGCGGAGGGTTTGTTCCTAGAGAGCAAGGTGGTCGAGGCAGGGGACAGCCAGCCACCAGCAGAGTATAGCCAGTTGCTAGTAGGGGACCGCCAGTTGCAGGTGGAGGACAGGCACGGGTTTTCGCTTTGACGCATCAGGACGCGCAGGCGTCCAATGCGGTGGTCTCAGGTACCTTATCAGTATGTTCTGTTGATGCACACGTATTGTTCGATCCCGGATCCACGCACTCGTACATTTCCACACATTTTATGCTGAGTTTGGGTAGAGAGTCTGGGTTGCTCGATCAGCCGCTCGTTGTGACCACTCCCGTAGGAGAGTCATTTTTTGCTAGGCACGTGTTCCGATCCTGTGTTGTCCGTATTGGCGAGAGAGATTTGCCTGTCGACTTGATCCTTCTTGAGATGTTGGACTTCGACGTTCTTTTGGGCATGGATTGGTTAGCCACGTGCTACGCGTCTGTGGACTGCCGCGAGAAGATAGTTAGATTTTGTTTTCCCAGCGAGTCGGCTTTTGTTGTGCAGGGTGACCGTGGTGCCGCCCCTCACAGATTGATTTCTTCTCTTCGCGCTGGACAGCTTTTGAGGAAGGGATGTCAGGGATTTCTAGCCTATGTTTGTGATACTGGAGCCACAGAGGTTCCGTTGGATCAGGTTCCGATTGTATGTGAGTTCCCTGACGTATTCCCTGACGAGCTTCCTGGGCTACCGCCTGAGCGTGATGTTGTGTTCTGTATTAATTTGATTCCCGGCACGGGGCCTATTTCTATACCGCCTTATCGGATGACCCCGGCGGAGCTTAGAGAGTTGAAGAGTCAGTTGCAAGATTTGCTGGACAAGGGACTCATTCGACCCAGTGTTTCTCCTTGGGGTGCTCCGGTCCTGTTTGTCAAGAAGAAGAACGGCAGTTTGCGTCTGTGTATCGACTACCGGCAGCTGAACCGGGTGACCGTGAGGAACAGATATCCGTTGCCATGCATCGACGACTTGTTCGACCAGCTTCAGGGGGCAGGATATTTTTCGAGGATCGATTTGCGATCGGACTATCATCAGCTGCGAGTTCGAAAGGAGGACATTCCGAAGACAGCTTTCCGTACGCGTTATGGCCATTATGAGTTTTTGGTGATGTCGTTCGGACTCACCAACGCGCCAGCAGCCTTCATGGACTTGATGAACCGTATATTCAGGCCGTATCTCGAATTGTTCATCATTGTATTCATTGACGATATATTGGTGTATTCCCGGAGCAGAGAGGAGCACGAGCAGCACCTGCGGATCACACTACAGACTTTGAGGGAGCACCAGCTTCATGCAAAATTCTCCAAGTGCGCATTCTGGTTGGACAGCGTGAACTTCTTGGGTCACGTGATTACACGGGATGGTATATGTGTAGACCCGAGGAAGGTCAAGGCCGTTCGGAGTTGGCCCAGACCTACATCCGTTACTGAGATACGCAGCTTTCTAGGACTGGCAGGCTACTACAGGTGATTTGTACAGGATTTCTCCCGTATTGCTGCACCTTTGACCGGATTGACCTGGAAGGGAGTTCCTTTCGTTTGGTCGGAGGAGTGCGAGCGCAGTTTCCAGCAGCTACGGACTTGTTTGACTACGGCGCCAGTGTTATCATTGCCTTCAGGATCGGGCGGATTTGTAGTCTATTGTGACGCTTCACGAGTGGGGCTAGGATGCGTATTGATGCAGCATGGCAAGGTGATCGCTTATGCTTCCCGGCAATTGAAGAAACATGAACAGAACTACCACACTCACGATTTGGAGATGGCAGCAGTGGTCTTTGCACTTAAGATCTGGCGATATTACCTATACGGCGAGTCGTGCCAGATATTCACTGATCACAAGAGCCTAAAATATATATTTTAGCAGCGAGACCTCAATCTCCGACAGCGCCGTTGGATGGAACTGGTGAAGGACTACGACTGCGAGATCTTATATCACCCGAGCAAGGCTAACGTAGGAGCAGATGCTTTGAGTAGGAGGCCCGAGGGTAGTCTAGCATGTTTGAGTGCAGTACAGAGGCAATCATCGGCAGATTGGCAGATACTATGCGACAGCCGAGTGCAGTTCGAGTTCACGCAGATCGGGGACAGCTTGCGCATGTTCGTGCACGCCCACAGTTGCTTGACCGTATATATGAGGGACAGCGCAGGGATGACCGTTGCTCAGAGATCATGGCACAGATTGGACAGGGCAGATCCTCCGAGTTCGTGATTGATGATCAGGGGATATTACGATTTGGGTCTAGACTGTGCGTACCAGATGCTGAGGGATTGCGGCGCGATATTCTTGAGGAGGCACATCGATCGGTGTACAGTGTCCACCCCGGTTCCACCAAGATGTACCATGATATGAGAGAGGTCTACTGGTGGGATGGAATGAAGAGGGACATCGCAGATTTCGTATCGAGATGCCTGACTTGTCAGCAAGTCAAGGCCGAGCACCAGAGGCCCGCAGGAGAGCTACAGCCGTTACCCATTCCGGAGTGGAAATGGGAACAGATTTCGATGGATTTCGTTGTGGGTCTACCCAGGACTAGGCGGGGGTATGACTCCATTTGGGTGATCGTGGATCGTTTGACGAAAGCGGCTCACTTCCTGCCGGTGAAGACGACTTTCGGATTTGCTCAGTACGCCCAGATTTATATCGACGAGATTGTACAACTACATAGGGTCCCGACGTGTATTGTGTCCGACCGAGGCACCCAGTTTACCAGCAGACTATGGCAGAGGCTTCAGGAGGCTTTGGGCACTCGTTTGAGTTTCAGCACGGCATTTCAACCGTAGACCGACGGACAGTCAGAGCGGACCATTCAGACTCTCGAGGACATGCTCCGAGCGTGCGTTTTAGACTTTGGTGGTAGCTGGGATTATCATTTACCCTTGATAGAGTTCTCCTACAACAATAGCTTCCAGGACACTATTCAGATGGCACCTTTCGAGGCTTTGTATGGGAGGAGATGTAGATCGCCCGTCTGTTGGACAGAGCTGAGCGAGAGCAGTATTTTGGGGCCACAGATCGTACAGGAGACGACCGAGAAGATACAGCTGATTCGAGACAGGATGAGGACAGCTCAGAGCAGGCAGAAATCGTATGCTGACAGGGGCCGCCGCAGATTAGAGTTCGCAGTTGGCGATCACGTTTTTCTGAGGGTCTCTCTAATGAAGGGAGTGATGAGGTTTGGACGGAAGGGGAAGCTTAGCCCCAGATTCATAGGTCCTTTCGAGATCCTCGAGCGGGTAAGCGCAATAGCATATCGTTTGGCTCTTCCACCCAGTCTTTCGGATGTTCACCCTGTCTTCCACGTATCGATGCTACGCAGATATCTTCATGACCCTTCCCACACGATCCAGCATCAGACAGTTCAGCTTGAGCCCGACCTTTCATTCACCGTGCAGCCAGTTGAGATATTGGATTGGCAGGTGAAGAAACTTCGATCTAGGGCCCTGCCATCGGTGAAGGTTCTTTGGCGCAGCCCGAATGGTGAGGAGATCACTTGGGAGACCGAGGGGGAGATGCGGAAGAAATTCCCTCATCTCTTTGAAGGTACGCGTAGTCCTATATTTTAAATTCGGGGACGAATTTTCTTAAGGGGGGAAGACTGTAACAACTGGGAATATATTAGTAACTAATTATATTTTAATAAGTGATTTTGTTTTTATAAAAAGTTTACCAAATTGATTTTCAATTGTTTTATCAAAATTAATAAATATTTTTCTAGAATTTTCCTAAGCTTGCACAAACATGTGCATGTAAATTAGGGTTAAGTCTAGGGTTACCAAGTTTAGGGGTGCATGGTGGGTTAACCATGTTTAGCCAACCATGTTGGTCTAGCCCTTGGTTAAGTTAATTAATTTTAATTAAGGGTTTGGTTTTGTCTAAGAGTGATTAGGGTTTAAGGTTGACTTGTGGTGAGGGGATGGGTTATGATGGCTTGTGCAATCAAGCATTTAATGAGAGAGAGAGAGAGGTGGCTAGGGTAGTGTCACACCCATTTCATTTCAAAACTTTTTGCATCCTTCAAACTCTTTTCACTCACATCTCTCCCTCTCACTCACACACTCACACCATCATCTTATACCAACACTTCACCACAAAAGCCACACACACCAAACAACAACAACCAACTGCTGCTACAACAGCACAAACAACACCAAAATATACAGCAACTTCTGCTGTAGTAAAAACAGCAGCAACAGCTTCTGTAGTGGAGCAGAAAAGCAGTAATAGCTAAGGAATTGCAATACCTGGAGCTGTAGCAGCAGCACAGCACTCTCCTCCTTCCTCTCTTCTCCTTCATCTAGGATCTCTAGAGGTATAACCCCTTAACTCAACTCCTATCTTGCCAAGTTATGGTTACCTAGCTTAGTTTAGTAATTACTATATGTTTTAGTGCTAGTTTAGTGATTTTGAGTGAGATATAGCCAAGTGAGGGTTGTGATGGTTAGAATAGCCTTACTAGGTGCTGTTAAGACTAGTGAAACCAAGATTTGTCCCAGATTTCACCAATAATACCAGATTGTCCGACTTAGTGTAATTTAGCGTTTTTACGGACTTTTAGCCTTTCTGGAATCTGCTGTTGACCCGAACCTTTAAACACAAAATTGTGAAGACTGTAGCACAGTGACCTTAGCATAGACACACACACAGAGCACGGGGACCCACCTCCAAGTTGAGGCCGCCGGTTTATTCCTTCTGGCCGCAAATTGCGGCCAGAACAGGGGCTAGGGTGTTGGGTTTTTGGCTGTGGGGTTCTTCTGGGTAGCTTGGGGTTTTTGTATCTGTATCTTTTTAAGTTTGGTCCAGAGGCAAAATCTGGAGCTATAAACGAGTTATCGAGGTTTTTAGAACTTGTGCGACACGCACGTGATCCGCGTGGTTCTGTGGCGCGGTGCGTGACACAGCGCATCGAAGTTGGTTCTGGTAAGTTCGCACGCGTCGCGACGTGTCATGTGCACGCACGTTTAGTTTCACGCACGCGTATCCTTTTAGCGATAATTATACGATTTTGGTGATTTGTGTGGATTTGTATTAAAGCGATGTTAGTGTTAGTTAGACTATCCTAATTAGGTACTGTTAGGGCCAAGTTAACCTAGGTAAACCCCAAATTACACAAAATACCCTGAGTTTTCAAATTGGTGCAAGACTTGACGTTTTTGAGCAAAACTTAGTCTTTTTAAAATCTGCTTTAGACCCAGTGAGTTTAGAATGAAATTGAGTGGACTGTAGCCTACTAGAAATGTCCTGACCACACCACCAGAGCCCGACCCCACCAACCCAAACCCAGACCGCCGGAAAATTCATTCTGGCCGTAAATTGTGGCCAGACTAGGGAGATAGGTCCCAGGGTTTTTAGGGTAGGAGTCTGCTACATTTTGTGGGTCTCTGGTATATGTAGTTTTGCAATATTCTAACCTGGGTAAAATCTGGGGCAGTATATCGTTTTCTGGTGTTTTTAGCTTGCGCGATACGCGAGTGGGTCTTGTGATTCAGCGTATCGCGGCGTGTCGGGTTAAGCGTTAGGCACAAACACGCACGTTTCAGCGTATCGCACACACGTGCGTTAATTCGCGACGCGAGTTTCTCGCTTTGTTTTGATATCGCGTCTTGCAAGATTTTTAATTATATTTGGTTTCTTGTGTAAATTTCAGGTTCGCAGGCGGGTACGTCAGACGCCGCCAGGAAAGGGAAGCAGGTGGTCGGCTATACTTAGCACGCGACCAGGTGAGTAGATTTAACATCTACGGGGAAATCGCCCGTATGGCGTTAAGCGTCAGGGCGTAATAGGATATTTAGTTTTATGTGTTCATGTAGACATACTAGAGTAGCATACCTTTTGTTATATTTAGAACTGGTAGTATAGAACACTGCACTGTCACTAACGGTACAAGTTGCACGAGCACGATTTATATGCTACACTCACACCGTTAGTGATTGCCATGACACTCACGGTATAGGATTGCTAGAAATCATATATCATATTGATTCCGTTTTATTGACGTTGTCATGTTTTGCCACATACTAGCATATGTTATATTCATACCATGTACACCATATACTTACGGTTGTGCATACCTTCATTGATACCTCACTACCTGTGCACATGCACCCCTATATTTCGTCATAGTGCATATATAAATATATATCTTGATATGTTTACCCTTGTGCCCTATACATCACATATATTCAGACTTAGGCACACATACATCACATGTTCATACTTGTGCCCTATGCATCACATATATTCATACTTGGCACACATACATCACATATATTCATACTTGGTACAGATACATCACATGTTCATACTTGTGCCCTATACGTCACATATATTCATGCTTGGCACAGATACATCACAGATTCATGCTTGAGCCACATATATCATCTATTCGTACTTGGACACATATACATCACATGTACACATTAGCGCACATGTACATTGCTACATTCACTTAGCATACTTATCTTTCGCACATCCATACCTATACTCATATTCATATGTTACATACATGGATGATATTGACTTGATTTGAAAACTAAGGGACCGCATATGATATTTTCCAAACTGGATCTTTTAAAAGAGCGGTTTTTCCTTTCTTTTACTCTTAGTGTCATACGACGCATGGCATGGATTTACGCATTAGATCGATTTATGTGATTTCTGGATTTGGGAACCGGAGTACTATTCTAAGAAAATACGCACTGTTTAAAACCCCGGTTTCCCTTGATATGATATTTCAGTGCGTCCACCATGTGTTTTCTCGGTGCTAGAGTGATACATGTGAACCCGAGTCGAGCAGCTGGACGAGGCCGATTGCGGGTACATGGTGGACCCGGTATGGTACCCCGGGGCGAGAACGGATCGCTGTGCAGTAGACGGTGAGCCTGGCAGAGGGACTACTACCTACCGGTGATTGGTTGGACCTGGCGGTTATCCGGAGGATACTGACCAGAGTCGAGAGATGGATACGGGACGACTCGTACTGCCGGGGCCGAGGGCCGATACCGCAGACAGAGCCCGTGGGCTGACCTAGACTGACGGATGCCCGAGATACGAGGTTTTGCGTGTCGATGCTGGACACGAGTTTTCTTGATATTTGGGTGCCGGTGTTGGGCACTAACGATTTTATGAGATTACAGGATTTGAGGGCCGATGTGGATAATGGCGCCTGAGTTGTACTGGGATTTGGGTGTATTGATAGACACAAGTTATTTTTCCACGTTGATATTCCGTGTAGACATTATTTCTTCCCATACTCAGCATTCAGTACTTGACATCTCATCCTGTAGCTAGCATACCTGATAGAGTACACATGCTTGCATATCATTGCGTACCCTGCTCATCATATATAGGGTTGTTAGATTATATTGCCATGCCTGATTATCACATATCTTGCTCATTACTTAGAGATGTTATTAGATCGCACTTGTTGCATGATATTGAGCATCCAGTTCATCTTATAGATGTTACCAGTTGGCATAGGTTAGAGTATCGCAGCACGTGCATACTCGCGATTACCTTTATATGTTATCTACTACTCACGAGTTGGCAACTCACCCCCGTTGTGCCACAGTGCTTGCAGGCTGCCCTTTGGAGTAGTCGCGGCTGGCTGTTTACCGCATCTTTTAACACAGATACCATTGCTGAGGCGTGTTAGCCCTTTTGCTACTAGGTGGGTTTTGTACGGTATCTGTTTACTTTCAGTTGCATATTGATATATCTAGTATTCTCCATCTACCTTTATGTATTGACTTAGAGACAGTTGTGAGGACGACGTATGTTATTTTGTACTCTGGTGTCGAGCTCGTTGTGAGCCGACTTTATTTATGCAGTTCTATATTTCTTGCTGTCTCCATTTCATTTTTTTCTCAGTCGTACATTATCATTGTGATGCTATATTCATTCCACATGTCATTTTACTTACATCTCGTCTTTTATCCGCTTCTCGGGACAAATTTTTGGTAAAGGAAATGTTGTTAAAATTATTTAAATAATAACTTGAACCAAAAAGGATTTCTACTAAACAACTTAAAGTTTTCTAAATGTTTTGACAAATATTCTAATAAATGTTTTAACACTCCATATATTAATGGTTTTGATTTCTGGGTTCGGCTTACTTAGTCACGTTACGCCTGTAGACGTTGCGTGGTTAAGTGCCGGTCACGGGCCGAACTTTAGGTCGTGACAACAATATTCCATTTTATTGTTCCATTGGTACCCCATACTTGTTTTGTATACCCATGCTTAGTATAGTGTGATTTTGAGCACCCACGTGACATTTGGGCACCCCTGACATGACTTGATACACTATTACTTGATACGACTTGATACCGTGCACTTTTTGACATGATTGGATTTATATACACTACCTGACTTGACCTGATGTATTATAGCTTGACATGTTACCTGATCTTATTACTAATGCCAACAACCTTGACATGTTGCCCTACGGACATTTCCTGTTGTCTATTCAGACAAACCTGTACCTACTTGATCCTGTGTTGGCATTAGCTCCAGATTTATTAATACCTGACTTGAACACATAACTTGGGGATATGGGGAAATCAATGATGAAACCTGACTTGTAACTCGACAGTTCGATACCTTTACTGATCAGTCTTACGGGCTAGGCCAGCCCCGGGGTAATGCTGCTGACATTACTCGTCATTACCTATTACCCTTTACTGCCTTGTGGCACGTCTCGGATTCAGCCCGAGAGTCTTAGACCGTGATCCCGAGCACGCACGGGATACTATTGAGTTACATCGATGATTCATCAAATTGATTTCAAAGACTTGAGAGTAGTTAACCCAGTAGACCAGTTTAGAATACTCACTGCACATCACCCGTGTCTTACCCTTCACTGTCACTTTTATATTACTGTTATACATGTTTTACTGTTCATACACATACCTGTATGTCTTGCTACCCCTGTTTAGTTTATTGCTTGATATTATGACGCACTGACGTCTGGGTTTTGCATGGCCCAGATCTTCCACCTTTGTTGCAGACTGATCAGGAGTACTGCCGCTATAGACCAAGCAGTGATGATCCTGTTAGTATCCAGATTTACTTTCCAGGTGTCTAGTTTATTGGATCTTTTGCTTCCGCATATTATATTATTTCTTGACTCATTTATTCTGGCTCATGGACATGTATTAGACAGTTTAGTTTACTTTACTTTTCTTGATATCTCTACTGCCGTAATGTGACTGTGGAAGGATATTTCCTATCCACAGGTAGCATAGTTGGCTATGTCACGTGCCTATCTTAGCGTACTCTGGGAAGCGGGGCGTGACATGGTTTCTTTGGTATCAGAGCCATAAGATATAGGTTAATCGGGTTTGATTCTTTTGTAGTTGGGTATTGGACCCAATACACGAATCAGAATACTCATGATTAGGAACATGTCCTGCCACATTGTTATCGTGATTCTTGAATCATATCTTTCTCTTGACCCTTGTCTTGACGATATGCAAACCACTTTGCATCTCGACTTGAAACCTTTTGGTTCCCTATTGTTTCTCCCTGTTCTTTGATTCTGATACTAGGATTTGGGCGACTTGAGTGGAGTTATGTAATTGTACCCATGAACTGCAGCATTGTTACAATGCGGTACTCTATTTAAGTAACTTGGAGTCCTGGTCTTGATTCACTTCTTTGTTCCATGGTCGTTATATTGCCTTGCTTCCCTTACTTTCCAGTTCATGTTTTATCGCAAGCTTGAATCCTGTTTACCGTGCTCATCTTCTTCAGTGTTTGGCTTCGGTGAAATCGTTTCAGATATCCTACTTGTTCATGTCCTTCCCGCATTAGAATTACCCAATTCTGGTGCATCCTTTTGTTTTTTTGTTGTCTTGGGAATGGATTTTCTCGGCACTTTCCACGCTCACATTGCTTGTTGGGAAAAGAAAGTGATTTTCCAGATTCCCGGACATCCAGAGTTTATCTTTACTGGAGGAAGCAGTTCTGTCGGGCCAGTCGAGTTTAGGGCTAGGCCGACAACTAATGTGCTTTCGTTGATGGAGGCTAATAAAGATGAAGCGCCGGCTGTTGTTCAAGATTTCATGAACGTGTTCGAGGACATATCAGGTTTACCGCCGAAGCAAGACATGGAGTTCGCGATTGATCTTGTTCCTGGTGCAGCGTCAGTCTCTAAAGCGTACTATCCAATGACACCGGTGGAGTTGGAAGAAGTCAAGAAGCAGGTTACTGAATTACTTGAGAAGGGTTGGATTCGCAACAGTAACTCATCTTGGGGAGCTCCAGTTCTTCTAGTTAAGAAGAAAGATGGCACAAGGAGGATGTGTATCGATTATCGAGAATTAAACTGGGTGACTATTAAGAACCAATACCCGATCCCACGCATTGGCGAATTGTTCGAGCAGCTTAGTGGCGTGAGGGTATTCTCGAAGCTGTATTTGCGAGCCGGATATCATCAGGTCCGAGTTAAATCGGAAGATATTTGCAAGACTGCGTTCCGAACTCAGTATGGACATTACGAGTATTTAGTGATGCCCTTCGGAGTAACGAATGCACCGGCGATAATTTGGACTTGATGAACCGAATTTTTACACCATTCTTGGACCAGTTTATAGTGGTGTTCGTTGATATTCTGGTTTACTCGAGGAGTATAGAAGAGCATGCAGAACACTTGAAGATCGCACTGCAGACATTGAGGCAAGAAAGATTGTATGCAAGGATGAGTAAGTGCGAGTTTTGGCTTGAAGAAATGAAATTTTAGGGCATGTCGTGTCCGGAGATGGAATCGCCGTTGATCCTGAAAAGATTACAGCAGTTCGAGATTGGCCAATTCCGAACGTTGCAGAGATCAGAAGTTTTCTTGGACTTGCAGGATACTACATAAGGTTCATGGAGAATTTTGCTCGTTTGGCTGAGCCTTTGACCAAGCTTACGAGCAAGGAAGCACCATTTGTGTGGACGGAGAAGTGTGCGTTAGCTTTTGAGGCGTTGAAGCAGAGACTGATAACCGCTCCTATTTTGACCGTACCAGACAGTTCCGAAGAATTGGTAATTCACAACGACGCATCCGGAAAAAGGATTGGGATGTGTTTAGATGCAACATGGGAAGGTTGTAGCTTACGCATCGAGACAGTTGAAGAACCCTGAGAAGAATTACCCAACTCATGACTTGGAGCTAGCAGCTGTGATTTTCGCTTTGAAGATTTGGAGACACTACTTATTGGGCGAAAGGGGTTGAGGTATTCACCGATCACAAAAGCCTGAAGTATGTGTTCACACAGAAGGACTTAATATGAGGCAGCGCAGATGGTTGGAGCTGATGGCTGATTACGATCTTGATCTTAAGTACCATCCAGGGAAAGTTAATGTTGTGCCGGATGCGCTTAGTCGGTTGCCAACAATTCAGATGTTGACTGCATAGAAGGAACTTATTGAAGACTTTCGGAGATTTGATTTGGAGGTTATGCTACCGCATTCTTCGGGACAGTTGATGCAGCTGCAAGTACAGTCGTCGTTGATCAAGAATATTAAAGCAGCGCAGCCGCAGGACCCAAGATTGCAGAAGTTTCGAGAACAGGTTGAAGCTGGACTTCGAACGGACTTGTTAATTCATGAAGATGGTTCGTTGCAATAAAGTAACCGTTTGTGTGTGCCAAAAGGAGATATCCGCGAAGAACTTATGAAGGAGGCGCACAGTTCAGCATATTCCGTACATCCAGGAGGCAAGAAGATGTACCGTGATCCACGACAGCATTTCTGGTGGGAAGGCATGAAACGGGAGATTGCCCGCTTTGTAGCAAGGTGCTTGGTGTGTCAGCAAGTTAAGGCTCAACATCAAAGGGTTGCTGGTTTATTGCAACCACTTCCAATTCCTCAGTGGAAGTGGGAACGTATAATCATGGATTTCGTGACGGCTCTACCGCGGAGTCCAAAAGGCAACAATGCAGTTTGGGTGATTGTTGATCGTTTGACCAAGGCAGCTCATTTCATCCCATTTCGAGTTGGTCAATCAACGGAAGCTTTAGCAGAACGGTACATGCAGGAGATTATAAGATTGCATGGTGTACCGGTGAGCATCATGTCCAACCGTGACACCCATTTTTTATCACACTTTTGGAGGAGCTTACAGGAAAGTTTGGGGACTCGATTGAAGCTTAGCACAGCTTATCATCCTCAGACAGACGGCCAGTCGGAGAGAACGATCCAAACTCTCGAAGACATGTTGAAGAGCTTGCATGTTGGACTTCAAGGGTTCATGGGAGGATCACCTACGTTTAGTGGAGTTTTCTTACTATAACAGTTTTCAGGCGACTATTTAGATGGCTCCATTCGAAGTTTAATATGATCGCAAGTGTCGTTCACCTGTTTTTGGGACGATGTTGGAGAACGAAGATTGTTGGACCAGATTGGATCGTGCAAACAGTTAAGAAGATTAACACTATCCGGAATCATATGAAAGCAGCACAAAACCGACAAAAGAGTTGGGCAGATATATCGAGAAGACCTTTAGAGTTCGCGGTTGGTGATTTGGTGTTCTTGAAGATATCACCGACTAGAGGAATTATTCGCTTTGGAAGTCGAGGAAAGCTTAGTCCTTGATTCGTTGGACCTTTTGAGATTTTGGAGCGTGTTGGAGAGGTAGCGTATCGATTGGCGTTACCGCAATATTTGGCGAATGTTCATGACGTGTTTCATGTATCTCAACTCCGTAAGTATGTTCAAGATGAAACACACGTGATGGATCATTCGGAGCTGGCTGTAAGGGAGGATTTAACTTTTGAGGAACGACCGATGTCGATTGTTAATCGAAGAGAAAAGGTCCTTAAGAACAAGGTTGTCCCTCTCATACTTGTTTCTTGGGGAAATCGCTCGCACGGAGAATCGACTTGGGAACGTGAAGACGAGATTCGACGGAAGTTTCCAGATTTCTTCTTGTAGTTTCATGCTTGTTTATCTTTTCTTGTTCCTGGAATTTCGAGGACGAAATTCTTTTGTAGTTGGGTATATATAACACCCTAGTTCATTTATACCAATTCTAGTTCACATATTTCTTTATTTATGGTATTTTTCTGATTTACTATGTTTTTTGTGCGAATAGTATATTTGACATCTGTATTGGCATCCGACCCAACCCACTTGCTTGAAATCTGTCTTGATTCATGTTTATGGTCTATCCTGACTTGTTACGTGGACTCGTGCACTTTTATTTTAATTTATACATTGCATACTCGCATTATATCTGGCATCTGCATCTTTTTAATATAACAATTAAAGTCACATAAAATATTTTAAAATACATTGCATGGCCTGCATGATATCCCTAACCCTGTGGTAGCATCCGCGCATCTTGTTCCTGTCCCGTTCAGTGAAACAGACTTGTTTAGATGGCTACGCGCACGTACGTGCATCTGTTCTTGGGGGTATGTTTTTTCGTTACCCGGGTATCCAATTTTAGTTTTGGTCGACGCATATATTTTTCGTATTTTAAATCTGAATTTTTAGACCCGACCTGGGCGTATTTTGGAGTAGATTTGTATTTGCCAAAATATCAAATTTTATTAATATTATATTTAAAATAATTTTAACTACTTAACAAATTTAAATAACTAAAAATATTTTTTAAATTAAAATCCTAACACTAAACGACGAATTTATCTCTCCTCTCGTTCTTTTCTCCCTCCTATCGATCTTTCTCCTCTGCCTATCTCTCTCCCTCTCTCTTTCTCTCTCCATGTCTCTCTCTCTCACTGTTTCTCTCTCTTTCCCTGCCTATCCCTCTCTCTCTCCCTTCCTATCTCCTCTGTCTCTCTCTCTCTCTCTACCTCTCTCTCTCTGCATCTATATATAATAATCTTATTCCTTTTCCTATTAATTAAACCCCATACATGACTCTCTCTCCCGCCCTCTTCTTCTCAAATTTTTCCCGCCGCTCGCGAGAATCCATGCCTGCAACCCTCGTCGCCTCGTCGCCGCCTCCACCCTCGCTTCAGCCCCTCGTCGCCAACACCCTCGCCTCCACCTCCTCACCCTCATTCACACAGCCTCCACCACCGACGCTTCAACCCATCCTCGAACCCATCTCGCCGGCTCTCCTCCACCCTCGCCGTCGTCGACTCTCCCCGTCACCAGCACCGTCTCGATCTCCTCGACCTCTCTCATCCTCCTCGCCCACCTCACCTTCTCTCCTTTCTCGACCAACCTTGCAAACCTTTCTCGAACCGTAAACCTAACCCACGCCCGACGCCCTAGTCTCACGTGCATCTCGTCGCCATCACCGATGTTGCTTCGCCGTCGTGTTCTCCATCTTCTTTTCTCCCCTCTCTCCTCCTTCCCGAGCTCTCTCTCCCCTGCACAGAACCCTGCAACTCTCAGACCCTCGACAACCCTAACAACCCTCACCCGCACCTCTTTTGTCGACGTCGCTCCACCGCCGGCGACCCCACTTCGTCGTCGCCTCTGACCTCACATCCATCACCCACAGCCCCGACTTCAAGAAACCCAGAACAGCCTTCTTCTTCTTGGTTTTCTTGATTTCACGTTTTTCCGGTGATCGCCGAAGACCCGTTGCCGTCGTCACCCTCTCTGTCCTCGCCTGTGTTCCAAACCACAGAGGCACCCCTTCTTCTCCTTCTTCTTCTTCTTCTTTCTTCTTCATTTCTTTCTCTTTCTCTTTCTTGATCCGTATTTCCCGACGATCGCCGGAGCCATGCCGCTGCCGACGATTCGAGCAACCCAGTGGACGTTCCCAGCCAGCGTGGTCACTCTCGTGCATTGCATGGACCTATTCCGTACGCGCGAGCGTGCATCGAGACTTTTACAGACATCGGACGTTGCGTTTACACCCGTCACGTGATCCAATTAGGCAAGTTAATCTTGCTACATGCTATTTAAATTATTTTGTACCTATTTAAATATAGATTATACCTGTAGCGTAAATCTTATACCGCATGGTGTACTTAATCACATTTCGATGTTCCATTTGCATTCACTTATATCATTTTTAGATCTAGATCATGAAAATAATATTGTTACATAGTAGATTACATTACAGGGCATCCATACCAATATTTATATCACGTACTGCTTAGTTGTATAACCCACATTACCATTTGATAGTTCTTTATAATGTTTCGGATACCATTTTTGCACTCATCTCTTTTAAGAATATAGATAATTGCATCCTTAGATAATATTAGTGCATTATAATATGATATTAATATTCCATATTTAATAAAGTGCGTTTTAATTAATAGTGGAACTATAACCTTAACCCAAATCGATAACTGTGAATCCATATGGTTTAATCTATACCTATTTGCATACCACATCACAATATTCCATTTTATTGTTCCATTGGTACCCCATACTTGTTTTGTATACCCATGCTTAGTATAGTGTGATTTTGAGCACCCACGTGATATTTGAGCACCCCTGACATGACTTGATACACTATTACTTGATACGACTTCATACCGTGCACTTCTTGACATGATTGGATCTATATACACTACCTGACTTGACCTGATGTACTATAGCTTGACCTGTTACCTGATCTTGTTACTAATGCCAACAACCTTGACATGTTGACCTACGGACATTTTCTGTTGTCTATTCAGACAAACCTGTACCTACTTGATCCTGTGTTGGCATTAGCTCCGGATTTATTAATACCTGACTTGAACACATAACTTGGGGATATGGGGAAATCAATGATGAAACCTGACTTGTAACTCGACAGTTCGATACCTTTACTGATCAGTCTTACGGGCTAGGCCAGCCCCGGGATGATGCTGCTGACATCACTCGTCATTACCTACTCCCCTTTACTGCCTTGTGGCACGTCTCGGACTCAGCCCGAGAGTCTTAGACCGTGATCCCGGGCACGTACGGGATACTATTGAGTTACATCGATGATTCATCAAATTGATTTCAAAGACTTGAGAGTAGTTAACCCAGTAGACCAGTTTAGAATACTCACTGCACATCACCCGTGTCTTACCCTTCACTGTCGCTTTTATATTATTGTTATACCTGTTTTACTGTTCATACACATACCTGTATGTCTTGCTACCCCTGTTTAGTTTATTGCTTGATATTATGACGCACTGACGTCTGGGTTTTGCATGGCCCAGATCATCTACCTTTGTTGCAGACTGATCAGGAGTACTGCCGCTATAGACCGAGCAGTGAGGATCATGTTGGTATCCAGATTTACTTTCCAGGTGTCTAGTTTATTGGATCTTTTGCTTCCGCATATTATATTATTTCTTGACTCATTTATTCTGGCTCATGGACATGTATTAGATAGTTTACTTTACTTTACTGTTCTTGATATCTCTACAGCCGTAATGTGACCGTGGAAGGATATTTCATACAGGTAGCATGGTTGGTTATGTTGCGTGACTATCTTAGTGTACTTTGGAAAGCGGGGCGTGACATAATATCATGGATAGATTGTTTCATTTATTGATCTTGTTCAATGTTGCTGGTTATTTTCTGTAATATTTTGAAAAAATATAAATATTAATTTATAATTTAAATATGGGTATTATGAGTTTACGAAAATAATATCATGTATGGATTTTGAGTTCCGGATTGGTATCCGTAAAAATGCAATTATTTTGGGGAAAATGAAAATATGAGATATTCTAAAAATGATATGTATTTTGTTTTGAGAATAATATGAGATTTTGGTGTAAGGTTGTGGTATTTATTTGTAAAAGTATTTATTGTAAAAGGTTTTTATTTGTTAATGAGTATTTGATTTATGATAGGTTTAGGGTAAACCTTCATACACATCAGACCCTCTCATACACTATCTAGCTAACACCTCCTCCTTGCTCTACTACTTGCTCTACCTCGTTATCTACACCTCCTCCTTCATTCTCTCATAATTCTAATGGTTCATTTCTTTTTCTAATTGAACTTATCACTTCTCCCTCAAAGTTTCATCTCAATTTTTGCAACTCTTCATAAAATCACCAAGAGTTGATGATATCTTCATTTAGAATATTCAAAACTTCAAGTTAGACCAATACAACCTCATGAAGTCTCAAACAAACACTTCAAGTGCTTAGAATTCCTTTGTGCTCAATCCATATAGGTAAATATCATCTTTTTCCAAGTTTCCATATGTTAAAGTTTCAGAATTCCTTGTTAAATGTCGGAAAAGTAGGATTTTTGTGAAGTTTGTGTTGTTCAAATTGAATCTGGAGCAAGTAGGGTTCTCTGAAAAATAAAAGAAGAGTATTATGATATGATGAGACCATTAGTGGATGTTGCACACCATCACTGTTGGGTTGCTTAGCACGGCAACAAGGTTTCGAGAGGCATCGTCCATGCCAATTTTAAAAAATTGCCGTATTAGCTAACCCTAACCCTAGAATCGTTACTAGAAAATCCGACGATTCTAAATGTAAACACTTTACATCTAAGTGAATGAGGGAATACAACCTTTGTAGACCGGTCCTTCACTTCTAAAGTTCCATGTCGCAGTCTCTTCGCTGCAAGTTGTGAAGACCCGGACTCTAGTAAGGATTCACATGAAGAAACAAACAAGCTTGTTCAATGTCTTCGAGGCCGAAGATGATCTACGTCGAGAAGACTCGAGCTCATACTGTCTCTTCAATAATGGTGAAATTAGTAAAGCAAACACCCTAAACTAAATGGCTAATAGTAAAGGATGATGAAGTAAGAAGTGGGCTCACTTTAGATTTATTTTTCTCATTCAATTTCATCACTTCATGAAAATCAAGAGCGCTTCAAAGAGCAAGAAGAAGATGAAATGAAAGTAATGAAGAGAAAATAATCTCACGAGGTTAGAAATGTAACCATGATTGGTATATGCCATGCCAAACCCTTGTAGAGAATAAACCAAGGCTAAAGGTTAAGAGTTGGGTTAACAAACATCTTAAGCTAGACAAACAAGTAGACTAAGTCAATGTTCTACTAGTTTCTCTAAGCTCATCCATGACTAATTCCAAATGTTTGAATTACTTAAAACAAATAAAACCCTAGCATTAACCTAGCATGGTGTGAGTCTCATACAAATATGTTGCATGTGTAACCTTGCATGACAGAACAATATATATCACATATATATTTTATGCAAAAAGAAAACAATATATTTAACATATATCACATATATATCAATGTATCATAAGTGAGAAAAATGAATACTTAAGTGGGCTAATATTAGTTAATTTAATGTAATATATCAAATATATAATTATACATTAAATTATTAAATCAACACTTGATTTAATAATCCGGCTATATTCTGTATAACCGACTAATATCAAATGCAACAACTTATCGAATCAACACTTGATCAGATAACCCGGCCATATCACATATAACCGACCAATGTTACAAATCACGAGAATAAAATGCGGTATCACATACGCGCATTAATCTCGGTCCCGTCAATATCATATATGTGCTCCTACTCCGTTTCGCATGAACCAGGAAACCTTTATGTAGGACTCTAAAGACTCGTCAATACGCCGGCAGTAGGTGATGATCATATCAAACACCCACAAACCGCAAGCAGTCTGCTAAACGTAATGGCCACCCGGGTATTGAGCGATGAGAAGATCAACAAGCAAGCATGCTCATATCTCTGCGAATCCAATCAGTAACACTACCGTACAGTCTGGTCTCTTCATCTGATATGTTGCATATCACAGCCTGGGGGTGATATAACGTCAGACCCCAATAGCCTGATAACTCATGCCGATGCAAGGTCCATAACGGTTCGAAAAACTACTGATAACACTTACCAGTAAATCTCAGCAACCCTGGCCAGGGATTTCCTGTTATGGCCAATCGAGCATAGCGCAGCATCAACTCCTAATACCGGGAGAGACGAAACCCCTCCTATCGCTCATTGCCTCATGTAACTCGGGACTGTACCCAAAAACCACCTTTTTGCACGATCTCTTGACCGTAGTATGGTGGAAATCAAAGCACAGTGGGAATCACACAAGACTCTATGACGATCTCGGGTCTACAGACTAACATGTACCAGTGTCACCAGAGAACTGCTATCCGACGATAGGTATAATACCATCTAGGAGTTCTCGGCGAGTCCGTTTAGTGTACCCAGTCTCCACTGAGCACCCGTATACTATCTCTGATGTCAAACACCAATGGATATAGGATCATCCATCGCCCATCACATGGGTCGAGAAGCGTATACACTAGTCTACTCTGGAGTATCGATACCCTGTCTCGTTACTCCCATGACTAGGAACATTTGAAGGATGTACTTACCGACTACATATATCCCCACTAGTATAATCTACATCATAATCCTGGTAGTCAAGTACTCATCATAAGCGCTTTATCAACATGTAATAGAGAGGCAATAGGTGTACATGTTAAGATAAAGTGCAACCAGATAGCATACTATCATGTCGAGCAAGAAAGTCCTCCCTATATATGTCCAAGCATCCACTACAATATACATCGCATGTACAGTAATGGCCTCTAGGGCATACATATAACCAACAATCTCCCACTTGCACTAAGGCCATCTGTTGTAGTATCCAATACCCAACAATGTAGCAGTGGTTGTAGTATCCCATACTCAACCATCTCATAGAAATCTCTCTAGGGATAATGCATTTGTGAGTGGATCCGCTGTGTTATCCTTCGTGTCTACTCTCTTGACCTCGATCCCTTGGAGATCAATCTCCTCCCTGATCAGGTGATACTTGCTTCAGAATGTGTCTGGAACGCTGATGGGATCTTCGTTCCTAGGCCAAAGCCACAATTCTATTGTTGTCACAGTAACAGTTATTGGACGCTCAATGGTAGGAACCTTGTTCATCTCATGAACAAAAAATGCCCAGACAGCCACATTGGCAGCATCATTGGTAGCAATGTATTCAGCCTTTATCGTCCAGTATGTCACGGTATCTAGCTTGGAACTCTTCCAACATACCGTCCCTGCACTGAGGGTAAAGACAATGCCTGGGACTGACTCTCAGTCGACCTTATCACTCTGGAAGCTCGAACCAAGAACTTTCTTTTAGTGCTTCTCAAGTACTTAAGAATGTCCTCCACGGCTTTCTAGTGGTTCTCCCAAGATCCGATTGATTCCTGATCACTACACCTAGTGAGTCATCTACATCTGATCTGGTACATAACATCGCATACTCTGATAGAGCCTACTGCCGAAGCATAGGTTATCCCGTGTACGCGAGCTCTCTCCAAATCAGTCTTGAAAGACATCCTTTTGGAGAGAGTGATCCATGAGTAAGTGGGCGAACCACCACGCTTAGAATCATCCATACTAAACCCCTTTAGTATGGTGTTAATGTACCTGGATTTAGGACACTCCCAACATCCACTTAGATCTATCACCATAGATCATAATCCACAAGATGTAGTAGGTATCATCCAGATCTTCTATTAAGAATCTTCGTGATAAGAGAAGCTTGACCGAGTGTAGCATAGGAAACCATTTCCTATCAAGAGTACGTCATCTACGTACAATACGTGGAAGACAGCCTTACTCTCTACAACCTTCTTGTATATACAGGTTCATCTAACCTTTTGATGCAGTCAATATCTTTGACTGCCACATCAAAACAGATGTTCCAACTTCGCGATACTTGTATTGATCCTGATGGGCCACATCAAAACAGATGTTCCAACTCCGCGATACTTGTATTGATCCTGATGGACTTAAGCATAGCTTTGAAAGTCTCAACTTTTCCATCTACTGCCGAAGCATAGGTTATCCCGTGTACGCGAGCTCTCTCCAAATCAGTCTTGGAAGACATCCTTTTGGAGAGAGTGATCCATGAGTAAGTGGGCGAACCACCACGCTTAGAATCGTCCATACTAAACCCATTTAGCATGGTGTTAATGTATCACCATAGATCATAATCCACAAGATATAGCAGGTATCATCCAGATCTTCTATTAAGAATCCTCGTGATAAGAGGAGCTTGACCGAGTGTAGCATAGGAAATCATTTCCTATCAAGAGTACGTCATCTACGTACAATACGTGGAAGACAGCCTTACTCTCTACAACCTTCTTGTATATACAGGTTCATCTACCCTTTTGATGAAGTCAATATCTTTGACTGCCACATCAAAACAGATGTTTCAACTCCGCGATACTTGTATTGATCCTGATGGACTTTTAAGCATAGCTTTTCCTGATGGACTTTTAAGCATAGCTTTGAAAGTCTCAACTTTTCCATCTATACCAAGAATCTTCTCAAAATTCATTTGCTCCCAATGGGTTGTATCCCTTTAGGTGCAACATTCAAGGTCATACTTTGTTTGTGTATATATGGACTCCATCTTTGATCGCATAGTATCCAGCCACTTCACAGAGTCCCCACTCGTGATGACCTGCCTGATCAAAGACAAAAGTAAATAAATGTTATAAGCCTGCTAGAAATCAGGCCCACTTGGCTCATAATCCACTTTATTTAAGATATTACTTAAATATTGAGAACTATTATAAAGACTTGGGTATTCGTCTCTCCATCCGATATGGGACTATTTCCCACATACAAATGCTACCAATATATTCAAACTACTAACACTTTGCTCTCTGGTGACGATCCTAGCTCCATTATGTGCACCTCTTTACAAACTGGCATCCAAAATTCCGATGACTGCTTCCAAAAAGTTGAATGACACTGAGAGGGAGCGCCGGATTTAGAAGAAGCTCAAATCATGAATTCTCTGTTCTTTTCTTTTTTTGGGGCATTAACAATGGCTAAGGAACAGTCTCTAGTTGTGTTTCTTCATTTTGGCATATTTCTGTAGGCATGTTCCTTTCTTGTCTCGAGTTAAAAATTCTGCTTGCCTACTTATTTTGACAACTGTCCCAACCTCCTACCTCATAAGCGGCATTTAATCTAGTTTGTATTGTGATAAAAGGAAAAGCTTTTAAATTTTTCCTTAGCAGAAAATCGCCAAGATTTCCAATTCTTTAGCTGCAAAACTTACAGGACATGTGCTCCCAAAACCCTTTGCCACATGATGTATTTTGTTTACTAGTATCGTATTCCAATAATTAAAACTTGCGACAGCTTATTGATTGTGTTTTTGGAACAGCAGTTTTCTTCCATGCTTTTGCAGGAAATTTCTACAGGCTCGTTCATATCCCCGTAACTTTGTATGGAAAATGGAAACCAACAAAGGAAAGATACTGCTATAGAAAAAATTTTGCAGTGTTCAGAAAAAAAAGGTACAAATTTGAGTAGGGCAAATCCTACTCGAGTGTAAAACATTGTTCAATCTAAATAACGATATTAAAAACATACTAGGCTAACAAAATTTTACACATTGGGCAGCATAAGAATATTAGTGTCCAATAGATTAGAACAAAAAAGCATAAATTACATCTCCAACACCAGCATCCTAATTCACTCCCCATAGAAATACAAAAAGGGAATAACTCCACATACTGTATACTGCAACTCGTAGCTACACCTCCAGTACGGAATCAGTTGACCTACAAGTTTCAGCAAAGTAGGAGGTTTGAGTAAAATTTTGCACAGAAGCTTAAAATTATTGTCTTGCATGAGCAGGTGAGCACTTAGCATAAGAGGATGGTGTAAACGTTAGATTTCAAACAATCATGTAGACGGTCTATCCATGAGCAGGTGAGCACTTAGCATAATAGTCGCTATAAAAAACACATGAAATATTTGGGAGGTATATTTTTATCTTTCAAAGGAGAGAACAATATAGGATCGTCACAAAGTCATCATTGTTTGACCCAGCATCCGAAGCTTAAGAATATGGATATTACATCAAACTTGCCAATTTTGAGTATAAGAACAGATATATTTGACCCAGCATCCAAAGCTTCAAATCCATCCTCTCTAAAGAGGAGAATGGTCCGCAATGTGCACTTATGTGCTGACAAACTTCTATATCAGGTTGAGCAATTGCCTAGAGAAGAGGCTTAAGCCGATAAAGGAAAGAATTATCTAGTCTAGTTAAGAACAGCTTTCAGTTTGACACAATGTGTATAAGGCCCATATCTAATCTAGTTAAGAAAGGAGGCACACTGCAGATTGCACTTGTGGATGTCACTGTGTATAAGGCCCATATCTACTTCGTTAACTTTACTTCCAGAAGGAAGGTGAGGTTCTTAAAAGCCTTGATCCCAATTTTTCTAATTTCTTCTCCATGAGATTATGTCAAGTACATTTCTAAACCTTCAGTTAAAAAGGATATTATTCACCTAAAGGAAAGGTATATCTTGGATCATAAACTCCGAAGCTTGGGATGAGCCCCCGGAGTTCTTGAGCTAACCAAAACTTAATCTGATCAGATTATGCAGAATATAAGTAATCATGGGAAAAACTTGCACAAAGCACTATAACTACTTCAGGTTATAGGCAATGGGGTCAGTTAGGCACTTGTGTAGTGAAGGGCTGGGTTGGTTTATCAGCTTAGTAAAAGTAACAAGCCATAAGTTTTGACCTTGCAGAAGTTCTCTCGATCCTTGTCATTTAAAAAGCGGTTGAACAAGAGAAAATTAAGAGGGTGAGAACAGCTGCAGTGCAAAAAGGAAACACAATTTTTGCTGTGATTTCAGATTTTACCTTTTAACTGTGTAGTTTCAAGACTTAATTCCCAGATACTACCAAAACATTTACTGGCAAGGAAAAATACTACAAAAAGGTCTGTTAATTACGAGAAACTACCGTCGGCACTTACAACACCACAGCACCGCCATGTCACCCTCACTCAAGCTGCCACATCATAAGAAAAAGCAAAATAAACCCCTAAAAATACCCTTTCTTTATTGTAAATCTAACCCCCATCCTAACCCTAGCCGCTGCCCCCTCTGCTTTGACCACCACTGTGCCGCCCACCTCCCTCGCCACCCCTGCTGCCATCTCCTTCCTCCCCCCTCCCCCCTAACTCTAAACTAACGCAACCCTAGGCACCCTAGCCATAGAATCCATGTGCTCCCTTGACGCCGCAGCCTCCAGTCACCTCCTCATCGCCCTTCCTTTCATTTCCTTCTTCATCCTCATTCCCTTCATCTCCTTCTTCATACTCTTGCCACCAAAGCCATAGCCGCTTCCATCCACCTCCTCGCCGCCGCCTCCGGCCACCTTCACCCGTCGCCACCTCCACCATCGCCGATAAGTTATTAGTTTACAATTATTAAAAATCTTACTAAAATAATTAATATTTCAAAATTTAATTAACTACAATTATTAAAAGGGCAAGCGTGTCATTTCATATGCACAATTAACACTGTTATGTGTTGACCAGCTTTGGTCATTAGTCATGGTAGTTTTCATAATTTAGAGACCGATGCCATATAGGTAAAATTTTAGGTAGTTCTAGGAAATTAAGCCTTCTTTCAATGAACATACAACACGCTTGGATCAATAAGAAATGCCACATCATGAACAAATTCATGCATGAGTTATGTTACAGCTTTTCGTTTACTAAAAACATAGATTGGTCAACACATAAACACAACCAAAAATGAAATAAACTAATCAGCTTGGCCCATACCTTAAACAGATTGGAAGCAGAATCCAGTATATGGACATCATGCAGGCCTCACCTCCTCCTCTTTCTGCCTTTACCAAGTTGCCCAGATTTAAAGGCATGCTCTTGTTCTTGAAGGAAAGCCCTTGCTTTACCATATTTTTCTGCTCGCTCCTCTTGTTCGAGTAACCTATCCTTCTCCTTCAATCCAAATATGAAATGATTATCCTTTCGTAGTTCACGTACTGCCCCCTTGGCTTCTCTCTTCAAAAGTTTCTTCAACTTCTTTCTCTCTGCCCTTTCTCTATCAGGATCATAGTCTCGACCCTTAACAAAACTGCATAAGATTTATTGCAATGGAATCAAAATGCCACAGATTGTGCATCAACACCTCAATGTAGAAACTCAAAATTTGAATTTTGAGTTGTCTTTTCCATCCCCTTTTCTGCCTTTTTTTTGGGGGGAAGCAAACAGGGGAGGCAATATAGATACTGAAGCAGGAGGTTATGGCAACTAAATTATAAGATTCCCATATAGAAAGTGCAAAGAACATATGTTTGTCTATCATCCCATCATCGATGCTTATTCAATGCCCATAAAAGACAACTCAACTTGCAATGATTAGAAAAAATATGTACCTTTCTTCAAATTTTGGGTTAAGTAATTTGATTGGCACAGGCTTTTGTTTTCGCATTTGAAGTGGTTGCCTCAGCATCTGATGTTCATTGGCTTTTGTCTTTATCAAATCAATAACATCTTTCATTATTCCTTGTAGCAAACTTGGAAAGTTTGCTTTATGTAGCACTTGATGCAGCAAATCAGAAATGGGCAAAAATATTTCCGAAAAGGAGCTCAAGTTTTCATATATGTTGATAAATCCTTTTAATGTTTCAACCACAGTTACAAGTATGCTAGCCCTGCCATTGAGAAATTGAAAAGATGAACAAGGAAACAAAGTTTCTGGAAAGACCATGCATATTTTTGCAACTATAACAAACAAATTGTAAGTATGACTTACTTGAAATTATCAGACATAAAAAAAGGTGAGCCCGCTTTCATGTCCATGACCGTAAGGAAATTAATAGGGTTCACTTCGATTGTTTGATCAGATATCACTAGCCATGGTTTTAATGTTTGTAACTCCATAAGATGGTGGCTCTGTGATACCAAATTACACATTTAGCGTTTAGCATTATTACAGCTGGGCATGTCAATCAGATGTCATAAGAGTGAAGTTTGATTGTCCCATAGTATTTAACCTCAAAGTCATACCTGAGAATACTGTTGTAGTCTGTGATCTGGCTCCAAACTAGACATCAAAAGGGTTTGCAGAAAGATTATAGCCTCAGGGCAGAACTTCTGAGATTGTTTAGCTATCTGTACATTAAATAAAAATATATCAGAGCTTCAAATGCAACAATGTAAATGAAATCAGAGACAATGGGGAAAATATCTTCCAGCTGTAATCTTCTAACATTAGAATACCAGATTAACTAAAATTCTCTTAAAGGCACTTACAAAGAGCACCATGGAACACAAAAACGATCCAACAGCGACATCTTGACCAGAAATAACAGGACAGCGCATAAGATACTCGCACATAAGGAGGAGTGCAGGAGTCATAACTACATGCCGGAAGTCAGAACTTGGAAATATCAACGACCAGAGTCTCAACAAAAGTAAAGTCTTCAAAGATGGCCAGCTGCTCTTCTCTGCAGCGTAAGAAATCATCCAATAAATGAATCAAAGTTATCATACAGGCCAATAATGTAATGTATGGTACAAATAGATTGATAAATATAAAGATGTAACCTGGGATTTTGATATCCTCACAAAATCTTGCCCGTATGTGTATTAGTCTCTGCCGAGCACAAATAGCTGCAAAATATGGAGTCTCCACACTCATTTCTATCAAAGATTTGACTAGGGAATCCAATCTTTTTAAACTCAGCGGTCTCTGAGTTGCTTGGACAGCAAAATACTGCAAAAGAATGCCATAAAAAACCTGCAATTCACGAATTACATGTTAGCAAAGTGATAATCTGTATCAATAATGTGATAATTATGCTCAAAACTACTCTAAGAGGTGGGAGAGTTGTGGAGGCATGAGAATTGTGAAAAGGTCACAACTCAAGGAATGTAAGCACCACAGGAGAGGAACAATCCTATTTTTCTGGAGGGGACGGATCTCACACATGGGTCCAACTTTTTATCTAAAAAAATATGCTCAAAACTTGGTGTTTCCCTAATTGAAATTACAACCAATTTATTGGTATGTAAATTCAATTAGACAAGTAAGCAGCTTACTACTTAAAGCGGTAGACAGACGTACTTGCATTTTCCTTCGGTTCTCTGCAGCAAGCCTTATTGAGTTGCATGCACGGATTCGATTAATAGCATCAGCAACTTCCTCATCTGATCGTCCATCAAGTAAAGATGACAGTTCTTCCAGGTTCTTTGGAGCTTCAATTACAAAAGGAAGAGCCTCTGGTTTGGGCACAGCCTGGTTCCCTGTAGAACTAGATTTCTTATAATCAATAGATTCTGCCTTTTCTGCTTTCTTGTTTACTCTAATGAGCTCTGTCTCATCACTATCATCATTATCATCCAGATCCAGGTCATCATCATCACTTTGCTCCCAATCTTTCATAGAGGACATCTTCCCAAGCTCATTACCAGTCGTGTCGTCGTCACCATCATCCTCACTGCCACTTCCTTCTTCTTCTTCTTCTTCTTCTTCTTCTTCACTACTTTCTGAACCCTCGAGAGATGTGTTTTCCTCATCTTGATTGCCGCCTTCTTTTTCATAAATATCATCAACCCAGCCCTTCTTATCTGCTGTTTCCTCCTCAACTGAAAATGAATCTCCAAGGTCATCTCCTGACACAGACTTGAACTTTGTGGGTCCCATATTGTGTTCTTCACCATCACTGCCGTCGTCATCAGAGGAATCGGTATTACACATCCTTTTCTGGCGCTCTTCCTACAAGTTACAAACAGAACAACAATGCCCATCAACCCATATATATAGCATTAAGTGGAGTATAAAAAGAAAGTAAAAAACACAACCTTTCTCTTTTCTTAATTTGCAACTTGGTTTTTCTAGATTTTCTTTCTGTCCTCAAATTTTGTGGCTTAGAATATATCATTTGGTGTGTAATTTTCTCTTTTAAAAAGCATTATCAAATAGATTCTTATGTTTAATTATTAACCATGATAAGTAGATCCGACTTTGCTTTTCGAAGAATATATGAAGAGTTTTAAGTGGTTTTCAAATAATTATGTAATTCCAAGTATAGGTTTCAATTTATGGTTCTTAATTTTCTCCCTTTCGATTCTCGAAAAAAGATCATTGTGGCATCCGCCAAATCAAATTCAATATATACAGAGAAGTGCAGTCATATTATGTTTTTTTTTGGGAAAAATGTGCAGCCACATTATTGGTACTAATGTATGCACATCTTTTACCTGCGGTTTTAAATTTCCATATTTGGAGCAAGTTTATGTGATTTTAAAGTAAATTGTTTTCAATCAGAATTTATAATTGTTTTTGAGCCCAGCGAAAACTTAAATGAGTTTGATTGTATGGGAGGAAATGGCAAATGATATAATATAATAACATAAAGGAGGTGCTATTAATTATTATCTTCTTGATAGTTTCTAGCTTAACTTTGACTGGCTGTATGTCTTTAATTAGTTTGGACTTGCATATAGAGCGTTCCACCTACAACGTAATTGAAGTATATTTGACTCTATATGTTTTTTCTCCCGATTAGAAATATGCAATTCTTTAACTTTTCAATATGTATGTGAGCAAACAAAGCTCTATTTCTTACTTTACATATTTCAAAATTATATACAAAATAGTGCTTGTGGATATGTACTTTCACTTAAACATTTTTACAAAATAGTTACTTATAACATTACATTTCATAAGAGAAGAACCAATTTGTTATCTGTTCTTTAGGCGTCTAATTGCACTGTAAGTTCATTCAATACTCGATATTGATCTCACTTGGCACCAACACATGACCGTGGAGTTGCTTCCTAGTAGCACAGCTCAAAGAAACTTGGACAAACTTTACTAATATATCATCTTATAAGTGATGCTGACTTACCTCTAATGCTTCAAGTCGTTCCCTCTCTTCTTGAGCAATTTCTTCTGGGGTCTTCGTTCTGTCTGATGGCCGAGCACGCATATCGAGTGACATCTCTTTGACAAGTTTGTCATAAGCATCAGGTTTATCCTGCGAACAGAATCAAATGAATTGTAATGATATCTGTTTAAGTGGGCTGAGTGGGTAACCTATGTAGTCATTTAAGAAATATAAAGGAAACAAAAATATACAAACCAAAACTACAACCAAAGAATCACAGGGCAGCGAGGGTTATTGCGCTTATGGTAAGTAAATGCATGCTTGGAAGTATTTATTGACTTCAAAATTTTGATGGAAATGGAAATAGGACAGAAGTCTAATGTGAACAGACAAAAACCTAAGCTAGGGGGGAAGAATAGAGGAATTCGGCATTCAACATGTGCCTATGAATTGCTAGGAATAAAAATCATGTCATTGTTGTAGATGAATAGAACATTTTCAGTATCCACTCGATCAGGCGTATTAAAAACAGTATATGCAGAATGCAAGAGATTCAGATGTTGCCCCATAGTTGGCATAGATTTGACATTATTATCCATCCAACCCGTATCTTGCTGGATATTAGACAACAAGTAAACAAGTATAATATTCTTAAAGGATCGAGTAGATACGAAAGGAACTAGATCCATGTTGTTATTCCAATAATTCTTAAGGAAATTAAAAGGGTGGTCGCCGGACTTCACTGAATAAGAAAACCTATATATTAGGATTCAGCAGAATTCATGACGCAAATAATTATGTTAGCAAGCCACCTTTGCATATATGTTTTTCAATGAATAAAAGGCTAGTCGGGAAAAACAAATAAAGGCAGTTGAGATATGCGCCTGAGATCAAAATTACATCCTAAGATATAATACACGTCAGAAACAGTCGACATGTTGCCTTACCTTTATAAAGGATTCTTTCTTTCCTGAACTTGATAATCCTTGTTCACTTAACTGACTGGTATTACTCTTGTTTGCAATAGCTTTTAGAGCACTCATCTTACTTGGTTGTGTTAAAGATGCTAGGGCCTCACTTTGTGCCAAGGATGTGAAGTCTTGATCTAATTTTTCCGCTAGATGATCATCCTCTTCCTTATGCTTTGCTTTCTGGGCCTGAAATACCAATAGCAGATAAACAAGCTCAATACCTTCATGTATAGGCCAGAATATGCAACAGAAGTATTTTAGTAAGCAAGAACAATGGTAAAGACCATATGATATACCACAATTAAGAATCAAGAAATACGAATGAAGAAAAAAGTGTGCACCAGGGTGAGCAAAGCACTTTCAGAGGCATGCACCCTATAGCACTTCTTTGGACCAACTCGTTGTAGTATTACAATGAATTTGAGGCAGAGATGGTTATCTGTTAAATAGTTGTATCTTGTTTATGTTTACTCGACTTAAGAGGTCTGCTCATATGCTGGTGAAAACAACCTTCTTGATCTTGTAAGCTTGTGGTAAATGTTTTAATGCATTGTAAAATTCTGACATGAGTTATATGTAAGAATGGAAAAATAGTTTGCTGGATAAATTCCAATGCAGTTGGTCTGTTGTTACTAACTCATGATTAAAAAACGCTAAGACGTTCCCAGTTTCACTCAAAATTAGGAAAAATGCAGTCCTAATTTTCTGATACTGAGAAGATTCATTGGTTCATTTAATCGCTTTACTAAACATTGGGTGCCGCATACCGCACAATGTAAACTGATTACTTGTTGGCTTTAATGTGTTTGTGGAGATCTGTCAAATATCTTTACGACCAGGCTAACAGACGTTGGTATAGTTACTCTCAGTTGCTAAAAAATCTAAACTAGATGTAACAAGAATTTGTCAGAAGCTGCAGTCCCATTGACATGATTAAGTAAATATAGAATAACACAAATAAAATAATGGATGGGACACAACCTTGTAAAACTTGCTCTTCAAAATAATCTCTGACATTACTTGTTTCTTGGTTTTGTGCACCTGCAAATCAAAAATTAAAAACTGTCACAAATGAACTAAAAGTAAATTATCTACGGAAATCGAACATATTTGCATTGATTGTATGGAGGACCATAGAAGAACATTTTCACAAAAAAAATATGAATTTTGCAGAGCGCTCAAGAACCAAATATAAAAGAATTAGGTGTCATAGTGTAATGAGCATGCATGCATGGAAATACGCATTCCTTTTGCACAAGGGTATCGTACAGAAAAGTATGCACTTGCAGGGCTGGACCGTTTCTACCTTTGCAGGCTCAAAACCATATTAAGTATCATCCCAATGAATAAGAAACATCATTTAGCACGGTTATCATGTCCTGATATGTTTGTGGATCAAAATTCATGTAGTAAGAAGATATCATCATGGGTCACATGGACTGTAATTTTCCTTATATATGTATGTGGATAAGATATCATCCACCAAAATCTTAAATCTTGATAACACAGTATATAAGCCAAGGACATATATCATCTTCATTCATAGAATTCACAACTTCAATCCTTACATTTAAACGCCGAGTGAAATTCAACGTATCAGTTGTTCTACATCCCAAAAGACAGTCTACAGCCATCGATCAACAGTTTTTACAGTTTGCAATTTCATTATCAAAGTAGCATATAAACATAATTCAACACAAGACATTTTTCTCTTACATCAGGAAATCCTCTTAATTTATTGTTTAGTTTGCATAAGTATACAGTAATATCCATGGAAAAACAACAAGAAGCCTTTGTCCTAAATTTTCAGCTATATGATTCCACTTCTTGCATTTTTTCACGGCCTCCAGCATTGTTTCTTTAGGTCTTACCTCTAGCGCTCATTGTACCATTAACCATAATTTTGTTGAGATATTGGCTCTCGTTGCAGATTACCAAACTATCCCAATCAGTTTTCCTCATTTTACCCTCTCAAAAGTTACGTCCATTTTCTTCTGGGTCTGCTCACTAATCCTATCTTTTTGAGAACCCGTCTATCTAACATTTTTATATCAGTTGCACTCGGTTTTTTTTACAGGTTTCTCAATGTCTGTAAACTAAGACTTGCTTCTTTTATATGGAAAAGAAAATAAGTCGTCTCAGTCAGAGCAAGGCAAGTTCAGTAAAATTCTTACTGTTACTATCAAAGATATGTGACTAGGACCCTGTACGCCCTATAGTCCAACTCAAACATTCATTTTAGAAATCAACAATATAAGACAGATACGCAATTGTCTTTCAATCTTTCTCTCTGCGATATTGTAACTCAATTCCTTTTATTACTTCTTATAACTCAACTGCGAATATTATTTCTTATGTAAAATAATCTATATTTTGGGTTCAAAATGACATCTTTTATGCTCCATTTTAATTGCCTTTTAGACCTTTATTCCTTCATTGGATGGCTCATCTACTTGGAAACTCTCTGCAAACCATATGCCCCATCTAAGCTTATAAAACTTGGCTGACAAACGAAATTTTCTCGAACAACAAATGACAAAGCAAACAATTCACTAAGGGATTCTGTGAACTTCAACAGATACTTTGATTCAACTATTTATGGATTCTGGTGATAGCTAATTCATCCTGTTGGACCCGGCGGCGTGATTCTCATGTTGGTTCATGTGGCCTACCCCATATGCTTGGGATAAAAGGCTCAGTTGTTGTTGTTGTGTTGTGATAGCTAATTCCTATACTTCTAGGTAAAAAAAACCATCGCAGCAGATATAATTGTTCTAAGGTGTCACTCATGTGTTAGAAGCTTTGTCCATGTTGGAAGGACTAGAAACATGATGGCCATTTATAAATCGCAGGTTAATACATTGTTGAGGTCTTCTTATTTCATAACCCTGCAAGTGTAACCAAAAGGCTACTGATGCAAAATTAATGGATATATATTATTCCTAACTTTGTTTGCCTCATGTGATTAGAACTCTGTTAGGAATAAATTTTTCAGCAGGTGATTATACAACATCAAAGGAAATTATACAAAAAGTTCGCAACTTAATCGCGGAAACTAGCACCTATATGAAATAAATTTATCATAGGTAAAATAAGCTCAGAAAACTTAGAAAACCAATTCAATTTCATATTGGTTATAAGGAAAATAAAAAAAACAGAATAATATATAGTAGACCAAGCATATTTCATAATCAATCAGGCAGCACAGCAGATTAAAATTGAATGAAGTTTGGAATAATAAATAAAGCAACAGAAACAGCAAAACCCTATCCCAAATCTTTGGGGTCGGCTAAGGAAAAAAGATAAAATCAAGTAACAAGAAACAAGTTATTTATTCTTCTAAATAAGAACTCACATTTTCTGTTCCGTCTACCAAGTCAGTTTCTGGCGTTCCATGCCCTGCATGAAAACTCAAATATTTTGAAGATGCTGAACCATCTGCAAACACAAAAAAAAAATCATCTTTAGAGAGAAGGAATAATTGAAAACAGAAGATAGGAAGTATTCACTAATTCACAGAAACATACTCCAGAAAGTTGAAGTCAGAGAAACGCTTCTGGTGTGCAATCAGGCGATACGTCTTACAAAACTTAGATACTTCTAGTAAATTCAACAATAATGTAGATCGAGCATCTATTAGCAAATGAGACACTTTAGTTTGTATTTGAACTACTCTTGAACATCCATTTAAGTGCTAGTGACAAGCATTTGGAAACATCACATATAACATGTGTAGCCTTGGTAAGCAGCTACAGTATTTTTTCTTCTTTACTTTTTCTTTCTTTTATTTCCAAGAGAGGTTGTAGCCTAGTAAAATAGATTTATCAACCACCATATACTGCTAGTGAAACCTCTCTGCAAAATTTGCCCTTGTTCAACCAACTCAATATTGACGGTAGGGCATGACCAAAGACATGTAGTAAGCATTATAGTGTGTGTGCACGCGCTAAATAAATAACAATTACAAATAGGATAGAATCGAAGATGCAACATGGAGAAAGATACTTTTAGCATTGATGAGTTTAAATGAGAATGGTTCCTGACAGAAAGCAAGGTCATGAATATCAGCATCCCATCAGTATCATAGTAATGCAAAGAGGAAATCAAGAATTGCAGGTAAACATTGGCCTTTTAGTTATAAGTTAATGAAATCAGACGGGTAATCAAAATTGAATGTAAAAAAGAAGAAAAAGGATGAAGAAACAAGGGGACCAGATACTTGTCATTGCTACACAGTAATTGAAGGGATGTTATAAAATCTCAGATAAGTCGGTTAAGAATTCAATTTCAAAGTATAAAAACATGAACTAATTGTTGAGAATATGGTTAACATTTAGTCCCACATTAGAAAAACTATGGGATGCATATGGGTATAAGATATAAGATGGGATAAACCTCCAAAAGGCTTGAGTCTTTTGGATGGAGTCTCACTATATTAGAAGTCCATGTGCATCAATTTGTGGGCCCATATGTTGTGGGCCCAAACCGAGTTTTACATGGTATCAGAGCTCATGTGTTTGTTTGTTTATCCACGTTGCATATGAGGTTTGAGCCCTCACATGTGAAATCCCCGTTGCACGTGAGCGGGAGTGTTGAGAATGTTGATAACATTTAGTCCGACATTGGAAAAACTATAGGATGCATATGGGTATAAAATATAAGATGGGATAAACCTCCAAAAGGCTTGAGTCTTTTGGATGGACTCTCACTATATTACAAGATCATGTGCATCCATGTGTGGGCTCATGTGTATTGGGTCCAAACCGAGTTTTACACTAATAAACCTCAACATGTGCCTACATAAAAAAACAAGTGCTGATTAAGTAATAAGATGATCAATTTTACACATATCATGCGATATATCTTCCCAAATGCATCAACTAAAAAAATTCAAGGTAAACTTCCTTCACTACCATTAACAGAAAAAATATCGGTCTCAAGTATGCGCACAAAAGCAAACTCTATTTGCTCTAATACATGGTCAACATGTCCTTATCCCAGCTGCCTTCCTAAATAAATTAGAAAAAGTTAAGGATGCACATTGAGGAAAGACATGATGGATACTTGGTCAAATATTATGGTAGATTCTATTTCTGTATTAAGAGAGTGGTTTATTAAGTTTTGGTAATATGAGATATAATTTTATTTCCTTTTGTGAGATAGATTTTATTTCCTTTTCAAAAGTGTAGTTTACTTAGTCCGGTCAATTAGAGTTGATTTGAGTTGATTATAGTAGGTACAGGTGTGCGTTAAAAACTATATAAGAGGGTTTATTGTAACCGTTTATGTTGAGACTTTTGATTTATGAAAATCATTCAACTCAATTGGTAGATTATAATTTTATGTTTGGCAGTTCCTTAAAAATTGACCAAACTTATTTGTAGTTCATTGAAATTAAGCCTATAGTATATAAAGGTTAGTAATATTTCCCTATCATCTCCATCTAGTATAGCTTTACGTGTACTATATTGTTTAATTATACACTAACCCCACTCATGTTGTAAAGAATAAAAATTGTTGTAATTTATGATAAAATTGTCAAGCCTTACTTAGCATATACTACCAAATCTAAACTATATCTTTGTGCGTGCAAGTGTGGGCATAAAGAGATGTGATGGAGGAGAGAGAATGAGTTATGACTGAGTGCTTCAAGAAGGTCTTCCTTCTTCCAAGCTTAAGGTGTGTTTTCAAATGATGATATAATAATTATATAATAATTCTACACCGTTGGTTTGAAGCCATGAATCATACCATAACATCATGATGCTATAAATGTAGATGTGCATCTTCAAACTTTGGATATAGTAGTAACTTCCATGGCATTTAAGTTTATTTAATGGATTCTATATGTTGTAGAGCTCTTTAATTGGGTTTTTCAGTTCAAGAACCCCCACCAGCGAGTTTAAATAGGTTGGATTTCAGTTTAATCCAACATGAAGAACTCAAGTCCCCCACCCTTCTTATGTTTGTGTGTATGCACTTGTACAAGAACAACAAATCTGTTTGTGTGGCTTTGTGCTTGTACTACTGGGCTTAATCTATTGAAGCAGAGAAAGTGTCATGTTTTCGACATGTTAGCTTATGCGTGAGAAACCAGCATAGAGTTTCATTCAAATTGCATTTCCATGAACAAAAAGCTTATGCGTGAGAAACCAGCATAGAGTTTCATTCAAATTGCATTTCCATGAACAAAAACATATCTGATTATAGCATGTGTTCCAACAAAGAGCGTATGTATCCTAAGTCTCACCTAACGGATCTTCATCATCTTCAAGAGGTATATCTTCATCAAAATCATCCATCTCCGAAAGTGCTAAGGTTTGATGAAATGCAGTGTCATTTTCATCATCATCCTCCAAATTATATTTGCTACCTTTTCTTAACTTCAACTGTAGAAAGAGGATAAAGCAAGGTTAGCAAAACAGACTCTAGTGCCGTGTGCTCATTAGAAAGACTCATTAGAAAAAGAGTTTTGCATGAAAAAGAAGAAATGGTCAAAACAGCCATCAAGCCCAAATTCAATTATAAATGCACAAGAAAAATAAGCAGATGCATAAATTGCTTGTATGTTTCAAATTTTGATAAATGTTTGACTGTATGCTACTTTTCTTGAACAATACCAAATACATGAAGCACTTAAGTAAAATCATGACTAAAATAATACCAAATTACTAGAATTTAAGTAATGGAACACAAAGATTATGAAAAATGAAGGCACTTGGGTTAAAAAATCTCCAGTCAATAACAACTGCAAATTACAAGAACTTACTCTTAATTTATGTAAAGTTTACAATATAAAAAATCTGAGAAAACATTATGATAACTATCGAGGGCAGTTTAAACATAAAAGACAACATATATATTTTGAATATATGTAAGATTGTTTAACGTAGGACATTTTTTTCAACATCATAGTTTCTGAAAGTAAAGCTTTTAGGTTTGTGCGTAGCTGCCTTATTGGCTTAGTGTAAAACCTAAGCCTGGTCATCATTGTAGTCATTTAAAAATTGCAAAGAACGAGTCAAATGCCTAAACAACTAGAATAGTGCAACAGATAATTTTGCATGCTAAAACATATGGCATTCCTTGACTCGTGGTACCTAGATAAACTTGTATTGACAGTTCACTATACATATTGAAGCCAGAACATATAATGTATATAGGTGACGGTACAAATCCTTTCCAATATTTACTTTCTCCGTATTAAGCGAAAGATAAATCGAGTCTTGTTTCCTACACCACTACAATGTGATATGTTCCTCATTTTACGCTTATTCATTTTTCAGTTTAAATCTTAAAAATGCACGAAGTGCATTCCTCACTGATGTTTTAATACCTCCCTATAAAGAATTGGCATATCAATTCCCAGGTTACAAAAATCCTTTTCACTATTATCAATTTTCCCATTTTAAGGAAAAGATAATTGTCACTTGTTTCCTGCTACTACAATGTGATATTGTGTTCTGATACTCATCTTGCTGCTACTTATTTTTTGATGCATGAAGAGCGTTCCTCATTGATGTTTTAAAGTTTTCTCTATAAATAATTGACATCTCAATTGTAAGGTTACTCCTGAAGTCAATTTCAACAAACTCATGAAAGAAAAGTTGAGTGCTAGGACATCATTGCTTGGTCCCAAAGAGGCTTCCACTGTTACTTGTGAATCTAGGACAAAGTTAAACCATGATGAGTGGACCAATTAGCACTTGATGTATTAAGAAGAGTGATACGGCTTGTATTTCAATTTCATGGACGAACATTGTGTGGTATGGATGTTTGTCATAGTGTTATAAATAAGTGTTACACAGCTCAAACTTCATAGTTGTTCTAATTTTTATTCCATTGTCACTTCTAATGAATTGATGACATGCATTACTCCCTCCATATAGCACTAAAGATTCATCTCTTTTTTTACTTCATAAAGTCCACAGGCTTTGGTTTTTCATTGCTATTCTATATTAATATAGTGATATACATAACAAGCTAACCCAAAAGTATTTCTCTCTGGATCAAGGCAAAAATTAACCTAAAGCCTAAACTTAAAACCTCGGTTAAAGGTGAACACTGAAGAGCAATGGTCCTATAACACCAAGTGACCGAGCCCATTCTGACAGCAGCGGTTCAGGTTAAGAAATCTGTTCCTACGAAAAGCTTTTAACGACACTAGCACAAAGCTTGCATGTGATCCAATTCAAAGTTAAGAAATTGGACATCGGTAGGGGGGAAAGGAAATTAAACTTAAATAATCCATTACCTGACGTTCTCGCTGCAGTCTTAATATAGACTTATCGAATTCTTGCAAGTTATCATCGTTCTCACCGATTCGCTTATCAACAAACACCGACGACTTGGTACTTTGCTCAAACTCCTTTTGCAAAGTCTTCTTCCTCTGCAAACAGAAGAAAACAAAAATCATCTAATTATGAGTACCCAATCTAATATTTTAAAACCCTAACCCTAGAAGTTTCGATTGGATTCGTATGAGCTAACCTTTTCGACGGCGAGGGATCGGGCGAGGCCGATGCGGCGATCTTCGCCCTTTCGCTTCTTGCCGAGGACATCAAACTTCTTACGAGACCAGATGATCTCGAAAGGGTTGATCTTCGTTTGTTGCTTAGAGGATTTCATGGCGGCGGCGGCGGCGGCGGATAGTAGATTCTTCGTCTTCTTTCTCTTGTTCTTCTTCTTCGAAGAATCGCTTTCGGTCTTCGCCTTCGCCATTGGAGAAGGGGTTAATGGAGGAAGCAGCGCAAGATGTATGCGAGATAGAGAGAGGAAAGAGAGACAAAAAAGAAAAGGGGTTTAGGGTTTTAATTTGCGACCTCGGGAATCCGGATCGGATGCTGCTTCTCAATTAATAGATGGATGCTCTTGTGTATCTGGACCGTTGATTTTATCCCCAAGTAATCCTCACTGGTTCTTTCTATTCTTGCGGACCCAGTGAGAAACCACCTATGGATTTGGGTTTCTCGCGAGTTGTTATGTATTTACTTTCTCGGAATTTATGGCGGTGGTCCCAATTTTATTTACTGACGTACCATATATCAATATATCATTTATACATTTTCATAGTTTAAGAGTTATATTATACTATTTTGGTTTCAGCATTCTCGGATGCATTATTTAAACGAAATTACTAATCCAGCGGCCTTGCTTTTATAAAATTCTAGATATAAATCTTAAAACGTTGATTAAGACTAATTTTTAATTAAACACGTGCTAAAAACTATTTAAACTTGATTACGTGGCGATAGCGGTGCATTTGGCTTGGTTTGAAGACGATTTTTTTTAAAGCATTTGTAAAATACTATATCTCTTGGTAGCTAATCAAATAAACAAACACATATATTACCTTTTAGTTATTTTAAATCAATAAATACATCATAAAATTTTATGTTGCAATGGATAGATGTTTAAGGTATTATTTTACCTCAGACTTCTTATACTTTTTTTAATAATACTGTGTACTCTAATAATTTAATATATATATATATATATATAACAAAATTAATATGTAACACCCTAATTCATTTATACCAATTCTAGTTCACATATTTCTTTATTTATGGTGTTTTCCTGATTTACTGTGCTTTGGGTGCGAATAGTATATTTAACATCTGTATTGGCATCCGACCCGACCCGCTTGCTTGAATCCTGTCTTGATTCATATTTATGGTCTATCCTGACTTGTTACGTGGACTCGTGCACTTTCATTTTAATTTATACATTGCATACTCGTATTATATCTGGTATCTGCATCTTTTTAATATAACATTTAAAACCACATAAAATATTTTAAAATACATTGCATGGCCTGCATGATATCTCTAACCCTGTGGTAGCATCTGCGCATCTTGTTCCTGTCCCGTTCAGTGAAACGGATTTGTTTGGATGGCTACGCGCACGTACGTGCATCCGTTCTTGGGGGTATGTTTTTCGTTACCCGGGTATTCAATTTTAGTTTTGACCGACGCACATATTTTTCGTATTTTAAATCTGAATTTTTAGACCCGACCTGGGCGTATTTTGGAGTAGATTTGTATTTGCCAAAATATCAAATTTTTTAATATTATATTTAAAATAATTTTAACTACTTAACAAATTTAAATAACTAAAAATATTTTTTAAATTAAAATCCTAACACTAAACGACGAATTTATCTCTCCTCTCGTTCTTTTCTCCCTCATCTCGATCTCTCTCCTCTGCCTATCTCTCTCCCTCTCTTCCTATCTCTCTCTCGCCGTTTCTCACTCTTTCCCTGCCTATTGTAACACCCTGGTTCATTTATATCAATTCTAGTTCACATATTTCTTTATTTATGGTATTTTCCTGATTTACTGCGTTTTGGGTGCGAATAGTATATTTGACATCTGTATTGGCATCCGACCCAACCCGCTTGCTTGAAACCTGTCTTGATTCATGTCACGCCCCGCTTCCCAGAGTACGTTAAGATAGGCACGTGACATAGCCAACCATGCTACCTGTGGATAGAAAAAATCCCTCCACAGTCACATTACGGCTGTATAGATATCAAGAACAAGAAAGTAAACTAAACTATCTAGTACATGTCCATAAGCCAGAGTAAATGAATCAAGAAATGATATAATATGCGGAAGCAAAAGGTCCAAAAAAAATAAAACACCTGAAAGTAAAACTGGGTACCAACAGGATCCTTACCGCTCGGTCTAACAGCGGCAATTCTCTTGACCAGTCTGCAATAAAGGTAGAGGATCTGGGCCATGCAAAACCAAGACGTCAGCGCGTCATAATTTCAAGCAATAATATATAAACAGGGTAGCAAGCCATGCAAGTATGATCATAAAAGGTAAAGCAGGTGTAACAGCAATATAAATCAGGGCAGTGAAAGGTAGTGTGCAGTGAGCAATATAAACTGGTCTATTGGGTTAACTACTCTCAAGTCTTTGAAATCAATTGGATGAATCATCGATGTAACTCAATAGTATCCCGTGCGTGCCCGGGATCACGGTGAAGATTCTCGAGCTGAAACCGAGACATGCCGCTAGGCACTAAAAGGAAAAGGGGTAACGATGAATGATGTTCATGGCATCATCCCAAGGCTGGCCTAGCCTCTAAAAGGTAGTGGATAACGATGGATGATGTCAGCAGCATCATTCCAAGGCTGTCCTAGCCTCTAAAAGGTAGTGGATAACGATGGATGATGTCAGCAGCATCATCCCAAGGCTGGCCTAGCCTCTGAAACTGATCAGTAAAGGTAGCGAACTGTCGAGTTACAAATCAGGTTTCATCATTGATTTCCCCATACTCCCAGGTTACATGTATTCAAGTCAGGTATTAAATAATCATGGAGCTAATGCCAATACAGGATCGGGCAGGTACAGGTTTGTCTGGATATACAACAGGAAATGTTCGTAGGGACAACAGGTAAAGTTTGCTGGCATTAGTCACAATATCAGGTAACAGGTAAAGGCATGGTACATCAGGTCAGGTCAAGTAATGTATATAAGTGTCATGTCATGTCAAGAGTTGCACGGTACCATGTCGTGTCAAGTAATAGGTGTAACAAGTCATGTCAGGGATGCACAGAAAGTCATGTGGGTGATCATAATCAACTAACGTAAGCATGGGTAAACCAAATAAGCATGAGTACCAATAGAACAATAAACTGGAACATTGTAATGTGATATGCAAATACGTACAGATTAAAATATATAGATGCACGGTTATCAGTTTGGGTTTAAGGGATAGTTTCAACATTACTTAAATACAGTATAACAAATATGGATGTTAAAATCATGTTAATATGTACTAAATAATCTAGAGATATAATTGAATATAAATTAGGCTAGCTGTATGTAAACGGTCGTCCGATAGGGTATAAACTATGAAAGGGATACTATGGGCTATGCAAATAAGTGTTATTTGATTTAAATATGGATGTTGGTACTATGTATAGTAAACTAGAATGCAACACGGTTTGTTTCGAGCTATAAATTTAAAATGATATAATGGACATCGAGATGCAAAATGGAAACTAATAGCCTTAGGTTTAGTTTACAGGTTTAATCATGAAATGAATATGTATAAAATAATATAATAGCATGTAGCAAGTTTTAGTTGTCTCGACGGATCGCGATACGGTATACGGAACGTCACACGTCGGAGAAAAAGCCGCGACGCGCGTACGGTACGCGGAATGAGTCCAAACAACGCACGATGGGATCACACGGGTCAGATATCCTCGCTGGGTCGTCGGGATCGTCGCCGGCGCGGTCGGATTCCGGCAAACCAAGAAACAACAGTGAACATTAAAAAAAGAAACATTATAAAAAGAAGAAGAAGGGGAAAGAAAAGAAGGAGGGACTTACAAAAAGATTATCAACGGCTGGAGGAGGGTGTTGTCGAGTTGGGTGCATCGAAATCGATGATGCACGCGAGAGAGATACGCGGGGAAGAAGAAGTAGATGAAGACGACGGTGATCGATCTCGGCTTGGGATCTCGGCTGGAGTCTCAGGGTTGCAACCGAAGATGAAGCCGCGTACTAGATGAATGTGATGGCACGCTTTGATGGGTCGACGACAGAGTAGGGTTGCGATCGAGTTGCTACCGCGGGGAAACAAGAAGTCGCGGGGAACCAGAAGATGATGATAGCGGCGTTGGAACTAGAAGAAGGTGAGGCGATGGCGATGATGTTGGGTGTCTCGGGTTTGGATTGGGGTCTCGGTTTCGAGGAGAAAAAAGGAAGAAGGATTATTGAGAAGAGAAGATATGGGTTAGTATAGAGTTTAAGAAATAAAAACGTATAAACGAAAAAATAAACAGAGAGCGAGAGAGAAAAGAGAGAGAGAGACAGAGAGAGAGAACGCGTCAGGAGAGAGGGGGGGGGAGTCAGGAAAGAGAGATTGGGGGAAACGGAGAGAGAGAGATAGAGAGAGAGAGTCAGGAGAGAGAGATATGCTAACATATTAGATATTAGGATTTTATTTAAAACTATAAAATATATTTTGTTAGTTATAATAGTTTAAAATATATATAGAATATTTTGGTTAAAGAGAAATAAAGAATATAATATTATAATATTAGTCCGTTTTGAGATTTTGGCAAATACAAACTCACTCCAAAACACGTCCGGGTCGGGTCTAAAAATTCAGATTTAAAATATGAAAAATATATGTGTCTTCCAAATTTCAAAATGAATGCTCTGCTAACGAAAATGCATACCCCCAAGAACGGATGCACGTACGTGCGTATAGCCATCCAAACACGTCCGTTTCACTAAACGAGACGAGAACAACATGCACGGATGCTACCACGGAGTTAGGGGTATCATGCAATGTAATTTTAAATATTTTCTGTGACCTAAAATGTTATATGATAAAAGATGCGATACTAGAGAAAATATCAGTATGTACTAAACATGAGATGCACGTGTCCATGCAACAAGTCAATGCAATCTATAAATAAGAATCAAACAGGTTCAAGCAAGCGGGTCGGGACGAGTGCAAAGTAAAATGTAAAATACCATTCGCACCCAAGCACGCTAAATCAAGAAAATATCATGGATAAGTAAATACGGAAACTGGAATTGGTATAAATGAACTCGAGTGTTACAATTTATGTTTATGGTCTATCCTGACTTATTATGTGGACTCGTGCACTTTCATTTTAATTTATACAATGCATACTCGTATTATATCTGGCATCTGCATTTTTTTAATATAACATTTAAAATCACATAAAATATTTTAAAATACATTGCATGGCCTGCATGATACCCCTAACTCTGTGGTAGCATCCGCGCATCTTGTTCCTATCCCGTTCAGCGAAACGGACTTGTTTGGATGGCTACGCGCACGTAAGTGCATCCGTTCTTGGGGGTATGTTTTTTCGTTACCCGGGTATCCAATTTTAGTTTTGGTCGACGCATATATTTTTCGTATTTTAAATCTGAATTTTTAGACCCGACCTGGGCATATTTTGGAGTAGATTTGTATTTGCCAAAATATCAAATTTTATTGATATTATATTTAAAATAATTTTAACTACTTAACAAATTTAAATAACTAAAAATATTTTTTAAATTAAAATCCTAACACTAAACGACGAATTTATCTCTCCTCTCGTTCTTTTCTCCTTCCTCTCGATCTCTCTCCTCTGCCTATCTCTCTCCCTCTCTCTCTTTCTCTCTCCCTATCTCTCTCTCTCCCCCACCGTTTCTCTCTCTTTCCCTGCCTATCCCCCCCCCTCTCTCCTTTCCTATCTCCTCTCTCTCTCTCTACCTCTCTCACTGCATCTATATATAATAATCTTATTCCTTTTCCTATTAATTAAACCCCATACGCGTCTCTCTCTCCCTCCTTCTTCTTCTCAAATTTTTCCCACCGCTCGTGAGAACCCATGCCTGCAACCCGTAGGGTGTTTTTCGTCACCCCATTGAAATGGAAATACGCGCGCGCTTGTCAGGCGCATTACAGATTCCTTCTGCCTAGGGTAAGCCGGAGTTTAATGATTGTGGGGATTCGAATCTCCAGCAGCCGCGGACTAAGCTGCCGTTAATTACCCCTCGCCTTTGGAGCGAGAGAACCTCCGATTGACGGGTTAAACTGGTCATGCGAAAATAATGTGCAGTGTTGTGTTTTGAAGGGGTTTTGGATATATCGGGGACCCCGCAGAGTTTTTACGGGGGTCCCGCTACCCGGATAGCGGGCTAGGGGTCAAGGGGGCTAGCAGCCCCCTTGCGGGGTGCGGGGCAGTGCCCCGGCCCAAATTTTTTTTTAGAGAGACGGTGTTGTGGAGTGTGTGAGTATCTACATATATACATGTATACATATATATATAAAAAAGGAAAAAGCGTCCAAAGGACGCGTGGGGTTAGCGCCTTGAGCGTTGTGCGCTTAGGCGCTAGCGCGCCACGTGTCGGCACGTGGACGCTTCGTGCTTAAGCGCAAGCGCGCCACATGTTGGCACGTGGGCGCTTCGCGCTTGAGCGCCACACGTCGGCACGTGGGCGCTTGAGCGCCACACGTCGGCACGTGGGCGCTTGAGCGCCACGTGTCGGCACGTGGGCGCTTCGCGCTTGAGCGCAGGGCGCTTGAGCGAAGGCGCGCCACGTGTCAGCACGTGGGCGCTTCGCGCTTGAGCGCTGGGCGCTGGAGCGCAGGCGCGCCACATGTCTGCATGTTGGCGCTGGAGCGCAGGCGCGCCATGTGTCGGCACGTGGGCGCGTTGCGCTTGAGCGCAGGCGCGCCACGTGTCGGCACGTGGGCGCTTTGCGCTTGAGCGCTGGGCGCGCCACGTGTCGGCACATGGGCGAGCGCTAAGCGCTCGAGTGCTAGCGCGCCACGTGTCGGCACGTGGGCGCTTGGCGCTTGAGCGCTAGGCGCTTGAGCACTTGGGCGCCGGCGAGAAAAAGAGGCTTTTAGCCCCAGAAATTCTCGAAAGAGAAATCAGAGTGGAGTTAAACTCCTAAGATGTTTTGGGGTTGATGAAAGGGGTTCTTCTTCTTTCTCCTCAAGTTGCTGGATCTTGAAGATCAAGAGATATGGGATTTTAAAAATCACTTCTTTTTGAGATCTAATGGAAGATCTAATTTCCTTTTGTAAGTGCACGGCGGCGCCCCGGCCTCCATCCCGAGGCCAAATGCGGAAGCGGTGATAAACTTAAATTTTTCATGAATTGGCACCACCGCGCACTAATAACCGGATCGAACCATTAACTAGTCCTAGCTAACTACAAGATGGGGAAGAGAGATATACCGACTGATCCAAGTCCTCCGGCCTTCTCGTCGTCGTCCCGATCTCCTGCGGAGTGTCCTGTCTCCACCTCGTCGCCGGAAGTGCACCACATCGCCTACTTCTTTTACGGGCTCCCACCTCAATGCCGAGGCAACTCGGGCACGAAGCTGGCCAGTCGACGTGCCCAAGATTTGCTGTAGAATATAGTGTAGAGGCTATGTCTCATTTTGGGATTCATGGAGGTGCCATTTTGGTGGAGGGATGATACAAGAATTATGTGGAGGAACTTGGGGATTTTTGGAGCATGAAATGAACAAAATTCTACCATCCAAAAATTTGGACAGCCCCCTCATGACTAGGCCGGCCATGGCTTGTGGAAAGGGGAGAATGAGAGAGGAGGTATATCAAAAATGAAGGGAGCCACACAATAATACAAGTGAGAGAGAGGAATCAAATGTGATCATGAAGGAACATGATTACCAAGAAACACCAACACTCAACAACCATATCATCTCCCATCATCAACAATCATGTTCACAAAAGTCATGCCATCATGACACAAAGAAAGTCAAGCATGGTCAAAGGAAAAGCTATCATGACACAAGAATATGCAAAGAACCCCTCCACAAATACTTATTTGCAACAATGCAAATAAGCCCTCCTCCACCAATCTTCGGCCAATGAACGATACAAAAGAAATCGACCGAAACGAAAAGAAAACTGGCAACTCCAGAAAACCGGTCCCGTAATAAATTACAGGAAAACCCCGATACTGTGCATACACACCCGCATTTGTATTCCGACCGAAATACAAATGCAATGAGACAAAATCTACACTGTACTATACTAGGATCCGGCTTAAACCAAAGCCGGCCAGTAAAATTTGTCCGATCCTGATCCGTGCAATACCGCACGTATTTGATCGAACCCTGCCATATATCCATACGGCCTATAGTACAAACTGTCCGATCCTGATCCGTGCAATACCGCACGTATCTGATCGGACCTTGTCATATCTCCATATGGCCTCTACAACTTTTCGCCCGAAAGCTGAGTAACTGAATGTGGGGGACTCTAAAGACTCGTCAACACCTTGATTGTGGATTTAAGCACTAGCACGTCAGAGGTATAAGCCAATACGTAACGGGCTACCAGGTATCGACTAAAAAGGGACGTCTGTGAGCGAACTCAGCCTGACAACCCTACTGAGCCTGTCAGTGACAATATCCGTACAGTCCGGTCCATTCGTCTATGAGTATCGCATGGCGGGCCTAGGGGGTTGGTAAAAGTCAGACCCCCAAAAGCGGTACAAGTCGTATCGGAGTGTAGCCCAGAACACCCTGAGATACTACTGGAATACCTACCAGCAAATCTCCTTGCCTCGGCCGAGGGCTTCGTGTAATGGCTCTCCTAGACACAGCACGACCTCACCCCCAATACCGGGAGAGACGAACCCCTAAAGATACGCTCACTGCCTCCATGTGGCTCGGGACTGTACCCAACTAAAACCTGTTTGCACGACTCCTTTGAGCCGTGGTAGGGTAGTAATCAAAGTACAGTGGGAACTCACACGAGACAAATGACGATCCCCAGGTCGATGAACTAACCTGTACACATGTTACCAGGGAACTGCCATCTGATGTCTGGTATATGACCAACTAGCATGTTCCCGGCGAGTCCTGTCCGGTGTACTCATAACCCAATGAGCACCTGTATACATCTTAGGTGATCCAACTGACACCAGTGGCTTGTGAGACCGGCCACCGCCCCTCGTCGGGGTCTCGACTGTATACACTAGTCTACTCTGGAGTATCGATGCCCTGTCTCGAAACTCACACAACTAGGGACCATTTAAGGATGTGCTTATAGACCCCCAGCTCCCACTTATATGATCGCCCTCATACTGCTGGTGGTCAAGCGAGAATCCCAGGGGCTCTATCAACGTGTAATAGCGACCTGTCAGGTCACCTAAAGCAGTACACGATAATAAAGATAAACCAGATAGCATACTATCATCTCGAGTAAGACTGTCCTACCGGGATAGGTCCTCCATCAATCATTGCAATCACGTACCTGTGACCTAATAATTGACTCTGAGGGCACTATCTCCAACAATCTCCCACTTGCACTCAAGGCTAATTATTGCGATGTCGCATACTCACAGCCCGTGTGATACCGAACACCCAACTCCTCTACTAATCAGTCCCACAAAGCTCGCTTGCGGAACTATTGCGTTCGAGGAATAGCCTCAGTGAGTGGATCCGCTTAGTTGTTTCTTTCTATGTCTCTCTATATCTCAAGTTCGCGGAGAAAGCCATCTCCCGAAAAGAGCAATACCTGTCTTAGAATATGTCTGGATGTCTGATGGGACCTAGCTCATAAATGAACTCCAAATCCAAATTTCTTAGACTGTATCGTCAACTGAACTTAATCAGTATCCTGCGCCATGCCTCCCTCAGTATTGCCTTGGACCTCCTGTCCAAAATACTGACCCTCGTCAGAAGGAAAAACTATAACTCTGACAACCTCCTTGTCGTCCATGTCACCTTGGAAGCCTGGAATGATAACTGTCTCCCGAATGAGGCTGTCGTTATCATATCCCTAGAACATCCACTTATATTCTAAAACTGCTTCCGACCGTTTCTCCAGGATTGGATCAATGTCAACTTATTGCATCTAGTGCAAGAACAACATCTGGTGTGGTACTTGACATCTCATGATTGACTCAATTGCCTGAGCAAGTGATCTGCCAATCATGCACATCCCTCTCTACTTTAGTCTGTAAGACACCTTTAGAGAAGGTGACTCCATCACCTGCAGGTATACTACCGTGCCAGGAGTCGTCCATCCTAAATACTCTTAGAATGCTGTCAAAGTACCCTGATTGGGAAACCACCCAAACCTAGATCTAAAACCATAGATCTAGTAACCAGTATGTCTGATATAAAATCCATTTCCTTTGTGGAGAAACCACTGTGTGACGACCAAAGTATAACCGACTGTAGTATAGGAGTTTCTTTTCCTACTCTGTGTATGTCATCCAAATACCAGGATATCACACCCTACTACCTTCTCAACAGATCCATCCCCTATTCTGATGAAGTCAAACACATGACTGTCACGTCAGAAATAGATGATCTATCTCCGCTACATCTGCTTTAGTCTATAAATAGACATAAGCTACCTGTCTACCAATGCTTCCGCTGCTCCCACTGACTACGACAACCCTCTGGCAGAGTCATATAGACGTACACTTCTAAAACTAGTTTAGAACGACGCTATACTCATCCTCCCGCCGGGTCTCGCAGCCTGGAACAACAGCAATGGTAATTGTGGGTAAACAAGAACTTCCCTGTCACCGTCCTTGAGGCTACCGTAGTACCTCTCGGGTGCCTGAAGTTACCCACCTTATCCGCGGAGTGGCCAATGGAATGTCAATCCAGATTGAATCTTTAGGTTCCTTATCAAATCTCCAGTAATCGTTTGTGGTTCTGGAATCACATCCAGTTCTACCATACTCCCACTACTGTTTTCTGAAAAAATCCATTTTTAATAAAACTGTGGCGAGTCTAGAACAATATTGCTATTGTTCATCCAGATGGTAGAAAGTCAACCCTCGTCATAGCCTGGGTCAACCCACAAACAGCCATTACAGAAACGTGTCTTGAGTTATCCAGAGTCTGGTTTTAATCATAAGCCGGACAACTCCCCGTGCCTTAACATCGTTAAGATATGAACTGTTCTATATCCAATATAGAAACAGAGGCACTGATTTAATTGAACCAGATCCAAATCATGCAGCTGTCTCCAGTGCATGTCAACTAAATGGAAGGAGGCCGATCAGCGTTACACAACTTAGGAGCATTTCCAATTATGAGCAACCTGAAAGAGAAGCAAGTTCTCTTAATCATTACTATCAACTGAATACCATACATAAGTATCTACATCTTCGATCACTTTGAAGAATCCCGATACTTGCTACACCTGGTTCTCTACTCTATTCAAATACCTATAACTTCTCAAAATTCGGACCCTGTGTTTCCACGAAACACCTGTCTAAAAACTAGAGAAGTCATAAGTAAACCGAATATAGTATGAGGACCAACCCCTCTGTCCTGATGGACCCTGGACAACATACAATACTCTGTATAAGTCCCTTGAGTCTGATAACTCATTCACTGTGTGTCGTAGGTTGAAAACTGTACTTATGGTCAAGAAGAATTACACCGCTGTTTAATGCTCCTTACCTAACCATCCACTGATATAGGTAAATGTCATAGACATAATTTCAGAAAGGTATATCTCACTCTATGAAAATAGACGTATAGATATATCAATTTAAAATTGGTGCATAAAAGCGGATATTCAAAACCAAATATTTGCCGACCGGCAAACAGCCCAGGTGATTTCCTCAAATATCACCGATTACAACGAATCCCGATATAATGAGGATGATCACCCAATTCCCAATAACCTACTCCCACTCATCATCTGTAAAACCATACAGATGTGAGAATCATACCTGGTAAATACATACCCTAGAGCAAGTGTCTAATCGGGAAATCAGTTTTCCTTTAACAGTACACAGTGAGACTGAAACATTGAAATGTTTCGATGGGGTATCCCGGTATTCCTAGTAATGCCTCTTCCATTATCAGATTCACAACTGTAACCGTATATTTCTTTGCCACCTCTCCAAATCCCTTTATATGTCTTTAGTCATTACCTTCTGCACACCCCTTAGGCCAAATGGTTTTCTTCCTTCCCTACCATTCGGCACCAGCCTATGGTTTGGAAGAAGACTATCCAATAAGCATAATGGGTGTACTGTCCTAATCCTAGGAGCATTCGCAATGCGAGAGAAGGTGAGGACAAAAGACAACCGAATAAATCTTATTCCTATTTCTCCTGAACCAGAATCCATCCCCGAACTGGAACAAGTTCCTTTCGAGTTCGTATATAACCATACGATGGAGTATCCAATAAATTGTGGATCTTCGTAGTGATACGGAGTGTCCTGGAGAAATACAAAGGTGATTTAGGATTG